>CM059603.1:185869443-187119443 GCA_030412105.1 Cyclura pinguis
GGGAGCTCTATGTGATAACTGATGTTTGTTTTCCTCTTGTCCTTCTTTAAACCAATATGCACAGGATCTTGAAAAGGCCAAACACATCCCTGAAGCCTTCAGGAAGTGCTAATGGTGCAATTTCATGGACTGACCCCTTCCCCTCTCTTTGGAATTATGTTTCTGTCACTGCCTTCAGAAATTTTGTTAACCTTTCTTTTCTCTATTTTTCCGCCATTTTTTTGGGGGTGGGTGGGGGTTAAACCTATGGTAAATCTTCACAGTTATATGGATGGGGTTGCTGTTTAGGAAGAAAAAACAAACAAACAAACAAACAAATTCTCACCTGTCAGTGAAATTAGAACAATGAACAATAAGCCTATGTACTGTCATCCAAACCAATATGGGCAGCAATTACTCATAGCCAGTCTTTGAAACAGAAGTCTCACACAAATCTTTCCTTCCTTACACAACAAACCCATTGTCCTGACCATGCTATTGTTTCCTAGATACAATGTAGTCATGTTACTCCATAATTAAATTGTCACTTATTTGTTAGATGGTTCACTGCATAGAAATAGATAGAAACCCACTCCCCGCCCAAATTATAGTGTACAGCTTCTTTCTCAGAAGTAAAAATTAATTAACTGCTCATCAGAATTGAGAAGTAAGAGGGGGATGCTAGCATAGCTATGTTGGCGGCAGTGTTATGGGAATTATTTTAAGTTCTCGTATGTCTAAGAAAAATAGCTTTCCAAATATTTTTGTTGGTACATACTTACTGTGGCCATGGCCAGGCAGTCTTGCATTTCTATGGGCCTTTCCACACTACACTGTTATAGTGCTATTATTCCACTTTCAACATCTTATGGAATTGTGGGGTTTGCAGTTTAGGGATGGCCTTTATAATTCTCAGCCAGAGAGTTCTTTGCCCTCAGTAAACTACAAACCCCAGAATTCCACAGGATGTTGAAAGTGGATAATAGCACTATGACAGTGTAGGGCAGAAAGGCTCTATGTCTCTGAATAATGTATCCAGAAGTGGTCTGATATTTTAGTATCTTTTTTATTCTGTTTTGTTTTGTTTCTTAGCATTCGATTTGTCAGAGTCAGGGAAAGTGATTGGTAGCCTCTTCATCCAAAATAAATAAATAAATAAAAAAATAAACATAAAAATAAACACTCAGCTATAGGGCTTCTTTTGGTTTGCATAAGGAACCAACCAGAGGACACCATACTGAATAACAGTAAATGGATTTGATTAAAGAAATTCAGTTTAAAGAGACTGTTGACATTCTTCCAACAAACATAACTTTAGGGCCCCCTGTAATAAAAACATTTTAGAAGCACAACAGTTATCCAAAGGAGGTAATAAAGTAGCCAGGTCTACACATCTTCCCTTTCGGCTGTCCTAGGGCAAGGTCTTATGTACTATGTATTAAAGAAGAAGGAAAATCTTCCCTCATACTCATATTATTCAAGAAAAGTAAATCCTAACAAAACAGAGTCATGTCATTCTGATCCATACGCTTGTCATAGGGTGGCTAAATAAACATACAGCTCTCCTGTGGTGTTTTATTCACTCTCCCCTTGCAAATGTATCAGTTGGTTGCCAGGTGCATTCGTGGAGGGCCTTTCTGCTCAAAGGAACAACAGGGACATGATCCCATTGATACAGCTTCTTCTATGGATTTGAAAGCAAGAGAATGCTGTGTCTTATGTCTGAGGGTTACTTCTGCTTCCTAATCTATATTGTCATACATGAAAGTGACGTGCTGATGGAGATAGGGATGTGGCATCTGACAGTAATGACACACAATGACACAGAAAGGTAGTGAGGCAAAGGAGAGTATTATCGACTGCTTTGCTTAGACCTTAAAGAATGGCAGGGCCAACAGAAGACTATCTAGAGAAGGAGGAAAGAGCTACTATAAAGAGATGAGGCCAAGAGAAATAAAGCTGAAGGAATTGTCAAAAGGGATGAGGGAGAAGCAGAGGAAGAAAATGGAGAAAGAAAATAAGGAACAGGCAAAGATCAGAGCTGGACATGACCAGGAGGTACAAAAGAGTAGGAAGGGTGAAGTTCACGTCTTGATTTGAAATAGCCAGCCAAACCTTTGGTGGCAACCTGTTGGTATACCACACATCACAGGAAGCTGAAGCACAGGTACTGAGATGGATTAAAAAGCTACAATCTATGCTGCAAACCATCATGAGTTCCATGGTGGGATAGAAATAAAACAAATCATCATAGAATCGTAGAATCATAGAGTTGGAAGAGACCCCAGGGGCCATTGAGTCCAACACCCTGCTATGTAGGAACACACATCAAAGCATTCCCAACAGATGGCCATCCAGCCTCTCCTTAAAAACCTCCAAAGAAGGAGACTCTACTACACTCTGAGGCAGCATATTCTACTGCCGGACAGCCCTGACTGTCAGGAAGTTCTTCCTGAGGTTCAGGTGGAATCTCCTTTCCTGCAGCTTGAATCCATTGCTTGTTGTCCTAATCTCTGGAGCAGCAGAGAACAAGCCTGCTCCCTCCACAACATGACATCCCTTCAAATATTTAAACATGGCTATCATCTCCCCTCTTAACCTTCTCTTCTGCAGACTAAACATACCCAGTTCCCTAACCCGTTCTTCATAGGGCATGGCTTCCAGGCCCTTCACCCTTTTGGTCATCCTCCTCTGGACATGTTCCAGCTTGTCAACATCCTTCTTGAATTGAAGTGCCCAGAACTGGACACAGTATTCCAAATGAGGCCTACCCAATGCAGAATAGAGTGGTACCACTACCTCCCTCGATCCAGACACCATACTCCTATTGATGCAACCAAGAATCGCGTTGGCTTTCTTGGCTGCCGCATCACACTGCTGACTCATGTTCAGCTTGTGATCTACCAGGACTCCTAGATCCTTTTCACACGTACTGCTACCCATTCACATGTCCTCCATCCTATATTTGTGCCTTTCATTTTTTCTGCCTAAGTGCAGGAACTTACATTTCTCTCTGTTGAAATTAATTTTGTTAGCTTTGGCCCAGCTCTCCAATCTGTCAAGGTTGTTTTGAAATTTGATCCTGTCCTCTGGTGTATTAGCAACCCCTCCCAATTTGGTATCATCTGCAAATTTGATCAGCATGCCCTCAACTCCTTCATTCAAGTCATTGATGAAGATGTTGAATAGCACTGGGCCCAGGACAGAACCCTGTGGCACCCCACTAGTCACTTCTCTCCAGGATGAAAAGCAGCCATTGGTGATCACTCTTTGGGTTCAGTCAGTCAACCAATTACAAATCCACCTAACAGTAGCCCTGTCTAGTCCACATTTTACTAGCTTCTTTGCAAGAATGCCATGTGGAACTTTGTCAAAGGCCTTACTGAGGTCAAGATATGCTACATCTACAGCTTTCCCTTCATCTATCAAGCCTGTAACCCTATCATAAAAAGAGATAAGATTAGTCTGGCGTGACTTATTTCTGAGAAATCCATGCTGGCTTTTAGTGATTACAGCATTGCTTTCTAAGTAATTACAAACTGACTGTTTAATGATCTGCTCTAGGATCTTTACTGGAATTGATGTCAGGCTGACCGGGTGATAATTATGAGGGTCCTCTTTTTTCCTCTTCTTGAAGATGGGGATGACATTTGCCCTCCTCCAGTCTGCTGGGACTTCTCCTGTTCTCCAAGAGTTCTGAAAGATTATTGTAAGTGTTTCAGAAATGACTTCTGCCAGCTCTTTTAATATCCTTGGATGTAATTCATCTGGCCCTGGGGACGTGAATTCATCTAGTTTAGCCAGATATTCCTGTACTCCTTCTCTACTTATTCTGTGTTGCATTTCCCTCGCTTTCTCACCTGTTCCCCACGCCCCAGGTTGGGTACTTCTATCCTTTTGGGAGAAAACTGAGGCAAAGAAGGTACTGAGTAGTTCTGCCTTCTCTCTTCCCCTTATTAATTGGTCACCTTCTTCACGCAGTGATCCTATCATTTCCTTGTTTTTCCTTTTGCTGCGGACATATCTAAAAAAGCCCTTTTTATTGTTTTTGATGTCTCTGGCAAGCCTGAGTTCGTTCTGTGCTTTAGCTTTTCTGACCTTCTCTCTACATCTCCTGGCTATTTGCTTGAATTCCTCTTTGGTGGTTTCACCATTTTTCCATTTCTTATACATGTTTCTTTTAACACTTAGCTCAGCTGAGAGTTCTTCAGTCAACCATTCTGGTTTCTTTAGAGACCTGCCATTTTTCCTCCTTATTGGCACAGTCTTCAGTTGTGCCTTCAGTATCTCACTTTTGAGAAACTCCCATCTGTCATGAACTCCTTTCTCTTTTAGTATTCTTGACCATGGGATTTCAGCAAGTAACTTAGAGAAATCAGCTTTCTTAAAGTTTAGGATGCGTGTCTGGCTACACTTGGCTTCTCCTTCCCATTGAATGACAAACTCCAAAAGAGCATGGTCACTCCCTCCTAAGGATCCCACCACCTCCACCTCATCAACTAGGTCATCCCTGTTGGTCAGGATCAGATATAAAATAGCTGATCCCCTTGTTGCCTCTTCCATCTTCTGGACCATGAAATTGTCTGCAAGGCAAGCGAGGAACCTGTTGGACCTTGTGGTCTTTTCAGAATTTAACTGCTAACAAATATCAGGATAATTGAAATCTCCCATTAACACGACATCTCTCCTTTTTGAATGTGTGGTCATCTGCTCCAGGAAGGCCTCATCCAAGTCGTCAGGCTGGCCCAGAGGCCTGTAGCAAACCCCCACAATCATCATCATCACCACCATCATCTGTCATCTAGATAGGCTGCTCCTCAATTCCCTGTTTGCTTCCATGTCTTTAGAATTAGATGGACATAGATACAACATAGATTTTTCAAGGGATTGGAAGATGGAAACTTCACTGGTGGTATTAATATAAACACAGGGGCCTAATTCAGTTGTTTGTTCTAGTTAGAGTAAACCCATTGAGTAAATGGAACTTAGATACTTGTTGTCAAACCAAGTTCCAACTGATTAACTCTAGTTAGGACTAACTATAGAATCTAGGCCACAGCTTAATTTATTGCTCACAGTTGCATGTTGATGATGTGATTGGTGCTCTTAAATGGATACTTTGGACTTCAGTGAGAATTAATACATGTACTTTAAAAGAATCACAGGCCATTTCTGCACTACACTCTTATAGCGCGATGATTCCACTTTCAACACCCTATGGAATCCTGGGGTTTGCAGTTTAGGGAGGGGCCTGCAAACCCCAGGATTCCATAGGATGTTGAAAGTGGAATCATTGCGCTATAAGAGTGTAGTGCGGAAATGGCCACAGACCTGTTCTTTTTCTATTACCCAAAAGTGGAAAATTCTATTCAAGAGACAGGGGATTGGGATAAACATGAGAATTCTATGCCTCCTTTTATGGCAGAACTAAACTTTAAAATAAATATGGAGCGCCTTCAGAAAAGAACAGTTCCTGTTCTCCATCCAGGCAACCAGTTCCTGGTTCTCCATCCAGGCAACTGAAAATTTTACTGGTATATTTTTTACTGGTATATTATATGAAGGATAACACCAAGGGCCTTTTCTCACTACACTGTTATAGTGCTATCATTCCACTTTCAACATCCTGTGGAATTCTGGAGTTTGTAGTTTCCTGAGGCCAAAGAGCTCTCTGGCTGAGAATTCCAAATGTCTCTCCCTAAACTGCAAACCGCAGGATTCCATAGGAAGTTGAAAGTGGAATAATAGCACTATAGCAGTGTAGTGCAGAAAGACCCTAAGAGAATCTGGAGGAGAAAGATGGGAAGAATAGAAAAGAATAGTAGTAATTTAATCAGCTAATTCCAGGTTAGTTTTCTTGTTTTATCTTGTTTACTGTTCCAATAACTACATCTATTCTCACACAGTGACATTATGGTTTTCTCCAGAATAGATGTGCTCAGACTGAAGTGTCCTATTGAATCAAAGCATGTAACGAGAAAATGTAATCCACTGATATTAAAAAAGGGAGCTTACCTTCATCTGGGTGTTAAATAGTACAAATCCAGGAGAGTCGGAGAATGTTTTGAAGTCAAAACGAAGGGCATTACTGTGGCTAAAGTGGATTTGTCAAAGCATTATATGCAATACTTTAGAAATGGTTTAATATATAAGGTCTAATAAAACATGTGAAGGGAGAGAGAATAAGAGAGAGAGAGAGAAACAAGGAGAATGCCATTTATTTTCTACACCTGTAGGCACTGAAGGAAACAAGCACACTTTTTTTTAAAAAAAGCTAGTCAAATTTCTCTTGTTAGATATGTTTAGAATTAAAAATCAGTTGTGTACTCTTGAATGTTCTTAAATACTTATCTGGTGGACAGTGATTACTTTGTCAAACAGTAGAGATACAATTTGACTTTTCGAGCTGGAAACTGTCTTTTCCAGATGATAATACAGTGATGGGCAAAAATCTATTTGGAAATCCATTGCAATATAATCTACAATTGCCCTTGTAGATTGTAGAGGCAATTTGGAGGAGGACAATATTTTCCCAATTCCATCACACTAAAACAATATTTTGTATTTAAGAGTGGCAAAGGATAACATTATATACATCTGTGTGTAGCCTCTTGTTCCTGAGTTTGCTAGTGAAGAGACATTCCATTGACACAAACATGCCGTTTCATGATACATATATTTGTTTATCAACTTCTTTTATTAATTTCACTTACATCTTGTCTTTCCTTCCATGAGCTCAACTTGCTCCTTTTATCATCCCAGTAGCCTCCTAAGGTATTTCAGACTGACAGAATCTAAAGTTACCCAGTGAGATTCTTGACTCAGTGGGGACTTGATTTTTCATTTCCCAAGTCCCAATGTAGCACCCTAAACACTACCTTACAATTGGACCACTCAGTATTACAGGGATCTCAAAATAAGAGGTAGATCATGTTGGTTGCATTTGTTTTACGGAAGTATACATGTACTTGACTAATTGTACTCTGCAGACCCTCTCATTGCAATATGCTTGTTTGCTTATTGAAACAGAGGAGACATAAGGAATATGAGAAGTAAGATTTAATTCTTAAATCAAATGCACAGTCATAGCATATTGTTATAATTTTGCCCACATAGTCAGAGTCTAGGATAAGATTCAGAGTGAAATGGAGTATAACTGGCCACTTGGGTCACTTTTTGTGTACTTTAATGAGCAATCAAGAGCAGTTTAAGGTGCTCAAATATACTACTGACCTTGATCTTTTGTCTCTTCTTACCATTTGAAAAGCCAATGTGTCAACACTGAAACACCACTTTTATCAGTTTCATGATAAAGAAACGATCTCTTAGGCATTCATTCTATCTACCAGCTGGGAGCCAGTACTACAAGGAATCAAAATTGTCTGTTCTGTGGATACCCCTTAAAAGATCTGCAAATAGTAAATTATGCTCAACTTCAAAGGCAAGACTTACCAGACCTCACATTAGACCACAATGAAAGAAAAGTCCAGAAACAATCATTAATCTTTCTGAAGGTCATGTTTTTTAGCCTTCAAAGTGCAGTTTTTAGGTCTAATTCAGATACAAATAGTTCACCACTTTGCACTAGAATATGAAAACTAGGCTAAAAGTATGGAAGATAAGAGTTTGAAACCTGTATTTCAAAACAGGCATATATGCTAGATACATAGGCTCATTCTGTCAGAAATTGTTCTAATCTTATCAGAATGCTTTTTGTTTCAAAATCCCTCAAAGGTTTCTCAGGTTGTATTTGAGTGTGCATATGACATTATTAGAATTATGTGTGGTGGTGGTGGTGGTGGAGACAATAACTTAACGTGTTCACTAATGCTGCCTCCTCTGTTATATCACTTTGTACATCCAAGCCCAGTTGCTTCCACACATTGGGATAAAAGGTCTGAAATGGAGAGCTTAATGTATACAGAGTTCTCCAGGTAATTTAGGCCATGACAGGATAATAGTGAAAAAACAAAAAAAAAACAAAACAAAAAACAACACCTTAGCAAATCATTGGTTCAAAAACAAAGTAATAACAAGATATATACTTTATATACATCTGGAGAGCTAATGTCCTGGAGAGGATTTTAATATTTTATCTATTAATTTCATACAATCATACTGCTGGAAGGTATTGCAAAGTCCAACCTTCTACCTTTCTGGAATACACAGGTAACGCAGTCCTGAGAGATGACCAACTCACCTTTGTCTAAAGACCTTCAATGAAACACAGTTCACGACACCGTAAGGCAGTCCACTCCACCACAAACAGCTCCTACCATCAGGAAGTTCTTCTTAATGTTTAGGCAAAATCTCTTCTGGCAATTTGAACTCATTTGTCTGTGGCCCTTTTCGCACGGGATTTCTGAAGTGAAAGGGCCCCTTGAGCGTTGTGTAAATGTGAGGAGTGGTCCATACGACACACTCACATTTGCATGATGCTCAAGGGCCTGACACGGACCGCGCATGCATTTTTTCATTTTTGGGTCAAAGCCGAAAATGCTGTGCAGTCGCGCATCGCTTCGGGGCCCCGCGTGCACTTGCCTTGTGTGCAGAGCCTCGGGAGCCGGGCCGGTTGCGTGTCCTTTCCTCAGTGCAGCCTGAGAGGTCTCAGGCTGCACTGCGAACAGGAGAGGCGGGGCGCTTGTGCGACCAGGAAGCAGCTGCGGAACCCAAGCAGGAGGGATGTGACAGCGTTCCTACGAAGTCTTCCTGCGTGAGCTGTGCAGCCCAGCACCAGGAAAAGGTAAGGTGTGAAAAGGGCCTGTGTCCTAGCCTCTGGAACAGCAAAAAACAAGCTTGTTCCATCTTCCACATGACATCTCTTGTGATATTTATAGCTGAGTATTATGTTACTTCTCAGTAACATACCTAGCTCCCTAAGCTGTTCCTCATAGGGTTTGGTTTCCAGACTTTCTACCATTCTGATTGGTCAACCAATTACAAATCCAGCCAGCAGTAGCATTGTCTAAACCACATTTAACCAGCTTGTCTGGAAGAATATAATGAGGAGTGTTCTTAAACACTTACAGAAATCAAGATATATTACAGCCACAATATTCCCCTGATCTACCAAGCTTCTCTCCTTCCCTCCCTTGCTCTCTCTCATGTGTGTCTCTGTGTGTATGTATTTGTGTGTGTTTGAAGAGATATTGCTAGCTTTTGCTACTTACAGTGTTCCTTTTTAAGTGCTCACAGCCTGACTGTTAATGATCTGGTCCAAAACCTTGGTATTGATGTCAGGCTGATTGGTCAGTACTTGCTCGAGGCCTCTTTTCCCTATTGAAGACAGAAACAACATTTGTATTCTTCCAGTCTACTAGGACCTTTCCAGTCCTTCAAGAACCCTCAAAGATCAGTAGCAGAGACTCTGACTTTATGTTTGCAAGTTCCTTTTATATCCTTGGCTGTTTATCTGTTCCTAGAATCTTGAATTCATTTAGAGTATTATTATACTATCTCTTTACTTATTTGTACTTTTCTATTTGCACTAAGCTGAACTTTATTTTCATTCAGACTGACATATAGTATCTGTTGGGCAGTTCTTCCTTCTCTCTGTTCCATTAGCATTTCAGCATCTTGCCCATTCAGTGAAACCAGCATTCCTTGTTCTTCAACTTGCTCTGGACATAGCCCCCAACCCGCTCTCTTTTATTATTTTTAACCTGTCTATCAAGTTTCAGCTCTTTTGAGCTTTTGTTTTTCTATCTTTTTCCACTAGAAGTATTGGCTATTTATTTGTATTCCTTTTGGTGATTTCTCCCATCCTCCATTTCCTGTACGTGCCCTATTTAAATACCAGCTCATCTGAAACTTCTCTATGCATTTGTCCTGGTTCTTTAGACATCTTCTACTTTTTTCCCCTCATTGGAATTATTTGTCTTTAATATATATTACCTTTGAGAAACTCCCATCCATCATGAAGTCCAACTCCTTTGAGCATTTCATATCATACAATCTCACTCAGTATTTCTTTACGCTTACTGAAATTAGTTTTCTTACAGTCCCGAATCCATGTCTGACTATATTTGGCTTTCCCTTTCTTCTGTACAATAAATGCAAAGAGGACACAGTCACTCCCACTACTTCTACAAGGTTGACCAGTTCTTTCCTGTTGTTTTGGATGAAGCCCAAAATAGTCAGTCCTCTTGTTGCCTTCTTTTCCTGTCGGGCAATGAAACTGTCAGCAAAGTAAGTGAAGAATTTGTTGGACCTTACATCACTGGGAGAGTCTTCCAACAAATATCAGGGTTTTTTGAATGTGTGTTAATCTCTTCTAGAAAGGCATCATCCAAGCTTTCATTCTTCATTTATTAATATGTACCGTATCACCCCCACCCCAGTGACTCCCATGCCCTTCCTCCACATTTTACCCTAACAACCACTCTTTAGGTATCAGATACAGTGCCTGGCCCATGGTCATCTAGTGAGCTTCTTGGCTGAGGGGTTTTCTTAATCCTTGTTTGACACCAATCACAGCACTGCTTGTATTTTTTTTTTTTTAGCCATCATGCTAACCAAGTCTCACTTTGGGCCAATCACTCCATATTCTGACGTGAACAACTTGAAGAAAAGGATGGAGTTTTTTTTTTTAAGGATTAAAAATGTAATAAATCCCATCACCCAACCTTTTTGTTTGTTCTTCCAGCTACTCCACTAACTCCCTGTTTTGCAGTCCCAGGCTTCCAGGAAAACCAAGAGAATTCTCAAGTTTCTGGTGGGTCACCATACCTCAGCTATCTTCATTTGATGAGCTACACATTGAGGGACCCTATGAAATAGGAGACTAACTATCACACACAGCAGAAGTAATCCTTAACTGCTATGGTAATTGCTGCTGATCGCATCTTGTAATAGCAAGTCCCTCCATCAGAGCACTGAGAGGATGCAACATGTCCCCATGTTCCAGCAACAAGGAGCATATAACTGTCTAGTGTGGAGAGTACATAAATCTGTATATCAGTCCTTCTTCCCAGTTCTTCACAGGAGCTGAGGCCACTACTGTGCTGTATAATAGTGAAGGATATCCTATAACAAGATTTTTTAAATTAATAGCATAAGCAAGTACATATTTTTGAACTGGATGCATTGAAATGTTCTCTGCGTGTGTATATGTGTATGTGTGTGTGTGTAATAAGCGGATGCATTGTTAGCTGCTATTTTCACAAAGATTACATTTAATAATTCTAGCATGCCCTCCACAATTTATTTAATTAATACTATTTGATCCAAGCCCAAATTATGACTTCCCACATATATGACATATCTAATGAACCGTGAAAGGAGAGCCATTCAGATGGTCACCAATAACCAATGCTTAGTTAATCTGTTAAATAAACTGGAGCTCACAATGTGTCCCTTTGAAGTCATAAATAATGTATATTTTTCTTTTGACTTTTAATAAGCCAGCAGAGTTCATCTCACAGTCTCCAAACACATATATTTTATTATGGGCCTCTGCAGTTTACTTTAATTAGTGTGTCTGAGTGCTTTGGGAGACTTAGCCCTACTGAAAACAAACAGAGTCTTACCATCTATAAAACATTAGCTGCCTTCGGTTTATCCTGATACAGCAGAGCTTCAGTGAGAAACACATGGTGTAAGTAAACACTCATAATTGCATTAGAATTCCCTGGTGTATTGGTAATTCAAGCTCGGTTTCATGATATTGTTAGAGCAGTTAGAACAGGTTTACCAATCTGAACGCCATTGGGGATTTGGTGAAATTCCATTTGGAGAGAACTTTAAATGACAAATCTAATAGATACGGCAGCTGAGAGAAGAAGCCAACAAAGCTTCAAGATGGAAGTATAGTGTTAAAAGCTTCTGCAGTGAAATTTAATACCTCCCCCAAGTTTCTGTAAATTGTTTTATCATTGCCCATTTTGTCAGTATCTGAACACAATGAAGAGGGTAGCTGTCCCTAGCACTTCAAAAATCAGACCATGTTTTTATTTAGGAATTTCCTTTTCCTGACCATGAGAAATATGAATCTCAATGGGTACATGAAAAACTGAGCAAGCATCTTATATAAAGGAGATGGCTGTGGAATGATCTTATGGTAGATGATGGAGCCATGTTGATGAAGCTAAGCAGCAGGGCTCCATTTTCCTAGGCCAAGGTGGAAGGCAACTTGCAGTGCCAAGAGAAAAAGTGGAACATATATGCAATAAAATAAAATTGTTTTAAAGTTCCATGTTATAAGACTTAACAATCTATTCACCCAGCAATGTTATGTCTTGTCTCCATCACAAGATGACTTTTCTGCACCAATTTCTTCATGGTGAATATATGTCTGCTTCTAGATTTTTGTGAATAGTTCATCATATGTTTGGCGTGCTGAATGATCTAAATTTGGCAATCTAAAAAACATTAATGTTCCCAATGCAATATGGCCTATGTTTGATCAATATTTAAAAGTGGCATCCACATTGTGAAACAGAAAGGAAGAAGGAAATGGCATTTTGTAAATTATCATGATGTTGCATGTTTGCTTTTCTTTGGTTCAAGAAATCTCTGATAGTATTTCAAGAAATAACATCTCTAGCAGATAGTATAATAAACATGGGCCTTCTCCCAAAACAATACATCGAATGTATTTCCCCATTTTATGACATTTGGAAGTTTCTCTTACAGAGCTTACTGTTTTGTTACTAAATCTACTGGCCTAATAGGAACCTTAGTGTAGGTGTAGCTGTTCAGTAATGGTAATAATGAAGTACAAACTGTCTCAGAATTGTTTTGTCTATACTTACTAATTATATAGTTCTGTAAACAAATAATAAAGTGGGAATTACTTTAATTGTCTCTTTGCTGCCATTTGGTAAAGTCAAAGTGCACAGAATATTGCAGCCATGGTTAAGTACATGCCCAGTTGATTTCAGTGGAAAGAGATGAAGCATGCCCTCATCATTCTCACTGAAATCCATGACAATAAAATACCCTTAAGTCTGGACACAATGTTTATGCTAGTTTCTCATTTGTCTCCAGGTCAAATATTGAGGGTGGAAGTTAATTTGCATTGTATCTTCAGAGGATATACAACTACAAGGAACTGCAAACATTAGGAAGGCAAACTAAACTTTCCCAAATCCACCAGAATACTAGTTGTAAGCAACAGAATGAACATCAGACAAGATGAACTAAGCAGCAGGAAAGAAACAAAAATGTACAATATAGAGTGGATGTGATATGAATGGCTTGGCTTGAGATCTTCTGTAAATAAAAGATTAATAGTGGAGGTGTTATTTGATTACAGATATTAGATTTGTTCCAGACTAAGTGGCATTTGGTTGCCATTAAAATCGATTTCAACCATGCAAATGAAGTCATGATTAAGTTGTCCCATTAATTTCAATGAGACCTATGTTTGACTACATTAGTGTGGGTTCAACACAATGGGTTGCTGATAAATCATATACTTCTACATGATTAATCGATTACACTGGCATATGTTCATATATGAATATTCACAATAATCAAAGCCATTTTCTGGAAAAAGCATTTTTTTTCAGTTGACAGACATTTCCCCCCACGCTTTACAAGAAATAATGTCTCAAGTGAGAAGTTTTCTCTTGGGTGAAATATATGAAGGAATACCGGTTATGTGAAAACATTTACCATGCATGGTTTGTAAACAACAGGAATTAAAAATAATGAATATTTTAAAAATGTGCTAGCTGATCAATTCAACTCAAGATAACATTTTAATTTGATTTTTAACTGAGTAACCAAACTTAATTGGCTAAAGGTTGCCCTAAGTGGATCATAGTTTGAAAAACAGTTGTTTAGCTTCACATCAAAATCATTGGGACCTAGGATAACTGAGCTTGGGGTGGATTATACCTAAGCTTTTTATTTAAGATATAAGCAGTAACATTACATCATATCATCTGGCACTACTTGGACCCTAGCTCTGTTCTGGCCATCACATTGTACATTCAGGTAGAATTTGTGTTAGGAATGATTGAATGGTTGGAATTGTGGCATGTAGGTTAAATGTGACAGACATCTACATGTTAAGATTTGAGAAAATAACATTACTCTGGGTATAAATAACCTTGGAGGCATTTGAAAACTAGTGGCTTGCCAGGGCTGTTGTGAAAAAGGCAAGGAGCAAGGTTACAATAAAAGCATCTAAAGGGGAGATGTAAAATACATCCACATTTTACAGTGCAGTCCTATGCATGTCCTCTGAGAAGTAAACTCTATTGTCTTCAGTGAAGCTAGCTCCTACATAAAATGTACAAGGTTCCAGCCATGAATTTAAGAACCAGTGGGAGATGAAATTGCCCAACAGGTTAACTGCATAGCTTTTAAGATGAGGTAGGCAACTACTAAGGGATGGGGAGCTCAACTGGGTCCCTGAAGGTTCCTGGAGGGCTGCCCATCCCTTAGGAATTTATTATTTTAAGCTTTTCTTCTGGAAAAACAAAAAACAAAACCTTAGAATGTTCTTCATACTACCCAGAGAGTTCTTTAAGGCATTTCATAGAAGAAGGCATTTTTAGTAAAACATACAGAAATCCAATATCACCTCTGAGACTATCTGGGAGGAAGAAATTTCAAGCACAAGATTTTGTGGACATAGTGGTAGAATTTAAAGACATAGCCATGTTAGTCTGGATCAGCAAACAAAGGGATCTTATGGCACCTTTGAGATTGAGAAAAAGAAGATGGTAGCACAAGCTTTCATAAACTTGGGTTGCATCTGATGAAGTAGACTTTAGTCTATGAAAGCTTACACCAACAACTTCTTTCTCTCAGTTAGTGTCAAAGGGGCTACAAGATCTTGTTGCATTTTGTGGACATAGTTTACAGTCCACAAGTCTATCACTTGCATCTGATGAAGGAAATAGACATAAGATGTATTGAACCAAATGTGTCTTTCCGAAAAGACTGATGTGTTGAGGGACAGGGAACTTAAGAAGAGACAAGCTGTGAGTAATGTATGAGATAAGATCTCAAACAGTATAGAAGATACCAGATTTCATCGAGTCTTTGGAGAGCTTAGCATGACTAGTGAGTTTCTGTATGAGCAGTAGATATGTGCTAGCTTTCAGCTGAACAGGTACCTTCCAGCCTTGCGCAAGAACACATAAGGTCTTTGGGGGAATACCCACATGAGTCTTTCCATGACTGGCTTGATGAGTAATTCCACAGAATTCCTGGAAGATTTACAGCCAGAAGCCTGCTGCAACATGATCTCCTAACATGATGGTTTTATGATGCTATAACCAGCCCTATCCCTTGATTGACATTCAGACAGTTTGCTTCCCTCTGATAGAATCTTCCTCCTGAGGATTCAGACCAGTTTTCATTGATGAGTAACTTATTTCATGCAATGCAGTTTGGACATGTGCATAGCATTTCCATCTGGTCATCTGCTCCCAGTAATACATGTGTTTTGTTCTTGACAACTTTAGATCTTTCTCCACTTTAAACACACACACACACACACACACACACATACATACCCCTTTAGTGAGTATCATAGAATAATAGAGCTGGAAGGGACTGCAGGGGCCATCTAGTCCAACTCTCTGCTATGCAGCAATACATACTCAGATTACTGATCTGTGTACATGTGTGCATATGTGCCTTTGAATCACCTGTTGATTTATGGTGACCCCATCAATTTCATAGGGGTTTCTTAGACAAGGAGTACTCAAAGGTGGTTTTGCCAGTTTCTTCCTCTCCTACATAGTGATAAATAAAAAAAACTTTGTTTCCTATATTCATTTTCCCCCTCTCCATGGCTCTTTTGTGTGAAGCTACGAAAATTTACTTTGTCAGACATTTTCATATTGTAAATCTAGGCCCTTTCCGCACGAGGTGAGGGAATCGCTCCGTGCCGTTACCTACGGCTTCTTCTGGGGTCTGAAGCAACGCGGACTGTCCCTGAAGCCCTTTCGCAGGGTTCCTCCTTGGTCCAGGGTGAATCAGAGCAGTGCGAGGTCTGTAGATCCGCACTGCTCTGGCTTCCAAAATGGCGGCTTCAAGCTTCCAAAATGGCAGCTTCTGGTTGGTCATGGATCCCAACCAACCACTGAAGCTTGCCATGCCTAAAGCCCGCCCTCCGCAGATCGCAGGCTCGCATTGGTGCGAGCCTGCGAATCTGCACAAGGGAGCAGGAATGCAATGGCGCATTCCAGGAAAATAAAGACCTGTTTTTTACAGTCTTTAGAAAACACACTGGAGGACCACTTGGGGTCCTTTTGGAGCGGACTGAGGTGCAGATCTCCGGTAAGTAGTCCACTCCTAGTCCGCCCCAAGGTGCAGACGACCTCCGTGAGAGGATGCACTGCCCCGTTCTAATTGCCTGGTGCGGAAAGGGCCTTAGAGTGCCCAGCCAGTTTCCAGTTTGTGATCTTGCACAAAAGAACTTGTCCAAAGAATTGTGCTTTCAATGCAGTGATTTTTTTCATTGATCACAATTTATTATTTTTATTAATGTTACCTGGCCAAGCTCTTTGGATTGGGAGGTCTAACATGTAAACTAATACATAAGACTCATTCACTTGTGGCTGTAGAAACATTCATTTTCTTAGCAAAATATTTTAAAAATCAGATTTCCAGTAGACAAGGCAGCCTGCTTTGAGTGTTTGTACCAGTTTAAGTAGGTTCTTAATCTGTTTGTTAAGACATCATGTTTATCTAAAATGCCTGCAGGAAGTTATTAAGACATCTGAATGTTAAAGGTCTGAGTTGATAAACATGAGAACAATACTAAATAATTCTTCATGTCATCTCTCAAAACTGAATCTTTGCACTCTACTTCATGGAGGCAAATTTCAGGTTGCTTTGGAAATGACTCAGTTGTTTGCCCACATTACATTAGTGCCAAAGACCTGGTCTGTCTATTAAGCACACCCAATGGCTTAGGCAAGGTGCCTTGCAGACTCAAAGAACTGGTATGGAACCCAAAGTATGCTTTAATCCAATTCTCATTTTCGTGTCACAAAAGGTGCCATGGAATGATTGCCATTTGCAAAAAAAGAAGAAGGTAAGTACAATTAAAAGCTGAACCTCTAATCCCCTTTGCCTGCGGCTTAGAGCTGGAGCCAAAAGAAATATTGTCTTAACAGGTACATTTACCCTGGAGGGGAAAGCACACCCTTGACCACCTAGCAGGCAAGACGAAGAGATAATACAATGTTCAGTTGTATCAGTGGCCAACAAACTGTGTCTTGGCTTCTGTGGCTGACAGAAGAGCATAGAATTAATGGGTGGCAAGAGGGAAACCCAGTTTTCTGACAGTAGGTGGGGTCAGCATTGTGGCAAAACCAAACCCTGTGTATTTTCCAGCTCCAGCCGCCAAGTCACACAGGGCTACGTGAGAAATCTATGCATGACTCACTGACATTTGTGCACAGAGACCTTTCAAAGTTGATTGAAGGGTCCTCTGAGGAGCAAAAGCAATAATTAGACTAATTGATACTAAGAGGGCATGACTCAGTCCTTGCAAAATCACTTGGCATTATGTTTTAGCTACCTGAAAAATTTCAGGCTGTGTGTGTGTGTGTGCGTGCGCGCGTGTGTGTGAGTGAGAGACAGAGAGAGAGAGGGAGGGAGGGTGAGCGAGCACTTTTTCAAAAAGGAAGCGAAGACTCATTAGTTGTATTCTGGAAAGAGAAACTATTGCAGTGCATTAATATTTGGGAACCGTAGGTTTCATTAAAATGCACACAAAAACATCCATTTTGTAACTAATTTTGCTGAACCTGCTAAACTTGGGAACACAGTCAGTGTCTCAGGCAAACAAGATGGAATTTCTGACTTCCATTGAAAGGAATATTATTATTCTTTAATTGGTACACTTGTCCTCCAAACAAAACAAAAGGCCTCACTTTTATTATTGTGCACTGTCAAATCATTTCCAGTTTATGGTGACCTTAAGCAAACTTACAGTTTTCTTGCCAAGATTTGTTCAGAGGAGGTTTGATGTTGCATTTTGCCAAAGCTGAGAGACTGTGGCCCTTTCTGCACCTTACCTTCTTCCAGCGCTGAGGTGCGGGGATCGTGCGAGCAGCCTCTGGCGAGAGGGTCTCGCGTCTGAAGTCCTTTGGCTCCACACGAGCTGCCTGCTTGTGCAAGAGCCCCGCCTCTTCCTTCCGCAGTGCAGCCTGGGAATTTCCCAGGCTGTGCTGGGGCAGGAAGCACGACTGGCACGGTTCCGGAGGCTCCGCACACCAGGTAAGTGCATGTGGGGCCCGGGAGCAATGCGCGATCATGCACCATTTTCAGCTTCTAGCTGAAAATGAAAAGGTGCGCGATCGGCATCTGCCGGCCCCTGGAGCATCACGCGATTGTGAGTGCGTTGTGCAGATCGCTCCTCACAATTGCGCAATGCTCCAGGTGCCCTTTCGCATGGAAAATGCTGTGCGAAAAGGGCCTGTGACTTGCTTAAGGTCACCTCATTAGTTTTCTTTGACCGAGCAGGAATTCGAACCTGGTCTCCTGGAATCCTAGTCCAACACCCAAACCATTACACTATGCTGACTCTCATGACTTCATTTTGGGCCATATCATTTGTAATGGTTTAGATCAATTGTGAACAAAGTTTGACTCTGGGGCTAGATACAGCCCTCAAAGCTATTTTCATGACCTTTCCAGACTCTTCAGTTAGCTCTTTTTTGGACCAAAAGAAAGGACAAATGACTTCTATTGGATGCCCCCAGGAACATCAATTAATCTTCTAAATAGGTTGCACCTCCCCCATGTATTTTCAATATAAAGAAGTCTTCTTGTTCAAAACCAGGGGCTCTTCACACTGCACAGCTATAGTGCTATTATTCCACTGCCATGGTTCCATCCTATGGAAATGTGGGGTTTGTAGTTTGATGAGGAATCAGAGAATTTTCAGGTCTCTGGCTGAGAATTTTGAATGCCCCTCCTTATCCTGCAGTTTCATCTCCAGCATTTGGTCCCACTACCATCCCAGCCTTGCCTGATGGGGACAGGGGAGAGAGAGCCTTCTCAGTGGCTGCTCCCACTCTCTGGAACTCTCTTTCTCAGGAAGCTAGGCTCTCCCCTTCCTTGCTCTCCTTCCTTGCAAAAACATTCTTATTTAAGCAGGCATTTAGTATGTAAGCAGGTGGGCTTTTAATTTATTAAGTGATACTAATGGAAGATGGGCTCCCAAGCGTAATAATAAATCATAAGCAGACAAAAAAAATCAAAGTGTGCAAGCATGACACATCTCCTCCCAACAGCTGTGAAAATTGTACAATCTTTTCCTTGCCTCAAGCTGCAAAGTGAATGCAGAAAGTATCCAATGAGTTAACTTTTTCATGCCACTGGTAAGCTGTCAGCATATGACCATCACGTTAACAAGAACTCTAAATCCCATCTGCCTGAAGGCAGAGGTCCAGCTCACCACAGATGTTTTAATATTAATATTTAATTATTATTATTTTAAAAAAATTGCTAATTTTTAATTTGTGCACCTTGTTTTGATACATGTGTGAGCCACCCTGGGTCCCATTTGGAAGAAAAGCAGGATATAAATAGAATAAAATAACCCTAATGAAGAGCCACGAGGAAGGTAAATCATAATTGCAGCAGGATAATA
Organism: Cyclura pinguis; assembly: GCA_030412105.1. Classification (NCBI taxonomy): domain Eukaryota; kingdom Metazoa; phylum Chordata; class Lepidosauria; order Squamata; family Iguanidae; genus Cyclura; species Cyclura pinguis. Next base: position 185,888,993 of record CM059603.1, read on the forward strand.
GTATCTTTGGTTGGAATTTTTCACATGATGTAATTTCTCTTCTCTCGTTCTTTGGTGGGAGACTGTTTGAAAAGTGTTTCTTTATTAACATACACACACAAACACACACAAAATCATTAATGGCCTCTTTTGTAAAAAAAAAACAAAACAAAAAACCCCCACTTTCCAAGTAGTCTTCTACCTGAAGAACAACAGAAGAGAAACTATGTGATGTGGTAAGTCCCAGCAAAAGATGCTACAGACTGCCCTCCATGTTTGTGGATTCTGTTGCCATTGATTCAAGCAACCATGAATTGAAAATATTAAAAAAGAAAAAAGAAAAAAAGAAAAAGAAAAAAGCAAATCTTTGAGTTGTTCACCATTTTATATAAAAAAGGATGCAATTTTACTACATCATTTTATATAATGGGACTTGAGCATCCATGGATTTTGGTATCCACAGATCCTGGAAACAAACTTTAGCAGATATTGAGGGCTCACCATATTATCCTGCTGCAATTGTGACTTACCTGCCTCATGTTATAAAGCTCTTGGCAAATAAAAACTGATGTTCAGTTATGACAAAAAAGATTTATATTCTTGATTTATTACTTTGGCTCTCCAAAATATTTGACGTAGTTTACAAGAAATTCACAGGTTTCAGTCTCAAGCCTTTAATTGATATTCTGGTGCCCTCTCCTTATACCAAATGCAAGTCATAGAACAGCCATGTTTGAAAATCAATTTATTTATTGAAAATCATTTCAAGCTGCCTTTAAAGGTGATACTTCCTCAAGGTAAAATTTGAAACGTAAAAATAAAACACATTTAATAAAGTTGGCAGTCTAAAACGTTTAAAATTATAGCAATTTGTAAAACTCTTGCTTGTAAAATGAAGACGGACATCCATTCATTTAAAAGACAACTAGAAAATATCAGGCAATATATTCTTCCACCACGAATGATCACTAGAGGTCACCACAGCTACTTCAGCACACTAATAGTACCCCGGCAGCACTGTAAAATATTTGTAAAACAAGGAGATCGCTGTATGTCCATGGCTGAATACAGATGCTGTAATACTGCTCAGTTCTATTTCCAATAGATGCAAGTCCACTTATGAAGATGCAAGACCTTTACTGCATTCTGGCCAACAATAACAATACTACATATTACACTTTTCAGTCAGAGGTGCCTCCAATGTTTGGAGACTCATGTGAAAACTTGATGCATGAATTTATATGTCCTCTAAAGCTGGATTTCAGGAGTATGGAATATAGTTACGGTTCATTAGGAATATGGTAAGCTGCCAGATTTAACCATTGGTCCATCAAGTTCAGTATAGTCCACTGCAGATTAATTTGCATCTAAGGGGAAAAGATTCCCTTCCCCAGCCTTCAGAGCTAAGGGCAGGGGTCTGTGGATAAAAAAAATGTGTATAGCTCAAGTTTCGGGGAACCTGGACAGTTAAAAAAAAAAAAGAGCGAGCAGTACATCACAAACTAAATATTGATATCCAAAAAGTTCAGCAAGTGGCTTTAAGATCAGTTCTTAGTGATGGTGGTGGCATTGTCCAGGTCCTGAGGTTTCCACACCAAAACCTGAGATGTGAAAATGGCCCCAGTGATTTCACTAATCTTTGTACATTTGGTATCAACCACAGTTGCTCACAGTTTGTCAATCAATCAATCAATTTGTTTATTTACAGTCATAGACCAAATAAAAAGTTACTGTAAAATGATAAAATAATACTAGTAACATAAATACAGTTCAGCTAAAATTCACATCATACATACATACATCGGTTACAGGTGTGCTAAGTACATTATATTTCTATCAAAAGTCTAAATATTTAAGATTGGTAAAATTTTATGGATTAAATAATCAAGAGTACCTAAAAATTCTTAAATTTTGGAGATTTAAGCCCCTGTATTATTTTTCTGTGGGTTGTGATGGCAGAGGCACAAAACCAATTTTGAAAGTAAGACAAATCTTAGCTAGATGAGTAGTTCCCACATCAAAGTGAAATGAGAATTTCCCTTTTCACATACTTAAGTGAGATACAAAGATGAGCATCTAATCTAGCCTATTTGTTTCTAGCAAGAAGGTAAATATACAGCAGAGTGGAGGGTGAGCCCTGGTTCTACGATGACTGGGAAAGAGGAAGACGCTGACTAAGTAAATACATAAACCCCATTCCCATCCAAGTCTTTGCCAGTTGCAGCAACAAATCAATTAAGCCTTGCAAATTGTAGCTAGCTCCTGATCTGCTGGCTGAGCTGTAGAGTTATACCTAGCCCTTTCCTCTTTCCTGGAGCTGAACCCTTCATAACTGGAGAATTTGCACCCTTGACTTCTGGCTGGAGATGACCCATAACTAGGGACTCATGTCCAGGCCTTGAGATCTGGCAACCATAGGTGGTGGTGGGGCAATCATGCATCTTGCCTCAGTCCCAGGGATAGTTCTCAGCAGTCATGCCAGTCTTACCTGGAGATTCTGGGCATTTTATGACCAAAGGACATGCTCTACCTCTAGAGTTGCCAAATGAGAAAGATTCTAGGCCCGATTTTAGGACATAAAGCCTGAGCATTTGGGATGTTTGCTAGTGATGCTTAAGGGGAGGTGAGAGGGATGGGCCAGGTGAACCCTCGGGGAATCTACAACAGCCAGTCCAAAGTAGTCTGCAGCAGAGCCAGCAACACTGTTTTATGTATGTGTATGTACACACATTCTTTTCAAGACAGTGTACTCACCTTGAGATTCCTCCCCTTCCCTCTTGGGGAAAAAAGAAGAGAAGCCAGGCCTTGAGATCTGGGAATCCTATCTGTCACTGATCTTTGAAGAGACCAGAAGAACAAGAATTAGAACTTTCTGGAGTTTCTCTGAACATTGTCAGGATGTCTGGGAAAGAGTCATGAGATATACTCAATGTGGGAAGAAAAAAGTCATCACTGAATGTTATCTCCAGATATTTTTAGACTAAGCTGAAATGCACATCTGAATACAGAAACCAAAATTATCATCTAATGAAAAGCCACATCCTGGTTTACATGGAATTCAAGATGTTACAAGAGCAGTCAACATAAGGTATGTGGGTGTATATATTATATTTGCATACATATTTGTGCGTTTGTAATATATGCAGACATCTCTTTTTGTTGGTGTTTTAAAATGCAACAGTGACTTCAGGGTTGTTACCTAAATTCAACATGGCCATCAAGTTCAGTTTACTCTGTGGCCTAGATATGATAGTTGGTTACTTCTCCTGGCTTATACAATCACTGTATTGTTGTTGTGTGCCTTCCACTCATTTCCTGCTTATAGTGATCCTAAGGCAAATTTATCACAGAGTTTTCTTTGCAAGATTTGTTCAGTGGGATTTTTTCTTTGCCTTCCTCTAGGCTGAGAGTGTGTGATCTGCCCAAAGCATTCCAAAGAGTTTTCCATGGCTGAGTTGGAATTTGAACCCTGGTCTCCAGAGTTATCATCCAACACCCAAACTACTACACTAGCCAAAATGTGTTTCAATATTGCTGGTAACAGTGGAAAAAAGAATTTGTTTAATCTGTTTTTGAAAGTGGCATTTTGAAATTTTTTAAAGATAAGTTTTAAGAGTGACATTAGTATCAACAATGCATAATTACAGCACTTGTTCTTACTATAGAGGATACATTCTAAATCCACCATCATAAGGAAAGCAAAGAAACAATCCATCAAAATAATCATGTAATTGTCTGTAATTGAAAATGATTTCCTGAAAACTGAAAATAGACAAAAATATCCATATAAGACTGCAGGAGAGTCTAAAGAAATTGTGTGAATCCACTGATAAAAGACAAGGCCAATTTTAATTTTGCTTGGGATTAATCTATCATGGCAAAACACTCTATACTTGCCTGTTCTTGCTGTGTTTACTTGTGGCATTAAGTGATATGAAAGAGTGAACAGAGAAGTAAGAGATTTGAAAGCTGGTCTTTCAAGAAGTTATGTTGTCCTTTGACTAAAACATTATGCAGTTCATAGTTTTCTTTTTAGTATGGCCTCATTTGTGTCTGAAGTATTCCTTGATTTGTTTCTTTTTGTTTCTTTAGATTAGGGAATCTCCACACATCAGATACTTAGGATCATATTCACAACCACTTTCATTGAGGGCACGACTATGGAACTATGTGCACAAAGGAGCACAGTGCACACCATTCTGGCATTCCCAGCCCCATCTGGCAGCATTCTTTACTGTGTGTATCTTCTATGCTCAGTTCTTGGAGAGAGCACCAGTCACTCGTCAGGTTCTGAAGCAGGATGCTTTCTCATCTACTAACCAGATCATCATTTGTATCACCAGAGATATGTCAGAATTGCTGAGCTTGGAAACATAATATTTTGGACTACGAGACCCAAGCTCCCTCACCCAGCATGGACAGGTTCTGAGATTCTGGAAACTGTAGTCTAAACAAGTAAATTTTCCAAGCTGCACATCTCTTCCCGATTATATATCTGGGGTCCTTTCCGCAACTCACCTTTTCTCAGCGCTGGGGTGCGGGAATCATGCGAGCAGCCTCCAGTGAGAGGCTCTCGCATCCCTGCTGCTTCAGCTCCACATGAGCTACCTGCTCCCGAGCAGGCGCCACGAGAGCCCCGCCTCTTCCTTTCGCAGCTCAGCCTGGGAGTTTCCCAGGTTTGCGCTGGGGCAGGAAGCGTGACCGCCGCGGCTCCGGAGGCTCCGCATGCACAGCAAGTGTGCGCGGGGCCCTGGAGCAATGTGTGATATGGAGGATGGATCAAGTCTGTTTTCTGCTTCTCCAGAGACTAGAACAATTCTCCAGGACCCAGAACAATGACTTCAGGCTTCAGGAAAAGAGAATTCATCTAAACATTAGACATGAGAAGAACTTCCTGATGGTAAGAGCAATTCAACAGTGGAATGTGCTGCCTCAGAGTGTGTTGGAGTCTCTTTCTTTGGAGGTTTTTAAACAGAGGCTAGATGACCATCTGTTGGGAATGCTTCGATGATGGATTCCTGCATGGCAGGGGGTTGGACCCAATGACCTTGTGGACTCTTCCAACTCTATGATTCTATGATTCTATGATTTGAAGGGCCTTATGATTTATGCTCCTCATTTACACAGACCAAAATCATAATGCAAACAGATGCATGAGTTGAAACAGCAGCTATATGGTTGTTCTCATAGTGAATCATAGTAACATTTCAACGCATTTTGTTGTTGTTGGTTCTTGTGGTTGTCATTGCTATATGCCTTCACATTGGTGCTGATTTATGGCAATGTTATCATAGGGTGGGTTTTTGTTGGCAAAATATATTCTGAGGAGGTTTTCCATTGCTTTCCGCTGAGGCTGAGAGAGTGTGAGGCTCAAGGTGATCCAAGTATGAGTGGATATTGGAACTTGGTCTTTCAGAGCCTTAGGCCATTTCCGCACGGGGCGAGGGAATCGCCCCGTGACGTTACTCACCGGACTTTTGGGCTCCCCGGTCCGGTCCACGCTGCTCCGGAGCAGTGCGTGGCTGCTGTTCTGTACTGCTCCGGGGATGAAAATGGCAGCTTCTGGTTGGTTGAGCCTCTTGACCAACTGCTGAAGCTCACCAGCCTAAAGCCCGCCCCCGGCAGATCGCAGGCTTGCACCAATGCGAGCCTGCCAATCTGCATAAGGGAGCAGGCTCGCAGTGGCATGCTCTGTGCTTTTGAAAGACCTGTTTTTAGCGGTCTTTCAAAAGCACGCTGGACTACCACTTGGGGTCGTTCCAGAGCGGGCTGGGGTGCAGATCTACGTTAAGTAGGTCCGACTCAATCCGGTCCCAGGTGCAGACGTCTTCCCTGAAAGACACTCCGCACCGTTTTAAAAACCTCGTGTGGAAATGGCCTTAGTCTAACACTCAAATCACTACGTCATGCCAGCTTTCATTTTAAATCAGATCACCATAACTATTTTTTCCCTTAAAAAGTACCTTTGAAGATCTGGGGTAAAATGACTCCTGCATGTTTCTAAGTGTTGTAGGAAAAATATACATGAATCCTTCCCTCGTTTGTGTCTTTTTGACAAGGTCAAATTTGGACATCCTTAAGACTGCAATACACATCTCACAGAGCTAAAATTCTAGTTTTCCAAGGCACGTACAGCTGTAATTCAGCTTCAGGTTTTTAGAAGCTAGAGGTCAAGCCATTAATCAATTTGGTATAATTCACACATTCCCTGGGGAGAAGGAGAGAAAGGAGGAAAGAGAATCAACAGGAAAACAAGTTGTGTTTTTCCCCATCCCATCACGAACATTTCATTTTCTAAAGTAGTAATGCTCATTATGGCCTCCCAAACTGATAAGTCTGTGTGGCTAAGGCATTTTGCTTATATGTGTGGAAGCCCAGTTACAAATCTCTTTGCAGCTATAGTGCTCTCATGGCTACAAAGAACCTTTTCATTAATGCTTGTTGTCAAGAGACTCTGATCCTTCAGACAAAGTACTGTAATCTTAAGAATGTCAGTTTACATTCTCCTTTACATAACTTAATTAAGGAAGTACTTTATGTAGCTAAGCACCTTTATGGATCTCCAATGTGGAACACCCACAACTTGAGAAGTTACTTTCTTGGACTACAACTCCCAGAATCCTTTGGCTAACATGGCCATTATGGAGGCAAAAAACTTGTAAGTTTCTGAAGCTCCGATAATATTAACATTAAGATGTTTTCAACACCTGATCAAACTATTTGATTTTTAAAAAATGAATAGTTATTTTAAGTTTGGACATGCTTGTTTTATTCTTTTAGATACTTCCAAATTGTTTTAGTTTGTACTGTTTTGTTTATTTTGTGCTCATTTAGTTGGTACTGCTTTATTTTATCTTTACTCTTTTGTGATTAGCTTTATTTACGTGTTCATTCTATGCCATGTTCATACCAGAGAGGATGAAAGGAGGTCTAAAAATACTTTTACATATAAATACAAATGAACTTTAATGGCAGAAAATTCTTAATAAGTCATAAATCCAGGAAATGCATTCTGGAGAGCAGGGAATGTGCTTGTGAATGAGGCATCACACCATCAACAACATCCTGTTAATGAATTACAATGGCATAGGTCAGACTTGCTCCATCTCAACACATTGTTTTGGTTATTGTGGAAGTTCGAATTCCACCAAAATTGCCCCCCAAAACCCACCTAGGTAGCACTGCAGCTCTCCTCAACATGGGCATTACCTTGCTGTCAGAGAGCAAGGAAAAGTGATCAGTTATTTTCTCATTGTTGGATGTGATGCAAGGATAGCTCCCGGTGGTCTTTCTGGATGCTTGTTGAAGCAGGTTCATCTTCAGGAGAATAGTTGGACATGTTCTCACTGATCTCTCAGCTCTCAGACAACATGGAAATGACTGTGTTGGGTAGGCGGTGTGCTGCTTCCAAAGGGGGGGGGGTTGGATCTCAGCCTATTTATCTTATGGTTTTAATTTGCAGAAAGCTGTGGATGTAGCATTTCTCGATTTCAGTAAGGCCTTTGACAAAGTTCCACATGACATTCTTACAAAGAAGCTAGTAAAATGCAGGCTGGACAGGGCTACTGTTAGTTGGATTTGTAATTGGTTGACTGACCGAACCCAAAGGGTGATCACGAATGGCTGCTTTTCATCCTGGAGAGAAGTGACTAGTGGGGTGCCACAGGATTCTGTCCTGGGCCCAGTGCTGTTCAATATTGTCATCAATGACTTGGATGAAGGAATAGAGGGCATGCTCATCAAATTTGCAGATGACACCAAATTGGGAGGGGTTGCTAATATGCCAGAGGACAGGATCAAAATTCAAAATGACCTGGACAGATTGGAGAGCTGGGCCAAAGCTAACAAAATGAAATTCAACAGAGAGAAGTGTAAGGTCCTACACTTAGGTAGAAAAGATGGAATACAGAAATATAGGATGGGGGACACGTGGCTGGACAGCAGTACGTGTGAAAGGGATCTAGGAGTTTTAATAGACCACAAGTTGAACATGAGTCAGCAGTGTGATGCGGCAGCCAAGAAAGCCAATGCAATTCTCGGCTGCATCAATAGGAGTATGGTGTCTAGATCGAGGGAGGTAGTGGTACCACTCTACTTTGCTTTGGTTAGACCTCATCTTGAATAGTGTGTCCAGTTCTGGGCACCCCAATTCAAGAAGGACATGGTCAGGCTGGAGCAGGTCCAGAGGAGGGCAACCAAAATGGTGAGAGGCCTGGAAGCCATGCCCTATGAGGACAGACTTAGAGAGCTGGGTATGTTTAGTCTGCAGAAGAGAAGGTTAAGAGGGGACACGATAGCCATGTTTAAATATTTGAAGGGATGCCATGTAGAGGAAGGAGAGGGCTTGTTTTCTGCTGCTCCAGAGATCAGAACAAGGAGCAATGGATTCAAGCTGCAGGAAAGGAGATTCTACCTGAACCTCAGGAAGAACTTCCTGACGGTCAGGGCTGTCTGGCAGTGGAATATGCTGCCTTGGAGTGTGGTGGAGTCTCCTTCTTTGGAGGTTTTTAAGCAGAGGCTGGATGGCCATCTGTCGGGAGTGCTTTGAGGGTGTTCCTGCATGGCAGGGGGTTGGACTGGATGGCCCGTGTGGTCTCTTCCAACTCTACATTTCTATGATTCTATGATTCTATGAAAGCTGTCAGTATAATCTTTTCTGTTTTAAAAGAAACACATCTGAACAAAATATCACTTTGGTATGAATTTTTGTGTGTGTAAAACAATGCTGAAATACTCTCATGAGTTAAAGGGTAAACAAATCTGACAAAATAACCATTTTCTGGGAGAGGGGAGAGGGGAGAACATGTAGAACATTGTGGTGGAGTCCTTATTATGTGCACTATACGTTAGGGCAGCCTTCCCCAAATGACTGCTCTCTCACAAATCCCATCATCCCCAGTCACCATTCATCACACCAAAATGGGCTTTGGAATGATGGGGGTTGTACTCCAACTCATCTGGAGGGTACATCTTTGGAGAAAATTTATCTTCTTCATCTACTATTCTGTGGAACAGTGTTCAGTTAGGGTACAGTGTGGGTGCTGGTATAGTGTGTGGTTGCAAATTGGTGCTCCTGTAATGCCAGATTATACAGCCATTCAGGCTGTATGGATCACTGTTAACTGGTGAACTGTTCTGCACTCTCCTAGCTTTTCCATTGTGGATTTTTGCTTTCCTGCTTATTCACAGAACAACTACTGCTGAATGTTACTGCCCTAATTTACTCCTAATTAGGAATTCAAAGCTTGAAGATGAATTGTTTATCAGGTGATTAATTCTCCAAAGGCTGGTTTCTCTACATATGCACTTTACAGACATACCCCGTCTTGTAAAGATGATTTGCATATGAAGTTCATTTTTAAGCTTGGGCTTACTGTAAAATGAATTCATTTATTGCCTGTAATGATTATGCTGCTGCTTTAAAGAGCAAAGCGAGAGAGAATCCAGTGATCCAGTCAATCAAAAAGTTTTGCTGAGAATCAGAAGGTTAGGGGCATAGGAGTCTTACTAGTTTTTTCTTCTGTGTGATGGATGAATTAAAGTCTTGACACCTTTACATACATGTTATTATGTACCAGCTTTATAGTAATGTACAAATGAGCTGGGTAGTCTAGAGTCCTAGCCAGGTGACTGCTTGCAAGATTGGTCCTAACCATCAGGGCTGTTGTTATTTGCTGTCACGTCAACTTTGACTTACGGCAGCTCTGGGAATCAAAGACTTTCAAGAGCTTTGGTCATCAACTGCCCTGTTTTCTTGATCAAATCAATCCACCTGTAGTGCAATCTTCCTTTTTTCCTACTGCCTCCTATTTTCCCAAGCATTATTATTTTTTTCTAGTGAGTTATATTGTCTCATGATAGGTCCAAAGTACAACAGTCTTGGCTTAGTCATCTTGGCTTCTAGCAAGCTTAAGGCCTGATTTGTTCTAGGACCCATTCATTTACCTTTTCAGCAGTCTATGACCATTTCTGCATGAGAGGGGAGGAGCGGTTCACCATGTGTCAAGAACGGTGTTTTTATATTCCAATTCAGAAACTGTGCTGTCTGCACCCCCGCCCCCCATTTACATCATACTACTGTGGAGAACAGCAGTTGCTGCATCCACAACAGCAAGTCTCTGGCCACTCCCATTCCCCTCCTTCATCCTGCCCCACCATTGCTGATCGGTCTGTTTTTTTTAAAACACACACACACACACACATTTTAAACACATTTCTGCATTGCTACATTTGTGCATTGACATGTATGTTCATTGGTATGTGGAAAAAAACAGTCTTAACAGTCCATTACCAGATTCACTCTCTTCCCGCTGTCTGTTTAATGCATGAAGACAATAATGACAGCAGCCTGTCCTTCGATGGGCAGACAGAGATAGGGATGGAAATGACGGAAGGGACAGTCTGGGAATGCCCTAGCTGGCCACTTCTATGATGTGAATCGATGCTATGCTTCTGCATGTAGGTGAAAATGGAAACAGAACTGGTTTGGGAGATTTACATCAGAGTTCTGGAATAGGGTCTTCCTGCTGTGTGGGGGGCCTAAACAGGATGACAATGTTTCCCCTGCCATTTGAATGAATTGCCCATGCATGTGCAAAATGTTTACATTATTAATGGTTCATAAATGGTGATGGCATCATAGTAAAGTGTGACAAGACCCCACAAAGATTGGGGAATTGTAGGTGGGAAATAAAGGAGGATGTAAATTCCCAGGTCTTTGGGAAGAAGTCCAAGGATTTGCTGTTATCCACCACCATATGCAGTCTCTCACAGAGGCTTATGCACATGGGAAATCAAGATGATGATTCTTTTGAATGCAGTATATTCCTTCTTTGATGTTCTGCAAAACAGTATGAATTATTGCTGGAAACAGGCAGAGGTGCCAGGCAAACAACTGGAAAGCAGTCAGTGAGGTTTAGTTTGGATTTCCTTCTTACCACCCAATGACTTTTTGGCATACAAATAAAGGAGGGAGAACTGTTTGGTAAACATGCAAGGAAGGAATAGAGAAAATGGCTTCAGGCTATGGGGGTGGGGACTGATCACCCAGAATCTGTATTCATTGCTAAAGATCCCTGATCTTGTCCCCTCAAAGCATGAAGACTGGTTAGTCCTTTTTCGTATTGAATATCAGCAGAGAAGGTTAGGATCAGTACACAATCTGGTCTGAACTCCATCATCTTTTTTGCTAGAACACTCTTATGAGCATCTTCTTGTCCAACTGCCAGCTGGCTGCAAGACCACAAAGGGCAATGCAATCTAATCAACCAAAGCTGACTTGCACTAATACCGTGTTAATGAAGCTTCCTTTGCCACACCTTGCCCCTTCAGTAGGAAACAATGGAGAATCAATGTGCACAGAAGCATGCTCACTGGGGATGTAATTCAGTAATCTTTCCCTGTTGGTACCTCGAATTCATGCCTTAATCAGTCTCTATTGCAATCCTCAAAGGGGGCCTGCAGTGATGTATCTCTTTGCTTTTGCAAACCAATATGGCCACTTAGCATAACATTAAATGTTCATACAATTCTCCCTTCTTTAAAATGTCATTATTCAGTATTCCCCTAACAAGGTATGATAAAAAAATATTGCACAGTCTAGGAGCTATAATGTTGTGTGTGTTTACAAAAAAATAGTCAGAGAACTTTCTATTTTGAAAACGGACCATAATTCCACAGCACGATATGTGCTCTGCAAGCAAAGTAAAAAAAGAAAATAACTCAGATTTAAAACCTGGAATCTATGGTAAAAAAGATTTGATGAGAAAGCTCTTCAGCTGAGATCCTGAAGAGCTGCTGTCAGACAGTGCTTACAATACTGGATTCAACAGATCAATAGTCTGGCCCACTTGTCTGTGCTGGTATAAAGAGGTTTGTATGTTTATGATATTTACCCTAGTATTATACCAGTAGAGAGCCAGTGTGGTGCAGTGGTTTGAGCACTGGGCTATGGACCCTGGAGACCAGGGTTTGATTCCACACTAAGCCATCAAAACCCACTGGGTGACCTGGGCACTTCACATACTCTCAGCCCCAGAAAACCCTGTGATACGTTCACCTTAGGTCTCTGTAAGTCAGAAATTACTTGAAGGTACAGAACAACAATTAAGCCAGTAAGTGTTTGTAGCAAAGCTATGCCACCAAATGATACATAAAGCACTTACCTTTGTCGTGCCTCAATCCATGTCCCTCACGCAAAGAAATATTCCTGTACATTATCCCAGAATTTGAATTGGTTGATTTGATACGATCAGTCCCAGAGCTTAGAAAAGTTCCTTTTTGGGGAAAACATAACTCCTAGAGTGCCCCAGCTAGCATACACCATGCTGACGAGGGGAATTCTAGGACCTATGGTCCAAAAAAGTAACTTTGCCAAACTTTGCTTAATTCTACTTAATTTTTTCCAGGCTCATATGCTGACCTGATAACTTGGTATCCTTCCAAATTAGGTTGTTCAGTTGTTCTGTAGAATCTGAATATAAATAGCAGCCTCAGTAGAGGGCACATAATCCAAGGGGAAATTTGGGTAGCATACTATTGTCCCAGAAAGCCAGAATGGTGTAGTGGTTTGGGCATTGGACTATCGCTGTGGGAGATCAGGGTTAAAATCGCAGTTCAGTCATGGAAACCCACTGGGTGACCTGGGCAAGTCACACTCTCTTAAGAAAGGTAATGGCCAACCCTCTCTGAAGACATCTCACCAAGAAAACCACATGATGGGTTCCCTTTGGGTCACCATAAATCAGAAGAAATTTGAAGGCAGATAACAATTATCGTTCCCACTTTTTCCATGTGTTATCATCACAATGCCTCTCTTTCTCTCTCTAACTCTCCCTCCTGCCTCTTAGTCTCTCTCTATGTGTATATGTGGGTGTAGCACACTTATTTTATTCTTTCGGTTGTAAAACACTGACCCAAGGGCAGGAAAAATTCCTGTGAAGGTGTTCCCATAGATTTATTTGGTAGGAGAAACAGAGAAGCCTCTTTAAATCTCTCCTCTGCCATAGAAAGTTCTTCATAATGTGTTCCTGAGAAATCCTGTTCACTGTTGTCAGGAGGCAGACAGTAGATCAAAACCACAGTGGGCTTTGGAAGCCTGGAAAGGGGCATGCTAGAGGATGGGAGGTGATCTGACATGGCTTATAAGCCTGAGCTTCTCTACTATTGTTATAAGGATTGGCTGGCCTGTTATATTATTAAACACGCAACTGATAATCTGACCATTAGCATGGTGATTTATGAAAGCTGTATTTCTGAAGCAATGTAAACATGGGAGCAAATATATAAAGCTGTCGGCTTGTGCATTGACAAAGCTTTATCAGCTCATGCCTCTACTGCAGGCAACACAGCTAAGGCCTCTTGTAGTAATTAATTTGGGCCATTAGCTGTAAGTCAAAGTTCATTTCAGTTCATTCGTCTTCCTCACACTTCAGCAAAAATGTTGTGTAAAAATAAACATAGGCTTCATATGTGTTTTGCCATGAAAGAGCCCATGATTTGACAGATGTAAATGCTAAGTACTTCTGATGTGAATCAGCTCTCACAGCATTAGCTCTCTGCTTGATCAGAACTCATGTGGGCATTTTACATACACATAAAGGATGAAAGAAAGGTTTTTAAAAGGGCAAACTGTTTCGGGCAGTCAAGAACTACTGCACGTGAAGAGGAAGACTTCACAAGGCATCCCAAAGATTACACCCCTCAGCCCCCCCACACACATTTGTTTAAAAAGAACATAGTTGTAAAAAAACAGCATTTTGTGTAGCCTATATGGAAACTGGTGTTTGGAACCATCAACCAAAAACCACCCAGAGCAAAAACAAAAATGTTATTTGCCTGAACTACGACAGAGCAAGATGGAGACAACTACTAATGCAGAGATGAAGAAGTGTGTCGGGGAGAAGTACAGTATCAGTCCATAGGTGAGGAAATGACAGAGAAGGAAATATAAGGAATAAACATACTAACTACCTCTAGGAACTGTTAGTGCCACAAAGTCAGTTGTGCAAGTGTGGTTGCAGATTTGTCTACTTCCAAAGCATCTGATCAATACAATATGTATTCTACACTATGAAGTGGGATTGCTCACCCCTAATGGCATCCCCAGTTTAGGCTTTCTCCTTCCCCACAACTAGTAGTAAACTCATATGTGGTCTGGCTTCTTCATATTGTGACTTTCCCTGTTCGCAACAGGAACAAGAAATAATCCAATGGAACAAGACCATATGACAATATGATAGCACTGCCTTTTGCAGGGATGGGGGGATTTTTACCCTCATTGTGCCCAGAAGAGCTTCTTATCTGGCCAATGAGGTCCTGGTGAAAGCCCCACCCCATCTTTCTGACAGGTGATGCAAGAAGTAATAGGACAGCCACTTTCTTTCTATGCAGAAAGAAAACAGAATGATCTGGCTACCCCTTTTTCTGTGCACACCAAGGCATGTGTACAGTGTTGGAAAAGCAACAATGCTCAACACATGAAGAGTGAAAGATATCTTAGACACCAGCGATGATAGACTTAAAACAGGTCTCCTTAGTGCTTATCCACCTATCCTAACCTCTCTGAGATGCAGGGGTATAGCTACAGGGGGAGGGATGAGTACAGTTGCCACATTCTACTTCTTCAAATCTAGATGTTTAATTTGCATATTATGCAAATTATTCTAAGAATTCTAATTATGCAAATTCATCACATTAATTGTTGCATTTCTTCTTCCACTATATTCTTGTACCTTTACACCTTTTGTACCTTTCATACAGTTACAAATTATCTGAGCAAACTAATATGGAATAATAACGATTGGATTTAGAATAGGAAGTTCAAATCTCTGCTTAGTCATGGAATTTATCATGTGACCTTCAGTCACCACTACCTGCCACTGGTCTTATGTGAACAGAGATATTGGATAATAAATAGACAGACAGACAGACAGACAGACAGATAGATAGATACCTCTCAGCAAACCTACTGTAAAGTCCCCTGGCTTTCTGCACTATATTGCTCATACTGCTCCCTCTCCATTCCTTCCTACTTCCTTTCTTACCTGACCCCACACAACCCCTGCAACATGAACCTCTTTCCCTTGCTTCTTACATTTTCCATTTGTACTGCTCACTCTCTTTCCCTCTTACTCCTTCTCTTACTTCATTTGCATCTTTGCAATGCCTTTCTCCCTTCCTTCTTAAACAAAAGCACTTACAGTTTTACTTAAAATTTAACAGATTTTGCTGATTTATACAATTTGCTATAGATTACGGGACTTTCTGCACTAGACTGTTATAGTGCTATTATTCCACTTTCGACATACTATGGAGTCCTGGGGTTTGCAGTTTAGGGAGGGGCCTTTAGAATTCTCAGCCAGAGAGCTCTTTGGCCTCAGGAAACTACAAACTCCAGAATTCTACAGGATGTTGAAAGTAGAATTATAGCACTATAACAGTGTAGTGCAGAAAGGCACTACCTCTGATATCAGAGCAGAGACCTCTCTATGGCAGTTGCTCAAGAATATGAGCTGTCCTCATGTCCTCATTTCCTACTTGTGAGCTTACTGGAAGCACATACTGTTGACTGTGGGAAACAGGGTATTGGACTATACAGGTCTTTGGCCAGATCCGGCAGAACTTTTCTAAAAATGTTGAACATGTCACAGCTCAGAATCTTTGTGCCCTTTGCCAAAGAACTGACTACTTAATACCTCTAAATGTTCAAGTTTTGAGGTATAACCTCCCCAACTCTAGTCATGTCATCCCATCTTTACCTTGTCCTTTTGGCTAATGTTTTGTCTCTCACTTTCCCAGAAGGGTACAGTGACCTCATATTAACACATGCCTTCTACTATCCACTGAGGAAAAGGAGGACTAAGTACAAATTGAGGAGAGTCACTCCTTACAGTGTGGCCAATAAGACCTCACTTCAGCTCTTTGCCACTACTGTGGGAGCCTGTTATGCTTCTGTTGGTTCAGATTCCCTTCCTTTTGTTATCTGAGCTTACTTGTGAGAATCACTGCAGCCTAAAGGAGTAACATGACATTCCCTTTCTTTGCCCTTTAATCCAGTCAGCAGGACCTTGGCCCACACTCTAATTTTAGTCCAGCAGCTGCAAAGTGAGCTTCAGTGGCTGGAGATTAAGACTTTGGCTCTGATCATATATTTCAATATGAATGGAGACAATAAAAGAACAATAATCTTTCTAGCTAGCTTTCAAATGTCTCATCTTCAAGACATCACTCTTGCCATTCAATACCTAGTACAATCTGACAAATTAACTCAAGGCATGGTCAACTAAAAATATATATATATTTAATGTAGAAAGGAACAGAAAGATCTTATACAGCACCTGGGCAATGATTCCAACCCTTCCAGCTGGAAAACCTGAAAGCAAAATTCAAAAATATACTGTTTCAAGGGAATACTTTTGTTCCTGTCATGATAAAGGTTTCAGTGTATAAGGTGAAACATAGAAGCCTCCTCCAATACATGCAGATGTGTTTTGGACTACAACTTTCATCACTCCAACAATTGGCCATGCTGGCTGGGGCTAACAGAATCCATATACCAAAAGAGTTGGAAGATCCCATGAATTAATAGCAATTTGGTGAATGGTGAATGATGTATGTTCTATTGATATAATATAGGACTTGATGGCCCTTGTGGACTCTTCCACGTCCATGATTCTATAATGGATGTACTCTAGTTGGGACTAACAATAGGATTCAGGCTTTTGTTTTTAAAAAATAAGCCTGTTCAGTTTAATGCCCCAGATTCAGAGCTTGTCATCCAAATTAATATCCAGCTTATTTCACTTGCCATTGGAAAATTCTGTATTACAGAATGGGTATGTTCTTCTTGACTTAGATTTACTGGATGTGAATTTATTTGATTTACTGGAACAGTAGTTCTCAACTTTCGATCCTCAAGACTTCAGCTCTCAGAAGCCTCAGCCTCAGCTGCCAATGATTAGATATTCTGGAAGCTGAAGCTCCTAACTTTTGAAGAAACTGAGATTAACTAGCCTATAACACTATTGTCCCTTTCTACAGTCTTCTAGCATCAGTTCTACAGAAGGATTCCTAAATGGAAATTTTATGCCTCAGGTAAGACCCACATTAAACTGCTGCAGTGTATTTTTCATCTCCTTGAAGCAGTATTCCTGTTCAGAGCCCCTTCTCTGGGATAGGTCAGTACAAGGAGATCAGACAAAGAATTCCTTTTTATCCTCCATGTTTGCATTTTTTCTTTCCTAGCTGAGGGTTAAACAGAAACACCATTAAATACAAAGTATGTTGTGGAGACTCACGTTCTTTCTTCCCTACTTCTGAGAACAAATGGAAAGAATATTAAAAAATATTTGAAAAATTGTAATTTTTTTAAAATTTTTTTTAAAAATCTGTTTTTCAAACATTGTGAAACCCTGATAAGAATAATCCTGGCAAGATGGTACTCTTTGCAACTGAGGTTATATTCTGTGCAAAATTTGCATGTGGTACAAACGGCATTTTCGATACAAAAAACAGCTTTTTTTTTTTTTGCACAAGACATAATATTTATATATGATTATGATAGGTCTGTGGGCTGTGGGAGGTGGGGAAGTGAATGTCAGTCTCCACAGAGACTGAAAATAAGTGCACACACATGTGTGGAGAATGTACACATACATATGTTCCTAACAGAATGCCAGCCTTAATGTGTTAATCCTTTCCTGTGAACTTTCCCATCCATACATTGTAGAGAAGAGATCTGAACTGGGGACCTGCTGATTTGGAGCTTATCCCCAAGCCACTACACTATACTTGCAGAAAGAGCTCAGCAAGTGTTTGGAATTATTTTCCAACCACAAGCAGTGCCACTGGATGGGCACTGGTACTCTGTAGCTAAAATATCACCCTTTTTTTCATTACCCATAACCCTTTTGGTGAAGCAGAACACTGAAAGGCTGGAAACTCCTTTACACTTTTTCCTAAGTCCTCAGAAAGTCAGTTTGTATATTTCTGTGTGCACGGGGGCACATAGATGAGCATTACCTTGGAGAGACCTGTTGACCCAGTCACAAAGGGCAGGAACCAATGTGAACATGATGTGACTGTAAGCCATTATTCATGTCACAGCGTGCTTCTCAGGCAGTGATACTGGCTCAGGAACATTTATTGGTAGTTCTGACACTGAACCTTTAAACTTCTGAGACAGAGAGAATCTTGATTAATCAATTGTTTGTTTTTTAATCTGTTTTTATATATATTTGCCTTGAGATCAAATCCTGTGGGCTGACAAAAACTTGGGATGCTAGACATGTCTTTTAAGCATTGCCCAGAATGTCCTTGCATAAATGAGTCTGTAGAATCCCTGACATGAGACTTGCCTTCAGCCCATGTATTTTTAGCTGCTGTTGAAATATAATCCTGGTACATGATGTTTAAGTTATTGTGCAATATACTCCTCGATGTCTCTGTGATGCTTCAAACAAAACCTGAAAAAAAAACATGAAATGGGGAGGGGGAGTGTTTGGCCATGCACAGATGAAAAGGAGAACAGTCCTTTGGAAGCAGGAGTTATGTATGTTGCCCATATTTATTTTGAGCAAAGTGGGGTTAAGATACAATAAAAATATATCCCTGTAGGGTTCAGTCAAAACAGGGCACACTAATCTCATATAGAAAAAAGTTTCATAGAAATGTGTTTCACATTTTGGCAGCAATTTGGTGGAAACTGGGGAAAAGCATTCTGCACTTCAGAGTGAGGATAGGAAACATTGCCTTCACTCTGATATAGCTTCATGATATCATCATGAAGTCAAAGCTGATTGACAATGTGGCACCATAATATCATCCAGTGGGCAATACGAAACCTGATTGGTTCCATTATGTAGTCAAGAGGAAGAACTGAAAATGCAAGTGAACGGAAGAGGAATGGTCCAGAAAATGAAAGAATTTCTTTTGGAGAATATTTTGAGTGCCACAAACCCCCTTCCCATCCCAAAAACATCCCAAAAATGTTTTGTCATGGAAATTCAGTCCAACTGTGCCCAGAAATAGGGAAGTCAGTTGAAAAATGTTAATGCATTTAGTTCATTGGTAATAAGCTTGAAAATTAGTTGCATTTATGTTTGTGTGGGGTAAATAACTATTAAATGTATGCTAAATGATCATTTACATGTAAGTTAACTGCCTGAATTAAAAGCTTTACCTGAATGAAGCTGAAAAATCCCAATCATTATTTCAGTTTCCTCTCACTTGTCCCTGTTTTGAATATATGAGAAAAGGAAACAGCCACATGAATTATGGAAAACTGTATTTCACATCCAACCTACTCCAAACCTTTGTTTTACTTCCCTTCTTATCTCCTTATCACTGTCTTTGATTTTGTTTACTGATTCTTATCTGCATACCAGCAAATTTCACAGACGTATGAATTAAAATTTCAGTTTTGTAGGATGAGCAGTCTTTACATGGTATATAATATGGAAAAAGGGTGTATTGTCTGGTTGCAAAGAAGACCTCCCTTTTCCAACATGCCCTTACAATTAATTGGTTTAAATCTTTCAGTCTTGGAATTAGCAAAACTATTATACCCTAATCAAGAACTAAAATAAGCAGTTTGGATCTTGTAATCTAATCATTGCATTCCTCCAACCCTGAGGGGCTAACAAAAAAAGCAAGAAGCACTTTTCTAAAAGATCCAAGAGAACTAGTCTTTGGGTAAAGCGCCTGCACACAGGTACTGTCTTTTATTCATTGTATTTAAGCCACTATGGATGACTTTAACTGAGGAGTGGAATAAACTTGCTAGAGATAAACTGTTTTAATTATCAAATTGTTGAATATGTGCTTAGATTGTTTATCTCTCATGATTTAAAATTTAAATTGTTCTAAATGGTGTTACAATGATTTTATGTTTACACTGCTCTGAAATTATGTGACATAAGATGGAATGGAAATATTTTAATAAATAAATAAATAAATAAATCTAATTGAGAGAATTAGCATCTGTATTATGTTTTTTAGCATAGATGTCCAAGGAGGGTGGACTGGAAGTGGAAGGACGAAACAGGTTTCTTGGATCTAAAACTTATGAATCTATTCTCCTCTAGGAACTACTGACAGATTTACTGTTTGCTGCTGGCATGATGGACATGACAAGTGGAGTCAGCTGCAAACAAGATTTCTGTCTCAAACATCTACCTCATGGCACATATGTTAACTGAGAGTGTTTAGAGGTCATGAGAGGACATTTCTCTGTTTACATGGGCTTATGAAGAAATGTATTTATTTTCTTTAATTATCCTGACAAGAAGCAATTTCCACTAACCATACCACAAGGTACGAAACAGATTAATTCAGTATTTGCTAATTGCCTCCTCTTCCTCCTCCTCCCCATCACATTAGCATTACCATTACTATGCTGCAAACTTATACTTACCAACCCCAGGACCAAGCCTAACTGAATTTAATGAGACTTACTTTTAAGTAGACATGTATAAGATTTTTGTGGTTATTCATAGTTGTTGGGTAACCTGCTTCTGAAAAGCTCCTTGCGAGTTATGCTCACGAGAGAGAATGAAAATGAGAAGAGAGTAGTCTAAGGTCTCACATGTCACAGAGAGAACTTCATGGTTAACTTGGGATTTGAATCGAGGCCTTTCTAATTCATGCCCAGCACTTTTAAATGTTTGTTTGGAGTGTGTAGGATTGCAGGTTCAAGTGACCCAAAGAAGAAAATGTTGTGCTAGATTTGCTGCCTTAAACACTTTTTTAATCATTAAGACAAGGCAGAGTATGCTAGGAATTCAATACACCCTGGAGATTTTTAAAAATTTGCTAGGACAAGGCAGAGAATGCTAGGAGTTCAATATATCCTACCCCAACTGTGCCATACAATATTGTTGTCCCTCAGCTGTGGGAGTGGAGGATAGAGTCAGGGTCCCCTTATCCATTAGGCACTCTAGGGCCTATGAAAACGTCCCTAAAGGTATGTTGAGGTGGGGCCGGAAGTTGAATACAAGAGTGCTTAGGACATATGAAAACCTTAATCCAGCCCTGGAAAGAATACAAGAATCAGTGCTGTATGTCTAAAACTATACTCATGGATTGAGGTGAGGGAGACTCTGCTGTCAGAACTTTATGCTTCTTTCACCATTCATAGCTGAGGGAATTTTTTTTCCCCAACAAGTAAGATGTGGATTGAGTGAGGGATTGCTATTCCAGATTTTGCTGGATTTTGTCTTAGAGTACAGTAGCAAGTTGGCCAATGGACCCATTGAGTCCAAGATTTATTTCTATTTATATTCCTTCCTTCTGGTGCCTGTGAAGAAAGGTGCAGAAAGAGTGACAGTGAGAAAAGATGGTGTGAAAGCCAGAGTGAAGGATGAACAGCTCAGGTCCAGGATATTTGGAAGGACTGTGTCTTCCCAAATGAGACTGCCCAAGCTCTAAGATCTTTGGAGGAGGCACTTCTCTTGAGCTTACCACCTTCACAGGCATGTTTAGTGGTAATGTGGAAGAGGCTGTTCTCCGTGGCTGCATCCAGACTCTAGAACTCCCTTTGTAGTGAAGCTAGTCTGGCTCTTTCCTTGTTGACTTTTCAATGGCAGGTGAAGACCTTTTTATTCCGGAAATTTTTGGGAAACTGATTTGCAAGAAAAAGGCTTTTTGTATTATCACACACATTTTATTCTTTGTTTCAACAAAATATTTTAAATGGTTTTGATTTTGTTGTTACCTTAATACTGTTTTAATCCCAACTTTTTGTATGTCTTTAGCCATATGTGTTTTAATTATAGTTTTCTCTACTTTGAAAGCCAGATTGTGACCCTGTTTGGGTAAAAAGATGGGTTATAAATAAAGGGACGGATGGGTGGATGGATGGATAGAAAGAGGGGGGGTCTGGGCCACTTTCATTTCTAACTTCAGTCCCCACAACTGGTCCAAAATATGGCAGCAAGAGTCGTTAGAGGTACGGCGAGGAGTGAGCATATTACACTGATATTAACATTACTCCACTGACTGCCAATGAGTTTTCAGTCAAAATACAAAGTGTTATTACCTTTGAAGCCCTCCATGGTTTGGGTCTAAGTTACCTGCAGGATCGCCTCCCCCATACCATCTGCCCTGTACACTCAGTTCTTCTGGGGACTAGACTGGCAATGGTCACCCAGAGGACCTTTTTGTCTGCTGTCTCTAGACTGGAATGACTTCCTGGAAGATCTTCGACAGCAAAATAGGCTATCTGAATTTTTAGAAGTACTAAAGGCCTATATCTTCAGGCAGGCCTACCCAGTCAATTTTTAACTATGAATTTTAAACTGATATATTTTAAATGGTTCTATGTGTTTTTAGTTGTATTTTAACCTATGTTGTACCCTGCCTTGATCCTTGGGGAGAGGCAGGTATGAAAAAAAGTAAATAAAAGTAAATATTAGACTTACGGTGCAACTAAGCTCAGAGGGGACACAGAAGCTTGGCAGAAGTGGTGTTGTCAACCGAACTATCAGCAGTATCAGCATCAGAAGAGATATCCTTGCCAATCACAGTGGTGGAGCTTAGAGTGTGTGGAGGGGGTGATGGGAGGAGTTGTGGCCATGGTCCATGGGGGCGTGGCCATGGCACACAGGGGCATGGGTACAAGCTGAGATGCCCCAAAAGCATTGCTGCTGGGGGCGAAACTCCTCCCTCGCCCTCCCCATTGCTATGTGACTGGCCAATCAAAAGATCCCAGTATCTCAGTTCCATCAAATCCTGGTTCCAATACACTACTAAGTAGCCTTATTTCATCTTTATTTATTTTATCCTGCCTTTCTTAAAACATAAAACTCATGGAGATTGAAAACAATGTATAGTCCACCCCGCAAATGTTTATAATAACAATCTAAAACAGTTTAAAAGTATTTAAAACATAACAATAAGAATGAAGGTACAGTACCCGCCTTCCATTAAAAGTCCTTTCTGCAACAACCAGTGAATAGGCAAAAGACTGCTAGCAGAAGGAGCTGAGAGAGGGGGTCAGTCTAACCCCTGTGGGATCTCTCTTCCATAGGCCAGTCCTATGAGAAAGAATTCCTCTGCCTGGGAACAGCCACTGAGAAGAGACATGTGTCATCAACAGACATGCTTGTGACAATGGTGCAGAAGAGTGAAGGTCCTTCCCAAGGATCTTAGAACTCAGGCAAGCTCATAGAGAGAGACATGGTCTTTCAGACAGCCTGGATCCAAGTTATATAGAGTTTTCTGGGTCATAACTCAAAAACATCACTTTGACTTTTGCCCAAAATTGGTAGTTGTTAGAAGGTGCAACAAGGGATTTATATATCCCCAATCGGCAGTCTGGCTGCAGCATTTTGGACTCACTATGGTTTCTGTACAGTTTCCATCAAGATGACTGCATACAGACTGTATTACAGCAATCCACACAGGATATAATAATCAAACTTTGATTGACTTTGATTCCAATCAGTCCTGCCCTTTCACTCTAGGATTTCACCTAGGTCAGAGATCTGAATGGAGCTTAGAAAAGTTACTTTTTCACTACATCTCTCAGAATCTTCCAATAACATGACCAATTGCCATGCTGGTTGTAAATTTTAGGAGATGTCATCAAAAAAATAACTTTTCCAAGCTACTTTTTGATTGCCTTAGTCTCCCTTCGCACATCCAAAACTGTGTCTTATCCAATCAGGCTTCACTTTTGGAAAGCAATTTCCCCCCTTTCTTTGAAACTTAGAAGCTCTTTTGGCAGCAAAGTACCAGAAGGCATTCGCTGTTGACAACTGGCACCCGCACTCGGCTTCCTAGATCGTATGGCACAAGTCCGTGATGGTGTGTTACAGCCAGTTACTTAGGCATTAACTAGCTTAGAAGTGCAAGATGACTTCCTTCAGTGAGTAATTACTCTGAAGAATGATTGTTCAACAGCCTGTGCCCCTATCCCAATGCCTCGTGTTAAGACCAAAGAAACATGTATCTTTCAACATGACTGTGATTACTGACGACATGATTAGCACATGCTGGAAGTCAAACCACAGCCATAGGAATACCCAGCTTTAAAGGCAATTAACACACTAGCAATTGAAGCCAGACTTCTTGTATTCCAGATGAACTTTCAAATCAGGCTGCTAACAGAAATCCAACTTAAACATGGCTACCACCAGTGCGACAATGGCATATAAACAATTCATAATATTCTCCCCGTCCCTTCTCCCCTTTTTCCTTCATGAGACTCCAGGACTGATCATAGGCACCACAAGACATTGAGTAATATTGTTGAATATTAGATTACAATGTATTACTCAAATTGCAACCACATCTTCCTTCCTTCCTTTCTATCAATCAGGGCTTGCCAAAAATATTTTTTCAACTTGAAACAAAAATGGATGGCATCTTTCTCCATTCCATGTAGAGAAGATTGGCAACTGAATTTTACTCTTTCTTCTGAATTTTACTCTTGAGCTTGGAAATATTACTTTTTGGGAGGGGGACTATATCTCCCATAATTCCCCAGCCAGCCTAGCCAATGTAACTTCTCGGAAACCAAGAAAGAATTCTAGGAACTGGCTTCTCTAAAATAGTGGTCATGCTGCTGGGGGACTGTGGTAGCTGTTGTCCATTACATCGATTATACAACGCTTCTGCTCCAACTGTACTGGTTGCCAGTTTCTGAGCACCATTCAAAGTGCTAGTTATGACCTATAAAGACCTATAAGGCTTAGAGTCAAGCTGCCTGATAGGCTATATCTCCCCTACCTGGATCTTAAGATGCTCAAGAGGGGGACTTCTTTGAGTTCCATCATCTTCACAGGTACAGCTGGTGGGAACAAGAGATAGGGCCTTCTTGGAATCCTCTCCCTAGTGAGGCTAAAATGGCCCCTACTCTGTTGTCCTGCCAGCAGGCAGAATTTTATTCAGACAGACTTTTAGAATTGAAGGCTCTTAAGGAAAAGGTTTGTAAGATGGTGCTGTATTGTTCTAAATTGTATGTAAACATGAATCATCATCATCATCATCATCATCTCAGGCTGGGATTTCCTAGTATAATGCCTCACAGAAAAGAAAACAAATACCCACACTTTATTAAGAAATGTCAATTGTATACTTTTCCCAGTTAAAAATTATTATTTTTATCAAGCAAACTAATAAACAAGTGATTTCAGATGGAGAGGAATGTACTGACTCTAGAGAACAAGAATATTATAGAGTATTGTAAGTTCCTTATGAACAAGAAGCAAAGAAAGGAAAGGAATAGCTAAAAAGAAATCATATTAGAGTCCCACAAGATTAATATATAATTATAATGAAGTGTTGGCAGCAATCTGGCAACTTTGTAGTTTCTGAGAATAGACGGTCATTGAGTCTTGTTCGATTACAGAGAGAGAAACAGAAGAAATGTAACATGTAGCTGTGCTCAGAGCTGTTTCAGGTACAGATCTAGGGAATACAAAACTAACTAAATGAAACATATCAGCTGCGGAAAGGCATTAGGTGGAAAGGTTAGAGGCAAATAGCCAAAATGGCTGTAAATATATTCCTTGAACACTGAATATTGTGCTAGTGAAAGATGTCAGGATGGCTTTTTGAACGGAGAGGAAGAGAATGATCCCATAGTTGTGTAACATGTTTGGGCTAGAAAACAGCTTACTGGAGACAATGCTGGTTTTAGTTTTTGAAAGTGAACATTGATGATATGTACAGATGTCACTGGGGCCCCATTTGTTAATAACAAAAACCATCAATTGAAGACCAAACTTCATCATCTTGCTCAAGAAGGACACTGGAGAGTACCAAGAAGGACAAATGTGTCTCTCAGTTCTCTAAAACACTTGCCTTCTCTTTAAGGTCAACATGCAGGACAGCTGTTGAAGGGTGTAGTGGTAGAAGTGGATAAGGCATAATCCCCCACTGCAGTACTTTGTAGGTGATTGTAATCTTCAAACAATGACAGATGTCCCTGGCGGACTCCAACAGTCATATGCTCCATGACCCAAGCCTTCAGTATTCCTCCAAACAGCTTGGATGGGTTTGGTAAGGCTATCTTGCCACAGTCATTCTTGGGGGAAACACGGGAGCAGGAATACAAATTGTGTGTGTGTCTGTGATTCTTACTTACTTGTTCTTAAAAACTATCCTTCCAGTTATTTTTTGTCAATTTTATAGCAACTTGAGAGTGGACTGATTAAAAAAATTAAATAGGATTGAGAGAAGCCCTTGTAGACGGTACCAGGATGGCTTACTGTCTAGGAATCCCACATGAGTCACTTTGTCAGAAAAACAGAAATACAGTTTGGCCTAATTCCTATTGGGCATCCCAACTAGAGTAGAGCCATTGAAACAATACGATTTACCTTTGTGTTGATTCACCATTCAACAACTGACCCCATGGGTCTACTCTAGTTGCGACTAATGAAAATGATTTCAGCTACAGAATCATAGATCTGCAGAACTGGAACAGTGTCAAACATTCATGTATTCCAACCCACTGGTAATGTAGGAATCTATAGTTAAAATGTCTCTGACATCAGAACACTACATGCCACTGAACTGTGGTATCAAACACACCTAAGTAGTGGGGCCAAATCCCCAGTAATGATAAAAGTAACTTATACCAGTTAGATGGCAAAATATTGATATTATCCCTCACTATGCTACTGCTGTAATGTATCTTAGTTATACCTTACTTGCCACAAAGAAAGGAATTAATTACAATAGTAACATACACTTTCACTTGGGTTCCAAATAAAATAATTTGCCAAACAACTGATTTCACCAAATGATTTCAATAGAGCTCATTTTCAAATTCATGTGTCAAACTGCACTGCAGCCTAAATATGTTGCCCTGCTAATCTGCTGAAATAGATTCAAACATCTTGGTTGGTCTAGTCTGCCTTACTTAAATACTGGTATACTGATGGAGGTGTGTAAGAATTTGGCATAAATGAGGTTCAGTCATGCTGGTCTTACGCAACACTGTAAGCTTGGTGCAGGCATTTGATTTCTTCATGGAAAGACCAATAATCTGATATGTGATAGAAGATACTGGTTCACAGGTAAAAGGAAACAACCATGTGGAGCACGCAAGACAACAGAAAGCTTGGGAGTGGTTGTTTTGTCCAGGAAGTTAATGACGAGTTCTTCCTCTTGCCAAGCTGTATGATTTATTAGTAGAGCTTGCAAAAATTACTTTTTTGGACCACAATTCTTAGAACACCCCTAGTATGACCAAGCATGGGCTGAGGAAATATGCAATACAAGAAGGCTCACAATCCCCACTTTGTTCTAAAGTGAACTCCTGGCTCTGTTTTTTCGCCCCGGCCACTTCCATGCTGCCAAACTTCGGTGCCACAGTAGATTTGGTGGGGGTAGGGGGCGTGGAGCTGCAAAACAGGAAGGGATCCCACATATTTAGACTGGCAACAGCCACCCAGAGGTCCTTTTCATCAGCCACCCCTAGACTGTGGAATGACCTGCCAGAAGAGATGACACAGCTAAACATCAGCCTAATAGGCTGATCTTTCTATTCTGGCAGGCCTACTGAGTTGATTTTAAACTATGAATTTTAAATTGATATATATTTATGGCTGTGTTTTAATTTAGATTTATATGTTGAATGCTTTTATGTGTGTCTAAGTTATATATTTAATCTATGTTGTACCCTAACTTGAGCTTTGGGAAGAGGTGGGTAAGAAATAATCATAATTTTTATTTCTTACCCACCATTATTTGGGCTGTCCATTCTAAGGGCTAGCCATCAGCTTGAAGCCATCATTTTTCTTTCATTCAGAGTTTTGAAAAGTTCTGCCCACGCTGATGGGAAGGGGATTGTGGTAGTCTAATATACCCTCCAGCTGCCCTGATTCAGCAGGGATAGTTCCAATTAATCCTCTGTCATTGTAGCTTTCAGTTGCTTTTAAAACGTCCCAGTTTCTCTCTCCTTCCATTCCCTCCCCCTTGTCCTCCACTTACGTCAATTGCTGCAAACTAAATTTTAAGTGCAAAAGAAATTTGTACTCAAGTCAGCAGAGGGGAGAGGAAAGGAGGGGGTGGAATCTTGCCCCTTGTTGTAGGCTTAGGCAAAAGCAAACCACTACATCCTCCCCTGGCTTATGTGTTCTTCCTCATTAATACCTTTTGCAATCTTGACCATACTCTGATGTGGCTTGGCTACCTGCACCCCAGTTTTCACTGTGAAATGTTAGAGGGTATGGGCTTAAAACAGTAACTTCTATAAGCTCTCATAGAGTGTTTTTGTTATCCAAACTCAGCTTTTAAGACTGGGTTAACAGTGTACTCATGGTCTTACCACACCCTACCTCAATCCTCCATTGTTCTGTTGGAATTCCACTATAGCAATTCCCATGACAGTATCACATTAACACTCTATATCATTCCCTGTCGACATTAGTGGGTTAGTCACATCATTCACACATTTTTTCCTCTACAGTACAGCATCACTATGGAGTCCTTTTCCCTGCTCCATGCCTTGTGATTAAAAAAAAAATTACACTGTACGTGCACAGTAATGTTCTGAGGGAATGACAACCTGGGAATGTCCACACCATGCCTACTAATGGATAAGGTACAGAAGAAAGTGATGTGAAGGATCCACACACGTACAGTTAAGTGGATTGTTGAGGGAAAGCTGGTCATTATTATTTATAGCGTTTAAAAAAAGGGCATTTAAAATGGATTGCAATGCAATAGCAGCTGGTCAGCAACAATATCATGTGATGGGACTGATCCTGACCCAGGAATAACACATTGTTCTGGCAGTATGACACCTTGGTGTGATAAGGCCCTTAAAGGTTTAAGCAAGCAATCCGTAAGAACACCATAGGGTATTTCTTCAAGTAATATGCACTGGTTAGACAAACTATATATATTACAGTGAAACAGGAATTCACTTGATATCAAAGGGCATTTTGCTGTTTGACCTCAATAGACCACAAGCGTTCTGAAAGGTTCCCTATTCCATTTCTTTGCCAGGGCCTATCTAGACACAGCCCAAAGTAAGAAGCACGTGTCAGATTTTTACATTTAAAGGTTTGTGCTTTGTGAAGTTTGATATATTAAAGCTTCCTCAGGGACTATTCTGGCTGAGTGCATTGCACAGGTGGCTGGCTGCAATTTATAGGCACAATAACTGAACAGGAGAAGTAAGGCTGTCCTCTAAGAGAAACAAGAAGCATGAGCCTTCATAGCTCATAGGATGCAGCTGCTTTGGGTGCTTAAACGGCAGGCATAACTTTTAAAAGTCTCTTTCCAAAAGACAGGAAGTTTTTTCACCCCCCCCTGCCCCCAAGAATCATCAAGCCCTAATTTTTGCTGTTGCTGAGCTCACTGCCCACATCCCAGGCCGTGCTCCTGGAATCACTTTGTCAAGCCCTGAAAACGAGCAATTTCATCCACCATAATTTATATGGCAATGGAATACTTTTCGGGGAACATCTATTAAAGGCAGAATCAGTTTCCAAAACGCAGGAACCAAATTGTCACTAGACCTGGAGACTTAGACTTTTGAAAAAAAAAATATAGAAACAAAAACACTGAATATTTGATTACTACTCTTTTCAAGTTTTTATGTGCTAGTGTCTCATAAAAAGCTTTGGTTCAGCATGTGTGCAAGAAAATCACTGTCACTGTTTCAGTTGCCCACATTTTCTAAGAAACTCCAAGATCCACTGTTCTGGAGTTTCTATTGTTAATCTCCTTCAAGTTTTAAATAAACTGTCAGACATCTTGGAGTGCTGCTTGGAAATAGAAATAAACTACCTGATGTTTAGAATTTAGATGCAAAATAAATACTTTTAAAAATTAAATACTGGTTAAAATATCTATCTATCTATCTATCTATCTATCTATCTATCTATCTATCTATCTAGATTGAAAAAATCTCCCCCCCTGCCCCTTTGTAGGTATATATCTAGACAGATGATTTGCATCTCACTTTTCTCCTACAAGAAGTCAAGCCAGCTCAAAACATGATTTAAGACAAAGGTACCAATAATAACAAATTAGCCTGAGTCCCCACCAAAGCAGGTTCACTGAATCAGTTGTAGCATGGTAAGTCAACACATGCAAAAATCCCATTGACTCAATGAATCTACTCAGGTTGGGACTAACCAGCAGAACTGAGGCCAGTAGGTTACAGGTATACTTCAGTTAAAGTAGTAGCTGTATTCTTGGCCATTAGTTCTTTAACAAAAAATTTGGTACTAGAGACAGAAATAATATGGAAAGAATAGGGACAGATTCCTTTATGCTTCCATAAAAAGCAGTTCAACATGTTTCAGGAACCTTTTCATTCAAAAGTAACAATATGCACCTGTGAAATGAAACAACCAGGTGAGGAAAGACTTGTGTAAGTAAGGAAAAATATTTTGAACCTTCTAGAGACTATTTGAATGTTTCTTCCAACGTACATCCTGGCTTCGCTTTTCTTATGATTTCTTTTTTAGTGGCCAGACGTGCAGATCTCTCCTTTTTCAACATGTCAGGGTAACTGCTGAGGCAGGCTTACCTGTTTTCTCTTTCTCTCTCTGTTTTGCTGTTTACACGTACTCAGTAAGGGATTCTGGAGGCATCTGCTGTTTACCTTGCCTATTGTAAGCAGGCATACCTAGCTTCAGTAGGATCAGCTAAAGTAGAATTTTCTTTCTCAGTTCAAGCTTTATTGCATTGCTTATAGCAAATACACTGCTGCAGTCCAACTTTGAAAGTCTGTGTTTCTCCAGCACTCCTTTACCAGCTTCCCAGTGTTGATGCTGTGAAAAGGGAAAAACAAAAGCAAAACAAAAGCAAAAAATAAACAAACAAAAACCCAAAACCTTCCAGCTAGCTAGACAAAGGAGGAGGAAGAAAGGAGGGAACTGGATGGGCATTAAAAAACTTTGTAAAAAGGAGCTTCTCTGTCAGGGATTTGCCTGCATTATATTATAACAAAATTAAACGGGATAAAAAAATTAAAAGATGATAAAATAAAAACAGTTGTAAAATACACCAGTTAAAATAATAGTATTAGCAGCTAAAAGTTAGGACATACAACATTCCTTATAGACCTTCCTCTTCTGAGTCAATCTGTCTGTGAATCGTAAGGCCTTTATAGTTCTATGGTAGTATGTTTGCTGTGTGTCTTTAAATACTGTATACCACTCAGCCAAATCAGTGTTTATAAAAATAAATTGTAATATTTATTAGAATAGCAGAAAAAAATTTATGCTAATATTTATTAGCATATAGAAAAAAAATATTGGAGTTCAGATGTAGGTCAAAGGTAATAAATTCTTCAGAGTACTTTTAGTCAGTTTCCTTATATCATATAAGCAAAGGTAAGATAAACACCCCTTTGGCTACACTTTCATTAAAGGCTCAACCTCCCATCCAGATCACACTTTCTGACCAGATTCTATAATGTTTTAATTACTCTTCTGCCTCTAGGTTTCCCTAAGAATTAAACCCTTTTCCCATGCAGACAACCTCTCTGGCTGACTGAGGGACTTTATTCCAGAGCTCTCCCTGGCTGAGGGACTGACTTTAGAGCTCTTTCTCATTGAAGACTGCCCAATAATAATTAGTGCTTGCCTTTATATATCTTTTCCTCTCGTCCACCAGCCCCTCCCTCACTCTAATGGGCTGGGTTTCTCACCTGAAGAGCTATTCTGGTTGCCTGGCAACCTGTTACTAGGCTGCTCAGGCACTCAGGATAGCCACACCCCCAAAACTCCATCACACCTACCCTAAGCAGTCAGAAAGCTGGGGACAGACGGGGGGGATGCTTAGCTGGTTAGCCAGCAGCCGGCTCATGGCCTGGGGCCTGGAGATGATTAAGGTCTGTCAGTCAGGCAGCAGGCAGCAGAAGAGAAAGGGAACTACAGACGGTGGTAAGAAAGCAGTGACAACAGCTGGTGAAAAGGACCTCTATCTTCTCAAGGGTTGGCCGTAGTGATAATATTCTTTCTCCTTGGTATGCTGACTTCTCCAGGTGTTGCATTCATGTGGCCCTCCAGGTATTTTTGGACTGTAACTCCCATCAGCTCTAGCCAACATAGCCAATGGTGAGGAATGCTGGGAATTGCAGTTCCACAACATCTGGAGGACCACATGATTCTCAACTCTGCTTTGGTGAATTTGGGCCAAGGTGTAATTATGAGCTGTGCAAAATGAGGACTTTGCCCCCCCAAATAAGAATTTGCCCCCAAATGAAATTTTCCTCCTGTCCTCAAATTTCTAGGATGGTGGAAAGTGAGACAAAGGCCCTTTCCAGACGTGGGGGGGGGGGAGCTGCGCGAAAACAGGACACACTGGATTTGCTGAGCATCCAGGTGAGTCCGTCGGGACGAGGAGAAGTGCGAGCTCGTCGCTCCGCACTGCTCCGGCATCCAAAATGGCGGCTTCCGGTTGGTGGAGGCTCTCCACCAACCGGAGAAGCTCGCCAGCTGAAAGCCCACCCCCGGAAGATCTGTAGGCACGCACTTGCGCGTGCCTCAAATCTGCTCCGGAGCGTGGCGACGGAGTGACACGGAGTCGCATGCTCCGTGCTTTTTAAAAACCTCTAAAAAGAGGTTTTTAAAAAGCATGCTGCGCGACCAGTTCCGGTCGCGCAGAACCGGACTGAGGTACAGAACCACAAAAAGTAGTCCGACCCAGTCCATTCTATGGTGCAGAAGACCTCCATTGGAGGTCGCTCTGCACCATTTTAAAAGCCCGGTGTGGAAATGGCCAGTGAAACCTGCTCACACCTAGAATTTTGCATGTGAATTTTGCATTGTTTGCATTCGCTTGGTAATGTTACCTGCCACTTTTCTTTGGATGCCCAGACTATATATTTAAATGCTCAACTGAACTTTTAAGTTGCTGCAATGCTCATCTTAGGATTGCGGTAAGTTTGAAATAACTTGAAGGCATGCAGCAGCGACAACAACTGGCCCATCTGCTCCCTTGTTATTGTCTATTATTCTTAACCTTTCCTTTACTAAAGACTCACTGCAAATTTTTTTTTTTTTTGCTGGGAACCCTCAAAACTTAATTCATGATTTAAATATTTATTTATATTTCCAAATATTTATTTATTTAGTTATTTATTAAAGGCTTTCGGAGAGTAGGATTCAAATCTTCGTTCAGACACTGGATGACTTTGGGCGAGTCATATTTTCTCAGTTTCAGAGGAAGGCAAAAGCAACCCTCCCGAGCAAATCTTGCCTCCCCCCCAAGCCCAACCCTGAGATAGCTTCACGTTAGGGTTGCGATAAGTCAACAACAACAAAGTATCCCTGCCAGAGGGCAGTTCTTTCTACCCATTATGCCTCTCCCCTTTGAAAAGTGACTTATGGCAACCCGAAGGTGAACCTATCATGAGGATTTTCTTGGCAAGGTTTGTTGCCTTTGCCTTTCCCTGAGCCTGAGAGAATGTGACTCGCCTGAGGTAATCCCAGTGGGTTTCCATGGCTGAGTGGGGATTCAAACCCTGGTCTCCAGAGTCATAGTTTGCAAATGAGGGAGTAGTTTTAGCACCTGCTACCCTCCCCTCTGCTGCCATGTCCCTGTTGCTGCTGTTGGTGACCAGCAGCAGGGCTTTGTGGACCCTCTGTGAGGGCTTTGCAGACCCCCAGGGATCCCTGGACCCCAGGTTAAGAACCACTGGTCTACACTGACTGGCACCAGCTCTCAGAGTTTCAGACAGGAGTCTTTTCTTGTCCTACCTGGAGGTGCCACAGATTGAACCTGATATATTTTGGACTCAGTGGTGTGGCCCATCTATTAAAGGGCAGACCTTTTAATCTTGTTGCAGATCTTCTTGTCTCTGAACTGTTTTTACCCTTCCCCTCCTCAAATGGCTCCTCCAGTTTCTATGACTATATATGATTTCCTATGAAATCCCTTCTGTGGAGTTGTCACTTGTGTATTCACTGTTCTTGAAATAAACCTTCAATAGATGAGTGGGACACATATGCCTTTTTTTTTTGTCTTCCCTGATTTTTCTAAAATGTCTGCTAAAAGGAGGTGACAAGAGATCTGAGTTGCAACTGTGGATTATCGATGAGAAGACTTTCTGTGTATTTATTTCACCTGTCTGGCAATTTCAAACAGTCACTTTGCGAGAATCTCATTCTACCAAACCCCGTTTCTCAGGCAACTCCTCTCCTTACTTGGAAAAACTACTATTACTGTACCAAAAGTACATCCATGCCTCTGCCACAGGAGGTCACTCAATGGTAATGTATCAGTTTCTAAAGCAGTGAAATGTGGACAGGGAAGAAGATCTGTTTGAAAATCAAAGTCAAGCTGGGAGGCAAGAGGGCTCTGTTCTGAATATATAACAGGCAGGATGTCCAGTTGGCTTATTTGAAACCAACTGTTTCAACACAAGCCTCCTTTCACTGACCAGAAATATTGGCTAAATTGCAACATTTTAGCTTCAGGCAGGATCATCTTAAAGTAGAGAGCTAAGCTAGGCATGAGAAGCGCAGTTAGGTTTGTCTGTGTCTGTCTTGTTCATAGCTAAAATGGAAGACAGAGGGTGTCTATTGTACATGAGGCGTACTTAACTTACATCTTCTCAGCTTACCTCCCTCGATTATGTTGCCGCACACACTTTTCTCTGACCCTGGCTGTAGAGGTAAGCAGAGCTAAGGAACAAAGTAGTTGAAGGAATTAAAGTCAAGCAGAAGCAACACGGGGAAGAGTTTTCGTTCACTAGTACATGGTGGCATCTGTGTTACTGGGACCCTGAATCCATTATAGGTTTTGATCTGAGCTGTCCAAGATGATGATTATGATCCCACAAATAGATTCAGTCCCTTGGGTAGGTCCTTTAAAGGTCAGACTAAAACTTGGAGTGGATTCACCATCCCATTGACATGGAAGCTACCAGCTTCCACAGCTCCAGTCCTCTTGTCAGTGTGAATCGTTTGTGACATCTCCAGGTCTGCTTAGCAATGCACTAGTGGTTTATCACATGAGGCAGCTAAATTGCAATTATAGCAGGATAATAGCATATTTGGCCAAGACTTATCACATGATATGGTTCCTCTTCTGTTGTTCTTCCTGTGGGAGACTGTTTGGAAAGCAGTTCTTTTTTTTTTTGCAAAGGAGGCATTAATGGATTAATCTGTTAATGACCTTCTTTTTTAAAATAAAACTTTCCAAATGGAGAAGAATAGAAAAGGGATGAGGTAATGTGATAAGTCCCAGCCAAAGATGCTGTTATCCTGCTGCAATTGTAATTTATCTGCATCATGTGTTAAAGTCCTTAGTCCCATTCCTCTGTGTGAGATTGGGATGACATTGCTACAGTTTACTGAGCACTCACTAGCCTTTAATTCAAGCAAAGACCTTTTTGGCAACCTACTGACTGCTAAGAAAGGAGCTTCAAGGGCAGGGTGGGATGGGAATAAGGTGTTGTGCTTTTTTTTTTCTTTCCATAATGTGCTGTAAAATAGTTTTATAACTGTTTTGAATTCAGCTGTCTTAATAATGATAATTTGTTTCATAGTGTTTTAATAGCATCACTTACTGTGTTTTTGGCTCTTTCCGCACCAGGCAATTAGAACAGGGCAGTGCGCCCTCTCATGGAGGTTGTCTGCACCTTGGAGCGGACTAGGAGCAGACTACTTACAGGAGATCCGCACCTCAGTCTGCTCCAAAACGATCCCAAGTGGTCCTCCGGCGTGTTTTCTAAAGACTGCAAAAAACAGGTCTTTATTTTCCTGGAACGCACCATTGTGTTCCTGCTCCCTTGTGCAGATTCACAGACTCGCACCAATACGAGCCTGCGATCTGCGGAGGGCGGGCTTTAGGCGTGGCGAGTTTCAGTGGTTGGTCGGGACCAACAACCAACCGGAAGCCGCCGTTTTGGAAGCTGGAAGTTGCCATTTTGGAAGCTGGAAGCCGCCATTTTGGAAGCTGGAACCTCGTGCGGAAAGGGCCTTTACTTGCAATAATTTAAAATATTGTCTTATCAGCCCCGATTATTGCAAGAAAGGTGGAATAGAAAAATAAATAAATGAATGAATGAATGAATGAATGAATGAATGAATGAATGATGTTTAAAAACAATCTCTAACATGATTCAGGGCATGATTCTATGTCCCTTGGAAGGGGGTCCCAGGGGCTCCAGGATACTGTGGGCTTGCCCTGCCATGGGAAAAGACGGAAATCTGTCCAAAGGCAGAAAATTTGCTGTGACGGCCTTCTCTTGATCAGTACTGGGAAGCTTTGCCACCATGGCTGTTCTAATGGCAGAGCAGTTAGAGCAATAAGCAGAGCTTGGAAAACTTACTTTTTGGACTACAATTCTAATCTCTCCCCCAATTCTGGGGAAGCCAGGATTTAAATATTGGCCCTTTCCTCACGAGGCGAGTGAATCGCTCCGTGTTGTTACTCACTGCTTCTTAGCTCAAAGCAACATGGACTCTTCCTTAACCCCTTCTGCAGGGCTCCTCCGTTTGGTCCAGGGCGAATCGGAGCAGTGTGACGTCTGAAGATCCGCACTGCTCCGGCTGAAAATGGCGGCTGTTCCTCGTGGGTCCGGACCAACCGCTGATGCTGGCCACGCCCACAGCCCACTCTCCCCTGATTGCAGGCTCGCATTGGTGTGAGCCTGCACATCTGCACAACTGAGGAGGAACGAAATGGCACACTCCAGAAGATTGAAAGACCGGATTTTTCCGGTCTTCACTTAGCGCAGTGGAGGACCACTTGGGGGCGTCTTGGATTGGACTAAGGTGCGGAACTAAGGCAGATAGTCCGAACCTAGTCCGATCCAAGGTGCGGACAACCTCCGTGACAGGACGCCTTGGCCCGTTTTAACT
Organism: Cyclura pinguis; assembly: GCA_030412105.1. Lineage (NCBI taxonomy): Eukaryota > Metazoa > Chordata > Lepidosauria > Squamata > Iguanidae > Cyclura > Cyclura pinguis. The sequence goes on from CM059603.1 coordinate 185,925,757, forward strand.
TCCTGGTGCGGAAAGGGCCATCCACTCAGCTCAATTCAAATCCACACTGACCTTGGCTAAATTGCTCTCTTTCAGCCTTACATTGTAAGAATGAAATGGTATTTCTGGTAGGTGCCACTCTGCGCTTCTTGCAGGAAGCACCCAGGATACAATGCACTACATTGGTAAATCATATTTTCTTTGAAGATTTGTTGTTTTGTAAAGCAGCTGCTGTAAATATGGTGCTGAATGCATATCCTGAAACTGTTCCTATTTGGCAGGGACTGTCCCAGTTCATCCTCTGTCTTTCCACTTGTTCAGCTGCTTTAAAAATGTCCCACTTTCTTTCTCCTCCTACCACTTCCCACTTTGTCTACAGCTTACTTCTATTGCTGAGAACTGAGTTCAGGGTGCAAAAGTAGTTTGCATTGAATTAATTCAGCAAAGGGGAGAGGAAAGGAGGGGGTGGAATCTTGCCCATCACAGCAGATTCAGGCAAAAGCAAACTACGCAGTCTCTCCTTCGTTTGTAAGATCTTCCTCATTAATATATTTTGTCATCTTGATTACTCTCTGATGTTGCTTGGCTGCAGGTGTCCCCATTTTCATCTGTGAAATATTGCAGAGTATGTGAAAGCCCATGGAAGAGAATTTCACCAAGCCTAAACCTGATTCTTTATAGTCTTTGTGAGGGAGGTGGGGCTAGCATGCAGTTGGATTCTGGGCCCAAGATACTGTATGAGGCTGGCTAAACATAATACCACACCACTGTAATTTCCCTTCTCTCTTCAGTGCTGGAACATGCCCACCACACCTTCAGTTCTGCCCAAAATGTCCAACCAGAAGTCTTTTAGCCGAGCAACCGGACAAATGGGGGAAAATCAACCCATGCATTGGAATGCACATTTAAAATAGCATCAGCATGCAGAAACCCTTGAAGAAGTTTTAAAAACATTCAAAGATTTTTTTTATTTTTTTAAAAAAACATGTTTGAGAGGTACTAGTTTTTGACAGGACACATTTGGCAAGGCAGTAAGAATAGACAGATGACTAAAATTCATAAATGAATCATTGCTGTATAGTGCAAGAATTACTGCCTTCTTTGGAGAAACTGCCATTGATAGAGGGTGTAAGTAAAGAATAAAACACTATGTGCTTAGATTTTCTTTTCTTTTTCTTTTAGCATGTGTGCAACTTCCAGAGCTGCCTTTGCTTGTTTTCTCTTGAATTGTCCAGACAGTGCTCTGTTTAATACTGGCAATCATAGAAAGAAAGAGAGAGAGAGAGAGAGAGAGAGAGAGAGAGACAGTAAATTTCCATGTCCTTCCCTCCTACGACGGCAAAATAAAATGAAATAAAACAAAACTTCCCTCCACAGTCCTAGTTTGCCCTTTGATTACTAACATGGCTTTTGATGACTTGCTAAATTGATGAGGCAAGCAATTTATTAGGTGTTTCCTCTGTTTTTTAACTGCAGTCTGCCTTGCAAGGGAGCAAGCATTGTCTCTGGTGTGGAAGATGAGTCTTGTGTGTGATGAGAGCCATGTGTACCAAGCTCCCATTTTTCATAACTGCTGTCATTTTACAGATGTACGACCCTCTTTGCCTGGTTACGGAGAAGGGGGTGGAGAATGGGAAAGGAGATAATGTACAGGGTTCAGTCGAAGAAACTCTGGTAGTAGGGCAGATACACAAATCATGTCATGCAAACCAGACTGGGCTAAAAGAACATTGCATCTCTCTTCAGAAGACAATAACAGATAGGACAGAGAAAGATGGAGTCTGAGATGATTAGGAAAACAGGAACGGTTAATGGATAACAGCAACGTGGCGCCAAGTAGTTCATTCCATGTCATAAAGATATGAAAGGCAGCACAAATAGAGAGCAGGTAAAAGGTCTTTGAAAATCATCCAGCCAAGGCAGATGTAGTTTGTATTCCTGGTGCCTCCAAATCGAATGAATACAGATGGTGGAAAAGTTAGTTTATTTCAAATTAAGCCATTTGTTCTCTTACTGTCTTGGTATTTCACTTTAGGATTCTTGGTAAAGGGCCTGTAGACCCAGTTCAATTGCTACAGAGCTGGCTTCACAAAAAAAGCACCATAATGATCATTTTGATTCTGAGAATAGCATCAGCTACGAAGGAGGAATGATATCAACAGATGTGGTCATTTTTCTTCCCAGCTAGCAAATGTTTTTCATCATGTTGAAGTTGCAGTGTGATGTTGGGAGAGGTGTGTGTTGTTTATTTGTCTCTTAACACAGGTGGGTAAAGAATGAGTCAACACATAGGTAAATTCCACTGAGTTAGTTGGCCTACTCTATTTAGGATTAACAATAGGATTCAGGCCAACATGGGCTTTTTTGTCCACATATATTACATTGGTTGGGGGAAAAATGGTGAAAAGCATTAGATTTCTTGGGAAATGTTTTGCCCAACCTGCTTTGGTCTTGTAAACACATCTATGCATGCAACTGTGCATGACAGGTGGTTATCTGGGGTCACTGTTTACAGTGTTTCTCATGGCAATGTCTTAGAATGCCTAACTTGTAGATCTAGTTCTAAATGGATTCTTCAACAAAACATGAATCTGGGAAACTAAAACATTCTCCTGCCCCTCAAGACATAAGGGTTAAACTTAGCATTATTCTTTTTGCCTTTCAACAGTAATGAATACCAGACCTAACCAAATACCATACATAACTGCTTAAAGCTATGTTCCACATTGCATAGAAAAGTATAATGTTGTAGGGCTCACAATCAGCCAGACCAAATGGAGCAATTTTTGTGTGCAGAACTTGAATTCAAGGATACATGTTACATAATGCATCCATCCATGGAAACTTGACTTTCCCCTTGTAAAATGAGGAGTAATAACAAGAGATGGACAAGCTCTTTCAGGCTTGGATTGGGGTAGCATGGAAATTGCCTGTGTTCTGAAAGACAAACAAGCCTTGAGGTCACTTGTCTAGAGGAAGTGCAGAGTATATCAGAGCCTGAGTCTAAATCTGGTCCTTCTAGAACTCCAGTCTGACCCTCTCTGCATCCTGAGATGGCTACACTTTCTTTCCTGATGATACCAACTTTTGTACTGTTTATTCCCTGTTTTAAAAGATTGGATTGTCTTCCCCAGGGCACAGCTACTGCTGGCAAAGGGCTTAAGCTAAGTTATACTTTTTTTGAGGGTGTGTGTGTATGTGTCCCGATCTATTTACCTTTGCCCCTGGTAACCACTTCAATGTGGCCCTTGAGAGCCTCTCTGAAATTGAATCTGGCCCTCAGGCTGAATAAAGTTCTCCATCTGTGGTCTGGAATAAGCCAAGTGCTTGGAACAATTAACCAGTTTTCCCATCCTCAAATGCCATTCTGAGGAATTCCTGCACTCTAAACATAATTCTCTTTTTCTTTCCTTCTCTTTAACTAATGGGTGAAGCAGATAAATGGTGTGCAGCAGGAAGAGAAGAGAAGAAGACACTTTCCACTCTTCTCTCTTCTATGTTGTCATGGTTATGATAAGAGTGCACCAGGGTGAAAGGTCCACAGGAGATGTATTTGTCTCAGGGAAGTTACCAGTCTTCTCCAATACTCTCCTGTGTTTTGGTGCACTATTAGCTAATACACTGTGGTAAAAAGTTGTCACTGCTTCTCCAACTAGTGCCAATTAAAGCAGGAGTGGCCAACTCCCTTCAGCCCTAGCTAAAGTGAGAGATCATGGGAGCAGTAGTCCAACAACACTAGGAGAGCCATGAGAACGCAGCATGTGGCTTAAAGGATCAGAGAGGATGGCCTCTAGAGTTTCGGGCACCTATTCCCCTTTTAAAATTAGATCCACAGGATTCAGCAACCCAAAGCTGGTACAGAAGGCACACAATGAGAATTAAAGAATACCAAGTCCAATAATTTGTTTTGTGTACCGTAACTGAATGCAGTTCACAGTCCTTCCTCACACATAGAACTATTCTTGGTTACTTAGAACTTCCTTCATCTCACCAGTATAATTTAGGGTGATGTGTGTATCTGTGTGTATTATTTGGTTTCTGCTCTTTTTAATGAATTGAGACTCAAAAACGTTTGGTGCTATACTACAATTGTCTAGAGGTTTAACAAGAGATTCAACTCTACCTTCTGTCCACCCATTTAATAAATACACTGTTGGCAATGGGGTCTGATCACAGTACTACCATGCAGACAAGATAGCCAGTATATTTTGTACAGGTGGTCTCTTTCCAAGTCTTCATCCTGTGTCTTCAGAAAGCTGTAGCTGAGCAAACAATACCACTTCCAAGATAACAAATACAGGAAAACAGAAAGCTAAATCTTTGTGTGCAGTGATTGTAATACACTTGACAGAGCTGTACAAGAACATAGACAATTGGGTGCCCTTTAGATGCATTTACCAGCTGACAGATGCATATAGACAAAAGAGGAGCAATTAAGAAAAATGCACCATCCTATTTCTTCAGAAACAGTAGACAGCCTCTATTTTTTTTTTAAGGCTGGCTTTCCACCCACAAAATCAATCAGCTAAGCACAGTATAGTTATATGATAGCTGTTAAGTGGTTATATTCTACCTGATCAATTCTTTTTAAAGAGGTAAATACATACAAACACATAACAGCTAGTCTCTGTAATAATAAAAGTTGTTAATTATTGCAAAATTCAGGCTGCAATTGAGCAAATGATACCACTTCCAAGATAACAAATATAGGAAAACAGAAAGCTAAATCTCTTGTGCAGTGATTGCATCACACTTGAGAGAGCTGCACAAGAACATAGACTATTGGGTTCCCCTCAGATACATTACCAGCTCACAGCTGCATATAGACCAAAGAGGAGCAATTAAGAAAAATGCATGTACTAGGAAAGCGTCAGGTAAACTTCTGAAAGAAAAAGTAGGTTTGCACTGGCAAAAATCCTATTCAGAAGCATTTGCAGTTCATTTTGATCAATGGATTTTGAACAGTCTGCCTTGCAGATATGGCAAATACTCAGATCTTTGCTTAATGAGGTGATAAGGAGCAATAAAGTCAGCTGAGATATGACATGGCAAACAAAATATTTTAGATTGTGGATGCTGTTTTTGTCCCTAAACACATCTGTCTCAGCGTATCAGACAAAACTCTGTCCTGTTGTTGACAACGAAAGAATAAACCATCCTACAAAATGTCAGAAGGAAAAGTAGATCTAGATCTAAGGCAAAGGTGTCCATTTTCTTCAGCCTGGGGTGCTGGATCCCACCACCCCCGACAAGCTGAAACACTGAAACAAGCCTTGTTAGAACTTGGAAAAGTTATTTCTGGAGGCTAGAATCCAGTTGGTACACTACATTTGTGTTTACACCTTTCTCCAGGGTTGTGCTATAGAGGTGAGAGAAGGCAGATGACATCTACTGGTTCTTAGAAACATATTATTCTAGTGCCTGGCTTCCTTTGTAGCTGCCACATCTGCAGCCATTTTCTTTCTGTTGCTACTGCCTAGTTGTGCTAGCATGGTGCATCAACAGGGTTCTGACAATTGACTACAACTCCCAGCATCCAACAGTCAGCATGGCCAGTTGCTTAAATGATACTGTGATGCACTACGGAGCTGTGATTCTTTTCTAGAGTAGTGCATCCACAGGGTTCTGACAACTGACTACAACTCTGTCCAAATCAGAAATGGAAGCATTGCCCCAATGTTCTTTTTAATGCTATGTTGAGTATGTTTCCTCCCATTCACTAAAACAGAATTAACACGTTCACACTGGTTGGGATCATTCATTGTTGCTTTACTATAGGCAGCAGACTGGCAAGTCCAGCAAACACACGCACACATGCTCTGTGCTACTTCTCACACAGTTGGCAAATTTCTGTTGCCATGATGCAGAAAACACTGGTACAGTGACTATTAGTTGGCCTGGCTCATAACTTACATGGTCTTTTAGGTTTAGCTGGTAGAGCTGAATGAGAATACCAGTGAGGCTGAATGCAATGCCCAAATCCATTGTCTTTTATTTGGCAGACATCTCATTGTGAGCACTATAAAAGTTTGCTTGTGAGATGGCTGCTTCCCAGGTAACATGCAATAAAAAAACCAGGTGGAGTGATTAATAATAAGAGAATGGTGTGCTTACGCACAGTCCATTCATGAGTTAATTCACCATCATGGTTGGTGATCCCATGGCAGTGAATCTATTGTGGATTTAGTCCAAATTTTAAAGCAGATTGCTAAAGGTTGCTAAAGCTTGTTGCTAAAACCTTTCACAAGTGTATCCCCTTGAACTGCTCCTTTAACATTCAGACTAAAACCCAGAGTGGATTCACTGTCCCACAAACATGGGAGACATGGTTGCTTGCTATCTTTATGTCAACATTTCCCTCAGTCCTTTCAAAGCCAGAAAGGATATTAACATTTATTCTCACAATAGTTGCCAGGCTTAATTAATATTTGAGAAGAGCTTTGAGAGCCTGGAATAAAAATTGCTACAGTGTAAATGCAAAAGTATTAGGCATTAATACCTTCCAAAGACACCTTAACAAGACAAGTGCTTTGCGTCAAGCATTGTTACGATGAATGGAGAAACTCAAAACTAATGAATTGATCAGTCCAAGTCCCTGATGTCTTATTTATTCATTGTTCACAGTTATTTTTTTCCATTGTTTCCAAAGGCTGAGATGTGTGACCTTTTGCTTTATTTGAACCACATTTTTATAAAGAACATAGGCAGAAAGCCAAGGATACATACAGAGACAAAGGAGACAAAACCAGTCTAGGCATCATGAAGTGTAACCCATTCTCAGGAGTGAGCTTGTACTTTTGAATATTTTATCATTTATAAACTGGAAACACATTCTGCTTTGCTTTACAAACAATGGTTCCTGTCACATGTCTCACTACAGCCTTCTAAGACTTGGAATGAAAAATAACAATATTTCCAAATAATATATTTTTTGGGGGGCGGGCAGTGTTCTGAATGGTTTTGTCAACATGTTGGAATTGGCTGCCTTGTTTTAGTATAATCTGTAATTGGTGCAATTTCATGCATTGCTTCATACAGCACCTGTAGGATGATATTTTGCTCCCACAGAGAGGAAGTGGCAGGTGACAGGACAATATACAGCAGAAGGGTATGTAGCATTGTTTGTAATAAAAAAACTTTGCTGCTGCTTTCATTTTTTTTATTTGTTATTTTTTTCGTTTTATTAGTTTGTCTGTTTGCTAATTTGCACTAATGAAAATGTTCTATGATGACATGTGCCCTGGGCTTTCAGTGGTTCTGTGGTATATGTTGAAGTACGGGCTCTCATCTTGACAGTCCCAACAGCAACAGCAGAAGGAGAGTCCAAAAAAAGCAGGAGGCCAAGTTCTCCAAACATACTAAAATCAAAAACAAAAACAATTTGCTGACCCACAAGAGGATATAAAGAGACCAGATGCACAGATGGGTTGACTGGGCCCACTTTAACCTGTTTAACTTTTAACATGAAAACTGTCTCAAACCGTGAAATGCAAAGGGGGAATGACCTGCTATGGGCTTGGCTGAGGTAGGGAGTCCAATTCTAACCTCCTCCTAACATTCTCCTGAGCCAATCATCTGAGCTCTGGGAGTAGTCCAATAAACTGGGTTGCCACTTGGCCAGTTCTGTCATGGAAGGCCAATTCCCCAAGTCCCTTCACATACCATAGGCCAGCCCTAAGGGTAGTCTTTGTCCTCATCCATCCCAGATCCTGTGACCTAGAGACAATTCCAGAGACCACTTCTTCAGCCAAATAGTGCCTACAGGTGTTAACCAGATGTATATTTGTTTTCCACTACCTGCCAAGTGACCACCTTGGGTAAACAACTCTACCCAATGCCAATATTCCCAAGTACCCCACAAACAATGTAGAGTAGGTGAAAAACCTATGAAAAGGAGAGGAAAAAAAATCCTACCTGGCTCCTGCACTACCCAGGGGGTGGATGAATGGACTGAATCTCTTCATCAAAAGAGGAAGACACAGGGAGCAGTAAGGCCTCTGTCCCCCAAACATCTATATTTCATGGCACAGAGCACCATTGAGACAGTTTCTGGTCTCCTTCCCCCAATGTCAGCAAATATGGCCCCTCCACACAGTAAATGCATGCAATGAGGGTCAAATTCTATCATTTTTCATCTCTAATAAGAGTAGGTCCTTTGTGGAGATAATGGGTCTTCATTGCCCATTCAAGATCTAGGCTCCTCAATTTAGAAGAAGAGTTAGTTGCTGGGAAAATCCACTTCCCCTCCAGCTACCTTCGGGATTGCAGCTAATCTTAGAAGGAACAGAGAAGCCAAAGAAAGTTAGTAAACAACGTCATCATTCCTGTTCGTGAAAAACTCCTGGGTCTTTGACTCTGTGAACTTTGGCTCCATTGCACCACTGCTGGGGATTGAACCCCTGGCCTTAAATGAATGAGAAAGAAAGAGAGAGAGAGAGAGATTAGTGAGCTACACGAGGGTCACTGCGCAAAGGTCACATCAACTCCTTAGCAATAATTACATGGTATATAAGGCCCTTTTTATTTTTATGTACTCCAAAGTAAGCATGTGGGACCCATGATCCAGACTGGGCCCGTTATGCATGAGGAAGAAAGGTTTACTCTTTTGCTGCTTAGCTGCTTTCCTCAGCTGTACTTTTCCAGCAGACTGATTTTACAAGCCAGTACAAGGCACGTCACTGGGAACTGGGGCCAGGAGCAGCCATGGACAACAGCAGTGGAGAGTTTAGTAACAATTTTTAGCTAGCAATAGAAGACATTGGAGTTAAACTGCTGCATTTGTGGGCAACCTGACATCTTTTTTGGGAGTTTCCAGTGAAAAATCATCTGAAAATCAGCCTAGAAAATGTGGGATTTAAAGGGCTTTGAGGATCTTCCAGTGGGTGTTGACAGATGGAAAAGTGGGGTTAGGGGCTTTGCTTTTCCTACCCTGCTGTAGACAGTACAGATGTATAGGAATATATTCCTCATAGCTTTGCAAATGACTGCGGAACATAGTGGGCAGGCCAAGGACCACAAATCTACCTCCTCATTTGCCCCACATGCATCAACGCCAACTGGAGAGAGTTAATTTGAAGGGGTAAGAATCTCTGAGGATGGCTAATAATTCATGGAGAACCAGTATGGTGTAGTGATTTGAGTATTGGACTAAGACTCTGGGAGACTGGGGTTCAAATTCCTGCTCAGCCATGGAAATGTATTGGGTGATCGTGGGCAAGTCACACTCTCTTAGCCCCTGAGGAAGACAGTGGCAAACCTCATCTGTACAAACCAGGTCAAGAAAACACCACAATGAGTTGGCCTTAGGGTCACTGTAGGTTGTAAATCACTTGCAGGCACTCAACAGTGAATATTGTGTGGGTTTGGGAGACCACGGTTTGAATCCTTGTTCAGCCAGGGAGACCAACTGGATGATTTTGGGTAAATCACATCCTCTCAGCCCCAGAGAAAAGCAACGGCAAGCCCCATCTGAATAAATCTGGCAAAGAAAACCCTACGATAGGGTTACAAGTTATAAGTTAGAGTCGATCCGAAGGCATATAACAGCAAATAATGCATGAAACATGTTGGACTAGGCTGCAAGGCCCAACTGTGTACAATGACAAAAGATGTCTGTGCCTGAGAGAATGGGGGATAAGAAGAACCCACTCAAACAGAAGGCGGCTTGCTGCAGTTCAACATTTGTATGTAGTTCTGTAAGAGCCAGGCAGTGCGGGGATACTGAACATCTTCAAGTCTTGAATTGTACAGTGATAAGGCAGAGTCTTGGGATTAACAGCCCTGTCAAAGGGAGCTCTCTGAAGTGCTTATTTGTTTAGATGGAGACTTTCATTCATCATTAAGGGAGTGAGAAAAATGGAAGCCCTCCTACACAGTCTCTGAAGCCTACCTGGATGTATGTCGAGAACAGGGAGATAAAAAACATCCCCTCCTTGTTCTTAAAGCACCATTACAAATGTAATGTATGACTGGTGTGTGAAAAATGTCAGGTTTCTAAACCATTTGCTTGCTTTCCTTTCCCCTTCTCTGCATGAAAATATTACAAGCCCACTTGAAGGAATAAGTCTTAATGCAGTCAACAAGAGAATCAGTGGCATTGCATTCTTATGGAGAGTTTTCCAGTCATAGTCTAAGATGTTAAAAAAGGACCATAATATGATAAAGTTCTACCTTTTGGATTGTTAGTTTGAACTGTTCCCCTGAAGTCTACTTGAATTAGTTTTTTTTTTAAATCCAAGCAACAAGAAAAATGAACAATAACAAAAAAGAAACACAAATAGAACAAAACAGTAGTTTAAATAACAAAATAAATACGTAATATATATAAATCTGGAATTAGTTTAAATCGGTGCTAAGGTAACGGAAAAAGGAGTAATGCATTGCTAAAATTTTGTGTGCTGGGGCCTCTGTATCCATGTAAATCTCTAAGGGTGATTTGTGATTAAAATAGGGGTGAACAAAGTAGCTGCTTTTGGACTGTAGCTCCCAGCAGACATGTCTAGCATAGCCAATGATCAAAAAAGTTGGACATTGCAGTTAGACAACATCTAATGGGCTGCTATTAAAAGCACTGGGATGCCTCTTAAACTCATTGTGTCTTGTTTTAATAAATAACAAACTCTCCAACATTTCATAGATGAAAACCTGGGCATGTGAGACCAAGCAACATCATAGTGTGGTCAAGAGGGCAAAAGTTATGAATGAGGAAGAAGATGGAAGCTAGGAGAGCCTGAAGCAGTTTGGTTTTGCCTGACTCTACTGGGAAGGGCAGGATTCCACCTCCTTATCTCCTCTTCCATCAGCTGAGTTAACAAGTGCAAATTGCTTTTGCACTTTGGACTCAGTTTGCAACAATTAAAGTAATTCAAGTCTAAAATACGGAAAGTGAGGATGACAGAGAAACTGGAAACTTTTTAAAGCAGTTGAAAAACTGAGAGAACAAAGGATCGGTTGGGACAGTTGGAGGGTATGAAATAATACATTTGAGGTCTGATGTAGAAGTCATATTAATGCCCTGGTGACAAAGCATGTTTTCCAGCAAATAAAAATGTGTGGAGATTTAGGTTTCAAACAAACATTTACAACTAGGATTGTGAAGAAACACACTTGTTCAAAATTAGGCTTACCGAATTCAACCAGATCTTTTCTCCAGAGAGCCGAGGACAGCAGTCTTAGGCCCTTTTCACATGTGTGTGGGGGAACGGGCAAAAACACGCTAAAACGGAGCTTACCCACAGCCGGGTAAGTCCGTTGCCACGCGGAGCAGCGCGAGCTCGCTGCTCCACAGTCCTCCGGCGTCCCAGATGGCGGCTTCCGGTTGGTGGAGGCTCTCCACCAACCAGAGAAGCTCGCCAGCCGGAAGCCCGCCCCCGGCAGATCTGCAGGCACGCACCTGCGTGCGCCTGCAAATCCACTTTAGAGCCAGGTGACGGAGCGTCACGGGACTGAGCGCTCCGTGCTTTTTAAAAACCTAGAAAAAGAGGTTTTTAAAAAACACGCAGCCCGGCTAGTTCCTGCTGCTCCTGAGTGGATTCTGGTGTAGAGCTACAAAAAGTAGTCCACGCCAGTCCACTCTACAGTGTAGAAGATCTCAGTGACAGGTCGCTCTGCACCGTTTCAGAAGCCTGGTATGGAAATGGCCTTAATTATGAAAGAAAGAAAAAAAGTAACATGCAAACACATCTTTCATTTGTTTTAGGCCCTTTCCACACCGGGGTATTAAAATGGTTCAGAGCGACCTCCCACGGAGGTCATCTGCACCGTCGAGTGGATTGGGGTGGACTACTTTTTGTAGTTGCGCACCTCAATCCACTCTGAAGCGACCGGAACTGGCGGTGCTGCGTGTTTTTTAAAAACCTCTTTTCAGAGGTTTTGAAGAAGCACGAAGCGCGCAGCCCCGTGCAGCTCCGTCACCGCGCTCCGGTGCAGATTTGCAGGCGTGCACTAGTGCGTGCCTGCAGATCTGCCGGGGGCGGGCTTCCGGCTGGTGAGTTTCTCCGGTTGGTGGAGAGCCTCCGCCAGCCCGAAGCCGCCATTTTGGATGCCGGAGGAGTGCGGAGCAGCGAGTTCGCGCTGCTCCGCATGGCCACGGACTTACCCGGCTGCTGGTAAGCTCTGTTTCGGCGCGTTTCCCCCCGTTTCCCCCTCCACATGTGGAAAGGGCCATATAGACATAATTCTATGTCAGCAATGTCATGCAGTAACAAAAAAAGCCATTATAATTCTTGGCTGTATCAATGTATAGTGTCCCAGTCAAGGGAAGTGTGACTCTATTCTGCTTTCGTCAGACTTCATTTAGAATACTGTGTCCAGTTCTGGGCACCACAGTTCAAGAAGAATATTGACAAGCTCAAACATGTCCAGAGAAGGGGGCCTAAGATGATCAAAGATCTAGAAACTAAGCCTTATGAGGAACGACTTAGGGAGATGGTTATGTTTAACTTGGAGAAAAGACTGTGAACAGCATTGATAGCTGTCTTTGAGTATCTGGAGGCATGGCATGGAGAAGATGGAGTGAGCTTGTTTTCTGCTGCTCCAGAGATTAGAATGCAAACCAATGGATACAAATTATAAGAAATGAGATTCCACCTAAACATTAGGAAGAACCTCTTTTTTCCACTGTTGGAGTGGTTTGATAGTGAAATAAGGTGGTGAAGGGAGGTGGATTCTCCATTTTTTCTCGTTCTTTATACAAGTTGAAAGGGCGTCTTTCAGGGGTGCTTTAGCTGTGTATTCCTGCATGCCAGTGGATTGGAGTACATGGTCCTTGGAAGCCTTTTCAACTCTAAGGCCATTTCCACATGGGGTTGCTGTTGCATGATGGTGACACGTTGGCAGCGTTCCACAAGTTCTGCTTTTGCACAACGTCATTGTGGTCCCACTGCCAACGTGCCCCCACCTGTCGTGACCACAGGGTATTTCATTAATGGAAAAAAATCCATTAATGGCCCACAATCGTGCGATGATCCTGTCACAGCCGGCCATATGGAAGAGACAGAAGTACAATGTAGGTGCTTCCTTCCTTAGAGCAACACAGGAAAGAGGATGGCTGCACTGTGGGAAGAAGGTGCATGTCACTCATGCTCCCTTCCACAGGGAGCTGGCTGGGTGTGGAGGAGAGCATTCACACTGCACTCCCATCAAGTCAAAGGTGCTGCCGGGATGACGCCAAGACCATGATGGGAACTGGTAAGGTGCAGAAATGACCTAAGATTCTATGATAGTATGATTCTGTGACTGATTGCTAAGTGTCATGAAAGACAAAAGTGGGATAAAAATCTGAAAGATATTTTTTAAAAGTTCCACACTGTAAAGTTCCACACCACTGATGATGTGAACTAGCCCTAACTGGATGTTGACACTTTAAAGCAATCTTTTGTCCTTTTAACAATAGCAATGTCGATTATTCAGATATGTTAACTGACCATTTTGTATGCCTTTTGGTTGGAAATAAAAGCACAGTTTATAATGTAAAGGAAGAAATGTGGCTCCAAAGATCTTCAAGCACACTGATAAGCCAAATATTTCATGTTTGGACTCAGATCCTTAAAAACACCAACGTCACTCATGCAATGGGGCTGATATGGAAAACAGGCTTTTACTTACAGAACTTTTAGGTACAAAAATGTAGGTGAAAGGTGGAATCCCACAACCAGAATGCTTCCACTGGATGAAAAGAGCTTGACATTTTTTTTTAAAAAAAGAAAAAGGCAAATAAATAAATGAATAAATAAATAGCCCATCTAGTTCTGAAAGTCCAATTCTTAAAAGTCTGGTTTGAATCCTTCTCTATTTTGCCATAGTGGCAGAGCTAAGTTAATGTTTCCACACAGGTTTTTTTTTTCTTGTTGGGCTTCTCATCTGTAACGGCTATATAGTTAGATAGCCAGCATGGTGCAGTGATTTGACTGTTAGGCTATGAATCTGGAGACTATGCTTCAAATACCTGCTCAGCCATGGAAATCCACTAGAAGACTTTGAACAAGTCACATTCTTTCAGCCTCAGAGAAAAGCAAGGGTAAACCCTCTCTGAACAAATCCTGCCAAGACAGGTTCACCTTAGAGTTGCCATAAATTGGAAAGAACTTGAAGACACTCAACACCAACAAAGCAGCTACATACTGTATAGATACAATATGATCCTCTCCAGACTAGTCAGAGCTTTGCCATTGTTAATGCCAACTGGCAGATTCTGGGAGCTGCAGTTCCCCCAAAATGATACTTCCCAGGTTGTATTACTGTGAATAGCTGTACTCTTTCAATCTCACCATTACCAATGTCAATAATTTCAATTGGTTCATTTTTGTTAAGGCCTTACATAATGTTTCATGTTCCACCCATATATCTGACACAAAGCAACTTGAGATTGGGGGGAAAATGCTGAATGTGGAAAAAGGTGAAACTGGGAGAATTGTCTATTCCTAGCCATAGGTGCTCAGTGTTGTCCAGCTGACAGAGCTTGTGATGTTTCATAGGCCAGGAAGATCTACTTACTCAAAGGATGGATGCAACATCTGTTAGAACATAGCTTGCTCCACAAATCTGCATGCATGCTCATGTGTACAAACCTATTTTTAAAAACAGCTTTAAGAAAAAGCACAATTTGGCATAAATTTGGTGAGGCAGTAAGAATTGTGAGATAAGGTTGTTGCTAAAATGAAGGAGAATAATAAATTGTAGTATATATTAGATATTTGTTATGGAGACACTGCCATTGATACAAACTCTAAGCAATGAGCAAAGCACATCCCTCCCCTCTGTTTTAGAGTCCTTAATCTTAAAGCAGTTGGCACAAATCTGAAGATTGGGAGATCTCCTCTGAACAAAACTCTTCTGAACAAATCTTTCTAGGAGAACCCAGTGATAAGGTCACCATAAGTTGGAGTCAACTTGAAGACACATAACAACAACTTCATTCACATGCTAGTCAGTTTAGGAACAGCCCAATAGTAGATGATAGCCAAGGTCCAACCATAATGTGGCAAGCTGTAAAACTCCACCAGCATTACTATATTGGGCTTTCCTGTTCCATGGTTGTACAACATGCCTTGATAGTACACCTATGGCTTGTTATATCTCCACAGTGAATTGGTGACTGAAGGGACAGCTGTGTATTTTGGTTCTCTCACTGCAGCTGAGTGGCCAGAAAATCACCTGTCCAGGTTCAGACAGAGAGAGCCTGGATGGTTCATTGCCCCCTCAGCACTCCAGCTGCAGTTGTACTAGCATGAGGATGTTGTACAAGGAGACACAACGAGGTAAAAACTACATCCCTCTGTCATATCCATCAACGTACACACACCAGTGTAACTTAGGATTACACTGACATATGCTTTCAACAAGATCCTGTTCAGTCATGCCAAACTTACAGATAACGTGGCTTTTCAACATAGAACAAACAACTATGCAGTCATGTAACACTATTGTGAGTACCATAAATCAGAATCTATTTTAAATCCTGCTGTAATTTTTGCTCCTCTCCGCCTGCATTTATTTCACAACTGATTACCTCTGACTGCTCAACACCCAGCTCCCTTAGAAAGTGCTAATTAAGACACCAAAGAGGCTCATCTAATATTTATACTGGTGGTGTTGCACTAGATCATTTTGCAGTGCACGAACAGCGTCATGAAGAAGGAATTAGACGCAGTATAGCTCTGAGCCCCAGATAATCCTTCACTGATTAGTGAGATTCTCATTGCCACCTATTCTGAATGCACTTCTCTCAGGATGTTGATAAAGCCTCTCAGTATCACAAGATGGACTACCAAGCACAGCTCCAGCTTTTCTACCCAATCAAAGTGAAGCCCTTAGTTCACCTGGTTAAGCTATCCTAATCCTAAATCGGCTTTTAGATTGTCACTTAACAACTCTGAGGTACTCCAAAAGGATCCGGCACAAATCCAGCAGTAAATGAGGCCTAGTATGAGTGAAAATGAACAAACAAAAAGCTTTGGAATATATATATATATATATGTGTGTGTGTGTGTGTGTGTGTGTGTGTGTGTGTGTAGTTTTCATTCATTCTCCAAAGCTTTTTGTTTGTTCCCTTCTATCACTTAAACTTATTTTCAGTGTGAATTAAGATGTCATAAATTATCAGAAGGTTCTATGAAGTCAACCTTTTCTCACATGATAATAAATGGTGGGTTTTCTAAGAGGTTTTAGCTTTTTTGTCATTTTGGAATGGGGAATGACTAATAATATAGCACTGAAGAATTTAAAAGTGTAATTAGTCTGTGTATATTTGTTGACAATGACAAATCTCTGGGCAGCTTGTCGGATTATTGATTAGAGCTATATCTTTGACCGTTCTGCTTCTAATTAACCTTTACGTTAAGTGTACCATTTTGTGGTAAAGAGAATGTTTTGTAGGAAATTGTACCTCCATACACACACACACACACATATATATGTATGTATGTATGTATGTATGTATGTTCTTGAGGTATGTTAGATGTAGGATGCCACAGATTTCAGTCCCATTTATTGCTAATTTTAACAAGGATGTGCTTGAGCATTACTGCTAGATAATTCTCCCTTTTGTAATTAAAGATAAAGAAAGAGAGCCAAGTTAAGCACAATGGCAGAAAGACTTCATGCAGACATGCAGCGGCGTTGTCACGGTTGCTTGGTAACCACTAGACTTCAAGAGATTCCGGCATGGATGAATAGAAATGTTGGCAGTAGTTTCAAGTGCTCCAAGCCGGGGCTTAGTGTTCGTTCGACTCCTGCCTTTGAAGAACAATGTTAAAGTGGAGAAGCTTCTTTGCAGACACCAAGCTTTGAAATTTCATTCACTGTTGGATAAAATTAAGATATCCTCCTCTGTAATGTGAACACGGCTGTTCCGCCCAAACGTCACGTACTGTGGCACACTAACTGGAGTTGCATGCAAAATGAAGTGAAACCTCTCTGGTTTTGGGGTGTGTGTGTGTGTGTGTGTGTGTGTGTGTGTGTGATTTTTAAAATATGGCAATGCATTAAGACAAAGCTTAGTGTTTGCAGGGAAGGTTCTCCAGATCATTTTGACTGCTGAATTTCCAATGTTGGAAATCACATGGAGAGCCTCCACAGATAAAGGAGACTCCCCTTTTCAAAAAAGTTGCCCTCATGTAGAAGACAACGGAAACAGAGATGAATGGGCCAGTCTGCTCCCCTGCCTCATGTTTACTATATGCAGAATCTGATAGCCTACATATGGCAGAAATTAAGCATCTACTGTACTTAATTTTTTCCCACTGCAAGAACAATGGGACAAACACGCCAGATAGTAGCTGGGTTGTTCCAGTGTAATCACACTGAATGCTTTTCAGCAGATAGCTCTGTTTTTTTTTGCAAATTCAATTATCAGTTTCCAAAACTAGTTTCCCCACACCAGAATATTTTTCACAGTGAAACTCTAGGCATATTTACTCAATCTGAATCACTGTGTTCAGTGATGGTTATTTGCTGGAAAGTATGCACAGCACTGCAGTCTCAGGACATTTTTCTTCCCCCACATTTCTTCCAAGTGTAAGGAGTGGTTCAATAAGTTACCGGCATGCCTAACGGTCATACTGAGGGAGGGGGGTCATATCTGTGTCTGCTTCTGAGAAAGATAAGGTTGTGAAAAGTTGTCTCAAACTCTGTGCACATAACACCATTCCCTTCTGTTTAAGTCCTTCTGTTCTTTTAGGGATGTAAAATGCTTGAGTGATTGGGCTCTGAACATTTTGCAGTTTAATGAACATATGTGCTACAGTACTACTTTACCCCTTCCTTCTTGCAACCAAGGTAATAAAATCTTCCAAAAAGAATCCTGAGATTCACAGTATTGCTCTTTTTGTTTGAATATGAATACACCACACATACACACACACACACATCTTTCAGGTTTGTTGTTGTGTGTCTTCAAACCATTTCCAACTTACAGAGATTGTAAGGTGAACTGATCATGGGTATTTTTTTCTTGGCAAGATTTATTATTTTTCTCTGAGGATGAAAGAATGTGACTTGCCCAAGATCACCCAGTGGACTTCCACGGCTAAACAAGGATTTGGACCATGGTTTCTAAGAGTTTTAGTCCAAACCACTACAGTATATGTTTAAATAGATGATGGCTCTTTCATACACCTAAATTTGGTCCTCAGAGCTAAACAAGTTGACTATCCTGTATTATTTTTTGTTAAAGGTTTCACTTTAGCAAACCTACACACTCAAGCACACATAAAACTAACCAACCAATTTTTTAAAAAAATCTCTCTCTCTCTCTCTCTCTCACACACACACACACATTCTTTCATCCAGAAATAAGCTTCATAGCATTTTTATATTCAGTGTTAACTTCCTTCTCAGTAACTGTGTACAGGATCCAGTTTTAAGTCAAAATTCTTTTCTAAAAATAGTGGAGTTAATGAAGGCCAGGTTGCTCTGAAGCAGAAGTATGTGTCTTTTGGAAAAGTCAGACTCAACAGAAGATTTTTTTTATTTTTATTTTTTTTAAAAAATCACCTTTTTCATTCATTTCATCTATCTGTCTATCTATCTGTATTGGAAGTGAAACCAGGAGACAAAAAAGTATCAGCCACACAAAGAATGACATTTAATTGAGTTATGTTAAATAAAATATTCTGATGCTGGACTTCCCATAGCAAAACAGCAACAGCTCCCCCTCACTCCTCTTTTCTGCAGAGATTGGTTTATTATCCTTTATCAAGAAATTGTTTAGAAATAATAAATTGAACACACAAACTCCATCCCATGGTCGTTTATTTTGTCTTGTAGGAAGTTTTAGCAGTTCAAGAATTAGCTTGCGTTCCCCTTCTGTGAAGGGTGTGATGTAAACCCTTGTACCAAGAGCTTAAAGTCTTAATGTTGTTGGAAATTTCCATCAGTCAGCCAGTGAATAAAAAGTTAGTTGCTCATCTGACCTGTTCATTGTGCTTCTGGTAAATTTCATCTAACTACAGACTAGATATGCAGATCTTACAAGTCGTGGAATTCCTCTGTTTTCTGCCTCTACATCTAATCTTTATTGCTTCCCTGAATTTTTGTGACATGGAAGTAGATGGGGAAATCTGTTTTGGGGACATTTTTCTAAAAAAAGGTGCTTTTGAAACATCTTCCCCCCCGCAAATAGTATGCATTGTTTGCCTGTACTCACCCAGCGGACAAAGCTGAATTTGTGAAATATATGAATACTTTCCTATGCACATTTGTCAAATACATATATTTACTGGAGGTGTTTCTTAAAATCCAGGAATATATGGATTTCTGAATGCAAAATGACTCTGGTCAAAATCCATTTCATGATGGTGCAGACTTGGGAAACTCTGAAGGAGGGGATCCAACAGAGCAGATACATCGCACTGTCTATTACGGACATTGAGCAATCCCAAGAAAGGTAGAAGTGGAGGCAGATGTGAAGAACAATGGTTTAAAATGGGTTGGGCAAAAGACTTCCAGACTTGAATCATATATAGTCTTCCTGGTTTGAAATCTACTGTACCTAAAAATCAAATAATTTGGATATGCTAGAGAATTTGGGATTCAATCTCAGTTTAAGATACATGGATTTATTTCATAGTTACCTATTCCACATGCACTATCAGAATGGACTAGGAGATGAGTCTTGGTTCAATACTAGTGACATGTCAGTGTTCTCCACCACATTTCAGTGCACCTTTGGGTTATAGGGCAGGGCAGTCTACATGGCATAAACAGATCCTCCTCCTCCTCCTCCTCCTTCTCCTCCTCCTCCTGGTTGTAGTTTGCTGTCAACTCATCTTCAAGTTATGACAATTTTATGACAGAGAGATCTGAAAGAGGTCATCAGCAAACCTGTTCAGATCTTACAAACTCAGGGATGTGGCTTCCTTGATTGAATCAATCCATCTGTAATGTGCTCACCATCTTTTCCTACTACCTTCCACTTTACCAGCATCATCATCTTTTCCAATGAGTCATGTCATCTCACTGTATGTCCAAAGTATGATCGCCTAATTCAGTCATTTTGGCTTCTACGGAAAGTTTGGGCTTGATTTGCTTACTATACTATATATTATATATTACTTTATTTCTATGTTGTTCACAACTATAGATAAGTGGCATTATCTTATGACATTATAAAGCAAAATGCCAATTCCCCCCAAACAATTATAAACATTAAAATATAAGCATCAAGACACAAAACATTAAATAATCAATTAAAGCATTTTAACATTCTAACTGAACAATGTAGTCAGTTTGAAAAGGCCTGGATGAAAAAGTCAGTCTTTAACAGATACCTAAAGGATCACAGATGGCACTTTTAGAATATTAGTAGCCAGGGCAGTCCTAAAGGTGATACCACGGAGAAGCTGTTCTGGCAGGTAGCCCAAAAGCTATGGAAGAACCATCAGGATTCACATTCAGAGGTCTATCCTTTGATTCATTTCCATTGCTCACTCTCTGGTCTGCTTTTCACCACTTCTCTGTCCAATCAAATAAATGCTGCAGTTCTTTCCTGGTGGAACTAATTTGCACCAAATGAGCAAAGCAAAGCATGTGTACAAACAAGGCTTGCTTTCTCACTTACTTCTAGAGGGGTTTTCCCCAAACACTGTTTATGATGTTCCAGGACAGTTCTCAAGGCCATATGTAGCTCTCAGGGTCTTTTTTGTGGCTTGAGACCATCTTCCAGATTCTTGAAAAAACTGAAACGTGGCCTATGGACCTACCAAAGTTCTCCAGGCTTGTACTAGGAGAAAGCAACATGCAGACCTCACTGTCACCAAGTTGCCAGGTAAGGGATGGGAATGCACCATGAGGGTCATCAGGAGTAATGATGTGGGAACTGATACCATGGGTGCAAGCATCTGTTGCCTGAATCAGTTGCTGTTTCATTATATGTTGTGGTTATGCTTTCTGTCTCCTACCAATGCAAGATCAAATGGCTCCATTCTACTAAGCAAGAAGACACTTTAAAGCTGTGAAGCCACTCTGGAAGTATTCTCACCTCACAGAGTTCCAGTGTACTAATTCCTTTACAGACTGAGTTCTAAAAGTTTCCATCTCAAGATGTCAGTGGATGGCTCTAATTGGCTGCCCCCTGTGATGTCAGTGATGTCACTAAGATAATATGACCCAGTTCCCAGAATAGTTTTATGCTTTAGAAGAATTCTTTTTTGGCTTAGTAAGGCAAGGAACTAAATGAGCTAAATGCACAGCTGAATTAAAGTTTGATTGGTCAATAGTCATACCTGTCCTTTCCGTTAGGAAGTCAAGACACACGCTTTCTGTTGAACAATTGGAACAAATGGTTTCTTGTAGGTTCCAGAAGGGTATCTGTGTTAATCTGTAACAATAGGAGCAACAGAGTCATATGGTAACTTAAAAACTAAGAAGTTTAATGTTACATGAGGTTTAATGGATTGTACTCCACTGCTTCAGATGTAAGATGGTCTACCTGCTTTCAATAAATACAAGAGTCTCATCAAGACTAAAAAATTTTACAGAGCCGAATAACACCTGTGAAAGCTTGTGTTAGAACAAAATTTGTAACACCTAAATACAATCATTACTCCCAGCTAGAGTAGGCCCATTGAATGGGTAAACTTTAAATAAATGTTCATTTCCAGTTCAGCAATCATCATTCAGCAGCTGACTCAATGGTTCTACAGTATTTGGGACAAACTTTTGGATTTACGCTGCAGTATTTAAGGTGAACTAGGACAACAACAACAACTCCTCCTTTTTCTGGCTGCAAACAGACTTAACCCATCTCTCCCTTTTTGATTTGTTTTCAGTGTTGTCTTCAACCTAAATAATGCTAAAGGGTAAAAGAAATAAATATGCCAAAGAATATTTCCCTAAATGGGACTATCCTGTTTCTTGTAGGACCTGTCTGTCCTTGGGAACATTTTTGTACTACAACTTCCAAAGTCCACTGGCCATTATGGCTATTAGTCATGGTTGCTGAAGTAGTCTTGGAGCTGCAGACCCCAAAGTAATATTTGCACATTCAGGGACCAATCAATCCCAAGAAAGATGGATCCCCAAAAGAGAAGACATTGGCTCAATTGTTTTAGTAGATGGTATTTAGACATCACTGCTGACATCTGTTTACATGATCACATGATAGGAGTCAGTGAGAAAGGGGGTCAGGTCAAGGGTGCATCTTGTCCCACCAGGTTTGTAGCTGAAACAAACAAGCTAATAAAAGTTAACTTAGTTAATATTTATAGCTCTATTAGTAAAATTCAGAGTTTATTGTCTAGAAGGAAGAAGGCAAAATCATGATAGATTTTAAAAAACAAACAGTATACCTGGACTGCACAAACACAAGCAAAGCGTAGGTCACTTGCTAATCAAAACTGACAGCAACAACAATGAGCTGGGAGTGACCAAAGGGCAGAGTTCAAGATATGGGAGAAAAACCAAGAGCTTAAGTCCAAACACTTCAAAGAAACTGAACCGAGAATCTTGGTAGAAGGGCCAAACTAGATATATGACAGCAATTGAATGAGTGCACTTAGATGCCCAGATTTCAAAATCTGCTGCAGTGAGCTCTAATTGGGGTTAGAAGCCCTAATCCACTACATGTTCTGACCCTAAACATGTAGAGAAGTTCAGAGCTTGGAAATAACAAGTTACAAGTAGAGTGAACTGCAATGAATTACCAGTGGTGCCTGATATCTAATAGTGCTGGTTGGGCAGAATATAGGGTCACCAGAGGTGAAGCCAATGACATGCAGTTTCCTACCAAACCATCTTCCCTTCAAAGTCTAGGTAAACTTTGTATCCCCTAGCTTTTAGCAAATCTACTTAAAACAGAAAACCAGCAGAAGTAATGTAACAAGTAGAAATAAACCATGTTTTCTACTTATTTTTCAAGTCATTTCAAGGATATTTAAGAGGTATTTTGGTTAGATGATTTTTTTCAAGCTTAATGACTTTCTTTCCTAAGTTTTTTTTTTAGAAAAGACAAAAACAACACAAAAACAACAAAAAACATAATAGCCTAATCCTATTCATAACCCCATTGAATTAACTGCAGAATGGTGAGTCAACCCTGATTCAATGGGGCTACTCTAGTTAGGCCTACCAATAGGATTTAAGCCAAAGCATTATCCCTTCACCACTTTGGCTAGCAGGGATAGTAACAAATTACTTGGTAGATAGTTGCAATGATCTTCATAAAGGATATGAAGAGTTAATTCTATAAAGTTACTGTTCAAATTTGGGAGAAGTTTAATGTTTTTCCCCTTTGCTATGAACCAACGAAAATTCCCCTTTTTGAAGTTGCTATTCCTCCCAGAGAAAAGACTCCATCGGTAGTAACACGAGATTTCTTCTGAATTCCAATCACAAATTCCAAAGTTCGACAAATTTATATTTGGGCCAAAGTGGGAGAGGGGTGATTAAATTCCAGTTCCAAATTGATTGAATTCCCCTCATGGATGGTATCTAAATTTTAAAAACAAGCAAGCATTCACTATCATGTCTATCCATTAGAGATTTTGTTGACTTCAGACTGTTTTGTCCTGTGGCAAACCTATCATGGGGTTTTCTTGGCAAAATTTGTTCAGAGGGGATTTTCCATTGCCTTCTTCTGCGGCTGAGAGAGTACAAGATCACCCAGTGGGTTCACATGGCTGAGGGGGGATTAGAATCCTGATCTCCTGGAGTCCTTATCCAGTGCTCTAATCCCCAACCACACTGGCTGTCTATGTGTATATGCCAATTCCAGTAGCCTAAATTCTCTGAAGGCACCAGATTTTGTATGATCTTGGAAGGTAAACAGGATCAGACCTGGTTAGTATTTGGATGGGAGACTGCCAAGGAATATCACGTGTTGTAGGCTATACTTCAAGAGGAAAGCAATGGCAAATTGCCTCTGAGTATTTCTTGTCTAAGGAGGAAAATAAAACTATGAAATTCATGAGGTTGCTAAAAGTCAAAATGATTATTTGATGGTGTGTGTGTGTGTGTGTGAGCATGTGCATGTGCGCGCGCACACACACACACACACGCACCCCAGTTTAAGAGTAAACCAGTGAGTCCATACGACATAGGGCCTTTCCACACTACACTGTTATAGTGCTATTACTCCACTTTCAACGTGTTGTGGACTTCTGGGATTTGTAGTTTATTGAGGCCAAAGATCTCTCTGGCTGAGAATTCTAAATACCCCTCCCTAAACTGCAACCCTAGGATTCCATAGGATGTTGAAAATGGAACAATAGCACTAAAACAATGTACTGCAGAAAGGCCCATAGTGCTGCATTTCCACTTTTCTGAAATCATAAAAGAGTTCACTCCTTGATGGCATTTCAGTAATTGCCTAGCACAAAGAGGCAAAAATGGTATTGCTGCATTTTCAGCTCAGAGTACATTAAATGGATGTAAAGGCTATATTCATACTTTCAGCATATCTCTGTTGACTGAAAATGGCTGAGATCCCACTTTGGTGTCATGTAACATAAATCTCTCTAGTTTAGCATAAATCTCTATACTGACTATGCTGCACATCCCTTGTGGTGAATGGTGACATTGGTCAAAGGAATGAGACCCAAATGTGCAACTGAATGAACATGCATGTGCACATATCTGTATGCACACTTGCAATTCTACTTCTGTAATCTTGAAATGTAATCTTGAAATGCCATTTACTTCCATGGAGGAAAATGGACATGTATGAGACTTCAGTAGGCTTCTGGCATGTATGTGTCGCTGGAGGTGAGGGAAGTATGTTTTCACTCTCTGGTCCTGGCTTCAATGCACGCCAATCATAACTTTTCAATACAGCCTCCATAAATATAAGGAGCTTCCTGGTCCCATGGACTGATCAAGCTATGAACAGTTTGCATGTTTATAGCTCTGTTCAGAAACTGTGGTTGAGATCATTTCTCAGTATCAGTAGAACATAAAATACACCAGTGTACTTATGCAAACGACTTTCTTCCAGCACTAATCACATCCCAGTGGTCTTTCATGGTCATTCTGGTTACTGTTCCAGGTCATGGGCTAGGTGATGGAGCTTTACTTTCATTCACTGTGTTTCAGGGTAAAGAGGAATCTCTTACATAAGGGGGTGCTAGGTACCTGCTTACCCAAGCAGGTAAAAAGTATAGCTGCTGGCATAATCTGGAGTTATACTACTGTAATGTCCTAACAGGATTCCAGGCTTCATATGTGGGGAACAGGAGTAAATGGCAAAACCTCCCTCCCAATAACATTCAGCCAACACAGGCATGTCTAAATATGGCTTACGTTACATGGGTAAACAACAGGGAATTGCTACCCTGGCCATGAACTGTCTTTTGATGGTGGAAGAGTACACATACACAGCAGCCTTCACTGCACCTATTAAGGCAGGGATGATAAACTGGAGCCCTTCCGATGTTTTGGACTGCAAAACTCATATTCCTTTTCCAGCATTCCTAATGGCCACAAAACAGCGGGTGGACACCAGATTGTCAACCACTGGTGTAAGGGAATCTGTGTGATCAAGACTGTGCTCACATAGCCCTTGTCCTAAGAAAAAGTCTGAAAACCTGACTTTTTCTTTAGACATTTGGGGGACTTCTTTTGTCTTTTACTAAAGTAAAGCCCTATTCAGATCTCCACTCAAAGTTACCAGACTCCCTTAGGAAACCATGATCTCTCAGACTCCCCATCAACCATCTGTAGATGAGGATAAAATAGTAACATGCTTAATAAAATGGCTATAATATAACATTTATGAGTTGGTTTGGATAATCAGGAGAAGCATCATACATAGCTTCAGAGAGAGCAAGGATGGTATAGTTGTAAGGAAGCTGGCCTGGGATCCAAGAGACCAAGTTCCCATCAACTTATGAAACTCAGTGGGGAGTCTTTAGCCAGTCTCTCTCTTTTAGCCTGATCCACCTCAGAGGATTATGGTGAGAATAAAGTAGGGAGAAGGTGAGCTATGTATGCTGGCTTGACCTTATTGGAGAAAAGGTAGGATAGAAAAGTTTGTTGTTGTTGTGTGCCTTCAAGTTGTTTCCAAATTATGGTGACCCTAAGGTGAACCTACCACAGGGTTTTCTGGGACTGAGAGCATGTGTGTACCCAAAGTTGCCCAGTGATTTCCCATGGCTGAGCAAGGAATCAAACCCTGGTCTCCAGGGTCATAGTCCAATGGTCAAACCACTATACAGTACAACCCCCATATCTTTGGATTCAGTTATCTGCGGTTGAAAACAGCGGACAGCACGGGATCATGCTGCCTGCTGTTTTCGTGCCTCCAGCTGCAGGCCCAGGGCCCGATCGCCACAATGCCCGGTGGGGAAACAGTGGGCATGCTGTTTTCCTGCCTCCAGCTGCAGGCTCAGGGCCCAATCGCCACGATGTCCAGCGGGGAAACAGTGGGCAGCACACAAATGCACTGTCTGCTGTTTTCCCACCTCTAGTTGCAGGCCCAGGGCCCAATGCGATTGGGCCCGGGGCGTTAGGTACTATCCGCGGATTTCTGTGTCAGTGGAGGCCCCCAGAACCGATCCTCTGCGGATATGGGGGCTGTACTGTACCACACTGGTTCTCAGATAGAAAGGTATCTAGCAGAAAAACAAAATATTAAGTCTGTAGTTCAGTGCATTTGTCTGACAGTGCATCCCCTTGAACAGAATGGGTCCTTTTTCTGATGAAAAAAGTATAGGACTGAATTTTACACCTTGTGTATTCCTGTTTATATCTTTATACCAGAAATGTCAGTGTAAGCTCTTATGTTTCATCGACTTAAGCAAGAGGGTACTCAGTTAAATCGATGAGATCTAGAAATGCAGATTTCAAAATGAAATCAATGGGACTTACAAATGCAGAACCTTGTATTCGTTATTACTCATGATAATATGAGTGCATGGTGAATTCATCTGACTTCTTTTAACTAATATTTACATAAGTTTGGACTAGGGTGAATTTTCCTGTAGCAGCTTGGTATCAGTTATAGGGAGAAATAATTTTCTGTCTTAAAGAGTGTTCTTTTTTATATTTTTTTGAAAAGCAATGTGCTTCAAAATATTCTCAAGCATGTTATAATGTATTCCCATGAAATTAAAACTGAAGCAATGGATCTTTTAAAAGGAAACAATTTGCTGGCACATTACCTTACGCTTGCCTCCCTCTGCTTATTCGACTAGGATGCAGCTCTTAAAATGCACTGAAAACACACATCGGCTAATCTCTAAAGATGCGAGCAGCTTTGCTGAAATCAATGTCCCAAATGTTTGTAAAGATTTGTGGATATAGAACTATTTGCAGGCCTAGGAAGTAAATGATAAACCACACAGAATTCAGTAGTTCATAATAAGTCATCCTGGCTGTGTTCCAAGAATGGTTGCTGGTAACAGAGTTTTGGGAGGCAGCTATCTACAAGAAGATTCCTTTTACCATTAAGGTTTAGTGTGTGTGTGCTCATCCTTTGAACAGAGTGGGCTGTTTATTTATCTGCATGTGTGCATAATAGACAGAGACAAGGTAAATCCCTTGCTTTTCTTTCTTGTCTTTCAGGTATTTTTCCATGCTTTCTTTCTGCATGCCTGTTTGATTTTAGTAGGCTCCTTTCTTTCAAAACCAATCGAGGAGTAAACAAAGCACCTTCACTTTATGGAAGAAAAAAGGCTGAGGAACAATGAACACAGCAGATAACCTTAAGTCCTTTTGGCACTTCTTCCTTTAAACACAGAGAATTAGGGTAAATGTTTCTTCGGTTGAAAAACAGAATCAACATGTTTTTGCCACAAGGTTTCCCCCTCCCCAAGCATGAAGAAGAATCTAAGAAAGCTACACAAACACCCCTTAAAATGTTTGATATGTGAGCTTGTAGAGAGCTTTCGTTTTGTTTTATTTTGATCTACTGTGGGTGGGAAAGCCATGATAATTACCAAATTGTGCATTTTTTGTGTGTAAATTGAAGGAAGGGATCTCATCTATATAGTCGATGATGTCTTTGGCCCAAAATTTACTTAAGCAGTTTGTGCTGATTTCTCCTAGGAGGAAAAACTCATAAAAATACTGCAGAATGAACTGCACGAAACCTCTTGCTGTTTCTCTCTAGATGGCAGCATCTACCTTATGGTCTGTCATTCTAGAAAACAAAATTCACATACCAGAAACAGAAAGAAAGAGGGAGTGAAATCTAGCATTTGGGATCGGGTTCTGAATGTTTGGTTTCTTGTTGTTGGAGGATAATTGTACACTCACTCCTATGTATATTTACTAAGAAGTAAATTCCTCTATGTTCAATAGGGTTACTCCCAGGCAAATGTGTATAGGAGTACAGCCTTAATTTGTGAGTGTTGTTATGTTGAATTCCTCTTCTGAAGAAGAGTCCTTTATCAGTCTAGTACAGAGATATATAGTGTTACTTATGTAGAATTACAGAATCATAGAGCTGGAAGAGACCACATAGGCTATCGAGTCCAACCCTTTGCCATGCAGAAATGCACAATCAAAGCATTTCTGACAGACGGCCATCCAGCCTCTGTTTAAAAACCTCCAAAGAAGGAGACTCCAACACACTCCATTGTCAGACTCCTCTTATCGTCAGGAAGTTCCTCTTAAACTTTAGGTGAAATCTCTTTTCCTGAAGTTTGAAGGCAGGAATTTTTGCATATGAAAATTAACAGTTTTGAAACTTTTCTCCTCTAGGAAAGGTTTTGCGCATATTTTGATAGTTTTTCAAAGGGCAATTTTGGACTGAAATTTTTGCAAAGTTTTTCTTTTGGTGCAAATTCAATTTACATAAAATATTATTTTGTACAAAATGTTATATTTTATGCAAAATAAAAAAATTTTGCACAAACATTATTATTATTATTATTATTATTATTATTATTATTATTATTATTATTATTTTGCTGTTGCTTCTTCTGTTGAAAAAAGCACTGCTCCTTTCACTCTTTTGCAGCACTGAGAAATCTTGCAGTGCTTGACACAACATTTTCCACTTAGGGTCTTCATATGCCAAAGCAGCCCTTCTCATTGAGGATGAGAAAATGGGTGCATGTTTGTCACATCCCTAGTCTAGTCTAAGACATTTTTCCTTGCATTTCTTTTTCCAATATCATGCTTCAATCTCCAGATTAAGCTTTTAGTCCCATTGTGGCTGGTTGCTTCTAAATCAGAGTAGATGTATGTATTTTTGAATCTGTTCTGGGTTTTAACCTGAACCTTAAAGAAGCTGTCCAAGTTGTTGGATCTATTTTTGGTGTTCAGAACTATGGATAGTTCCTTTACAATTCTGACTAAATCCCAAGGAATAGATTCACTGCTCCACTGTATGGAAGCTGTCGGCCACCACTGTTTTGCCCCAGTGCTATCTCTGAATTCAACAGTTTCTCCATTATTACTGAATGATTGCCATTTCTGCAGGGCACTAAAGTTTTGGAATACCATCTGTGTAGAAATGTTATGGGCTTCTTCGCCGTGTCTTTCTAGGCATTTGTCCAAGGCTTTTAAATATGTTTCAGCAAGTGATTTAATTATCTGCTTTATGGATCATTGCTTCCAAACTCATAAGATTGCATCACTATTTTTAGCTGTTTAACTACTGTTCAAGCTGCAACCCTAGACTCACTTAACTGAGACTATGTTCCAGTAAACCCAGTGGGGTTAATATACAGGCATAAGATTTGGGTGTTACTTTTAAAAGTAACAGGTTTATCCAGTGTTACTCTTTCCCAGAGCAAACTCATCAAAATCAATGAGATTTAATCTAGTTGTGACTTCATTCATTTCTATGGGTCTGCTCTAGGCAGAAGTAACACGGGGTTCAGCCCTGTGTTACTTGTGCTTTATATGTATTTCTAATTTTTATTATGAGTGTATGGAGTATTTTGTAAGTCACTTGCAGGGTTTTTAGCAACAGGTGGGGGGATAAAACTAAATGAAAACAACAGTAATATTAGTCATGAAGCGGAAAATATGGCATTGTCCAAACTTGCCATTGAGGCAATTTCTTCTCTCCACTCCTAACACTGTGGCAGGGATGGGGGTTAAAATGGGAAATCTGTATGCCTTTCCTGTTTCCTGTCCTCTCTCTGCATTGCAAGTCATTCAAACTATGAATCTAAAGAAAGTTCCAGAAAGAACGTGGACTCTGTTGAGTTTGATCTAGTATGCTGAAGCAGATTAGCAGGGCTGTCTCACTGAAAAATGCCTCAGTAGGCCAGGATGCTTGTGTGTACTCTATCGTCCTGGGAGTTATATATTTAAAATTTTTCTTCTAGGGTTGCCAGGGTGAAAACTGGAGAGGTATCTTATAAATTTAATGGTTGTGCAGAAGAGGGAATTTCAGCAGTTGCTTGTTACCTGGCTGCATGACAAGTAACACCTGCTGAAATTCAGTCTTCTACACAACTATTAAAAGTATAGGGAACCTCTCTATTTTTCAATGTGGCAATCTTGTTCTTGACACAGGACCTCTTCGGAATGTTATGAAAAGATAAAAAATAATAACCACGTAATAGCGTATGAGGTATACCCCGGCCTCAAGTGAGGATAGTATAGTTTAAATCTATGGGTTTTGGGAGTGCATATTCAGAAAGTGGAATAAAAGGGACTGTTGTTTTCAAGTGGGCCCCCCAAAATGTCAGAGGGCTTTTTAATATATAATTCTGCAAACTAATAGCATCAGAGGATGAGGTGCCCCTTTGAGACAACAGGTTTGGCTATCTGTTGGAGTATTAAGCTGTGCCTCAACCTATGCTCAGATCCATATTTGTAAATAAATCCAAATATTCCTAACACCATAAATCTTCTGTGACTTCCTGCTGAAGAAAACTGAATCTGGATGAACTCCTGGAACTCTTTACTGAATGAAACAATACTTGGGGTGAGTAATTCACACAGCACTTCAACCTCTCCCCCCTCCATCAACCTTATCACATGGAATCGAGTGCGAGCAAGCTCACACATTCTACCAGTCTCAAACCTGGTTCCATTTCTGATAGATTAGGCCATGCAGTCAAGGATGGCAAATCCAAATAAAGTCTAGACATGTAAATCTAACACATTTAGGCCAAAATATCATAGGTGAGTATTGCATTTCCTCTCAGAAATTCATGCCTCTAGCCTACAAGCATTAGATTTTATAGTTGGATGTCACACTTTGCTCTCTGCAAGGAAAGCAGGGATTGGCACTTGTGGCAGCTAGTGGGAGCCAACACATTCACATTCTCCTCTATGTAATTGGCTGGAAGAAGCGGTATCCTTCTGTCTGGCTCTGCTTTAAAAACAAAACACATGAGGATTATTAGATTATTTCAAAGGGAGCTGGTGTGCTGTCCCAGGAATTGTAGCTGACCCCCCAAAATACCATGAAAGTAATAGAGAGCACGTAAATGTGCTGCTGAATGAGAAAGATAGAACAGCCCCAGAACTCAAGGCCAGGAAATTGTTGTGAAGTGCCCAACCCATTGAAATAACATTTGAAGATAATAAGAAATACCTGTATAAATGGGTTGTGACTCAACTTGGCCATGCCATTTATAAAGTCAGAGGAGCGGCAAGCTTCTCTCAAGCCAAGAGGAACAGAAGGGTCATGTTTAATATAATAATCAAGTAATCCATAGGCATTAAAACAAATCGCATACTCCAGATACATTTTCAAAGGGCAGAAGAGCTATCGTATTGAAATCAGATGCCTGTACACCACACATAATTTTTCCCTGCACCCTGTGTCTGTCCTGCTCCACTTCTTTCTAGTGCTGGAGAGATACATCTGTTTCTTCTCCTTCACTTGATATGATCCAGTTAAATCCGAGCTTTGGAGACACTTGCATGAAACATCCCTGATTGCTTGATTTTTCAGAACATAAATCTCACAGCAAGCCTGACTACATAGGCCTCCGTTATGAGGTAATTTTTCCTATGAAATGTTATTTCTGCCTTTGCAGCTATCTTGAGACCCAGGCAAACATGACACTGTCAAAACTGATCTCCATATAACACACCAAACAATTGTTTCTCCAGAACACCAATGAAGAGAGTGAAAAGGATTAAGGGGAAGAAAACCCCTGCCAGCCAAGGCCCTTCAGCACTTCAGCAAGCCACTATGGCATAATTTGAGATCTCTGGGGAATGCAGGCCCTGAACAAATCAAGTCACAAAGGGCTTTGCTGAGACAGAGATGCTGAAAACAGACAAACTGCCACTGAGAAAGACAATACGGTTTTTATACATTGTGCCTTCTGAGTTGAGCAGATAGTCATGCTTACTGAGAAGTCCAGTGGTTTTCCTGTTGATTAGATATATCCTAACAGGGATGTTTGAGATTGCACTCTTAAGGTTTAATACTTATTTGTTTGTTTGCCTAATTTACATCCTGCCTTTCCCTAGAAACTGAGAGGTGGCTTGTAACAAGATGAAGCTTTGAAAAGGTATAAATAAAAGGATAAAAATTACAGTATTAGAACACAGTTTAACAAATAAGCCACAATCCTATTGGTTAGTCCCAACTAGGTGGACCATAACAGCTAACTGTCCCAATTTGGCAAGAACAATCCTGATTAGTCCTCTGTCCCTGATTAGTTCCCCCTAAACTGCAAACCTCAGGATTCCATAGGATGTTGAAAGTGGAATAATCGCGCTATAAGAGTGTAGTGTGGAAATGGCCTCCTCCTTCCTTTTGCTCTTTTTCCTCAGCTTACTTCAGTTGGTGCAAACTGAGTTGAAAGTAAAAATGTAGTTTGCCCTCAGTTAATTCACAGCAGGGGGAATGGGAGAGGAGAGGAGGACTCTTTCCCTTCCCAGTAGACTTGGGCAAATGTCAAACCTTTTCTTGCTTGTGTGTTCTTATTGATAACTTTTGCCATCTTGACTGCATTCTGATGTTGCTTGCCACACTTGTCCTAGTTTTCATCTGAGAAATGGTAGACCCATTGAACCAACTATTGAATAATGAGTCAATATATAGGTAAATGTAATCGATTAGTTGGATCTACCATAAACATGACTTATAATAGGATTTTGTCCATAATAATATTAAAACATGGTTGAATTAAGAGCAGAAGAGCACAGCAATAAGAATACCTTAAAAGCCCCTTTCCCATCCTCATCAAACAATCAGCCACCAAAGCATGCCTCAAGAAACATTTCTTTGCCTTTTAGCTCAAATACAATAGGGAGGCTTGCCCAACAGCCAAGGAATGACCAGAAGGAACACCCTCACTTCATCCCTAACAAATATGTGTTGTGAGAAAAAAAGGGAATTCCTTTGAGGATTTCAAAAATCTGTATTGGTTTCTGTGGGAGAAAATGGTTCTTCACACAGTGTGGATCTAAGATGTATAACATTAAAAAGCTAATATTCACGCAGGTCCAACATAAATCTTCTGATCTGTTTATTAGTTCTTTCGGAATGGAGTCCTTTAGACTCTGGCACAAGCAAACTGCTGCAGACTCTCCTAGCTTGTATTTCTTAATCAACCTCCCAGGTGGCATGTTCTTCATTCCTTAATAACTTTTGCCACCTTGATCACATCCTGATGTTGCTTGACCATATATGTCCCAGTTGTCATCTGTGAGATGCTGGAGGGTATGCTGCACTACTTTTGTTTAGGCCATTTCTCCTTCCATGTCCCCATTCTAGGAGTGGACAACATACAGCTCACAGACCACATGCCAGCCAGGGTTCTCAGACTCCCACAATCCTCCTGCCATCCACCACTACCACCACATCTGCTACAGAGGCAAAACCCCCCACCCAGTTGCATAGCGACGGGGGGTGATGGGGACGATTCACCCCCGGCAGCAATGTTTTCGGGGCATCCCAGCTCGTAGCCACCCCCCCACATACCGCAGCCATGCTCTCATGTACCTTGGCTATGCCCCCATGCCCTGTGGCCATGCCCTGCACCTCGTAGCCATTCCCTCATGCACCATGGCTACACCCCCCCCCACATTCCAAGCTCTGCTGCTGACCCCAACCCAACCACCTTAAAATAATGGATGTGGGGATTGTATGCCTTATTTTCAAAGTGCATCACACTTCCAGTGCTTTTAATTTAAAAGGGAATTGTGGATTTTATTTAATGCAAGTGCTATGTAATCCAAAGAGGTGGCAACCCAATCTCTATTTACGTATCCCAGCAAAGCAGAGTCCACTAGCTTCTTGTTTCACTGTCAAATAACATAACAGAATATGGATAACTAGAGTTAGTTAGGTTATCTGTATCCAGTTAAGTTATCTGTATCCAGATGCAGCTATAACTGGGATGATGGCCAAAGGTGACGAAAAGTGTACCAAAACTATCTGTGTTTCTAATGACAATTATGGATCCAAGAATATCCTTGGATTACCAATTTTCTCCAGAACATAGTGCCTTGTTTCAATTAAGTGTCAGATCTTTTTTTTCTTTTGGACTTCATACAGTCCTTTACCATGGTCAACAACTGAATAGCACGTTCACTATCTCATTTGAAATGGATGAAAAAGAGAAATAAAGCTGTGTGTCATTTGCATACTAATTAATTTGTAGTCAAAATCCTGTCTGCCTTATCTCCACCATACTAGTGATATTACTCAAGTTTCATGTACACATTAAATAGCCATCGATTGTCTGTTCATTCCAATGTACCCACACCCACATTCACACACACCATTTACACTAGCGTATTTTTACAGTAGGATCTGGATTGCATTGCATAAATTGTATTTGACATGGAGTGCACTATTACAATAATTCCAAAATTGTGCTCAAAAAAAAAAAAAAAAAAAAGGAAAGGAAACCCTTTCCCATTATTATCTCATCATATTTTATTCTATTCTTTCAATGTTTTTGGCAGTGCCGAAAACCATGTAACTAAGACCAGATTAGTGATGGAAACTTAAAAAAGAAAAATGATTCCCCAAACTCTCTTGACTCTGAGCAAAGTCAAAGGTAAATAACTGAGCACAGGCAGTCTTGATTTGCAGATAACCAATAACCATTAAAACTTTATGTATGTTTTTAAAAACTCCTGTCCTGGAATGCTTCCAAGTTCCTTCCATAATTCTGAATTCCTGAGTTATCTGGTTGTGCGTCCAGAATAGAACTCTTGTGTTACAGATTTTGTATTGGTTCATTTTAAAATTTCTGAATGTTGTCAATTTCTTTCGTTCATGTGTCTTCTCAGTGTTGCTGCCAGCCCTGCTACACTGCCAGTACTGCTACTTTGTTTTATTGTGTCCCTTGATAAAACACTGCAAAGAAGCAAATGTGATGCAGTCCTACATCTAATTATGTCAAGATTCTTTTTCATGTAGCATTTTGTCAATGCACAGGAGTGCATGTGCACAACAACAAAATACTATAATCAATATCATGAATATAAATAATATATGCCTGCTCACATTGTAAACCTGAGGGCAAAGCTTGTGACATTTAAAAATGTCTCTGTACAGCACTGTTAAAAAGTTAGGAGTCTTACAACTGAACAACAATAACAAATTCTTAATTACATGACATATTGCTGTGTCTATCGATAAATAAAATCATATAGATGAAAATCACTAGGACAGTAAAGAATGTCAAAGAAGTTAAAATCTACCAATCAGTCTTCCACATTTTTTGGTAACATACAAATTCCTTCCTTCCTTCCTTCCTTCCTTCCTTCCTTCCTTCCTTCCTTCCTTCCTTCCTTCCTTCCTTCCCTCCCTCCCTCCCTCTCTCCCTCCCTCCCTCCCTCCCAGTGGTGGAGCTTGGAGTGTGTGGAAGGGAGGTGGAAGGGGGCATGGCTGCAGTGTATGGGGGCGTGGCTGCGGTGTGTGGTGACATGGCCAGGGCAAACAGGGGTGTGGCCAGGACACACAGGGGCATGGCTACAGGCCAGGATGCCCCAAAGAATTGCTGCTCAGGGTGAATCACACTCCCCGCACCCCTGTCCCTACGCGACTCTTCCTTCCTTCCTTCCTTTTTCTTTTTGGTGTGTATGTGATAAAGAAGCGCCAAGTTTGTTGAGTTCCTGGAGCTCCTCACAGGTCACAGAATGCTTCTTTGTAAGGCTTCTCTCTCTCTGTCTCTCTGTGCTGTAGTAGAAAGCTGTTAGCTGAATACTTATACTATATTTATTTATTTAAAACATTTGTCTATTGCCTTTCAACCCAGCATGGCCTCTGAATTCTGAAGCTCTCAGGTCTATGTGGCAGACTATGATAAATCTTTTGGATCTCAGTGTGTCCTATGTTCCCTTCTTTTAAGAAACTGTGAGCGGCATAGATTGCAGGTGAGAGTGATTATGAGTTGGAAACATATCTGTGGATGACTAACAAATGTTATGCAAATTTTCAAAAGTCATAGAAGTTTATATATTTTGTTGTGGAAACTTAATGCTTGGTTAGATGGCTGTTGGATGTTATACTGACCACTACTGACTTTGAGGTGGAACTTTACATTTACCCAACTGGATTACTGTATGTAAGAAAATGACAGGAGGCACTGAATAGGCTTTTTCTTGCAATTTCAAGGAACTGATTCCAACAGCAGTATTAACCAAGAGTCATAGTGATGCAAAAAGCAGCATGGATTGTGCCTTGATGTCATTTTTAAAGTGCATAGTTGTTTAACTTTCTGACAATATCATGCTCATCATAACTATACCTAGTGGGAAGGATTCTAAGACTGCACGTATTGTCTATTTATAAATAGAATTGTTAGAAAGTATACAATATTTTGTCTTCTATATCAGAAAAAAAAACTTGGAATAATCTATCAGTCACCTCTATTTCAGTTTGCTCTCTGTCCTAGAGATTAAATGTGACTAAGGGCCTTTCTGCACTACACAGTTATAGTGCTATTATTTCACTTTCACACTGTGCAATCCTGGGGTTTGCAGGTTAGAGAGGGGCATTTAGAATTTTCAGCCAGAGAGCTCTTGGGCCTCAGTAAACTACAAACCCCAGAATTTCACAGGATGTTGAAAGTGCAATAATAGCATTATAACAGTGTAATACGGAAAGGTCCTAAGAAGGCACACAATAACAACAAAAGGAATATGCCCATTGCGTATGTGTCATAGGAACAATTTTAAGTCCATGAGAACAATTTGGAGTCACTGTAGAATTGATGAATGGAAGAAGTCCTACCCACAACCAACACAATAATCCTAAAAAAGTAATATTCTTAAGCCTTTTTGGAAAGCAAATCATATTTATAGGGATTTGCAGATTACTCTTTATTTTGTGTGTGTGTGTGTGTGTGTGTGTGTGATAGGGGGAAGGAGGGGGAGAGAACTACTTAAGGACAATATTGAAATGGTTGCATTAGCGAGGCTCTTCATGCTCACCAATGAAAATAAGTTGAGCCACGGTGTTAACTTTGGGAAATGAATTTTGGCAAGTGCCTGGTCTCAGAGCTTTAAAAGCTTCTCCAGTTGTGGATACTCCTCTGCATTTTTCCCAACGTTTATAGTGTGCAGTTAGGAATCTTCACAGAAGCAATTGTCTACAGAAGCACTCTTTCATTAGGTCATAGGTGACAAGGAGGGGTGGATTTACAAGGCAGCAACAAAGAGCATTAAGGTCTGCAGTTTAATGAGAGAAAGACTAGAAGGCACAGCCTAGCTGGATCATGTAGAACAAGGAAAAGAACTGTTGAGGACTCCAATACTAAAGGCAAAAAATGTTTAGAAATATTTTGGTATGTTTTAGAGTAAGTAATTTCTTCTTTGCAAGCTGAAACTTCTGAGACGCGTAGAAGACTAAACATGCATTAGTTTCCTGCCATTGCATGGTGAAGAAATTCTCTTGAGAAAAGTCCTGCATGCTTAGTCTGAGTTTCTGAAAAGTTTCATGTTGTCAAGATGGTGCAGAGAGCTTGGAAATGAGGCCACAGATCTGAGAATCCTACAAGTTATGCTGGCTGGGAGTTTCTAGGAGCTTTAATCCAGATAGTATCTTTTCTCACCTCTGGAAATGACTCAACACTGAAGTGTGTCTGTTATTTATATATTGTTATTAAATTCTTTCCATTAAGCATCAGTCTTCTCCTTTGCCTATCCGTTTTTGCTTTCTCAATTTGGTGTGGCTCCGTCCCTCCATCATTGTTTTACCTATGGCTAATGAGGAACCAGAAAAGGAAGGAATCACCTTAGAAAGACACATATTTTCACACATTTTTCCAGTTGTTTACAATGATAGCAATGAGGAGGCCCAATAGCATGGTTGGGGAAAATACAATCATGTATGCAGTCCCTGAACTCCTCTCCCCCATTCTTCCAAAGTCCCCTGAAGTCCAAAATTTAAAAAATTCTTCTGGCATGATTTTTTTATTTTTGGCAAGAATGGCCCAGAAATTTCACCCCACCATGTGTGCAAACATTCAAAACAAAAACAAAACTTAACAAAACAACAACAATAAAGAAATAACATCTCCTGTCCCCTCTCAACTACCTTCTTTCCTCATCATTTTTCCTTAAAAATGGTGACAGGAAGTGATGTGTGTCACTTCCAGATGCCATACTAAATGGGAAGCTGTTGTAAGCTGCTTTGTATGCTTACGCTGAAAGAAAGGAAAGATAAAGCAATAAATACATAAATATACGGAACCTACTTTCTTTTGGGGAGAGAGAGACATGGAAAGAAAGAGAGTCAGAGAGAGAAGGAAAGAAAAAAATGACCAAAAATTCAGACTGACATGTTTTTTTTTACCTTTTCAATAGATCTGGGGACTCTGACACATCATTAGAAAATGATAGCCAATTTCTTTCTGAGCTAGGAATTGTATGGAAATAAAAAGGTGGGCTATTTCTTTTGAAGCCAAGTAACAGCATGCGATTTCTTATTGTTCTGCATTAATGCAAACATAATAAGTGAATCAAATAATTTAAAATGAAAAAAAGAAGTTACAGAATATCTCTTTCAAAGCAAAAGCTGTTTGAGAAGAGAGCCACTGACAATCCTGAGAGAGGAAAAAAGGTGTAAAATGTATTAGCAAGTGACTTTGAAAGATCATATGCATATTGTTTCAAGTCTATATAAGCCAAGCTATAGTCCACTTGCCTGACACATGGAAAATTACTCCTTGGCTTTTCCATGATGCAAAAAACCTGCACATATCAAATGTACATACTGTGGATCTAAAGATAAGAAAAGAGAAAGATTTTGTTTTCCTATGACAATCAGTATTGCTCCTTTGTACATCTAATCTTTCACTCTTCTTTAATCTTTTGTTTATAAGATAAATTTGACCAGCTGCAAATCACACCTTAAACTGTAGCAGGAGCTAAGTTATCTGATGCAGTGCTGGATTTCTCCACAAACTATGAATGCTAGCAGCATCTGAGGCCCTTTGGTCACTGTGATTAGAATAATACCCTTTTTTTTTTGTAAAATATAATGCTATGGGGGTCTTTTAAACTTGACTTTGAGTGCATCTGCACTGCACAGGAAAAGAAGTTTCTTATCGCAAGGGCTGTGCTTCCATCCTGTGGAAACCTGGATTTGTAGTTCTAGTCAGGTGATGTATAAGTATATCGAAGAGGAATGGCTTAACCTCCCCGTACATGTTTGTCCTTTAAACATTTTAATCTGCACCTACAACCTGAATGTCTTCACAGCTTGAAGGATGACAAAACTGGGGCTTTGAAATGCATGGCGTAGAGAAAACTGGTTGTATTATAGCTCTGCTTGCTCTTGGTTCCTACTGTGTTTTTTTTTGTTGGCAACGGAAAGGCAAAAAGTTTGCAAAGCATTTCCAATGATCCCACTAAATTCTGTCAAAAATGCATTGGCAGTGCAAGGTAGGCACACAGTTACAGCCCCAGAAAGAGTCTGTGACAGCATTTTATGGATAGGTTCAGTTTGAAGCTAGCTCCTTTCATTCAAAAGAATATAGGGTATTTTGAGAATAGTCACTTCTAGCTGACTCATTAAATAGGCTTGCAGTAAGAAATGGATTCCAAATAAATAAGCACTAAGGTACGTAATGTCTCTATAACATGTAGCAGAGTAGGGAAAGTAGCTCTACAGATTGCTGGTGCTGACATTGAAAGAAACACAAGGCAGAAGAACAATGCAGTAAATGGTTGTACATCTCACAGCAATGCTAGGAATAAGCTGTAATGTGGAAAGGATTAACAATGTTCTCCATGTGATAAAAGTATATTGTAGAGAAAAACAGAAAACAAATTTCCAAAAACATCTTACTAGCACTGTCTGTTCTATATACATTATTATTCCACCGCCCCTCATATGATGGCCATCTATGCATAGATATGTTCACAGTCTTTTGTATCAAATTATGGTTGTCCATGACTTTTAACTCAGCTTTTTTCTAAATTGATATTGGTTTGCAAATTTGTTTCCTTGTGATTTCAGAAGTGCTAACTTCCTGTTTTAACTGTCAACTTGCTACAGGTATCCTTAAAATGAAGCAGAAATTATGTATAATAAATAATATGTTTTGGAGAAGAAAGGGGATTATTAGAGATTTGATATGAAGAATATTTTAAAGTTTACAGACAGAAGCAAATCCAAGTCTGAGGATATCACAGCGTAACAGAAATGTATTCGGGAAAGTACATACCCTATCCTTGGCCCCATATTCAGTTTTCTGAAAACTTCAGGGTTGTCCTAAACATGCTGATATTTCCCTCCTGTTTCCCAGTAGACCCCATTTTGGCTGTAATTCTGTCAATGCTCAGTTCACTCTTACAAGGAGGGTCTCAGAGGAAATTGGGGTAGTTCTGGAGGGAGGTGTCTGAACGCTACCATTCAAAAGACATTGGCTTATAACTCTTTCTGACAAGCCATTGAATCAATTGGTTTTTCCTATCTGTTGTCTCAAGTTCAGCAACTGATTAAATGGGTCTACTGTAGCTGGGACTAACTCAGCAGTATTCCAGGCACTGTGCAGCTATTCAGTCTTTTTCCCCTTTACAGGCTTTATTTGTCTACATATCTCCATCTTTCTACAACCCTCTCATATCCACATTGAATGGATGGGCAATTGAAACTGTTGAACATCTTTTCCAGAGTTCATAAAACTCTAGCCTCATACCAAGACCCAAGGGAGGATATGTGAAGGAAGAGATAGAGCTATGCAGATG
The DNA here is from genome assembly GCA_030412105.1 of Cyclura pinguis. NCBI lineage: Eukaryota > Metazoa > Chordata > Lepidosauria > Squamata > Iguanidae > Cyclura > Cyclura pinguis. The sequence continues at coordinate 185,966,749 of CM059603.1, forward strand.
GAAGATGGCTTATTGGCTCCCACAGAATTCTGGTAAGAAGGAAAAGGACTCTCCTACATATGGAAAGAATATGCAAACAAAGTCACAGGGCTATGTGGGCTAGGCCTCCTCCCCATTACTGCCACCAAGGTAAACTTTCTCGCATCATCCATACATTCAGCCAGCATGGGAACAATATGCACGTGGTGAGTTCCTCCATGAGAACCTGACTCAGCCATGGTTCCATTTGTTTGGAGGAACTCCACATCCATACATTGATGTTATAAAGAGCTCTTTTCTATGCCAGCCAAATGGACAAATGTTGAAGAAACATTTTTGTAGTGAACTGAAGTGATGAGGTGTGGATGCAACAGATACCAGCAGTTGGATGAAGCTAATCCATCTGTTCTCCCTGCAATCCCATTCACCTGCACAGGGCCAATCATTTGAACCTTCTTCCTGAGCTGCAACCTGGATTTCTGGGGTGAGGCATCTCAGGCTAGAGCTGGATTATTAAAGGTTCTTTGGTGCAAGTGATCCAGGCTGCGGGGGGGGGGGGGTTAGAAACACAGGGCTATGGAAGGATACCTGCCAGAGAAGGAAACAACTGTTGCCATGAGCAACAGCTGGCTGCCTGAGCTGAGATTTTGTTTGGCTTGACTTTCTCCTTCTCCTTTCTCTCTCACACCACCTAAACTGGAAAACTTTAAGGGACAGCTGTAGCAGACCGTTAGTTGAGGACTGCTACTACTACTACTATTACTACTACTAATAATAATTTGTTACCTGCCTCTCCCCCAGGCTCAAGGTAAGGTACAGCACAGATACAATTAAAAACAAATCATGGTTAAAATTCACTAAAACAAACCATTTAAAATACAAATATACCATAGTTAAAATCATAATTAAAAGTACAACTAAAAGTAGAAGTACAATTAAAATACAATGAAAAGTACCATTAGAAATAGACTGGGTATGCCTGCTGGAAGAGATAGGTCTTTAGTACTTTTTTGAATTCTGACAGCATATTTTGATGTCGGATCTCTTCTGGCAGGTCATTCCACAGTCTAGGGGCAGCTGACAAAAAGGTCCTCTGGGTGACCATTGTCAGTCCAGTCCTGGCTGGTTTACGTAAATGGCCCCCAGAGGAGCTGAGTGTATGGGGTGGATTGTATGGGAGGAGGCAATTTTGCAGGTAACTTGGACCCAAACCATGTAGGGTTTTAAAGGTAATAACCAACACTTTGTGCTTTGCCTGGAAACTAACATATCCTTCAAGAAGCAATAGTTGAAAAAGAAAGCTGGAGAAATCACCCTAATTTCTTGGCTAAGCATGTCCTGCCTGTAGTCCCAACCCCACCTTCTTGCTCCATGGAGCTAGTGTGTGTGTGTCTCTGTGTGTTTCTGTGTATATGTTCTGTGCTGAGCATGAGCAGCATTGCTGCTGCCATTTCCCTATCCTTTGCTGCCCTAGTACCTTTGCTTGGGTTCTGGCTGCACCTATCCACAGAGGGCTGATCTTGAAAGAAAAAGAGAAAAACAACAACAACGCTCTTTTTTTTTTTTTTTAAAGAAAGAGAGGGAGCGAGAAGGTGAAAGTGAGCACCAGCCAGCCATGAAGCAAACTGAGATCTGGAAGAAGAAGAAGGAGTGAGAAATGGAGAACAACATTCTCTTGTTGCCACAGTAGAGAGGGGTTTGTGTGTATCCTTGGACAAATCCTCCTGTCTGCTGATACCTTCCCCTGCTAGTTCTTGCCCTACCTTCCCATACTACAACATCCAGGTCTCAGGCAGATCCAGTGTGCCCAGTGAGGCCAGCACAAGAATATTCCTGCTGCTACCCTTACCCCTTCTTTTGCCTCCCCAGCACATATGCTCAAGCTCTGGGTTGTGGTGGCAGTGCCTGCTTAAGTTGGAGAGGGGTTGTTGAGGCATAAGGAAAAAATAGAAAGGAAAGGGAGCAAAAATGGTGAGGGAAGGAGATACCCTTTGCCTCTGAGTGGCATCTGCCTATTCTGCTGGAGTAAGAGACAGAACATACACATGTGCAAGACAAATAATTGGCACAGGAGAAAAAGAGAAAGCCTTTTTGGTTTTCCTGTGTGAAATTAGGTTTATAACATCTTATTTTCTTCTGTTCAGTAGAGAAAGATAAATCCTGTTTGAAGCCTTACAATCTGTGATCACAACACATAAAGGGTAGTGGGGAACAGTGGAAAGGAAAAGTTTGGTGTCCATCTAGCTGAACCCTTTAGTAGCAGCATATTATTAATCAGATCATTCTACAGTCCTCTCAAAAAGGAAATAAACTGTGGCAATTTCTAAAATATATGATTGATATGCATACATCGAGGGAAAATAGCAGTGGACTTTCTGTTTGTATTTATCCAACTTTATGTCACAAAAGATATAGCAAGCTTTACACATTTGCAGAAATAAGGAATGAACAGAAAAAAGGGATCTATACAGTCAAACTGTTTCTGAACACAATTGTTTCTGTGTGTACATTTGCAATTATCATTACCATCAAAACTGAATTAAACTATTAACTGTATTAAAAACGTACTCTTTAATTTCTTTTTAAACAAAAACTTAAATGACTGCAAATGTGGTTATATTTCTGTCATTTATAAAGGGTTTATTGTATAGAAGTGGCTTGAGCCTTTGTGAAATACAAGTGTTTTGCCTGTTGTTAATTGGTTGCTGTAACTATATTTTATCCACCCAGGCTTCTGTTAAAAGAGCAAAGTAATTCATTTAGTTTACATTCAGCTTCAGCAGTTGTGTCTGCCTGACTGTCAGCAGTGTGCACAATAAGAAAATCCATGGTCAAACATGCACATGATATTTAGAAAATTAAAAATTGTCAAATTTGTATTTATTAGAAGCAAATTAGAGGGTTGTGTTGGCCTCAGAACAGGAGTGGTTCTGTCTTGTTTTGAGCAGAAATAAGCTTCTAGACTGTCTGATGTTAGATGCCATGTGATACCTCCATTATTACTTTGTATGGATTTCCCTCTCCTATTGTTTTATACTCATGATCTTAAACTCACTTGTCTTAGTGCATTGGTGGGAATTGCTTCGTCCTGTAAATGCTGAACTGCAGTTTCCACATTTCTCACTACTGACTATGCTGGCTAGGTCTACTTAAAATTGTCGTCCAACAACCTCTAGGCCTGAATACTATTGGTAGCCTTAATTAGAAGAGTAAAATTGAACCACCTGATTAACCCTATGAAATCCATGGGGTTGCCATAAGTCAACAGGCAACTTGAAGGCACAGACACAAATACACTATTGACTCAACCTTCAACAAGTAGTTTAATCCTTCTGATAGGATCCAGGACCTAGAGAGCCACAAGATTCCCACCGCTGGCTTAGTTGCTTGTTACTAGAATAGGAGAAAACTCTGCCTGATGAATTATGGCTTAAAATGTATTATTCTTGTGCATTATTCTTAGGTGCACAATAACTCTCCAGGGAAAATTGGTTTGGCTTAAGGGTTAAAATATTGGACTAGGGTTTGAAAGACATAAAACTCACTGGGTGATCTTAGTTCTCTCGCTTTCCCTTCCAGTCTCAGCCTGGATAGTTGGGAGGATAAAGTTGCGGGAGCCATGTACACCACCTTGAGTTCGCTGGTGGAAGAAGCAGGCTATAAATGAAACTAGTAAAATAGAGATAATAAGATAAGGCATTTAATACTGGAATAGGGTGGGGAGAATTGTGAACTAATGGCATGCGTGCTTGATCCACAAATAAACTAAGTGCTGATGACTACAGAAAAATTCTTGTGAACTGTGTAGTCTTTGATGATTTAATCAATGACTCTGCAGAAGCAAAAGCAAGGAAGGTTCATTGAAAGAGTAAGAGATTCTGCTGTACATTTTCTTTAAGGAGCAATTGTATTAATCTGAATGTCAAAATTTACCCACCTTTGTCACATGCAGGCTCACAGAATATTTATACTTGTGCATGTGAAGAGGAAAGGAAGATTTTTGTATTTTGTATTTTATTCTATTATTTATTTTCTCTGTTACTATTTCTCCAGTAGGTCACAAACATGCACCGGTGGGTCATTTTTAACTGCTCCATGCACCCAACCACCTCAATCTAGTCAGATTCTATTCACCCAGCACCAGTTGCATGGGGATGGGGGGGCAGGAGGTGGTTCACCCCGGGCAGCAATGTTTTTGGGGCGTCCCAGCCTGTAGCCATGCCTCCACATGCCCTGGCTATGCCCCCAATCACTGCAGCCACACCTCCACACAGTGGCCCTGCACTGATGCCGTAGCCTTGTCCCTCACGCCCCCCTCCACACACTCCAAGCTCTGTCATTGCCCAGCACCCAATCTCTCAGTTTGATACTTGTAAGTTGATGGCTGCCACTTCTGTGTGAAAAATAAATATAATACCAAGAGGTATGATATGGTTGCAGCATTTTAATATTATTTCACAGAAACATTATCATACATCCACAGCATTCAGCTGTTCCTAATTTATGTAACTATAGGAAAGAAAGGAAATGTGAGTGTTTAAGCTCCACAAAGATGAAGTCTACGAAACACACTTTGCTGCTCAGTAGAGAAATTGCTTGGCACACAGTCTTCTCACTGAATGGAGTCTCTCGCTTTAAAGCCATATTGAATCTCAACTTCACTGGCTATCAAAGACATGCTAATAAAGCAGAATGGGATGGCTGTTATAAGTCTGGTGACTTCATTAGCGCTTTTGTAAAGACACATGAGCAAACTGCAGGTTTTATTTGGGGGTGGGGAGGGAGCCAAATTGTGTTCTGCTCAGTTGTTGAAGACAAAGGCATGCTATTTTTGTGATGAAATGTCTGCTAAATTTTGTGACACTGTCTGCTAAATCCCTATAATTAGCATGGGCCCCCTGGTAAATGTCATGGGGTATTTGATGAAACAGGGCATGAACTCTGTAGCAACACTCTGGGGGTCTGTAATGCTATCCAGCATGACTTTTGGAATTTAACTACTAGATAGGGTTTCCTTATCTAGGAAACACAGGAGAGAAAGGCATTTGTCCAGTCTAATGACCCCTGTTAACAGATTTATGCCCCTCCCTCAATATAGTTTCTTTTCCTCCATCTCACCCCTAAGAAACATATTACAGAGATATTCAAATATCTCCATATTTCATATTATGTCACATTTCCCATTTTATCCTTAATTCATATAGTGAAAATTCAAAGTATAGCGATTTAAGATTACAAAAAGTAGCTTTATCTATATGTGTGTGTGTGTGCACATACAACATTAAAATGAACATGGGTAGCAGGATAGGGAAAAAACAGGCTCTGCTTTGGACAATCTCCATCAGTCAGAGTAGAATATGGGGCTGACAGAGTATATTTCGTCATAGACCATATTTCTATAAAACACATGAAAGACTAAAATTTCAAGCATATGAATGTATGTACACATATGAAAACCTCCCCATTTTGTTTTCTCCTATATATGAATTTTCTGTCCTGAAAAAAAAAAAAGAGCAAACTTCGACAAATTCTCTCAAAATGACATGAAATTCTTCACCAGCTAAGGTCAACATTGACCACTGTTTTCAGAATGGGGAAGACTACATTGTACTATATGTGGGTTAAAGACTGGGGAGGAGGCAGGTCTTATTGAAGCAAAACAAAACACTTCTGCATAATAATTAATTACGTCAAGATTGAGACATTTAAGAATTAAACTCTACAAATTTGGGGCCTGAATGGATTGATATCTCAGTTTTGATTCCTTCTTTTTTTAAAAAAAATATTTTTAAGGTTTATTTCTTTCTGAGTTTATCTCAGTTTTGATTTCTACATTTGGATTTTTGAGATCTCACATTGTTTTTCCTCCATCCCAAATAAGACAAGTTTCATGATTTTTGGTAATTTTTTATCAAAAGCAGTTGTAACAAAATGATAACTCATCAGCACAAGACAAGCTGTTGAGGTGCAAAGGAATAGGCCCAGCACCAGCATAATAATACCTCTTAAAAGCTAAAGCCCCACGCCCTTCTTGGATGTTGATGCTGGCACCACTTTAAATTATCTTTGTCAAAATTGGGAGGGGGGAATTACATAGAGATAAGGAATCTGAGACTTTGGCCATTTCTGCACCTTACCTGCTCCTGTTGTCCTCCTGTTGCGATCCTGGCAGTGCCTTTGCCAGCAAGAGAGCGTGACAAGAATGTTCTCCGCTTGTGTGCTTCCTTTGGCAGGGAATTGGTTGGGTGGAGAGAAGAGTGTTTCTGTTGCCCTCCCTTCCTGGCAAAGGTGCTGCTGGGATTGCAATGGGAGGACAACAGGATCAGGTAAGGTGTGGAAATAAATGGCCACAGTTATAAAGGTGTTAATTACATATCACTTCCTGACCTGACTTCACTAATCTACCTTAACAACCAGCAGACACAACAAGTAATGGATGTCTCCTATGGTGAAGAGAGCAGTGCAGTTTAACATTTCCAGCCCAAGCTTCTTGCCAGTGACCTGTGAGTGGTGAGGAGTTGTGACTGGGGTCTTGTATCTGATTATAGCACTGTGCGGCTTGCTGGTAGGAGGGATCTGGAAACATCATTTTGCAACACTCCAACTGCCATTGTCTGAACAGACTTCTGGCACTCAGTACGTCTGCTGGCTATTAAAGTAGGTTGCAGGGGAGGGGATTGCCTTTATGGTAATAATGGGATGGTTGCAAGGATGAAGCAAGGAGTTACAAATGCCTAAATCAAGCTTATACATTCATAACTGTTCAGCAGGCTACCAGACAATGATGACAAAAAAGTTTTTCTTAAAAAACCCCAACAATTATCTATTAAAATGCTACTAATTTAAAGCAGCATAAAAAGCATTTCAAAACATAACAATGAAAATGAAAGTACACTGCATAGACACCTTATTAAAAGGCCCTTCTGCATCTTAATGTAGGAACATCTTACACACAATGGCTGAGATGCTGAATCTGCATGTGGGTCCACATGCAAAGTTCTATGTCCTCCACCACCCAGCACCTGTCAAAGGAGGGAGGAGTCCCTACTGCTATTGTTAACTGGCAGGAATGAGAGGGACTGGGGAGGAGATTCAAATTCTGGATAAACAGCTGATCTTTGCTCTATTGTGGGACGGGGGGGAAGATGAGGATGTGTTCTCAAATGGCCCTGCCTTATCCTTTCCCTGGGAATTCAGAGCACCCAGATCTTCAGGTCTGAATTGCCTTGTCTCTCACTTCCCTGCTGAATAGAAAGCAACAGCAGCAGAATCTGCTCCAAATGCTTCACAGCTTCTCGGTGGTGGGAGGTTTCTGGATGGCACAGCAGGGTAGGTGAATAGCTCTCTGTGTCCTGTCCTATCAGGGACTTATATGTGCATAAGCTGCCCTTACACATGTGTAAGTCACTGACATTATGCTAGCCAAGATTTTTTGGTTCCATCCCCAACACAGCATGATTTTACAACACCATTGTTGTTGTTATGTGCCTTCAAGTCATTTCTGACTTAGGCGACCCTAAGGTGAACCTATCACAGGGTTTTCTGGGGCTGCAAGTATGAAGTGCCCAAGGTTGCTCAGAGGGTTTCTATGGTCAAGCAGAAAATAGAACCCAGGTCTCAAGGATTATTGTCTGACTTTCAAACCACTATGCCATGCTGGCTTTCTACAACACCATAGCCCTTTTCATATCTAGACAGAAGTAAGCATCACTGAGTTCAATGGAACTTATTCTCATATAAGCAGTGCTGATTCTAATAATTGGGATATGCCTTTATATGCCACTACAAGAGAGAGAAAAAAGAGAGAGAGAGAGAAAGATTTTTAAAATATAAAATAAAATATTGTTTATATAGTTTTCTTTCACATCTGGTTTGAAAATAAGACAGACTTATCTTGGGATAAAATTACTTTTCATTATCTGTCTCCCCAAATATGATTACTATTCCAGCAGGTGAAAGATCATATAAAAGTTAACATTCTAGGCTCCTGTCCAATAGTTGGAAACACTTGTGGTTGTGTGTCTTCAAGAAGTTTCTGACTTATGGTGACTCTAAGCTGAATCTATCACAGGGTTTTCTTGGCAAAGTTTGTTCAGAGGAGGTTTGCTCTTGCATTCCTCTGAAGCTGAGAGAATATGACTGGCCTGAGGTTACCCACTGAGTTTCCACGTCTAAGCAGGGATTCAAATCCCGGTCTCTAGAGTCATAGTCCAACACTCAAAGTCTATATCGATCTAGGTGTTTCAGTGCTCAGGTGTCAAATAGTGCCTCCACCTTGACATCTTACAACAAGGTAACCATAATGGGCAAATTCTACCAGGACCGTTAAAAATATCATATCACCTGTCAGTATGAAACTCAGGCAAGCAAGAACTAAGAAGGAAGTTTGAAGTTACCTATTTTACTAAGGACTTACTCCTAGATTAAATGTAACCTCAAAACAAATAAGTTCTGTGGGTTTATGCTAACTAGTCTAATTAATCTTCCTGTTTGATCCTTGGGATAATATGTTGAACTAATTTGGGATTAAAAGATTACAAGTAACATTTTGAGTTGAAAGCTGTAACATGCCTCATGTCAACACAGCGGTGACAGAATTAACCTCGGAAGCCCTTTTGATTCCACACACTAGATGCTTCTACTTGAGCAGAGCTAAGGCGACCTATTAATGAATACATTACAGAGTACTAATACTGGAAAATTAGCAGCTAACGATGCAATTCCAAAAGTCAGACATTTGGGGGTTTGTACCTTCTAACATTCCTAGGACATCTTTTAAGGATGGCAACATATCTTTGTACCTTGTGAAACTTGTTGCGAGAAAATACACAGGTCTATGAAGTTTACAAGGTGTTTCAGAGCAGTGAAGTGAACACAAAATAAGGTGCCTGTTTTTAAATGTGAATGGCTAGACTGTATCTAGAATAAGGCAATTGCCTTGGAAGAAGACAATGGCAAACCTCCTCTGAATAAATCTTGCCAAGAAAACCCTATTGCTAAGGTTTCAATATGTCGGAGTCAATCTGAAGGCTCACAACAATACCAGCAGAGTACTGGGAGAAAGACGCACAGAATCACTGTATATTGAAGAGAAGAACATTGTGTAAATTAGATAAATTGTGCAAATAAAAACATAAATAGGAAAAAATGTATTTCAGATTGCACAAATCTCAGTTCTGGAAGAAATCACAAAATCTCAAAACTCCAAATGAAAGAAGAACAGGAAGAAAATACAAGTAGGATTTGCAGAAATGCAGGAAAATTGAGACTGAGAGATGTTCGTATCCTCAGAATCTTTAGGTGATCTTACGATCATATATATCCACAGCTTCCCTCTTAGTTTTGTTAACTCCAAAATAAATATGTAAGATTCTAATGCAGATTTGAGCTGTTATAAGGATGGTTGGAGCATAAATCACCACCACTACTGCCATCATTGTCTTGCTTTCCCTGCTGCCTTTCCTTGTGAATACTGGATCTGTTCTTCAGTGACACAGTGAAAAAAATTTGGAACATTTTTGTTTGTCATCTGTTTCTTTTGTACAGAAAGGTAGAAGACTGTAAGAATGATATGCAGATCAGATCAATGTATCATACTGTCCTTCCTTCCTGCCTGCCTGCCTGCCTGCCTGCCTGTCTTCCTTCCTATATAATATATGTATGATGTGTTTTGACATATTGTGCTCACCCTCTATTTCTCTGGAATTATGATGAATAACTTCATAGGGTTATAAAATAAACCCTGTAACAATTAAAATGGGAGCAACATATCCCAAAATTACTTGTTTAAAAACCATTTACTGGTCAAGCCAAAGGCTAGCCAGAATAAACACGGAGCAGGGAATTCTACATTCTGAGTCCAGTAATAGAAGAGACTATTTCCAGAGCGTAGAAAATTACTTTTAACAAACAGTTTCACTGTCAAGAACCCTCCAATGCTTTGCTGTAATAGCAGTTTCATGGATGCTGGAGGATTTTGGGAGCTCTAGTCCAAAAACCCTTTCCAATTTCTGATTATTGCAAAAACGAATAAATTACAAGGATTGTATTATTTTTAACACATTACTTCCATTTCCCCTGTTTCTACTAATTGCTCTACTAATTGAGGTAAGGACATATGGAGACGTTCTTAGTTCTCAGTGAACAAGCAAGATCATATTTGAAAAGTTTGACTTTAGTTTTTCTGTTCCCAAACTACTTAGGGCTCTCCTACTTTACAAAAGATAAACCCCTACAATTTTTTCTCCCGGGAAGAACCACCAAACTTTTTTGCTACAAATCATGTATTAAGTATTTCCCCATAAAGCAAATGGGCAGATGGGTTAATATTATATACTTCTTTTCATTAAAACCATAGGTCTCCCTTATAATTTATTGCTTCGGTTTTTCTCTGAATTATAGCTTAACCTCCTTTTATATTAAAAAAAAAGGGAACAGGATATTGGAGTTTTCTTAAAGCTGGGAATTACTAATGGTCTAAAGAAGATGATTCAGACATGTTTTATTACACTCTGTCATGTACCATGCATTTTTGAAAAGGAAATCGATTATTAGTCCAAGCTGGGTCACATAACTTGGACCAATCAAGGGAGGTCTTGAAAGCTAAGTAACAGAATTAATAATAGTAATGCTTATTTTATTTTTCTTGATGAATAGATTGCCATTCTTGGGGGGGGAGGGAGGTCATTTTAAAAAAAGGTGGGGGAAAGCAGAGCAGGTAGAGGCTTCTCTCTTGAAGGGAACATTTAGGAACTTTACAGGGTGATGTTTGCAATTTAATACCAGATGCTCCATGTAACTGATATGTAGAGAATCATAGCTTACTTTGGTGGAAAGGATAACAGGATTTTAGTATAACTGAATATAGCTAAAACATGGTGATAAAAATACCAAGCCTTTTCTGCTGCTATCTTGTCTACTGCTGTAGCAGGTATTCATTTCTGTTTTCTGTCCCAAATGCAAGTTCATTGTATCATGTACCTTGCATTAATTTATGGTCAATGTCTGTGAAGTATAATTCTATAGGTTTAGTAGTTCCTTCTGAATCATTTATTTTTTAAAAAATCTATTTTTATAATTGCTTTGAGATTAATATTTTGATATTGAATTTCTGCTTTTACTCTCAGTAGGGCTTAATTTTTCCATCCCATCTTGTTATAAACTCTGTTCATTTAAAGACACCCCATAGTGGTAATTTTCTGAGTCCCAACCAATGTTGAAAACAATGAATGAGCTTTTCATCCCATAACTTTGGGACACTCAGGAAATCCCGCTTCCTCACATTGGGAAACTGGTCAGCTGTCCTACAAAAGCTGTGCAGCTTATTCAGAAAACTGTAGTTTCCCAGAAACCACAGAGCTTGTTCAGAGAACCTCACAGTAACATGCAAACTGGCAACAGCTACAGCTTGAGTCAGCTTGAGTTTCTTTTCCTGCTGTATAACATTTGGGTTGTGTAACATTCAGATAGCAAAGGCTGCAGCTTCAATTGGCCAGAGTTACTTTTTTGTTTGGTAACTTTGCTTGTGTTCTGCTTCTCCTGACAATTCCAAATGAAAGTATGTCCAGAGTAAACTCTCAAAAGTCACTCACTTTCTTTCCCTCTACATCTACTTCTCATTTTCCATCACTTTCCTACCACTACACATTGTCATGATGTTGAACTCTTCATCACATTGTTTGCATAGAGATATAGCATGCAATTTATTTTTGCATTTTGAGCACTTTTCCCAAGTACATAGCTAAAAACAATACAAATTAGTGAGTTTTTCCTCTTCAGAAAGTTGCAGTTTTCTATGTCTAGTAATAAGACCATTGGCATAGGTTTTTATTGCAAAGCTGCACAGTTTCTGTAACTCCTGTGCAGTTCTTAAAAAGTGTGCCATTTATGTTGTCCCAGCAGCAAAAAAGAAAAAAAAAGTTCCCACAAAGTTGTGGGAAATTTTGACAAACTGCTTTTCTTCTCACATAAGTGTTTTGGGGAGTCAAACTTTGGCCATTTCCACACGGGGTTTTTAAAACGGTGCAGAGCATCCTCCAGGGAGGATGTCTGCACCTGGGTGTGGACTGGGTCGGACCTACTTAATGTAGATCTGCACCCCAGCCCGCTCCGGAACGACCCCGAGTGGTCATCCAGCGTGCTTTTGAAAGACCGCTAAAAACAGATCTTTCAAAAGCACGGAGCGTACCACTGTGAGCCTCCTCCCTTATGCAGATTTGCAGGCTCGCATTGGTGCAAGCCTGCGATCCTCCGGGGGCGGGCTTTAGGTTGGCGAGCTTCAGTGGTTGGTCAAGACCCTCAACCAACTGGAAGCTGCCATTTTCGTCCCTGGAGCAGTGCCGGACGGCGGCCACGCACTGCTCCGGAGCAGTGTGGCCGGACCGGGGAGCCTTAAAGTCTGGTGAGTAGCGTCACGGGGCGATTCCCTCGCCTCATGCGGAAATGGCCTTTCTTGCGGGATCAGAAACTCCAAATTCAACCCCAGTTGGGAAACTAGTGAATTTTCATGCTATCCCCTACCTCATATGAGATCCACTGTATCACCCCATTCCTCAAAATCAAATTGAACCTGTCAGATACACTGCAAATTTCAGGGAAGGAGATCTGCGCTGAACAACAAGGAGCTTCCTTGGGCACTGAAATGGTGAAAGAAGGTTGATCTTAATGGATCTCTGACAGGCTAGCTCTCGCATTAGGCAGAAGGAATTGGCTCTTTCTGCTAATTATGTTTTAGTGTGGAAGACTTTAAAGAGCCATTTAATCTTATTACTACCATTTTTTATTTCATGGAGAGGTGTGGGATTTTCTTCCTCAGGTGTTAAAATAACTTGGCTACCCTTTGATATTAGACAAAGGGTGTTTTCAGTTCAGCCAACAAAATATCTTAGGCCTGCTTATCAGCTTGAGTGAACTTAGTGCCAGAAGGCCCCATTGGTTCTGAAGGCCTTGTGGACCTTAAATGTTGGATCTAGGGCCTGGTCCTGCAAGGAGAGAGCACTCTCTGTCCAAATAATCTCTCAAAAGAAGCCACAGATAAAACAGCAGGAAAGAGGCTGGGATAGAATGCACTGTACATGAAAAAGTGATATTCCCCCCTTTCCTAGTAGGGGATACTGGAATAGGGCAGAGCTTGGCTAGAGTTACTCCTTAGTAAGCCTGTTTAGAGTTACACTATTACACGGCAATCCCATATGGGTGTAGAATTGCAGTTTTAAACATGCCTTCTGATTCAAGAATGCATAGCACCCACAAACCCATTCTTAGTGGATACATTTGCTCTTTTTGTGATCTTGAGGATTGTTAGTAGCGAAGAAAAATTGTATCTTTGGAGTGTGAATTGATGGAGGATAATCATACTTTTACTGTCTATCTTTTAGGTCCAGTAGCACTTATTTTCCCTCATGTGTCATTTAGAACTTCTTAAATAAATGACACTTATGCCTGCAAAGGGAATTGACACAGTAAACCAAAATAATTTCATTCCACTGGATAACAAGGAATGAAAAAGCTGTGGTTCATCTTTTCATTTTTACCACAGTCTGCAAAGGCATTAAATTAATTCCCTCCCTCTTCCACTAAGTGGTTGGCATTTACTCAGTCTCCAGTGCTGAAGTTACTATAAGTACATTTTGAGTTATTAACTTCCCCACTCTTTTGACTGATATTGAAAGTTCTTCTAAACTATTGCAAAATTGAAAAGGGTGTCTGGAACAATCCATATTAAAAGCATTACTTCTCTGAGGTGTTTGTCATGATTTCAAGATCTGAAATGGCATCGTTTGAAGCCAAAAGAACACCTTGAGAAGAGGAAAAGAAGTCAGCTATGATGCAAGTACATCATATTGAATGTTATATTAATATGAGAGGCCAATTTTTATTGGTTTTAATCCCGCTCTCTGTGATTCCCATTAAACACATAATACGTCTTCCATGAAAACTGAGTCTGGAGTGTAACTTGTCTTCTTGTGAGTAAATCTCATTTCCCACTGGCAAGCTAGGCTCTACAACCTTGAGGAAGAATTGATGTTATTATTCTGTGCCTTCAGGTTGTTGTCTGGGACTGAGAGTGTGTGACATGCCCAAGGTCACCCAGTGAGTTTCCATGGCCGAGTAGGGAATCAAACCCTCATCTGCAGAGTCATAGTCCAGCGCTCAAAACACTACAGTCCCATTTTTTTCTCTTGACCTCATGAAGGCCCATACCTATGGAGAGGAGTGGAGGATGGAGGCCCAAACCCCTCAAACCTCCTTTTGTCTTCCCTTCTCACAGTGAGAATGGAATGGCTATTTATCTCAATTGTCTCCTCTTGTCCTTCCTCACACATATTTATTTCCTGGTGGAGAAGGCAGTACTTATTCACCAGAGTATTTACAAGCATTGTACCTCACCTATCTTTCTTCCTTTCACTTTTCTGGCCACCTTGATTGTACTCAAGCTAGACTTCATGTGGGGATTTTCTAGTTCAAAGTTTGCTGGCTTGTACCATTAGATCTTTAATAATCTTCCTTGCCACCTCTTACTTTATGTGGTGTTTGCATTCCAAGACTTTTTCAAAGAGTGTCAGGCTTGATATTGCAAGCCTCTGAGGAGATGGAAGATGGTTCTTAGCAGTAGAAATTGAATAGCATGGTTCTGGGTTTTTCAACTTCCTATCTATTTACTCTGGATTATGAAAGGGTCAAGCGAGAGATGCTGCAATCTCTCCAATTGAAAAAAGTCTCATTTCAAAATAATATTGCTGATATTCTTCCATGTAAGTCAAATCCTTTGCATGCTAGCTTCATGATAGTGTCACTGTGGGTCCCATTATAGTTTTTGAACTCTGGTGAAAAGAGAGCCCAGGATTACTAAATGGTCTCCCTTGAGCAGCTTTCATTGGATTATGTGCCCATGCTCAAGATGTGCAAGGGTCTGTTTGTCATATCAGTCATATATATAAGTGGAAAACCTAAGTCATATCTTAATGGAATATGAATTCCATGCTGACATATGTACAAAATATGTACTCTTTCTTCTGATAAGAAGGAAAAGTTTCTAGAAGACATGGTATATGAGTTGTCTGATCAAAGCTGCTATGTTATGTTTGCAAGGACCAGCTTCATAGCCTTGGCACATGAAAGTTAAACACTGAACTATTTTGAGTTTAAGAGGGTTTCCTTTTTGTATCAGACCACATTTGATTTTAACATGTTTATGACTGTATATTCAATTTTAAATCTGATTTCTATGTCTGCCTGAAAACTGACAGGTTATGGATTAAGTATGATGCCCTTTTTTTCCTATTATTTTGCTAAAATACAATGGTAGGAATTCATAATCATAGTTATAAATGTGTAAGGCAGAGTAATGCATTCCTAAATGACTTGTATTTATGATTCCTACACATTCAATAGTGCAGGGAATATGTAGGGATCATGAGAATCCCTCACACTGGATTTACTAAACAGGAGCCAATGAGAGCAACAGGGGTTTGTTCTCCTGTAAATTGGGATACAGCAGGCTGATGTTCTCACCCCCTTGCCACCAGTAATCTCCAGCGCGAAGAGGAATTACAAAAGGGATCCTGCTTCTGGCTGTCACACAGGAGATCACTGATAGAGTGGGGAGGAAACATCAGTCTGCTGCATTGTGATTGAAAGGAGAACAGACTCCTGTTACTTGCATCAGCTGCTGCCTGGTAAATCAAGATTGGGGAGTAGATGGGGGCTGGAGGCACTACTTTGCTGCATAACCAATGTAGTTAATGTAGCTAAATAAATTATCTAGAATACTGGACAATATTTATTTACTTACTTACCTAACTTATATCCCAACATTCTACTTGCACAGAACACAAGGAAGCTCCTATCCAATTGAAAACAAGATACAGTCAAGGAGGTACATTAGTATAAAAAGATTATTATTATTATTACCCTCCTTTTCGCCTTGAAAGGACTCAAAGCAGCTTACAATAACTTAAAAGAGAACATAGTTGAAACTATAGCATACAAAAGCTAAAACACACATTGAATGAACAATAGTAATTAAAACAATATTAAAATACATTAGTAAAAACAACGTACAAATGGCAATTAAAATAACTTGCACTAAACAAAGTTAAACAAACAATTCTGTTAGAAAGCACAAAGTTAAAGCATTTCAAAGACATTTAAAATGTAATAAAAAAGATGAAAGCACAGCCCTATTAAAAGTTCCTTTTTGCCACATGAATTATTAGCCAAAGACACGTCAGAGTAAAAAGATCTTTGCCTTTCTGCAATTAAGAATCGAGAAAGGGGCCCAACTGAGCATCCTGTGGGAAAGAATGTCACAACCTGGGAGAAGCCACTGAGAAGGCTCTGTCCTGTGTTCTCACCAAACTTGCCTGTGATGGTGATGGTATGGAGACAAATCAATGCAATATAATAAAGTATTCTTTCCATTGAAGTGTTCCTACATTGTGAAGATGAAATCTGAAGTCCACAGATGTTGTTTGAGGTTATGCAGCCAGTCAGGTTAAAGCCAGCACAGAATATGGAAAGATGATATATCTATGCGAACTGTCTCAGAATAAGTGAAATTTTGCGAGGTAATGTGCCCTGTTCCAAATAGTGTGGCACATTTTGTAATTGTACTGTTGTGATTCTATCTATAGCAACATGTGTTGTCAGTCCTTTTGGAATTGTTTTGTTACAACCAGCACGAGCACCATCGTTATTTATATGCAGCCTTTCTCCACAAATAAGAACTCAAAGCATTTTACAAATTAAAGGGAATGCAATATAGGCCATTTCTGCACTTCACTCTTTTCTGTTGTTGCCCCAGCATCATCCCAGCAGCACCTTTGCTGCTATGGGAGCATGTCCCCAAAGCTCCCCTCTGTACCTGGCTGGTTGCCTGTGGATGGGACCGTGAATGACATGCTCCTTCCTTCCACAGTGCAGCCAGCCTCTTTCCTGAGCTGCACTGGGGAAGGAAACACATAGATTGTGCTTCCTCCCATTGCACATGGCCACTGGCGATGAAAGTGTCACACGATCGCGAGCCATTAAGGGACTTTTTCTGTTAATAGTATATCCTGCAATTGTGATGGGTGGGGACTGTTGGCAGTGGGACCATGACAATGTAATGCAATAGCACTCACCGACTACTACCAGTTCATCCCCATCGTGGGACAGCGACACCATGAGGAAATGGCCATAGTTAAAACATACAAAAGATTAAGATTAAAATGTAGTTAAATTATCGCTGTGGTGTAGTGGTTTGAGTGTTGGACTAGGACACTAGGAGACCAGGATTAGAATTCCTGCTGATCTTGGGTAAGACATACTCTCTCAGCCTCAGAGGAAGGCAAAGGCAAACACCCTCTGAACAAATTGTGCCAAGAAAAAAATGCCATGATAGGTTCATCTTAGGGTCGCCATAAGTGAAAGATGACTAGAAGGTGCAACAACGACAACAACAACCTATCAATAACTTTAACAATTTAAAAAATAAAATTTAAAATAACAAGGACAATTTTAAAATAGTACAGTTCAAAATGGTACATCATCCTGTCACAAGCCTTTTCCTTGAAAACACTCATTTCTGGAAAGACTGCCAGAATGAAAACAAAACAAAATTTCCTGATGGAATGACAGCAAGGAGGGAGCCATACCAGTTTGTCCCCTTGAGCGGATATCAGGACCTTCCCCTGCTCAAATTTTGAACTCCTACAACCCCTCAGCATTGACAACATTGGTGGGACTGATTGAAGTTGAAAGTGAAATCAACTGGGGTCTCATTTTAACTTTGATATCTTGTGGATTTTTAACAGTACGTTTTTTAATTTGTTGCAAGATAGTTTGAGTCCCAGATCAGGAAAAAGTGGGCTAGACATAAATTAACAACAACAACAACAAAAATCCTTATGAGAAGCTATTTGAAAAGTTGTGCTGCTTAGAATGGTAAAACAAGTGCAGAGAAATAAGGCACAGATTGGTTTATGTGAAGTTGATGCAATATGGAACTGGCATACATGACTGGGTATTCATGTCAGTTTTTTTCCCTAAGAGCTGTCATCTAGTGCCACATTAATTCATTAATAAAGTGCTTCACTTCAGTGTTTTATTGTGGCCTTCTGGGGTTGGGGGGAGGGAATAAATTACTGCTTTTCCTCTCTGTTACTTCCTCAGTGGGAAGAGAGTGATTCACTGTATTTCCTTGCTTTGAGTAAGGGACTCTGGAGGATGATGCCAGGGGGCAGTGTCTGCGGGTGGGGAAGGTAAGAGACAGAGTATAGAAAAGTCACAGTGCCTCAAATTCTTTAGCACTTAGTTGATTCGGGGAACTGTAATCCCAAAAAGTTACATTCCCCATGTTCGGGGAAAGTAGCCACCTAACTTGAGAAAGAAAATAGTTTCATCCTGCTCTTAAGCCAATCATATTTCCGCACTAGACTGTTATAGCGCTTTTATTCCACTTTCAACATTGTATGGAATCCTGGGGTTTGCAGTTCGGCCCCTCCCGAAACTGCAAACCCCAGGATTCCATAGGATGTTGAAAGTGGAATAAGGGCGCTATAACAGTCTAGTGTGGAAATGGCCATAGTTTCTCCCCAGGAAAGAGCAATAAATTACTTTGCCTCAATCTTCCAGAAAAAAATTAATCTACTGCTGCTCAAAGGCCTGCTGTTTATTGTAGAATCACAGAACTGTAGACTTGGAAGGGCTATCTAGTCCAGTCCGCTGCCGTGCAGGAATGCAAAACCAAAGCACTCCAGAAAAATGGCCATCCAACCTCTGTTTGAAGACCTCCAAAGAAAAAGCGTCCATCACCCTGTAGGGCAATTTATTCCATTGTTGAACAGTCTTACAGTCAAAGTATTCATAATATTTAGGTGGAATCAATAGAGACACATGCAGCAGTAGATTCAGCAACAGTTCTCTCAGTGTGTTTCTGTTTCAAGTGTTTTTTTCACACAGAAGATTGGTTTGCTGTTTAACTTGTTGGATTTGTAATGCAAATGTAAAATCTATCGGCCAGAATGTTCATTTGCATTACAAATAGCGCCTCTCCTTTTCTAAATGAACAGTCATTAACACATTGTAAAAACAGATTCAAGGGCAAGCCTCCTGTAATAGGGAAGGAAATGTTATAGCTCTTGTTTTTTTTAAAAAAAGAAATTTTGAACTGAAGCAGATTGTGGGTTTCTGAATCCAGAAGGAAGATGTCCCAATCCTATAACTATGGTTTAGAAGGAAATTTTACTAATTTTATTTTTAAAATTTAATTTAGATATGTAAAGTAAATTGTGCGTGACTATGGCTTGTTTCATTTAGGTAGGGGTCAGCTGAAAGGAAAAAAAAATAGTTCAATGGACATTGTCATAGATTCCATGTAAACTGAGTTTTCTATGGGTGTCATCACTGACACTCTTTTGTCTATAATGTATTTTTATAGATAAAGTTTAATCTGTTTTTTATATTGTATATACGATTTAAGATAGAAAATGAAAAATGGTTTGGCCCATTTTTGACCCAAATATTCAGCAAGCATGTTGTTATATTGTGCAAATATTAAGCAAAGAAAGCAATGCACCTGTTTCAGATTTTACCTTGTTATATTATTTCTCTTTTCATTTGAATTATTCAGTGTTTCAACTGTGGTTTTTTTTTGTTGGTAATTTGAAGTTTTATGTTATTTAAACATTTATATCCCACTTTCCTTATAAAAAAACTCAAATCAGCCTACAAAAATTCATAAAGTATATAAATCAGAACTAAAAAAAAGATTTAAATCTGCAAAATAAATTTCATATAATATTTTGCAAGTTGCTTGACGACAATGATAAATAAAGATTGATTTAAATTGAAAGTACACATGATTCCCATTAGAGCTTTTTGTGAGCAATGGGAACCCAAGAATAGATTGATCAATATTTGCAAAAGACTAATTTTTTTAATACTAGTTCCTTCTGTCATTTCAAAGGATAAAGATGACCATTTTTACTAGGAAGAGTGTAATAACATTTGACTGCTGGAAGGGTAAACACTGTTTTAATGAAAAATGGCACCAGTCTTCCATGAAAGCAGACTGGAGTTTCTTCTGTACATTTTTCATATGCAATCATGCAGAACTCTTGTG
The DNA here is from genome assembly GCA_030412105.1 of Cyclura pinguis. Classification (NCBI taxonomy): domain Eukaryota; kingdom Metazoa; phylum Chordata; class Lepidosauria; order Squamata; family Iguanidae; genus Cyclura; species Cyclura pinguis. Next base: position 185,986,832 of record CM059603.1, read on the forward strand.
CCCTGATTTACCAAAATGAAACAAGCCATCATGTAGAAATCAATTTCATTTTTTTAACAATCACCATTTTCTCTTTATTTGTTGTTAAGAAATGATCACGTTACATTCTATGGAAAAGTGTTGGGTTCTTTTCAACCTGCACTCCCCCTCCCCGCAACAAAGCAAAGTAGGTACACAAAATGAAAAGCTGTCTAATTTTCTTAGGAAGAGAGAAAGAGCCATATCTTCCCCCAAAGACAAGTGCAGGTGTTAAAAAGGAGAATTCTCCAAATGTGTATGTATATAATTCAAAAAACCCATCTTCCTTTTGCCATCTGTCACCAAGAAGAGGAGACAGAGAACAGTGGCAAACTCATGTTCATGGGATAACAAAGAGAAAAGTTAATGGACACAGATTTACAAATTATTAATGATTTCTCTTGCCATTTTTTGAAAAATGAATGCCATGCACACCATCTCTCTCTCCCCAAACAGATTGCATTTTATTCCTCTGCAGTTTGTCCATCAGGCTTCACTCTGACAACATAATCCAAAACTAATCCACAGCATTCAGTTTTCCTTGTTGGCTCTCATGCACACTGCTTAGACAAATCCTGCTACCTGTCAGCCCTCCTGTGTGTGCCAGATAGCCTGCCAGGTTAACCCCTGGGGAAACAGAGAGACCTACTGACTTAACCCCTACTTCCCTTCCAATAATCCACTGTAAATACATAGTGCTAATGGGCTAACTGTGATAATCAGGGCTGGATCCCTTAAAATCTGCTTCATACACACTCGCTAAGTAGTAGGGATCTGAGCATCACTGTTTAGGAAAGGGAAGAGTCTGCATCCAGGAAAACCAGCCGACAAGCAACAGATGGATAGGCAACTCTGAAAGGATTTAATCCCCTAAAGCAGTGTGTGAAAACACATGCATCAAATTGCTAGGCCACCTCGTTGCTTATGAATCCATCTAAATTGTCAGCACAAGGTCAGCAAAAGGAAACATGCCAATGATATTGAGATGCCCTACTTTTGATATTATTTACAGTCCAAATTTAGGTGTTTTTTTTTTTAAATTCTCTATACCAATATCTTCTTTTCCCAGAGCTTAATTATGAAATCTTCAAAATAAAGTACAACACCAAATATTTAACACCATAGACATCCTAACATTTTCTTGCCTGTGTTTCAAATGTTTAGAAATTGGTTAGCATTTTTTTTAAAAAAATCAGCTTGAAGGCCTATTAAAACACGAAATGCACAAAACAACTTGAGTAACAAAAGACTTTTCAAAGTACTCACTCTTTATGGGGGGGAGGGGAGGAAAAATCTCCCCAAACAAAACACTATTGCTCTTCATTGGAATTCAAGGCACATCACTCTGTCGTTCTGTGGCAGCATCAACAATCCACAGCAGAAAATAACTTGCCTAAGCACGGCATACCCAGGAGCACTTAAAAGCCCTGCTAAGCTTGGCCACATGAGATCTGTAATAAAACATTGCTCAGCTCATTTAATGATTGGAAGGCATGATGTCCAGAACTCCAGGTTAATATCTGAAGTGGGGGAAGGTAGAATCCCCAATGGGGAGGTGGTCCTGAACTCTGTCATGAGGAAAACTAAGAAAGAAAGGTATTTTGTGACTTTTGATAAGGACATTTATTTTTAAACTCCATTACACTTTTGGCAGTCTCTTGGGAAGAAGGAAGGATATGGATTCAATATCTTCATGTTCGTACACAAATGTACAAAACAAATGTACTACATCTCAGAAGCATTTAAATAATATCATACATAATAACTTTACTCTCATTGAGCCTAGTGCTAGCAGACACAGCATCTGTGATCACAAAACCAAAAGATATTTTTAAAAAATTCCCTTCAAGCAGAGGGAAACTTATGAAGTATGTTGATAGGATCAAAATAGTATTCCCCACTTGCCTTAGAAGATATATTTTAAAAATGCTAAGGAACTTTTGCAATTCTCCCAATAGTCAAATTGAGAGAATTTATTATATATGCCAGTTTTGTATTTTAACTCCCAATTGTCAAATTGAGAGAATTTATTATATATGCCAGTTTTATATTTTAACTCTTGTATTTTCTCTAATATGAAAAAAGCTTCATTCACTTGGGCTTCTATAGTAAACTTCTATTTTGTTCTCAGATCAGTTAGTGCATCATAAATTTTTCATGAATATTTAAAGACCATCTTTTACTTCATTATTACATTTATCCTCATACAGTTGTGCTAACAAAACAAGACTACTATACAAGACAGAAAGAAAGAAATATTACTGTTATGTTGATCTCTGTGAAACACATTTAATTGAGCTTCAGAAATTAAAGAAAAATCAATATCAAAGCAAATCTTAGAAATGCATAAATGAAAATTAATGGACAGATGTTAAGTGCTTTATTTGAAGATGATTGCAGGAACCATTCTGACTTTGCTATTAGGGCAAATACCTTTGAGACATCTGTTTCATAAACTATTTTAAGAAATGTGAACTGTCCAGTGTTATCTCAGCCTAAATTAAACTAATACAGCAAAAAAGGGAATTATTTATCAAAGAATAACAGAAGATGAGTTTGCTAATCAAAAATGTAAAGACATATAAGTGTTAAAGTGGAGTTCTGAAAACTACAGCCTCAAAACAATCTTAGTGTTGGTAGCCAAAAGTTATCAAGCCTTCAGGGATGTAAAACAAATTAATTTTTAAACAACCACATGCTGTGGTTACCTAGGAAATGCTTCAGTTTAAACCTAAACCTCTTTGCTTTTGTGCATACTGTTTTGTACTAGTTTGTCAATGAACACAGCATTTATACAGAAGAGCTGTAGGAGAGCTAAGCAATGAGAGTCAATGAAGCTACACATCTCAGGCAATGCTAAGATAATTATTGTTATACATGGAAATTTTAATCTACAGATGTTTGATGATTCAGCTCTGTAAGACTCAGCCACCAACCTCAAAGCTATTTGAAATCCAAAGAGTGGGCATATTTCAATATATTTCCACAGAATGTTGACAATGCCAGGTCATTTCTTGATTATTTTTCCTTGCCGCAAAAGCAGCTGGGAGACGTTCTGCCTGCTATTCAGTGTGCAACTTATCAACTTCTCTCTGGACATGTCTTTGTAGTTGGTGTAAAATATAAACAGCCTGGATTCAGTTCATATTTGGCAGGAGGGGGAGTAAAGAGCAAAATGTAGATAACCTCAATATTTTTCTTTTAATTTTAGGGAATTAAAATAGATGAGAAATGCAATAGCTTTTTGTGTGCACTGCCACTGCTGGCTTGGGAGAAAGCCTCACATGCACTTGTAGAATCGTAGAGATGAAAGGGACTGCAAGGGCCATCTAGTCCAGCTCCCTGTCATGAATACATTTCCCTTTTGCAAGAATAAGGATGCCAGACAACCATATAAAAAGGCCATGATTTTATTAAATACAAATTTACAATAGGCAACAGATGGGACATGCGGACACATGGAACCAAGGGTCAAGTCAAGAACCCTATTCTAGGGTGAAAACTTCCCAGCTAGGAATCAAAGTAGCCAAGGCAATGTGGCCAATGTGACCAAGTTGGTCACTGCCTGTTCACCCATCCAAGATGAATCCCCATATGAGGATTCCAAGTGTCTCAGACCTCTCGATGCTAGTTACTACTCTTAGAAGCTGCTGCCAGTTGAGGTAAGGAATCTCTTCCCATATATATTCTTGAGTTGGTCAACAATGAGAGGCATGTGAATGAGTCCTTTCACCAGTTGATGTCTGTGGAAACTTCCAGGACAGCATGTCATCAGCCTGACTGCCTAAACCTCACCAGTTGTGACTCAAGGAGCAAAACAACCTGAACAGGTATAGCAACGAGCAGGGGAAAAGATGTCCCTGCTGAATCAGGGCATAGCAAAAAAATCCTACTCAGCCCCAAAAGATGACCAGAGATCCATTTTCAGAATCATAGAGTTGGAAGCAACTTCAAGGACCATCTAGTCCAACCCCCTGTCATGCCAACCTCTGTTTAAAGACCTCCAAGAAGAAGAATCCACCAGCCTTTGATGCAGTCATCTCTTACCATCATAAAGTTCTTTCTAAAGGTGATAGCACTGTGTTATGCCTAGCCTGACAAGTAGAGTAAATATGTTCACCCATAAAGATCCTACCTGGCAAGTTTGATCTGAAAATGACATCTCTGTTTTTGTCAAATCCCTGAAGCAAGATGGCTACAGTCAGTGGGCCTTTCTTCTCCTTGCTACTGTTTAAGGACTGTTTATATATGGGGGAAAACTTACTTTTTCAGGCTGCAACTTGCATGGTAACTGGGTAACTGAAGAGTTGTATTCCAGAAGGCTAATTTTTGCAAGATGAGGCTGAGCTCTTATACCAGAATTGGGTAGCATAAATCTCCACATGTAGAGTTACATGTTGATCATGCTACATGACCCTTCTATTGAATTACAATGTTGTGTAACACAATGTGTGACTGACTGTACAGTCCAAAGCACAATCCAATGCACAAATAAATGCACAACTGAATATACGTCTGTACATGCAACTCGAACTGAATGTGGTCATTGCATACCAGACAAAAATGTCCAGCTACTTCTGTAGGGGAACATCTTTATATATAAGACACTGGCAAGATTGAGGCCTGAATTTGTTTGTTTGTCTTGTCCCATGTTTGTTTAACCTGTCCCATGCATGTTTGATCTGGTCTACAGAATGGCCTAGGGGAAGAGTACATGGCAACTGCAGGATGTCACTCTTTATCCTTTATCTTGTCACTGCTTGTAGGCACTGAAGAGACCACTGAAGAGGCAGTAAAAGCAAGGAAGAGATGTAGCAAAGCTAGGAGATTTTAAGCTGTGTCAGTGGGCTTCCTACCAGAGCGTACTTCTTAGCAGGTACCCAAGGGTCTTTGGCTGTGATCTCACATGAAGACTACACTAACCTCCACAAGACTGTTTTTGATAGTGGGGTCACAATGTTTTGTGATCCTCTCCCCTAAGACATTTGAGAGGCTACCTTCCAGGGCAACCACTACCAGTAGGCAGAAATAAAAGGTCATCTCAAAGGAATTCTCCCTCCCTCTCTCTCTCTCTCTCAATATTATTACCACACCCGTTTGTTGTGAAATATCAGAGCACCAAACAGATAGAGCAATATTCCTGAATAAAAACAGTAATGTAAACATGATAAAACATTTGAAATAACTCAAAAAAATTTAAACCACTTAATCTAAAACAATTAAAAACCACTTTTACTTAAAAGTAAATTGGGGCCAAAGGCTTTAAAAGAAAGTTGTCTCTTGAATAGCACTGAAAAGAAAACAGAGCTGGCACCAGTCAGGCCTCCAAGGGGAAGGCATTCCATAGGTGGAGCACCACAGCTGAGATTTCCTTCTCACATGTCCACTTCCCTCATATTGCCCCACTCGTGGATATACAGGAGGGTACCTCTAGCAGATCTGAATCCTTGGACAGACATGTGGCCAGATATTCTGTGTCATTACAGGAAAGCAAAGTGTTACTTATTTAACTTATTGCTACTGTATTTTGGCTGAATTTGTAGGAATTTCTTCTTCAGGTGCCAGAAAAACTGGGCTAGATGTATGTGTACCATTTGTTGTTCTATGGCCTTTTCCGCATGTGGGGGGTGGGCGCCCGAAAACAGAGCTTACCAGCTTTGTTTTCTGGCCGGCCGAGTCTGTCGCCACGAGGAGCAGCGCGAGCTTGTCGCTCTGCACTCCTCCGGCGTCCTAAATGGCGGCTTCCGGTTGGTGGAGACTCTCCACCAACCAGAGAAGCTCGCCAGCCACAAGCCCGCCCCGGCAGATCTGCAGGCACGCACTTGCGTGCGCCTGCAAATCTGCTCTGGAGCCGGGCAACGGAGCGGCATGGCGTTGTCCGCTCCGTGCTTTTTAAAAACCTCTAAAAAGAGGTTTTTAAAAAACACGCCAAGTGACCAGTTCTGGTCGCTCCAGAGTGGACTGAGGTATGGAACTACAGAAAGTAGTCCGCCCCAGTCCACTCTACGGTGCAGAAGACCTCCATTGGAGGTCGCTCTGCACCGTTTAAATAGCCCGGTGCGGAAAAGGCCTATGTCTGGTGTCGAAAGTCTTTGACCAGTACTATTCACTTCCTGCTGTCTTTTTGGAGGCAGTTCAAAGTCTTTCCCAAGGACCATAGTCTAATCCATAGGGCTAACCACAGTTTAAACCATTTAAAGAAATGCAGGAAGAAAAGTATAGTGTCCACATGATAAAAAGTCTGTTCCTCAGCAAATAGCAATTTGCTAAAAGCTTGTCTGAATAAAAATGTCTTCCTCAGCTGACAAAATGTCAGAAGGAAGGGCAGTAGCCTATCCTCTTTTGGTAAGGAGTTTGACTTAATCCCTGCTCCCTGAACATCAAATATTGGAATCATTCATTTAATACATTTGTGAGCTGTTTGTTCCCCAAATGCTATGGCTGCGCCTCATTTTTCCATCTCTTTTCTCACTGCTTCTGGGAAAACATTTCTACTCATATGTCACTTCAGGATTGCAGGAAAATGTCTCCATAATGCTGATAAAACATTTGTTTTCTTGCAGTAATTGTGACTATCCATTTTAAACATTCATTTTAAAAAAAGGCTATAACATTGGTTGTAGCCCAATTTCACTCTAGGGATTCTGAGTTAACAGTTGGAGGAGGGGTTAGCAAATAATTTCTTCTTGAGCAGTTGAAATTGTAATGCTGTGGTTAAAATGGATCCATGCCCAAATGCTCTGTGTGGGTACAGCATTCATAAGCAACTTATGGGCAAGCATCCTGTTCAGTAGTTAAGAGATTATAAACTGGATTTACAATCCTGTAATTCTTGAGGATTCATGTTTATGGTTGTTAACCACTGAATGTGACCCCCAAAATCAATCATTTCAGCCTGGCAGCACTTCAGTCAAAGGGGTTCCAAGGTGCTGAAGACTAGGGTCATTTCTGCACGATGTTGCTGTTCTGTGATGGGGTCGTGCTGCTGGTGGTCTGTGAGTTGTGCTTTCACATGATGTCATCGCAGTCCTGCTGCCAACGTATCCCCACCTGTCACAATTGTGGGATATTTCATTAATGGAAAAGATCCATGAATGGCCTGCAATTGTGTAATGCTCCTGTCACCGGCAGATGTGAGGAGTGGGCAGAAGCATGATGTAGGCACTTCCTTCCCTAGTGCAGCATGGGAAAGAGGCCTGCTGCACTGTGGAAGGAAGGTGCGTGTTGCTTGTGCTCCCATCCACCGGCAGCCAGTGTGGAGGGGAGCTTTGGGGACATGCTCTCATCCCGTCAAAGGAACAGCTGGGATGATGCTGGGACCACAACAGAAAAGGATAAGGTGTGGAAATGACCTAAGATTGCTAGGAAATGAAGTCTGCATTGCTTTTCTGGTTGCAGAATGTACTGGGGGAAGCAGTTATGGCAGAGCCTCAATGTGTCCTTCTAACTGGCTGTCCTTGGTGTGAAGCATGACCTGGAAACCATGGCTGAGATCCTGCATTGTCAGATGTACCTACAATGACAGAGTTTCATTGTCACAGTTATGGTTACTATTTCAGAGTGATAGTGCAGCAGCTGAAGGGTTTCTGAGGCACTGGAGATTGGGATATTGAGAAATGACATTTGCAGCACTCTTCCAGTCATGGGGCACGTTGAGAACAGGCAACTGGAGAGATACCTTGGGGTCCTGCTGCTGCAACTGTTTTTCTTAAGGTACCCCACAACTGGAAGAGCATTGCAGTCATCCTTTCTCAGTGCTCTGATCTGCAGCGTCTTGGAAACTTCTTGGTTGAGTTGCTGCCAGGCTGAAACAGTAGGGTATTCCTGGTGGTGGTAGTGGGGAGCATGCTCAGAAATCACTGTGATAATGGAGCATTGTAATTATTATGTCCAACAAAGCAACCATAGTATATATATTGCATGCCTATGGCATATCCAGGATGATTTAAATTCCAAAGATAAAATAAGATGTAAATAAATAACACAGTGGGTGAGACAAATTACCAGGAGCAGTGGTAATACCAAAACTCAGAGGAAGGAAAGATCAGCAAACTTTTACATAGAAAGAATATCTAAACCGGGCTGTCTTTTTATTTATTTAATTTTTTTCCCATCTTTCTCATGCTTTGGATCCCAAGGAAACTTACAAGAAATTTGAATATAATATAATATAATATAATATAATATAATATAATATAATATTTATTGCATTTATATGTTGCCTTTCTCCCAGAGTGGGACCCATAGTACAGCTAAAACCTATTTGATATAAAAGTTAAAAATAACTAAATAAAGAAGCCTACTAAAAACAAATTAAAATAGTTAAAAACACATTTAAACATAGTAAAAGGATAAAAGCATGAGACATAGGGGTAGGTAACCAAAATAGTAGAAGGCTTGGAAACCATGCCGTATGAGGACTGGGTATGTTTAGCCTGGAGAAGAGAAGATTAAGAGGCGACATGATAGCTATTTTTAAATATTTGAGGGGATCTCATATGGGTGATGGAGCAAGCCTGTTTTCTGTTGCTCCAGAGACTAGGATATAGAACAAAGGATTCAAATTTCAGGAAAAGAGTTTTGATCTAAACACTAGAAAGAATTTCATGATGGTAAGAGCTGTTCGACAGTGGAATGTGCTACCCAGAGTGTGATGAATCTCCTTCTTTGGAGATTTTTAAAATGAGGCTGAATGGCCATCTGTGGGGAATGGTTTGATAATGTATTCCTGCATGAAAGGGGGTTGCACTTGATGGGCCTTGTGGTCTCTTCCAGCTCTATGATTCTGTGATTCTATTCCATTACAAAACCCTCCTCCCACAATAAATTAAGAGCTAAAGACCTGCCTAAATAAGAGGATCTTTGCTTGCTGGCAGAAAGAGAGCAGACAAGGTACCATCTGAGCCTCCTGCTTTGGCAGCAGTCACTGAGAAGTCTTTCTTCTGTCTCCCCAACAAATACACTTGTGATGGTGGTGGGATGGAGAGAAGCCCTCCTCCAAAGAGCTTAAAAATCTGGCAGACTCAGAGAAGGAGACGTAGGCCCTTTCTGCATTAGATGCCATAAATGCACACAAGATTCCATAAATGGATCTTTTCTGTAGTTAAGGTGGATTGTCTTGAAACGCAATAGTGATGCTGCATTTCACACCTCTCAGCATTAACGCGAAGTGAAGTGGAGTGTATCTTTTGCATTTTGCCCAGCCTCGCTGGCCCTGATTGGCCTTCCTGTTGGCGCCACCATTTTCTTAATGTGCATTAACATTTCCTCATTGAGGCAGCATATGGGATATATGCAGATTAGGTGGTGCAAAATTGATTTTTTTCTGTAGTTCACTTAATGTGTCCTAGCTACTGCTTTTAGACTGGACGGCTACTGGATCCATACGATGACGTGTGGAACCGCGTCCCCTGAGATGAATACAGCCAATAGCTACTATGTTTTAGTGATGCCATGTGGAAAGGGCCATTGTCTTTCAGATATGTTTTGGACCCAAACTGTTCTTGTACATTGAATTGTGCCTGGAAATGGACTGCCAGCCAGTGAAATTGTTTTCAACAAGGGGGTTTTATATTCCCTGTAACCCACCCTGATCAACAATCTGATGGCAGCATTGTAGACTCAATGCTGTGTCTAAATAGTTTTCAATGGCAGACCCATGTGTTATAGTAATCCAAAGGGGATAGCCAGGAGCAGTAGCAATACCAAAAACAGAGGAAGTAATTATCATTTTATTATATTATTATGCCTGTGTGAACCTTGTACGGTGTGAGATGGTTCTGCTGGAGCAGAAACTTTCAGCATCTGGACATGATTAATGCCACGGTATGAGTCCATAAGTCTTCCCTTGAGACCAGGGCAAGATGAAAGGGAGCAGCAAATGACTCAAAGCACGATATATACTATTATCTAAGTAAAATTATTTTGTCATCTGAGGCAGAAAATCCTATAAGCACTGCACCCTTTCATTGCTAACAAAACTAAAGCTAAGTGGGGCCACTGTTTTTGTTTTTTTTTGTGTTGAAAAATCTAAGATCTTTTCATTCTGCCAATGAAGTGAAGGAACTGGCATAAAATTGGATATTTCATTGTCAGAAATAAAAAAAGAGAGAATAGCACAAAATTCTCATGCATCCCCAGGCAACTAACTGTTAGATATTCATTTATCTTATTAATGTTGTACCCTTTTTGTTATTGTCTTATCCCTTCAAGTCCTTTCTGACTTATGATGATCCTACGATGAATCTTGGATTCCCTTCTGGGAGAATGGAGGCATATAAAGGCAGTAAGTAAGCAGGAAGGTAAGTAAAGAAACAAGCCTATCCCAGGGTTTTCTAGTAAGATTAGTTCAGAAGATGTTTGCCCCTAGTTTCCCCTGAGGCTGAGAGAGTGTGCTTATTCGAGGTCACCCAAATGGGTTTCCAGGGCCAATAAGGGATTCAAACCATGGTGTCCCAGTATTCTAATTCAATACTCATACCACCCTACTATGCTGACTCACTTGCACGGTACTCAAAGTAAGCTTCTTAAAGCAGCTGCCTGATTCTTGGTGGGTGAGCTGTTCCTGATTTTCTGTATTGCACAGTACAGAGAAATGCTCCCCTTGATGACAGCAGTATGTGGATAGTTTCATATGGAGGGAGATACTAGTTAAGATATCTATAAGTTCGTCTGGGTGAAAAGTGCTTTGGGCTTTCACAGAATGCCTCTGCGCTACATAGTTAACAGTGTGACACTTGCTTAACTGCAATGGCTCCATTCAGCAGAATCCTGGGGTTTATAGGATGGTGATACTTAGAATTCCCTGCAGCATGGTGCTTCCCTGAACTATAGCTCTAGAGCTCTTTAGCAGAGAATTTTAAGCTCCAAATTCTAAGTGTTACAAAGCTACAAATCACCAAGCTATAAATCCCAGGATTCTGCTGAATGGAGCCTTGACAGTCTAACAAATACCACACTGTGGTAACTGTGTACTGTAAATAGGCTTGAAAATTCAGCTCCCGAACTGGGATTGGAATTGTCTTTATGTGTGACATACCTAAAAATATAGCCGATCTTTCCAAAATCATCCTCTCCACATACAGTTAGGATCATGAAGATAAACTTTTAACCTGTTCAGTCTAGGTGCCAAGCAAACATGAAACACTCCTTTCAACTCTGAAAAAGCAAAAAACACAACACAACACAAAACAAGACAAGGATGTTTGTTAATGCTTCCCACATAGATGGAGAAAGAGAGAGAGGTAGACAGACAGACAGACAGATGCATATTTTCTAGAACAAAAGCAAAACACCAGCTGACAACAGAAATCTTATACAAAGCTGCTTTCATTTAAGTATCTATACAGTCAGCCCTCCATATTTGCTAGGGTTAGGGGCACAGGAGCCCTGCAAAATCGGAAAAGCTGCAAATATCAAAATGTGTGTGTCGGTAGAATGGGTCTGAGGCATGATAGAGAGAGTAGGCGCACGGGGTCCAAGCCAGGTCAGCGAAAGGAGAGGGAAAGGGGGTAGGTTTGTATATACATCCTCTCTCTTGCTCATCTCCTTCCTTGGGTGTGGGGAGCATCAGGGAAGGTTTGTGGTGCTAAGAAATTGGGCTGTGATCTGTTCAGGCAGTGGCTGATGGAGGAGGAGGAGGAGGAGGAGGACTAGAGGCAGGTTTTTAAAGGGCTGCCTGGCCTGATTGGAGCCTCTGGAAGAGAAGGTTCCCCCAGCAAAGAAGTACCTGAGCTTAGAGAAACTTACAAATAATGAAATCCATGAAAGTCAAACCTGCAAATATAGAGGGCTGACTGTATCTGCCACTAGGTGCACTCCTATTTTTAGTGTCCACTTTGAATATCTTGTTATGCTAGGTAGGAAGACTTCCAGACTTGAAACTGCAAACATCAGAGCTAGGAAAGCTATTTTTTTGAAAGTAATTATTTCACTGTACTCACCGCAGTGTGCAGGTTAAAAAGTTGTTACTTAATAGCAGTGTTTTAAATGTATCATACTGCATTACTCTTTACTTTTACTTTTGAACAAAAATATCTCTTTAGAAATGATAAGAGAATAACATAAAAGTTGAAAAAAAATCAGCTCAAAAGGTCTCTAAAAATGCCCAGAAAAATAATTAGAAAATGTTTCTTGTTGCGTCGAAAAGTCTCTTCTAGTCATTACAGTGCTTTGAAATGTAACTTTGTTATGCTCTTGTTACAAAGAAAGCAACTTCTGGCAGGTAACTATGTTACTTAGAACTCGTTACCTCCAAGCTATGGTTAGTGTAAATATTAGCAATAGTGGCAACTGATATAGGACAAACTCAATGCTAGCTGATAGGACAAGATTTCTTTCTGGTGACGCTGAAAATTTGAACATGTACAATTTTAAATTCCACTTGTAACTATGTGCTGCCTTATTCATTAGCACTAAAATTAATTTTAAAAGATTATTAATTGATTAATAATTAATTTTAAGAGAAAGACTAAATCCTATTGCTAGCTCCAACTAGGGTAGACTTGTTAAATGGAATATCAGCCATTAATTCAATGCATCTAACTCTAGTTGTAATTAGCAGTTTGGATTTCACGGAGGGAACATGTCTTATTCTATTTTATAACAAATGGTTTTCTTGTTAAGATACTTTGTCCCATGAAGTCTGTTGATACAGAAAGGGCATACAATTTCCTTTTGAAAATATGTTATGGAGATCTAGCTCTTGATTTTTAAAACTCAAATCACATTTAAATTTTAGCACTGTCAGAACATATCTAAAAGCCAAGACTTATACACATTTTATTTTCCTTGTCTTTTTGAAAAACTACTCTAAGCAGGGCAATTATTAGCAACTCATGGAATGTGAGTCTATTTAAACCTGAAGGTAGAATAAACAATAGATACTATCCATCAGTCTCACTAATCATTTTGGAATGTTTTGTTAGACCCCATTTACTTTAGTCCCTTTCCGCTCAATCAAATGTGGCGCTTCAAACTCACTTCAGTAATGAAAAGTCTAAGAACTGACTAAAAGAGTAGGAACAAATGCAAGAGTTAATTCTGAACAAAAGATAAGTGTATTTGCAGCTTGTTCTCCAGTTTGGTGATCCTGCTACCAGCTTGGATCCAAAATATTGTTTTGCAAAAGACTTCATGTGCAGCATGGTCTCTGAGACATTCCAGCATACTAAGTAACTTCCTTCCCTGCTGCTTGGCTCCTGAATTCTAAGGGACCTTTGAAAGCAGCTGCTAAATGTGGGATGTGAAAATTGTAGTCAGGAAAAAAAAACAGGATTTTCCAATTTTTCCCAGAAAAACCATGGGGAATCCATTTTTCCCAATCCCAGTTAATTGTGTGTGGTGTGGGCTCTTTAAGAGTGAGCTGGAAGCTCTTTGTTTGATTTAGTTTAGTCACCAGTGGTGAAATCTCTTGTAATTTGAATCTATTTTGACTCTATTTTTTCATTTCTGAGTCTCTGGAGCAGCAGGGAAAAAAATGCTTGCTCCATCTTCTACATGGCATCCTTTCAAATATTTAAAGATGGTTATCATATCATCTCTCCTCCAACCTAAACATACTCAGCTCTTTTTGCTGTTCCTCATAGGGCTTGGTTGACAGCAGTGCAGGGGTACTGGATATCATGATATTCCCTGCTCAGCCGTGATAACTCACAGGCTGAAAGCTGGACATAAACTAAACTGTTCAAGAGTCTAAGATAACTATTTTACATCCAACATATTTTAGTTACTCCCTATAATGTTATTGTTGTGTGCCTTCACATCATTTCTTGGGCCATTTCCGCACTAGAGTGTTATAGTGCTATGATTCCATTTTCAACATCCTTTCAGCAGCCAGGTGGCCCCTCCCGAAACTGCAAACCCCAGGATTCCATACGATGTTGAAAGTGGAATCATAGCACTATAACACTCTAGTGTGGAAATGGCCTTACTTATGGCAATCCCAAGGCAAACTTATCACAGGATTTTCTGGGGCTGAGAGTGTGTAATGTGCTCAAGGTCACTCAGTGGGTTTCCATGGCTGAGCGGGGAACTGAACCCTGGTCTCCACTGCTCAGACCACTGCACTACTGGTGCTCTATAATATAGTTGCTTGATAGTTATAATTACTCTAGTATAGTTACTCTATAGATATTCTCTAGAGATGATAAAAATGACAGAGATATTGGCCCTTTTTGCACTGCATTCACCATGCGAAAGGGCCTCTGGGGTGTTGTGCAATTGCAAGGAGCGGTCCACATGACGTCCTTGTAATTGCGTGATGCTGCCGGGGCCAGCAGGTGCCGATCGCGCACGATTTCATTTTCACCTTGTAGCCGAAAATGGTGTGTGATCGCGCATCGCTCCAGAGCCCCATGCGTACTTACCGTGTGTGCGGAGCCTCCGGAGCCACGGCGCTTGTGCTTCCTGCCCCAGCGCGGCCTGGGAAAATCCCAGGCTGTGCTGCGGAAGGAAGAGGAGGAACCCTCATGCTACCTGCTCGCCAGCAGGCAGAGGCTGCGGAGGCAAAGCAGTGGGGACACAAAAGCCTCCCGCAAGAGGCTGCTTGCATGATCCCCGTGGCCCAGCACCACAAAAAGGTAAGGTGCAGAAAGGGCCATTGATAGGAGGAGAGTATGGTGGTTGAATCTCAGTGGTGGAAAGGTACACACCTTTTGGTGTACCTTTTAACATATACAAGACCATGGAATAGTTATTTAATAGTTAATAGCTATTGCCACTAGTTATTTAGTGGCAAACCTTTACAAGAATACGTACAGCAAAATCAGGGGCAGAGGATCTGTGTAAAATCTGTTTGAACAAAAGGGGCCAATAAGCCTGCTTGGCAAATGGTGGAGCAAGTTAAAGTATCTATCCAACCAAAAGATCTGTGGGATGGTCTAAAGATGATTTACGCATCTGTAGCAAATAAAATGCTCAGTACTGTCCTCTCTATTTGGGACAATTTTCAGATAGGCAAATATAGTTTCATTGCTCCTAAACCTAGGAGATATAAGCCTTTTGATGTTCTCCTTATGATCCTCATTTATTCCAAAATGCTCCCTACATCTTTTCTAATAATCCTATAATTGCATACCACAAAGATAAGATTTGTCTTGTCACAACCCGTCCTTTCCAAAATAGCAACGTGTTCCTAGTAGTGAAGCAACAAATGGACAATATTTAGTCCTGTTGGTTATGACATTTGGTTCTCAGCTTCTTTGCCTTCTTCTATCAACTTGCTCAAGCAGACAATCTGATATTTCTGCTACACGGTAGAGGAAACTTGGCAGCTGCAGGAATCTACAGGTCAAGCTCTGGAATGCAGTTTTCCAGCCATGGGATATGCTGGTGTTCATATTGGCTCATGGGTTTTGCCTAATTAAAGCAATATACACTGGATATTAATATCACTTGCAATTTCTAGTAAGTCAGATCTGGGGGAACAGATTACATATTTAGGATGCCTTAATCTGCACAGCAACAGTGGTTCACATATTTTGATGTTTTTCCAAAGTGCTGCTCAGGAAACTAAATATTCAGAGCAAGGGTTTGCTCTTGTTTTGAATAAATGGATGGTCTCTGTGTTAAATATTTCCTTATACTGTCCAAATTCCTTAAACAGTTCACCTTTCACCCAGTAATAAGCGCCCTTTATCTCTCCCATTGCAGAAATCATGTGAGACTCTTCCTAAGATCCCTTGTCTTGTTCCCTTTCCAAATCTAATACAAACTCCTTATCCCTGTTATGAAAGTTCTCCATGGCTTTGCACCTCCTCATTTTTCAGTCTTTTGAGTTATATCGCTACCCTTCAGTTATTCTTTTCACATGCTTCAACTACCACAACTGTCTATATCAAGAGTGGGCATTTTGTGGATTGTGGGCTGTGGATTGTGGGGACCTCTAGACCCCACTTTTGCAATCCATGAAGCCTCTCAGTAGTCCCCCAAAGTCCTCTAAACTCCCAATATTTTTTTTAAAAAAATAGTGTGATTTTTGGACAATTTTTGCCTCAAAGCCATGTAGAGAGCCCCCGAATGTGTGAAAACAAGTGAAATTACAGCCATTCTGGCCCCTACAAGCACCCCAGAATCCCCATACAACATACAAATACCTCTGTTTTCCTCTACAGCCCTTCTCAAAATGCCAATAGGAAGTGATGTGACATCACGTCTGGCCACCATTTTGAAGAGACTATAGAAGAAAATGGACTTGCTCTGGGGTAGTGCAGACCATGAGGGGATAACAGTCTGAGAAAAAAAAATGGCCCTTCAGTTCCCTGCAATTGCCCATTCCTGTTCCATATCATAACATTGCCTCCTGTCTGTGCAACAGCCTACCACTACATGGAAATAAGCACTGTTTAGGTACCACAGTGTGCATGCATGCTCATACATGCCCACACACATGCTTGAGAGAAAGAGATCAGCTTTGTGCAGTGGTTGCTTGCACAATTCATGGGAAAATAGGAAGTTGGAAAGTGCTTGTCCTTTTTCTTCCATGCAAGATGCTCCCCCCTCCACATTGGTTGGTGATTTTTTGGCAGGGCATTCTGATATGTGTTGATGCACCTTTTCTCACCAAGAAGGGGAAATTTAGTGATTATTCTTCACAGTCCAAGTCTGAACTGACTTACCAACACTAGGCCTCTCTCCCTACTGTGACATGTTAAAGCTGTGTAAGCTTATCACGAAGTAGTTGACTCTGGAGGTTTTGCTGTGTCATTTATGATTTGCAGAATAAGCAAATTCCCCATCCACAGTGTGGCATTTACAAATGATTTTTTCCTCCTGTTGTGTCTTACAGTAAAATTAGCACCAACTTTTCAGCTCTGTTTGTGTTAAAAATAAATGCTTGCGAGAAATATAAGTATTTACATAGGGAGGAATGTCTAATAGAAATGAGAATATTTATTATCCTTTATTGTTTATGTTGGATCTGTAGGCCACTATAATATCAGTTTCCATGATCCTTAAAAGCATTAAAATTGGAATCTGGAAACATTACTTTCTGAAGTGCAAATTCCAGAATTCTTTTGCCAACCTGGTTAGTATTTGGGGATCCTGAGACTTGTAGTCTAAAAACTACACTTTAGCTAAAATAATGATGATTCCCACAAAAATACTCTTCAAAATTTCACAGATGAAATGTGGGACACATATATCTGAACAACATCAGAGTGTCACCAAGATGGCAAAAACTGTTACTGAGGAACAGCAGACAAACTGGGAGAGGCTGCAGCAGTTTGCCTTTTGCCTGTGCCTACTGGGAAGAAGAAAATTCCACTCTCTTCCTCTTCCCAGCCCAGATAATTGAATGCAAACTACTTTTGCAATTTGAACTCTGTTTGCAGCAATGGAAGTAAGCCAAGGAGAAAGGAAGAAACTGGAAGGAGGAGAGATAAACCAGGGCACTTTAAAAGCAGCTGAAAAAGTGGGATGACAAAGGATTAATTGGGACTGTTCTTGCCAAATTGGGACAGTGGGAGACTATGCACAAAACCTGCAGAGGAGACCTCTAGAACTCATGGGAGTTACATCAAACGAAATGCACATGAGAAATTCTCGCATTCATGTTTGGCAAGCAACACCAACACTTGTCTGTCCCAGTTTGGGGATGTTTCTGCTAATTTTAAGTTTCATCTGATACATTGGATTCTATAGAACATAATTCCGAGCAGACTGAATAAGATGGTGCTGCAAGAGCTGTATATTGATCATGATGGCATGGAAGATATTTTCCTTTCATCCTGCTGCACGTTGGGCAATATTTATCCCATTGTCGATGTTATATTATTTAAAAATGAACTGGACCCAGTGTATTGTGTTTGTCAATACTAAACATAAGATATCATTTCTCTTTTGTAGTTTAAGTAAAAACAATTTAAGGACTTTGCAGAAATGTCTGTCTTCAAGTGATGTCCACTTCAGTCATTGCTATATACTACATCCAGCATTCAGACGGATTACATTTTAATATTCATACGGAAGCTTAATTAGAATGGATTATTAGAAGATCATAAGGGTATTGTGCTGCAATAGGATCATGTAGCATGGAAGATGAGCTGGCTAATATTTCAAATTGTGTCTCCATATCACTTAGCATCTTTACACAAACATAGGAACATAGGTCAGATTGATGGTCTATTTAGCTAAACGTTGTTGTCTATGCTGACCGGCAAAGCCCCTCCCAGGTTTCAGACAGGAGTGTTTGTCTGCCCTACCCAGAGAAGCCAGGATTAAACCTGGGATTGTTTGCATGCAAAGCATGTGCACTATCACTAAGCTATGACCGTTTCTCTAAACAGAATCACTAAGGAATGTCAATGAACATGACATAGCTTTTTAAGAGGATGTGCTGAGTCTTCAGCCTTTTTTTGCTTGCAAGTTGTTGCAAACAGGTTTTTTTTTTTTTTTTGAGGGAGCCAAAAATATTTCTGTTCCTCTGTCAACTTAATTATGCATGAACCTTTTAAATACAATACTGTCTGCTATTCTGATGCTCTGGTCAGTGCTGCTTTCCTTCCACCCCTTCCTCCCATTTTCTCCCTGTCTATTTCTCTGGTTTATGATATGTACTATATGATGAACAGTCAGCTACTGAACAGGAAAATTTTTCTGATCCTAAGGATAGCTATTAGGGAATGAAGCCTATAGTCCCTACTAGAGTCCCAAGTTCCACATCACATTTAATATTTGAAAGTGCTGTATTTACTTTTTAAAAATTGAATTCTAGGATTGTTTTTAGGAGTTTTTAAAGCTTGTTTTAATGTGTTATTTTATTTTTTAAAAATCTTTATATTGTTTTAATTGTTTTTATTTGTTCATCACTTCGAGAGCTCTTGTGGGCTTGGAGGCAATCCAGAAATACTATAAATAAATAAATAACGCTGATAGGTTGTTGTTGGGTTTTCTGGGTTTTGAGGCCATGTTTCTATTAGTGTTCTATACTCTGAAGATGCCAGCCACAGATGCAGGCGAAATGTCAGGAGAAAATACTAATAGAACACAGCCTCAAAACCCAGAAAACCCACAACAACCTATGGATTCCGGTCATGAAAACCTTTGACTTTACAACAAATAACGCTGAGTTAACAAGTGCCATTAATTTAATTTAACTGAGACTGAAAGTTGAATTTATCTCTTTGTTTTATAAGTTTTTAATTTGATTTTCACTATTTCATACACAAACACACACACAATTATGTTTTATTACATTTTATTACGTGATTGAGTTCACATTGTAAAACTGTGTTGCTTCAAGTAGACTCTGATTTATAGCAATTCTATCCAAGGGTTTCTTGACAAGATTTACTCATAGGAAATTTGGCATTGCCAAGCTCAGTGAGTATGACTTGCTCAAGGTCACCCAGTGGGTTCCCATGGCTAAACTGTGATTTAAACTTTTGTATCCTGGAGTCCTTGTCTGATACTCAAATCACTATACCACACTAACTCTCAGCTGGGATACTAGCTGGTAAATAGATAAATGGAAATGACTAAGGTAGCCCTTTTAAATATATGTACAAAAATACATATTTTGCAAGGAGTTCTGTCAGATGCAGTGTTTTGAAGCACTTGTTTTGGTATTTTGTATTTTCTGATGGCAATTGTTTATATAAAGTTTGTCCTTTGATGGATATTTCAGTCAATTGAAAGCATCATTTATTTATTGGAACTCCATCCCACCATCTCACAAAAATCAATGCTCACAGAAAAGTTAATGCCATCCTATGAAACAGAAGTTTTATTATAGTTGCCTTTATTCTACTTGTTCAAGGAATCATATAAACCATTGTGCAAGCAACCATGCAAATCTTGTGCAAGCTAACTTTCAGTTAGTTTCACCTTGAAACTCAAGTACAAAGTATAAGAAGGTCTTTCCATGACTAGAAGACACTACTTCTTTCTCTACTGTTTGATTATAAGAACTTGAAAAACTCTTGTAGATTATCAAATAATTCATTATAAAATAATTCACCACCTCTCTACCTAAAATTGTTGTTTCATAAATAACCTTCATTCTCTGCTTCTCCCTTGCATTTGGCAGTCATGGGTAGAAAATAGAATTCCTTCAATCAATTGGTGTTAAGATAAAATGGAAGGAGAGACAGAAAGATACATATGTGTGGCAAAGTCACACTGAAGCCATAGTTTGGTTTGAGAATCTGCGCACTTCCCCTCCCCCTTCCACTGATAGGAGTGGTCAGAATATCAGCAACCCTGGTTTTTGTAAAGGGATGCAGCACAGTCTTAAAATAGCACTTATGTCGGCTTTTGTCGCATTAACTGTGGGAACTCTGGTGGAAATACATTTAGGCACTTGAAGACTATAAGTTTTGAGATAAGCCTAGCTGATACTGTGAACAGCTTGCTTGAGAGGTAAATTGCATGCAGAAACTAAACATGACAGCCAGAGATAAAGCACTTATTATGATTAATACCAGAAGATGTAACAGGCATTACTTACTACAGCCTCAGGAAACCTCACTCCCCCCACCCCAACTCTTTTACCTGGTGATAATGTTTACCATTCCATTTGTACTCCTAGGGCTCCTCAGAGTTTTTGCCAGCTGACCACTTAGTCATGAAATCTCTCACTCAGGCAAACTTTGAGATTATTTTTTGTGTATTCATTAAAAGATTTACAAGAGTTAAAATCTTACTTGCCTATTAAAATATAAAACATTCTGGCAGAACCTTTTTTGCCCCTTTCTAGGGGAATGGGGCAAGATTTTAATTACACCACCCATGAATTGTTATGGATCTTCTTCTGAATTGTTTATATTACTTCTCATGCTGCACATGCCAATATGACTTCTCCGGCTCCTTTGAGAAACTTGTAGAAATTAGCTCCTTTTTAAAAATCACCATGGTCATTTCCCCACTAGACTGTTGTAGTGCTATTATTCCACTTTCAACATTCTATGGAATCCTGCGGTTTGCATTTTAGGGAGGGGCCTCAAAGGCCTCTCCCTAAACTGCAAACCCCAGGATTCCATAGGATGTTGAAAGTGGAATAATAGCACTACAACAGTCTAGTGTGGAAATGCCCCAAGTTAAAGAAATATGGTTTTACCTACCTCATGTATGGGTGAGGCAACACTGAGTGGTTAAGTGAGGGAAAAAATCTGCTTTCCAAAATTATTAAACTCTGACTAAGATCCAAAAATGGCAAAATTGTTGTGCAATCGCCTGTTAGGCAAACAATTTCACACTTTCTGTGCTTGTAGAGGTGGTAGCAGTGGTGCTGGAAGCAACAGAATGAATATGCTGGTTCAGAGCTTATTCCTTAACTGTTTGACTTTGGGGCACATGGTTCTTGGAGCCAAGGCATTCTGGAAGGCATGGCTTGGGCAATTGCCTGTCCTGTTATACAAAACATTAGTCCCAAAGCACCTTGATGCTATGGGTCTCCTCTCCAAGCCAGACATTCAGGGAATAAATGGTTCTGAAGCTAGCTGCTGGCTTTTCTTCTTTTCTTCTTCATTACCATCACCTTGTTACTGTAATTTTCTGCATTGCTTTTGTGTAACTACCTCTGTTCCTAAGTTTTTATTGCATTTTAGACACCCATCTTTTAGGTTCTATCATGTTTCTAATGATACGTAAGTGCTTAAATTCTTAAATTATATGTAGATGTTGTAATGGATTTAAGGATTAAATGGTGTTTAAGGGGATGTCCAATCATGAAATAAGGGTTTCTGTTCTGAGATTCTGAACAAAACCAAAAACTAATTTATTCATTGAATCTATATCCCACCTTTCTCCCAAATGGGACCCGAGGTGGCTTACAATAATCTCAAAAGATACTCCTAAAACATAATTTAAAAAAGTTAAAAAGAAATTAAATGTCACAGTTCTTAAAACATGCTTAAAACAGTAAAGACACTTAAAACATATTTAAAACAATTTCAATATCAGACTAAAAGATGAAAACAGCACACCACTTTCACATACATCACCGCTTGAAAAATAAAATTCCAGATTCAGATGCCTGCCTAAATAAAAATGCTTTTATATGAAAATAGATAACCATGATACCTGGGTGATGAAAGGCTTTATGTTAGAGGTGTGTAGCCACTTTGTCCAAACATGAATAATTTAAGCAGGAGCACCAACTAGTCTTGCTCAGAAAGAGGTAAAAGAGAAGTCAAATCAGCCAGGTTTCAAGACAAGACTCATGGGGCAGGAACAAAGGGTGATGGCAGTAGGTGTCCCTACTGGTATGACCTCAAGCAGGGGAAGGTATGGTGCTGGGGTTTGGACATGTGTGGTAAGGTAAAAGCAGGATAGATACTTGAATTCTATCTTCTGTTTTGATTCTTTCCCATCCCTTGAATGCCAGGTTGGTACCTACTAAAAACAACTACCATTTATGTCTACATTGTGGATGATTGGTCCAACATGGTATGCATTAGAAGCCTGGGTGGATGAATTTCGTAGAGTGGATCTGTCACAATCTTGTCTACCTGGATAATTGGTGCAGCACAAACCCAGACTGGAAGGGAATAGGAGTTGCCATCGTACATAAGGATTCAAATCCCCTCATGAGAAAACCTATCTGTCCTGGCACCTAAGGATTTGTACCTTCTACTGCGCCATGAAGTCAGAATAGGTATGCTGTTGGCCAAGGTGGCATTGGAGCTGGTGTTAGGAAACCAAAGGATGATGGTTTTGAAGGACTTCATGGCTACTGTGACAACCATGGGGATCTCTTGCTACATTGTTCATCAGACACATGAGGGAAGATATACCCAGGATCTGGTTTTTACTGTTGGGCAGATGAAAAATGATCTCTTTTTCTTGGCAGGGGAATTGTCAACAACACTGTTGTCAGATATTGCCCTATTAAGTTTGGTCTGATGGTAACAGCCCCTTCCACAGAGGTGGGGTGGGGGCTATGAAAATGATCTGCCCATGCCAACTTGTCAAAACTGAAGAATTCCTGAATACTCTGTGGGATTTTCTGGCTGACAGGCTGCCAATTCAGTTTGTGAAACCACAAAACAGAAGGAGCCATTGATACAATCATTCCAAGCACCAAAGCTGGTGCTGTGGACCCCAGAACTCATTGTGGTACAAAGAAAATCTATACCAGAACCGTATTAGATAATGGCTAGAGTGCATGTGATGTAGGTCACAGAGGAAGATGATCAAGAATCAGCAAGAGGTCTTCATTGTGTCTATTATGCAGCAATGAAGTTGACAAAAATGATAATACTATTTCTCTATTATTGCATCATTGGCATGCTGTCCAGCAGAGTTACTCTGAATAGTGAGGAGTCTGTTGGGCTCAGGCTCACTGAGATCAGCTCTGGATCTCTTGGTTATTTGCTGTGCTGAATTTGCTAGACACTGTAAGCAACAAGCAACTGATATTTGCTCAGAAGTTGATGCCACAGTTACCACAGAGTCTAAGGAAGTGTCCCACTCTCCATTTCTAATGTTTCCTGGAATCAGTTTCAGTCTGATTATGAGGACAAGACACTTGAATTAGGGCATCCCACCACATGTAAAGCTGACTCTTGCCCTTGTTGTCTGATACGATCTAGGAAAGTAGAATTCACCATGTGGATCCAGGTGTCATGCTCCACTTGAGAGTTTGTCATCTTCAAAAGACAAAGCAAATGTACTTCTGGGGAGCTGCAGCAGACATCTGATAGCCACCAAAGTCCTCCTTAAGTTCAGCAGGTTGAGTCAGCTTCAGAGCAGGAAGAACAGTTTAGGAGAGATCCCCACCAGTCTCTGAGAAAGGTTGGAGGCCCAGGCATCTGGCTCAGACCATTCCCTGCAGACAGAGTGAAAGGCTACTATCTTCAGGAAGAATACAGTTTTGGAACACTCTGTCAGGCATGTCCTAGAGATCAGGGCATTGGCTGAACAGGATGCCTTTATAAGAAGGTACTTTCCCCAGCTGAACTGCTGAATATAAATTCAGTTCTCCTTTTGACAGGTTGGATCTTGCAAGTGTTTATGGGATTTATGACCCTTGGATGGTTTCTTGACTCTGCTACGTGATTCTCTAGAACTCTCTGATTTATGGCTTTTTCAACCCTGGATTGTTTTGACATCAAACACTACCTGTTTCCATAACTTCTGATTTTGGCACCCTGAATTCTTGTTTGATGTTGAGAGCAGGACACTGGTGGTGGCAAATCCCTCAGTCTGTCTGGTGAGAGATGGCTATTGCTTTGAAAGAAGCTGTGGTATGCCCTCTCTTGAACAGGATGGCCTTGAACCCTGAGGCATGTAAGAACTACCATCTGGTTAGTAATACTTCTTTTATGAGCAATGTGCTTGAGGAGCTGGTGGCTGGGCAACTCCAGATGTTCTTGGAAGGAACAGATTATCTGGAACCATTTCAGACTGGTGTCAGGGCAGGGTGTGGTTCTGAAACAGCTTCAGTTGATCTGACTAGTGAACAGCTGAAAGTAAAACACAGGTGGAATGCTACCTTCTTGATGTTCTTGCAAATCCCAGGATTCCATAGTTAAAGAGGAATCATAGCACTATAACTGTGTGGTGTGAAAGGGACCCTAACAAAAGAAAAAATAAAAGCACTGAACTTATTCAGTGCCAACTGGTGAATTACAAAAAATCTTAATCTAAAGATGTTCCAGCTGTATGGGGTTAAGAAGTGTCCTTCTTGTGGAAGAAACCTGTTGGCCAATCTCAGACATCTATTGACAGAGAACTCTGCCAGCAGAACTACTCTGCTGGCTCACATCTACCAGCAGAAGAATCATAAATCTCCAGGATCTCTTTGGTGAGATGTGTTTGGATTCAACACAGCTTCAGCTGGCCCTTTATCTTGTCAGTTGAAATTGCATCCTTAGTCAGCAGTGTAGTGGATTCAGGACTCATAGGATCAAAGCTGCAGGACTCTTTGATTAAGAGTTTTGTGATATCATCTGTTGCCCCTCCTCACAACTCCCCTGTGCTCTCTGAGCTGAAACACAATCCCAACAGTAGCTGGAAGCAAAATGGATTTTCCCAGCACCAACAATATATTGCTATGAGCCTATCCTTGTTGTAATCCAAACTATTTTTTTGAGTGGGTTGGTCTTGAACAGGCAATAACTCCTGGAATGATCCAGTAGTTTTACAAAAGACTTGCTCCTGGTGGAAATGAAAACTGCTGGATCAGCACAGCTGCCTGAAATTTTGGACTCTTTTAGAGATATTGCTAGAAGGACTTTCATGATGATGATTCAGAATTTACTGCTATGCTACTGCTGTTGCCTGCTGGTTTTCCCTCCCAAGATGGTCAATACATGCAGCTCAGAAACCTGCTGAATGCAGAAATGCAAGCAAATGTAAGGCAGCATGCCAGGCTGGCCTCACTTTTGAGGCATTATGAATTTCTCCACAAATGCTTGCCTCTGTTTAGATTCAGAATGCCTTGGCTAGGGCCCTTTCCACATGGCATTTTCCATGCGAAAGGGCGCCTGGAGCATCGCGCGATTGTGAGGAGCGATCTGCACGATGCACTCACAATTGTGTGACGCTCCAGGGGCAGGCAGGTGCCAATCGCACACCTTTTCATTTTCGGCTAGAAGCTGAAAATGGTGTGCGATCACGTATTGCTCCTGGGCCCCGCGTGCACTTACCTGGTGTGCGGAGCCTCTGGAGCCGCGCCGGTCACACTTCCTGCCCCAGTGCAGCCTGGGAAACTCCCAGGCTGTGCTGTGGAAGGAAGAGGTGGGGGTCTCGCATGAGCAAGTAACTGTTGCAGAGCCAAAGGACCCTGGATGCGAGAGCCTCTCACTGGAGGCTGCTCGTGCGATCTCTGCACTCCAGCGCCGGAAAAAGGTAAGGTGCGGAAAGGGCCTGGGAGTGAAGGAACTGGTCCCTAGTAAAGGAAGAAAAGTCACAGTCAAAGTACATGGGATGCAAGCTTCTGTGACTAGATATTCCAGCATATGTTTAATTGAACAGCTTCAAGAATTCTCAGTTTGGATTGAGGATGTGTTTGTTGGGGAGGGAAGGGGTGGCTGATAAGCAAAGGTGTAGCTATGGGGAGATAGAGAGAATGAAAGCATAGGTGACCTAGTAAGAATGCTGCCTGTCCACAGATTTTTCTTTCATTCTCCAAATTTCTAGCATTGCAGAGTTAAAATTGTTCACACCTGGAACTCTTATATTTGCTGTGCTGCCATTCCCTTTGTTGCTTTGCTTGTTCCTGTCATTTGGATGCCTGAAATGTATTTCTAAATGCTTAATTGAAAATTTAAGTTACTCTATGCTACAAATTTGGGAACTGAATTGAAATTTCATTCAGGCAGGAAAAAATTGGTCTCTTCTAACTCTTCAATTCTATGATTCTATGAATTTTTATTTTGGGGGGACAAAATCCCCATTTTCTTCCCCCATAGCTCCATCTCTGTTTCCGCATCAGTAGTGAGGCAAATCTACTATTGATTTTAAAAGAGCTGTCCAGTTCACTGAATTTATTGTTGGACTTCCTTTAAACCTCAGAGTAAAACACAGAGTAGATTTACTACCATATTGATATGGAAACCACTAGCTGTGACTGGGAGGACTTCGTTAATTCTTTCTGCACACCCTTTTCCCCTCCCTTAACCGTCTCCTCCAACTGCATTATTTGTGAAGGAAATAGGATAAACAGAAAAGAATTGTCTTCCTCTTCCTCTACAGGTAATAGCAGCTTCAAGGGGGTGAGTTAGGCCAAGAAAACAGCAGTGTGGTCCAGTTCAAATCAGTCCCCATGCTGCAAAATTACAAAGCTGTAACTTGGCCTTTAATGGCAGGGCCTAATCTTAAAGCTTACCTTTAAGATAAGCTTAAATTTTAAGGGGGTTTTTTTGGTCATTTTTTATTTATTTAGAAGATTTACAGCCTGGTAAACTCATCTAAGAAAAACATAAAAGCACAACATTTGAAGAAAGAAGAAAATAAAACAAAATGTAGCAATTGGCTGTTGCAGGCTTTTGTTTTGAGGTTACATCCAGTCCTACTATACTAGACTATATGAGAAGCAGCCCCATACCTAGAAATTGAAAAAGTTACTTTTTTTTTGTTTTACTACGCCTTGTAGAATACCCTAGCCAACATGACCAATGGCTTTGTAGTCCTGTTGCCAATACCTGGCAAAATGTCTGCATAAGAGTGAAATGGCTTTCAACAGCTATTTGACAGAGGATAAATGGAAACATCATTTAAAGCACTTCTTCCCTCTCCCTACCTCTTCCCCACACCATGTATAATTTTCCAGCAGTAGCTAAACTCATGGAAACTTTTTTCGTAATTAAATTAGACATGAAATCAGTCGTATAGATTCATTTCCCTGTTTGTCTTTTTTTTTATTAATTAGATCTGTACCATCTGTCTCTGTTTATCTCATCCTCAACCTTTTCATCTACTGTTTTATGTTTATATGTTAAACACATATTGGTTTTCATGAGAGCTTTTAGAGCTACCATCTTCTGGCTGCAAACACACTCCAGCTTTCATTTCAGCAGAACACATTAGGGGAAAAAATTGAGAACATTGTACAAGGACTCAGATAACAAAAAGGTTCACTAAAGCCTGCAAAGGGATAGATAAAATAATACTGCCACTATAGTTCATATAGGTCTCAGAAACCTCTCCACTCTTAGGTAAACAATGGATTCGGCACTAAGGCCTGGATGCATTAGTCTCCTGGACACCTTAGTGGATCAGATCAGAATAATATTGTTGCAGAGCAACCCCTACTCTGACCACAAACTGAGGAGGGAATCAGAAGGTGAGAACATGCATCAGTTTATTGAGATGAAGTGTTTTGGGACTGTACTTTTTGAGTCAGAGGGTAGAAATAGATATGTCTGCCATGCTCTGTTGTCAGAAGCAGAGGGAAACAAACAATCAGAAAAGAAGACATCAAGTTTGTTAAGATGAAAGCTAAACAAGGAAGAGAAAAGGCATGAGTTATCTTTCTGAGGGACTCTGTTGTATCCATCTTCTCTCAGACCATCTCATGGGCCCTTTCCGCATGGCATTTGCTATGCGAAAGGGCGCCTGGAGCATTGCGTGATTGTGAGGAGCGATCTGCATGATGCACTCACAATCGTGCGATGCTCCAGGGGCCAGCAGGCACCAATCATGCACCTTTTCATTTTTGGCTGGAAGCTGAAAATGGTGCATGATCACACATTGCTCCCGGGCCCCGCATGCATTCACCTGGCGTGCGGAGCCCCCAGAGCCATGCTGGTTGTGCTTCCTGCCCCAGTGCAGCCTGGGAAACTCCCAGGCTGCACTGTGGAAGGGAGAGGTGGGGCTCTCGTGCGAGCAGGCAGCTCGTGTGGAGCTGAAGCAGCAGGGACGCAAAAGCCTCTTGCTGGAGGTTGCTCGCACAATCCCCTCACCCCAGCGCCAGAAAAAGGTAAGGTGCGGAAAGGGCCCTGGTATTCTTTAGGGATTTCAATCTCCACTCAATCTCCATTGCTGAGTGAGATTGCAAGAGTTTTTGCACATTTTTAGTGATTATTTTTTTTAACATTTTGAGACTTTTTTTGTGAAACGTGTGCCAAAACCCCTAACACTATGTGTAAAAACCATGGATAAAATATGCTGCTTTCTATGCAAAAACATGTTTTGTGAAAAGCTCAATTTTTTGTGCACCAAAAGTCTCCACTGAAAGTCCCAAAATATGAAATATCTCATGGTGGTGAACTGTTTGTTTCAGTACTCTGTCTTAATATATTGCTAACTCATTCTCATCAAAGACAGAAGACTTTGCAAATATTTTTTTACAACCTTACTCTTAATATGGAGAAATGCAGTTCTAGATGCTTAAAAACAATTTGCTCCCAGCAGTACCAGTCAAAAGTGGGAGGAAAGCACAGGAAAGTTGCAATGGAGAATTACAGAGTCTTTCTTTCCTGGCAAAAATCTATGAATAGAGCAGGAGAATTGCATGAGGGAAAGCCTTGTCTAGAAGCACTCTCAGATCTCACTTTCTGGCTAGCACTCCTGACAAAGGAATGCAAAGCACATTGGCTGCTCTGTCTCCTTCAGAGCTGCTTCTTCTTTCAGCAAGCTCTCCTATGTGAACTGAGAAGGAAAGAACTGATCACAGAAGGGCAAGATCCTTTCTGCTTGCTTGAGTTTCTCTAATCAGCTGCAGACTTGCAATTATAGAGAAAATGGATAGGATAACAGTCCCAGGTTGAGCTGGTGTGTTCTCTCATTATGGTTGTGAAAGAATGAGAGGTCTTCAGTTGTTGTAGTATTTTATTGGTATAAAAACAGACTAGAGGAATGAAGAGTAGCTTAAGAGATTCCTTGAAGACCTTTCTTTACGCTAATGCCTAGAGAATTTGATGATCATGGTCCTTTTCTGGTGATACCTGGATGTGATACTTGCAGCACTGCTGGGTAGTAAGGATGCTGTTCAGGATATTTTATACACATCCTCCCACTTTCCACAACTGTCATGATTTTAAGAGATACAAACTGGTTTAAATTCTTACTATATAATCTGAACCAGAATTACCTGTAGAACCAAGAAGTACTCCAATTCTTTTAAACTGAGCATAACAAAGCATTCTTGTCAATCTTCTAAATATTTTTTTGTAATAGCTTATTTTTTGGTCAGGGATTCTTTGGGAAACTTAGGCCCTTTCCAGATGTGGGGGGGGGAATGGCGGAACATGCTACTGACTGGATTTTAACTTCATCCAGGCGAGTCCGTCGTGACGAGGAGGAGTGTGAGCTCGTCGCTCCACACTCCTCCGGCGTCCTAAATGGTGGCTTCCAGTTGGTGGAGGCTCTCCACTAACTGGAGAAGCTCACCAGCCAGAAGCCTGCCCCCAGCAGATCTGCAGGCACGCACTTGCACGAGCCTGAAAATCTGCTCCGGAGCCGGGCAACGGAGCAGCACGGGGTTGCGCACTCCGTGCTTTTTAAAAACCTCTAAAAAGAGATTTTTAAAAAACACGCCGCACGACCAGTTCCGGTCGCCCCTGAGTGGACTGAGGTATGGAACTACAAAAAGTAGTCCGCCCCAGTCCACTCTATGGTGCAGAAGACCTCCGTTGGAGGTCGCCCCGCACCGTTTTAATAGCCCGGTGCAGAAAAGGCCTTATTCACACAATTACTGAGGCTATTCAGTTTTCCAGAGGGAAAAAAGTGCTACTCTCAACTCTTCAAAGCACAACAGCTTCATATCTCTTCTCCATCTCTCCTTGTACCCCCAGAAATGTCTAATAGTGGAGAAAATATTGCATGATTTCAACACAGTGTGAACAGTGATGGGGAGGCAAACAGTGTGAAGGGTGAACTGCTTTTGGTGGCCATCAGAGATCACCTGTATTGTCCAGTTCTGTACTTGTGTAGTGTCCTTCATGGCTTTTTAGTTTTGGCACGATCAAAGCACAGAAATGACTATTTAAATCCAGTTACTTATATAATAATTACTTACCACCTTCATTTAATGAAAGTTAATACATTGATTTATTGGTTCATAGGCAATCACTAACTGAACTTGAAAAAAGCTAATTATATTTCACTAGTTATTTGCTAACTCATTTTCCCCTCTCCTGAACAAGTAAATTTGTTGGTTAATAACACTCTTTCCATGGTGCAATTAGTAAGATATTTGGTCTTTTTATTCATTGCTTAGGGTAGTCTCAAGAGGAGATGGGTGGCTGGGCAGTACTAGGGATATTAGAAACTGGAAATGTCAGGGACTGAACTTGGGCCCTGGCCCTTCTATGCAAAACATGTGTGGTAGATTTGATCTTTGCAGACCATGCCTCTTGATTCTAAGTGAGTGCCAAGGTAGAGGATATAATTATTCGACAATCTACAAATATGTTTTGCACATGCTCCAAGGCACTCAAAATATTTTTGATTAAGAAATCTCCATCCTTGGTTCACTGACTCACGTTGGTAGTGATCTCGTGTTGCAGTTCAGTATTACAGTGGAGCAGTATCCTCTATATGGAATGACAACATAACTCCATATTCACCTTTTCCAATTAAGGGAAACAATACAGGGTTTGAATCAGGGTGAATGAATGGGGTATATGTTGGTGGACATGAAAAGAAGAAAAACCCAGTGCTGTAGGATGTAATTCAGATGAAGGCAATGGCAAATCACTTCTGAATAATCAGAGAAACCCATCAAATTAATGGGGTTGCCATAAGTTAACAGGTAAGTTGAAGGTACATGTGCACATAAACAGAAAGAAGAGAGATTTATTTATTTATGTTATTTTATTTATATGCTTCCTTTCTCCTGGACTGGGACCCAAGGTGGCTCACAATGCAGCTCAGCAACAACACATAATTTAGCAAAATCTTGGATACCATGCTTTAGGGCAGCTTTTCCCCAACCTGGCAATTTCCTAATATTCCTATCCATATGTAGTTCAACGCATCTGGAAAGTGCCAAGCTGCAGAACCCACACGTCATTCTCTGTAAATCTTGTGGTTTCATTTCAAAATGAAAGAATTAATTAAACAATCAATCAGTGCAATCCAGCAAAGTGCATCATTCCAACAGTAATGTTAATGACCATGAGTGACTCTCTTTGATTCTCATATTTGATTTTAACAAATTAATTTTCAAATCTAATGTTCCAAGCTCTGGGCAACACACAGCCACCAGTGATAGGCAAGAGATTCCCATGGAATAGGTGGCATAGAAGGTATGTCAGAGTCTTGATAAACAAAGGAGGGATCATTACTAGAAGGACAAAGCATGGTGCTTAGCCCTCTAAATCAGCCTTTTAAGTTGGATGCTGAAAATTTCCTCAGGGAAATTTGTCACAGTCCAGAGCTCCGGGGGGAGTGGGGCCATAGTCAAAATTAGTCCCCTCCTCCCTCTCTTTCTGTCATCCTCTTTCCCTGTCTCATTCCCCCTCCCCCTTTTTTCCCCATCTCTTCTTTCTTCCTATCTAGCAGGCTGGTGGTAAAAGAGATAGCTTACTCTTGTAGTGGCCCAAATTGATTACTTAGAGTGAGCTTTTGAAATTAGACTAAGGCCCACAGACCACCCACCTGTAAGATAAAACTGAAGGTGATTTCTTATATAATTGCAAGGGTGGAGGAAACATGAGCAGTTCATTCACTTACAAAAACAAGTATCGCAGTGACAGTTACACAACCCCTTTCTACACAGGAATTGCAAGAACAATTAATGTCCTGCCTAAGAAAAGCGGTGTGCTTTCCTCCAAATACAAAATGTTGTGCTTTGTTCAGAAAATTGGATATTTTGGCAGAAATGTATACTCAAAGGCAGCTGAGCATATTACTATAAATGGGAATCAACACATTGTAATGAAATTGGACTTCCTAATGCCTACCAAGTTCCCTGCCCAAGTCAACAGCTTCTTTCAGAGGATATGATGTCTTAGCACTGCAGTACCACTACATCTTTATTTCATTGTTTTTGTTTTTAAACTTTTTAAAGGTGGCATATACTGCTGGAATGCACACTTACCTCTGAACTGAATCAGCTCTTCATCAGTAGTTAGATCCAGTCTTGGTTTATATCACGTTCAAAGCTGCTCAACAAATATACTTCATGTCATGATGTGAAAGACAGCCAATTTATCAGAGGCTCTCTCCATCTCTCATTGCTGTGTTGCTGAAATGGAAACACTTTGTGACTACACAAAAACTCTTTGTGGTTATTATTGTCCTGAAGAACAGCACCCTGAGGCTGGTTGCCACAGGAAACTGTATGCCAGTGTATGTCTTCAGTTCAGTGACATCATGCTTCAACTTAAGCAGGGTCCTCTCACTTCATGATCTAAATACACACTGTACCTCTCTATCTGTTCATAGACTATGGATAAGGAATGCTTTCTACGACTAGTAGTTGAAGAGTTTCTAGTACTGCTTCTTTGCTTTCGTTGCTTCAGATGTTCCTGAATGTTGTTCCTGGTTGCTTTACAGCAATGATTCCCAAACTCTAGTCCTCCAGCTGTTTTGGACTTCAGCTCCCAGAAGTTCCAGCTGCCTTGGCCAATGTTCAGAGATTGTGGGAACTGAAATCTGAAACTCCTGGAAGACATGAATCTGGGAAACATTACTTTACAGTGAACTCCATGGGAAGGTTTTCACCAGGTCCTTCCAACAATTCTTCTCAGGACATCAGTATCTCCTCTTGGTCATCCCTAGATAGGATCACATGAGTTTGCAATTGCTTTCTTCCTACTTTGGAGTAGTGGGATAGGGTTTTTAAAAAATATATATCAAAATACACCAACTTCACTGCATAATGTTTTGACCATGGTGTGGGACATTTTTTGTTCCAATACTACGCTATGCGGGGTACAAAAGTACTAAGTGGGGCAATACATTTTTTAAAAAATACTCCAGTCTTTTTTGTCTGTTAAAAAAATATTCATGGCCTGGAGGTCTTGGCTGGGAGCCTAACTTGGGAGCTGTGTATCTGGCATGCAGATACCATCTCTGTAGTTGCATCTCTTTGTGGTACCCCCAATCCACCTTTCCATGTGGCATTGCTGGTCATGTCTACACTGATTCCCCAGCTTTCCAATGACATGGAATGGCTGTGTTGTGGGGGTGTTGTTTTGCTTAAAAGGTGGTTGGGAAGAAGGATTGTGGTTGTTGCATGGTCATGAAGTAATTCCAACTTCCACAGCAACAAAGAAGGTGGCTTATGATAAGTGTATAAAAAACTCACTACAGGATGCTGGCCATAGACTAGAACTTTTCATGTTGTGGGTGCTTTAGCTGGAGATCCTGCGTGGAGCTGTGGTTGGATTCAGTGGCTCATGAGATCCCTTCCAGCTCTGTGGTTCTATGATTCTAGGTACCCATGTTGTAATATGTAGGTCTAGTTGTCAGTGAAATCCACAACAAAACATGGCTCTGAGAGAATAAAATCCCCTACGTGCTTGGATAAGGGTTTACAATATGTAATATACTTTATGGAGTAGATATTTGGCAATTTTAAACAAAGGTCATCATTTTTTTTCCTTTCTTTTTTTTAAGAAATTGTAATGGATGAAATTTACCATTTCTGAATGTTATTTTGCAAGACAACTTTTTTTCACTGATCTGAGGTGCAGAACTGGTGTTATGGATGGTTCTGACTATAGTTCAAATAGAATTGAACACTGTAGATAAACCATTTTAAATGCTGGGGTTTGACTGTAATGGAAACAAGAGATATTAAGCAGTTAGATAATAGTCTGAGGAAAGAAAAAAGTTAAGATTATTGAAGGCAATTCAGTCTGTTGGTGCTGATGGAAAGAAGGCATATATATATATGCACAATATCTGAAAAATAAACAGTAGGTTCCTTATCTTTGGTTTGTATAAATAAAATAAAGGCCTTGTTTCTATTAGGTAATCAGGAAGAAAATGACAGCTACATATTTCACTTCTCATTTTAAAATTCTAAAGAAATAGAAATGATTCCTTGAAACTGTTGCATGAATAAATTGAAAAGAGTGGGCCATAAACGTAGACAGAAGAGGACAGATTTCCATAGGTGAAGTCTCCCATTTCGTGGAATCATTTTCTTGAATTTCATTTGACTTTGGTCATGGCACAAACATGCAGCTTTCTAGCAACATTTTTTAAGCTTGGAAAAGTTATTTTTTGGACCACAACTCCCAGAATCCACTAGCCAATGGCCAATGGCCCATTCAAGGCCTAAATCCAGTTCAATCCAACAGAAATATATACACTGGATAGGTGAGATTTATAAAAAGCACTGACTTATCAGTCACTAACTGATTCAGTGGATCTGGTACTCTCACTGGGACCAACAATTGGATTTAGGCCCTCAAAAGTTTATTTGTCATGCTGTGCCCACATTGGCTTCATATGCAAACATACTGTTTCCAACTTACTCAGAAATGATTTAAAGCCAGTTATGGCATATACAGTTAAATAGGGAATGGGTTGATTAATTGGGAAAACACCAGTCATCCAAGCTGTAATGACAATTGGTTTAAGGTTTTAAGTGGCCCCAGCTTAAGTGTAATGACCTGTTGGTGACTTGTGGAATGGTTTGACTTTATTATTTCATATGCCACATCTGCATTTAGTTAAAATTTGTGGAGGTAGAGTTGTACATTGCACATTGTGCATGCAGATGTACATTTGCTTTCATGTTTTTTTGTGCAACTTCACAATTCACTAACGATGTGGTGTTGCACAACTCTTTGGGTTATATTTTGTCACTTTGGTGTAAGATCTCATTGTAGGAACTTCGTAATACTTAAAAACAATTTAGGAAAATAGCTCCCTTCCTCACATAAAGACATAGGCTCACTAGCTACCAAAATATTGCTTTCCCTCCTATATCTTCATGAATTTTGATTTAATATGGAAAATTACCCTATGAACGGTTCAATGAAATATAACAATAGTTCTTCCTGTGATGTAAGTATTACAAAATATAAATGTATAATTAAATTATTTTCCTTGTCATTACCAGATTAGACTCCACTAGACTTCTTGGTCTTCTCGTTTTGACAGACCTGATGGGCTTCCAAATTTCTTTCATACCATAAGAACCTATTTAAGTGGGGCTATGGAAACATTTTCCATATACATTTTCCATGTGTGCAGAGCTGTTAAGTACATTCTACAGTTATGTTTACAGACTTACTGAAGATGTCCCCCAGGTGCAGCTAAGGTCGGATTGTTCAGTGAGTGGGTCACCAAGATTCTTTTGTTTTACAGCACTGGGATCCTCATCTCCCACATGGAACATGACGGAATTAAATGAGTAATTCTCATTAGAGCTAACAGGCTTGCAGTTCTGAAATCTATCCTGCCTCCAGTCACTCTCATTCCTCCCTTATGTATTTAGAAGAGCAAGACCTCTATGTCTCCGAACACTTCATTTAATCATTAGTCTAATAATATTTTAGGCCTAGTTCATGTTGTCTTGGGACGCAAAAAAGACATTCAGGCTGAGGGGAGCTCTAGGTTTTATTTTTTTTAAAACCCCACCAGATTTATTGTCAAAATGAGTATATTTTGATTGTGGAGCCCAATATTACCAACACTCAATTATTATTTGTCTTGCCTCCCCATTTACTTTACTGAGATTATTTATGGCAGTAATCTGGTAATATCTGATAGGAATTAAATGCTGAATTGTGCTTCTTTGCCACATATCTTTTTCATCTTGATATAATTTTAAAGTGATGTGTCACAGTATTATTTTCCCTATATTATTTGAATTTGCAACCACCTCCAAGGGAACTTGTGTGTAAGTTTACTTCTAAAACCAGGGGCTGTGATCCAGCTCTAGGTGTTTGTCATCTGGTTAGGAAGAGGCAGGAATAGAATGAATTAATCCAGTTTGCTACTTACCCTTTTTAAACATTTGATCTAGCTGTAGCTATGTACATATGACCCAAGAATAAGCTTAATTAAACCGGATTAGTTTGAAGAATGTCCATTAGAATTTGAAAACTGATCCCATTTGAAACTAGACTAATTTCATATTGGTCTGAGAGTCTTTGTGTCGCATGGCTTGAAACCCATTGTCTCTCCTTCTGCTATGTGCTCATGTGTCTTAAGGCAGGGCAGCTTAGACGGCAACCAACAGGGATTCTTGACACCATGAGATTTGCTGTCTATGTGACCCTTTATAACAGTGGTTTTGAGAAATGTGACAGATAATAGTGGATCTCACAAGCAGAGCAATGAAAACGGCAAGTCAGAAATATTGAACAACAACAAATACCACACCCACCCAACTCACATAGCATTCAGCAGAGAAAGAAAGAAACTTAGTCTTCACTGTAAAACATAAAATAATAATAATAAAAAAACAGCTTTACTTACAAGAGTTGTCCATAATCAATACATGGTGTAATGGAAGAAGAGAAGAAAAAGAAAAGTGGCCGCTGATTAAAGAAATGTGGGGAAAGAGAGAGTGTGGTAAAATAAACAAACTGCAAGTCACCACAATGCAAACTATCAATTACTGATTATAGGTATGCAAAGGTGGCTAAGGACATTTCTACACTACACTGTTACAGTGCTATTATTCCACTTTCAACATTCTATGGAATCCTAGGGTATGTAGTTAGGGAGGGGCATTTAGAATTCTCAGCCAGAGAGCTCTTTGGCCTCAGTAAACTATGAACCCCAGAATTCCACAGTATGTTGAAAGTGGAATAACAGCACTATAACAGTGTAGTGCAGAAGTGGCCTAACTCTAACTCCCTCATGTAACTCTTGTACATAATATAATATAATATAATATAATATAATATAATATATATAATATATTATTTCTGTGTATTATTTCCCAGCCCACAAGGTCTCCTGAGGTGATGAACAAATACCAATAGTCTTATCTTAGTAAGTGTGTAGGTTACGCCCAGTGGCGGCTTATTTTTTATTGGGGCTCTAAAAATGCAGTAGGGTTTAAGATGCATTCATCCTTGTATCAGTCAAAATGCCATTATTATCCACCGTGCTTCTCCCCACTAAGTCCACAGAGATGTTTCTGAAACACACACACACACATGGAAATAAATACAACAGCTCCACCATGCAGAACTCCCTTTCCTTTAGCCCCTCACTCTAGTGACTGATACTGGGAGAGATAC
This sequence comes from Cyclura pinguis, assembly GCA_030412105.1. Lineage (NCBI taxonomy): Eukaryota > Metazoa > Chordata > Lepidosauria > Squamata > Iguanidae > Cyclura > Cyclura pinguis. The sequence goes on from CM059603.1 coordinate 186,024,397, forward strand.
TGCTGCTGAATCCAAACATTCCATTTAGTTATTATGGCTGGTACTAATGATGAACACTGACATCTTTCTTCATGCCACAGATTTTCTCCAGCTTCTTACTTGTGGCCACATCTCACATGGGCTTTCCAAGAACCACTGATGGCCTGAAAGCTTGTCTGCAAAGACACCCACATTCTTGTAAATATGCAGGGAGTGCTTCAATATATATATATAAAAAAGATTCCCCCCAGACACATAATAAGGTAAGCAGACCATTTACTCCCCACCTGCATGAGAAATCTCTCCAAATTTCCCCAGCTTCCAGGGGTACAGCTGTAGAAGGGGAACAAAATGAAGCTTTTCCCTCCACAAATAAGAATTCTGTCCCCCTCTGAAATTTTGATTCAATCTCCAAATTTCTAGCATTGCAGTAATTAAAAATTTCAGTTGGACATTTAGAAATTATAGTTTGGGCATCTGGAGAAACTTACAGAGGAAATGTGAACACAGCAAATTATGTTCCAGATTAGAACAGTTTTTAGATATTTGGAAGAAAAATAAGGAAAAATTAATGCCGGCTACTTTACCACTAACTCCTGTAGTGATGATGGCAAGATTTCCAATGAATTTGAGAGGTGAAGTAGAGAAGGAATTAAAGAAGCAGAGAATAAATAAGTTAAAAGATTGGATGAATATAATGATGAATAAAGATAAAATAAAGGAGAGATTACAGGGTACTAAGATATCACGGTTTAATTATATACAGCTAGAGCAGTAGACAAGGAATTGGAAAAGGAACAATAAAGGTTTCAGATAATATACTGAATTTGAACAAATGATTATACAAAGAGAAGCTATGGAGGAAAATTAAATGTTGAAGGGTACCACAAGTGAAATATACAAAATGTTGCCAAAATTTGAAGATGAAGATGAGTATCTTAGAAAAATATGGGAGGAAGAAATAGCACAAAAAAATAGATATTCAGGACTGGGTAAAAATTTGGAATCAGTGTCATTTAAAAAACTTGTCTGTAAGGATAAAAGAGAACTATTATAAATTGGTCTGGCGATGATACCTAACACCAGTAAGGTTAAATTATATAGATAAGAATTAGTCAAGGATGCGTTGGAGGGGTTGTCAGGAGATTGGTACATATATTCATTCGTATGTGGTGGAACTATGAAGGTGTACAGAAATTTTGGCAAAGGGTGTTTAAAGAGATAAAAGAGATAACAGAAATTGATTTACAAATATGTCCAGATATAGCATTATTATCTATATTTGATAAGGCTAATTGTACCCAGGCAATGAAGGATTTAATTACAAATTTATTAACTGCAGCAAGGTTAATTATATCAAGAAAATGGAAAATTCATGGAGATTTTCAAATAGATATAAAGAAGTGTGGAAAATTGCAATTAATGATAAGTTAACATGTCGAATTAAGGCCAAAAAAGGAATAAGGAAGGGGAATGATTTTGAAGCAATTCAAAGATATTTGTGGAAAACGTTTTAGTAAAAGAGGAAGGTGTCATACCTCCACAAGAAGAATTACAATTCTGGAAGGTGGAGTAAAATGAAACATAATTGGCTCTGCGGGGTGGGTTATTTTTAGGAATAGTTTGATATGTTTAGTAATAAGATCATATTTAGTAAGAGTAATAGATTAAATGTAATTGAAAAGTATAGAATTAAGAATGAAATTATAATAATAATAATAATGAGTATAATGAGAATGAGATCTAGATATAGGTAACCAAAGTATATAAGCAGTGTGATATAAGAATAGGTTGAATGATTGTAATGGAATTGGAAAGAAATAACAACGTAAGCTTGTTTTTGTTGAAATTCCTTTTTTTTTTTAATACAGTGCTCAATATTTGGGGATAGAAGAAAAAAATTATTTGTGGCGCAGAAATATTATGGGGAGGACAAAGCATTCCCCCCCGCTCCACCCCATAGCTATATATCTGCTTGGTCCTGTCTCTTTTGCAGAATGCTTTGGGTCCTCCCCTTGAATCCACACAAATATAGAAAAGTAAACTAGCAGGAATATTCAGCAGAGCCCAAGCTTGTATATGCTAACAGATCTGTCCTCAGTAAATTTTGTTTAATCCCATTTTAATGCCATAAAAGCCCCTAGGTAGCCCCACTTCTTGAGACTCCACATCATGCAAAGTACTATGCACGCAAAATGGTTTTCTCTTTTGTTTGTCCTGAGTGTACTGTAATTCAATTTAAGTTGGTCATGTCTGAATTCTAGCATTATGAGGGAGGGAGAAAAATACCACTGAACCTTCTCCACACAAGTCATCATTTCTTAAGCCCCTATAACTGTGCCTCTTGGTTCTAGCACCAGCTCACTTTTGTTATTCATTTTGGAAGGTGAGACCATGTAGGCACAGAATGTTTCCCCACACTGTCAAAGAACCATAGAATCATAGAATTGGAAGAGACCACTAGAGCCCCTGTCATGCAGGAACCCACATCAAAGCACTCCTGACAGATGGCCATCCAGCCTCTGCTTAAAAACCTCCAAAGAAAGAGACTCCACCACACTCCGAGGCAACATATTCCACTGCTGAACAGCTCTGACTGTCAGGAAGTTCTTCCTGAGGTTTAGGTGGAATCTCTTTTCCTGTAGTTTGAATCCATTGCTCCTTGTCCAAGTATCTGGAGCAGCGGAAAACAAGCCCGTTCCCTCCTTGACATGACATCTCTTCAAATATTTACACATGGCTATCATGTCCCCTCTTAACTTTCTCTTCTGCAGAGTAAACATACTCAGGTCCTAAGCCACTCCTCACAGGACATGGCTTCCAGACCCTTCACCGTTTTGGTTGCCCTCCTCTGGACACGTTCCAGCTTGTCAATATCCTTCATGAAATGAGGTGCCCAGAACTGGATACAGTATTCCAGATGAGATGGATAAGATGAGATAACTAAAGCAGTGGTCATCTCAGGATGATAGATGTGAGTATGAATTACAAATGTCAATTTAATTGTCATTGCATTTCTCAGAATCCCCAATGAGATTCTAATTCTGTCACAGGTCTATTTTTTTTTCTTTCTTGCACAACAAAACAAAACAAAATGTATGTTTGCGCATATATTTTCCCTAAAGCATGCTTTTTTAATGCATTTTTCTATCTATTCCCAGTAAGCAGAGCATATTTGGATGTATTTGTCAAATAGGCACATTTTTAGTCCTTCACATTTTAAATTTGTACCTATCGTTTTGTTGACATTTTTTATAGGTAAAATGCCTCTCACATCTTAAAAATGTATGAACCTGAAGGAAGATGCCATTTGTCCCATTGTCAGTCTTCGATGGTATGAAATTAATATTTTTGCAGGTACATGGAAACTCAATGAACTAACAGTGTCAGTGCATATTTTGGAGTCCTGATCTGTGTGCTCACAAGTACACAGATAGCTGGATTTCCTTCTTGCGAACCACCAAGCAAGTCTTTTTGTGCCACAGACAATCTTCTTCTCTTGCAGGTTAGCTGTACATCACTTAGAACAGAGTGTTCTGATCTTGCCCTTTCTTGCTTCTTTTCACAGGCAATCTATCATTCGTGCCTTTTGACAAAAATCCTTTTCACCACTCAGAAGCTGGCTCCCAGACAAGTTCTGTACCCAATTTCTTTGTGACTCATGTATTAAACAAAATAAATCTACACGTTTTGACTGTAACTAAAAAAAAAAAAAAAGGAAAGAAAAAACACCCTTGCCCCAGATAAATCTTCTGGCTTTCATTGTGAAATATCTCTTTCATGTCTGATTGATTCATGCCTGATGTTGAAATTCCATTTTGCCAAAACCTGATACCCAGCTTTCATTTCTGGCAGAAGAAAGCATCTCATAATTCACATTATAACCAAATGAGGAATAATTTCTTCATTCTGGTGAGAGGTTGTGCCTTGCAAAATTCTCCAGAGTCTTAATACTGCAACAGAAACAAATCCAGTTCCTAAAATTATGAGTCACACATAGCAGTCTTCAAATGGCTTACCTATTGTCTGTTTCTGCTTCTTTCTAATCCCAATCCAGACCACAGGCATGTTCACTGTTTCCCTCTCATTCTCTAGTAGCTATCTGCTGTCCAAAGTGTTGCTGTGCAGCTAAAGCAGTCCCTACTTTTTGGTTGCTGCATATAGTAAAACAATTTTCCTATTTTGTCTTTTGGGGAGAAGGTGAAGCTTTCTCTTTTTGAACATTTTCCCCTTTTTCATTCTTTCTCTCCTGTACACACAAAAACACACAGAGTTCATCCAGTTTCAGAATGTGTAAATTGCATCTTGACTCCAGTACAGAAGCATCTCAACTGAGGCACATAAATCTTGTATACACCACTTCCCATTCATCTTCCACCTAAAATTATGGGAAAGCATGGTTGGCTGAGGGGTTCTGAAAATTGTAGTACATAAACCACCCCTTTTTGCCAGGTCTGTTTCTACCTCACTACCAGGCAGTGCTGTCAGAGAACATGTTAGATTAATTGCATAGAACTGCAGCAGGGGTGGTACTTGCATGGAAATCTACCTGTAGGCTATATTTCAGAGGCAGGAACCACCTCTGAGTATTTTTTTGCCTACTAAAAACCTATGAAATTCATGGAGTCACCATAAGTGGACAGACAACTTGAAGGCACAAACAGATGGACACACACTACCCACTGTAGTCTTACAGCAGTTTAGTACCATGGTTCCATTCTATGAAATCCTGGAAATTGTGGTTTAATGAACTACTTAACATTTATAAAGAGATCCAAGATATGGATACTAGAGCTCTCCAGTACAGAACTCTTAGTACAGTGGGCCCTCAGTATCCACTGTCATTTGGTTTCAGGACCCTCTGTGGCTACCAAAATCCATGGATGCTCAAGACCATTTCCACACTGCAGTGTTAATAGTGCTATTTTTCCACTTTCAACATCCTGTGGAATTCTGGGGTTTGTAGTTTACTGAGGCCAGAGAGCTCTCTGGCTGAGAATTCTAAAGGCCCCTCCCTAAATGCAAACCTCAGGATTCTGTAGGAGGTTGAAAGTGGAATAATAGCGCTATAATAATGTAGTGCGGAAATGGCCCAAGTCTCATTATATATAATGGCATAGTAAAATGGTGTCCGTTATATTAAATGGTGAACAAATCAGACAATTGCCAGAGAGAGCCTGAGGATCTGTGAATTGGTTGGAGACTACAGCACGGCATGCCTACACATCCGCATAGTGCTGAGTGCATGACAAAATCAAGCTTTGGTTTTTGGAATTCTTTTTTGAATAATTTTGAATTTTGGTTGATTTGTTGAGTGCCAACTCTATTTCATCATACTACAGACTCCGGGAATCCATAAGGAGAATCTATGGTAGTTAAAGTCACATCAAATTTTTATAATTATGCCATGTGGACATGCCCCAAGTAGTGGATGGTTTGGAACAATTGAATACCATTGCGGATTTAAACTAGCCCCGATAGGAGTAGTGCTGCCAGTGCTTCGGGATGACAAGGAAGGGAAGATAAATACAGAAACAATGTATGCGCAGATAGTTATGAGAGATGCCACTCTGTTTTCAGTGATGTTTTTCAGGCCACCAAGGTCATTCAAGGCCTTACTTGAGGTAGCATCCCCAATCTGCCTAATGGAAAGGCTGATTTGTTCAGCAGATCACCTAGCAAATGCCACCCGTTATATATTAATTAGGTTATTTTTTCTGAGAATGAGGCAATTTAGTCTTCTCACTGCACTCACTGGGATAGACATCCCCATGTGGATTTCAGGAAATAAAAAAATAATAATAACATAAATGAATAGTGAGGCTTTAAAAAAAAAAACCTGATGGTTTCAGAAAGATTTTTAACATTCTGAGACTTTTTTTTTTTGTACCAGACAGAAAACACAATGACTGGCATCCCGTTGATTAGGTCCATCTTGAGGAGATCCATTCAATCAATTGTTGAGTAGTGAGTCATCCCATTGATTCAATGGGTCTCCTCCAATCAGCACAAATAATAGGATTCGGGTCAATAAATGTCGCTTTCTTGCACGTCCCAGCAAATATAGTAGAACTGGCTGGGTTGCTTGTGTCTTTTTGATGAATTGTCCTCTCCTTTTGTGCTTGCTCTCTCTGTGTGTATGTGCTTAGCCCCACAAGTGAAAAGACACTCATTCTGTGCTGTTGACAATGCACCCAGCCCCCAGTGTTTGTTGTCTTGCTCTCACACTGGAGGCAAGAACTTTCATGGGTGCTGCAGAATCTTTGCCAGGCTTTCTCACTAGGCTGTCTCAGGATGACCTGTCTCTGCCCAAATCAAAACAGTGGTGAGATTTCTTCACATCTCTAGCTGTGTCAGATTTATTTTAGTATTCAGACTGAAACTTGTAATATGCCATGATGTTACTTACGCACCCATTAAGCAAAAATGCCAGACATCTGAGCTGTGACGCCTGCTGTATTAACTCCTAAGAGTTTCTGAAACAAACGATGCCTGGTTATCCTAAAATATATCCACTTGGAATGTTTATAGCCTACAAACTAGCTACTCCAGAATAACTCCCAACCCTGCCCTGCCCTGCCCTTCAATGTCTCTACTGGAAAACAGCATCCATGGCTCTTTGCAGAATCTGCACTGTTCCAGATTTGGCTGGCTGATGCACGCCAATCTAGCTCTCCACTCACAGATTAGTTTAGAATAATGCTGCAGCTCATGCAAAACAAAACTTGCAAGCTGAAATATGATAAAAGCAAAACCTCTTCACGTTAACGATCAACTAAGACTTCAGCTTGTGGGATGTTACATAATGTGAGACTCCCGCTTATGATTTATAATGCTGACTTTGGTGAGAGGGCTGGTTAATCTCTCCCTTATGTGCACTGTTTTCTATCAGTAGCGGTCATGCCTATTTATTACAAACAATTAAGAAATGTCATAGGCATTTAGGTTTGAAAAGTCACAATGTTGTGAATGTAATAGTCTGACACACCTCCTTAAAGCCTCCAGTCCCCAAGCCACATGGGCTCAAGACCCCAGCCTTTGCTTGTCCTCAGGAGACTTCCTTCTTCCTGTGCCAGAGAAATGGGTATGTTGTCTTGGCATGCATAGTTTGTGAGGAATTGCTTCAAAAGCTATTCCCCCTGAACCCCCAAAAATAAAAAAAAAATAAAAAATTAAGCACACTTTCTTTGTATGTGAAAACATGAATTATAAATTATCTCCATTCATAGAGAGTCCAGAACAGCTGCATTCTATTATCATCAGTCAAAAATGTGGAGGTTTGCCATTGGATATGTTCCATGACTTTCTCCGTGATGTAAACAGCACTGCAGCAACATATATCAGAAACTGCCTGTTTAAAATGTAAGGTGAACCAATTTTTCTACATTCATTTTGGTCTGAAAATATAAACAACTACCTGGGGATTTTTTTAAAAAAATATGAACTCAGAAATTTAACAGAGTATTTTTCCCCTCACTGGAGATATAAGCGTAGTATTATTTATATTTTATTACCAGTCTTTCTATGTTGCCTTTTAGGGCCAAAGTTTCACTAAGGCGGCTTACATACAAAGTTAAAACAAAATGTAGGTAAAATAGATTCAGTTATCAAGTCTCTGGAGGGTTTTGTTTTGTTTTTTTGTTTGGATTGTGGCATTTTATTTCAGCTCAACCTAATAAAAAGAATATGTTCTTTTAAGAAATTTATTTCATTTTCATTCATTATGGTACATCTCAGACTGGCATCCAGCCTATCCAGGAAAGCAGTTCTATCTAGTCTGTCACGACCGTAGTAAATTTTAATCAAGGTGTGGTAAAAATATGCACAGAGTTCACATTTAAAAGAAGACACCTGATTCCAATTGCTTGTCCCAACAAGAGTAGATCTATTGAGTCGAGTGCTCAGTGATAAGTCAACACTTCCGTAAATCTCATTGGTTCAGTGGTTCTGCTCTAGTTGGAACTAGCAATTGGATTTAGTCAAGTCATCTAATTCCTAATGTAATGTGTGAGTGATACCAAATGAAGCTGCCTTGTACTGTTTCAGACAATCTAGTTCAATATTGTTTACACTGACTGGAAATTGCTCCAGTTTCCCCTTGTCTGGAGATGATATGGATTGCGTTTGTGGCTTTTGGCATGCAAAAAAGGGTATCATCGAATTATTGCTCTTCCAAGTTGTACCACTGATCTATGCTATCGCTGCCCTTCTTTTTGGGTATAGAATGTTATTCTTGCCATACCAGAACATATGGGATGGATCATTATGAGTCTTAATCACTGAACTTAGACTGTTGTCTGACCATCTATGAGTGATCCATCTGAACCTTGGGCAAGAGGAGGTGAGGCTTTGGCTTATGTCTGCTAAAACAGCAGTGAATTGGCTAAGTAAGTGGTATGAAGTGAGGGCATAAGGATTCACATACCCTGGCTGAATTAATACTTTTCTAAACACCTTTGGCAGCAATTACAACTATGAGTCTTCTTGGGTAAGCTTCTCTCAGGTTTTTGCATACAGGTCTTGCTGAATAGCCTAGTTTAATATTCTGTTTCTTCTTCCTGTTAATTTATCTGTTTATGTGACTACACACATTTAGTACTCAAGTTTCTTTTTTCTCCTCCAACTACCCATCAGAGTTGATCCTACTTGTTTTTGTTAGGGGTTAGAGGCAAATAATTACGAGAAAGGCAAAGTGCTTCTGGGACCACTCTGAAGTTGAAGCAGATCCCAGGATTGCTATCTTCCTTTAGTGTCAGCAGCAAAGGAACAGAAAAAAAATTTTCAGGGTATTACAACACCAGCAGTCTATTCCAACACCTTAAGAGGCAGTATCAAAGGCTCTGGTTTAGGGCAAAGGCAGAATAATTTCAGCAGCCAGGCAGCAAGTAGAAAGATCCATAAGGCAGAAACAAAGGATGATGAATCCCCTGGCTGCCACCTTCAGTTTCTTCTCCAAGGGGCTTAATCATAGAATCATAGAAATGTATAGTTGGAAGAGAACACAGGGGCCATCCAGTCCAACCCCCTGCCATGCAGGAACACCCTCAAAGCACTCCTGACAGATGGCCATCCAGCCTCTGCTTAAAAACCTCCAAAGAAGGAGACACCACCACACTGTGAGGCAGCATATTCCACTGCCGGACAGCCCTGACTGTCAGGAAGTTCCTCCTGAGGTTCAGGTGGACTCTCCTTTCCTGCAGCTTGAATCCATTGCTCCTTGTCCCGGTCTCTGGAGCAGCAGTAAACAAGCTGTAATAGTAATAAGTAACTTACTTATAATAATAAGTAACAAGCTGTAAGAGTAATAGGCAACTCTGCAATAGATGGGATAGGGAAAATAATCATGGACCATGAAATGGAAGTTTCTAATACTGGTCCAGTTCACCAAATGCAGGGGGATTCATAAGGGGGACTTCATCTGTCAGACTGCAGGTAGAGAATGCTCTCTTCCTCCAACTGCTTCCTTATGCTCCTTCCATGAATTTCATCCATTTGACTGTTGGTAGAATAAATTAAACATATCCGCTCATCAAGTAACCTGTCGTTTTATTATCGGTTATTATCATATATCTTATTTAAATGTTACCCACTTTGCTGACGGATGCTCCAAGGAAACAGTTTGAGAATAAAAGTGGGATGAATTGCAGGACTGACCAATTAATATCTTAAAAAAAAAAAGAGTATAGGATTGAACTGTTAACATACCTAGTTTCCTTCCTTCTAAATATTATCTGTCTGAGAGGAAGGTGTATCAGTATACTGGTAGGAAGACAGTGATTTATTCTTTTTTAGGTATGTTAAATTTGATTATTTCATCCTTGAAACAGAATAAGAAAAATTTTCACAATCTAGTCACCATTGCAGAGAAAATGGACATGTTACTGCAATTCTCATCAGGTAGTCACATATGCTGAACTGTTTTGAGAAGTTATTCTGGACAGAAATACATGGTGGCCAACATCTTTCATCATCAGACATAGACATGATAATGAAGTTCCATCACTGTAACTACTTCTGTCCATGTCATTCCCCCACCAAAATCCCACTACCTCTAAAGCCAGTCGGTGCCCTAGCCAAGGGGCTTCTGAGGCACTGCATATCCGGGTGCTAGGAAATGATGACGGCAGTATTGTGATGGGCCGCTGGAGAAACATATCTTAACAATTCAAGATACACAGATGACACCATATTACTAGCAAAAACAGCAAAGTCTTGGAATGACTATTGAGGAACATTATGAAGGAAAGCGCAAAAGCAAATAATGATCACAAATGAATTATGTAACTTAAATGTGGATGAAGAAGATATCAAAATAGTCAAAGCTGTTCTAGACCTTGGCTCAGTTATAAATCAAAACACAGACTGTAGTCAAGAAATCAGAGGACTAGGACTTAAAAAGGCAGCTATGAAGGGACCAAGTATGCTGAAATATCATTAAATGTCAAAATTATGCTCATCCATGACGCAATACTTCCTGTCTCTGTATGAAAGCTGGAGAGTAACGAAAGCTGATTGGAAGAGAATCAACTCATTTGAAATGTAGTACTGGAGGATAATTCTATAGATATCATGGATTGCCAAAGGGGTCTGTGAGTAAATCAAGCCTGTACTCTCCCTAGAAGCCAAAATGACTGAGGACAGCATATTTTGCAAACGCCACAGGATGACCGGACTCATTAGAAAATACAATAATGTTCGGCAAATGAGAAGGCAGTAAGAAAAGAGGGAGGCCATGTTACAGGTGAATAGACTCAAACAGGGAAGCCACAGCCCTGAGTCTGTAAGACCAGAGTAAGGTTGTTCTTAACAGAGCGTTTTGGAGAAGTCTCATTCGTAGAGTCACCATAAGTTTAAGTTGATGGCGATGAACAATAACAACATTTTTTTTTCTTTGAGAATTACAACACAAAATCAACAGACAGGAGTATTCCAGCTAATTTGTTAGTTCGAGACAGGTTTGATTGGTTAAAATATAAAACAAATGAATTTTTCTTTGTCTCCTTGTGGGAAATCAACTAATAAAGCAACAAATTCTCCCCTCCAAGCCCTATGTCATTAAGTATATCAGCAGGAAAACTGCTAAAAATTAAAATGGGGATATTCAGGAAGATAGGTTAACTGTGGTAAATTTACAATTAGTTCTAAGACAGGTGTAAGGGGAGAGGAAAAATGAGGGAGACAGAGAGAGAGAGAGAGAGAGAGAGAGAGAGATCAGTTTGTCAGACCATAGCCAGAAAAGAAATTGCGAAACACAGAACATAAGACAAAGGTCAAACACACATCATTTTTGTCAGTGATATTAGCATAGTGATTCCTGCACAAAAGTCTACCTAAGTGACACTATAAAAGCAGGAGCAGATAAGGCGGAGTGCTCACAACTTAGCAACAGCTTTGAAAGTATTGTCAATAAATGCTACAGTTTGAAAGGAGGCCAAGTGATAGAATGAGATAATGCTGCACAATTGAAGCAGCACTTCAATATCTAATCTGGGGATTAGAGCAGATCGGGAGGTTCACACTATGAAACGTGTCAGGGCTGAATTTATAGCTTTTGTCCACTGATATAAATAAATTACAGATTAGAGGAGACAAAGTGCATCACAGCTCAATCCAAAAATATTGTCTCTTAAAGCCAGACAGACCCTTAACTCCCTCTTCTTCAGCCATTAAAAGACAACAAATTTCAGGTGTAAGGGATGGCCAAAACATATATTTAGTAGTTTATTTGCTTTATTCTCTATAAAATATTTTCTTTTTAATGAGTTGGTTTTGATGTTCTGTCAACACAGCCGTCCACATACCTTACACACTACATAAAAAGTAGTATTATCAAACAAAAAGAAAACCATATTAGTTAATGCAAAGGAAAAATCATAAAGCCCAGAGTTCATACAGCAATAGAAGCAGCCAGAATAATCCCATGTGAAGAGCAATACAGAGTGAAAGAAACAGACCCATGAGATCAATGATAAACACAATAAGAACAGTGAGAGATAAAGCAATGACATGCATTGCAAAATGACTGTTCATGGCTAATACACGAATACTGTACTTCCAAATAGAACTGAAACAGAATCTGATAACAGACACTCAGTTCAGCTATCATGGAAATGGAACATAAATTCCAACCAAACAGAAAAACCAAAGCTTGAATCCTGTTGCTTGTGCTGACTAGAGTAGACCTATAAAATCAGTGGAATTTACCTACATGTTGACTTACCATTCAACAATATATTGAATGGGCCTTCTCTAGATGGGGCTAACCAACAAAATGCCAGCCCAAGTTTATTTTTAAACATTTTTTTTTAAAAAATGAAAGAAATATAACAACAAAATTCATACGGACAAAATAAAATGTACAGACTCAACATTCCTTAATAAAACATGTAATAAACCATACACACACATTTCTTTTTCTAACCTTCAGTTTAAGATGTCATTTCCAAGACTGACATGAGAACAAAGTGGATCTAGATTAACTTCTACTTCTAAAAGTTTCCACTATAAATGAAAGAAAGTAAGAAAGAAAAGGAAAAAATAAAAACACTCAGGGCAGCTAAAAATATCATTAAAAGCAAATGAAAGAATAAAGCCATTAAAAACGTCACAAGGGAAAGAAAAGAAAGGCCCTTTTCACATGTGGGGGGGGGGATGGGTGAAAACATGCTAAAACGGAGCTTACCCGCAGCTGGGTAAGTCCGTCGCCATGCGGAGCAGCGCGAGCTCACTGCTCCACAGTCCTCCAGCGTCCCAGATGGCGGCTTCCGGTTGGTGGAGGCTCTCCACCAACCGGAGAAGCTCGCCAGCCGGAAGCCCCCCACAGCAGATCTGCAGACACGCACTTGACTTCCATTTTACTGAGCTTTATCATCTTTTCCAAGGAACTTTGTTGTTGCCAGGTATGTGTGTGTACGTGCCTTCAAGTCACCTGACAACTTATGTAACCCCATGAATTTCATAGAGTTTCAGGGGCATAGAAATGTGCTATATCCCAATCTATGGTGGAGGAAGATATAACTCATACCTAAGATATTTCCAGTAGATCGGCCATTTTTTCCCTAATTCCAATCATTTAACAATAGCAAAACAACAACAAGAAGAAAAATCTTGGCGGGGAGGGGGGCAGGAATTCCCTAAATTAGGCTGCTTAAAAACAACAGCTCTGTGTTTGTGTGGTACCAGAAATGACTTTTTGCACTAAGGGCTGTTAGCTTCCTTCTTTAATTTCCTCAGCTGAGCTCAGAAGCACTTTGTTACACAATTCTAAGGCCATTTCCGCACAAGGTTGATACATTGTAGCAGCGTCAAATTCTTACCCTCCGATCTGCATGTTGTAACATTTTTAGCATTGTAGTTTTCCTTGTGGTTCTGCATGTTTTCAGCTCCTAGAACAGTTCACTACGGTTCAATGTGATGTGAAACTGCTCTGTGTGAAAATTGGAAAAACTCTGATGTAAATCTCTGAAACTGGTTCTGCTTTGGTTTTTGCCTACATACAGAAGCATAGCATAGATTCACATCTCAGAAATGGCCGGCTATGGGCATCTCCAGGCTGTCCCTTCCGTCATTTCCATCTCAATCTCTATCGCCATCAAAGGACAGGCTGCTGTCCTTATTGTCTTCCTGTGTTAAACAGACATCAGGAAGAGAGTGGATCTGGTAATGGACTGTTAAAACGTGTTTTTCCCCACATATCAACAAACATACATTCCTACGCACAAACGTAGAAACACAGAAATGTGTTAAAAATGTGCGTGTGTTTTAAAAAACAGACCAATCAGTGATGGAGGGGCGGGCTGAGGGAGGGGAATGGGGGTGGCCAGGGACTTGCTGTTGTGGATGCAGCATCTGCTGCATCATGTGCAGTGGTATGATATAAATGTGTGTGTCTGTGCGTGTGTGTGTGTGCAGACAGCACAGTTTCTGAATTTCTGAATTCAGTTTCCAAATCGGAGTACAAAAACGCTGCTCTTGACAAGCAGTGAACTGCTGCTCCCCTCTTGTGTGGAAACGGCCTAAGTCTGCGGCAGCTTCTAGGTCCTACACCACTATTTTGGACAAAGTATGGGTTGCAACATGGGGTCTTGCAAACAACAAAACAACAACAATATGTGTCTTTCTTATCTAAATTCTGCAGCCCCCTGATATATAATATGTTTTGTGGAGTAAAAGACAGATGAACTGTGCATGGGTCATTGGGACCAGCAATCCTTTCTAAATTAATTTAGATTTTAAAAAAGTCTAAATGAATTTAGATATTTTTAAAAATATTTTTTTCAAAAAAATCTAAATTTTCTAAAATACATTCTTCTTTGATTAAGTTTTATAAGTGAGGATGACAGAAAAAGACAATGAAAACAAAGAGGACAGGCAAGACTTTCATATGCTGGAAAAATATGTTTATTTGCAGAATTATTTCAGTATTAGCCCAATTACCTATTTATAAACTCTTTCAGTGAACTGTTCCAATTGCCTGTTCTATTTCAATCAACCTCTCATTTTCAAATCTTGCAGTCTTACAAAGTAGGCAATGGAAAAATTTTGGGATGATTTCTATGAATAAATGAAAATTCTATTCTCTTCTTTTTTTTCCTTTTTTTGTGGAGTTTTTGGTTTCCTTCCCAAGCCTTCTCAAGCAAAAAAGAAAGAAGATGCACAGAGGAAATAAACCAAAGTCAGGAGCCCAAAAGAGGACTACGGTTTCCATTTTCAAGAATGATCTAAAATAGTTTTTCAAATCTAAAATAGTTTTTCAAATTCTGCTTAGAAGCTGAGTCTAAGAAAATGAATCTAGGAGTGCAACATTTGTTGAATATAATATATGTATCAAACGTATGGCGTATCTATTGTTAGTTTTTCAATAGCAAAGGGAATTGTTTGTTTGTCAGAAGCTGTTATGAGGTATTTGCATGTGAAATTTATTGTGATAATCTGATTGACAGATACGTCTGTTTTAATATGAACCTGACGCAGATCCATGAAATCTATAATCCTTCAAAATGACCTTGTTACCACAGAGTTACCATCAATAGAGTCAGTAGCAATATTTACCTTCTCAGACTAAGAATAAAACTAGAGGCATCCCTGAATAACTCATCTGATCTTGTGTCTGAAAGCAATTTCAGATCAGGATTTTATCATGTCACAACCCATGCAAGGATGGGAATTTGTACTGTTACTGCCAACCTCTAATAACAACCTAACATGGGGGTGGTGGTGGTTCTCCTCTCCCAACTCTGTGGCTAATTGACAGGACCAATAGCGTTGAAGAGGAGAAAGTGGTGGAGTAGGGTATTCCCAAGATCTTTTCAGACTGGATTGGGACCACTCATGGGGTAGAATAGCCCCATAGGCCCAGTCGCGTAGTGACGGGGAACAGGGGAATGGTTTGCCCCAGGCGGCAATGCTTTTGGGGCATCCTGCCCCACATGCCCTGACCATGACCCCATGCACAGTGGCCACACCCCTCCCCATAGTCCAAGCTCCACCACTGTGTAGGCCAATGGTCCACCTCTTCTTGTAAAGAACTTCCAGGTTTATTATCTACTTTTAATCCTTATGACAGGGCTGGGCAACAACGTGGCCTGTGGATTGCATTGCATACATCTTCCCCCTTCCACAGTTTTTGCAGCCTTGACTTTTCTCCATTGCTGAGATCTGTGATACTGACACTAGTGTGGAAAGAAGCACATATCTTCTGAGTGTCCCACTTAATCCTCTGTCATCCTAATTTTCAACTGCTTTTTAAAATGTCCCAGTTTCTTGCTTCTCCTCCCACTTTCCCTCTTTTTCCTCACTTTACTTTGATTGTTGGTTAGCTGAAGGACTGTGGCCCTTTCCGCATGTGGTGGTGGGGGGAGCGCCCGAAAACAGAGCTTACCGGCTTTGTTTTCTGGCTGGCCGAGTCCGTCGCCACGAGGAGCAGCGCGAGCTCGTCGCTCCGCACTCCTCCGGAGTCCTAAATGGCGGCTTCCGGTTGGTGGAGGCTCTCCACCAACCGGAGAAGCTCGCCAGCCGGAAGCCCGCCCCTGGCAGATCTGCAGGCACGGCACTTACGCGCTCCTGCAAATCTGCTCCTGAGCTGGGCGACAGAGCGGCACGGGGTTGCACGCTCCGTGGTTTTTAAAAACCTCTAAAAAGAGGTTTTTAAAAAACACACCAAGCGACCAGTTCCAGTCGCTCCAGAGTGGACTGAGGTATGGAACTACAAAAAGTAGTCCACGCCAGTCCACTCTACGGTGTAGAAGACCTACGTTGGGGGTCGCTCTGCACCGTTTAAATAGCCCGGTGTGGAAAAGGCCATCATCTCTCTCCATAAGTCCTGTAGGCTCTAACATCATTTGGAGAGGCCCTTCCTGCTGTTCCACCACCCACTCTGGCAAATTTGGTAGGAACAAGGGAGAGGGCCTTCTGGGTGGCTGTCCCAGACTTTAGAATACCCTACCTGGAGAGAAGGATGGCCCCTTGCTTGCTGTCCTTCCGAAACATTCTTAAGCCATCAGACTTTTGTCAATTGATTGGGCTTGAGCTTTTAATATTGTGTGGTTCTGCTTTTGATGTTGGTACAGCCTTTACTGTATTTTAATATATTTAATAGTTTAACATGCAATGTTTAATTGGTTTTTAAATCTGATTTTTATACTTTTATTAATGTTTTAATTTGTATTGTTTTAATGTTGTTAGCCATCTTGAATCCCATTGTCAGGAGAAAGGCGGGATAAAAATGAATAAAATAAGAATAACAACACTGGTAACTAATTTTGAAGTGGAAAATAGTTCGCACTCAACTAACTCAGCAGGTGGTAGAGAAGAGCAGGCAGTGGAATCTTGCCCTTCTCAGCCAACTCAGGTGAAAGCAAACTTCTGCAATCTCTCTTAGCTTGTGTATTCTTCCCCATTAATAAATTTTGCCACATTGACCACACTCTGATGTTGCTGGGCCACAGGTGTCCTGGTTTTAATTAGTGATATGTTGGAGGATATGGAGTATGCCACCTAAATTTTCATCACTCTGAAAATGTCCTCCTCTCCTTCCTTTCTGGAATATATGCTCTTGTGCCATTCTGCAAGGCTCAGTGATACAAAAACACAGGCCATTTCTGCTCTAGATTGTTATAGTGCCGTTATTCCACTTTCAACCTCCTATGGCACCCTGGGGTTTGTAGTTTAGGGAGATGAATTTAGAATTCTCAGCCAGAGAGCTCTTTGGCCTCAGGAAACTACAAACCCCAGAATTTCACAGGAGGTTGACAGGGGAATAATAGCGCTATAACAGTGTAGTGCGGAAATGTCAGACAAGATCCTGCAATAGACACATTGGGCCTATCTGCACTACACTGTTATAGCACTATTATTCCACTTTCAACCTCCTATGGAATCCTAGGGTTTACAGTTTAGGGAGGGACATCTAGGATTCCCAGCCAGAGAGCCCTTTGGCCTCAGGAAACTACAAACCCCAGAATTCCATAGGAGGTTGAAAGTAGAATAATAGCGCTATAACAGTGTAGTATGGAAATGGCCACAGTCTGGCCTTCTCCTGCTCTACAGAGAGCAACTGCAGCTGTCACTGGATTTTGGCCACACTTGTGGTGGTTGGAGCTCTTATAACAGCAGTCACATAATGTTGACACTGGTGGGTTGGTTTCTAAAGCAGCCCCCAAGTATTGTTCACCTTTCTTTCCTTGTAAAGCAATTCAGTATTATTAATCTTCCTGTTGCAAAGGCTTAGGAATACTGAACTGTGAAGATTTCATTCGTATTCATTTGGAATAGCTTGGACATTTTCTTTTGGTATCAAGACTTTTAAAAAAATCTAACTGTCCTATATTTGTGCCAACATTTTTTTTTCCATCAGTCCATCACATCATTCTATGTTTCACCTTCAATTTCCCCCTGTGCCCAGCAAAAAATTCTTCATTCTTATTTTCTGACACTTAGTGCACATGGTAGCTTTGCATTAGCCACTTGTGAGGGTTCTGTAGAAGCACAACTGGCAATAAAGTTAGACCAAACACCATGGGAAGGATCCATTTCAGTCTCCTTGCTTGCTCCTATTGTGCTGTGCATTCCTTATAAAGTGAAAGGCTGGTGTCATGGCCGATTGTAAATATTCTTTCCATTTGCAACAGGTCAATGGGGATTCTGTACCATGAGATATTATTATTATTTCCCTCCTCCACACCTTTAAAAAAGAAACCATTGTTGTGTGGGTGTGTGTGCACACAGTTTTATTCCGCCCATGTATACTCCACCGCCTAATGGGGAAACAATTGGAGCTTTGCCCCTTGTGAGACCACAGAAGGAAAAAGAGGCTTTCAAAAGGACACATTTCTTTTATTTGTGAGAAATTAAATCCAGGTTTAAAGCTTTTCTGAGGTCCACTACTGTTTGCTTTCTTTAGAAGGAAGCTTTGCTGGTGCCAGACCCCAGGAACAATTGCTACATGTGTCGGCAATCTTGCAAACTCAACCTAGAGCCTCTTAGATTCAATATGGGATATTTATTAGGAGCAAGTCTTGCCTGAAGTGCGTTATGGGGGTTTATACTAAGCCACTGGCAGCCTCATGTAGGGTCCATTTCCTGTTGTTTATCCCCAGTGATGTTCAGAGCAATTCTAATCCACTTCCTGGGGCATCCCACTGAGATACAAGGCACATTATTAACAGAGTCAATTTTTGACCATAGTCTCCAACAGGGGCATGCAATTGAGGACTTGGAATCAGTTCCCATTACACAAACCACTCTTAGTTTCAGAAAACATGACCACACCGAGAAAAAAAAGTTAAATGAAAAGTAAGGTATTGCTTTTATCTGGTGTGACCTTCATTTTGAAAGATGTTTACTTGCCTGTGGATGGTGTTTTGTTTTCTTTTGTTCAAAACACACTTTATGAACACCAATAAGCTTTGAAGTTGTAGCTTAGAGTTGAACTTGATCCCTTCTTTGCCTTGTGAACTGAGTCTACAATCTAATTAGCTTGCTATGCATATTAAAACATAATAGAGATTACTTCAAAGTTATCTCCAGGATGTAGTTACAGAGTATTCATATTCCCAGCTGCTGTAAATGTAGGTAGCTTCACATATACAACTGGAAATCTGTGGGTTTGTTCATTGGTTCTCCCTTCCCAGCTCATAATCAGAAGGTTTGACTTCATGCACACTGCTATCTATTTATCTATGAAGGAATGACAAGCTTGAATCTCATACCTACTAACAAAGCTTTAAAAACAGGGCATGTTCACCTAGTTCAATTAAAAAAACTTTGCATTTTTACTACGTAGTACAAATGCACCATGGAAGTAATAGTCAAGGGACTGAAAGAGAACTCCCCTTTTCATTAGTGCTTAGAAGGAAAGGATATTGATATAGGTAGGCCTTGTGAAAGACATGGCCAACACATCATCACAGGACCTCCCCTGCCAAATTTATTCCTGCATTCTTGAGGAGCATTCTCCATTTCAGTGGAGGTGCATGGGGAATGCACACTTTGTTTTCAAGCTCTCTTGTGCTCCTGGAGGTTTCTTGGAAGTGTGACAGAGTTTGAGATCAAGTCATGTGCTTCCTATATGACTTGCTTTAAAGAGAAAATTCCTCCTCCTGCTCCTCCTCCTCCTCCTCCTCTTCTTGATTTGATTGATGTCATACTATCATCAGTAAGACAGTAGCAAATATGGTGGTGCAAGGGGTGAAACAGCACCCCTCCTTGGGCCAGAAGGACAACACAAGTTCAAACCTCCAAGAAGTTACCTACCCCTGCTATGAATGTGGCCTGAAGTCCTGCATCAAACACACAGCCTCAGTATAGCTACACTTTAACTCCCCACCCAACCCTTGAAAGGCACCTTAAAAGCTGATCAGCCATCCAAAATGATAGAACTGCTGCTGAGCAGGGCCTGGCAGGATCACATGGTCCTTCCACCTTTCACCAGCAAGAAACACTGTGATGAAAAGTTGCAACAGGACTCCTCAGATGTCCCTGCTTCTGCTCCCTTCAGCACTGGTTGCTGGCAGGAAGGGCTGGTCATGGGATCCTGGAGCACCCCACCTGACAGCAGCAGAGACCTCCATCATGCTGGACAGCTGACTGGATTTTAAGGTGAGTTTCAGGACTATTTTTGGATATGGCAATAGTGTTATGATTGCAAATGAGAATATGAAGCAATTATGATGTCCCCAATCTAATTTAAGACATCTTAACTGATTAACAAGATGCCAGCTGTTGTGACCACCCCATTCTCCACTCCCCCTGCCACTGAAATCATGTACATCTGTAGTCACATGGAGAAATAAAACAAATATCCACGGCCTGTAGAAATTTTAGTGTTAGTTCTGCCTTTGAGGAGGAGGGCTTTGATCCCCTTGTTTGAGTAGCATCTCCTACTCCCCACTTTCTGTTGATTTCACTGGGCCCAGAATATGGTAAAGCAAGTGAAGAGTTGTTTTGGTTTCTGCTCTCCTCCTCTTCAGCATTTCAAAAGAACCATCAGCAATACCATCTTATTGTATGTCACTGACAGCTTAGAACAACAATTGGCATAAAAAACACTGATTTCCTTTCAGAAGGTATCGGCTGGATGGCTAGCACAGAAAAAAAAACGTGCAGATTAATTTTAGATGCCATCTTGTTCATTTGTTTCCTTTGGGGAAGTTCAAAGTTTGCCATTCTAAACAGTCCTGAGACATGGCCTGGCTTTTAAATAGTATTCAACTATTTGTCTCCAGTGTTGTAGTTGTAAGTTAAATGGGTTCTAAAGCCCCTGAGGCCAACCTCTTCCCAAACATTGTTAAAAGGCTTGTTCAATGACACCTTAATTTTTCACATACACCAACTGAAGCCCAATTTTTTTTTCCTAAATAGCACATTCCTAGGCTCCAGTAGTGGATTCACACTCAGATGACCCCTTGACATTTTCCAGTCACTGCAAAGAAGGCTGTTCCCTCTCTGGAAATAATCTAAACATTGGTTCACCAAACTGACAGAAAAGAACCAGAGATAAGGAGAAACTGTCTATAGACTCTTACAGATCCAGCAATCCTTCTTCAACAGGAGAAAATGCTTACAGTTTGCTTTTACTGGAAAAGGGACTGATGCGGGTTATTGTTCCTTCCAGGAATAAGCAGAATCATAACTGGTGCAGTTGGTCATAGACTCAAGCGGGGAATATTCCAATACTTATTAAAATAGTAATAGAAACAATGTAACCTCCAGTGAAAACCTTGCAGTGTGTGTGTGTGTGTGTGTGTGTGTGTGTGTGTGTGGCTTTACTGCAACTGAGAATCTTCATACTCAAAGGATAAAGTCAACACCACTAGTTTCTCCCTGTCTCACTCCCATAGCCCTAGATGTCATATTAAAACAAACTGTAGGTGACTTCTCAGCACTCCAGAACAAGTTCAGGAGCTAGAAGACTCCCTGTCTGATTCTACTGATGGGGGAAAAAAATCAACAGAGGATTATTTGTTTAATTTCAGCCCTAGCATTTACACAACTCAGTTAAGCTTTTCTTGCTCACTTATGTGCTATGAGACTTTGTGCAATAAATGCTGCATTCATATATGCTTTTTGATCCTTGGATAGTCATAACTATGGAAAGTATATACCTGGATTCATATTGTCCCTCCATCATCCTTAGAGGACCAACCGACATCATTGTACCTGGTGAACATGTAGATTGATTCCTAGCTCATTAGATACTACACATAAAGTATGAGGACTCTAGGATGAATTTCCATGGCATGGTTTATTCTGAGAGCACATATTATTTTTCATTATAATCCCAGCTTCCTGTAATATCTAAGAATCTAGCAGAGGGTAGGTTAGGATAGGACAGAAAAAAGAATATTCTGCAGGGAATAGTCCTTTACTTAGTTTGATCATTGTTCTATGTAGCTTAATATGATCTACAATGGCTTTCCCAGGGGTTTCAGAGGGAATCTTTTCCAACCCCGTCTGGGGATGCTGGGAATTGAATCAGCAATCTTTTCCAGGCAAGACATGTGCTCTGTCACTGACTTACAGCTGCCCTTTGCTTATATCAATCCATTATTTGAAATCTGGTTTTGGAACATGTATCCATTCCTTAGTTAGAGAATTATAATGCTCATAAAGTCTTAACAGACAAAAGAAAGAAAGAGAACTTGCACCTGCAGAAGAATAATTCTTGTTAGTACCTGTTTCCACAACTAAAGAAATGGAGAAGACAGAAATATTCTTCTCTTGCTAATATTTTCTTTTTAGTGGAAGAAAGAGATTTCAAAATATACCATTTGCTAAGATATGGCTCATGGATGAAGGATTGTTGAATCATAAAGATGAACTGTGTTTAGCATTTCACCTGACAACGAAAACACTATGCATCCCCGACATGGATTTTTAAAAAGAGGTGTCACTTGAAAATTGAAGTGCTATCAGTCTGTCTGGGAAATGTCTGTCTGAAGGCATCTTACTGTCTCTGAATTCTTGCCTGCTGCTGTCATCAGTTCAATAGCTTTATATCTTATTTCCAAGAATTATATGCTAGCAGAACTGTTGAAGTGGGTTTGAAAGGAAGAAAAGAAAACGTGCTCCATGTGATCCTTCCCTGGACTGTTTTTCTTTTTTTTTTTTAAAACGTTTAGATGCAAAGCTTCTCTGCCTTATATAAATGGGAGAGCAACAGATATATCCAAATGCACCCTGGAACAAAATAAGATGTCAAAGAACAGATGGGAAATAATTAAATGATTTTGCAGAAAGATGCTACAAAAAGTTCATTAAAATCTCATGGAGGTCAACTGTGTTTAAGTACTGATATATATTTATGTATATGTTAAATCTATCTGGACCAGTGAGAAACAACCCTTCATGAACAATCATCTCCTAAAAATAACAGTAAAAAAGGAACAATCTATCTACGCTGTAAAAGTGTATCTTTGCAGCTATCCAATATAATGTTGGTGTTCAGTGAGTAGCAAAGAAAGAATCTCGAGTGTGTGTGTGTGAGAGAGAGGGAGAGAGGGAGAGAGGGAGAGAGAGAGAGAGATGGCCATTTTAACTTCCCCAAAATTCAATGGCAGTTTTCTGGGCAAAAGAAAGTAGCGATAATTTTCCTGCTAGAAGAACGTCATCTTTTTTTTTGAAACTTGAAATGGTGAAAAATGATCCGTGCTATTTTCATAAAGCTTACGCATCTGTTTAGTTGTCTATTTACCTGTTTACACCATTGGTTCTGTAGTTCCCAAAATGTTGTTGGACATTGTTATGGTATAACTGGTATTGTTGAGAGGTATATAATAGCCATCATCAAATATCTGAATGTCTGTCATTTGAAGCATGGGGATTGTTTTCTGCTGCACTGAGGGTAGGACCCCACCCACTGGATTCAGTTTCCCTTTACATGACACAGTTATAACACTTTTTTTTGTATATATATTCTTTTTAATAATTAAAATCACAAAATCAAAACATTTTATATTTATAATATTTACATAATTGTATATCAATCTTTAATCCACATAATTATCTCTATTTATCCCTTAGATTTCATACCCTTCTTCTTGAATTGTAGATATCAAATCATATACAACACATAGCATATATATAACTAACATATGACCTGTATCTAACTTATATACTCATCATATAATAACCATATAAAATACCTTTAAACAATTTGAAAAATTTTTAATATCTACCTAATAACCTTCCCTTATTACATCTTCAACCACCTATATACTATAAGTTAAGGGAAGGAAAAATGTTTGGATAAAAACTTTGAGAAGTAAAATATTACTGAAAGAAAATATGATTGTGAAATTATGATTTAAAGTAGTGGTTAAACGTTGAAGTATTAAATGTATGGAAAATTTGTTGGTCAAAAACACCGTTATAACACTTTGATACCACTTTAACTTCCATGGCCACCTCCTGTAGAATCCTGAACTGGCAGTTTCATGAGGTATTTTGGATTCTCTGCCAGAGAGCTCTGGTGCCTCAGCACACTTCAGAGCCCCAGGATTTCATAGAAAGCAGTGATGGGAATAAAAAAGCATGGTAAAATAGTTAATGCATAAGCATTTCAATATTGATAGATGAGGCCATGTCATCTATTCAACATTTAGCTCACGGCAAGTTAATGTTAAAATATCAACCAAGCTTAATCTATATCGCTCTTTTTATGTGTTAAGGGAGTCTACAAACTGTATGAGAACAAGCTGACATAAGGCTACCAGTAAATGCCACTCTGAATATTGAATCCTGAAGATGAAGTTGCTAGCCCATTAAGTGGTGTTAGCGTGAGTGGGGGGAAAAAATTGCAGTGTATTGTTTCTGCAAAGATGATTTTGATTTAGTGACAACGGTCTCTGTGCTAGTGTTTACCGGTTTAAAGGATTACAGAGCCCCTTACATTTTAAAACAACAGAGGATCCAGAAGGATTTTATTTTTAACTTATGTTTATTTCCTAAATCATGCATTAATGTGATTTGGGGCTATGAAATACACAGTGCTAAGTGCTCCACTGCTAAATTGGTGTAATCTAGAAAGTGAGCTTTGACAGTGGAAACAGAGTGATTAATCTTTCCGCTTTCTTTCCTTCCTTTTCTGTTTCTCTCTGGCAAAATTCCCTTTGGGAAAAGTGTAGGAATTTACCTTTTACCTATGATATGCCTTTAGAATCAATCTACCTTTGCATTTAATCTGCTAGTCTAGATCTCAGAAGTAACTGTACGTGGTTGCCTGCAATGCAGCATAGTTATTTGTCATGAACTACATTTTGGGAATAGTGGAGACATAACAAAGTCACTTTTCAAAATTAATGTGAAGAGTGAGATGAAGATACTTTACTGTTATCATGAGTAGCATTTCTTAGTTACTTCTAAAGTTACCTTCTAAAAACATATTACGAGCATTTCGACAGGATTCTGCCCCCCCCCCCAGTTTTATACAATTCTGTAAACAGTTCTCAGGTTTTTTTAAAGAAAAACTAAGGAAAAGGAATAACAAAAAAGTAGTTAACAAAGCAACAAGTAATGCAGCGTGTTTTTTTTAATGTCTCAGCTAGTAGCAGCAATAAATTACTTTTCAAATAGTATAAGCAATAACAGGAACAAATTTATTTTAAAAATTAACTTCCCAAGCTCTGGTTTAAACTTGCTCCAGGTTTCTGCAGAGTAATTTATCAGAGGCACACAATAGCTCATATTAGTTAATTAGTTGCTACTTGCATAATATTACCATAGCATGGCTGATTTGGTGTCAATGCAGCAGAAGGAGATTTAGGAGGGCAGGAAGAGAGCTTTTACCATATCCCTTAAGAGTAGGAACAAATTTGTAGTTAAATGATATTGGACCAGTTTGGTGTGTTAGTTGTTAGAGGATTACTGGAGGACTTTATTAACATGATTTTTTTTGGAGGAAGGGTGGATCATAGGTTGGAAACTGACGCATTTTTGAAACCGGTTTGAGAAACAGTTACTGTAATTGCCTCCTTCCCCAGTACTTTTATTAAGCACTGCTTTAAAAACTTGTAAAAACAGGGAGGAAAATTGCAGTGGGCTTTGCAAACAGTTTTCTGCCCCGGGAGTTTCTAGGTGCTGTATGGACTACCGAATCCCTTGCCAACTTCCACCCCACCCAGAAGTGGCCAGAACTTCTGGTTTGGAGGGACTGGTGTTTTTAAAACTTAGAAAGTGAAGAGGGAGGTGCTACAATATACTTGAAAGATGAGTCGCTGCTCCCTGATATTTTCAGGAGATGAAATTCAGCCTTTCCTAAAGCCAGAAAAGGGAGGGGTGCATTTGGACATCTTGAGGGCCCCCAAAATGGGGAAGTGGGCTGCATAGTGAGCCAGGGCTGTATTTGCCCACCTGCTGTAAAACCTCTTAACTCGAAGTGAGTCCTAGGGATGTCAGATCTTATGACCTGGCCCTTCTTCACTCCTCAGCATGAGAATCTCAGGATAACAACACGGTTTTGAAAGGTGTGTGTGTTTACCTCATTTGTCAGGGAGCCTTTCCACACTACATTCTTATAGTGCTATTATTCCACTTTCAACATCCTACAGCCTGAGGTCCCTCCGTAAACTGCAAACCTTAGGATTCCACAGGATGTTGAAAGTGGAATAGCAGCACTATAAGAGTATAGTGTGGAAATGGCCAGAGGGTTTTTTTTTGTTGGTTAAAATAGCACACTCTGTGCAGCTGTGGTTGATAATAGATCATGATTAATAACATCAACAGGAGTTGCATCTTCTGATATCATACAGGATCATCGCTAGGCCTCAGATTTGGGCCCTGAAATATCAGGATAGTCATGACCTGCCAACTGTAGAAACAACAGTGGGCTAAGGGAAATGTGATGTCTCACTCAAACTACTTTGAAGCATAAAAGAAAGGGGAAAAAAACTATTACTGGTCATTTTAGTTACTTTAATTGTAGTTGGTTATTTTAGGATTTAATCCATTTGATTTACTCATTGAGAGGTCTACTCACTACCTTGTCTTTTAAGTTAAAAAAAAAAAAACTTTTGAAAAGCCCTCTCCTACACAGAGCTTACTTTCAGTTAGAGCAACAAGAAGCTCCCATGTATTTCTGAGGGTATTTTCCAAGGGTATGACATTGCCAACTCTGTTGTATTAATAGACAAGTGTCCTTAGCACTGCAAGGATCATGCACCAATCCCTGACAGTACTGAAGAGAACAAGCTGTCTCTTTACACTTGAGCAAACAAAGGGGGAAGGAAACCTCATGCTGTTGATGAAGACCACACACACACACACACACTTATTTAGTTATTTAGTTTAGTTATTTAGTTATTTTATTGGGAGCCACAACGTTCAAAACATGCATAGTTTTGAGTCCAACATGTTTTGCTATGAACAAGCACTCAGTTCAGAACTGTCTGAAGTGCACTTCAAGTACAGTTGTGCTATAAATTTATAAAGAGGTCTTAAATTATTTGCTGTTTTTGTATCCATTCCCTTTCTTAATGATCCCTTACATGATTACCTTTTCACAGAAGACACCCACAGGTTCACCTTTCTACCACAACTTCATGTTCTCTGGTCAATCACAGGGAGCTCCCCTTACATCAGGGCATATGTGAAGCTAGAACATTTAGTCCTAACATGTATCACTCTGGGGAAAATGTGGCTGGCAGCTGCATGTAGCCCCAAAGGCCCCATTTTGCAAGCTCTGAAACTCCTCAACTGTATTTGTTCCAGCCATTTTTCTTCTGAGTCCCAAATGCAACCAAACCATCACAGAAATCAGTGATTTGGGGCCCCATATTTCCACTTACCCCATGACCCCAAAACCACAAGTGAAAAAAAGTTGGCCATTTCTAGACCTCAAGGGAGGAGAAGGAGAAATAAGAGACAGAGAAGAAGTAGTCTTTTAATGACTACAGACAACTGTGGAGTTTGTGTGGCCCTATTGTCTGGTTGTTCAGTTACATTGATCATCGATGCCCATGCATTGCAATCTATAGTTGAGCAAATGGGGAAATCTTGAGAGACAGTGTGAATAGGACAGAGGCATGCAGGAAAGTCCTATACAGTTTCAAGCCCCATTGTTCTAACAGCAAATGGGAGAAGAGGTATGAACAGAATGTGTTAAGACCAATATTTCTGCACATGTTGAAAAGCACTGATTTCAGTATAGTTCTGTGGGAGATGCTACTTCTTATATCACTCCATTCTCCATTTATTCCTACTTTCCCATTCTTTAACCAATTACTTATCCTTAAGAAGATTGGCCTTCTTATCAATGATATCTCAGAAGCTGTTGGTGAGAGGAAGTCCAAGCTCCAAATCACTCCTGTATCAGGATTATCCAGATGCTTATTGATATTTGCAAGGTCTTTGAAGCGTTAGTGAGACTTACTGTTGCAAAAGCCGTTCATCTAGGAAATAAAGGTCCTTCTATACCCCTGAAAATTTTTCAGTAATTCCTTCTACCAATTTACCCCCCAGTTTATCCCAAATTAGTCTAATGTAAATGTTTTGTACTATGATCCCTCATATCCATCTTAAATACTGATGTTTCATTCCTCAGAAACTGAGGTCAATCCCAGGGACACATTTTGTATGTGTGTGTGTGTAGGGGAGTAGAAGATCAGCAATTTCAAATTTGTTTCTTGAAGAACTTTCAGATGCCATCTAGACCTACTAATGTGTTCATTCTTGACAATAAATCCTGGAATCTATTCGCTGTTCCCCTCAACTCCTCAATTTCCCTTCTTGAAAATATCAGTTCAGATTTGGGAAAGTCTCCTGCATTTTCAACAGCAAAGGCTTCTCTGTAATTTTCTTATCTCACCTTAGGAAATTTTTAGCTTCCATGTTTCCTAATAGTCTAGCCAATACTCTCTAGCTATTTTCCTGCTTCTACATGACCAAAGCATATAGTTTCTAAATTTTAGCTTTAATATTGTAACAATATTCACCCATACTATTCTTCCTCCTCCCTCTCCTTCTCTCAGTGTCTATTATTGCTTGCATTTTTTTTGTACCTTTTGTGTTTCTCTTTGTCTCACTTTTTTAGGCAAGCCTTCAGTTTTCCAAAGGTTCCCTTCTTCTAATAGCATACTTTATTCTACATATTAATAATGCTGATGTCCTTTTGGTACATTGTTCCCTGATTATTGAATACACATTGCCTTCATTATTATAAGACCCAAGTGTTCTGGACAGTGTTTCCTTTCCACTTCATTTTTTTTTTAAATAACCAACAGCAACACCATTGAGAAGTTTCCTCTTTTTAAGTCAAGTGTAACTGGGCTGGACTTCCTTGGCAACTGTCCACTTACATGTATGTTGAATCTGATAGCACTCTGGTCACTGTTTCAAATCAGTTCAACATCACTTACATCTTTCACCAAGGTGGCACATGGAATTTTAAGTAAAGGTTTGCCTTCCTTCTGGTTGGCTCCAACCAGACCAGTGTAACATTTGTATGAAGTGTAAGGGATGTTTGGGCTTAGAATTAAGATACAATGCAGATGAGTTGTTTTCAAAGATTTGAATGAATGTCATATAAGTGATGTTTTGTCTTGTTTCAGAGCAGAAGAGTGCAATCTCTGGCCTACAGGCCTAATCCTGTCTGCAGAAATCCACTTTGGCCTATGGAGGTCTCTAGGGCAGGCTCTACCCCATCTACAGGTCTCCCCCCTCCAATAAGCCCCACCCATGGAGTACTGTGAAGGAAATAATCTGTTTCTCTGTCATCATTGAATTAAGATAGTGCAAATTCCTTTTCTGGCTTTGTTCTTTTTTGATTTTTCCCTAACTCATGCAAGGCATAAGGCCTGAGACAGATAGCTGGCATTTACAGGCACTAGCCCCAGAATTCTTTTGCTTGAGCTTTGTAGGTAGATGGTTGCCTATCAGGATGTTGTAGCAGTGAATTTTCTGTGATAGCAGGGTTGGATTACATGACCTTTAAGATGTTGCCTAACGTCATGGTTCTATGATTGTACACATGACACTATAAATGTTGGTTACATACACATTTAATAGCATGTATGGAAATGACATTCCTTTAGGAAATTTGTTATGTGTGAAACACAAGCTGGTTACTGAAAATACATGTCACCTTGTTGTATTCAGCTCATATAAGACAGTTTAGGGTGGGAAAGAGGCACAGTCAGTGTTTTTTTTCCAATACCAGGAAAGAGTCCTTTAAACGTTCACTGAAGGGTTAAATAGATGTACTTCCCTTTATCCAATGAACAGCTGCAATTTGACAAATGTGTTCTTCCTGCTGACTCAGTCCATGTGTTTTGAAATGTTCTGATGTATATCCCAGTGTTTTCCATTTGATCATATAAACAAGTGTCCTGATATAACACATCTTCCTCCACACATGGCTGAAGATGAGAGGAAAAAAAAAACCCACATGCACACTCCTCTCAAGGATACAAATGAGGTGGTAAGTATATCAAATAAAGTGGCATTGCAAAACCAAAATAAAAACCAATTCACTTTCATTTGCAGCAACATTTGCAAACCACCTGCTTCCTACTCATTTTCTCTTAAGCAAAACATTCTGTCAAAAATATTGTCTGTCATTACTGATGTAGAAACAGCCTGTTCTCCATGAAGAGCACTTAAGCTTCTGCATGATTGCCATGGATGTGGATTAGTCCAGATCTTGGATCAGATTATGTATTTGTTATCACCCATTGGCATAATATTTTCTTGTGGAAAGGAAGTTCGGGTTCCAGGAACTGGGGAATGGAGGTTGCTTACAGGAGGAATCATTACAGCACAGGTGAAGAATCTGTGGCTCTCCAGATGTTGTTCATTGGACTCCAGCTTCCATCAGCCACAACCAGCCTGACTAATAGATTTTCCACAACAAGTAGAGAATCTACTGCAGTGACAATCTAATTTCAAGTACTTTAGTCCTACTCAGTTCATTGTAGCTCTGGTGGCACTGGTGGAGGAGGAGAAATACTTATCTTCCCACATCTTGGTTTGCCGGATCCTTATAGTTACTGGAATTCTCATGTGAAAATCATAAGCTATTAACTGAAACAAGGCTCTGATTCTAATCATATTTCCATAAAAATAAATCCATAAAAAACATAATGATTTCAGAGAAAATGATTGAGATTTTCCATTGGGAAATGGGGTATTAAATCTCATCCACACAGAACTGTACTCTATGTCCCCCTCACCTCCCCCAGGTCTCATTTTCCCCCTGCTACCCCCCCCATGGCCTTATAGTTGTCAAGGGAAGTTTGGACAGCGGCAGAACGGCTGGCTATGTCCAAAGGCGGATCTAGGGTGAGGCAACTGGGCCAAGTGCCCTGGGTGCCAATGTCAGGGGGATGCAAAAAAGAGGATTGCCCCAGTCTACCCACACCGTTGCTCGCCCCACCCACTTCCACATGCAGCTCACCCTGCCCACCTCCACTCGCCCCTCCCCACCCGCCATCGCTTGCCATGCCCATTTCTGCCTGCCACTTACCCTGCCCACCTCCTCTCACTCCGCCACCTTGCCCTGGGTGCTGTTAAGGGTTGGTACAGCACTGGCTATGTCCCTATTGCTGGTGGCACAATGATTATGTCATCCTCCAAGATATCATACCCTAGTCCTATGTCTTAGGTACAAACACAGACAGGATCCTTTCCAGTAGCAAAGACACACAAACATGAACAGGACAAGACTTACTGCAACCCAACATAGACATGAAAGGGAGATCTCATGAGGCTCAGAGCATTTATTTATTGGCTGCTGGCGAATAGATACCAGAGGCAGAGGCAGGGCAGGGAGAAGTCTGTTGCAAATGGCTGCCAATTCTGGTGGAAGCAACATGTTCTTTTGATCCTTGCCTTGCGTTCCTGAAAAAAACTTAACTCTTGCTTTGTCTGCTGACCTGTACTGCTGAAAACTCCCTTGAGCTGACACTTAATTTATTGCTGACCTACACTGCTGAAACAAGAATGACTAACTGACTAAGTTTCTGTAAACTTCTGTAACTGACTAAGTTTCTGTAAACCTTGATTGTGGCTGCTACTATAGACTTTAAGAAGTGTGGACTGGCTAGACCTCTGGAGCACATCTACAAAGTCCCAGAAGATGACATTATCAGTGTGCAGCTGGTTATGGGGACATAGCTAACCACATCTTCACCCTACTTTCCCTGGCCATCTCATGGTCATGCTGGGGGCATTGGATGAAAGTGAGTTTTGAAAGACTGTGGGTCATTTTGTGAGGAAGATCATGAATTCCAATATCTGCAGTGATTTAAAAAAGGCAGCTGGTGTATGCCATCAACACAATTCCAGCCAATCTGTAACAGTAATGAGAAATATGCAGTTACTTCTGGAGAGAGTTCTCTCTAAGAAATCCAACATGTGAGACAAGGTCCCTGCCCCTACTCCTCAAATATGGTTTGGTCTGTTGTAGTGCCATCTTCAGACAGAGACTGCTAAAGATGCAATGTCCTTTATGTTGGGGAATTGAGAGATTTTTAGTAACAAGTCTCCCAATCGGCAGAGTATTTTGTAAATGCACAAATGGAAGTTGAACAAGTTACCAGTCCCATTTTATCATCTCCACCCCAGATGCACTTAATCTAGCTCAAAATAAACACACACAGTGGTTAAAAATATGTAAAAAGGATTTACTCACATAATCTTGTGCATAGTTTACACAGGTTCAAATTCTTGAAGAAAGGTAAGACATGCTTACAAGAAAGCATGCTTGCCAGAGAATTGGAGAGCACATGCTTGCAGGGAAGCTGAAGAACAAAAAGGGAAGAGGAAGAGAACATGCAAGGGGAAGTGGATGTTGTCCAAAAAACAGGAAGTTTACTCTAGGCTATCTTTCCATGCCTACAATAAACATGCAAACTAACTAGCCAGTTAATTATGCATGCAAAGGTTGCCACTCCCAACACTTTAGAATTCTACAGGCAGTGTAATCTCCCTCTAAGGCTGGTCCAGGGTATGTTGTCTGAGGAAATGGACGGGACCATACCTTGTCCTCCAATTCCACCTATAGCATTGCATCTTGTTTCAGTGCTTTGTGATGTAGACAGAATCCTTCACTAGCTATCCTGAAGGCTGCAGACTAGTCTGGGATGAGGAAAACAGGTGGACCATATACAACATAGTTTTGTCTCTGAAAAGATGGAAGCATCCAGAATGCTGCCACTGCTGATCCCTCAACATCACCCATCTTCTATTGCCTTGAAGGAACCACTTCACTTTGCCTTGTGAAAGGGCCAGCCCTGTCTTTCACTTGACTGGCATGATTTTCCTGTGAGGTCTATCAAAATGGGCACTCAGACTCATCAGGGAAAAGGAGAGCAGACACACATGGGACTAAACAACACAATATGTTAAATTTTAGTGAGCCTCTTGCTCCTTCTCTCTATGCTTATAAGAACCCTTGTACATAAGCAAGGTCTCTTTCCTCTCTCTCTCTCTTTCTATTTAAAAAGTACTTCCTCTTTTTTCTCTTTAAAAGATCTTCTGTGTATTCTAAATCTCCCCATGCCTGACAAGGGTACATATTTAGGAGAGAAGATTTAAGCCTCCTCTGCCCATATGCAGTGGTCCCAATCCATGTCAGGGCCTCACAAATATATTTGTAGCTAAAAGAACAAAGGCTGACGGCATGCAACAGCCCATTTCCAGCTGCTAGTCCCAATCAGCCTAGAGCCATTCAATCAGATGCTGAATGGTAAGTCACCACTTAGTGTAAATCCCACCGATTTGATTGGTTTACTCTACACGGGCTTAGCAATTGGATTTAGGCTCTATATATTTAACATATTATGCACTTTTGCCCTTGCTCCTGTAGTTTCCCAGCAGGGGAAAAGAAAACTGACTGATTCTTCTCAGCTATGAAAGATGTAGAAATCTTTTGATAGTCCAGAAGCCTGGGGTTAGGTGAGAAGTGGCATCTCTACTGGGAACGGTTACCCTCTGGATGTTTATTCTGAAAGTCCATTTAGAATTATTGGCATTTGCCCAGAAGGAAATTCAGCACTGAACCTTCCAAAATAGCACTAATATGCTGCCTTTTCTCAAAACAGAAACATTCACAGACTGAGCTGCTTAGCTGTGGAAATACTACAGAGGTGCACATATAATGCTGCTGTCTTGTGTTATTGTTTGCTGCAGTAAACCCACTTCCTCATGGCTAGTAATGACAGAGATTTGTAGGCAGAGGTTAGTGTCTGAACTCGGTTTCTCATGAGTTTCGGGGGGGAAAAGCATATAATTAAGGTGGGGGGGGCTTGTCCATTTCAGTACAAAATACATTGTAAAGTAAATGTTGAATCATAAATTTGAGTCTAGCAGATTTTGCACATCTTTGAACTAACCTGATATCCAAAGGTACATTTGTGTTCCCTGCCCCCACTTCTCTTCTTTTTGAAAAGATAAATGGATTTTCCCAGTGTGTTGTGGGAAAGTGCTGTCTAGCTGAAATGTGCAGAAAACATAAGAAGCAAAGGCAGCTGTATTTAGATTCTGGGCTGACAGGCCTGCATAAATCAGTGGTCTGGATTCTTGTTTGTACTGCAGAATTCCTTCTGTCACATTTCCACGCTGAAATACATTTACCATGATGTAGAACCACCAGAACATGTAAGTGAGTGAAGCATTTGAGGTGCACCAGGGAGTCTCTTGAACTCTGCAAACATTTCAAATTTTTCAGGGCCACTGGACTGCATTCTTTGTGCAAAAACTCAAGATAGTGACCTCTGCTATCCATGTCTATGAGCTGGGAGGAGCATTTAGGGAATGTAATGTGAAAAAAAATGGGTATATAGAAAATTAGCTGATTTAAAGGAACATGAGCATCAAAAATGGCCTTATATGTTTTTCCATATGGATAAATACTTCCATCCTTGTTTTTCCATATGGATAAATATTTCCATACTTGATATGTGTTCCTGTGTGGAAAGGTGCTGGGTAGCAGTCCTGCATGTATGTAGTAGGTACCATGGATGGAGTGTGTGTGTGTGTGTGTGCGTGCATATATGTCTTCAAGTTGCCTGTTGACTTAGGGCAACAACATGAATTTTGTAGAGTTTTCTTAGGCAAGTAATAGTCAGAACTGGTTTTGCCAGTTCTGTCCTCTGCAATATAGCCTACAACACCTGGTATTTGTTGGTGGTCACCCATTCCAAGTATGAACGTGGGCTGACCCCACTTAGTTTCCAAGATCAGACAGAATCTGGTACCTTTAGAATATTTAGGCCCTCCACCAGGGATGGGATGAGACATTTTTCTGCATGACAGAAAGTCCAACATGATGAGGTTATCGGCTTAACAGAAACTAGTTGGCTGGGTCTGTCGCTCTTAGCCAGATCTTCCTCAAGAACAATGTGTGCTGCCTCCCCTTTATTGTAGGAAATACAACTAAAAAAAGAAACTGCAAATCATTCACTGCACCTAAGTATGGGAGGGGGTTAACAAAACTGTTATCTCTTCTTGACTGTAGGGATGGAAAACAAAATATTTGAAAATAATTACAAAATGGTTTAAAAATGGTTGAAAACCTGGCAAAAAGAATTCTAAATGGGCAAAAGTATATATAGTTCAGTACTTACTATGTGTGAAAAATGCATGTAAGGTTTTATTTTTGCACAGAAAACAGCATTTTCCCTGCAGAAAACAATATTTCTGAAAAGAAAACAAGTCTCCTGCACAGAAATTGATGTTTTCGATGCAGAAGACAACATTTCTGCACAGATAACATGTTGTTTCAAGAACTGCAGTTTTTGACACCTTTTGCACAGTTCGAAGAAATATGGAAAAATTATCTATTCTTACCTCTGGGAGTGAAATTCATGAAGACATACATCCCCACTCTACTCCTGAGCATCTACTGCATGAGGTGCTCAGTCTCTCTCTACTCAATGATAGGATTGTCTTTGGAAGTTACCCACATTGCCCTGCTCATTGTAATCAATTTTGTGCTGAATGTATCTGTAACATTAGAGGTAACCCTCAGATTTTGCAGATTGCCAAAAGCCAGCCTAAATTACACCCATTCTTATTATATGTCCATGTTCCTGAGCAGGAACACCACCCTAGACCAGCATCAGAAAAAAATGGGAGGGGATGTTGATATTGTTGACTGTCCAAAAAAAGTTTGAAAACAAACAAGCAGACCAACAAAGAAAGTAATCTGTCGTGCCAATTCCTTGCCACCTTTTCACCTCTCTCAAACTTACTAAGGAAGGCCCAGGTGGAAGGTTACAAGGAACTATACATCTAGGCCTAACTCTCAGACGTGAGGATTGCCCTCTTTACTTGCCACTTACCATGGATGTCAAAAAGAATAGGAAATGTCAGTCTTTGCAGCTGCCACAAGAAGTGCCCAAAGAAGCCAAGAGCCATGGGTAATGAAGCATTGTTACAATAATTTTCATCAGGTCTTCCCACTATCTCATACTCCAGCAGATTCAGGGGAAATGGAAGTGCAGGGATGTCCCCATTGCAGATTAAAATGGATGCATATTGGATTGTGCCTAGAATATCAAGAAGCCTGTATCTGGTTCCGAATTAATCCAGGTGAGCAGAATACAAAATTTCACCATCCCAAGGCCAAACAGTTTCAGAGAGGGTTTTTCAGCTGCCATTCCAATTGCCATTTTGCAATGCATTACAACACTGGCAAAGATTGGGAAAGATCAGTTCTATATCACTGTGATTCTATTTCATTTATTGTGAAAGGATTCCTGATAGGCTGAGATCACTGTTCTAATTGTTATTTTGCACCATAAGGCCAGAGAAACAATGGCAGCAAGCAGGAAGTAAAGAGAAGTCTTGGGATGGGAGGGAGAAGGAAAGCTTCAGTAAACATTTCATCTCCAAAAGCTTTATTTTTGCCCTCAAAAGCAAAATGTGTGAATATTTAGTGGAAATCCACTCCATTAGGGTACTTTGGTATTTGGAAGACGAGTGCTCTTCCATAACATTCCTGCCTCCACTTTACATGGATCATCAACTGCACTGTGTAACTCCAGCCTGAGTGACACCATCAGTGTTTGATTTTCACTTATTTACAGAAGGGGAGGGGGGAAGAGTTAAGGCAAATATAAGAGTGATTTGAGCTCAAACTTCTTGTGCGAGCTATTAAAGCAAACAACCCATCTTTGGTGCCGAATATGAAGCAAAGTTAGAAACAATAGGCAATTCCCCTGTGTCAGCATGAGAGGATTATCACTGATCTATTGATAAATATATAGATATTAAAAAAGAAATATTTACTTAGCATAGTGAACGATCATATCTAATTAGATGATACATTACACAAATACCACAATACTAAAGTGCTTCATCTAACACAGACTGGAGGGAATTAGGTAGGTCACGCTTCAGGCTTCCAGATGCTGCAGCATGAAGAATGACAGCACTAGTGTCTATTTGCTCTGAAATTTCAGGTGAGATGAAGTGAAGGGAAGGACTCAAGGGAAGATGGCAAACCATAAGAACTCCAAAAGAGGGCAGCGTTTGCCTTTCTCCCCCTTGCAATCTTGACTGGGTTGTGTCAATTTTCTTTCCTGTTTGATTTAAGCCATGCTGGGGCTCCCTCTGCTGTCTGTTTTCAGCTTTGAATATATTAAATAAAAAAGAGAGAAACGTTATGCAAATATGTTGGCCATTTATCTATTTTCAGAACTTTGAAAAATTAATTTGGATGACAGTTGCCTGAACCTTCTAGCCAGAATATGGGCTGGGGGAATTCGAGGAGCAATTGTCCAGAAATAATGTTTACAAGCTCTGCCTAGGGTAGAATTACAGTTCTGTTTTTCCCCCAGCATATACACATATATGACAGTA
Organism: Cyclura pinguis; assembly: GCA_030412105.1. Lineage (NCBI taxonomy): Eukaryota > Metazoa > Chordata > Lepidosauria > Squamata > Iguanidae > Cyclura > Cyclura pinguis. The sequence goes on from CM059603.1 coordinate 186,061,672, forward strand.
ATACTCAGAGAGCAAAGTAGAAGAACATAGCAAAATGGCCATGCAAACACAGAATTTGCTGAAATTCAGATAAATAACATCCACAGCTTCTCCATAATCTACTAATCTAGTCACCTGATCATAAAAAGATAAAAGCTTGGTTTGGCAGGATTTGTTTTTGACAAACTCATGTTGGATCTTATTAACCACTGCATGGTGTTGGGGCTTGTGTATTGGACTACAACCCTGGAGACCAGAGTTCAATTCCCTGTTCAACCATGGAAACTCACTGGGTGACTTTGGGTGTGTTATATGGACTCAACTCTCCGAAACCCCCCATGATAAGTTTGGCTTAGGATTGTCATAAGTTGGAACCAACTTGAAGAGACATGAGGGCAATCTTCCATCTCCTAGGTTGCTGGATTTAACATAGATTTGGTAGGTTGATTTATGTTCTACACATCAGCGTATGATTTTAACGGGAGAACATAGGTAATTCATGCCTTAGTTGTCAACTCACAGTCATCTACTATTTTTCTTGTCCTGTCCTCCAATAAATGTTTTGTTGCAAAGTATTAAACCAACCATTAGGCTTCCTTTTAATGTTACTTTCTTTTGCCACCAAATATCAGCACCACAGCTAGCCACTTAAATTTGGTGCTAGGATTTTTAAAAGTAATAAGGTTGCATTCAAAAACCATTTTGGGATGCATAATTCCTACCGCTCTCCCTAGGCATGGTTTCATGTCCATCATGAGCCCAGCTATCTTTTCAAGAAACAGCACTCACTTCTCAGAAGGAATAGGATTTAGGAAATGGTTCACTAATTGTTTCCAGAAAGAGATGTACATCCACTATTCAAGACAACAGAGATATAAACTGTTAATCAAGAAACCTAGGATAATGATGGTTATGTGTGCCAGTGGTACCAAGTTTCTTTTCTTATCAGATATGTCGACTGCAAGATGGATGCTGGTGGCTAAGGATCTCCCATCATTTCTTCTGACATTCTGTATTGGAGTAAAGGCTATTCCTTCTTCCAAAAATTAATAGAAGTAGCAAGGAGCTTGATTATATAATGTTTGTGAATGGGTCCTTGTTTCCTTTAGATTTTGGATTATCTAGGGCATAGATGAGCAACCAGTTGTTGCTGAACTCCTATTGTGCCCGAGCATGGGGTATTCTGACTAGGATGGATGAGAGCTGAGTTCCAGCAACATTTGTAGGATCACCACTTGTCTATTCCTGACCAGCCACATTATATCCTCAAGGTGTAACCTCCACAATGAAAATGTTGCCTCAAAACCATCTCTGGTCAGGCATATCATATGGAAGAGGTTCTGTGAAATTCCTGTCTCTAAGACTGTCATGCATGACACCTCCACCCAGAGGTGATATATGTACATCCCTCATGAAAGCCTGAAGTAGGAATAGTATATTTGACTCTGAGAAAGCTGCCAAGCTGAATGCACTTAGAGCAGAGGTGGGGTTTGTCTAGTCCAGCAGATGTTATTGGACTACAAATCCCACTAGCTTTACCCAGCATAGCTAATGGTGGGAAATGCTAGGCATCATAGTTTAACATCTGCAGGGCTGCATAATTCCTATCCCTGACAGAGGCCCTTTCTGCATAATGTCACTGTCTCATTCCTGCCACAGGATGGCAGCAGTCAGCAGGTAGCGCTTCCGCATGACATCATTGCTGTCCTGCTGCCATCCTGTCATAGAACATCATGCTTGCCCAGTTTTCGCAAAACGGAAACGTCTGTGATCGTGCGGTGCTCCTGTCACTCCTGGCCATGCAGAAGCTGCGGAAGTGCATTGGCAACGCTTCCTTCCATAGCACAGCAATGGAAAAAGCCCGGCTGTGCAGCAGAATGAAGACGTGGTGCCATTGCGTTCTCTTCCGCATGGACCGAGTGGGTGCAGAGGGAAGCGTTGCTGACGTGCTCCCTTCTGGACCTGGGACTGCAGCAAGACGACATGGAAGAGCGTTGTTGTGTGGAAATGGCCAGAATCTCTGTTTGGAGATTCTTCATAATGAACATGTGAAGACCTGAAGCATTTCCCCAGAGGAATAGAAACATTTGGGGCGCATCTAACAGGCTTCCATAACAACATACTCAGTGCTGCTTATTTCCTTAAATATTTGTTTGGAACATGTAAAGGAGGCAAAAATATGCTCATCTATTAAACTGACTGGAAATCCAAAAGAGCTGTAGATGTTAAACCAATGCCAACACATCATGTGGAAATGTATTGCCAGTGGCATTTATTTGTCACAGAGCAAAGAAGTAGGAATGTCTGTATCTTAACTCTCTGCTGACGTTTGCTTTGCCAGAAGAGCTGGCCAGCAACTAGGTTGTACGCATTTTTCTTCTGTGCTCATGTCTTTAAGAATGTAAGCCAGGATCACACAGTAGCCCTGTGCTGTAGTTAATCCCACTGGATTTGTCCTAGCCTTTCAAGCTGCACTTCCTGTCTGAACCCGCCTCTGCATTATAAAGAAAGAAGGAAAAAACAAAACAAGGATCCAACAGACGACCATCTTTCTTCAGAATACCAAGCATTTGCTATGCAGGTAAAACTTCAAAGGGTCTTTGGGGTGCGGTTGGAGGACTGGAATCCCAGTCATTTTTTGCTTTCAAGACACAGTATATGGGGTCTTCTTTTCATATCAGGTTTAAGCCCTAAATAGTGGGGAACCCCAACTTTCCTTAATGAAAAGGATCTAAGGAATTCATACGATGAAATTATACATCTTTTATACTTAACATTGTTTATTTCCTCTCTGGAGCTCTTCCACCACCATCCTTTTTTAAACCTTGGAATCATCACATAAAATCATGAGGATCTGTTTGGTTGCAAAGCCTGCTGCATACATTATATTGTTTCAAATGATTTGTGAATATGTTTTCTTTCTGACTCCAGTGATGTATTTTAGCACAGAAGATGGATAACAAACAGAGATGAATTCCATTTGGCCATCTGCTCTGAGAATTCTTTAAGAAATATGATGTTTCTATCCCCCCACCTCCTCCCAGTTATTCCTAAGATTCAAAGAAGCTGAGAAGTTCAGTTAATGGCCTTACATTTTCCACAACTAGTGTGGGAGATGAGGAGATAAACACATTTATATATACATGAATAAACACCTGTGATCTCTAGAAGTACTTTTTGGCAGGCAAAATGTTCACACCCTCCCTATGAGCTCCTGCATTTAAGTTTCAGTTCTAAGCATGCTTTCTGGAAACGTACAGTTCATTCAACAGAATGAGACTTCTTATTAAACATCTATAGGATTGTGTTGTAAGCCTCCCTGAAAGTATATTAAACATTGTAATCCCCTATATTTTAGCTCAAAAGTAAGCCCCACTGAGCACAACAGGACTTACTGATTGTTAAATGCAGTCTTACAATGCAATCCTATACATCTACTCAGAAGTAAGTCTTATTGGGTGGCATCTTTGGTGCATTGTTGTTTTTATTCTGTGACTTCAAACTGAGCCCAACGTATGGCAACATTATCATAGGATACCTCTTTGCTTCACTTACCCTCTGATCCTCACCCAAAACCTATCTCCCCACCCCATAGCTGTCAAGCCCCAGAAGAGGATGCTGCTAATGCTCTATACCAATGGGGAGTGGAGGGAGTGGAAGGCAATTCAGAGGAGGAAGAAGAGTCTGGTCTTTGTTCTGAAGGGACCAGCTGCATCTGCCTTCTCTGAATTGCTTGTGGAGAAGGGAGGAAGAAGCTGTAAGAAGCAATTTTAACAGCTACTTCAGGGGTTTGATTGCTAAGAATGTACGATGGGGGTTAGGAGGAGGACATAGGACTGTACTGGTGGAGTGTTACATTACTCCTATTTGAAAATTCTTGGTCGGATTGATTTTCTTAAGATGGAATCCTATATACATTTATGATTTATTTGAGATGAAAGTCTTGTAGGACAAATTTCTAAGTATACTTTTTTTCTCAAGGTAGCATTTGTTGTTGTTACTATTTTCTGTCAAGTCAACTTGGAGTTAGGGCAACCCCATGAAGGAAGAACCAGTCATTAAGAGCTCTGCTCAGGTTTTAGTGCCATGACTTCATTGATTGAATCAATTCATCTCTCATGTGGCCTTCCTTCTACTTTATCAAGCATCATCATTTTTAACATTGTGGCATCCACAAAATAATAAAACAATCAAAATTCACATCAGTGTTAAAATAACAGGAAAGACAAATCTTGCCCATGGTACTATCCATTTTTAGGACAGTGTAGTTCTGCTGGATCTCTCAGTGGTACAGCTATTTGTTCAACGGGCATCATAGCTTTCGACCACCTATTACACAACAGTCAATTAGGTCACCATCCACCAACTCAATCCCAAAAGAGAGAATAGTGTTTACTGTGTGACTCACTGCACGAGAGACAGCACTTACATAACCTGAGAGAAACTGCAACTGCTTTATGCTAACATTGAATCCTTACCTTATTCCACTATTGGTAAGAACAATAAACAGAAGGCCAGAACCATACGCAAGAACAATAAAATTATCTCATTAGCTGCCATTGGGTCATAAGATCTAACAAAAGAACTACAAGAACAAATAAATTCTAAAACCTACTTTCTTAATGGATGAGAACTGGATGGATATGGATGACAATTCTGTCAAGCCTTTACTTTCATCTGGATGTATCAAATTCTTGCTTCCTAGCACTGGAGCAAAAGAAGGACTGGAACACAGTTATTACCTGAAAGCTACCCTTTACTGGAATCTAGTGTTCAAGTTCTAACAATTAAAATGAAAACAGTGTACATATCATTACTTAATCTTAGGGGAGTAATGCGTGTACGATGCATATAATTCTAAAAGCTGCACAAAGAAGGTATAGATGCCTGAAGAAAAAAAATAGTTAAGAAAAAATAATAACCCACTAATTGGTATGGAAATGACTGAGAAATATTTTTGGTACAGAATTCTTACTTGGAAACAGACTTTTCATAATTGCTCATCCATGTTCTTAATCAAAAACTGACACAAAACTGTCTATAGGGACAACCTAAAAGAAAATAAGGAAGGGATTAGGGGTTATCTACTAAGGGAAGAAGTTTCTTAATCTCAGAGCACCCACTGCAAGGGCTTTTCTTCTGTGATCATTATTTTAGCTATCCTTCCTTGTAGGCATTTGAGGAAGGTAGCCATACTGATCTCAGTATTTGGGAAAGTATTTGAGGGTATTTTAATTAAAAGTTAAACATCTGCATTTTGAACTGGAGCTAGAAGGAAATAGGCAGCAGTGGAATTGATGTCTAATTTTTGTATAGCCTGTGATCAAAATGCTTTGGTTCTGTGATTTTCAGGCTGATACATTCTGTACCATTTTTTTTCAAATCGCCTTTAAAAATGACATGACATAAAGGCCACTGGATATGGGGCAGGATGCAAAATGGCCAGGTGGTGTGCTTTGTTGACTATAAGTAGTTAGCTAGCCAGCCAGATGGATAGATCGATATGCACAAAGATATGTAGATGCTCATTGTATATACACACGGAAACATACACACATCACAGAATATTTGAACATAGAAATTACTACTTTATTGTTTCCTCTTCCTAAAGTACATTATGATTGAAAATTGTACAAATTACCTAAAAAACATTTTATGTGCACAGCCTTACCTGAGTCTTTTGTGAAAAACATTATGCTTACAAACCCACAAATATTGCCAAAGAAGACACAAGCGTACCGATGTGTGAGCAGTCATACAGCTGTGCACAAGACTATTCTCCCTTCCTGTCTGACAATATGTTGCCATGCTATAAAAGCCCTAATGCCCATTTTCAACGATTAGCTGTACATCACCATTACTACCACAAATCCACAAGTTTCACATCAAGCATTAAATGGGATGAATATTGATCTGCTAAAGAGGATTTATTTATTTCTAGCTCTATCCAAAGATCAACTGCTAGCAGCTTTTGGTGGATCTGTTGAGCTCTCACGGCACAAAGCTACTGCATACATGACACTGGACTTGACATTTCAGTTCTGGAAGAAAACCAAACAGTAAATTCAGTGCAATAATCCTAGATAAATGAGATGATCACTGGGAAAGCTGAGATAGTTAAGTGGTCTATCAGAAGTCCAAAAGAAGGTATTGAACAGTTGCTACGTAGTAACCTCTCCCATGTCAATATACCTCAAAATGATCGCTACATATCAGCTATTCTGCTATTGTGTCACCTCATCACCAAAGCTTGTGTTTTCTGCTTATCTTTCACATATTGGCATAATTGCTCCTACTAGAATAGAATAAATTTGTGCCCATAAGCATATGTTTGGGCACCCATTCATATGTCATGCAAGGGATTTTCAAACAACTTCCTTCCAGCAATCTCCTTATATATTCCCATTATTTTTTTACGATCATCCATTGCATCTGTTTCAGAACAGACCATACTGAGCAGACCATAAAATGTGGAAAAGTTAACTCTGTGTAGGAGGTTAATTTGGCAATAAGAGTTGGTTTTTTACAATTTGGTAAGAAATGCAGTGCCACACATCAGCAGTCCTGGCAATCCCTCCATGCTCAGCTCTGACTGCTGTCTTTGTCACTGTGCTATTTAAAATGGCATTATTAATACCAGAACACTTCAACTGTCACTCACACAATAGCATGAGAAATTACAACCTGATTGGGGAGGCAAGCTGTCCCAGAAGCTAATAATGTTGTCCCGTTTCACTGCTAAATTATTCATATTTATTTTATTGCACATTCCTATTAATCTTTGCTAATTCTCTGATTAATTATGAGACAATGTCAATGAGACAACACGAAAAAGAAACAAAAGAAAATGAAGCATGCAAAGGAATATTTGCTCTCCCTAAGCAGGAGCAATTCTGTTTCATTTGAGCACCTTATCAGAAAGTAGACTTCCCTTTAAAAGTGGTGGTGTGGAGAAAGAAGGAAGGAAGGAAGGAAAGAAAGAAAGAGAGGGAGAGAGGGAGAGAGAGAGAGAGAGAAAGAAAGAAGATGATATACTCTGCCCATGGCATGTTGCCACCAAGGATGGCTCTAATTGTTGAAAAATGATGCCTTGTTTTGGTTACTTGCATCTGTAGGGCTGCTGAATGTCCTTGCTACAGGTAGCACTTAGCTTAATTAGGTTTTATCCATGGACTGGTGTGTCTACTTTGCCAAGGACACATAATGCTTTTGTTAACTTCCATAGTGACAATGGAAAAAAAACCAGTGTAAACATTTGACAACAATAGAACTCTTCTTACAGACTCAATTGCCAATCTTCTTCTTCCCCCTCCCCACGACATATCTCGATGTAATGTCATGTTCTTTAGCTGTATGTTAATAACTATGAAATGGAGTCTTTGAAACATTCAGTTGCCTTCAGGATTTCGTACCATAGAGACAGAGACACAAACATTTGCTTCAGTTTGCAGCTTATCTATGGATGGTTGAATGGAACTACACTACTTCAGCAGTTTGGCGATAACTAGTTACAAAAACGTAGCTGAATCCACAGTCTGATTTTTTAAAAAAATTAAAGATAGGTTGTCATTGTGTTTCTAATACAGACAAGCAGAATTCCTCTGGAAACCCCACAACCAAGGTAGGAAGGAAAAGGATTTGGACTGAAGCATGCTGAATGGTTTCAAATCCATTAGCCTAAAGGGGTTGCCTGTTGGAAATATGACAAGCACGCATATAATCAGCTAATCGGCTGATTTCCATGGGGCATCTATGCAAGTAATTTTTGACATCAGTGCTGCAGAATACTACTAAAGATGGGATGTCCTCTTGCTCTTAAGCAGAGCTGCTTGTCAGACTGACGTATAGAGAATTATACCCCAACTTCAATAGTTTAGCGTTTTTGTCACTCCCTAAGGTTTGATTTTCCCCAAGACAGGTTCTTTTATGAGTGAACCAGAGAATGAATAGATACTAGCAACTGGTTTGATCTAGGAAAATATATCTGACAAACAAAGCTAGTTTCAATGCAGCAGTTTTTAGGTGAATGTCTTAACTTAGGCAAGGACTGTAAATACTCCTCTTAAACAATTCATTAGTAATTAGTGTAATATATCTTGGTCTATATTACAGGGTTGTTATAAAGATCCATAAGGTATATACATTTTGGTGTTGGAGTAAAAATGCCATATAAATGGAAATGCTAAATGCATGGAATTGAAATCCTTACCTATATATACATAGATTAGGGTGAGAATTGTGTGGGCCCTCCAGATGTTGAAGTGTGATTCCTAGCAGCCTTAGGCCACCTAATCAATTGTGAGGAATGCTGGGAGATGCTATTCTATAACATGGAAGGCTGCATGATACCTATCCTTGCTATAGAAACCATGAAGACTCATTGTTGCTCTCTTTGATATCTGTCCTTGTGGTAAAAGGGAGTTCACATCTCTGAACTCTGTGTAGCTTAGCAGGTCCCACAAATCATGAGGTAACATTAGACATGATCCAACCAGCAATAGGTATTTTTGATTCTATTTTCATTTCCACTGATTTGCAAAAAGAATGAAGCACACTTAATTTGGATTGGATCATGCCCAGTTTAGTTAGCCTTAGGCAAAATGTGAGTTACAGTGCATACTTTCAGTTTGCTGCATGTGAAACCTTACAAAAACAGAATACTCTTTGCAGAGAGAGAAAAAAATGACTAATATTAGAAGCTCCTCTTGGGTATAGGTGTAATTCTTTCATTTAACAATAGTGCCTTTCTTCAACAACATTTCAGAACAGAAGCCCCTGAAAAACAGATTTTATGCCTTGTGCCTTGAGTGACATGGCAACAATTCTGGCAACAAGAGACTGCCTTCAACTTTCCATTGGCCCTTTGTACACACCACTGGTCATTTCTGCTGCTTCTACCTGTGCTTTTTATTATTTTTAACTAGTCCAACATTTTTTGGGGGAGTGGGAGAGGTGATTCTCTCTCCTTGAGCTGACACTCTGCCCCTATTTGCTTTTCAAAATCAACGGGAGAAATGTTGCAGGGCCTGTGAAAGACAAGGATTTGGTAGTGGCTTTCTTCTACTTAATGGATAGCTATCTTCTGTGCTCCCATGCAGAGTCAGAAGTAATGATACAGAAATAAATATAATATAAATATAATTGCTTATGTCACCAAAGGCCAAATTATGCTGCCTTTGCTTTGGTCAGATCCTTACATCTATTAACAGGATGTGGTCAGGTGTCCAAATAATATGCATTGACATTCATAGAGTATTACTTGCTCTGACAGCTTCTCATGGGGTAGCATTTCCATAGTTCTACTTCCCATTCTGTTGCTTTTATCCAGAGATGTGTGTGTCTGTAGCACCCTTTAAGTAGCTTATTGACTTATGGTGACCCCATGCATTTTTTAGTCAAGGAATGCTCAAGAGGTGCTTTTGCCAGTCTCTTCCTCTGAAATAGACTCTACAGCACCTTGTATTCAACTACTAACCATGGCTGATTCTGCTTAACTTCCAATATCAGATGCATACTCATATTCATACTCATGTATTATTTTTATTTATTACTCCTATCATCAGTGATTACAGTATCCATGGCGGGGGGAAGAAAAAGAAAAAAAGAAAGAGAAAAAGAGGAGGTTTCAGCCAACAAGGAATTCCTAAGCTTCAGCTGTGAAGGAAACAAAAGAAAGGAGGAAGAAGATTCATTTTGCAGTTCTGATTCCTCCCATTACCTCTTAGCATTTAACACGTCTACATAGAAATCAATCAGTCAATCAATCAATGAATAAATGAATGTTATTTTTGCCTCCAGATTAGTGAATCTAAGGCTTTTGGAATCCTCAGGCTTCTTTATTATACTGCCACCCAGTTCGATCTCAGCCCTTTTGCTAAAAAGAAACAAGTCATGTAAAATCCATAGGAAGATCCCCTCTCCTTTTTTTTTCCAAGTCAGAAATGCTCACGCCGCCGAACCTAACCAAACTCCTGGCAAAATAAAAGTGATGCAATAAACCTCTCTAACAGTAGCTGATTTGTATGCAACAGTGGCTGTGAGGGTAACTCTTCGGCAAACCTGAATCTCATATATAATGCATAGCAGTTAATAAATCATAGACAAATCAGATGGCTTAGGGCCAACAATGCCCAAGTAGTAATGGAAAGAGGGGAAAGATTTATAGAGAGGCAGACTCTGTCTGGATTTTGCTTTCAAGAGACTCACACAGTGGACTGGAAGGCCTTTCTGTGGTTTTACATTGGACATCTGTGTCATGCTGACTCACTCTGTCCTTTCCCCATTCACTACCCCCCCCAACAACGCACTTACTTCTATTATGTGTGGCTTCTTTTCTATCAGAATTCCTCTTCTACGACCTTCTGCTGCTCTTGCCTTGCATCTCTCTACCCAGCACATACAGAAGAAAAGCCAACAAAACAGTCAGATTTTCTTCAGGAATGCCTCACCACATCTTTTAAGTCGAGAAGCAAAATCCTCATTGTTTTCACAGCAGGCAGCAACAAAGAGTTGAACCACTTTTTTTCCAGATTTTTTTTAAAGGGTGTTGCTTTGTACAGCTAAACTGCAACATTCAAATTAGTTTGGACATCCTTGGGGGTTTTTTTTGCATCAAAATCTTTGCTGACAAGCTGAGAACTGTTACTTCTGTATGCACAAAGTGAGCATAATTTTATTTTATATGTTAAGACTAAAATCCTTCCTTTGTGGTTCTCATAAAGGGAACTATCTGAAAAGGATATTAGAAGGTTTTTAATGTGTGTGTATGTTTAAATGGGGTGCTAAGAGGAGAACATTGAAGTCAAGCAACCCACAATAACTAAAAGTTGCAAGCCAGTGTTTCCTTAACCAGTCTATAAAACAGTAAGGTTTAGAATTAGGAGCAGTTGATACTCTTTTATAAATACATCTTCCTATGATTTCACTGCTGAATGAAAACTTGTCTAGGTTAAAAATGTTTTGATACTCTCCTATGGAAAAAAAATAAATTAGAAGATTAGAAGGAACTACTATTGCAGCTTACGTTTAGCATATGATACGCTTTCACTAAAATTATATGATGAAATATCCTTCTATCTTTCATATTACTTCACTGGTCCTAGTTTTCAAAAACTACCAACTCTTTTCATGTTCCTGCAAATATTTCAAGAAAGTTCCAAAAACCTTGTCAGAGTGTTGTAAGACTTAATTTGCATATATTAATATATGTAAAAATCTTGCAACACAACTGCAATCCCAAACCCACATTCCAGAAAGGAACCCCATTGAGTTCCATAAGATTTATGTCTATGTAAATCTTTAAAAAAATATTAAAAGGATTGATAAGGCATTTTTTTCCTATCTATTTGGACCTTTAAAGCGATGAACAATTTAAAGCAAAAATCTCAACAAAGAAAGCAGAAACAAAACATTATTTAAAATAAACAAGAACAATATTATAATCCATCAAAGTCCTAGCATAACAGCTTTTCCTGCCAGTTTAAAACTTGCTAGGTACAGAGTCAATCTGACCAATCTGGGTATGCATTGTATAGGAATACAGTGAACTGCATATCTGAATAAATTAACACAGGAGTGGACTGCAGCTGTTATTGCTGCTGTCACTATGACTACTAGTATTATTAAGGACATAGCTCCATACCCAAGTGAGGCCACAATCCTATACCTGGGAGACAACCCCACTGAAATCAGTAGAACTGTGTAGACCCATATATATTTGTGCTTTTAAAAGGACCCAATAAGCCACTTCATCATCCACTGCATCATTTTAATGGCTTTAAATACAAATACATAACATCTGGGAAATTGCACATTTGTGTTATAGACAAAATCTACCTAAAATTAAGCTTGCACAGATTCTTTTTATTTATTTATTTTAGATTTTATTGCTATAACTGAAATGTGACTGTAGTCTATATCAACAACTACTTCTGCTAAAATAGAAAGAGCTTCCAGGTTCCTTTTATTGCATTAAACATATACGTACATGCATATGTGTGTGTGTGTGTGTGTGTGTGTGTGTGTGATGATAACGATGATGACATAGTTGTAAAAGTATGTATATTGACATCAGTTATTAGAACTAAATTTTCAGGGTGGTGAAGGCATCAAGACTGTATTCCTGATACCCTGTCCAAGAAAACCAAAGTACTTAAATGTAAGGCCATTTGGCTCAGCTTAATCCAAACACTTTGACTTAACTGGCAGGTGGATTGGGGAATAAATACGATCAGTTTAGGAGAGTTCTTAAAGATTAAAAACAAACCATCAATGCAATAGCAGAAATCCAATGATTAAATATTTGAGGTTATATCCCTTTTTTTTTAGCCTGTTTTGTATTTGTTTGCTGCAAATGGTAAGTAGCTGCATATACAGACATATGCATTTAAATATACATCTCTATCAAATGTGAACAAGCATCTTCATAATGTGCTAGATTTTTTAAGAAGGCAGACTGTCCAAATCTTGATCGTTGTCTCAAATGCAGATGTGTAACTATCACAGCTTTTAAGAGTTTAACTTCAAAATCATGGCATATTTGGTACAAAAGCTAAGAATCTCTTTCCCTAAAGATAGGATCTTTGGCTGTTTGGAATACATATGTGTGCACTTTGAATGCATTTGACCAATACAAAATATAGCTGAGCATTTTATGATTCTTTACTCTTCTCATAGAGATGTAAATAAGTGCAGTACATGCTTCTCCATGGACACACATACACAAACAGAGCAGTTCTAAAATATGTTATTACATATATTTTTCCACCTTTGTTCGGTGTGATCCTGTAAAATGAAATACCAGCCATATGTATTTTTAAAACGTAACACTGTCAGAAGAGAACCACGCATTGTTCCTGAATGCATTTTTGCTGGAACTAACTTGCATTAGTTTCAGCAGACAAGAATGTCTTCTACACTAGATGGCAGCACTTGCTTGTTGAATAGTTTTCACCTCTGTTCTATTGTTTCTTTCACCTGCTTTCATCTACTAGTTACTGGAGAAAAGAAAGCCAACAGCCATGATCAGCTATTATTATACTACTATCCCACACAAAAGAGTATTGAAATAACTGTATCAGATTTGCTTTATTAATGTTTAGACAATCTTTTTTCCTCTAGAAGCTGAGCCAAGTTTCCAAGAAACCCCTTTTTCTAATAAAATTGCTGTATTTTTCTTCTTACACCCTTTGCGGGGGCACTTCCTACAGTCTCCCTACCCCCATGCATGTACAAATGGTGAATGCCATCTCTCATAACCTGGAATAATCCTATGAATGTTATGGGATGAGAACTACATCTGATGGTGAGTTCCATCCCTGAAGAGACCTGGGAAAATTCCTCCATGACTGAGGAATGATGGGACAATGCTCTGTCAACCAGCATCATCCTAGCACTTCTAAGTCATGGATGGCTTTAATATGTCATCCTGTTATATTTGTTATTTATAAAAGGAACATCCCCAGGAAAGCCTCTGAGATACTGTGGGGGAATTTCTCTTCTTGTGGCAAGAAATTCATCCCCATCTCCATTTTATTACTGACAAATAGGATGGAGAATTTTAAATGATGATTTTCTCAGAGCTTTAGATTTTTTTCCCTAAATGTCTAACATCATTAGATGTTTTTCTAATATATTTTCTAGTAGTTTTTCTAATATTTTCTCTCTCAGTCATCACCGTGTTTGTCTTATCTGGTGCACTGCAACACACTTTTCTTAAAACAAATCAAGAAAAGCCTCTGTGCCTTCTTAATAATTACAGTATTCCCTTTCTAAAGAAGTACTGTCTTGTGCAGGATTGTAGCATATAAATGGATGAATGTTTAAATGATTCCATTAATGCCTAAAGTAATGAGAGGCACTTTTCAGGAGCTCAGATTTGTGGGCATGATTTTGCTGTGAGCACGCCACATGATGAAGCCATTGTCTACCTAATAATAATAAAGAGAGATGGACCAGCTTCTTTGGAAAATGCCTATGTTCGCAGAAACCTTAACAAAGCTTAAACAAATGAAGTGAATTGAAGCTCTTGCTTCCTGACTTGTAAACTGGGTTTTGGCACTTAGAATATTTTATTGGCCAACTGAGTTTGTTTCACTGTTTGTGTTGAGATTACTGTAGACGTAAAATTGGGGTTTTAACATTTTATTGTTTTCATTAAGAAAGCTATATAACACAGTACCGACGAAATGGTAGTTTATGAATTATGAAATGATCTTTCTGAAGTGCTTTAAATCTCATTTATTTGGCAGTTGGTTGGAAAGAGTCCAGATGAATTACACTTGTGAACAAGCAAATCAAGTTCTTTAGTGAACAAAAGGGAAGTTTGCTTAAGCCCGCAGTTAGACTGGTTAATGTATGGAGCTGCTGTGCTATTTCCCGCCATTCAAAGGCCTTTTTCTTGATGGATTTTCATTCCAAATACTACTTCTTAAAAGAAATACCCCCCCCCCCCAGTAAAATATCAGTGGTAAATTTCTCCAGTAGATAGTCCAAAATCCAGAGAACTTCTTCTGTATTGAGAAACCATGGTCTAAACCAAATCCTACCTACAGTATGCTTTTTGAATTCAAGCAAAGTCCTATCATTTGTGATTGACAAGATTCACTTTCATTTCACTGGGTGCATTCTAAAATTGAACTTAGGACTGTTCTTCATGGCTGTGTACAACTGTTGATGTGTACCTTCAAGCCATTTCCAAAGGTGACCCTATCACAGAGTTTTCTGGGGTTGACAGCATGTGACATACCCAAGGTCCCCCTGTGGGTTTCCACGGCCAAGCAGGGAATCAAATCCTGGTCACCAGGATCATAGTCCAATGCTCAAACCACTACACCACCCTGGCTATTGCGTGCAGCTACTCTGCCTCAAAAGAGAGAAATGCATGAACACAAAAGATGAGATAACTGGAGAAAATCTGCACATGCTAATATATATGTGCTAATGCTAATATCTATCTATCTATCTATCTATCTATCTATCTATCTATCTACCTAGAAAGCATGACTATAATTTAAATGCAATAAATGCAAATGCAACATATCTCACCATAAGGGAACAAACTGGGATTTGTCTGTCTGCTCAGTCTACTCTCTAGGTGCTCATGGCTGATGGGCAATTTCGAGGTACCTCCTCACCCTTCTTATAATTCTTTGTCTTTGAAACTGACTTAGACTGGAAAACCCTTCAACTAGAGGATGCCTTCAGAGAACTGTCTTCTGACATACCTTTCAGTGTAGGATTCCCTTTTGCCAAGTGTGATACATTGTCACCCCATGTTTACATTAACTGGAAACTGTGCAGGAATTAAAATCAGGTGTTCATAGTTAATAACAAAAGACCCACAAAGAAATAGAAATAATCCGGGCAGTACTTGAATTAAAAGCAAGTTGCTAACTCATAATTCAGTTAGTAGGACTCAACTGATATTCCTTTGCTAATGTTCTCACAGCCATGGTGGTAGCACATACCACTGACATGGGGAATTAGCACCTTCCATACCACTGGTACAAATTATATGCTTAGCAGCAGAATGTCTTCAATACCTTTTAAAAAAATACACACACATACTATATAACCATGCAATGTCCCTCATAACGTGTGAGAGCCATATCAGTTCATCTGTCTATGTTTACATGCAGTGACTGGGTAACTGATCATAATTCTGTACAGACAAGCAGGAGCTCACTATTTCTGTAGCGTGGATGATCTCAAAAGCACAACTGATAATTGGCTTCAAAGTATGAATGTTGTTCATCCATAATTATAGGTTGTTGTTTTTGCATGCATCAGTATAATTTGTTGTAAACAAAGAATTTTCCCACATTTAGGCTGCACATATAGTAACACTGAACAATGGAAAGATTTCAATATAATCATTTTATTTATACTGTAATTTAAACTGTAAGTCTATTACATTATAGAAATCTACATGCTTGCTCATGAAGACATTAAACTTGGTACTTTATCTACAAAATGAACACACATAATAAGGTCTTGGATATGATCCATCAACTATGGTAATCCAATAGCCCTCACAACAAACATGTGCAAATTTCTGTGTTTTGCACATTTATAAACTAATCTTGGCCAGACTTGATCTTTATATTCAGATGGACACCATAAATATTTTTTGGATAAGTTCAGGACTGATCAGCAATTTTAGACATACGATAGTTTTATTTGGAAAATGGCTCGTTTTGGTCTACTTTCACTGAAACTTAACATGAAATAATTTTAAGGTTGAACTTTGATTCCATTTAAATCATAAATGAAAGCATCTACCCTAACCTAGCCAATGCCAGGTAAATTTCCAAGCATCTAACACTTTAAATTAAGACCAATTTCAAAAAGCACGTTGCTGTCATGTTATACATTTAAGCAATAAAAATAAATGTTCTCCAAGACTGAATTAAAAAAAAAAAGGCAAGAAAATATTATTACTGAATTCATCGCTCCTTGGATACATTTTGCAAGGAGCAGTCTGTTGCCAGACTCAAAGGGGGTACAGTCTGTGCTGTGTTTAGGTCTGTGGTTTGCCTCTGTAGCTATAAGCCAAAATATTCCACTGTCAATCACTATGAAGAAGTATTCTAGTTCCTGTAGTGATCATTTCAGCATCAGGTCAAAACTTTTATGTTCGGCTGATCATTTAAGTTGGTCTGTCTAACTGTGTTGCCAGTGCCTTTTCATGCCATTTTATGGTTGCACTTGGTTTTTATTCTGCTTTGTGACTATAGAAGCATTTCAAAAATATATTTATTGTTCACTGTAGTAAGTGTGATTTATAATTAAGTAAATAAATGCAGAGGAAAATGAAGGAAGTCCAACTGACAATATGAAACATGAACCTAGTGCTTCTCTTGTTTGCAAGAGCAACTCTATAGCCTCTCCATGATGTATACTGGAGACAAATACCCAAATCCAATTGGTAGTCCCAATAAGAGCAGAATAATTGAATCAACTGTTGGGTGATCATTCAACATTTATGTCTATCAAATTGTTTGAACAAGTCTGCTCTAGTTGAAATTGCCAATTTAGGCCAAGGCCTGTGTCATAAAAAAGCCAGAATGGTGTATTGCTTTGCATATGGGACCAGGACTCTGGAGACCAGATTCACATTCTCCCTTGTCCATGGAAACCAACTGGGTGGCCTTAGGCAAGCCTCTTGGCCTCAGAGGACAGCAAAGGCAAACCCCTGCTGACCAAATTTTGCTGAGAAAACACCATGATAGGTTCATCTTCGGGTTGCCATAATTGGAAATGACTTGAAGGCATACAAAAACAACAACTGTGTCAACCACATCTTCAAGATTGAAGTATGTCGGTGAAGGATTTGCAGTAGCAATCACAATGTTGTTCATTTGACCATTTGCCATTTTTCCATGACTCCACACAAGGTGCAGACACCGGATACATGTATGCATGGCAGATTCTTTTACACAGCCACCAAATGCACGGCCGGCAGGAAATATGGCAGGCCGGCATGAAAGTAGTGAGGTGATATGCAGCATGGCATTGTACTATTTTCATATTATTTCTTTTAATTGCATGTTTTAAATAATTTCGAATATTGATAATAACCTGATTCAATTTTGTTGGACAAGTTGTAGATTCCCAGGGTGTTAGTCCCTTTTTTGGGAAAGAAGAAGACTGGTTCAATTAAGACTCAGTCTCCTTTAGCAGAGTCAACAAGTGGAAGTGCTTAATCTCTTGGGTCTCTCTGAGACTGGTTTTAGCAAAGTAAGGCAAACAGGCAGTATCCAAATTTCACAGCTAAACACTTTACTGATTACATTTAAAGCTGCAGTCAAATACACAGTGCCTAAGTCCTGACTAACTACAGGAAAAGTTTAAGAAGAGGATCAGCTCAGCAGAGCCTTCATTCACCATCTTGAGGGAGACAGAAAAGAGAAAGAGGAAGAGAGGGTGGAGTGCTTCCAAACACATCTGGAAGTCCTTTGGTCACATGGCGTGGTTGCCTAGATACATCCTCACAATGGGTGACTGAGCAAATGGGGAAAACTTTAGAGACAGTATGTACAGGGGTAGAAGCATGCAGGAAATCCTTACTATCTAAATTCCCGTTATTCTAATAACAAATTGGTGGGGGGGGGGGGTTAAAGAAAATGCTTGGTTTGTAAGCATTTTCCAACACATTGTAACTTTTTTTTTTTAAAATCTGTAATGTACTTATTTGTGAACTGCCCTGAGTCCTGGTTTTGAGGAAAGCAGGGTATAAATAAAGATAATGATGATGGTGATAATACTGCCTTTACCCACCAATTTTACTTAATCTTGTGCTTAACACAATATACACTAATGATACGTTGGTTAAAGCCAGGTGTGGATACAAGGTTCGTCATGAAAAATTGGAGGGGAGGGTGCTCTTCTTAGAGAGGAATGACTTTTTTTTTCTGTATACATTTTGTGCTATCCAAAGAGAGAGACAATGAAAGACACTGGGTGAAATCCAGCATGATAGCTCCGAATGCTTTTAAGCTGCACTCTACATCTGTGGGTCTCTTCCAAATTTCTTTTCTAACAGCAGGGTCTAAGTCACAGGATTTTCCATTACAGTGTTTATTTTAAAATCCGTGCCTTGCTAGATAGCAGGATTCCTTCTCTAAAGGATTCGTCTTTCTCTACTATCCTACGCATAGAACTTTCAGGTTTAGGCAAATGTCAGTCTTTTGATTGATTAATTGATTTATCGATCAGAATAACATATATCTTTTCGATTAGAATAATATATATCTTTTAAAAATGTAGTTACATTTTTAAAGATGTTGAATGAAATAATTGTGAGAGAACTTACAACATAATATGCAATCTTCAGAAGGAAAGGTTATTTTTAGATATCCCCCCCTCCTTTTCCACTCCCTGTCATAGTAAAGCAGAAAAGTCAATGTAGCATTAATAATAAGCAAGCATGCCCTTCACTATCAGCTATACCAAATCATATTTTCCCTCATTGATTAACTAGTTTGATCAATCCTTTGAGTTATCGGTAGAAACTTTCAGCTTCAACTAAAGCTCAGTTGAAGGATTAAGGCTCGAAATTTCTTCCATGGCCCATTTACAGTAGACAGTAACAACACCATGAATCCATTTTAACTGCCATGGAATCCTGGGATTTGTACACTGAGGAACTAGAGGTCTTTGACTGAAATTTGAGAATTCCAAATATTCCTCTGAATAACCTTCCTGTGGAATCCCAAGATTTCCACAGGATGGCACAAAGTGGAATTATAGTGTTATAATTCTGCAGTGTGAAAAGATCCCCCATGACTGGGCCTAATCACTCTCAGGAACACAATAATACAGAAGACAAATTCTGTGACTTATCATACTCACAAATACAACTATAATGTGACAGGAATGCTTGAATTAAAATTAAAAGGAGTACTTTCTTCTGCACCATCTTGCCCATTCATTCAGGTCATGAAAGGGCACAAAGTTGTTAATTATTTAACTATAATGATAGTTATCTAACTAATTATCTAACTAGTTATTTAACTGATAATAATAGTAGTAGTAGTAATAATAATAATCCCACTTTTTCCCCCAGAAGAAGTCTAAGCAGCTTACAGCACTTATTGTATTTTATTATATTTTTCCTATTCTGACTAGGAAGAAGATTTCAGAGATTTTCAACTTCCTTGGACAAAATGATTGGGTGGGCAGATGTTGATATTTTCCTCTTCAATTAGAGGGTGTGTGTATCATAATCTCCTCTAGGGCCATTTCTGCACTACATTGTTATAATGCTATAATTCCAATTTCAACATCATATGGAATCCTGAGGTTTGCAGTTTAGGGATGGGCATTTAGAATTCTCAGCCAGAGAGCTCTTGGGCCTCAGTAAAGTGGAATAATAGCACTATAACAGTGTGGGGCAGAAATGGCCTATGTCTTGTGCCAGCCCTGCATCAGGGGTTAAAAAAACCCAGGCCTTTTTAGTGGCATCACCCAGACTATGAAATTCCTTTCCCCCAGATGACCCCCTTGCCCCTGATTGACATTTCACCTGTCAGTCAAGACTGTGCAAGGTCAGTGCTATAAAAGAGTCAGGGCTCGCAAGACTGGATCACTGGAGTCTTTTGAATAATACCAATTACAATATAATTTCCCTCCCTCCCTGGCTTCTCTGTTCCCACCCAGCTTAACTGCAATCCTCACACTGGGAGGTGAAAGTGGATTCTTCCAGCAACAATATATTGTTGTGATGTATTACTGAATTGCAAAGTGTGTTGAGGGGGACTTTGCCTTGAATGAGGAAGCTGAAGAAATGCTGTAGATCTGTAAATGCTGTGGATTACATCTCGAATTCCCCTGCTGAATTTCTGAATATGAACTGTAGCAAAACTTCATCCCTACAGCCCACCAAATTATTGTGTTCACGAGTCAGGAACTCAACTTGTAAACCAACTCACCAACAGTAACCACTGATGCAATCTTAGATTTGTTTTAGTTAAACCGCAGTTTATTGGCTCAAATGCTAGAGTTTCACTCAGACCAGCCAAGTGTACGATCTTTAAATGATGATACTCTTTATATATTGAGAACCTTGTATATTCAAAATGTACAACTTTATTAACCAGAGGACTGGAATCAATGAAACTGGAGACATGCTGAAAGACTGTTCATTTGAGTAAGTAATATTTCTAGAATTACAGCTATTTGAATGGGGCACAAACCAGTGTCAATTAAGCTTCAGATCAATGGAACAAAATCAGGCATGCGTTTAATTTTACTATTAAAACCACTTGGCTCAAAACAGCCAAACTGGAGCATCTTTAAATCCTGTTGATTTATATTGGAGAAATTCACATTTGCTTATATCTCTTCCGTTTAAGTCAATGGGGCTTAAAATAATACAAAGGCTGGAATAACTTATCCTGTGCTGTGTCTAGAGATGTTTCTTTAAAAAAATCTAGATTGGCTACAAATATTTGACCACTTTCAATGTTTGTTTTTATTAGCATTGAGTACTGTCCCTTATTTGCTGGATTTTTCCAGATGCAAAAATGTATGCATCATTTCAACATTGCTTGTCTTGACTGATCTTTCTTCTGGTTTGTCTACGTAACCCTTGCCCTCCTTTGCCCACACTGCCATTCACATCTATTGCCATGAGTGGGTTTTTTAAAAAAATGATACCATAATGCTCCATCTAGTACAATGACATCGTAGATGCCAAATGGTTGTGGTGAGTGATGTGATGGAAAACATGTACAGTTGAACCCTAGGACAATTAAAGTCACAAAACAGTCTATGCAGGCCTACTGAAGAGAAGCCGGCTAGATTGTGACCCTAGTGATTTAAAGGTGATTTGTTTTGTCTTGGGTGCTTGTAGCCATAATAACAAGGAATCACGTAGTGCCTTTAAGACTAACAGCCTTCTTTATAGCATGAGTTTTCATGATGAGTTTTCATCTTCAGGTGGATGTGGTTTTGCAGTCCCTATTGCCATAACACATTTTAAAATTCAGGTTAAATTTTTACAGTACCCAAATTTTACCAGTAACTAAAGGGGAAAAAATAATGGACTCATTTGAAATGGGTGCTAGACGAGAGGAAAGAGGAATTAAAATCGGAAGAAGGAATATCGGAGATTTAGATGTCCATTTTACTAGCAGAAAATAGCAAATCCTCAGAACAACTACTGATGAAAGTTGAGGAATTAAATACAAAAGCAGGTACAGCTGAACTTTAAGAAAGCAAAAATAATGACCACAAACGATTTACATGATTTAAAAGTGAGTGATGAAGATATAGAAATACTTAAAATTTTCTATACTTTGACTCAGGCATTAATCAAAATCTATAGTCAAGGAAGCAAATGAGCCCTTGGAAAGGCAGCCATTGAGGACGAGGATAAGATTCTCAAATGTAGGCATATCATCAAATGGCAGAGACATAATTTTCCATGCCACAGCATTTCTGATTTTCTTGGTATAGTTGTGAAAGCTGAACAGTGAAGAAAGCTGACAGGAAGAGACTCAACTCATTTGAAGGGTGGTGCTTCAGGACTCTGTTGATACCATGGACTGCCAAAAGGGTCTGGGACCAAATCAAACTAGGGCCTTTTCTGTACTACACTGTTATAGTGCTATTATTCCACTTTCAACATCCTATGGAATCCTGGAGTTTGCAGTTCAGAGAGGGGCATTTAGAATTCTCAGCCAGAGAGCTCTTTAGCCTCAGTAAACTACAAACCCCAGAATTCCACAGGATGTTGAAAGTAGAA
This sequence comes from Cyclura pinguis, assembly GCA_030412105.1. Classification (NCBI taxonomy): domain Eukaryota; kingdom Metazoa; phylum Chordata; class Lepidosauria; order Squamata; family Iguanidae; genus Cyclura; species Cyclura pinguis. Next base: position 186,083,900 of record CM059603.1, read on the forward strand.
TAATAGCACTATGATGATGTAGGGAAGAAATGGCTTACAACTCTCCCTAAAAGTCAGAATGACTAAACCGGGGCTATCATACCTTGGACACACATCAAGAAATGAAGTGACTAATTAGATAAGATGACAGTATTTGTAAAGCAGAAGGAAGCTGGAAAAGAGGAAGACCTCACTATAGTTGAATAGCTTCAGTTAAGGTAGCCATGGCCTTAAGTCTGCAAGACCTTAGTAGGGCTGTTAGCAACAGGATCTCTTGGAGGTTTCTTGCACACAGGGTCACCGTACATTGAAACCAATTTGATGGCAAACAGCAACAACAAACCTAAAGTAAAATCATCTCCATAACTGACTTTATCCTCCTCCTCCTCCTCTTGTAAGCATTAAGTATAGTTAAAAAGAGCATCAGACTTAATTTTCTTTCCACTTGATTATTTTTGTATTTTTTTCTTGGATTTTAAAAGAATGATTACGAACAAAAGGAGGGAGGAAAAAGGAGGAGAAACCCCTTAATTACTTTATTAACATTATTGTTCTCTGTGCCATAAGCTGACCTATTGTTATTTTCTATACCTTCCAGTCAATTCAGAATAACTAAACAACAGTGTAGCTGTGAAGAACAGGAGTTAGCCCACAGAGCTAGCAACCTGTGCGTTCAGACATGAATAACTGCATCATTAATAAACTGAGTTGGTTCACCACAGAATAGATGCCTGCATACAATGATGGCATCACCACCCTACGTGAAACAGGGAATGGGGCCATTACTGGTAATTACAGTTAATCATCCACAATAGTTTTTAGCAAGATACAGATCAGCTCTGAGCGCTAGCCTAACAGGACCTAATGAGGGTAATGGAGGATGAAGAAAGCCTGATTAAACCTGTGGAACACTGAATGACCTTAACAGACGATGCATTGTAATTCCTGCTCCACTGCCCACCACTCAGTTAAATTGATGTTGGTTAGGTAGAAAATTAGTCAATGCAAGAATGCATTTTGTTTTGAATGCAAAGGGATTCAAATTCCCTGTAAAGGATGCAGTGCAACCTGAGAGAGAGAGAGAGAGAGAGAGAGAGAGAGAGATTTGAATACAGGAGTTCATATGCAACTACCAAACAGCTAGAGTAAAACACAGCAAAGCAGAACCACTGATGTCCATATTTCTAAAAATAACAGTGCCTTTCATGCTTCAATCCCATGAAGACAGCTAGATGGATAAAAGGAGCAGCAACACAGAGGCTGCTCCACCTGCAATACTGGCTAGTTCTACCCCCAATGCTGGGTGGTTTCCTTGTGCATGATACCCATGCACAGAGACTATCCCACTATTGATGTCCACCTTCAAGACATAGACATCAACGGTTGGGCTAAGAAACCCACACAATGTTAGGGGAGGACATAATGGCATGGCTCCTTCCATATAGGGCATCATTTCTTGGAATGAATGAGTTTCTTTTGAAAACATGTTGTTCTCTATTATTCTTTTTTCTCATCAATATTTCAGATCCTTAAAAACTACATGATCATCAGGAATTCAGTGGAAGTAGTTCCTCTCCGTTGCATTGTTGGGGGGAAAAATGCTGTATATGTAAAATTGTCATCCCTATTAAAGGTGGAAGAGATTATCTGGGGCAGCAGTTCTTAGCCTTTGGTCCTTTAGACAGATGTTCAGCCCCCCCAAACTGATTACCCTTAGTACTGCTAGTTTCCTCATCCATTAGTAGAGGATATCCACTTGCAGAACAATCTTGGGCCATTTCTACACTAGACTGTTTAGTGCTATTTCAACTTTCAACTTCCTATGGAATCCTGGGGTTTGCAGTTTAGGGAGAGGCCTCAAAGGGGAGTGTGAGGATCACAGCTTAATTCCTAGCCTCTTCTCTCATTTTCCTTAATTATCTGCCTCCAGTGGTCCATCCCTGATGCTGTGCAGCAGTTCATCTGCACACATCACTGAGACCTGAAAAGGGAAGCCTAGTTGTGTCCAGTTCTTGTATGATCCACCTTCCATGTGCCCTACTTTCCTAGAGGAAGGCACTCTTTGTATCTGAAGGCATGTTCTATTTGAAGTGATGTCCAATCCAAGTCTTAAAGGTCAAGAACCCAAGAAGGGGGAAGGCAGGGGCCTTGAAGTTGCCCATCAACACTTAGTACCAGACTGAGTACATTCATCTGTATTGTTCTTTAAATCAAAGCTTAAAAGTCTGTATTTCGATTGATATAAATAGATTATTTGTATAAATATAGATAATCTATACAAATTTTATGCAAACCAGTAGCATCTCTAGCCTACCTCTCACCTCCCCCTCCCAGTAGTGCATTTTATTTCTCTTTTTCCCTCTATTTCTGTTCATTTAGGTATAGGCCTACAGTTGCAGAATTCAGACTATGACTTTATTTTCTATCACTGAAATACTTGCCAGGCAGGACAGAGCCATTTAGAGCCACTAACCACTATTGGGGGATTTTCTGGGGATGAAACTATGTGGTGTGCCCAAGGTCACCCAGTGGATTTCCGTGGCTGAACAGGGAGTTGAACCCTGTTCTCTGGGGTCCTAGTTCAATGCTCAAACCACTACATGCTGATTCTCACCTAACCCCATCCCCTATCATAATGCCTAGGGGATCTGATTGATGGGTTAAAATCAGTTTATTTTTAAAAAGTAACATTTACTAACATTCATGTATTTTCCCTTTTTGGAATGATTTTCTTTTTCTTTTTCTTTTTCTTTTTCTTTTCTTTTTCTTTTTCTCTTTCTCTTTCTCTTTGTCTTTCTTTTCCCTTTTTTTTTTTGAATTCTCATCTATTCTTTGATGAACCCTCATCTACTCCTCTTCCTCCTAATACCATGTATCAAATGAGTCCTTTTTTTCAGTTCCTTTTTAGAGCACAATTAATCAAAACTCAGACTTTTTGGAGAATAACAATAATTGAATGTGGAAGAAATAAAAACGGGTAGATTCATCCATCTAGGTCTAAAACTTTGTGGGCTTAAATCTTAACAGTTTAGGTTTGAGTCACTGTGTATTCAGCCATGTACATGCATAATGAGATTTGCTACCTCATTATTCGGAGAGTCTTCTCATCTTTAACAGTTATGGCAGACAGATACAGTGTGGCTCATCTCCTTGCTGGACAAACTTATATCTACCGGCCATTGCAGATGATGAGGGAAATCAGTTTCAGTTCATTTTGGAATGATGCACAAAAATGTACAGATTTCTTCATATATGAGATTTAAAGAACCTGAGGTATAAAAAACATGGGATGAAGTAGGACACAAACTGGAAGATTTCCCTTCCCTAATGTGATGTGGTGATGACCACTGGATTAGACAGATTTGTGGAGGATGCTAGTTCCATGGATTATGGCCCTTATTAGCCCTGATAGCCAACAAGAGCCTTCATGTTTTGGATACTGGATAATGCGTAGGCTTGGTCTGATCAATGCTCTTGTGAGTACATTGCACCTTCAGCCCTTAGGCTATTTCTTTCCCAGGGTGTCAGACCATTAAAGGCATTGATCCCCTTTCAAATCATAGAGCTTAGAAATATTACTTTCCAAATAACTATAGTGGCTATAGTGGCTGGGAGATTTGGCAGTTGTAGTCTGAAAAAATAATATCTCCACTTTCTCTCAGAATATAAATATTGAAGCAGGAGACTGGACAATAAAAATAAAAAGTGCACCGCGTGGTTGCCAAACCCACACATGGAGAGAACTGATGTACTTTTAACACAGGCGTGGGAAATTGTGGAACCTTCCAGATATTGACTGCATTGCCCAGCATTCCTTACAATTGGCTGTGTTGGCTAGGGCTACAGCCCCCAACGATTTCTGAGGGCTGTATCATTCCTGGTTCCTGGCTTGAAGAATTCCAAGGAACTGAAAATTTCACTCCTTGCTGTTTTTCCTACTACACTGCTGCAGTGAGGAGAGTTTCTAGGCATTCCAAATTTATGTTTATGCCAGTCCATAGCTGTTAAAAAAATGAGGAACATTGTACCACCTTAAAACCTAAGAAATTTACTATGGCTTAACTGATATAAAATTTTCTTTCAAGGCCTGCTGCTGGCAACCTTTCCTATGACCCTCACGGGTATTTCTGGGATGCTTTAAAATACCTGTGGAAAGAGCCCCTTCTGTGGTTTGTGTTACCATTGGGATGCCTTTCATCAACTTTGCCAGCTCCTGAGGATCAGGTTGTAAGTAAATTAATTCATGATTTGTAGTTTAATAGTGTGCCATTTACTCCCTCTTCAGCTTTGTAGTTTGTGCTCTTCTCTCTGAATAACAAGGATCTCTTTTATGTTTACTGAATATGCATATTTTCTACTTTAGAGCCTCCTTTTCATCTTGTTCTCCACTGGAATTATGAATTCCCTGGATAAGCAAGCCATTCCTACTTCTGCTTATTGGAAATGTGATTAAATGAATGGCATATTCTGTCAAATACTAACACGTTCTACACTTGTAGGCTAATAGCATTTGCTAGAATGTTGCTTGAAAAATATTTTTTTATGAACAACACCCATGGGTATCCAGAACTTGCCTCAAAAGAGCATATTAAGAGAATGAAGAAAATTATTATACTACAGGGGAAGAAGTCAGTAACTAAAGAGAATGTCATCCTTATCCTCACATCCTCATCCTCATCATCCAACCTCCCCTCCCCTTTTTATCAAAATTCATATATATATATATATATATATATATAGAGAGAGAGAGAGAGAGAGAGAGAGAGAGAGAGAGAGAGAATTGCATATATATAGAGAGAAGCAAGATAGTAGTATATATGCAACCTAGTCTTTTATATGGTTACTGGGAAGTAAATCTCTCTTTTATTTCCAAGTGAATGTGTACTTGATCACTGCATTCAGCTGAAATCCTATATACACTTTCTTGCGAGTAAGCCCTATAGAATACAGTATGACTTAGTCTTGAGTAAATGGGATCAGGATATAGCTGCTGATATAAGAATATGAAGTTGCATACTAAAGCATTCTTTAAAACGTCAAAGCTGCTATAATATGTCTTGTGATTTTGACTACTTTGCATCTTTTGTTATCTCCTAGCTTTGATATATAGTCTTCTTTGCACGTTAATGGGTTTGACCTTCACAAATTTGATTATTTGAGAGGCATGTGCTTGTCTCCCCCCCATCACTTCTCCTCCTCCCATTTCCATGCATTCCTCACCCCAGGCTTGTCAGGCTTGTTTAAAATGGGTGTTTTTTTCCCTTTAGGGTGAGCAACCCCCCCCTTCCACTGAAGGCATGTCCTCTCTGCCATGTGGCTGCACATTTTGCTGTGTAATGGTTGCTGATTGGTCAGGTTCTCTCTTTGCTCCAACCTCTCCCTTCTGGGAGGGATCTCCCTTCTCAAGATGGTGACTGGAAGTCTCTAGAATGGCAGAACGCAGCACTCCTTCCTCTGAAGGGAAAATGTCAGTAAGCCGTTTACCTTGTTTTTTTTTTCTTCCTTCCCTCTGGGCAGGGGCCAGAGGCAAGGATATGGGAATGGGGGAACGCCAAAGGGAAATGGGAAGGGAATTACAGGGATGGGGAGTTTTTTATGGTTTTTCCACTTTTCGAAGGGTTCTGCCCCCTGAACCCTCACAAATGTGAAGGGGCCACTGTACAAAGGACTGAAAAACCAGAGTTTAGGGGTCTTCCTAATGCTAAAACTCACCTTGTGGCAATTTTTGATAGTCAGAGGAATGAAAATCACTGAAAAAAGAATACTTCAGTTTTGGTCCCCCAGTTCTTCACTTGGTATCCAGAGAAATAATTCCTTTTGCACTGATGTCCAGTAAGCCAACAGCATCAGTCATACAGTGAAGGGCAAACTTGAAAAACCACCACAGATTCAGACTGGAGGAACTGATCTGAATTTTATCCCTGCTTCTTATGTCTGAAGAACTGGGACGAAAATCTCACTATAAATGATATTCTCTACAACTTTCAGCAACCCAACACATCTTGGATGCCAATAAGCAGCTTCTTCCACAGCATTGTGCTTCTTCTGTTCTCTTCCTGAATGTGAAAGTTCACTGCACTCATGAAATCGAAAATCTCCCTGGCAGAAAAGCAGTAAGAGTAACCTCTGGAACCTTGAAAAGTACTGCTTTGGTTTTGTTTAAACTGTAGAAGACATTATTTTATTTATATTGATTTATTCTTCACTAACTCAATGTAGACAATAAGTTTTTCTTTGGGGGAACAGAAAAGCAAATGATAGAAGCACTACCAAAACATGAGGAGAGGCAGGCAAATAGACAGACACCAGGAGTGGGAGAGAGAAAGAGAGACTCCAAGAAATTTTGCTTGAAGCAGAGAACAAGATGGCATTTCTTTGCCATTCCATGTAGAGAGGTGGGATGAACTGGTAGTTGATCTTAATTCACTTTGGTGATGTGATCGTATTTTCTTTACTACAGCTGAGACTGAGGCTGGTTTAGGAGATACAGGAAAAGCTATAAAGTTCATATGGGAGGAAACAAAGAGGCAGGAGGCTCTTTTCCCATCATTTACTCATTGACATGATCATGTCACTATGCCTAATGATAGAACCAAGGACACACACACTCAGACATACATTCAGGCATAGCCTCTCCCATATATTAGAGATCTCTGCTTAATGCAAGCAGAGCTCAGGAGAATAATCAGCCACAATTTAAAAGTTTTGTTTTGTTTTAAGAGCCATTGTTAATGGACAACCCACTGCTGAGAAAATGTGGGATGATTCACTGTATTATAGATGGTATAAGGGCAGGAAGGTGCTGGTAAGTTCATTTTTGATCTATTTCCATTCCCATAATCCATTAGCATGGAGTTCTATCTTATTTTATTTTTAAACTCAGCAGACACTGGGTCACCATTTTTATTAAGTCATATAATAATTAATACAATTATTATAATATATAAGATTATAATTATATGTAATGTAATTAATTATAGGACTGGCTATCATTAAATCATCTATAACAGCTACACAAACTTTTTCGTAGACAGTTGTCACCAGTTCAGGTCCAATTAGAATAAATGGGAATTTTTGCTCCATGTTCATTACTTTAGAATAGGGCTTTCCACATGGTGTGAGTTGACACATTAGCGTGTCACCTGAAGTGTGGAAGTGTGTCACCTACAATCTTGGAATTTATGTTATTATTTATAAATCATATTTTTAAAAAATATCATGAGATATGTTGTGTTCCCATATATTTTGTTATTACAATTTATGTATGTGTCTGTATCTCTTATAAAGGGTTAGCTTAACCTCCAGTTTGCTAGTAAAACTGAAATGACTGTGTCACGAAATGATGCATGTCTAAAAAGTGTGTCACCAACATGAAAAGTTTGGAAAGCTCTGCTTTAGAATCACACAGAGACATACAATTTTGTGAGATTTTGAAACCATGGGTGGAAAAAAATAGCCTTTTCCCATTTTTTTTTCAGGAAAAAAGAGTTTTGTTTTTTTTTGAAATGGGAATTGAAAAATTCAGTACTATTACCCTTTACAGATTGAAAGAAATTTGGTACTTTAAGAATATAAAATGTGTTATATGTAACTTGCTTTGCCATAAGATCACCATTTTTGATGAAAAGAACATAATTATAAAGTGACCTTATTATTTTTTTACTATTTTGTTTTGTTACAGATAGAGTTACAAAGTCCTGAACAGTGAGTAATACTCGAACTATAAGGAATCTCTTTTGGTTTTTGCCAATTTGAGGAGCTGGCAAAAAACTCTCCAATAAAATCAGAAGACTATCAACGTTAGTAAAATAGAGAAAATTAGTTTGCCTCCACTGGTTCTCCATAGTGTCAAGCAAGTATAACATGCACATACACATGAAAAGAAATGAGAAAAAGAAATAAGACCAGAAATTGTAACAATCTGATATTGTACATAGCCTTACATAAAAGTTTTCCTTTCAATAGTTTTAGGAAATGATGTTGAGGCAGTAAATATAGGAACACCTTATCTGAAACATTTTATTTACCAGTTTAATAGAAATTCATGATTTTTCCTGATTTTTCTAGAAAAAAAAGGCTTAGGGAATTTTTTTCTCTGACTTCAGCTGCTCTCCTACCCAACTCATGGACTTTATATCTCTAGAATCACCTACATTGAACTACATGTGCCATTTGTGTGCTCAGTTTGTAAATATTCTTTCCACTTTTATTTTCAGTGATCTGAATTCTCTGATGCTATCTGTAGTCTTTGCCACTTCTTTGCTTACTAGTGTTACATTCAGGTAAAAGTACAGTGTTTACATTGTGGGAATTCTGCTTTTCCAGCCTACCAGAAAGCTAGTGACTTCCATGTCAATGTGATGGTGAATTCATTCTAAATTTTACCTTTAATTTCAAAATAGCTTAATATGCTGGCAATGTATCACCTTGGACAGCTACTTTAAAGCATGGACTAGTGGCCTTTCTGCACTGTATTGTATAGTGTTATTATTGCACTTTTGATATCCTGTGGAATCCTGGGGTTTGCAGTTTAGGGAGGGGCATTTAGAATTCTTAGCCAGAGAGCTTTTTGTTCTCAGTAAACTACAAACCCCAGAATTCCACAGGATGTTGAAAGTGGAATAATAGCACTATAACAATGTAGTGCAGAAAGGCCCTAAGAACAGAACAGATTCAACCCCCTACTGATAACCAGGAATCAACCAGGTGCCATTGTTACGTGAAACGTCCCTTTCATCTGAGTGACAATTTGGGTCAGATGCGTTGCCTAAGTGCCATGTGGAAGTTATTGTGCTGCCTAAGAAAAAAACACGGCTGGGTTTGTTAGTACCTAGCTTAGGATAGCCCCTAGTTATATTATAATAAATCACCAGAGGATCTTGAGCAAGATCACATTCGTTACTATGACAATGCCACTGATTCAATTGAACTGTGACTCTCAATCTGAGCTGATTTTGACAAGTCTATACCAGATCTACATTGGATCAGATTGCTCCAGACTGGGTCCAAATTAGACTGGAATGGACAAAATGATTCAAACTGATTCACCATCCCATTGACATGAAAATCACCCACCTGCAAGGGTGCCAGGCTTATGTGATTTACAAGTTTCCCAGGTGAAGATTTTTTAAAATGTTTGCTTGCATTGCCTAATTATTGAAGGGGTATTGTTCATGATAATACTGGTATTAAAGATAACAGAACACATTAATTTTGCTCTAAATAACAGTGGTACTTTGTAGATATTTTCCTTTTGTCAGCAGAGAACATCTTTCAGTTGCTGGAAAGGTGTCTCTAACCTACTCCAAAACTTTCTCACAATTGAGTAAAAGGAAAAACTGAGATACTTTGTTTATGGTTAAACAGTTACAGTGTCTCCTGGAAAGGGAACTTTATGTAGACACGTTAATTTTTGCAAAGCTCAGAAAACAAAAGGATGACTGGAATGTTTTTAACTTAATTACAGTGTGTTCCTACATGCCTAATATGCTATTAATTCCAAAATAACTCCCATAATCCTTAAAAAGAGAGAGGAATAAATCTACTCTGTTTTTACCTGTATTCCTACCACCAATTATGAAAGGTAAAAAAATTCAAGTTTTCCATTTACCAGTATTATAGCTATTAATCACTTGTTGTCAGCAGCAAACTCACTTAAAGTTCTGCAGAAAAATGTACAGATACTGATTTATTTAAAAATCTATTTCAGGATGATATACAAAATTTGTCCGTGAGCGGTCAAATGATTATCTTTTCACAAGCCTCGATAAATTGTAATTCACCAAACCAAACACCGGTGACCGAGTACATTAGAGGCAGCTTGCACATAGCTTGAGAGTGCTTTTAGATCCATCTTTGTCACTGGAGAACCAAGTGGACTTCATGGTTTAGAGTAGTTGGCACAAGCTTTGACTGGTGCTTCAACTAGGGCCTTTCCTGGACAGGAATAACTTAGCCATTGCAGTTCAAGGACTGGTAACTTTCCAGTAGGATGATGTGTGAAGATGCCTCCCAGACTGCATCTAGTACAAAATGTAGCAGCTAGGCTACTGACAAGAATATCATACAGAAACCCTATAACATCAGTTTTAAATGAATTGCACTGGCTGCCAATATTCTTCTGGTCTGAATTCAAAGTGCTTGTAAGACATTTAAAGCCCTAAATGGTTTGGAACCTTGGTAGTTGAAGTAGTACTGCTCCCTAAAAATGCCCAAGGTTTGAGATCTTCTGGCTTTCCTCTGGGTCCCATCAGTCAAGGAAGTATGATGTCAGAAGACATGGAGAGAACCTTCTGTGCTATAACATCTTAGTTATGGCATGCCCTCCCCTTAGACGCCAGACTAGTGCCTACCTTGCTGTCATTTCCATACCACACTGTTACAGGTCAGTTTGATTTGGTTAACAACTTTGAGGCCTGGAAATAAACCCATGAAATACAGAGTTTACCTTTAGAGTACAATGTATAAGGATATAAGTTGCAATTCAGGAAACTAAATGCATTAGAATATACGTGCAATGTGTTATTGAGAACCTAGCAGCAGATTAAGTTTAGGCAAAATGTCAACTCAAATGTAAATGAGAGATAAGAGATGAGAATGCTGGCACTTCTAACAACGCTATGAGATATGAGCAGATATGACTGATACTATCTTTCTAGCAGGTGTAATGGCTGACACAATTAGGATGGCAGGCAGCCAAAGACTCTAAGCATACCATCAGTGCTTCCTATCTAAAGAACTTTGTTTTATTTGTTTTTCACTTTTGTATCAAATTATTTTGATTAGACAGCTGATAGTCTGGATGAGGCTAGGGAGAAAATAAAAGTAGCTAAGATAGAGCTAACGAAAGAATGCTATTAATCACAGCTGTGTTGTTCTTACTTTATAACCTGCCCAGACAGGCTGAAAGGCATATGAAACATGTGGAAAAATAGTACTGGTAAAAAACATCAGTTGTTGTTTTTGTTGTTGTTGTTGTTGTTGTGTGCCTCCAAGTCATTTCTGACTTATGGTGACCCTAAGGTAAACCTATCACAGGGGTTTCTTGGCAAAATTCATTTGGAGGGGGTTTCCCTTTACCGTCTTCTAAGGCTGAGAGAGTGTGACTTGGCCAAGGTCACTCAGTGGGTTTCCATGACTGAGTGAAGATTTGAACCCTGGTCTCCAGAGTCATAGTCCAGTGCTCAAACCACTAAAGCATGCTTTGTCTCACCTAAAAACATCCAGGCTATGCTAAAATAGATGTGTGTTCCATTATGATTGTGTTAGATGCCCATTAAGATGCTTATGGATGGCAAAAGTTCATATTATGTTTTGGAGGTGACTGGAAAAGAAATGCAATTTTAGAATTTGAACAGTACAGTTAGAAATGTTACATTTATAATATGAGTTTATTACTACATTTAATATAAGAGTAACTATAGTACAAGTATAAATATAGATAAGTTTTATATAACCTTTCATAGCAGATTTGATATAAGATTAATTAGTTATGGCTTGTTGATTGAACTTTGAAGAAAGATAATGAACTGAACTAGATGGCCCTTTAAGTACTTCCAAACTCTTATTGTGATCAATAAGAAAACTTGCCCAGATTATCTTTTGGTTCCTGTCAACTTAGTGCCTTACCAAGTCCATGAGGGTAGATTTAAAGAAGTATGTTGTTATTTTTCCACATGCTAACTGCAGACACCATATGACAGCCAGGTGGTTTTAAGTTTCCATCACATACTGCCTCTTCTCTTGACATTATTTTCACAGCTTTGTGCTCTTCGGTAATCATTCAGCATATGCTTGCAGCAGTCAGCATCTTATCAGCATCACTATTATGGTGTATATAGCTCTGTCAAAGCAATGGTAGTATAGACTTTATGATTATATTCACCTTTCAAGTGAGTTTAACAAATCGCTTCCAGCAATGTGCTTCACAATTTTGCCAAGATTTTATGAGTCTGTCTATTATAGCTGCAAAATTAGGCTATACAAAATAATGCATCCCTGAAGAGCTGTGATGTTTTCAGAAGGGATAGTAATTCAAATAAGAGAATTTATATTTGACTGAAATGCTCTGGAATAAAGCTCTGTGTGGCATCTATTCACTTCTTGCTGCCAGAAGAATCCAGGAGAGCCCGCTAAAGCACACTTTTGCCATATGTGTTCTTGTCCACATCTCCTGGTCCTAAAATACACTTCCATTGCTTTGGTCATAATGTAGGGTAACTGCTACGATTTTGCTCTGATAGCACCCTCCGCCTAGCCTTTCTCTGACCAGTAGAGTATGCAAGGGGGTCATAGAAGTGTCTATCTATCTCCATGTAGTCAGATGCAGAATAATCCCATTATCCACTAAGAAGCTTTTGTGTCCATCTTCTAGCAACACCCCCTTAAGGTCTTTGGGGAAGGTCTAAGCACTGATACCTAGGGGATACGATCCTACATTGTTCCTCATAGCATAACAGTGCTGTGGGCAGAAGTCTGGTATAGCTCCCCATTCACCACATCCAGGACTCACAGTCTGGCTGTGATAGCACTGCCAAATGGCCCTTCTATGACTGGTGCAGGGGGAAGGGGTGGACAACCATCTGGCTATGTCCTATAGCGAGACACAGACATCTTTTGTTGAGATCTGTTCTTTTTCAATGGGTGATACAATCATTCTGTGCCTGCTTAGACGGACATAGCCAGATTCATTGGGGGAACAATTCTACTGGACAATACAAACTGACTGGATTCCTCAGCAAACCTAGACACGGACTTTACGTCGCACACAAAACAAATAAACAACAAAGCAAACCAAATAAAAACAAAACAACTGAGAAGGTGAATAAATCACTATGGCCATTTCCACACTACACTGTTATAGTGCTATTATTCCACTTTCATCAACCTGTGGAATTCTGGGGTTTGTAGTTTACTGGGGCTCAAGAGCTCTCTGGTTAAGAATTCTAAATGCCCCTCCCTAAACTACAAACCCCAGGATTCCATATTATGTTCAAAGTTGAATAATAGCACTATTACAGTGTAGTGTGGAAATGTTAAGTTTAGGCTGTTAAATTCTACAATTTGATTCTATGATTCTACTTCTGGGAAACTTCAGGCCTTCATATGATGTTTGTGTGATGTTGGACTTCAAACTCCCATCAACCATTTTGATTATAGTCAGGAGTTAAAAATTACTTGTGGATAATCAAATTCATGGTCTAATGCAGGAGAGAGAAGGAAAAATAACATGGGAGCAGGTTAGAGGGAAGCAGAAAGAAACTGAGTGTGGAAAAGGAAGCAAGGATTTTTCTGGAAAACACAATAGAACATCAGTTGGAGGCACCCTTTTATGAATGATGCCTTACATCTTTCTCTATTTAATTGATCATTTTTTGTAGATAATGCATTACAAGGATTGCAAAAGTACTATTCTACATTATCTGGAACATGCCTTCCTACTGCTGTCCCACAGTTCTTATTAGATGTTGCAGTGTGCAATTGTGAGTAAATGGGCAGTGTCCAAGATAACCCTACCTTCTCCAAGAAGGTATACAGCAGTGCCAACAGAAGAGCCCGAGCTAGTCTTGCAGTGATTTCTACCAGTCTCCAAGACTTGCAGGGATCAGTGGAGGCTGAAGGCCCCTGTCCATGTTTACTACAGGGACTGAATGCATTGAAACAGTACATCTGATCCCCTTTATTAGTGCTATGGATGAGTCCCAATAAGCTATCATAAGCTGCATCATAGTAGGGGTGACATTCCAATTTGCTAGCATGCCAGACCAAAGGCTTAGGCGGATTACCACTCTGCTGATTATGCTATTCCTTCCCAACTGAGACATGTTTAACTCATTGGGGAAATGGCAGACTTTCTGTTCTCTCTGTTAGCTGTCAGGGATAGGCTGCCAGCTAGGTTGGTTGGGTAGCTTAGGCAACAAAATACTGAAAAGGAGACGCAGGCAAAACAAACAATAATCCAACGCTAAAATCACATTGCTTATTGAGAGGAATGATTGAAATGGGGCTTCTTTTAAAGACAGGGTACATTGCTGGATAGTTATTGCTTTTGTGGTACAATCCCCCTCCATAAAGATATAACACTGTTTTCTGTCTATTGATTGCATGAATGCAAAATGATTATGCATGCAATCATTCTGAAGACCAACTCTGCATTTGATTTTAAATGCCATTTATAGCTTTACTGGGTTAATTGTTGTTTGATGTTCATATCCACAAAAGTGGAAATATTTTTTTTTTTAAAACAAAAATGAATTTACATGCTGAAATTTTGATGAGAATAGCAATAACAGTTACATTTCTATACTGCTCATCAGTGCGAAGCACTTCCTAAGCAGTTTACAATGTATTTAACTAATTGCCCCCAACAAGCTGGGTGGTCATTTTGCTGACCTACAAAAGGATGGAAGGTTGAGTCAACCTGGAGCTCTGTGGGGTCGAACTCACAATGTTGTGGCCGCAGTACCAGCATTTAACCACTGCACCACCAGGGCTCATTCAACCACTGTACCACCAGGGCTCAGAAGGTTCACTCTTATCTTCAGGGTTTATAACCTGGTCAGTAGCAAAACTTTTCACCCACCATTTTGGAATGGGTGTTGCTCAAGTGTTCTTAATAACTGTTAGAGCTTGGAAGTATTAATTTTTGGAATAATTTTGGTGACGTTGTCTAGGGGATTCTGGGAGCTATAGTCTAAAAAAAATTGTAATGTTTCCAAGGTTTGGTCCTAAGCTTCAGAAATCATCCAAACTGGCAGCTGATAATCTAAAGCTGACTAGAAGATAATAACCTGATAATATCAGAAGTATTTTTTAACAGTTGCCAAAAAATATAGCATCAACCAAGAGTGATACAAACTGTATGTGCAAACAACTGTGTGCTGTTCAGGTGCCATTTGAGAGCCAAAGTCTTTTTCTCTAGACACTTTCAGAGATCTTTGTGCTAGACAGAAATTCAGAATAGTACCATCTCTGATGTGCCCCATTCTCTGGGGAACAACTTTTGAATGTCATATTTACAGACTAACGCTAAAGTATATTGAAATAGGTACCATGGCTGGGGAGATAAATGCAGCAGTGGGTTAATGTGTTAACCTTTCACATCAGAAGACCAGGGGTTCAAATGAGGTTTAGGTCATACACAAAATTGTTGTGCTATCTTAGTAAGGTTCCCAGTGAATGTTTGCTTACCTCATGGTGAATTGCCAAATGATCTGTCAGTATCGGTGTGTATGACTGCAGGCAAGCCATGCATAGAATAGCAGCACATGCAGAAAAGAGTGCATTGCAGAAAGGGATACCCAAGGTGAATTGTATTCCCTGCTGACCCAAGACATTCTGCTGCCTGAGGCTAAGGACAAGATGTTTCTTTTATTTTTTAACAGACTGTCTTCCATTTATGTAAAGATAAAAGAATGATTGTTTTTGTGGTAAAGAATGTACACAATGGGCTCACAAGAAGTTATCGTTGGCTCAAAATATACCCAGTAATGATTGTGTGGAATGGCACATTGCATACTACATTAGAGTTTGAGCTCACATGTACTGGTACCAAAGACAGGTATTTGTACCCTGCTTCAAAAGCTGGTATGTGGAGAACCTGAAATTGGAGCAAAATCTTGCAGAGCTGCAACCCTGTGAACTTGCAGAAAGACTGAATGAACAAGCATACACATAAATGAATGAACAAGGAGGCCTCTAAAAACAAAAACAGAAGACAGAAAAAGTGACAGTGAAACTATGCAGGTGGACAGATTTGGATAGAATCAGTTAGACTTCAGAAACTTTGTTAAAAAGCCCTGTTTTTACTTGGCACTAGAATGACAGCAATCTTGGCACCAATCAGGACTCTAAGGGAGACTATTCTGCAACTGGGGTCACGGCAGATAAATCCCTTTCCCGTGTCCTTTCCAACTGAGGGAGGCTCCTCCAGCAGACTTCAGTCCTTGGGCAGGTGTATAAATGGAGAGCTGTAGTGTAATTTAGAGATGATTACCTATATTCAACACTGGCTTACATCCAGGTTGCTAAGTAACAAATCCTGGAAGTGCAAAGGAGGTATGTTCACCTTGCCATTGGGGTGCAAGGAGGATGATATTTTTGGCCCCCTTCCACCAGTGAGTGAGGCTGTCATGAGGAATTGTAACAGGGATCTTGCTTCTGATTGTTGCAGCCTCACTGACTGGTGAGAGAGGCCTGGAAACATCCTCCTCCTTGCACAACCTTGCACTGGTTGGTAGCTGAACAGACCTCCTTTACCCAATCTGGTTGCTAATTAAGATGGGCTGCAAAGACATTTACATGGTCTGACATAGAGAAGAGTTATAGATCTGTAACTCTGGGTAATGAATCGATAACAGCAATACAGAATGCAAACCCTTATCTGATTAATGGGGTCAATGGGAGCACATGTTTCAAAGTCCTTGCCCACAAATAACCAGGCGCTGTGGTGCTTCCCAATCAATGTATATTGGTCTGGAGGATTTTGGAAACTTTGGCCATTTTCACATGACATCCTTGTGCGTCATCCTGCAGCAGTCCCGGCAGGGAACGGAGTGTGACAGGAACATTCCCCTCCAGACCTCACCAGCTCCCTGCAGAAGGGAGCGCGATGGTCCCGCCTCTTCCTTTCACAGCACAGCTGAGCACTTTCCCATGCTGCACTAAGTAAAGAAGCATCACCATTGCACTTCCCTGCCTTTCTGCATGATGGGAAGTATGGGAGTGCAGTGTAATTCTAGGCACAAGTGTGATGCTTGGGGTTGGGCTGGCAGTGGGCTGGCGATGACATGCAGAATCACAACCAGCCAACTGCTGCCATCCTGTCCCCAAAGTGGCACAGCTCTGTCTTGTGGAAATGGCCTCTATTCCAAAAAAGTAACTTTGTCCAAGTTCTTTATGTGAAAGAATCCAGCAGAAAAGTCGCTTTTTCTTGAGCATGCTAAAATATTCAGTACAGAAAGTTAAGCTAGGCATGTGGGCTGCATAGCTGCCATTGGTTCCAGAATTTCAGAGAGAAGCGCAGACTACGGAGTCCAACATTTCTGCATTTTCCAGAGTTGGAAGCACTAAAACAACAATTCTTCATTGCTGTTTGGTGCATTTGGATGCTGCACAATCCAGCATGGTGTTTGGCTTTATGACACCTTTTTTAGCCTTCTATCTGTTCCCCCTTCCATCACCAGACACTATGAGTTAGCTAAACAAATGGCCCTGGAAATGCCATGCTAGTCTTCCACCCTTCCCTTCGCTCTTCAGGCAAGTGATTATTGAAGTTTTTAAAGGCTCCTCATTAAATTGAGAGCAAAGAACCAAAAATATTCCATGCTTTTATTACTTTGGAGGTATTTGATCAAGGACGTTAAAACAAACTTAACACTGATACCCTCATTTGCCTAAAACTGCAGCAGATTTAGCTCAGAAAATAGCGAGTGTCACATGTCTGGCTTTAAAGCTTGAAATAATCTCTACAGAACATTAGAAAAAAAACATTTGGGATCTTCCTTATTTAAGGAAATCATGACACCAATCGGTAGAAGATGAGGAGCTGCATCAATAAAACTGTGCTGTGGCTTTATGTTCACTCAATCCAATCCTGAAACAGGTTTGTCATGCAGAAGGAACAATATATATCTTGACAGATTCAACATATAAACAAAAGTACTTCTGTCTGATGTTGTCAGAAGCTGCTCCAGTGCATGGCCCCAGATTATAGGCATTTTCTTCAAATACATGAAGAGCAAATCTAATGTGAATTTACATATAGCCAAAGTGTGCTCCTTCAATAATCCAGAATACTATTTGTAGAGCATTCATGCAGCTGCAGGTTGTTACCCTAAGAGGTGGGAGACTTTGGGGTCCTCACACAATGCCAGCATCTTCTTAGAATTTGTGGAATTATAGCTCAAAGGAAACCTGCAAAAGGAGGGTAACAGCAGGATCTTTTCATCTGTGTGTACCTGTACTAACTGTAGAGAAGACTCCAGTTAAAAGTTAAACAGAGTATTTTATTTAGAATTAACAAGCATGCAAGAAATCATACTCTCTTAAGAACTATATAAGGCTATTGGAAAGTGAGACAAGAAAGGTTGGATAGAGAGAGGTTGGGTGGAAAGGGTGATAGTTACCAGCCCTGAAAGAGAAGGTCAAAGCAGGATGGCTCAGACTGTGCCTGAGGGTAGCCTGGAGGACTGGGACTCTGGGGTACCATGTGCAGCATAATATGCTCAACATACTGCAATGCACTATAATTTACTGGAGCAGAAGTTGGGGAGAAATACTCTATTTCCTGCCCTGAAGTAGGGTGCATGGACAAAGTGGTAATGGCTTTCTCACAGGGTTGACAAAGGAGTCTGGAATGGGCTGGTTGTCTTAACTCTAGGTGACAAAACATTGATGGGAGTCATGACAATCTCTTAATGACTGATTAGGCAGGGGGTGTGGGAAAGATTTCTGTAGAGTGACCTCTCAGGATGGTGTCTGGTTGTTTCATCTGTACAGTTTTGCCTTCTATTGTTCTTGGAAATGCTTGTAGCTTACAGTCTTGAAAGGATTATCACAAGCCCATTAGCTCCAGGCTTTCCCACCTAACCTCTCTGAACTTATGACCTGACAGGACCTGGGATCATCCTGATGTGGCAACATGTTTACCACCAGCTTGCTTTCAAACATGTGTCTGAGTTCTGAATGCCTAGATATTGTTTCTCTGACTTAGATGGTTATGGGTGTTATGGAGACCTGCTTTGCCTTTCCCTGACTTCCCACTCATCATTAAGCATTTGGTAGTTGGATGTGACAGCTATGTGGCTTATATATCTTTGGAGCATCTTTTTGGTAGTTCTACAAGGCACAGAGTCTTTTTCAATCGTGTGCCAAAGGTTTTCCATCATATACACTCATATTCAAAACATGAATCATTCTGTGTGCTTCTTGTAAATCTTCTACCGTGTATCAATAACCCTAGCAGAACCAGTTACAACACTAAAGTTTTGTTTTTTCTTTTCTTTTTTTCTTCGTGATCTATTTGCACAGACTTGGAAATCTGCCTTTTTAAAACCATATTTTTCTTCTCATTTGAAAAGCAGACTTTGTAACTACTTGGGACAAACAAAAAGATGGAAGGAGAAATATAATAGGCAAGACACAAACCTAGCCAAGAAGCAGAAAGTGGGAGGGATAGCTAGTGATGCTTCCAGGAGAAGCAAGGAAGACACAAGATGTTTAATGGCGTATAAATTAGTAACATATCTGTGTGACTGAGCCTGAGAGAAAAATGAGGGCCACTTCATTGTTAGTAACCTTGGTACTAATTCTAGCTGGTTCCAGCAATTTTATTCTAGTACTGCTTGGGCTTTCTCCATTCTTCAGGCCTTCCCTTTCAGTGCATGAATGGAGGTGAGAAGGGGGAGAAGATGGTGTGGATTTGACTTCTCTTTCCTGTTCCATTAAATGCTAACTGTCTGATTTAAACTTCAGTCTACAAGCCACCTCAGCCATTGATCTATCAAGATAACAACATATAAGAATCAGGTGTTAAATCCACTCTCTTAACCGTAAGTATATTTTCTGATTTTTTTTCTTTTTACAATTTTGGCATAAAATATGGATGTTATCCTTAGTGTTGCATATTGTTTAGAAATATATGGCTGATAAATGAGATAATGAAATGGCAGACTACAAATTTTGGAGTCTACTGTACTGATTCCTGCAGTGCTGATTTGCTGCTTGACTGCTTGATTTGCTACATGATTTAAGTCTGCTCTTATCTTTGGAAACTCAGATTGCCACTAAGCTATTTATAAATATATAGCATGTACATCACAGAGGGTTCCTATACATCACTAGGAGAAGTTTGACTTACTTTGTGTAAAGACTTGAAACAAAGAATGGACTGTGCACTGTGAGGTAATGCGCCCACAGCTTGAATGAATATCATTAAGTTTGTATGATCTTGATGTATAAATTGAACAACTATTTCTATAAATTCATGAACTGAGCAGATGTTATTTTGTAAGATAATTGGTTTTGTATTCAGACTACGGCCATTTCTGCATGATGAAGCTCTTCCGCATTGTCTTGCTGCAGTCCCGGGTCCAGAAGGGAGCACATTAGCAACGCTCCCCTCTGCACCCACTTGGTCCATGCAGAAGAGAATGCAATGGTGCCACGTCTTCCTTCTGCAGCACAGCCGGGCTTTTTCCATTGCTGTGCTATGGAAGGAAGTGTCACTAATGTGCCTCCGCATCTTCCGCATGGCCAGAAGTGACGGGAGCACCACGCGATCGCAGGCGCGAAACGGATTTTTTCCATTTTGCAAAAACTGTGCAAGTGTGATGCTCTGTGACAGGATGGCAGCGGGACGGTGGCGTCATGCGGAAGCGTGACCTGCTGACCACTGCCATCCTGTGGCAAAAACGCAACAGCGACGTCATGTGGAAAGGGCTAAGTATACAGTTATGAATTTGAGTTTATTGTTTAAGTTACATTTGAAAAACAGCCATAAGGCATACACTTTTTTTAACACCTGATTTTTACATTTTGTTAACTGTCTGATTTAAGACACATACCTAACAACAACAGTATTCAGAGTGTCAGCCAGTGATGTAGACTTGAGTCAATTGACTCGGACTCAAGTTGGACTTAAGCCATTTTAGTGACTCGACTTGGCAATAAATGGTGCGCTGACTCGA
Source organism: Cyclura pinguis (assembly GCA_030412105.1). Lineage (NCBI taxonomy): Eukaryota > Metazoa > Chordata > Lepidosauria > Squamata > Iguanidae > Cyclura > Cyclura pinguis. The sequence continues at coordinate 186,104,566 of CM059603.1, forward strand.
CTCAACTCGACTTGTGATTTGTATATTTTTAGTGACAGACTTGCTACCCTTGGTTCAGTAACATAACACATTCATCCAGTAACCTTACAATTCTCAGCAGTGCTTCCACCCCTTTTTGCCTACTGGTCACATGATGATCTGTCTCAAGCCCAAAGTGTGGGCAAATTTCTTGGAGGGGAACAAGAAACAGGTTAGGAAATAGGCTTGAGGCAGGGTTGTCCAGAAATTCTGGAATATAGGCTGGGGTATAAAGTTAGCTCCCAGACTTGAGACTTGACTTGAGACTTGGAGTAAAAGACTTAGATATATCACTGGTCTCAGGTAGCAAAAGGAAAGCTTGCAGGGAAGCTTGCAATCTAGGGGGTATCTCCTAAAAACTAGATCCAAAAAGGAAGACTTTAACTAGGCTTTTGTGTCAGGAAATGGCTCCTCCTACTGCCCATCCAATACTAACAGTCTTCTGGTGTGATCCTGTTCTTGATTACCTTTCAAAAAGAATAGGACCTTCAGAGTGGCAGGCCTAAGGACTCTGTTTGTTTGATTATTTGTTTGGAAGGCCTTAGAATTCTGTATTGTACAGATACGATATTTGCTGGTATCTAACCCCAAATAAGCTGTTAAAGGAAAAAACAAACAAACCACCACACACCCCGTAATGTTTCAAATCAATGCTGGGAATGTCAAGACAAGGAGGGGTCCTTTTTAAATATGTGGTAGATTTGTAAGAAGGTGAAAAGTTATTGAATAGTAATGATAATAATAAAAAATCAGTGGGAGAATGATGTTCCGGGGTTCAGAGCAGCATCCTATCATTGCTCCATTGTGGAGGACCTCATGATGTGTTTATATTGATATTTCTTACAAGCAATTTCTCAAAGTCTGGAAGAAGAGAGTAACACACATATGTTCATTTATTTTTGTATGCAGATTTTTTTTCTAATTGACACATTTTGTTTGTGTACAGCTATCTCTAATATATGAATTTTTGGATTTGCTTTATGTGCCAAGAACTGTATCACAACACACACACACACACACAAACAGAAATGTTATTTCTAATGGAAGTGTTCTGATCCACATATCACCCCAGGGAAGAACAAATTAGGTCCATTCACTGAAAAATGAAGACAGAATGAATTTCTACTCTCTCTCTCTCTCTCTCTCTCTTTCTGTGTGGAGAGAGAGAGAGAGAGAGAATGAGGGGAGGTAATGTTAGAAATTCATTTGGTCTGCATTTTTCAGTGAACTGACTTAATCATCTTTCTTTCTTTCTTTCTTTCTTTCTTTCTTTCTTTCTTTCTTTCTTTCTTTCTTTCTTTCTTTCTTTCTCTCTCTCTCTCTCCCCCCCCCCTCTCTTTCTCTCTTTCTCTCTTTCTCTCCTTCCTTCCCTCCCTCTCCTTTCCTCTCTCTAGGCACATACACACAAAGTCTGCAAGCCTGGGCAAGGACTAATGAAACAATGAAATCACATAAACTTAGTATTAGAAAAACAAATAGGTTCAATATATTGTAGCCCCAGATGTGATTCCCAGATTTAACAAGTGTAAAACTGTGAAGTGAAACACATTCAGATAACAGCTTAGAGAAAGCAGACTCCGCCCCAGTTTCTTTTCACTAAATATTATATTACAAATAGCCAGTTACACTGATTTAAATACAATTTGATGAAGGTATTGAGAATGTGCTCTCCCACAGGAATAGATACTACATAATACAGTTCCCTCAGTGTGAATCTCGTATTTCACTGCCCATGTTTTGAGTATAAAGTGCCACAGGATGTTGCTCTCCATATACTAATAGATGCTATACTGCTCGTTGTGAACCATACAATGTGGACTTATGTATAATGACACATATCAGGAAACTGGAAGCAGATACCGTGCTGGGGAGTATAGCCTAGTGCAGTGTTATATGGTGTGATTTGAAAAGGTTACCTAAAATGGGAAATGTAGCACTTTTGCCCCAGTAACATGACTGCCATAGTCATGATTTATATAAACATGTGGCACTCTCCAATGCTCTCTCCTCTATAAAATCATCATTGGACAGCTGGGTGATGTTAACTAAGACCTAATCATAAACATCTGCTTAGTTTATGAAAAAAATCTTGCCTTGATTCCCAGATTTGCCTCAAAGAAAATATACTGTGAAGCTGTATGCACAAATTATTTTAACCATTGTTCTTTACTATTTTAAAAGTTGTCACTTACATATTCTAACTCCTAGTTTTTTTTTCCTACTGACACATGCACACTAACAAATCAGATCTATTTGGCATTTGCAGACTGTTTTCTGACACTTAATAAAGAGATCAGATGCCTTCTAGTTAACTTACAGGTTGCCAGTACCCTTTGGTATTGAGTTGCTTGTCTTGAGACAAGTTTCCATTTTGTTTTAAATGCAACTGACAAACTTCAAGCTGCTCCATTTTTTTTTTTACAGATTTCTGTTAAATCAGTTGTGTTTGTTAAGGGAAATCATCTGGATGCCCTTTGAAAGTTTATTTGCAAATAATTCAGAACATGATGATTCAAAACGTTTTATTAGCTACTGGCATTTTGTACTGTCTACTCTTCAAATAATTACACCTAAGCAAGCCTTGCTAATTTCATTGTGATAAACCTTATCAGATAAATTATCATTAATTTCAGTCTCAGGTAATGGATCTTATACTGATTTAGAGCTAGATATTTAATTTTCCAATATATTCCAGATTTCTACATTTAAAAAGTGGAATAACTGTACTTCATTTTTTAAATACTTCTTAGCTGCTGTTGTTGGTGGTAAATGCAAATTTGATGAGTCCATTTCACTATACAGATTATCTGCATCATACGATGGTTCCACAGACTCATCTTTCAAGAGTAAATATTGTGCTATGTATATTTAGATGATTATTTATTCAACCTTACAGGGTACATTACTTATTATTCATACATCATTGTCATTCTTATGGCATTGTACCAAGTAGTATAAAGGACGAGGACCTGCTACAGGGATCTACAGAGATGTTGAGTGGGGGAGGTAGGACTCATGGTTATTATAAGACAACCTGGGCCAAACATTAATCTTGATTGAAAACACAGCTAATCTGGGATTGCAAATATATATGCTGGTACATATAATTTTTATTTTTGCTTTCCAGTAACTTACAAATGACATCAAAACAGAGTAAGAAGTGTGTAGTCCTACAGATGTTGAACTGGACCTTCTAGCATGCCTAGCTGGCATAGCTAATGGCAAAGAATGCTGGGAGTTGTATATAGCAACATCTGGAAGGCTATCCATTTCTGTGATAGTTTACAAGCAAACAAGCAAGCAAGCAAACCCTAAACATCCTGAAGTCTCTAAGACCAGACTTTTAAGAGGCTCAAATTCTTGGCAGCACATGCACACAGAATTCAGGGATACACGTCTTCTTTCTGATGGTGCCTAGGTGGTATTTATTCGTCCCTTAACCAAAACTCCCCATTACTGCAGATGTCAGCCTAAGGGGTGCTCTGCTGTAAGGTATTCATCAATCAAAGGAAATGGAGCAACTCAGGAGACCAAGAAGCCTCCATCTCAGCTGCAACTCCAGCAGAGAAGAGATGAGGGCCTTCTTCCTCTTTTGACTGAGAGTCACCTTCTTCCTCTTTTGACTGAGAGAAGCAGCTTCTTGAACATCTGAGGTATTTACCTCCCACTAGGCAGTGCATGACAACAGCATCATCCCTCCCAGGGCTTTACAGCTGCCAAGTAGGAAGAAAGGTGTGGATCCCCACATGAAGGATGCTATTGCTGTACAAATACAAAGCAGGATCTCAGTCCATAAGTATATGTAGGGTTATGCAGGGGGGAAAAGAAAAATATTTGTTATTTGTATTTACATTTTGTAGTAAAAAAAGCCAATGCTTTAGTTTTCCGCAAAGGAGGTTTTTTTCTCCTTTCTCTCCACTCCAACATCTTTTTATAAAAAGTTTTGCAATTGCAAACTGACATCCTATATCTCTCTCCTCCTACTCTCTCCCTTCCTTCTCACAACAACGTACCCAGATCCTTCAACCATCTCAGTTTGGCAGGGATAATCCCAATTAATTCCTGGTCTCCCAGCTGCTTTTAATATGTCCCAGTTTCTCCCTTCTCCTCCCACTTTCAGCCTTTATTTTCCACTTATTTCAATTGCTTAAAACTGGGTTCAAAGTGCAAAGGCAGTTTATGCTCAATGAACACAGCAGGGGAGAGAGGAGAGAAGAGGAGTCAGGACAGAAACTTATCCTTCCCGGTGGGCACAGGAAAACAGGAAACTGCTGCAGCCTCTCCTTGGCTTGTGTGTTCTTCCTCATCAATAACTTTTGCCATTTTGATCACACTTCAATGTTTCTTGGCCACATATGTTATGATTTTTATTTGAGAAATGTTGGAAGGTATGAGACTATTGGTTTGGCTAAGTACAAGGCAGATTACAGTCTATCTGTGGTCTGGACCAATGTCATCTCTGTCATACTGGTGTCATGACCACATTATTCTGTTAGGTGATATCACCTTGTTCCCTTTATAATTAGTGATTATCTTGTATACTGTTGTATAAGATACAAGGACTGATATCATGCATGTTCTCATACTAGGTTAAAACAAACAAGGAGCATATTTTTATTATTCACCATATCTAATGCTTTTGTTAATCAGAGGAAAGTATAGGTTGGTCCAACCACATAGGTTAAATCAGAACTTATGATAGAGCAGCTGAAGTTTCTAACTTCTCTCATGATTAAATATTTGGACACTGTCTAAGGACAGTAGGAATGAATATACTTCCTGTTAATGTACAACATAAATAATAGTAATAAAAAAATGAAATGACGCAATTGCAAAATTGTGAACTTTTATTTCAATTTTAATTTGGAATATTGTGAATAACCATTCACAAAATGTTAATTGACTGGGAAAAATGTAGTACCCCAGTTGTTGATCTATTGGAACTCCCAACATCCCTTACCATTGGCTATGTTGGCTAGGGCTGCTGGAACTTGCAGTTCAATGGTTCAACAGTTCATCTGAGGGCTACATGACTCTTATCCCAAGATAATTCAACACAACAAATTTAATGCAATCTAAGAGATTTGCTTCTTTTTAAAAGGGCTGAGATTTTCATGTTCTTGTTTGCCATGTATTTGCAAACAGGGTTTGGGAAGTAACTTCTTTGGACTATAAGTCCCCAAATCCCCAGCCATATACCAGAATAGTTGGGGAATTCTGGGAGTCCAAACATTAGCTTTTTCATAACTATGCTATAGTTATATACATATCCATAACTGAACTGATACTTTTAATGAAATCCCTGACCACTACTGACTTATATGACTGTGAAGGAAAGTGACCCATCTGCTTATTATTTTCAGCTGAAATTTGTTTACTCCATTCCCTTTAGTAATAGCTGTCAGGCACTTTGCACATATGCATAGACAAAATGTCCAAGGAGAATTTATACACAAAGGTGTCACACTGTGAGTAATGGCCCTTTGAGAAATGACTGTTTGAGAACCTGTTCCTGTGTGGTTCTTAGAAACTGCAGTGTAAAAGGATGATTTGTAAACACCTGTGACTTAGCATCTGCTGTAACAATTATGACAATCTTCTGGAGAAGTGTTAGTAACTACACCATTTTTTTGGTCCAAAGACCCCATATTCAGTCAAACAGCAGGAAGATTAATGATTTTGCATTTTTAAGAGTTTTTTTGGGGTGGGGGGTGGGGTGCTGTAATCTTAATTTCTAATGTATACAATTTACATGCTGATGCTGGGCATATATATCTGAAAGTGAACTAAATGGATTCCAACTACAAGAAAAAAAGGATTTTGAAGAATGTTAGGAGAAATTTCCCTATGCTAGGGGCTACTTTGGCCATTTCCACACTATACTGTTATAGTGCTATTATTCTACTTTCAACATCCTATGGAATCCTGGGGTTTGCAGTTTAGGGAGGGGCATTTAGAATTCTCACCCAGAGAGCTCTTAGGCCCCAGTAAACTACAAACCCCAGAATTCCACAGGATGTTAAAAGTGGAATAATAGCACTCTAACAGTTTAGTGCAGAAATGGCCTGCAAAAGTGACTGGAGTGGGCCCAAAGTTCAGGCACTGGTTTATGAAGTCATAAACAACTGTGAACAACAGGTGGTGATGATGATGATGATCGCCTTTGTCATCTTGCCCAAACAGTGTTGTCTTTCCTGGTTCAACATGGGTGTGACCTCTACTTGGAATATAGGGTCTTACTGGCTCCCAATCTGTGGAATGCCCTTCCAGTTGAGGTCAGCCATATGCCTAAATTTATTTGATTCTAGTATTGGCTGCTGAGTTCCATGTCATTGGTGGGGTGAATCCATTCTGGACTTTAAATGAACTATCTGAGGTGTTGAACCCTATCTTCCAAATAATTTCAGTACCTCAGACAGCTTCTTTGAAGTCTGAACTAAAACCCAGGTGGACTCACTGTACTAATGACATGGATAACACAGGCCATTTCCACACGGGGTATTTAAAACGGTGCAGTGCGTCCTCCACAGAGGACGCTCTGCACCTTGGAGCGGACTGGGTTTGGACTACTTACCGTAGATCCACACCTCAGTCCGTTCCGGAACGACCCCAAGTGGTCCTCCAGCGTGCTTTTGAAAGACCTGATTTTTCCGGTCTTTCAAAAGCATGGAGCACGCCACTGCAAGCCTGCTCGCTTGTGCAGATTCGCAGGCTCACACCAATGCGAGCCTGCGATCTGCCAAGGACGGGCTTTAGGCTGGCGAGCTTCAGTGGTTGGTTGAGACCCACGACCAACCAGAAGCCACCATTTTGGACGCCGGAGCAGTGCGGATCGATGACCACGCACTGCTCCTCCTCACCCCAGACTGGACCGGACCGCCAGAAGATCTGGAAAGTAGCGGCGCGGGGCGATTCCCTCACCCTGTGCGGAAATGGCCACAGTCTACCAGCCACCGCTATTGAGGACCATTAGCTTCAAATAAGCCTTTGCTTAGTGATTAAATTCTTGCTTTTGTTGTGTGCTTTCAAGTCATTTCCCACTTTTGGTGACCCTAAGGCAAACCTATCATGGGGTTTTCTGGGGGCTGAGAGTGTGTGACATGCTGAAGGTCACCCACTGAGTTTCCATGCTTGAGTAAGGAATTGAACCCTGGTCTCCAGGAGGGTCATAGCTGAATGCTCAAACCACTACATCACGCTGGATCTCTAAGTCTACCCATCTCTTTATTAATATATGCTTGATTATATTTGCTTTCTATTTGATTGCATTTTGCTTTAAATAAGCAGTTGATGTAAAGGCGCTTTAAATAAGTAAGTAGTTGCAGAAAGAGGGAGGAAAAGAGAAATAAGTATGCATTTGTGAAAAGAATGGCCCTTCTCTGTGGTGGCGCCCCAGTTTTAGGAGACATCCCCCTGGTAAATATTTTCCCACTTTCAACATCCAGGGAGTTGCTTCCAAATAAAGTTGCAGAACATTGGCCTGCCTTTGCTTCTGGACAGGGCAGACTTCACTCCTTCCTTCAATTGACAGATTTCCACCACTACCATTCCAGAATATGGCCTAAACTGGGGGAAGGGGGACTAACACTGCTTTAAATTAAGTTTTTTTTTTAGTTATGAAATTTACAATGTTTCTCTTGCAATAACTACATTCCAATATATAGTCTATGTAAGTACCTTGAAGTAGAATTGTGCAGCCACAATCTTCTGAAGAAAAGAAACACAACAATAAGGATGGAAGCCAATCTTTCTTGTGGTTCCCTCCCTCTTATTTCCTCTTATTTTATTTCTGTCAAGCAGTTACTAACATTATAAATCTTTCAAGTGAGAAAATTTAATTTGCATGTGTTAACACCTTAGATTAAAAATTGGAGGGAGAGAGGAGAAGGAACATACCCATTCCTTGCTTTGTGGTTTCTTAATCCTAAAAATCTGTTTCATTTCAGCATGACTGCAGCCCCCTGTTTGTAATTAAGAAGACATCTCTATAGAATTTAAACACCAGTGGAGAAGAAACAGTTATAACAATATATACTGGTGATTTGGGCTTGCTTCAACTTGTATACCAGTGCAAGATTTCCTCAAGCCAAATGACAACATACTCATACTTAATTTTGCTGCCTTCTCTTACTCAGATAATTTCAGAAAAGACTATCAGCAGGCTCATGCAGACAATGAGAAAAGTTACTTTTGGAGTTTGCAGCTCCTAAAATCCCTCAGCCAGCATGACCACTGGCTATGCTGGGAAAGGATTCTAGTAACTACAATCCAAAAAAAGTAACTTGCCTAGGGTCTACTTATCCAGGTAAAGGATGCTTTTGCTAACACCTTTTGGTTATTATTATAGCAAAGGATGCTGATTTATTGGGCTGATCAATTCCTCCTTATGATATACAACCTTGTATTACAACTGCATCATTAAAAATGGTTCCAATTTGTACTTTGCTGCAATTTCCCAAAGCCAGGATGATGAGGTCTACAAAATGGCAAGCAGGTGCAGGACAAACAGTACACATGCAGTTTTTAATCAATGGGGCCTGACCCCTAATGACTGATGAAAAATCACTTTTCATTACTCATGATTTGCAGATGGCAAAAACTCATTCAAACTACTATTATTTCTTTTCTTTTCCTTTGAAAAAAAGAAAACATTCCCGACCATCACCTCTCCAAGACTTATGGGCGAGTGTGATTTAAATAGCTGATGAAAACCTTCATTGCCATAAAGCATACTCAGCTGCTCTGGATTTTCTTCCTCGTTATGAAGAATTTGATTGTGAACTTCATGCATTCTGGAAGGATCAGAAGGGTTTGAAAAAGAGTGAGATAAAATCAGACAGATGTGCACCCCCATCTATAGATCTGCGCATTCTCTCCTCTACCCCCCCTTGCAAAACAGATGCTTGGCAAGAAACTACTCCTGGAAGATACTCCCCCTCAGTGGCAGGGAGATAAATGGGAGGAGGGCTTAGTGGCATTTCTTTCTTATGTGTGTCGGTTACCTTGGGAAAAATGACTTTTTTGGACTACAATGCCACAGCTTTCCCAATGTAGAATTTCTATTAGTGCTATCGGTGCATCATGGTTTGTTTGTTCTTGTCATTTCTGGCTTATGGTGACCCTAAGGCAAAGCTATCATGTGGGTTTCTTGGCAAGATTTGTTCAGAGGGGGCTTGTTACCACCTTGCTTTGGGCAGAGAGAATGTGATGTGTGTTTTTCTATGTGCATTATGAAGTGGTACAGTCTAGGGAGTAAGACCTCACATGTTTTATTCCCTTTTTGGAAAATGAGAAATGCAGCTAGTTGTTTCTCTTTTCCATCTACATGGAGGCAAGATATTTTTTAAAAAAATATTTTCTTGCATTTCCCAGATTCAGTTTTTTGCCAATTGCAAGAAAGAGTTCTGCACAAAACTGCAATAGCGATTGCCTTGTTATGTGTACTTTTCACACAATAAAAACATTAGATGGGTTGTTTTCTGTCAGTCAGGCTCACTCATCTCTTTTGTTAAACATCTCTTATTTGCTGGCTTGGCATCTGAACTTTCTTCATGATAGGGGAAAGATGGTAGTTTGTCTCTTTCTTTCTTTCTTTCTTTCTTTCTTTCTTTCTTTCTTTCTTTCTTTCTTTCTTATAAATTATGGAAGGTTTGATGGACAAGAATGTTCCCTGTCTCCTATTTTGGAGAACTCTTGTGGAGGCCGATGATTTGGAAGCAGTGGAAACTGCTTCTTTCACTAAATCAGGTCTGTGTGCCAATTGTATTCTGTGGGGTTAGTTTTATGAAAACTGTGATGGAAAGTCCAGTCCAGAAGTTGGATACCCCTCAGTTCTTGAAAACAAAACATGGGTGTAAAGGGAATGGAGGTCCCCTTACAAGGGCTGGTATGGTGTAGTAGTTTGCACATTGGGTTATGACTCTGGAGAACAAGGGTTCAATTTCTCACTCAGCCATAGCAAGCCATTGGGTGACCTTGGGCACATTACATAGTTTCAGCATCAGAAAACTCTGCAATAGTTTTGCCTTAGCGTTGCCATAAGTTGGAAGTGACTTGAAGTGAAGTCCTGTTACTCAAGAATATCTGCTCCATGAGGTTGGCAAAATCTTCAGAATGGCACTGGAGTTGGAATGTGGAGAGAAAGTAGAAATGGCAACAACAACAACAACAACCTTGTCCTTTGCCAAACATAGTAGCCTATGTGATCTACAAAAGTTCCTTCCATCAAAATAAAGACACCTCTGTGGGGAAGAGAAGAAAAATGTGAGGAAAAATTTTTCATGTCTGAAACAGCAGTTGGAGTGGAACTGGAGTTGGTACTCCAAACCAGGCTGACTAAGACATACTAAACTATGGCCCTTTTCGCACAGCATTTGCCATGTGAAAGGGCCTCTGGAACATCGCGCAATTGCAAGGAGCTATCCACATGATGTCCTTGCAATTGCGGGACGCTGCTGGGGCCAGCAGGTGCCGATTGCACACTATTTCATTTTCAGCTTCTAGCCAAAAATGGTGCGCAATCGCGCATCGCTCCAGGGCCCCACACACATTTACCACCTGTGTGGAGCCGCGGTACTTGAGCTTCCTGCCCCAGGCTGCACTGTGGAAGGAAGAGGAGGAGCCCTCATGCTGCCTGCTCACTAGCAGGCAGCAGCTGCAGAGGCAAAGCAGTGGGGATGCAAGAGCCTGTCGCAAGAGGCTGCTCGCGTGATCCCCGCACCCCAGTGCCAAGAAAAGGTAAGTTGCGGAAAGGGCCTCTGTCAAGTTTAAGAGGCCCTCATCATTAGTAAATACACATATACATATTATCAGCAAGATGTTATTTTACCTGTTTTTGTTTTGCTTTTGTTTTGTTCTTTTTATTGTTTTTGTTGGTAGGGGTCACCATTCATAATCAGAGGTTCTAAACAAACTTATTTAGCTTGTATATCAGTCTGACTCTGGTTATTCTCATAGGTCTCATTTTCTTTACAATATCAATATCTAGATTTGGGAATTATTGGTCTCCGTACCCCATGTGTGGGGAGAGGGAAGAAGGAAGGGAGAGAAAGGCATTCTCATTTAATGAAGAAAGAAAGGCACTCTCTTCAATTTGAGCTTGGTAAGTGTCTTGACATTGATTTTTAGAATGTAAGCATAGCATTTTTAAAGACAGTTTAGTTATTTCATAAATTAAAATCAGATTCTTGGTTGCAGGCTGGCCATGTATGATAGCACAGGCCACTTGAAACTTAAATGCAATCTAGCAATTAAAGTGTTCCACCAAGATTAGCTGATAATATGTGAAGCTTCTGGGTGCGATGTCAAGATGGAAAATGAATAAACATAAATTAAGTGTAGTCTTTATGTCTGGCCACATCGTGTCACAACAAAGTATAATAGAGAATTAGTCAATGGCAAAACTGATGTACTTTTGCTTTCAGTGCGTATGCTGCAGTTAAAACATTTGTTACAAAGAATGAGGCAGTTCATTTTTTTCCAGATTCCAAAGTGGAAAATAAAACAGGAAGGAAAACAAAAGCACAAGAGGATCCATTTGGCATGGAGGAATTTCCTCCAACTTTCAAACATGGTGTGGAGTTAGATAATGAAACTGCTTTGACTGAGAGTCAGAAGGACTATACAGATAACACTATTTCAGTAAAAAGCCCTATTTGTGGTAAATTCAGGAGCAAGGATCTGATGGTAGTTCAGATTTAATCTGAAGCAGATACACGTATTCTAAAAATCTATATTAGGATAATATAACTGTGAGACAGAATATTACAAAATAAGGATGAGCAAGGAAAGAAGAGAAATGAAGAAAATGCTAAAAATAAAACCTTCATGGTTAGGATGAAAAGAGAGAAGAAGGGGGTTCATTGGGCCAGCCTCATGTCTGAAGTAAAGCACAAGATGGCAACTCTCATTCCATAGAATTAGTATCAAACAAGACCATGAGAAACAAATAAACATGCTCCAAACAAGTGATAGAAATATTTCAAACAATATTGATATTTCAAACAATTTTAATATCAACAATATTTCAAACAATATTAATATCATAAGCTCATGCAGATAACAAGTGAACCAAAGTAAGCAACCACAAAAATGCAGACCTGAATAAAATTCCAACAACTTGTAACATAGATTAGACACTCATAGGCCAAGATCCTACACAATCAATGTAGTATAAGTTCCCCTGCCCACCATGGAAATTGCTATTGTTTTCTCTATCTACTGTTATCCTTTCTATGACATTTTTGTCTTCTAATTATAGCTTCTTCCTTCTTCCTGGTTAACCATATGGATCAACCAATAGGAGACAGGATGGAACTGAAGTATAATTACATTGATACAAAGCCAATCATATTTGACCATAGGATATCCTCAGTGAGGGCAACATAACCAACTGAGCCAACACTTCTCAAAAGAAGGAACAATTTTTCAAAAATGAAAAAAAGTCCCTGCAGAATAGTATTGTGCTTTTGCTGTCCGAATATACACATTGTACAAATGTATTTAAACAATGAAAGCATTTGCTTCCTCTGGGTTCCCTGTGATTTTGTGTACACTTACAATGAAATGGTAAAACAAAACAGAACAGAGGTAAGAGAAGCTCAATTGTTAACCTGAAAAGAATCTAAGGTTATTTCCATACTACACTGTTAAAATGCTATTATTCCACTTTCAACATCCTATGGAAGGCTTTGCAGTTTAGGGAGGGGCATTTAGAATTCTCAGCCAGAGAACTCTTTGGTCTGAGTAAACTACAATCCCCAGAATTCCACAGGATATTGAAAGTAGATTAATAGCATTATAACAGTGTAGGAAGGAAATGGCCTAACTTTTATGAGCTCTTAGAGAGGATTGGGAATCCTACTGTCCTTCTCAGTGGAGAAGAGACTGTTTTTTGGATGTGAAAGTCCTTGAGGCACTGCCAGTGTCTGTCTTGCTATTATGGCACCAGCTTGGAAAAGGCGGCATGCAATTTCCAAGAAAAAATAATGTCTCCTGGCTTTGATTGTGGTCCAAAGTGAATGGAAGCAGCAGCCTCAGTACTACACACACAAAATTACGGCAAATCAGGTCCTGATCACCCTTCTCACCTCAGTGTCCTCAGAAGCACTTGAGCAGGGGCACTCTCTCTTTTAAGTGTCCCATCTGCAACATCTCTAATAGGAAACAACCATTTTTTATGTTTGACTAGCCTAGGAAAGGCCATTCTAATTGCTTAATTAGAATTAGGAGCACAGCTCTCTGCCTTTCACTTGTATACGAGGAAATGCATTCCCCCAATGCACCCTACTCAAGTTTAACAGTAAAAGTTCAATGATGTGTAAAGTGAGCCTTGAGCAACATTATTAGATGCTATCAACTTCTGAACGTGTGTGTGACAAGATCTGATACTATGTTGAGGATCAATGCTCTTTTCTTGCTTTTCTGCTCCCCTGAAGAAAAAAGCAACTGTCAGTCCTAGTGAAGAGATCACTGTTGCTGAGCAACAGGAGCAACACAAATATGCTCTTGCATCAACTTGGAGAAAGAAAAATATATGGTGGTTTTTGTTATCCTGTAGAAATGATACTCATTGATTGAGAAGAGGGAGGGGAGAAAAAGAAAATATTTGAACCTGAGCACTGTTAACACAAAGATAGTAGTGACAGCTTTCAGCAGAAACAGAAGGTATGCTACAGAGGTATTGTCACTCCCATGTCTCTGTTGTTTGTTGTGGAACAAAATGCAGGTAAGAACTAAGAGTACTACTATAGTTTCACATTTGTGCTCCTTCAGAGAAAAGGAGTATGCAGGTTAACATGTAAGGGATTAGAAATAAAGATGAATTCATTCAGTTTGCATTTTCTTGTGGAGTTGTCTAATTTTGGACTTGTGAACAAATAAACAGACCAAACTGCTTTTATCCTTTAAAATACCCATGTCTCTAAATTTTGAAATGCTATTTTCCAGACAAAAAATGCATACAAAATTGAGCATATCAGAGAAATGTGTGTACAAAAATGTATATGCTAGTGAAAACATGCATTATATTTAGGGAAAATGCTGGCAAAAATGCACATATTAGAAAAAAGTGTGTACCAAGGACAGAATCTTGTGGGTCAGTGTTTCTCAAGTGTTGCTCCTTCAGGTGTTTTGGATTTCAATTTCCAGAAATCCCAGCCAGCAAGATAAATGATCAGGAATCCTGGGACTCAAGGTCCCAAACATCCGGAGGCCAAAATTCAAGAACCATTGATGTAGCAGACATATCTTAGCATAACTAGGTATCGGGTCTCATCTTAGTAAGTAGCAACTCCCATAATAATGAATGTTAATTTTCTGTGTCTGAACTTCCAGGTGACAACCCAGTAAACTAGATTTTGCCACTAGGGTGATTTACGTTAGATGATACAGAGCAATAATGTCAGCAAATGCACAGCAGCGGAGATATAATTTGTGCCTCCAGGTGAATTGGAGTAATTACTGATCTCATCAGATTTCATAATGATGACTTAATATCACTCTATCTATCTCACAGTTCTCGAGTGTATTATGAATCAGGTATCTTTTTTTTTATTCCAAAATTCTCTGGCTGTGAATATAAAATGAGATCTTATGACCATTTTACAAGTAGTGTCAGCATTAGCAGACTGAGCACTCAAATGTCTGGTGCTTTGCTGGCACATGTGCAAAACTTCTTTAATGTTAAATCTCTTACCCTCACGGAAAGTCTTTTTGGTTGCATAAAACTATCTGAACTACAAAGCCTGCTGCTTTCTAAAACTTCAAAGTTATGTAATGTTTACCCCTTAGTGAAACTATCATTGATTGCTGGAAAGACTTGAGCTGGGAGTCTTATGTTGAGTCTTATGTTGTTTGGGAACATATTGGCCAGAATCCAGTTGGTATCATTTGCTCTTTTTGTTAACTGCCATCAAATCAACTTCAACTTATGGTGACTGTATGAACGAGAGACCTCTAAGTTCCGCTGTTATCAGTAGCCCTGCTCAGGTCTTGCAAGCCCAGGGCTATGGCTTCTTTTATTGAATCTGTCCATCTGTAGTGTGGTCTTCCTCTTTTCCTGTTACCTTGTGCCTTGCCAAGCATCATTTTTCCCCCTAAAGATTCATGTCTTCTCACAATATGTCCACTCTCAGCTTAGTCACTGTGGCTTCTAGATGGCATTCAGGCTTGATTTTCTCTAGGACCCAATTATTTGTCTCTTTAGCAGTCCATGATATCTACAGAATTCTCCTCTAGCACCCCATTTCAAGTGAGTTGATTCTGTTTCTGTCAGGTTTCTTCACTGTGCATCTTTCACAACCATACATAGAAACTGGAAATGCAACGGCATGGAGATTGCTATTCAAAGATATTCAGTGATATATCACTACTTTTCTGTGGTGATGGAGTGAATGTGCAAAACAGCTATTGGGCAGCAGCAGTGTGTGTGTGGGGGAGGGGGTGTCACAGACAGAAGATCTTTCAGAGACAACGGCAGTGGCACCATAGCTAGCGCCTGTCAATGCTGCTCAGAAAAAGGCAGTAGTGAATGTCTTTTCACATGAAACCCTATGATGAGACAATCTAAAATGAAACAAGTTGGGATCATATACACATTCAAATCCCCTTATGCATGTGCTTGTACTTCTCTGACCACAGACCAATGACAGCATTTAGTTCATGGCTGCATAACTGGAACACTGCAAGTGTAATGAATTTGCAGCCCTGCATCCTGGGTGATGCCTAACTGCCAGTGCCTTCAATGCATCACTTTATTAATTAGGGTTTCAGAAACAGCCATTGTGCATTTTCCATTACAGAATAGGACAATAAGCAAACAAACTGACAGATTTACAGCTAGATGCATAACGTCAGTATTTAGCAGCAGGGTAGTGTAGTGCTACACTACAGGAGTATAGACTTATTCTACACAAGCTCAGTGTAGGATCACAGTAATGTTGATGCTGTCCTCTCTTCTTCATGCATTTTCATATCTGTTCAGCAAAAAGTCAACATGCTAACAGTCCACCACCCTTGCTCATTATTGTATGACTTGTCAATAGATCCTAACAAATGTGATATTCTGCATGTATAGCTGCTGTTTGGTGTGCATGCATATGTGCATTTGCAAGTGATGGGTGACTTCCCCAATCACCTCCATGTATATGTGAGTAGGAGACATGAACTCCCCCTTGGAGAAACAGAAATCTGGTACTGACACCAAATACTAGTTTAGAACCAAAGAACCACTAGTGATTTAGGCAGCTAACATGAAGCCCCCAAAAGATTTCAGAGGCTGTTTGGAAACCTGCTGCCAAGGTGACAACCAAGTGTTGCCACATGGAGGTGTGGTTTGTGTGAACTAACACTCCCATGCCAGAGGTCTTGGATAGTGACAACATAACTTTCATGTTAAAATGAATGATGGGTGAATCCATAGATCCCTGGGCAAGGATACGGAGTTTGTAATGGTGACAATCTTGTGCGCTTCCAAATATACTTGTATACCACTACATCCATTTTTAGTGGGCCATTTTAGTCATCTCCCGGGTTCCTAAAACAACCCAGGAGACTGCAGATATGATGAGATTGGTCCCATGCACACCAGCTACATTTGGAGGCAAAAAATTGGGAACCTTTGGCAGCATACATTTGGCTCTGGGGCTGTAAGTGTCCCATAGCCCACGCCTTCCCCAACCATGATTTCAATGAATGAAAAGGAAATTTTGTCCAAGATGCTGTCCAAAAATTCATTTAGGCAGTGACTATGGCCATTTCCACACGGGGTTTTTAAAACAGTGCAGACCGTCCTCCAGGGAGGACGTCTGTACCTGGGAGCGGACTGGGTCGGACCTACTTAATGTAGATCCGCACCCAGCCCACTCTGGAATGACCCCAAGTGGTCGTCCAGCATGGTTTTGAAAGACCGCTAAAAACAGGTCTTTCAAAAGCACGGAGCGCACCACTGAGAGCCTGCTCCCTTATGCAGATTCACAGGCTTGCATTGGTGTGAGCCTGAGATCTGCTGGGGGCGGGCTTTAGGCTGGCGAGCTTCAGCGGTTGGTCGAGAGCTTCGACCAACCGAAAGCTGCCATTTTTGTCCCTGGAGCAGTGCGGAGCGGCGGCCACGCACTGCTCCAGAGCAGCATGGACCGGACTGGGGAGCCCAAAAGTCCAGTGAGTAGCGTCATGGGGCGATTCCCTCACCCCGTGTGGAAATGGCCAATGTTCCAAGCAAATTTCTTGTGGTCATTCCTAGACATCTAATGACAGTTTGGCAGCTGTTCTGGGTCAGGAGGGCAGAGCTGTGCATATATACTGGACTAATCTTTAGGCCAGCTGCACACCAATAGGGTACTGCTTGCATAAGGGAGTACAAAATACCTCTTTTGAGCAAATGTGTGAAACATACAACCTCCAGAGTTACCTGGAATTACAGTATATCAGGATTCTGGCTGACCTATGGAACTACTTTGATATTTTCCATTCTGAACAAGTTATTTCAAGGGAGTGTAGATAAAAATTGTGACAACTGAGTTTAAAAATTAAGTAGATACAGCCTACTGTTGCATTGTCATTGGGCCTTGAAAATGTTACTTTTTGGACTAATGCTCCCAGAATCTCCAACCAGCATGGCCAGCCTTTAATTAATGGTCTCCTAAGACCTTCTTAAATGTAGAGAATTAAAGGCATTTAATAGCAATGATGATCTGACTTTGGAGAAGTTACTTTTGGACTAGAACTCACAGGATTTTCCGCAGTCAGCATTACCAGCAGCTGGCCATACTGGTTGAGGATTCTGGGACCTCTAGTTCAATATGTAGCATCCTTTAATGTGGGACTTTGAGTTACATTAACTTCTTTTAGGTCTCTTGCTTTTAGGAAAGATTTTTAGAAGGTGATGAAGAATGCAAAAGGCAATGCTAAACGTTGCTCCTTAGATATGCAGATATTTTTCACTCTTCATCACTCTCCAAAGATGATCCTTAATAGAAGACGCTTAAAACAAGTTTGCGCAACTTTTAGTCCCTCCCTTAAATGCTATATTAGTGGGAAAATTTGTAACGAATCCTTCAAAGCAAAAAAACAAAACAAGAAATTGAGGGAGGGGAGTTTGAGAGGAGGAAAAAAAAATCAAACAGCTCAGTCTTGCACCTAATTCAATCCATTTAGAAGCTCTCTGCCTAAGCCAAGGATTACTGGTGATACCATCTACTTCAGGTTGCAGTGCCTAAAGAAAGCATCCTTCTTATTAAAAAATGAGAAAAGACGAAGTTTAAAGCCAAATAATTCAGGCTTGCATAAATCTTTAATAGGACCTGCCCTCCCAGGATTGGCTGTATGTTCTTTTTTCTGCCCAAGGGAAACACAATATGTCTCAGAACAGAATAATAGTAGCTCCATCTTGTGTGTTATGTGATATCTTCAGGTAATCCTGAGGATTTTGGCTTTGTCTGCCGTAAACAAAAGGCCACCCATACATATAGTGTCCAGGCTTTTCCAGACTCCTCACCTTAGCAGGTGACACCCAGAAGATGGACGTGGAAGAGTTAGACAGGTAGTTGCTAGAGGCGAGTTACCTCAGAAGGCTTTGGGGAAATATGAAACACTTAAGGCAAATTCTGTCTCCATTGAGAACAAAGTGTGACAAGCTATCATCCCAGTTTTCTTGTGCTCTGCATCAAAGCGATGGTAGATACAATTCCATATAATTGTTCTACATTTCTAAACTTAAATTAACTGAATGTAATTGAAACTAATGGAATGTAATATAGATGTAATTAAAAATGGAAAGTGGAAACCATTAAAAATGCACAAGTTAGCATATTACATTTTGAAGACTCCATTGTGCTGCAATTTTCATTTGGAAGAATGCCGTTTTGTTTTAGAATAACAACAGTGGGCTTCTATAATGCAAGCTTTCTTTTCCTCAGCTGCAGTTGTCTGACATATTCTTTTGTCATTGTTTATCATAAGATTTTTACTTCACCATTTTTGACAACTTTTCCAGGCTTATTGCCCATTATTCCTTTGCAAATGGTAAGGTTTCTTTCTTTCTTTATCTCTCTTTTGGGCACGGATTCCAAAGTATCATTGCAGCCATTTTGAAACCCCAGAGCACAGCAGAATTGCATATATAAAGAGGGAAAATATTAAGACCTACAAACTGGAGATTCAGTGCCTCTGAGAAAAGAGAACTGAGAACAATTCCTAATGAACCAACAGAACATCTGAATGAAATTGCTCACAAAATCAAAATGACAAAAAAGTGAGACTGCTTCAGACATGCCATGTTTTCCAACAATTCCTCACTGATTCCTAGATTTGTGAATAGAATCTGAAATAATGTTGATCCAAAACTCCAGTCAGTAACACCTGTTAGACTATGAAACCAAACAATGATGATCATGGTGATGATGATGATAATTTTTCTAAATCTAATCTGTTGAACCAGCTTACATAGATTGGTGGAACTGATTTTGGTATCAATTATGTTCAGCACCTACTTTCTCCTACAGTGTCTAGTAAAGCCCAGACAAGACCTTTTCCACAGTGGCAGCCCGGCTATGAAATGCTTTCCTCATTAAGGCCCAATTGGCATCAACATTCATTTCATTCCAGTGCCAGGTTAAAACATGGCTTTTTGTTAAAGTCTCTTTAATTTGATTTTGTTCAAATCTGTATATATAGATGGCAGTAGACTATTTGAACTTAATTAATTTGCTATTTAATTGACATTTATAGCTAAAACTGATTTTATTGTAGGCCCCCCAAGATATTATGATATACTGTGAGATAAAAATATTTTTATAATAAAAATTTAAATAATAATTTTTAAATAATATCTTTGCATCATTCTTGTGTAAATTATAATTTATAAAACAGGCTTATTTTAAAAAAATAGACAATCCATCAGAGCCTGACAGCCATCATTTTGTTTATTTTAGCAATATTGTTGAAAAAGATAAAGCAAGTTGAACAATTGCCTGAAGCATTATAGGTTAAAATTGCTTCGACTTTCAGTAATCTGCTTATAGGAGTGGACACACCTAACTGCAATCTATTAGTACAGAAAGGAGGGAGTTTCTTGAATTGCATACCGTATTAAAATCAACGGTGTGGTCTTCTGTTGCTAGACAGCCACTCTACACTATGCTGCAGGACAGAAACTGAGTCAGAAAGCTTTGAGTTTGTGCATTTTTAAAAAATTACAAATACTTATGAGTAGTGTTAATTTTGATGTTCTGGGATGAAACTACTTTAGAAGGATATGTTGAATGAGATGCATTGGTCTGGATCAGACAATACTGAACTGGCACTAGTCAAACAATGCACTAGTCAACATCACAGTATTGGCCTCAGTCCTATAGCAAAAAGCCATCTGAGCCCAACACGGTCTTTGACTTCTCTCTCAGTCTCCTTCTTACAGTGTTCCTTTCAGTGACTGATCCCATTTCTATCACCAAGCTTGGCCTACTGTTACCACCAATACCTGGGTCCTGGTTATAATCAACAGGGGCTATACCACTGAATTTTACAACCATCTTCCTACAGGTATAGTCCATCTACTCCTCTGCTTGAAGAGGTCAATACTATTCTCCTGAAGGGTGCTATCGAACAAATACCTCCCTTTTCCATCCCTTGGGTGTGCTTCTCCCACTGTTTCATCATTTCAAAGGAAGAAAGATGGAGGTTTCTGCTCCCTCCTAGACTCTCTTTGAATGAGCTTCACCATGCCATGATATGACCATCATTCTCTGCAGTAGTAGTGTTCCATTAAAAAAAAAAAAGGAATCTGCAGGCTGGCTTGCCTTTCTTCTTTGTCAGCCCACAACGTCTAACTATGGATGTGTCCATGGATGCTTGGGGTGCCCATATGGACAGGCTTTCCATCAGAGGCCACTGGATGGATCTTGAATCGAATATTGACATCAGTGCCCTGGAGATGCTGGCAGTAGAGAAGGCTCTTGAGTATTTGAGGCTCTTCTATGAGGTAGCAAATGAGGTGGCATTGTTTAGTAATATCAGACAATACCATGGTCATATATTACCTGAACAAGCAAGGCAGCCCAAAATTGACCATCCTGTTGAATCTGATGCTCCTCGTTTGTGATGCTCCAGAGGCACATTTTACTCTCTGCAATTCATCTACTGGG
This sequence comes from Cyclura pinguis, assembly GCA_030412105.1. Lineage (NCBI taxonomy): Eukaryota > Metazoa > Chordata > Lepidosauria > Squamata > Iguanidae > Cyclura > Cyclura pinguis. The sequence goes on from CM059603.1 coordinate 186,125,721, forward strand.
AAAGAAGAATGTCAGGACTCAGCAGGACTGTTGATGAAGTGGAGGCTCCATCCCAAAGTTCTCCAAACTGTCTTTGAAACATGGGGCACTCCACAAGTCAATCTCTTTCCCTCGGCACAGAATGCTCATTGCACAATGTTCTGTTCTAGGACTCCACAGGGTAAAGGCTCTTTCAGGCATGCCTTCCTGTTTCACTGGGGAGGTGCCACTGTGTATGCTTTTCCTTTGATTCCACTTGTCACCAGAGTCTTGTCCAAACTGCAGAGAGACCTTGCAAACTGCATCCTGATTGTCCCGGGGTAGCCAAGGCACCTGTGGTCTGTCTGTCTTCTTCATTTGTCCTGTACTTCAAGCTGTCAGGGAGACCAGATCTCCTGACTTTCCACAATGGTTGGATTCATCACCCTGACACAGATAACTGCAAGCTGATGACTTGGAGTATCTATCCATAGACTGTCATCAAATTCTAGTGACTGATGTCAGACCTTCCATTGGCCAAATGGAGCAAGTTTCTGTCCTTCTTATGCATCTCATACACCCCTCTAGACTGTGCTTAAATCCATCACATGTTGGACTTTTTGCTGTTCTTGTCTGAAAGGGCTCTCTCACTCTCTTCTATTGGGTGTTACCTTGCCACCATTTCTCATAATTTCCAACTCATGGGAAAGCCCTCCTGGTTCCAGCATGCTCTTGTGAAACAGTTCTTGAGATACTATAAGAACTTGACTTGGGATGTTCCCCCTGGCCACCAATGCAGCCTGGAGCTGGTTCTATAATAGCTTTCTCAAAGACCCTTTGAGCCAATGTCAACATGTTACATTTACCTCCTGATGTGGAAGATGGAATTCCTTGTCATAATGACATCAGCTAGATGGGCAGGAGAGCTAGGCAGTCTCTGTATCAATGCTCTGTACTCGAAGTTCCACAAGGACAATGTTATCCTCAGGCCAGACATTTCTTCTTTCTCTAAAGGGGCATTCCACCTGAACCAAGACATTGTACTGTCTGCATTCATGAAGAACCTTTCCACTGTATCCGAATAGACACTACATTTGCTAGATGTCAGAAGGGCTCTGGCCTTCTTACATTGACAGGATAGCTGATATCTGACAAAAACTCTTTATCTATTATTAGCAGCACAAGAAAGGATTGCCCTTGTCTTCCCAATGCCTCTCAAAGTGGGTTTCCTTATCCATCCACCTGTCTTACAAACTAGCAAAACAAGACCCACCTATGCACATATGTAGCCATTCCACAAGAGCTGTGGCTGCTTCCTGAAACGTGTCCCTCCAAGGATGTGTGCAGGGCACCTATCTGGTGTCAGCCTCTGACCTTTATTTCACACTATAGACTGGATAGTCCAGGGCTTAATGGTGCCTTTGGGAGATCAATGTTGTATTCATGTGTTGCATGTCTCTCCCAATACCTCTGTTGAGTAGCTTGCTAGTCTTCCATTTGAGTCTGTCACAGAGACCACAAAGAGGAAGAATGGGTTGCCTACCTGTAACTCTGGCTCTTCAAATGGTTATCTGTGAACTCAAACAACACTTTCCCTTCCTCCCAGTTTCTCATTATTCTTAGCTCTTGGGCTTCTGCTTTTGTGGCCACAGAACTGAAAATTTTAGGGAGAAGTTGACTGGTCACATGGGACCAGTGGAAGAGGTTCTACTGCCAAACACTGGCATACCAGCTCTAGAAATTTCTGAATGATTCACTGCACGGACAGAGTAAACTCCACTAGTGTGAGTTCACTGATGACCACTCAAAGAACCATGGTTTCCGATGAGTAACCCATTCTTTCTATATCACTTGGAATCCTGGGGATTGTATTTTGGTGAGGCACTAGAATTTTCTGGCTGTGCATCCTAGGTACATCATGAAACTACATCTCCCAGGATGCCAGATGATACAGCCATGGCTGTTAAAGTGAAATCATAGTGCTATAATTGTGTACATTATGAAAAGACCCATGGGAGATTCACCCCAGAAATGCTACAAGTGCTTCCAAGCCACATGTTTTTTGATAGCATATAGAAGTGGCAGAGCAACAGGGCCACATGGCTTTGGAATTACTTGTAAAAGTTACTTTTGGCTGGAGAATTCAGGGAGTTGTCCCCAAAAATAGCTTTTCTAAGCTCTTTTGGATTCTTACTCTGATTCCCAAGTTTGCTCACAAAATTGATGTACAGATTTGTATCCTTTTGGCTACTAGAGAGTAGCTGATTTCTGTGACCTTCTGTCAAGTCTGTACCATAGGCAGCTGTCAGAGATGAGTGAGCAGCTGGGAACCAGAACCCAGAGTTGAGCCAGGAGAGCAGAGCCAAAGGCTATGCCAGCTTATACTTTCTATTCCTCAGACTGAGGAATAGAAAGTATAAGCTGAAGAGGAAGACAGGCCTTTGGAGATGAAGAACGTGTAAGGGAAAGAAATTACAATTCGAAAATTACACAAGCAGTAAATTAGGTCTATGGATAACACAGTATTTCGGTTACTTTTTTCTAGATACTTTTAATGGACATTTTTAGTCATTTTAAGAAGCATTTAAGTGGATTTTTTCCACATTTTTATGCCATTCTCTGGTCAGACCCCTGATATTTTTAAACAATATAAATGTAATAAAAAGATCGACATGTGATATGATAAGCTTGCATTTTGAACACTGCAATGAATAGGGACAATGAGTTCCTTTTAAAAAGTGTAATGAGTAGAGTGAAAGCATTACGTTGAAAAAGTAATTACTTTCAAGACAAAATTCCAAGGGGTAGCAGTGATAGTGTTGTATATGGAGCAACAAACATGGAATCAAGTTCGCCTTTGGTAAAGTAGCGAAAGTCCTATGCTGCCACTGAGTCCTACTCTGTCATGCTCAGAATCCTACCTTACTGGGACTTTAATGCACTGTCCTTGTGAGAAATCATAAGAAATTATTTTTTTAAAAAAAGACTGGCAGTACATTATCCAGCCCATCAAGAACTACCACTCAAATATACACAGTGGATAAAAATGCCCATTTATCACCCACCATTATTTTACACAAACTGGACAGCTATCTTGAATATTCCTTCTCAAACACTGGGACCATAGCATTTGTTTTAATTTCGCAGGAGCACAATTACTGAAGTTTACGGAAGTGAAGCTCTATTTCTCCTTCCACGGGCAGCCTCCTATAATCTTAGAAAGACTGTCTGGAGGGGCAAAGGGTTGAACGGTATGCTGTTGCTGAAGGGGGAAACGGATAGGAAATTTTTATTTTGTGAGCTTCCTGTGAGGCTTCCAGTGGTTGGAAGGAACTCCCCTTGAACATCATGAAGATTGCATGTGAGTAGACATGAGAAATATTGCACTGTAAATTAACTAAAGATGGAAAGAATATTCATAAATATTTTAAAAATGGTCAAAAATTGGGTTTCTTGAGTATCAGAAAACCTAGATGAGAAGAATCCTTGACTAAAGAGAATCTTTGCAGACTGGGACTTATGCTATGCAAAATTTGGGTGTAGTATATTTCTGCAGAAAACAGCTTTTTTTTTTTTGCACAAATGTGCAGTATAAGTCCCCAATGAGAGCCAAAATGTTGTTTTCCTGAGAAGAAAATGCTGTTTTCTGTGCAAAAATGCCACATGCAATTTTTTTGAACACTTATTCACAGTGAGAAAGCAAGTGTTAAATTTACTTGTTCCTTTTTCAAAACAAAATTATCAGTGCAGTGGTTAATGCAGTGGTTCTCAGTTTGTGATTATCCAGATGTTTTGAGCTTCAAATCTCAGTAGCCCCAGCCAGCATGGCCAACAGTCAGGGACTTGGAGGGGATGAAATCTTAAACATCTGCAGGATCAAAAATACAGAACCACTGAGTTTTCCACTTGACTGATTTGGAGTGACTACTTTCTTCTGCTAGTCTGAATTTCTGCTTTTTAAAATTGCACAATAATTATATAATATAAGCTAGAAAAGAAATTTTCACGTACCCTCCACTTGGGAATCACCTTTGTTTATGAAAGAGGAGTACAAAAATTAAAAAAACACACACACACCAAAAACATGAAACAAGAAAACAAACAGACTTTTGTTAGTGCATAAGACACCTGTTGTAATAAATGCCTAGCTGCTGCCTTCTAAATGAGATGAGTCTTAATGAGATGGTCCTTACCCTAGCACAGTCACTCAGGCAAATATGTCAGCTAATTTCAGGATGTATTAATTTTATGATTCCTTTCTTGATCACCATTGATTTCTTACCAGATTTCTTTGATTCTGCTTCTGTTCAGCTCCATTGGAGTGTGTGTGTGTGTGTGTGTGTGAGAGAGAGAGAGAGAGAGAGAGAGGGAGGGAGAGAAAGAGAGAGAGAGAGATCATGAGTCACTAAAGCGTTAATGGAGCTCATTATCTCTGAGAATATTCACCATTCTCTGCTTTGAAGCAGACAACTCTATCATTCATTTAATAGAACTCTGCTGGAAATCAAACACAATTTTTATTCAGGGGAATGATTACTGTGTCTTGTTTAATTCTCGCCTAACAAATGTCAGCACTAATGTATTACAGATTATTCAGTCAATTTGATGGTTCCAGGTGAAAGAAAGGAACACAAATCTCTTTTTTTAGTGTAAAAAGGGTCAGCCGGATGACTTTCCACTGCATGAGCTGAGATGAGGCTTGACATGAATCAATCAATCAGGCTCAGTTTTACAGTTATAGTGCCTAATGCCTAAACATGAGCATATGGGTGGAAATTAGCACCCGATTATGAGCATACATGATCTTCCCCTGGAAGACAATAATATTGGCATTAAGCTCCTCAAGAGGGGAGATGCTGCTGGTTTTTAATATGTCTTAAATTATGTCAGGAAAAACACTGGAACATCACACAAAAGCCACAGTCGGTGTATATTGCTATCTCATAGAGCTGGAGATCTTTACAACAATATTGACACAAGAGCAGGCAAGCAAATGTCAGCCAATATAACATATGAAATACTTAACGTAACCAATTTTCAGCTGTCAATCAGCAGGGAATAATGACTGATGCAAGGAATCAATACACCACAATTGAATTCCAGCTCACAAACTTGTTTCGTTCGGCGCTATAAAAGACTGTCAAATGTCACACCCCGGGAGATGCAACAGGATTCCAAAGATTTATTTATTTCAAGCTCTGAAGTCTATTAGTAATAGTGCTCCTTTTGTGAGTGGAAAGAGAGTTTTGATGGCATTACATTTTCAGCAATGACAATTTATTCTTGCTGGAGCCAATAAATAATTATGTCCACCTCACTCCAGTTTTCCCTTAGCCATTTCCTGCATTTGCTAATGAGAAACTCCATCCAGTGAAATTAGACTGAGAATTTCTAAACTGGATCTATTATCTACATAGTATTAAATAGTTGCCTTGGAAGGTTTCAAATGTGAGCACTTATAGAAATGTTTGGCTTATAGAATCAAGGCTCATTTATGGAAAAATAATGGCTTATTCAGCAAATCTAGTAGGATATTGCTACCATTTATACCATGTGACACTACAGGAACGGGGAGAAAAAGTACAGCTAAAATGGAAGAGCCAAAATGATCTCCAAGAGAGCTGGTTCTTATTCTGCAGAGATTTTCCCCACAGCACACAGGGCTCATATTTTTAAGTTTTTCATTGAAAATCTAATTCTGGAGGTTTCTCTTAACTCCCCTTTAACTAAAAGAAAATCAGATTAGTCTGTCCCTCACTGTCCTTTTCTGTAATTACCTATTTCAGTGTCAGAAGCATTCCTTTTGCTCTTTTGAGTTCAGTAGATTAATCATAGATGGGTCCTGATAAACTGTGGCTATTTTTGCCCTACACTATTATTCCACTTTCAACCTCTTATGGAATCCTGGCGTTTGCAGTTTAGGGAGAGGCATTTAGAATTCTCAGCCAGAATTCCACAGGATGTTGAAAGTGGAATAATAACACTGTAACAGTGTAGTGTGGAAATGGTCTGTACGTGGACTGTTGCCATTAGTGTCATTATATTTACACCACTTTGCAGAGAGTTGTAATAGTCTTAAATGTACCTATTATGACTGAATCCCACTGGTATTGCCAACTAAAAGGGAAATCAACATGTCTTATAAAACTATTGACTTACATTTTAACAATTGCTCTAATGGATCTACTTTAGTTGGGACCATCCACAGACTTCAACTTTATGATGCAAATGTTCACAATCAGGAATTAAATGTAGTTCTGTTGGAGACTTCATGTAACTGTCATACAGATTGGACCACGTTATCTCATTCAGCCTTTTTTTGGCCTCTAAAAATATAACCTCATACTTGCTTACATTGAGTAATTGACTTATTTTATAAGTATTCCAGCTAATATGAGCACAATTGCTTGTAGAAGCTGTTTACTAAGAATAATGATGTGGTTCATACATATTGTAAAAGATTTTGTTTTGAATTAGCATATCTTCTTTAACTGGGGTGAAAGCTAATTTAAGCCTGATGGAGAAATGTGGTAACATTTCTTTTCCAATGATGATTCTAAAATCACTTATTTACAATGGAATTGCTCTTTTGTGTTTATTCAGAGCAAGCAAGGAAGGACAAAAGCTGGGCTTCATTTCATTGGTTCTTTACCAAAAGCGATATTGGCAAATTGCAAAAGTTGATATTGGAAGATCACTAGCTGGTTGTCTAATTTCAGCCACTGAAACGGCTGTGCCCTCTGTGACTTTATGAGGGAATGGGATTACAGGTCACAAGAGCTTCTTTATTTCCCACCTGTAGCTTCTGACAACATTTTATTAAGGATTTTCCCATCTTCGCTCCCTGACCTCGAGGGACAACATTCTAACAGCTGTTGCCGGACCCTTACCAAAATGGCATTAGCACAGATTAGCAGTTCCAAAAAGTAGTATCATTTTATCAGAGCTATATTTATGACAGTCCACTAATATTTTCACAAGGCTTCTAAGATAAACACAGGGAACCATTATGTAAACAAGGGAAAGGAGTTTTTAATGCACCTAAACCTTTAAAGTGTCTTGACTCTTTCATCAAAATAAAAATAAAACAAAACACTCCATGCATCCAGTTATTTAATGATTTATTGTCTTTCTACAGAATAGGTCTTAAGATGCCGTTCCCACCATTCATGCTATAATATTACTATTGAAAGGCACAGAGGCAGAGGAGAGGGAGAGAGAAAGAGAAGAAGTCACCAAGTAAGAAAATGTAAAAATTCAACTGATTTTTTAAAAATCTTTTTAAAAAGGCACAATACCGTAAGCCCTTAAGTAGGGAATGTAGGATATTATGTGAATGAAAATGGCTCTGCCTTCCCACAGAGCAGAATGCGCCCTTTCATCCACAGAAGGGATTTTGATCCAGTGGTCATTTTTTGCTAATGGAAGGGGAGAGGTATTAATTTTTATAAATTCCCTCTTCTGCAGTGTCATTTTAAATCTGCTCCATTGGGTTGGAAAATTCTTTGGAACTATGTGTAAAATGGCAAAAACTTAGAGAAGAGAAAGGGGAAATTAGAGGAAGAAGTAAATCTCCACTTCTCTTCCATAAACTGAGGCCTTTCTTAGCTACAAGGCTGTCCTGAAGAAGAAGGATTGAAGAGTGTTGTTGTATATAATGCCAGGTCACTCCAAACTGGTATTAGTTTGGTACACTGCTATGTATAGATCATGTGATTTTATTTTGCAAAAGAAGTGGTTCTGTTAAACTGAAGCTCAAAATCTACTATATAAAAGTCAAAGTTTGTGAGTGATCTTGTCTGTTTGTCCGTGTCAGGCACGCAAAGACCTCATGTGATTGGCTGGCGGTGAAGATTCTATGGAATCCTGGAGTTGGCAGCTCAGGGAGGGGCCTTTAGAATTCTCAGCCAGAGAGCTCAGGCCAGTTGCTATGGTCATTCAGCCTAGCTGGCAAGGAGGAGAGCACTATTTCCCTCAGGAACCAAACCTCTGTATGTTAACAACTCTGAATACAGATTGGGTTGAGGAATATGGGGGAAAAGTTACAGGTACTGAATAGGCTAGTTGCTATGAAGATGAGGCCTAGCAGCAAGGAGGAGGACACTATATTATCTCAGGAACTCAACCGCTGTATTTTAACAACTCTGAATACAGATTGGATTGGGGAATATGGGGAAAAGTTACAGGTACTGGAATAGACTGGATGCTATGGAGACAAGGCTTAGGAGTAAGGGGGAGGACACTCAGGAACCCAACCTCTGTATGTTAACAACTCTGAATGCAGATTGCATTGGGAAATATGGGGAAAAGTTACAGGTACTGGAGAAGTCAGTCTGGTGAGTTCTTAAGAGGAAAATAAAATCCCCGGCAATGCCAGGTAAATATGCTAGCACAATATAAGAAAGACAGATTAGGATTGGTCATGTCAAAAGACCTCTAAAACAAGATCTGTCCTACCCATCTGTTAGCAGCCATACACCCCCACACTTTGATATGTTCTACATGGCAAATATTAATTGACATGAAATTAAGTTACTACACTTAAGGCTGAAAGGCCATGTGAAGAAAGGGCACTGGCTGGGAAGATGTTCAAGAATAGGTCAGAGGTGACCTCAACACGGCCAGCTCATAAATTCACGGTGGATTAACCTGAAAAGCCTGATGTAATAGCTTTAAGGTAATCCTCTCAACTGCCCACAGAAAACAATAGTCAAGCCCAGATGCATCAGGCAAGCACCCCTGCTGTGTGCATTTCCTACAGAAACCTTTCCCAATCACATTGCCTAACCCAAGACATTGAAACAATCAGTCCATTCCAGACCCCTTTTGTTTACTGTGCCAGAAAACTATTAACTTACATCCCTTCGGGGGGGGGGGGGGATAGTGTACATAAACCCTTGGTTTTGAGCAGTTGGATGCAGTCCTTGCTTGCTGGTAGCCATATTCTCGCTCTGATTTCTGGTTATATACTGACCTTGGATACAATCTAAGCCACAACACTGCTTCTTTGCTGCTCTTCTGGATTGGTACATACTGCCCATTGTACCCTGAAACCACACTGTCAATCTTTCTTCCCTTTTCCTTCAGTTTGTTCTTGTGTCAATGTGTGAATGTTTGTGTCTTGTGTGCATGCATAACTGAATTCCCTTCTATAAAACACATTTTTAGTTTACTTTTAAATCTCCATCTGGTTCTTTCCTGCAAGAATTACATAAACATTGGTGCAAAGATCTTGTTAGATTATCCCCCCTCTTGCAAGCCTCCTAATTGAGCTAATTAATTCCCCATTGTCATGTGGAGGTACTTGCATCATGAGTGGACCCCTGAGTCACCCATGTTTTGGAGGTAACACATCTAGCTCTGTTTCCCATCCTGAGGGGGAGAGCAAATGTGAAGGGCTTAAAGAAGCCTTGGAAAGAAGGGAAAGGAAAGAGAACTTGTATTGGGGTCATAGCATGGGACAGAGTATTAGATCCCTCTTACCCCCATGGCCCAAGGTCATTTCTTTAAAAGAAGCTCAAATCAAAGATTCCATTTCCAGTTTGACACTGGAATATCAGTATCTTGTGGCGACAAGGGCACAGGACTAAAACCCATTATCAGTCTCAGAGATTGCTGCCTCTTATGGAAGTCCCATGGATTCAATGGGTATACTCTATTTGGAACAAACAATTGGGTTTGGCCCAGAATCCCTATTCCTTCAAAATTAATCTGATTTTCAGTTCTTTGCCTTTGATATTATGTCAACTGAAGGGACAGATGGAGAAGAGGAGGAGCAGGGGAAGCCTATGACTTTAAGCCTTAGGTTGGCTAAATTCCCCACAGCTTAATTCTGCCATTCAGTGCCTATTGCACCATTTCATACAATTATTGTCATCAACTTCATCCACAGATCAGGTGAAATATCTTTCATACAAGAATACTGAGCACTGCTGAAAATAGCAATTATGATTCAATGCTTTTAAAGTGGAAATGACACAGTGTCACAGTATCTGGGCTTTTTGTTGTTGTTGTTGTTGTGGGGAAGTAAGAGTACTTTCTTCAAGTCTAAAGTAGATACGATCTTCTTTATATTGTCATGGCTGTGTTTATCATTATAATAACAGGTCCTTGCAATTATGTCATCATAACGGTAGCACAGCTTACCTTGTTGTGTCAACAGCTTTAAGCTTGTTCCAATCAGTTTAAACCAATCACAGTATTATTTTGGTTAGAAGGAGGTGTTCTGTTTTTGTTTTACACTTGCTTTCCAAGCAGTAATGACAACATTTAATCTGTAACCATTCATTTGGGGCTAAACAAGTTTTAAAGAGTATTTCTTATCAGGGACAGGTGTAGAAGGAGTCTTGTTGTTGAGCAAACCTGTTGATCCATCTAGCTCCACAGTGCCTCTGTGATTTCTTATCTCTCTCGCAGGCCAAGATCTAACAGCATTGCTTAAATCACAGTCAGTGGAGTTATATGATTGGATTGTGATTCCACATCTGGAATTAGACTGATGTGTACAATGGCAATTTCTGCAATGACTGTAAAGAGACAGTCAGGGAAGTTACAGATCAGGTGGTACTCTTCAACTGAAAGTGGTTTAAGAAGTGCTAATGCTTGTTCAGTGGTTACTTTGGATACATCCATTCTGCAGTGACCAAAAAAGTTCAACTTTTTTCTTGGGAAGGAACATTTTTGCTGGTTATGGAAATTTTTGCTGGTTATGCTGGTATACATTTTTAATGGGGAACCTTTCCCAGATTGAAACAGGACATTTTGGCTATAAATAACATGCTCTCTAACTGAACTAAATTGAACTTTATTATTTATACTCCAAATATGGGAGTCATTTAAAAAAAAGTCTATTACTTTAAATGCCCAATAAAATTACTTTTGTAACTGCAAATTTGACTTTTGTCAGATGTTAAATACTTCATTGAATGTTAACTATACGTCATCTTTCCCCTATGAAACTTGAAATTTAGAGAAGACTTAGCTCTGTCTATTCAGATTTACTTCTATCTTTAATTTACCAGAGAAAATGAAAGAAACTATATTAATTTTGGAAAGAAAATGCTGAGATGCATAATCTCATGATTCCAAACAAGATAACTTATTTTTCATTAATAAATGGATTAGAAAAAATCTTTTCACAGTGTGCCTCAAATGACGTGTATATAAAACAACCCATTCTTATTATAAACTATAATCCTAATTGTGATTAAGGAAATGCTCACACAACTCACTATGTTCCAAGGTGAATGTTAGACGATCAAAAACTTGCTCTTCTCTATGCAGTCAGCATGTGAAAATTCTGTGGGGAAAGAGGCCTGTCCTAATAACCTTATGATATGCTTTGATTATTACGTTTGGTCAGCCACATATGATTGTTAGTGACACAGAATCATTGTGTGCTTATGGCTCAGTGCGGATTCGAATGGCAGAAGTGCACACTATATTTTATAAAACTTATTTTTCCCAGCTAACTCAAAATATCAAAATCATATTCATATCATTAAAACAGATGAAAATAAGCCAAACTGTTACAATGTTAAAGCATTATTTTTTAAAAAATTATAATATTGAAACACTATTCACTGTCACATTGAAACATTTCTGTACTGTCGTATGCTTCCAATTGCAGTCACAGATTTCCTTGGCATCCCATAAAGCTCTTCAGCCTTTGTCTAGAGCTTCTGCAAACCCAGCAAATGATCTATGAGAAAAACAAAGGGCCAAACAGATAAACTCTGCCTTGCTGGGGGCCACGGGCCAACAGTCTTTGCTGTATTTACAGCATAAAGAGTCAATCAGACTCCATGAGTATCAAAAAGATTGTTCTATAGCTCCAGCCTTTCCAATCAGCAGAATGAGGCAACCACTTCAGGCAAAGGAATAATAGCAGTAACAGGATGAACAGCAGTCTCCTGTCTGTTGTTCCCAAGCCCACTGGCCTTTGCCTTTTCTTGGACTACAGGAACGTGTATACCAAACCCTTTGGGTTGCCAGGTGTCCTTCATTATAAGGAATGTCCCTTATCTGACATCTGGAAAGCTGGTCCCTTATAGGACTGGCAGGTATAATTTATTATTATAATTTATTAAAAAGAGATGTCCCCTATTTGATGGTTGGGAAGCTCTTCTTTTTATATAAACAAGTTTTCAAAAAAAATTCCTTATTTTCATGTTTGTTCCCTTAATAAACACAAAAATGTATACATCATGTAATTTATGAATGTGGACAATACACTAATTTTACAGAGAAACACATGGCTATGTTAACTGAAATCAATGCTTTCATTCAGTATTTCAGTAGAACACAAACTTGTTAACAACTACTTCCTGATTGCCCGCCAAGCAAGTCATGAATTTTGACTGTCCCATATTGCTCTTTTGCAAACCTGGCAACTATATGCACTCCTAAACTTATCTACTGCCATTAGGTTTGATGCTGGGTTGTGCCCTATTATTAGTGCTGAACATCCAATCCAAGCAACTTCTCTATGTGCAATAGAGGTGGCAGTCAGTCTTTCCCTTTGCTTTAGGCATTAAAATGTTGAGGGACAGCTCTGTCATTTCAGAAGAGATGTCGAGAGACATCAAGTGGTCCCATTTAGACACTGGACAAAGGGAACACTTCCCTGCAATGGCCAGCAGGGAATCAGCCTCAAGGTGTTCTGGTATATGTTCCGATTGGTGGGTGTTTGGAGAAAAACCATGATAAAGTTCCCCGGATGTATGTATAAGTGCAGTAGAGATTACAAATCGTGGCTCATGTATGCACAAGTGCTTGGAAGTGATCAACCACCCACATTTCAGGTTTTCAAGAACATTCTGCTATCATTTAGGCACCTCTGTGACTGGCTAAATCAATTCAGCCTGTTGTGTTCTTTCTTTTCTTTTTTTTAAGGTAAATGTCTGAGCAGAAACAATATTAGGGCTTCTGTGAACATTTGAAAATCTGTCTGGCTTTGTGTGCATTTTGAAAACAGAAAGCTATGCAGCTAGATTTGACTAACAGAAATAGCCCACTGAACTGAAATAGTTTATCAGATAACTGTAGCACAAGATGTTAAGGTTATTTGTTCTTTAAAAAATTAACTATAATTTGTGTGTTCTCTCTCTCTCTCTCTCTCTCTCTCTCTCTTTCCCTGTCTTCATTCTCCAACTTGTCAAGAACCGGGAAACCAAGTTATTGGAAGAAATTTCTTCACTAAGAACATCTGTAAGCTTGGCAGATTCTCTAACTAGTGCCAAAGATTTCTTTGGATTCATTTCCATACATCTGTCAGTGGTCAGATGATTTTTGATAGAATGTCTGGTCTGGTTTGTACTCATCAATTCCATCTTCTTGTCAATCATATATTATTTATTCATGCTCTTCATTGCATTTTAAAAAGTTACTTGATATCCAAGCTCGTCAATATGAGTTGAAAGGAACCATTTTTGAAAGTGTATTTTTCTTAATGAATATCCATGCTATCTGCTAAAAAAGATTCCGTACACGAACAGCTCTCACTAAGGAAACAACAAAATAAAAATATATTGAAACATCTAAAAATGCACCAAGCCATGTGAATGTCATTGTACTTGCTCCTCCTCTATCACCTGACATGACTTTATGAGATAGGTGTGGTAGAAGTTGACTATCTGTGTCCAAATCCCTTCTCGGCTATGAAGCTCACTGGGAAGCCTTGGACGTCACTTAGGAGCAATCATCCCAATTTGCACCTGCGGGTCATCTGAGGCTAAAATTGTGCTCTGTTTTACTTGTGTGTAACACAGATTAAAAACTTGAATGAATAAACATACATTGAAAGTCCTTGATTGTCTTCCTTCTATATCCTGTTGGTCACAGGTAGGTAATGATAAAGATTCTTGTGCATTTGTTTTGATTGACAAATGCTTATATTATTGCATGTTTATATAATAAACATTTGTCTTCTGTTTTGCTTTGGGTCCTACTGTACCATCAACTTCATAATCTTGTATATTTATAAACCATGGGTAGGAATCATGCAGCCCTCCAGAGGCTGTCAATCTAAAGCTCTGAGTATTCCTCACCCTGGGCTGTGTTGGATAGGGCAGCTGGGATTTGTAGTCCAACAACGTCTGGAGGGCCACATCATTCCCCCTCCTGATATTAACATGCTGGGCTACATCCAGTTGCAAATTTCGGGTAGAGTGTTTCCATTAATACATTCGCTGAAATTTAACACTGAAATCTCACTGGTTCCTTGTGTCTACCATATTTGGGACTATTAACTGAATTTAGCTCATTTTCTTACACACATATTACTCCCAAAGTTATATGCATTATAGGAGATGTAGTAGAGTTGTTGTTCCAATTTGCTGTTCCATTGAGTTTGTTGCAGGCTAGGCGTAAGAATAAATTTTGACCATGGTTTTGAAACAGGCAAGTTGCTTTCCTGATACTTTTCCAGAAACAGTTTCATAAGTCATGGAATGCATATATGATTAATCATGCTTTCAAAGCGGAGCATTCAGGCATCTCATGAAAGTTTGAAAACTGTGTGATAGTCCTGGAAATTAAGTTACTAAAAACTCCATACAATACAGTAAGTAAGGCATCAAAATAACAGCTAGAAACTGCTGAATTTTGGGAAAATCCATTTTTTTTCCATTATTGCTTGAACCAAACTATGAGTGAAATCTCATTTTGTCCTGTTTAAAATATTCTAATGTGTTTCTTCTATTTACATTTTGAGGGGAGGTATAATTTGCATTACCCCAATTTATGGCATTTCAAATTTGCAATGTTTCTCCAGAAACAAATAAGTCTTACTCATAGTGTCCTACTCATAGTACGTGGATCTCCCAGAGTCATAGAATCATAGAATCACAGAAATGTAGAGTTGGAAGAGACCACATGGGCCATCCAGTCCAATCCCCTGTCATGCAGGAACACCCTCAAAGCACTCCTGACAGATGGCCATCTAGCCTTTGCTTAAAAACCTCCAAAGAAGGAGACTCCATCACACTCCGAAGCAGCATATTCCACTGCCGGACAGCCCTGACTGTCAGGAAATTCTTCCTGAGGTTCAGGTGGAATCTCCTTTCCTGCAGCTTGAATCCATTGCTCCTTGTCCTGGTCTCAGGAGCAGCAGAAAACAAGCCCTCTTGATAGAAGTCCCTATGTACTTGAAAAAAGTGGTAGAGCTAGACTCTGGAGTTTTGGCATGGGTTCGTGAATGGTAAGAAAAGCTGACTAACTTGACTTTCTTTTATTCACTTGGTTGGGGAAGTGGGAAGGGGAAGCAACTGCAGACTTGGCTGCCTGCTTAGGAGTGTAAGGGAGAAGAAGAAATTTGCTGTCATTTAAAGGAAGGGGTTTCCTGTGCCTGCTTAGAAGAGGGAAGAAGAAACTGAAATCTTGGAGGTGTGGCAGGTTTGGAAAGAGTTTCCTTTGCTTACATAAGTGAGCAGTGAACAACTGGAAGGGTTTCTCTAGTCTGAAAAAGGTAAGCTCTGATGTTTTATGCTTAAATCTCCTTTAAACTGGTAGTAAGTTAGGTAAAATTGCTAACTCTGTGACTACTTTAGCTCTGTCAGAACACATCCTCTGGGCTCCAATGATCCCCTATGGAACTCACTCCCCATAGTTATGTCAGTTCTAATTTACATTGTAAGTCTAAGGTTATTTCTGCACTATATTGTTATAGTGCTATTATTCCACTTTCAACATCCTATGGAATCCTGAGGTTTGTAGTTTAGGGAGGGGCCTTTAGAATTCTCAGCCAGAGAGCTCTTTGGCCTCACTAAACTACAAACCCTAGAATTCCACAGGATGTTGAAAGTGGAGTAACAGTGCAGTGTGGAAATGGCCCAAGAATGCACCAGAAGTTCCATCAGAACAACAAAGAATGGGAAAAAGAAAAATGTGAGTCTTGAGGTAGAATTAGGTAGAGTGAACGGCAGATTTGGTTTAAGACTAAGGCCCTTAGGCAGCTATGGCCCTTTCAGAATGTCAGGTCTTTTTGGCCTGAGTAGCACATCTCTCTAGGGCTGAGCTTCATTATTACTCTCTTTGAAACTTCTTTCCCCATTGATTATATTTTGGACTGGTCTCTAGTATACACTATTGTATAAAATAAAAACTTGTATGATATTATTTAGGCTGAGCTATGATGAATCTCTTTGAAATCTTGCTCACGCTATACCATGCATCTGGATAATTAAATGAACAGTATTCTGAAAGTCATTGCCTATTTCTTTCTGTCTTGAATTCTCACTCTCCTTCTCTACACCAGCCTTCCCATTCTGCTTTACTCCCCCCTCCTCCTTCCCCAGTACATTTTAATTATATAATTAAGGTAAGATGGATGCAGAGAAGAGTGGGATCTCTGGCTCCTGAAAGCAAAATATGTGCTATACAACTGATTTTTGTAGCTATTAACTTATTGCTGTACTTGTCCTAGTGAATGAAGTAAACCACTTCTTCTTAATCTTTTAACAAACAAGGCATTTGAATAGACAGAGAATGGTACATGTTGATGGGAAATAGAATGAAAGGCAAGATGCAAGTGAGTGACAAACTGAACTGAAGATGTTGAAAGATGAGAGATTAAGTTTTGGGACAGCCTTCCCCAACTTGACAGTTCCCAAATATGCCAGACTCCCACCATTTCCAGGCAATCATCCTATTGTGGAATTTGTAGTCTATGTGGAGAAAAAGACAGGCTCGAGAAAGGCAACTTTAAAAGGACAAAAAGAGCTCCTTTGGAAGAGTCAGTAGCAAAATATGCTCCCCTAAGATCAACAGTGACAACTTCTCAGTGATTCTCTGAAAATCATGTGGTTTGCAACACGAAGGGATGGAAAAAATATTCTCTGTTATACGTTTCTCAGTTGAAAAATGGGTTTCCTAACAGTTAGTAAACTGCATCAGGAAAGATAATAGAGCAGCAAGACTTTTACACAGTTTTCTTACAGTATTTCAACATCCCAAAGTATTCCAAATAATTATTCTGCACAAAGAAAAGCAGCAATTTTTTTTCACTTAAAAAGTGCTGAGGAAGCAGTTTTCTGTGCAGAAAATGTATGTTTGTGTGTGTGTATGCAAGAAATGTCCCCCCCCCCTCGTCATAAACCCCATGAGCTTTTCTGTGAATAAAAGTGCTTTGGAATTCTTTGGGATGTTTCAATATGGGGAGACTGCTGTGCAAAAATATTAGTCCCTCCCTGCAAATATAATAGTTCTTCTGGTGGCATGCAATGATAAAATAATTGAGGAAATATATCTGTGGAACAACCTAATTTTGAACAACAATTTTGATCAACATGGAAAGACTGTGCTACTAATTAAATGCTTCCAGCTATTAGTGTCGATGGCAATGAATTAATTTTTCAGTCTTAAACATTTCACATTCTGGAGTCATTTTCAAAACTATCATGCTAAGCATTAGCTGGGGAATTCTGAGAGTTCTATCCCCTTCCTCAAAAGTAACATTCCTGAGCTCTGGCCTCATATCTATTACTAAAAATCACTTATGTGAACTGTTCCTCTCATGTGTCTCTGTATCATTTTGCTTTGAGATCCATGCACTGCCCACCCTGTGCACATTTTCTCTTAAATCAATCTCACTGAAGTTAATAGACCTCACTGCTAGCCAGGTGAGTATGCAGATGGATTGCAGCCATAGTTTTTCTTCTTCTACTCTTGCCCCATTTTTTTTGTATTTTTTTTCCCTTTTATGCATACATGGAATATCAGTGCCCTTTGACCTCCCTGATGGATCTGCTTATTTCTGTAAGTTACTCTTGTCTTGTGAGTTCTTTGCTGCACTTATGTCCACTTTAGTGATGTCAGAGAATACATTGTATATTTCTTCAGCTGTTTGTGTATAATAAAGTTTTACCCCAAATCTGTGAAACAGGTTTTATTTAATTTTTTAAAGAAATCATTTATGGGAGACTTTACATAAAAGGAGAACAATAAACATGCCAAATATGTGTTGTTATGATCTTTTCCATGGATACTGTCAGTTGTGTAGGGTGGGGTGTTGTACTATAGAGTCAGTCTGAAATAAGATAAAGCACAAAAGGTACAGCTGCAGGGTCCGTTTGGATGGTGTGGCAAAACATATGGAGAACATTTCCAGGCATATGAAAAACAATATTGGGGCAGAGTGTGGAAAAGAATTTGGGGCAGGAGGGCGGAAAAAAGGAAAAGGTGCAAAATCTTATTTTTAAGCACAGAGAACATTTGTGCACAATTGTACTTTTTAGCACAATTGTATTGTGATTTCCAGATAATGGTGTGAAAATTTTCTCTCTGTATGCACACACGTGTGCATACAGTATGTATGTATCTATACATACAAAATGTTACTTACTCAGAGCTAATCCCTGGATTTTGGATCAAGCGGATTGTAGCCATGGTGTATAAAGGCTAAGCTAGAAATGCATAGGGTGTTGTTATAATTTTCTCCCCCCACCATAGATGGGGGCATTCTTTGAGTGGATCAGGGCCACCATGCATGGAGAGAGAGAAATTTCCCTCATGCAGCTTTTTTCTCTAAATTTCCATTTTGTGATGTCTAGGGAAAGAAGGGACACTTCTACCTGCTCCAAATAAAGAACCCTCAGAGTTATTTTCAAGTTCAAAAGAAAATTAAACCTGCACTTTATACATTTATGATAACAGTTTGATTATAAAGTTACACTGGTAAGAAGAAGATACACTTGCTGTAGGGAAAATGGATCATCCATTTAAAAACAGTTAACAAAAAACCATTAGCAATTAAAAAGGCAAGTAACTATCTCAGTATCAGAGTGCAACGTACTCACAACTAAAACCCCCCCGAACAAAAACATAAATAAAAGTAAGCAAAAAAATTAAAATGGTTTAAAATAATCTGATTCCTGAATATGTGATATATCTACAATACAAGTATTACTTTTGGAAAAGCTAAGTGTTTTGGCTCTAAAAATTTGGAAAGCTAGTTCAGACGGGAAAGAAAAGTAAAATCAGAGAACACTGCATACAATACTGGACATTTAAAAAGCAAATTGCAAAAATTCTACCAATTTAAAATGTACCATATTTTCTCTGATGACCTAAATACCCTAAAAGCACCAGATCCCGACTGGTATTTGGAAGCTAAGCAGGGTCAGCCCTGGTTAGTACTTGGATGGGAGACTGCCAACAAATACTAGCTGCTGCAGGCTATATTTCAGAGGAAGAAACTGGCAAAACCATCTCTGATATTCCATGTCTAAAAAAATAACCATTGAAATTCATGTGGTCACCATAAGTAGACAGGTGACTTGAAGACAGACAGACAAAAACATACATTTTGACTGCCAAGGGAATATTCTTTCATTCCAATAACAGAAGAAGTGCAGCCATCTAAATGCTAAAGGTGAAGCTATCACAAATTCTGACACTGTAGAAATTAGTTATGGAAAATAGTGGTTGTTTCCACTTGCTAATATAATGACTCCAACAGCCTATTTCAGAGTAAGCTGGGTTGTTACAGAAGTTAATCTTAATTTAGTGACTTAATAGACATCTCCTAATTTCTGGTTAGAAGATCAATCATGTAACTATTCATCAGACACTTTCTAATTTTTATTAAAACACCAGCAAACATTTTTCTTGGACAATTCTTTCAATGATTTTGCTTCTCTACATTTATGAAACTGATGGGATACTATTGTGTCTGATACTGAAGACAGTATACATAGCTTTCATGCGTTATAGTCCCTAATAGCCTTATTCTCCATTAATTTTCTAATCTCCTTCAAAATGATTCAGGTTGATGGCTATCAGTATATGGCCATCATGGTAGCAATTCAGGCCCTTTCTGCACGAGGGGGCTGCGCCTCTGTGGGGCCAGGATGACAGTGGTCGGCTGGTCGTGCTTCTGCATGACATCATCGCTGGCCCCAAGCAGCACACGTGTACGGTATTTACAAAATAGAAAGAAAAGTTTTACGTTTTTACCTACCATTGTACAGCACTGCTGCCCTTCCCAGATGTGCAGAAGGGTAGAAGCGTGGTGGCAATGCCTCTCTCCCCAGCACAGCAATGGCAAGTGCCCAGCCGCGCTGTGGAAGGGAAGAGGTGGGGCCAGCATGCTCCCCTCTGCAGCAACCCAGCAAGGTGTGGAGGGGAGCGTTCCTGGTACACTCCCTTCCCTGCCAGGTCTGCCATGGAAGGACTTTGCAGAGCCTTGTCGTGTGGAAATGGTCTCAGTCATGGATTACATAGCTTGCTTCGTGAAGAAGTACTTCCTTATATCTGTCCTGAATTTCCTACTATTCAGCTTCATTGGATGACCCCAGGTTCTAGTATTATGGGAACTAAAGAATCCCCAATGTATTAATCTTTCTTCACAGAGGACCTGCTTCTGATCTATGTGTTAATAGTCTGGCAGAACTGTCACCTACCCATAGCATAGAGCTATTCTGGTAACTGGTGGGGTTTGAAACATATTAGAGAGGCACATCATGCAGAACGTTCCCATATGAACAGGTTGCTTCCCTGGGAACTAGCAGCACTGGCATGGGAACTACATATGACCTCAGTCCTATCATTCACATGGTACCAAAGCGGACTGCTTGTGATCTATCCTTGGAAGCCTACAACCATGTTGCATCAGTAAAATATGAGCTGGCTCTTGTTTTCTTGGAAGGTGTTCTGTCTTCTGAAAGAAGAGAGCAGTTTTGGGGACCAAGTGGACGCCATTTTTCTTTTGACAGTCGGTGCTTTTATGAGGCCTGGCGGGTACAAACTATCATATGTCAACAATCAGAATGGAAGGAATTATGTTTAAAATTAGAAACTACAGATTTCTACTTCCCAGACCAGTTTACATGAATTTGAGTGTGTGTGTGTGTGTGTGTGTGTGTGTGTTGGGTTATGTCAGCTCACCCTGAAAAATCCTGGTTGGGAATAAAATGGTACTTTTCTCCTGATAGACCTGATGAAATGGACTGATGTTCATGTGGACTGACAGTAATTTATGAATTCAGCATCACTTGTATATTACATGGTGTCAAGTATGTGGCAATGCATTTAGAGTATGTGCATTCTTGCCAGCGAACAGCTGGCTCTCTGCTTTCATCACGGAAGGCGCACATGCTGGGTGTAATGACAGCCTGTTCTGTGATACCTGTATTGTGTGGAGTTTGGAAAAGGACCAGCTGTTTGCCCGCAGACCAAATGCTTTGGGGGGCATTGTTAGCATGGTAACACTTTTGGCTCTTCATCAAAAGTCGTTTGGGCTTGTTAATAATATGCAGACTGCAAAGCTGACAACTAAACCAGTGCTAGTGAATCCAATACATCTTTCTTAAGTCAAAAAGGAAAGGTTGTATTAAAGGTTTTCGAAGTTGATGAGAGGAGAAGAGATTTACCCACTGCAGCAACAGAAGGGAAAGCTACACAGGATGTTAAATGGAACGGAAGAACATTGCATTGTTTCGTGAATTATAAACAGCACAGCTTTCTGTCCTACCACCATAATTGGCAAAATATGACAGAGTAATTCAACAAAGATATTATGGAGTAGTAGCAATATTTATTTACAAGTCTGAGAGGCTTGATAAACCAGGGGTGGAGGGAAGCCATGGAGTAGAACTGCCTTCCCGGGTCATACTATTGGAGGCATATCTGTGTTGCACCTATCACTTTCTGTTTGCAAAACAGAAATAATTTTAAAAAAACATACCTTTAGATCCTTAAATATGCACAAAACATAAATTTCAAAGTAATTTCAGATCAGATTGTAAATGTCCATCACAAGTGGAGAACAAGTGCATTTTGTATGGAACCCTGACAGTTTATTCTGAATGTTGACACTTCCCAAATCAATGGGCAAACCAACACATAATGACCCTTCACATTGTCAACCTTCACAACAGACATACCAAAAGATGTATTCTGCGTTTTACAGTGAAGATATTTAAATAAACATGTTTGTGTGAGAAAAGACATTTAAAAGGCAAGTTTAAATATATCATCTACATATCAATTTTTATGTGGATTTTTCCACATAAGGAAAAGGATGTGAGGGACTGATGAATGGACATATGGAAGACTGGTACAAACCATAAATGGGCTCATCTACCCATCCTGAATATTTTAACATGTTTGTAAATAGGGGTAAGGGAGAAATTTCCATAACCAACTCTTTATAATGGACGTAGCTAATGCTGCACTTTTCTTACTGAACAGAGAAGTGAAGACAACTTGTGGTTGAAAACTTGTGGTTGGAAATCCATTTCTGAGTTTTGATTCATTCTGTGAAAGACAGAAATTGCATCTGATAACATGGTACATTTGAAAATTTGCTAAAAAATCACATGCAATGTTTATATTTGGAAAAGCACACTTAAGTCAATGGAAGTATGTGTTCATTAATATGTTCATCTGGAGAAATGTGCACCAATAAACACACACACACACACACACACACAAAACCACCAAAAAGCTGCACAGAATCAGCAAAGAATAGTGGTAGACAGAGATGGAAGACATGACTAATCTGTTCACTCCTAATAACACAGCAGATACCTGTCTGGCTTCAAGGTCTGAATCCTCTTAGTTAGTCCAAGTAGAACAGACCTACAGAATAAATTTGAGACGATGAGTTAACACATACATTTCTTCTCTTTAATGGGCCTGTTCTGGTAGAAACTAATAATAAGATTCAGATCATCACATGTCCAAAAAGAGATCACAATATCAGCCCAACAGCAAACACAAATATGAATTAACCAAAATTAAGATTTAAGTCTATGCCTAACCCTTTCCCTGAAACCAATGGGGCAAAAGTCCATAACTTTGACTCAATCATCAGTTTTATATGTTTTCCATCAAATGACCTTATGATCAGGATGTCTATGTTTCTTTCCCCCATTTTTTTTCCTGAACTGAAAGGTCAAGCCTGTGTTTTGACACTAGCAGTACAGGATGCAAAGACAGAGTCGTATACTAAGAGCTCCACCCCACAACTCTGATTGCAGATACAGCTGTTCTAACAGGTGAACATTATCCTGTGGTGTGTCATAGAAGAAGCCTGCCAAGTACTTTTGTCAGTGCTAACATTCATAGGTGGAGCTTGACTACAACAGTGCCTTCCGCCTAGCAAATTTGCCTCCCTACCTTCCAGGGATGGATTGGTTTTCACAAAGCAGACATGAAGGAGTACGCTTCCAAACATTTCTGTTGAGCAATGCCTACTCTTTTTAAAAAATAACCTTCCACGGATGATTATTACACTAGTAATACCTCGTATGTTCTTCATTGTTCTCTTCCTGCTTGTATTTCAGTTAAGGAAATTCAGAGACAGATGCAACAGCTGCTGCAACTGCTGGAAACTAAGCCTTTTTTTTCATATTATTTTTTTTCAAAGAATTCCACCCCTACCAACCATCCATGCACTCTCCTACAGTTACAACACGTTCAGAGAACACAGAGTTCAAAGGCATACTGAAAGGTCCAACATTAGGGAGCGGATATTTGAGTCCTTGCATCCAGACTTCGTGCCTTTACAGAACTCAGGTCAACTGTAAGCTTCAAATAACAATTAAAAATAGCACCTAAAAGCATTCTTTAGGTGCTTTCTTTTCTTGTTCTTTGCCTTTTCTTCAGCGTTGTACACCTGCCATGGAAAATGTCAGCTATGAATTCTGTACTATACTTCAACAAATGATTTCCCACACAGTAAGTGGCACGTCTGGTTGACATCCAGAGGAAGAGGGAAGCCAAGACACTGCTCATGTTCTTTCAGGTTCTGTATTTGCTTGCATGTGGAAAAAACTCAAGAATATCTTGTAATCATAATTCAAATTCTGAAGTACAGATAATTTTAGTGTGTGTATGTGTGTGTGTATTGTTAGATATATATATATGAATGAGATCCAGACAAAACAGAGCAGTGTTGGGCAAGATTCAATTTTTAAAGATCTGTCTGTGCTGGGAATTGGATTAATTTTCCTATCTTATACATCCTAGAGCCACATGTTATTATATTGCACATGCAATTTATATATGCATTTATTCCTTCCAAAATAAATAAATAAATGAAAGCATGATTTTTCCCCCCAGGTCCATACTTTTCTCAGAAACCAATATGGGAGGGACATCAGTCTCTTAGTGCTATTGCATTATGATCTAGTGACCCTGAAAATAGGGTCAGAAGGAGGTCTACCTGCTAACTGGAAAACTAATCAATATAATTCTACCACGGAGTTGGCACGTGCTCAACAACGTAAACACTCCCTCTCCCCACTCTTCATCCTTGTCTATGGGTCTCATTCGACTGAATATAAATACTAAATCTCAGTATTCATAGAAAATATTATCCCACAATGTTTTTGCTTTGTGGGGTGAAGACAAGCCGTAGCATAATTTTGCATTGTTGTACATAGTGATTTATCTTCTTATGATAGACGATCTTGATATGAGATGATTTTGACATGAACTAGGACTTGGTTTGTTTTTTTTTAAAAAAGAGGGCATTAACAAATTTTAAAAACTCCTTTAATGTTGAAAATCTAATAGCATAATGATTGTGAATTTAACTACATAAACTAGAGAAACTCCATCAAATCAACCTGGAGTTGCATTTGATTCAGATCAGCTGCTTTGACTGTGGAGGAGAGCAAGACAAAGGGTAAAAGGTCACTGGTGACTAATTTTCTGAAAACTAGCAGCTTGTGTAAGTAATAGAACATTTATTGCATTTCTCTGTCATCCCAGCAATGAGCTAGAAAATCCATAAGAATTCCCAGCTCTAGCCTTTATTAAGGTATAGCCCTGGATTAGTTTAATGTCCAATTTAAAGTCACTACTTGGTCCTACTTTGCTTACTTTTCTATACATGAATCATTTTCTCATCACGTTATTTCCCGCAGTATCAAGTCCCCCCTCCACTGCCACTACAAAAGAGAAAAAAAAAAAGTTTAAACATTTTAAATAGATAAGGCTTGGTTATTTTAAAAGTCCAAAACAGTAGGCTTCAGTAGAGTATATATTCTGAAGTGTACTAGAATATATATTTCTTCTTCTGCTACATGACATAGGGGCATTAAAGAATCCTGCATTAATTAAAAACTCTAACAGCCAGCTATGTTTGAATCAGTGTGGATAACTATATGGTAACCGTTATAATTATACTGTTGTCAGGAATAACAATTGAGGAGTAATTTTTTAGTTATATTACAAGAACACGAGACCCTAGCAAATCATCCACTTTCAGTGACTTGGCACCAGGACAAATACAAAGGTTTTAAGCAACCACAGACTATTAGACCCTTTCCATAGGACGGTGCCCTCCCAGCATGGAGATGTGAGAAGAGCGGGACCACGACAACGCTTCTGCATGACATCTTTGTGATCTGCTCTTCTTGCTTCCCCAGCCGGCACAATCATTGGGTATATCATTGATGGAAAAACTGTCAATGGCCCCAGATTGTGTGAGGCTTCCGTTACAGCCAGCCATGCAGAAGGGCTGCAAGAGTGATCATGCTCTTCCTTCCCCACTGCAGCATGGGAAGAAGGGCAGCTGCAGTGCAAAAGGAAGGAATGTGTTCCTTGTGCTCCCTTCCACAGGCAGCCAGCCAGCTGTGGAAGGGAACATTGAGGACACACTCCCATTCTGGCAGAGGTGCTCTTGGAATTGTGATGGGGTGATGCAGGAGAATGTCATTCTTTGAAAAGGGTCATAGTTTGCTTTACAGTAGAAAAGATGGTGAGGGTACAAGGGAAATAGGTAGTATTGATAACGACTCATCCAGCCCTCTGTCCATCAGACCCTCAAACTCCTGGCCTTAATAAACCACTGTTGCCCATCTTCCTTCCTTTCTTTATATATTTTATTTATTGTCCACATTTCTCCCAAAATAGAATTCAAATCAGATGCATGATGTATTCTAGAAGCCATGTAAATGCCACTTCTTGGGGAAAGTGGGGTATAAATAAACAAAATACTGCTACTACTAATTCTTCTTCTTCTTCTTCTTCTTCTTCTTCTTCTTCTTCTTCTTCTTCTTCTTCTTCTTCTTCATCGTCATTGTCATCATCATCATGTTCAGCTCCAGATAAGGTAACACTATACCACCCTGAATATATAGTTGACCCTCAACATTTGCTAGGGTTGGGGCGCAGGACCCCTTCAAAAGTGGAAAAATCACAAACATCAAAATGTCTGTTTTTGTCTTTGGGAAGGGGGCTGAGGTATGGTAGGGATACCCATACCAGGTCAGGGAAAGAAGAGGGAAAAGGAGTGGGTCAGCATGGTTGTCCTATAATTCCTCTCTTGGTCATCTCCTTCCAGTCCCCTAGGACCTTACAGTCACCTACCTAAATCACCTAAGTAACATTGTTAAGCACCCAAGATCATCTTTTCAGCCCTCTGTGGCTTATTAAGAAGTTGAGGAAGAGGTGGCAGAAAGGCAGCAAAAACCTGTTCTTCTAAGAAGAGGAGAGGACAGGGAGGTTTTAATTCTACCGAACACATTGTAGTTATTTAAATTTGGATCCAACTCTGTGTTTATACTCTGCCTGGCACAAGTGCAGAATACATTTGCATTTTGCCTTTCTGTGAATATCAAATGTGCAGCAACCTGGCAAGAATAGTCTCAATTAATCCTCTGTCACCTCATATTTTCAGCTGGCTTTTAAAACATCCCAGTTTTTCTCTCTTCCTCCCACTTTCTCCCTTTGCTCTCAGCTTGTTTCAGTTGCTGCGGATTGTGTGCAAAGTGCAAAACTAGTTTGCACTCAATTAATTCATCAGGAAAGAGAGAGGACAGGATGGAATCTTGCCTTTCCCAGTCAGCTTAGGCAAAAGCAACTGCTGTAGCTTCTCCTACCTCATTTTTTCTTTCTCATTAGCAACTTTTGCCATCTTAATCATGCTCTGATGCTGCTTGGCCACATGTGTCCTAGTTTTCATCTGTGAAATGTTCGTCGGAAGAAGTCTAAACATTAAACCCCAGTTTTTCTGACTCCATGAAACATGCTCATATATTTAGAGGAGAAGTGGCAGGGATTGCTGATGTTGGCTTAAGGAATGGAATCTGGTTATTTTTGGCTTTCTGCAGAATTCTGAGCATTCTGAACAACAGCATTCCAAACATAGTCAAAGTCGTGCAGAAAGGAAATCACAAGCATCAGACCTGCCGCTTCTTAATAATGAATAGGCTTTGCTAATGTGTTAATTTGTAGCCTAAATAGAGGTATGTCAATTTTCAGTTTGTCCCTAATGGGCCAATGATGCAAAGGAAGAGAAGAAGGTGTGGATACTAATATTTAGTGGACTATTAATAGCAGTAGTTCAGGGGCAATTTTATGAAAACCTCTCTAACACTGTTAATTAGGATGCAACATTATCGCTGCTGAGAAATACCACTTATTAGCTTATTTCAGCAGAGGGGTGGAGAAAGACATGGCATGCTTTATCCTGAACACTGGACCTTTTGCAAGGCAAATGAAAGGAAGTAGTCTCGGATTAAGGAATGCTGAGTATCAACATCTCCATTTGAACTCAATAGCACCTACGGTTGCCCAGCATCTCTGAAAACTAAACCAATATTATTTAAAACAACCATTGATTTTGGATGTCCTTCTTAAAATGCCTTTATAGAGCTTGGGTTTTTTTTCACTCCCAAATTAGAAGCATTCAGCAGTTTTTGAAAGACAGACCTTAATTCAGCATCTTGAGTTTGGCAATCGGAAACAGTACTGTTTCTTTTTGAAATGTTGACCCATCCACTAATTATAAAGTTTGAGCTGGGATTCAGCAGTCAAGAGTTTCAATTTACTTTTGATTTACTTTCAGGATGAATATAGTGTGGACTGTGTGCAATAACATCCATGTTTGGGTCTCCCATGGGTTTTTCAAAGACAAATATAGCCCTAATCTGAATTCTGTCCCTGGATTCCCCTTCAAATCAGGAAAATAGCATTAAACTTCCATCAGTCAGTTTATTAGCCTCAATCCAAATACAACTGTGTTTGCCTTTAAAGAAATCCATGGTAGAACTGACTAACCTCTTGACTAATCCAGTTGTACCCTTGCTCTAAAGAAAGGGCAATAAAGTTATAATACAGGAAGCTGCCACCTTTCAACACCCCATTATCTGACAACTCTCTCTTTTCAAGGCTTCCAAATTAAGGACAAGTTCCATTAATTCCATGTGGGGTCCACTTTTTTGTCAGTTCTTCCTGCCTGTGGAGGCTTGCTTGAGACCACCTGCATGCACAGAAAGAGTGGATTCCCCTAGTTGAATTAATGGAACTTGTCTCTATTGCAAACATCTAAACAGTGGGCTTCTGTCAGATCTTCTTGCCTACCAAGGCTTGCTTGAAACTGCGCATGTGCTGCTTGCAAAATGAGCTCAGAGCAGGGGAAAGGCACCAAGCCAGCTGAGAGACTACAAGCCCTCAGTCCTAAGCAAGCTTTCCTTCTATAGATAATACATTGTTAAGCCATACTGTGTAATTCCCCACACCATGAACCATACAGGTAAAGTAATGTACTACATCATATGTTACAGAGAAGAAGAGAAGAATTCTACAAAGGGGCTGGGGTATTTCTTACAAAAACTCTCTGATTAGCTCTTGAGAATTTCAGGTATAGAAGCAGGCCAGACTTGTGTGTGTATGTACATGAAATGAGTACATTTAACGTTAAAATATTATTTGTCATATAGACTTACATGCATAGGATACACTTCAACTGTATCAATTTGGCAGAGTCAGTTAATATTCTGTCATCTCACTTTTTCAGATGCTTTTAAAATGTCCCAGTTTCTTGCTTCTCATCCTACTTTCCCCCTTTGTTCTTAACTTATTTCAGTTGGCATAAACTCATGCCCTTTCTGCACACCACCCCCAACCCGCAATGGCCACGGGATCGCCACAGGATTGCGACAGTGGTTCTGCATGACATCATCATGATTCTGTGGTGATCCCATGGCAACCTGTCGCAATCGTGGATTAAATCATTGTCGGGTTTCTCCAGATAATGAAATGCGATTGCGCAGTCCTCCCGCCTCCTTCCTGCACTTACCTGTCATGTGGAACGTCAGGAAGCACAATGGCTGTGCTTGTTCCCCCAGCACAGCCTGGGAAACTGCTGGGCTGTGCTATGGAAGGGAGAGGTGGAGCCATTGCACTTCCTCCCATCCAGCAGGCAGCCAGTGCAGAGGGGAACATGATAGAAACACTGCCTTCCTGGGAGAGGCTTTCACTGGATTCCCACATGATGACTTTGGAACCACATAAGGTGCAGAAAGGGCCTCAGTTCAAAGTGCAAAAGCAGTTTGCACTCAGCTAACTGAGTGGAAAGGTGAGGAAAAGAGGGTCAGAATCTTGCCCTTCCCAGTGGTGTCAGACAAAAGCAAACTGCTACAGTACATCCTAGCCTGTATGTTCTTCCTTACTAATAATTTTTGTCATCTTGGCCATGCTCTAAAATTGTTTGGTCACAAGTGTCACAGTTTCCATCTGTTCATTTGTTTTAATTTCTAGTGTGGATAAAGTTGTCCTGGCAGCATGAACACCTATGTTCTCATGTCTGAGAGTATATCTGCACTATAGCATTTTAACACTTTGATGTTATGCCAAACCTCCTTCCTTTGGAATCCTGGGATTTGTAGTCCAGTGAGGTACTTCAGAATTTTCTTCTAGGGAGTTCCAGGGCTCCCAGAACATCTTATAAAGGGTATGAGGCATTTCTACAACATTTTTGTCCCTCCCCTCCTGTTTTTGGACCATGAAAAATATGATCTGTAAGTCACTTCTGGACCACTTTCTGTTTTTAATAAAGCAAAACATATTTTTGAAAGGTTTGTTGTTGTTGTTGAAACTTGGGCTTGTAGGCCATTCTTTATCCACCTCTCATGTATCTGAGCATTATATGACTCTCAAAAAGAGATATATTCCCTTCCAGAAGTAGTGAAACTGGTTGACACCTATACACCAAATATTATTCCCATTTGGTTTGTACAATTGCTTTTACTTGTTTTAAAGAACTCAGGGTAAAAACCAGTAATCTCACATATTATCGAGGAAATGTGTAAAGATAGCCAAGGCTCTCTTGAAATCTTTGCTGAATTTATGAGCATGCGGGAAGCAGGGGACACAAAATGGACAGGAACAGTATGGTTTGAAACAACTCCAGCCTGCAGCTTTGCTGCAGTTCCAACATCTACAGAGCTTGGGAAAAATATTTTTGGACTATAATTCCCAAGTCCATGCTATAATTCCCTTTAGCCATGCTGGTAGCAATATTTTGAGACCTTTAAAAACGTCCTTTTCCTCCAAGAGATGCATTTACTTTTTTTTCTTCCTCCTTCTCCTTAGTTTTTGCACTCAAGGTTAGAAAGTTTTATTTGGATTTATAACATATTCTGTGGTTGCAAATATTTTCCAAATGTTTTTTACCCATCAATAGTCCTATGTGGAAGGGTTATATTATGCCCATTTTATAGACAAAAGCTGAGATAACTGACTTACTAAAATCTGTGTACTGAGAAAGGATTTTAACTGTATAAAAATTCTGTTCTTTTTCACACTTCACTTTTTTGCAGGATCCTGGAAAGCAACAAACAAAATCCAATTTCAAGCCTATTGCAGGAACATGAATTTAAATTTAAAGTTAAAGGTAGCTTTGAAACAGATTGCAAGATTCGTATCACTAGATCCATAGAATATTGGAGAAAGAATTCAGAATGGATTTTCCTCTCTTTCACACAATTTATTATTGCCATCTGAAACAAGAAGTTCTCTTTTAAAAAAAAAATCCTGAGGTTCTGAAAGAATTTGGCACACACTCTGACATTGGGGAAGGCTGGGCAAAAGAAGTCTAACTTCCTTTCTCTGTACAAATCTCCCTGAATGCCAAAAGAATGATTCTGACTATGGCTTCTTGCCTTTGATCAGTGGGTTTTTAAAAAAGTGCTAGTCAACGTTTCATAAGAAATTTTACTGGGATGCTAGCTCTTATAATAAAGAACACCTGCCATTTGGATAACTGACACTATTAATAAAAGGAGCCCATTCAGTAAGATCAGTTAGGGATGGATGAAACATGAGAAAGTGTGTGATAGTAGTGCAGTAGCTCTTTAAAGTATTTTTTAAATTAAATAATGCCATTTTGTTCTATTTATCATGCATCAGAACATATGTGATCCTTTACTGAATAATGCCTGCAGAAGAGAGAATTCCCTGTTCTAAACAGCTTGTAGTCTTTACCCCCCTTCATACCTTATTCTTACAAAAAGGTCTCCTAAGGTTTTTCTTGACTCCAGGATCTACGTATTAGTAATGGAATCCACACAGAATTGTGTGGATATCGTGTAGACTTCTATGGGAGCTAGAAACCTCATTGTGAAACATTCTAAGGGCCTTTCCACACTACACTGTTACAGTGC
This sequence comes from Cyclura pinguis, assembly GCA_030412105.1. NCBI lineage: Eukaryota > Metazoa > Chordata > Lepidosauria > Squamata > Iguanidae > Cyclura > Cyclura pinguis. The sequence continues at coordinate 186,157,076 of CM059603.1, forward strand.
TATTATATTATTCCACTTTCAACATCCTATGGAATCCTGGGGTGTGCGGTTTGCAGAGGGATATTTACAGTTCTCATCCAGAGAGCCCTTTGGCCTCTGTAAACTACAAACCCCAGATTTCTATAGGATGTTGAAAATGGAATAATAGCACTATAACAGTTTAGTGCGGAAATGCCCGAAGTCTTGAAGAAATCTAATCACCTAGGCTTCACAACAGAAACACAGCTCAGAGAAGCCATGAAACTCCAGAAGGCAGAATTGGGTTGATAACTTGACTGTTGAAGGAAAGAGTCAACAGAGAGACAGGACAGAAGGACAAATGGTAGCAGAACAGCACAGATTAGGAATGGATGGGAGAGCTGATGGAATATGAACAAAATGGCAGACATCTCTTGCCCAGTGACAAAAATTCACCTTGCTCTTTGTCACATTGACTTTTTGCTACCACTAGGTAGGCTACAGGCACAAAACTTAACACACAAGCAGATTCTCAGAAGCCAGATTAAGGGATGAGCAGTCCGGAAAAAATCACCCCATTACTATTCTTGCCACCTCCCTGCACTGAGGGTGCAGGGTTTTTTCTTATTCATTCAGTCATTAGACGATTTCTAAACAAGGTGGGGTACAAAGTATAACCAATAAATAGAACATGATAATATAATAATGGAAATATAAAATCACCATTCTTCCTATGTATATACCCAGAAAAAAAAAGAGGTGGGTAATGAATATGGGCAGAGATTGTTGCATTCTCTCTCCTCCTCTCTGCTCTCCCATACATCTGCTTACTTGACACACACACACACACACACGCACACACACGCCCGCTGAACTGCTTCCCTCACGAAATGCACTTAGCAGTGCTGCTCAGCCGACGGACAGAACATTGGGAACATAATTTATGCCAAAGGTAGGTGCTCCAAGGTCACCTGTTTTTTGTGGTCTTTGGCAACTCCAGATTCTGGTCACTTTAGCTCTGTTTCTGGCTGAAAAGGGATGATGAATTGCCTCTTCTGAAAGTCCCTGGAAGAGGCAATTTGCCTTTAAAGTAGGTTGTCACCCTCATTTACTTTTAAACATTAAAAACCCATTTCTTTAAAAAAAGCAAAACAGAATTGGACTTCTGACCACCTCTGGGTCTCTGTCTTGGGGCATTTGGAACATTGGACAAAAGACTGAACATAGGAAGTGGTACAACCCATGTTTTGTACTGACAAGAAGAATGATTCCAGATGGCTAGTCTAGATTGCAGATGCATCTAGCTCACGGTTATTGGCCTTTTTTACACACAGCATGTTTAAATGCCAATTCCATCACATAATTACAAAATCAACCCCCAGCAAAAGAAGTGGGCTCCAAATAGATAAGCTTGGTCCTCAAGGAAATTACTGTAGTCTCAAACACAGAAGTGGTCAGTTTCCCAAGGCAGCAGTTAGTGTGGCTGCTAAAGTTTGAGCACAGTCTAGGTGGTAATATCTTCATTGTCTGGGATCTTCTAAATATGTGTTCAATCAACTGCTGGGGTTTGTCAGGTTAGATGATGTTGTTCTCGGGGAAAAGAGTTTGATATTCTGTCAGTGAAATGCACTCCCTGGGGTAAATGAGATGAGCCTCTCCAGAGAGCTTGACTTTCATGAATCCCAGTTTTCAAGACCCTGGCATCTTACAGCACCTCCCCATTGCTTTTCTTTCAGCCATCAACAAATGTCAGGCATCTTTCTTGAGTCAAATTCAAACACCAAAACTGTTCCCTTTAGGTATTTATCCAGGTACCTGCAGTACGAACCTTGGTATGATGGACTGGGATTGCTTTCAAATCCCAACTCAGGCCCTTTTCCCATGTGGGGGGGGGGGGAAGGGTGTAGAGCGACCTCTCACGGAGGTCGTCTACACCGTAGAGTGGACTGGCGTGGACTACTTTTCGTAGTTTCACACCAGAATCCACTCAGGAGCGGCCGGAACTAGCCCGGCTGCGTGTTTTTTAAAAACCTCTTTTTCGAGGTTTTTAAAAAGCACGGAGCGCGCAGCAGCATGCCGCTCCGTCGCCCGGCTCTAAAGTGGATCTGCAGGTGCGCGCAAGTGCGTGCCTGCAGATCTGCCGGGGGCGGGCTTCCGGCTGGCGAGCTTCTCCGGTTGGTAGAGAGCCTCCACCAACCGGAAGCTGCCATCTACGACACCGGAGGAGTGTGGAGCAGCGAGCTCGCGCTGGTCCACGTGGCGACAGACTTAACCGGCTGGAGGTAAGCTCCATTTTAGCGTGTTTTCGCCCGTCCCCCCCCCCCCACATGTGAAAAGGGCCTCAGTCACAAAGTTTGCTGGACCTTGGCCCAGCTTAACCTACCTCACAAGGTTCTTGTGAAGATAAAAATAGGGAGGAGGTCTTAAGGTCCTCAGAGAGAGGTCAGGACAGAAGTGTTACAAATGAATAAATAATGCAAAAAAAAAAATTGATTGCACAAAGTAGTCATAAACTGTCAAAAGTATGTTTTTTGGACATTTTTATTGATGGCTTCAAAGGAAAATTTACATAAAAAATGTAGAACAAAAACATTAGTAGGACACATACAAACTCTTTAAGCTATCAAACTATTAAAACATTCTATGGAGAGGAATGTGTTCTGTAGAATCAAAAGAATGCAAAAGCATGGCAGGCAGACAGGCAAACTCTGTTGAAGATGGGAAACTCCAGTTAGTTCACATATATGCAATCACTCAGTTAAAGAAAAAGTAAGCCTCTGTCTTTGCATGGTAGAATTAGGCATCAGGATTGTTTCCTCAAACTGGGCATCTGATCAGACACTTGAAGCTCATTGACATGGAATGGTACTGACAGCAGCTAGGTGTTAAAGAGGAAGAAAAGGTCCTCAAGTACACTTGGCAATTCTAATCTTGAAAGATGTGCAGCTACTACCATAGAACTACTCACAATAAAACACAGGAATGGATTCCTATCTGGTTACATCTCGCTAATCTAAAATAGAGTACACTCTGTTTTTCACATCATCAAGAGAGAGAAATAAAACAGCCTTAACGTAAGCACAAGCATCCAGTGCACAGAAGGGTACTCATCTGGATGGCAAGTCCCAGAATCCCTGCACCAACACTGAGGCCACTGAGGATTCTGGAAACTGTAGTTATTTCATGAACATTTCCAAACTCTGCAAAGAAGCTCTTGCTAACAGATAGGAGTATGGGGTCAAACCATACGATGGCAAAACCTAAATTACTATGAAAACTAGGGGTTAATTTTGCCACATGATGAAAGGAAAGCCAGTGTAGTGTGGTAAGCAGAGCTAGATTTGCCCCAGGAACACCTGGATTTAAATCTCCAATCACTGATGAAGCTAGCAAGATCCCCTTGAGCAAACTGTAGGGTCTGAAAATAAATTGAAGTTACCCTAGAACTACCACCTAGAATGAAGGGAGGAATGAAAATGAGATCCAAAAATTTAAAACTGTATACTTTACACATTAACTGATTAGGATGCATTTGAATCAACTGTAACCAAAGCGTATTGCTTTGATAAAGTGGTTTTTTTTAAAATTAATTTTAAAAGAGAACAAATAGGCCCTGCAACAAATTGTTGCAGTAGAGAGGGCTCCTTGTCAGGTTTCCAGCCAGCTAACAATACTCCCTTCCAATACTTCCTGAGTTTCTCCCATCCTCCTAAATGTTAGCATCCTGTGACCAGAGAGCATGCTCATTCCCCACTGGGCTGTTTTTGGGATAGACAGTTCTCCATAAGAATTTTTTTTCCCTAAATATTTGGCAAGGGGGAATATTTCTCGAAACTGTAATTCTCTTCCAAGCCTGTTGTGTGTGGGTAGTGCTGTTTGTCTACATGACGTACAGTATTCAGAGAACTGGGTTCACTATTATTATACAATATGACACTTCCAATTGTTATGAGATATTTTAATTTAGGGCTTTTGAATATCTTTTGTATGGGCCATGATTGTTTTGCTCAGTATTTATTTATTTTTTTAAAGGGCTTTTATGCCTAAATCCCTCAGGATGCCATTAAAAAGTGGCTGCATTCTGAACTCCTGACCAAAAGAACAAAGGCAATTGCTTGGTGGCTGCATATTTATGATCTGTTTTCACAGCATGGAACTTATTTCGAACCACCTCACTCATTCAGTTTTGCAGTGAAGTTTCCCTTCCCCTGGGCACAAGTCTACTGTCTCACTGGCTTCAATAAGTAACTTTTTATTGTGTCTAATCATGTGCAAATGTGTTAAAATTGGTAGTTTTTAGCAAACAGTTATGGAACATATTACCGTAAGGCATTTGTTCATGGCGTGACAATTATTGGCCCTTGGCCATTTAAATGTTTTATTTAATAATGTGGGAATTTCAGTGTGTTTTCCTTTCATTATTTTTAACTTGAAAACAGAAACAGAAAGCTCCTTCTTTAAAGTTAAAACTTTACCGCCGAGAGTCTGTCAAAAGCAATATAAGCATCTGGATTTTAAAAAGGGAGCTTTTGCAGGATGTTAATTTAATATACTGGCATATTTCATGCATACTTTTTATATTTTGTATGCTTCAAGCTACCTCGACAGTGACCACCCAGGAATGAGAGATTTCTTTTCAAGATCCCGAACTCAGGAGAGAGAGAAAAAAAGCTGTTCATAAAATGTTGGTGACTCTAATCTAAGGTGATACTTGCCAACCTATGGAACTGAATTACAGTGTAACATTTCATCTGACCTCACAGTGCATCTATGAAGGCCATAAAACAGGAGGAAAAAAGAAGGGACTGGCATGACAAACACTCTAAGCTTGGATTTCCTATGGAATAGACTTCCATGACAATCCCATTTTCAATAAAGACCTTGTACTGCTATCTGTTGTATGCAACTCTGTGTGCAAATGCTGAAATAGAGGGAACCCTTTTTATTTATATATTATCTTTTTACTGTGCCACTAGCGTCATCTGTCTTCCATGGACCAAATGGGCATGGAAACTCCAAGGAACTGACCACCTGCTACACATTTCCCCAGCGTTTCTCCCAGTGTAACTTCTGTTTATCATTTGATTATGTCAGATGCAAGGTTGTTATCTTTTAACACACTTTTGTTGGACTTTATTTATGCTGAAAAGTTATCTGTACATATTTCTAAGAGTATAGTGTGAGGTTGGCATCTTTTGGCCCCTTCCCTGATGCTGTGTGTGTCTTCTTCCCCAAGAATCATACCTAGAGAAAGGAGTCTGAAAGTGTGGAGTCTCAGAGCCTGAGAACATTGGTCAGAATGCTCTATTGTGGTCTTTGATGTGTAAGTTTACAAATACTTAGCTATGTAGCAACGTGTCCTGATGCTCATCAGTCACATCACTGATTCCTCTACATTGTAATGTAACAGCAGCCCCTTGTCAAACATGGACCTGGTGGAGCTATTCAATTCTGTTTCTCACAGATGTAAGTCCACTTATGAAGATGTAAGTCCCCAAGTGAATTTCAGCCATTACTTGTAGACTACAGCTTCTAGAATCAGCATGGCCACTTGGTAACCTAATTGGATAAGAGTCTCAAAATTTCTTTATACCTTCTTCCAGACCTTAGATGTCTTTATGCTACTTCTTCTTTGGTTGCCTGTTCTACGTATCCTACTACACAGGAATTTGTCCCATTTTAGTCTTGTTCGGATTTTTATTTGGTTGGCCTGTGGTAAAGCAATGGGGTTGGACTCCACAGTTCTCAACACTCCTTTGGGAAATGAAGTTCTGGATGTAGTTAGCACAGTAGAAAATGCCAGATGGGCATGTCCTCCTGTGATCAGGTGCTCCAATGACTTGCTATCCTGTCCTCTTTTCCCTAAGTATTTTATTTTTCTTCATTGGGCTACAGTGAAGGGATAAGATATGGCAGACAGCAGGGATATGAGCAGAACAAAGGAATCCCTGCTCCAGGGTAGCTGCCCCAGGCTCATTTCTGGTACTAATATTCAAGCATGGAGATGGGGCAAACATTTTCCTGCATGGAGAATCTCCATCATTCCTGAAGTGTGAAAATACGCAGTGTAGGATGTACATGAGCACAAATCTGTGAGTTTGTAGAATGTCTTTGCTACATAGCACAGAAATTAAGGCAGATCCCATTCCTTTACAATGCCTATGCTTTTTGGAATATGAATTAATTTTTACGTACATTAACTCTTCTTCCAGACCAAAGGGGTTGTTTGATCCTAGACTCTCCATTGTCCAGCCAGGTTGGCATTACCATGAGGCACAGAGTCATCCAGCAACACATACTGGGAAGTTGCAGCAAGGTGTTAGAACAGAACACTCAGCCTCCATGGAAAGTAAATGGTGCTGCCCCATCACCAAGATTGAAGAATAATTCACATGTTACTTCAATAAGATTTTGTACATGGAATGGGAGGGGTGCCATCTTGCAATATAAGCTTGGGCAGCTCCATTGTTCAGGCAGATATAATGGCTCTACTTTTTTCTGTCCATCTTTGTGCCAGTTCCATCTCTTCCACAGAACTATTCACTTCTTACTTCCTGAACATGAAAGTTTTTTTAAAGGGTTATGAAACATGTTTCAGAGAAGAGGGAAAAATCACACAGTAGGCCAGGTTGAGCAAAAGGAGGGGAACTCAACAGTTCATCCTTCCACTCAGTAAGGAGTGGAGAAGGACCCTCCGTTTATGTTTGTCCTAAATAAACAAAGATATAACTAAATATATATTGGCAGCAGTATTTATATAGTAGGGATATCCAATTTTTCTGGAGGAGCAACTTACCAGGAGTGCAACAGCTGCATCCAATTTCCATAAAATATAGCAGATTGTTTCAGCTGCCCTTTAGTATGAAGGCAAGGCCTTCTGTGTGCATCCAGTCTTTGATGGTCTCATTCAAATACTCTGGTATTTTCTTCTCTTCAATGGAGCTAGTACCTATACCCTGACAGCCTGTGCTTTTAAACACTCTAATTCTTTAAAAACTCCCATTCTTTCACATTTGCCTTCAGTTCCTGTGGGTGGAAGTATAACTGAGGCACTGTTGAAAGCTAGATGGATGAGTAATCATTGCTTGTCTAGAATGACAAAAGGTTTTCTTAGATTCATACACATCATGACATGCGATCCCCCCCCCCCCGGATTGTGTTATAAATATAAGTAATCAATAATAGCCCCTTTTATTGCACTGTGTCTGTAAAGGGTGAAAATGTATAGAAAAGAAACTATGGCTACACCGCCTGGCAATGATATAAAGTTTACCCAGCTCTACTCTCCATGAATTGGTGTGGATGTCTATAGCAGATCTTTGCATGCATGTGCTTCCAGAACCTGGAACTTTACATTATCATATTCCAGGACCCAGACAATCGTGTTCCAGGACCTAGGCTTCTCTGCCTCGGAGATCCATGCTAACCCATAGGTTGCAGAATCCCTGGTTGGTGTGATCTCTGGGTATATTGTTGAGAGTGAAATGAGACCTACAGACCTACAGTCCCATTCAGAACACCTAAGAATATTCAGTTGAGTGATCCATGAAGGATGATACTATTGACGATCTGAGAGTCTGCACATAATCTGATATCACTACAGAATGCTGGTCTATTGTTCAGCCATGGTGATTTTATAATATATATAAGTGCACAGGCCAAGATCATATTACCTCATAGGAGAGCATAAGATTCTACCATCATACTCACATGGAGTTGTAGAAAGGTGACAGCTACCAGATAGGTGATGGTATGAGGGGAGGTTTCCTGGCATTGGTTGCTAGTGGTTTCTGTGTTACTGGGGCAGAGAAAATCCTCTGTCTGAACTTTAAAAGAGGTATCCCAGATACTGAATCTTTTGGAGAGACAGTTCAGCAATTCTAAAGTTTAGCCTAAAACCCTGAGCAGATGCACCACCACATAGATGAGAAAGCCATAGGCCATCACTGTTAACTGGCACACCTCCTTTGAAAATTATTGGATGTTTGAGTAAGGAGGGCAGAGTTGGGTCTGCATCTTGGAAAACTGTTGCATAAAGAGGAACTGCATGTCTCCTTACACAATATTAGAAAAGGTACTTATACTAGCATGTACATTTGCTAGCAAATATGAACCAAGGCCCTTTCTTCACCCTACCTTTTCATGCAGACATTCAGTGGAGATCCCAGAAGGAGAGAATGATGGGAGTGCTCCCCTTTGCACTGCCTGGATCTGTGGTGAAGGAAGTGCAATGGCCACACCTTTTCCTTCCTCAGTACAGCTGGGTACTTTCCCAGCTGTGCTGGGACAAGAAGTGCAGCCATAGCTTGCACAGCTTGCACAGGCCAGGTAAGTCTGGGATGGTGATGCAATTGCAGGTCATTGATGGGGAAAACCTGTCAATGATTTAACCTGTGTTTGTACCACTTGGAGACAGGAGAAGGATGGCTCTGCAATGACATCATCCAGAACTGTTATCATGGTCCTGTCCTTCTCCTCTCCCCATGTCAGGTTGGGACGGTGCTGTGGAAAGGGCCCAAGTCTAAACTGGATCAGATTGGTCCAGATTGAGTCCAAATTAGATTGGAATGATCTTAAATTATTCAGGCTGATACAAACATGAAAACATAATAAAAGTAACTTTTTTCCAAAGGTTGAAAAAGGAGGAGGAGGAGGAAGAAGAAGAAGAAGAAGAGGAACAACAACAACAACAATGATGGCTGGAGTTTGATGACAATTTTGTGTTTCACGTAGCCTGTGGTTCTTTTTCCTTTGTCCTATTAATAACCAGACATCAATCTTCCTTCCTAGACCTTTCCTAATCTAGTCCCATCCTTCCTTATTCTTTACATTTGTTGTTTGTTTGAATGAGTCAGTGTTGTTTTAGTAGTAGTATTAGGGAGTAGTGCTTCCCTTATCTCATCACTACTATCCTATTTTGTCTCCTTTTTTAAAGGTTGGGATTATTTCACTCTTGTGTTGTTTGTTTCATCTTTTCTCCCACTCTTTTAGCTTTTTCCGCACTAGACTGTTATAGCTCTATGATTCCACTTTCAACATCCTATGGAATCCTGGGGTTTGCAGTTTCAGAAGGGGCCACTTGACCCCTCCTGAAACTGCAAACCCCAGGTTTCCATAAGATGTTGAAAGTGGAATTATATCTCTATAAAAGTCTAGTGCGGAAATGGCCTTTATTGTGTGAATGTCAGGAAAACAAACAATTTTGGGGCACATGCATCACAGAAACATTAGTATGGTGCAGAAAACATTAACAAAAGAAGCCTACCTAGAATTAAAGATTTGTAAGTGTGTGCGTGTGTGTGTACTCTCAAGTCACCTGTTGAATTATGGCAACTTCACAAATTGCATAGTATTTTCCTAGGGAGGAAATACTCAGAGGTGGTTTAGTCAGTTTCATCCTTTTAAATATAGCCTACAGAACCTGGTATTCATTTGCAGTCTCCCATCCAAGCACTGACCATAGCTGACCCTGCTTAGCTTCCAGGATATGAAAGGATCTAGTGTCTTTACGTACCTGGCTAGAATTAGCAGGTTAATCACCCATTTCATTTCCAGATGCTATGCACATCTGTGATAAAACAAAAATGTTTGGCCAGTTTTACAGTAAAATTTAGTGGTGCCTGTTTGCCTACAGTTTGGCAGTTTGGTCCAGACTGAAACAGGCACCAAATGGTACCCCACACAGCCCTAGAATATTGTTTGCAAAAATCTATGTATTGTTAGGTCAAAAGGAGTACGAAAAGTGAACATGTTAGGAGAAACAGAAAACAAAATGCCTATGAATTTTTGTGCAATTTTTAAAACCCAAATATCACAATCTAGAATGGAAAAGAGGTGGAATGAACCTGTGGTTGAAAAAAAATTAAAAGCTTGCAGAATGCAAATCAAATGTATTCATTCATCCTTAGCCAGAATATTTCTGTTTGAAGGTAATATAGATCTACCACACAACCAATTAATATCTACTGTACAATGTTAGGAGCTACTCAAGCTGAGATATTAAGGGCATGGAAAAATGTGGATGGTCTATCAATTAGGAGGTGGTTAGGTAGACTCTGGTGGGTTGTTTTAGCAGAAGAATTAACCTCCTATGCTCAGCTAAACAGAAGGGGAATGAAAGAGGACATATTTATGGAACTCTGGTCCCTATTCATTAACTACAGGATGGATCATCTTTCTACACAAAGTCCACCATCATTCCATCTAAAGCTGTGGAATAATAGGCCATGAACTCTGACTGATTGGTCTAGGTACATGGTGACTAATCACCGAACCTTGCAGTAAAAAGGACAGGGAAGGTGGGGCTTAATTGCAATCAACGTATGGCTAAAATTCAAAAATGGAAACAAACAAAAAAAGAAAATCTGTGTTTTTATGCTTCTCTCCCCCAAAGCCACTCTTTACATTTAACCTCTTGGTATATAACTTTTAAGTCCACATGCCTGATTGAAATAAAGTGGATTTTCTCCATTTCCTTCCATCTAGTTCCATACTACTCCTTCTTTTCTCCTTTTTTTTCTGTATTCACTTTGGATTGCAATTTCTTTTCAGGTCAGAAGTCTGTCCTTTCCTTCCTTTCACATTAATAACACTTTGTACAGCTACATCAATGCACAGATGCATAAATATATGTAAAAGTAGGAAATTGTACTGTAGTCTATTAACTGTAATCCTGTGCATGTCTATTTGGAAGTAAGCCCCACTAAGCTCAACAAAATGCCTTCCCATGTAAGTGTGTATGTAGCCACAGACTATCATCTGTAAGAACATGGAAAAGTTACTTTTTTAGACTGCAGCTACCAAAATTCATGGGCATGTTCAGTGGTATTATATTAAAAAATGTACATTTCTAAGCTCTGCTATCTGTTACACAAGAGATCACTGTCACTGTGAAAGGATCTTTGTTGGAGTCAAGAAATGAAGCATTTTATCTTTTTCCTTCCTTTGGGCTCAACCCTATATCAGTCTTACCTAAAGTAGACCAGCTGAAATCCATGGCATTTCAGTTGATTGTGATTAATACAAATGATTTATTTCAATGGGTTTACACTAGATAAGAGTAAAAGTAGATTTAGCCATTGTGTTTCTTTTCTCTAATTAAATTTTTTAAAAAATAGCTATCGGTGTGAACTATCTAGGACATTTCACCGCAATATCATTCAATGTCGAAGATGTCAAAGCAAGCCTTTGATATGATGCCTTGTCTTCTTTCACTCCCCCAGCAGCCATCGTCCACAATATTTGATAGAGCAGAATATTTGATATTTAATATCATAGATTGCGTAACAGGTCAAATGTGCAGATCAGAGGAATTATGGAGCACACATTATCTGGGATTCACTTTTACAAGCCTACGAAGTATTATTTATTGTTCAGTGACTGCTACCAGTTGGCTGATGATGTCACACTTGGCTTTTTCCACATCGTTTTCTGTCACCCTGATTTCAACTGAGGGAAATTTGATCCTGGAGGAAAAGCAGGAAGATGTCAAAAAGCATGTGCTCTGATTTATCACACCCCAAACATTCCGAGAACACAGACACTATGTAATGTGCCTAATAGAGTGCTTTTGCATACACGTATCAGCAGTTCTCTCTCCTTTTGTCAGCAACGCTAGATAAACGGGAGAGTTCCTGTTCTCTGGTGTCTCAGTCAGGAGACCTGTCAGCAACTCCGTGATGACCATCTGGGGGGAACAAACTCTTGGCCTAAAGCACAATGACGTAACACACAAGGAGCTTTGGCAAGGACATGGTGGATTAGGTTAAAAACCTATCATATTTGTTAGCTAACTGTGGATGACAGCATTGGAGTGCACAATGAAATGCTTTCATTGATGCTTAGTAAATCCCCCTGAGTTCACCACATTGCGCACATGTTGAGCTCATCTATTAGGCTGGAATGAAGCACAGAGAAATCAGTCCATTTTTGTTCCAAGAATAAAGCATCTATTAAGCCCTGTTCAGGTGTTGAACCAAAAGGGCTAGATCAACATGCAAGCAGGGGATTTCCCTAGCCCTACTTCCTTCTCCTTTCTGTCTACTCACATGAAACAGGACAGACCTGAAGAAGAAAGTCCCCTATACGTTTGAAGGCTCTCTTGTGAATTAGAACCCTAGAAAATCATGGTTCTGATGTGTATTGAGAATCTCAAAGGAAAGAGGATGACCTTCAGATCCATTGCTTTTCACATGAGCTAGGACAGGTTCTTATGCATCTCCCCTAGCCCTTACAATAAATGCCTGAATAAGGCATATATGTAGTCAGTTTTGGCATTACTTACCCTATTTGAATAAAAATGCAAAGGGGAGGTGCCTAATCCTGCTCCCTCTGTCTTCATCTCTTTGCTTCTGTGGAAAATAATAACTGTGAAGAAGAGAAAGTCCTGTTCACAGGGAGACTCTTCACATCAGCAAGGATACTGGAAAATCAGAATTAGTGCTTGCATATAGAATCTCTTTCTGGATTTGTAGCATGCTTTAATGTATTTGCTTAATTTTTATCAGGCTCCCTGAGAAGCAAATTATATACTTCAGTGTATTTCTCCTTATTTGACATCAAAACCCAGCATACTTTATCATCTTTTTTTTTTTTCATTTAAACAAAGCTTTGACCTCATTGAACTGACAAAAGCCCCATTCAGACATGCAAACAGGGATTAGATCAACACATAAGGAAGGCAAGATGCTAACCTCTCCCTTCTCTTCTGTCACTTTGATCACATGAAAAACAATGGTTCTTAAGAGAAGAGATTCATCCAGAATCAAAATTCAGGCTTGTGTGAGGACTACATATGTGTAAAAAAGACTCCTCAGAAGACTCAAAACAATAAAGGTGGAGATGGAGCTGGCAAACTTGTGTGTTCATTAACCCCATTTTTGAATGTCTAAATAGGGCTTCAGTATAGCCAACAAGCTATAGCTGTAATCCTGATGTGGACACAACTTGGAATAAGTCCTGTTTATCTCAAGGGTAAAAGACATTATGCAAATTTTAGAAGAAGAACTTAAGGAAGTATAACTCAGTGGAAGATCAGGTGCTTTGCATAAAGACACATTTCAGTTCACTTCCTTGTATTTCTGGTTAAAAGGAACAAAGAGCAGATAATGTAAAGGACCTTTTCCTGATGACCTAGAGAAAAACTATAAATCATAATTGGCAGATGGGAGGGAGAGGGAGATGGAGAAATAGCATGCCTCACCATAAGACAACTAATATTGTATGCTTTCCACTACAACAACACTGGGAAACTTTCAGCCCAAATTCAATTTAAGAGAAATTTTTGAAAGGTATTCTGCTGGTGAGCAGAGCCAAAGACACAAAGATGGGACCAAGAATATATTTCACCTTTAAGCTCTAACTGACAATCAGAGAGCTTTTTGACAAGCATCAGATTTTTAGAATACAGATAGAACCCTGTCCAAAGATTGGCAAACTGCCAAACAATGACAGGAGGCATGGACGACTCAGGCCCTTTCCACATGTGTGGGGGTGGGAACGGGTGAAAACGCCCCAAAACGGAGCTTACCTCTAGCCGGGTAAGTCCGTCGCTACGTGGAGCAGCGCGAGCGCGCTGCTCCGCAGTCCTCCGGCATCCCAAATGGCAGCTTCCGGTTGGTGGAGGCTCTCCACCAACTGGAGAAGCTCACCAGCTGGAAGCCCGCTCCTGGCAGATCTGCAGGCACACACTTGCGTGCGCCTGCAAATCCACTTCAGAGCCGGGTGATGGAGCAGCGCGGGGCTGCACGCTCCGTGCTTTTTAAAAACCTCGAAAAAGAGGTTTTTAAAAAACACACAGCACAGCTAGTTCCGGCCACTCCTGAGTGGATTCTGGTGTGGAACTACAAAAAGTAGTCCAGGCCAGTCCACTCTACGGTGTAGAAGACCTCCGTGAGAGGTCGCTCTGCACTATTACAGAAGCCCGGTATGGAAATGGCCTCAGATAGCTGGATTTTGCTCTGTGGTCTGAGGTTCCCCATGTACGAAATGCAGCTTATTTTTGTATAAAGAAACACAAATTCTGATGGCATCTGCATTTATTTTATACTCCCATTTTAGAACTGTCTGCAGTGTCAATGGTCATGATCCAGTCATACATCATGCCACATCAAGAACCACTTTTGATATGCCTCTCCATTTCCAGAGAACTCTGCCATCTGCCATAGTGTGAGGGTTTGGAAGCTGCTGTTTGAGAGTTACAAGCACAACAACACTTTGGGATCCTGCCAACATTTGCTTCTGTATTTATTTTTAAAGAATCCTGCCAGTATACCACAAAACAGTTCTCCCAGCTCAGCCCGACTGCTTTCAGACAGCTTTTCTGAAATAGACTCACATCTGGAAAGCTGTGGCAAGTGTCCCTCCAGCTGAGTGCTACCTTCGAAGATGCTCGTGCTGCAAGGCTAGTAGTTAAACCCTCAGATCTGCCCTTTGAGCAGCATTTGGAACTTCTGGTTTAGGAACTGAAGTAACCAAAACATGGTTCCACCTAACCGCCAAATGCTACAATTTATGAAAGCGAAATCTCAAAACAAATGAAAATAAATTATGGAAAGATTTATATTCCTCATCAGGAAGGAAGACTATAAAAGGTTTATCACAATGGGAAAATATATATTTCTATATAAATAATAGTAAGAATCAAGATGAGAGACAAGACAAGTTAAATAGTTGTAAGATACCTGATATACACAAGGAAAAGGGACAACGAGAGAGCAAGAAGAAGAAGGAAGTGATATTTGTAAGAAAGTTAGGAATATTCAGAGACTTCATGAAGAGAGACATGGACAAATGAAAGGAGATGGTGTTAGCAGTTGGCATCGCTGTGTGTTTATCTAGGCTTATGATCCAGAAGAGCGTCCTTTGATGATATCTAGAGACTCTGCCTTAGTTCTGCTGCTTCTGTCCCTTGCTCTTGCTCTATGCAAGTAGGCTGAGATAGAAGCAGCGTCAGGAGCAGGCACTTGTCTCATCTTTTCCCTATATGAATTGGACCCAGAAGAAAAGAAGAAAGAGGCTCATGTGCTCCTTCCCCACTCCCACACCATTAAAGTGAATGGGAAAGAGGGTCACTGCAGAACTTCATATGCACATTAGTGCACTTATGGAGCTTTTGAGTTAGACTTGGTCTTGGATCTGATTACTAGAATCAACTAGAGTAGATTCACTGAATCAATAGGAATTATGTAACATTTGACTGGCCTTTCAGTAATTGATTTACTGGGTCTATCCCAGCTGGGCAGTCACATAGGGACAGGGGGCAATGCGGGTAGTTCGCCCCAGGTGGCAATGTTTTTTGGGTGTCCTGGCCCATAGCCATGCCCCCGTGTGCTCTGGCCATGCCCCCATGCATAGCGGCCCCATCCCCCCTGCTGTGGCCCCTCCCCCCCTCCACACATTCCAAGCTCTGCCAGTGCAGCTGGGAATTGCTGATGGAATTCCGGTTGTTGTCTTCTTGTTGCTAACTGGCAAAAGTCATCTTCAATTTACCATGACCCTATGAATGAGAGTCCTCTAAGACACCATGTTATGAACATCCCTGATAACGTCTTGCAAAATCAGGCCTATAGCTTCCTTGGTTAAGTCTATCCACCTGTAACGTAGTCTTGCTTTCTTCCTACTATCCTCACCTTACCAAGGATTATCATAAACCATGTTCTTTCATTTTGTGTCCAAAGTACAATGGCCTTGCTTTAGTCATTTTGACTTCTAAACAAGAGTTCAGATTTGATTTGGTCTTGGATCAATTTATTCGTCTTCTTGGCAGCCCATGGTAACTGTAGAATTTTCCTCCACATTTCAGATGAGTTGATTCTTTTCCTGCCAGCTTTCTTCACTGTCTAGCTTTCACATCCACGCATGGAAATCGTAAATACTGTGGCATGAATGATCCATGGTATTTAATTATTTAATCATCTATTTAAGAATTTGTAACCTGTATTGTAACCTTTTTCATACCCTCACGCAACTAACTAAAACATAAAACACTTTTGCCATGCAAATCAACAATTAAAAAAAATTAGAAACAGTAGGATAAATTTGGTAGTCTTTTTTTTAAACAAGTGTGAAAGCCAAACTGTAGCCTAAGGCAACTCCTCTAGAAGAAGAGTTACAAATATTTGCCTCCTCAACCCTCTTCCTTGTAGCAAACTACTAGCCTAATTCATGACCATGACACTTAAAGCAGGGTCACACAGAAACTCAGCCTTTATTTTGGTTTCTGGGTTAGATGGGGTCTCCCATACACACAAGTTGAATAGATTGGAAGTTGAGCCTTATTTCAATGCTGCAATGGGACAACTTCACCCACTGCATCTGAAGGCATCAGGCCATTGGGGCTAGATTACATGGTACATATGCTCTGTCTTCCAAAAAAAGACGATAGTCAAGGGAGACGTCTGCCACCTGTGATGGGTGTCTCACTCTGCCTAATGGAAGGGCCAGCTATGGTCACATACCACTCTCTTTTGAGTTTCAGAGATTCTTCAATGCTAAGCAGGACATTAAAAGAATCATACTTAGTCACATTTCATCACTGGAAAGCTGAACTCTAAACCGCATTCAGAAAAGTTAATTAGAGGCCTTATTTGTTCCACATGGTTGTTAGGTTGTTATTGAAACAGATTTTCTTTTATTTGAACATTTGGGCAAGTATAATTGACTTTAAAAGCAGTCCTGCTGAGCTAAATTTGCATAGCCTAATTAGTTTAACGTGTTCAATTTCAGCTAATACATTTTTCAAATACATCTTTGGAAAAAATAACAAAATCTAGAAAAATCTAACATCTGTGGCTTTAAGGTCACACAGAAAAGAGTATTCTATGCATGCTGAGTAAGGGAAAAAGCACAATTTCAGGGTGTGGTAAAGAATGCATATTTGTTTCTTTTTACACAACAGAAAGAGTCAATCAATGTACCAAGGAATTAGGCAGCTTTGGGGTCAGATTGCAAAAATCCATAACCCGAATAATTTGAATGGGAGGGTGGGATAAAATAAAAGTTCTAAAAAGTCAATACCACCACGTGCATTCATTAGATCAAGTGCCCGAGGGAGAAGAGGAGCATAGGAGGCATACACAGGAGGAAAAGCAGGAAAGATATGCATAAATGGATGGCATTTGCTATACATCTAGAGACAAATTTTTGAAAGTCAGCATCTCTCTTGGATGTTAGGTGCACTTTCATTCAGGCACATCATATGCATGAACATAAAATGGTTAATATATAGGGCTGAGCCAAAATCTATCCCTTCCATTTGATAATATTTCAAGAGTATATTTAAATCAAACAACTACTTATTCAAAAGGAGTGTAAAATGAAATACAGGTGAAATGGGGAAGAGGGTACCAATGATGTCAAAGAGGTGTCTGCCAGCAAAGACCATTATTTCAACTCATGTAGCATTTTCCCAGGTTGGTTCCAGGGAAAATAGATGGTCGTATTGGTAATTCAGCATGTATGTCAAGAAGGTTTCTCCTTACAGTGAAAATAGTCAAGAAAGGAGAGACGTCTTTTGAGCCCAAAGTTCTTTTGGTCATTACTGGTGAATAAAAGACCAAAATTTTAGTATGCAATGGGGTTTACCAGATCCTCACAACTCAAATTTTCTGCCCCTGATTTTGTGGATGGTTAGGTCTGTTGGCATCAGAACAGTAGCTGACAGTGTGGTCACAGTTGTTACAGTTGAATATATCCCCTGACTTGAAAGCCATCCCTGGTAGATGTGTAAATTCACATATCTTGCTTTGAGCATTTAGTCATTCAGTGGGAACCATGCACATGCACACACACACACGGGGGGGTAGGGAGGAGGAGGAAAAGAGTGCTGTTGTATTCAGTTGCTTTTCTTATTCTTATCTATAGCAATCTTTCACATTTCACAGCACCCTTGGGCAATGTTAGATTCACTGAGCTGTCCCCTCAAAGCATACCCCAAAGTGATGACAGTGACAGGGCCTCTAAGTCATGTCTCCTGATATCATCCTTCTGGGGAAGGGCTTTGACGGTTTTGGGGAGAATGTGGTCCTACGATAACTACGGTTTCTCACTTCTGTTTTAAGGGGCGTGGGCAAGGGAGAGCAAAGACAACCAGTCTGACACTTTCTGGGCATCACCTGACTTAAAGTGCAGGAGATGCATTTAAATAAATCCTACTTTGCCAGATACAAGATTTGCACAAAGGTGTGGAACAGCGGTTTGCAATTTAATAAGTGGCAAATCAACAGTTAATTAGGAATGGATAAATCAATCTGCTTTTGAGCCATACCAGTTTTGCATGTTCATTAGTAAGTCTGCTCCATCCCATTTCTGCAATTATATGTGTCATCTTTTTTTTTAACCTTCACATGAAAATTTGTATTTAAAGTGTACTTAAATATATATTATTGTTGGGTATATTTTCTCAAAGAGTTAAGCATTTATAAGTGTATTACAATATTTTTTTCTCTCTAAAATTATGCATTTTTCTACTTTTTTTGTACTTTTTTAAAATACAGGAACTGTAGAAGAAAATTTGGAGAAATCCAAATTATAATTGTGTTCCAATCTGCACATTTGTCCGAGAATGTGCATCTGCTTTCAAATGAGGGATGCCATCTCTGCCTGTTCTTAATAAAGCTTGATCCCTAGTTAAATTCACATTTGTTGACCCATCTCTTTATTCTGGAATGCACGGAACAGTACATTTTCAATACAAAAATTCCAGAGCAGTAAAGGCAAGGAAAGCCTCTGAATACACTATGCAGGGGCAGATCACACCATAGATTAGAACATAAAAATTAGTAAGAACTACAAAGAATGTATGCAGTAGTATACACCTATTCATTTTCCAGTTCTGAAATAGTTTTTTATGCAATACATAAGCAATCTGCTAACTTTGAAACATTATTTCTATAAGATATGCCTGGAAACTATTCTTCTTGATCATTAAACCTTTTGGTGGCAAAATGTGTGTGTGTGTGTGTGTGTGTGAAATATGAGAATTGTATGATAATACAATTTTAGAAAGGACAACTTAAGAGTTTTGTGGCACCCACCAAAATAAGCTCTATGTAAGTTGGGCGTAGGGACTGACATTTCTGTAGAAAAGAATTGCCTAGCCACTGTGTGTGGATTACCCAAGAATAAGCACCAATAAATGCCCTTAATGTGGGGAATTCACTGTAGGCCTATAAATAATCACATGAAAGGCCTGTGGAGTCTACATAAGGCCCTGTGTTATTTACTTAGGGGGTCATCTTGCTGGAAAAAGGAAAGGGCCTTTGCTTAAAAGCAAACAGGAAAACAAACAAACAAACAAACCCACCAATTTATGAGGCGGTCAAATAAAATGAAATGGCATGTGAAAGTGCAGAAGTCCTTTGGCATGATAATATGGTGACTTAAGCACCATCTTAGTCTTCCCAGGAATTTTGATATGTGTTTTTGGCTTTAGAAACAAATGGGAGGGATAGAATTGTCCAGGACAATTTCATAAAGGTTTTTGTTTTCTTTCCCCACAGAGCAATCTGTACAAACTTTTAAGCCCACTTTGTCCTCACATGCATTACCCTTTTTAGGATGTGTGTACCCGATGCCTAAAGCATGTTTGCATTTATTTCAGCAATATGCCCATTTTCTTTGTACATTAAAAAATGTAATGTGCATGTTACTACACTTTCTTCTTCCTTGGAACACAGCACAAGCCTGGCAATGTATGCCTTTCCAACAACTAATTGTATCGGGCTTGTGCTTGGTTCCTATCTTTGATATAGATTGTATAAAGCCATGTTTAAAAAGCCATTGTGAAGTAAATTCTATCCACATTCCCAACTGCAAAGGATGCTAAGAGCTCATATCAGAATCAGATTTATACCAGATTCTACTATTACCCTTGTAGTTTTAGTTTGGCTTTTTCTCAAACCACTTCTTGTAACATTGGAGCTGAAATCATATAGGAAGATTTCTTCATATGCCACTCCCCACTCCACTGTGACCTGTCTTGGGAGTGATAGTGTTTCTCATTGAAGCACCAGCACATGCAATTTCCTGTTTTCTATATCAGCAAGGCATTGGGGGAGGCAGTGACACTTGGGACAAATGAAACATGACATTAACAGTATCTTTGCTTTGCACAAAGATATCCATGCCAGTGCATGAGGGGAAAAATTAAAGATAGACTGTTGGGTAATACAATTACTAAGATACCAGAATGGCACATAAGACTGTGCAAGTTTGGACATTAAGACAAACTGAATGACCATGAAATTGGTAGGTGTTATGGGTATCTGAACATACCTAGCACTCTGGGACACAAAAGCATTGCAGACACCTACTTCTGAAAAGAGAAAAGCCTGAGTTATAGAATTACAGAGTTATCAAGTCTGAAGAGGCCCCTTAGGCTATCAAGTCCAGTCCCCTGCTCAGTCAGGAATTTCAGCTACAACATCCCCAGCAGGTAGCTTTTATTTTTTTTCATTTTTTAAGATTTCCAGAGAAAGAGATCCCACAATCTCTGTAGACAATTGTCTTTTGTCTTGAGTGAAACATACATATAAAACAGAGAGCAGAAGTTAAGAAGAACATGAAAGACAAAGAAACTCTATAACAACAAAACTGGAAATTTTAAGTGGAAATACTGTAGACAGGTCCAAGGCCATTTCCACACCACATTGTTACAGTGCTATTATTCCACTTTCAGTTTCCTATGGAATCCTGGGATGTGCAGTTGAGGGAAGGGCATTTAGGAATTCCACAAGATGTTGAAAGTGGAATAATAGCACTGTAACAGTGTAATGCAGAAATGGCCTAAGTTACAGAATCAAATAGTGGTTATAATGATGATGGTGAGCAGATTAAGTCTTTGGTGGCTGGAAATGTTTAACCCTTTCTTCCCTGCAACAATCCTATTGAAAATCTCTCTCCAGTACTGCTATTTGCATTGCAAAGAAAGCTTCCATGGTGGCAAGGAAAATTTTGCTCCCAACAGAAATAACACATGGGAGGTGGGAAGCAAGGGGAATCCTTATAGGGAATACAGCAGAAGTAATGCTTCACTCTTCACTTACTATCCTGAAACAGGATAATATGAAAACCTGCTTCACCCACATACCCCTTCTTTTTATCTCTTTTATCTGTTTTCCAGTGGTTTAGTGGAGGAGCTATGCAGGCAAAGACAACACTGAGACTTTTTGTTTCTTATTCAGAAAGCAGGTGACTGTCTACCAGAGTTTTCTTCCTGGGAATCAAACGGGCTGCATGTGTTCAGAATTCTGTTTCTGAGTTAATAGATTTCAATATTTTATGTTTTAAAAACAGAAGTCATCTGAAATTACTTACTGAAGTAACTGAAATCTATTTCTGTGTTTGGAAACCAGTACATATGCGTGTGTTTGCCTTCACATTGCCTGTCGACTTATGATTCCCCCCGCCTCATGAATTTCAGAGGGTTTTCTTAAGCATGGAATACTCAGAGGTGGTTGTGCCAGTTCCTTCTTCTGAAATGTAGCTTAGAGCACCTGATATTCATTAGCGGTCTCCCGTCCAAGTACTAACCAGGGTTGACCTTGCTTCACTTCCAAGATCCAATAGGATGTGGTACCTTTAGGATATTTAGGCCTACTTCACAACCCAAAACTAAATTTTGTGTAATTCAAGGAGATCATAATCTTAGATAGAGTTCATTTGTTCTGCTTTTTTAATCTATGGTGAACACAAGCAAGACTCTGCAGCTTTTTCAAAAATTACCAAACATTTCAGGGGAGAGGAAATGATAGTAAACTATGCACTGGAGTTCCAAATTTAAATAATCATTTCTCCATGGCAGCTCAGGCATGGATAGATGATACTGT
Organism: Cyclura pinguis; assembly: GCA_030412105.1. NCBI lineage: Eukaryota > Metazoa > Chordata > Lepidosauria > Squamata > Iguanidae > Cyclura > Cyclura pinguis. Next base: position 186,178,861 of record CM059603.1, read on the forward strand.
CATCTATTCAATTTTTTAAAAAAATAAATGAATGAATTTATAGAGAAATTTACAAATTTTGGCAAGTTTTCTGAAAAGAAGAAGAAGGAGGAGGAGGAAGAAGAAGCAGAAGAGGAAGAAGGAGGAGGAGGAGGCTGGAATTCTGATTAGGAGTTATATCTTTGTAAGTGGACTTATGTCTACATGAATTAGAATTGGACAGTTCTTTAATGTGCATATCCAGTAGAGGACTATTGTTACATTACTACATAGCAGAGCTGGCAAAATGACCATGTCACAATGAAACCAATGTATAATGGAATTGAAGCACAATGGGACCAATGCACAATGGGATGGGAGGCGCATTACAACAATCTTGATGAGCATCAGGTATCAATGCGCATTGGACATTCTTGCCAGTGTTCTGTTACACATCTCTTCAATTTGTTTCTTAACTATTTTCTGAATATTTTTTGAATATTCCTCCATCCTTAATCCATAAGGGATTTCAAAACAAAAAAAATCCCAGTATTTATCTTGACTTTGGGGACCTTTGAACTACTGTCCTTCCAAAGTCTTCCATTAAGAAAGAGAAGAACTTGGACATACCAATATTGCATTGGTTCAGTCTATGCTGTCAGAAGATTTCCTTTAATAGTTTGTGAATTACTGTGGAAGGATTGTTTGGGTGGTTAAAAATACAACAGATTTTTTTTAAAAATAAATAAATAATGTAAAGCATTATTATTAGGGCTCCTAAAAGTTGTGTGTGTTTGCTTCACCTAACTGCAAAGATGCGGCTACATTAAAAGTTGGACTTCATTGCTTGGTATTTTTTATTTTATGTTATGTTATTATTTCATTTTATTTTATTTTTAGAGGTTTTTTATAAGACAAACTCAGTGCTTCAACACTGAAGCAGAATCAAAGCAAGCACTATGTATCATCAGTGTCATTTCCATGTGCCAAAAATTCTGAGGAACTGAAGTGCCTAAAATGAAACCAAGGTTTATCCCGATAATTATTCAGCACCCATTCTTGGTCCTGTGGATAACAACACTCAGGGCTTAAAATTAATTTAGCCAGCACACAGACTACTTCGTTAAAATAATTATTCAGTCAGACTAATTGCATACCTGATTCTAAAATAAACCTCACAGCTTAAAACATTAACTAAAGGCGAGGAAGTTAAGACATTCATGGTAAGTGCAATGAGAAAGATACAATTATTTGTTCACCCTAGACTTGATCAGAATAACTATAACAACTAAACCTAAACTCCAGAGCTTTTGGTATTAGCTAACATTCACTGAAAGAAAAGCAAAAGAAAAAAAAAGAAAAAAAAAGGCAAAAATAAAAACAAAAAAACAAAGGTAAGTTTTCATTCCCAGCTTTGCAAGGACAGCGAGAGGAATTTCAACTGAGACTAGCATCCTAGTGTCTGCAAGGATTGAGATTTCTTCTTAAATTCTGAGATTTGTGAGTAGAGATTAGGGATAGGTGGGTCATGTATTCTGGAAAGCAGAATACATGAATTAAAAATAAGACAGCATGCTAAAATGATGGGCTGATATTCTGCATCATCAGATGTAACTATGGTGGCAGAGACATGTCGTCCTAGTTGCATCTGACAATGCCCCTTCTCAAAACTTTACCTTGTCACTCTATTGGTGCCTTAAGCAAATGGTTTCTGAGGTGTTGCAGATCTGGGTGCTGGGAAATGATGCCTGCTGTGCTCTCTTGGTCACAGGGCAGGTACCTCAAAAACAGGGGTCTGGAGAGATCCCTTGGGGCCCTGTTGTGACTGCTTCTCTCAATATGCCCCCCAGAACTGGGAAATTTAATTTTCCAATGCTTCAATCTGCAGCGCTTCAGAAACCCCAAGGTGCTGCCAGCCTGACAAGGTAGGTTTTCGAGGTCATGTTCAGCTTTTCACAACTGTAAACATTAATCCTCAGCAGTTACAAGATCATAAGTCTGATTTACAATGTCATAACTACTGAACAGAATGACAGACATAGTCTTTTTCTGGTTAAAAAGCTCACATCATTTCAGTCTGTAAATGCTCTCAAGACCTTCTTCCGGGGGCTACTTCAAAACAAAGACACAGAAATTTCTGAGTTAGGGGATCCAAAAAATACAAATAAAAATATTGCAAGTTAAATGGTACATTGCAATTCTATTCAATGGAATTAAAAGCAATGTAAAGAAATATCATTAAAGGTACACTCCCCACTCATAAATATACCTTTCTTCAACAAGCAAATAATCACCAAAAGTTCAGATAATTTTTTTTTTAAATGTAGTCTTTCCAGGAAACCTGCACTTTTTGACACCCTGTTATCTGATGACTTGCTCTTTTGGCTTCCAAATTAAGAACAAAGTTCCATTAATTCACTGGGGGCTCCACTCTTTCATCAGTTCTTCTTGCCCATGTAGGCTCATTTGGAACTGCTCATATGCATGTGTTTTTGCAAAGCAAGCTGAGAGGGGAAAAAGAGGCAGTAAGCCAGCTGAGAGACTTTGCAAGCAGTAGGCAGTCGGTTGGTCCCAAGGGAGTCTCTGTAAGTACTTCATTGTCCCTACAGTACAGAACATGGGTTCCACTTTTCAACCAATTCCTTTTTCTGACAGTGCTCTGTTCACTAACTGGTCAGATTAGCGTGGGAAGCCTGCACCTGCAAAGAAGGAAAACCAGAAGAGAGTTTTGCAGCCTGGATACTACCACCAAAAAAAATCCTTGTCTCACATCCTCACCAGATGGTCTTCTGAGGTTGGCAAGGGACACATCTGAACATGTCAGTTCTGTTGAGAAACAGGCTGTATAGGGAATGCATGCCTTCTTTTGAGCAGTTATCAGGTTTCCAACAGCTTGCTTGGAGAGCTATTTCACTAGAAAATGGAACATACATTCCTGATGTAGTATGATTCCAAAGAAGTGCTGGGATTTTGGGGGGCGGGTGGTGTTGGATGCTACAGCAGTGGAGATCTTGCAGAGTATGCGTATGTCTGGATGTGTACACATATGGCTTCTGTGTTGTTCATCCTCCTTGAGTGTCTGTTGATATGCTCATAGCCTCATTGATTTTTGGGAGCAGCTGCACCTTTTCCATCACACTGGTCTTTAATATTCACATGTGTTATACCTCTGTTGGATATCCAGACTGGGCTTTCTATTGTATATTTCTGCAGTGAATTGACTGTACTGTTCCCTGACTTGCAGCCTTTTGCTTAGAGTGCCGCTAGGAAGCTGTATATAACCATGCTAACAAAACCAGTTAGTTACCAGAATATCTATGGATCCTGTATCCAGTAGTCAAAGTTCAACAGACAACATATAGCTCAGTGGTAAAACACATGCTTAGAGTACAAATGTCTCCAAATTCAATCTACAACATCTCCAGAGAATGTCATGTAGCGCTAGAAAAGACCCTTGACTGAAGCTCTGTAGAACTGCTGCTTGTCAGAGAAGACAATACTGAACTATGTCAGTATAAGGCAACCTCATGTTATATGTTTAATACATCATCCTTCCATCTTGCTCTTTGTTCCACCACCAAGTTTCTGACACTATGGGTTGATCCAACTAATCTACTTTACAACACTGTCTGATTTTTCCGCCTTAGAGGCAAAGCATTTAAATCATTTAAAATGCTCTTTGAATGCCTTAATATGATATTATAATAAACATAGTTTGAAGGGAAGACCAATATGCCAAAAAAGAGGAAGACAAATTTACAAAAATCATCCCCCCAAATGGCCATGAAATAATTCTTATATACAAACCCAATTCTTCAAGTAGTTTACGACTTGTAGAAATAAAACATAAGGTGTTCAGTGAAAAACTTAAATAACATAGATCACATCACAAAAAATAACACACACAATTCTGTCTTCCTGTGTTAAAACAAATCAACAGCCACCATTTTACTAGGCTTCGCAAAAAATGCCCCTCATAGTATCTCAATAAGGACGTCCTACTGATTTGGTGTATTTGGCATTTAGAAATTCTTCCTAGAATTCAGGACAGTGTTACTCATCATATTCACTGTATGGAAACTACAGAGCCAGCAGGCTCTGAGAGAAAAATTAAAGTCCTACCCAAGGAATTAATGTGGTGTGGACACAAAAGAAATACCCCCTAGCCAAAGATCAGTGGGAGAAGTAGTGGGTTTTTTGTCTGCTGCTTGAAAGGGGAAGACCGCTATGTTGTCCCAGCTGAATAAATGATAAAGCTGTCTGCTCTGTTGAAGGAAGATAGGGAAAGTGTATGTCCAGATTTAGACATGCCAACAGGTGATTCGTGATCTCTCCACTCTGCCACTTGCACGCACAGTGAATCAGAACTTGACAGAGAGAGAAATACTGTTCACATGCTGGATGGGAGCATCTGCCTTCAGATTTTATAATGTGCATGTAACGTCCCAAGGACTGAGCTAAGAAGGTGGCTTACAGGCAGATGCGTAGAGCCCTAAAGACAAATCTCACATATCAAGGAAATCTCTGGTTTATAATTCAGCTGAACAAAAATAAATTATAACTTTATTCTAGCATTAAAGCTGCTAACTTATTTGAGACTTAACCCTTTCTATAATCAGTCCCCATGAAATTATTATCTACCTATTACCTTGCTCAAAGCATTTGTCTCTCCATTACTCATAATTATTCCAGTGTGGCCCTTTTGTGCCCTTTTATTTCCACTAAGTCAGCTATAATTACTAAGCAGTTCTTGTATCAGACATCACTGCATCACTAAGAGCAATAGACGATCATCAGGCTGTATCGTTAATCTTACCCATAATGACAGAACTTATAATATTCTAACATCAAATCCATTTTACAGCTCATTTTACAGCTCCGGGGTTAGTTGTAACACTGACAGCTCCTGTGAGCTGAGATTAATATATCTTTAACGAAATATGTAAAACACTTGTTCCACTAAGTTTTACAAGCAATTTTAATATCACACACCACTTCAGCCACTGTTTTGCCTATACTGTGTTATTTGATATGAATAAAGTAACACTATTGATGCAGTCAAGTTACATTCCACTTTTAAAAGAGATGGATGAATGCATATATAGACAAGATAGACAGACAGTCAGACAGACAGACAGAGAGCTGACACTGGCAGCTGGGAAATTTGGAAATTCATTATGCCAGTTTACATTTTAATTACGCCTCAATCTGATCACCCTAATTTCCAGTTGTGTTTAAAATGATTGCTTTTATTAGCCAAGTAGAGAGAAAAATGGCATGATACTATTGAAACATCTTCTTTCAGTGTCTAAGAGCAAATAGTATAGAACCTGAGTTCCAGGAATGCCTGAGCAGGAGGAACAAAAATCTGACTCAATAAGAGACAGCTGCATATACTGATCCTGAGCTTGGAAATTATTATTTCTCCTTCTCCTTCTCCTTCTCCTACAGCTCCCCAAATAACCCATCTGTGGGATTCACTGCCACAAGATGTAATTGGAGCTTCAATTTGAGCTCTTGGCTACTAGCCAGGATGCCTGTATATCATCTCCAGTATCAGAGACAGTACGCTCTATGTATGAGCTGTTAAGGAATGTGAGACAGAGGATTCAATAATTCCACTCAAGTTTTGCTAATGGGCTTTCCATAAGCAAATAAGTAGCCACAGTGTGAACGGAATGTTGGGCAAATAGGCCTTTGGTTTGATCCAGCATGGATCTTCTTGAGTTCACCATGGAAGACATCCTACAGGTGAGTTTTGAATCTGCTCTTTGATCAAGTGAATGTACAACCACAACCTTGTTTGACTAAGCGCTATAAACAACAGTGTGACACAACCAGTTTACCATGAAAGAAGACTAGAGCTTCTACAAGGAAGCAGAACTAAAAAAGATTATGGTAGAACCATTTCTCTTACACATTTTTTATTCCCATTCACCAGGGGAACCTTTGTTAAATCGTGTCTCTTGCCTTATTGTAATTAGAAGGCACGTGGTCTCTGGAAATGTAATCAATAGAGGTCTTCACATAGACTTCAGCTAATTAGTCTTTTTTTAACACCAAAATGGCAATTTTAGTCAATCATGTAAATTAAATGTGATTTGAATACATATTTTATACTCTTTTAATTTGTTCTAATAATCTCTGTCTTCCATTGCAAAGCAATTTCAAATTGTACTTTTTTTAGAAATAGTGCTGGGATGGGCACACAGTGTTTCTTCAGATTTGTTGGCTTGAAGCTGACTGTTCTGCTTTGCTTTGTCGAGGACTGGGAAGGTTTCCAAATGAAAACTTAGCTGTTGCATTTGTTTTTTAGGGTAACTGCATCCCAATGAAGCCCATGGTCATACAGTTTTTTAATTTAAATGTTGAATGTTAAATTCAAATTTAAACATATTTTAAGTACTCTTCAGCATATGTGTAGACTATGAAGAAACCTCTCAGATGCCTACATTTTCATCTTAGGAACTTAGAGAAGACAAGTGCTCTAAAGTTGGCCTTAACTCAGCACTTTCCTCAAGGGAATGGGAGAGGTGAGTGAAGCCAGCTCAGCATGTTTCAGCGTATGTATATGCATGAATGGTGTGTCATGCATGCATTGGAGCAAGTATGTTGCGACTGGGGGATGAAGCATGCCAAAAATGAAGATGGCCATGTCCACGCATGCCGTTTACCTTCTACCATGTTTCCCCAGTAGTTTGCTATGGGGCCAGAAACAAATTTTGCTCTAGGGATTCCACATCCCAAAGCCTGGCTCTGAGCCCCAGGACCTGGATACTTCTCTCTTTGCCTCAAGCTGAAGGGTGGAATCTAAGGGTGAGAGCTGTGACTTGAAAAATGTGGATACACATTCTCCTCTCATGTTAGACTTGGTGTTTTTCATTTGAATGCCATACACTGTATAACTGTGGTTGACTCTTCATGTGTCACCTTTGGAACATCAGCAAGGAACGCTTCCTGTGATATCATTAAGGGTCATCCTGAAGTCTCAGGTTTTGGCTCTCAAATCTCAAGGACTGGTATCATCTTGACCTAGTACCATTATTCCTCACCTCTAGTCCTCGTAGCTAATGGAATAGTTGCTAATTAGCTAGGAACAGTTGCTTTTTAGTTTGCAGTTTCCAGAACTCTGGGATATGAAGTTTAAAAAATAGCTATTTCAAGCTCTGCATAATTTTCCTATAGACTGGGTTTATTATTTTCATAATGAAATTAGTGAATACTGGTATACCAAATAAATTTACCAACCCCAATAATTTAGCAGGTTGGTCATGCTGGCTCAGGGGTTCTGGGAATTACTGATCAAAAAAGGTTACTTTTCCAAGCTCTAATATATACGTAAAGCACACATCATGGGAGAACATGCTTCAAGCTGGCCCTAAGAGACCTCCTGTGTCCTACAACCTGAAAAGTAAATTCTGTAAAATACACCTAATCATTGTCTACTGGTCTTCTCCTCTTCCCTGCTCTCCAATAACAGCCAAGTGGTTGTCCAGTTAAGCAGCAACACATGCAATGCCAATGACATTCAACCATGCAGATTTGGTGTAGAACAGTCAAAATAAAATAAATCAGAAAGAGTTTAAAAAAATCCTATGCAGTGTGAATGAGAGTGGCCAAAGTTTATACTGAGTTAAGGGATGAATGACTGAGTGAGTAAGCCAATGTCACAAACCAAGCAAGAATTCACAGGGCAAAGTGGGCTTATAAATTCCTTTCACCCTGCTTCCCTATTTCCACATCTAAGTGCAGCAACACCATGATGCTTTTCATCTCCCTGCTGACCTCTATTGGGTCTGGGACCAGCAAAGATGGTCCCATCCTGCAGCTGTACTAAGGAGGCATGGACATCAGGTAGAACTGTTCTCAGTGAGAAGCTGGATAGAATGTTATTTGCGCACTTTCCCTTTAATTTACATAAGGATAAAATGTAAATATTTACTTTTAAAAAAGGAACTTAGTCCCTTTCCGCATGTGGGGGGGGGGATGGGCAAAACGCCTGAAAACGGAGCTTACCTGAAGCCAGGTAAGTCCGTCGCCACGCGAAGCAGCACGAGCTCGCTGCTCCGCAGTCCTCTGGCATCCCAAATGGCAGCTTCCGGTTGGTGGAGGCTCTCCACCAACTGGAGAAGCTCGTCAGCGGGAAGCCCGCCCCCGGCAGATCTGCAGGCATGCACTTGCGCGCACCTGCAAATCCGCGTCGGAGCCGGGCGACGGAGTGGCATGGGGCTGCACACTCCATGCTTTTTAAAAACCTCTTGAAAGAGGTTTTTAAAAAACACGCTGCACGGCTAGTTCCAGCCGCTCCCGAGTGGATTCTGGTGTGGAACTACAAAAAGTAGTCCATGCCAGTCCACTCTAGGGTGCAGAAGACCTCCGTCAGAGGTTGCTCTGCACCATTTCATAAGCCTGGTGTGGAAATGGCCTTAGTTCAGAAATCAAGTAAGGGGCCTGTAATGCTTTCAGTTTCAAAATTTGGATAAGAATAACACTTCTGAGGTTCTTATTGTCACAGCTTGAAAACTGAACTACCTAACAAATCAGCCCCGAATTCATCATAGGCTTAAGTCTAGGTGTTAGTTCCAATTTAAGTAGTCCTATTGAATCAGTGCAACTTGCATATGTTTTGACTTACCAAGTCCCCATTGATTCAATGGGTTTACTCTGATTGGGGCTAACAATTGGATTTAGATCATAATGACACTTTTTTTCTTTGTCAAAGAGAACTGCATCAACTCTGTGTGTCCCACTTCAAACTATATGATGTTTCTGGAATTACAAGGAAAAGACTTTTTTGCTTGACACTTAAATCATTTAACAAAACCTGGAGCACTTGTAGACATCTCCCAAACTTGAATGCTGATATGAAAAAGAAACTTAAATACCCACTCTGAGCCAAAATGTCACTTAAATTATAATACAAACAATTTATTTTCTGAATCAGAGATATTTGCATGAGAATTCCAAAGACCTATTTGAAATGGGTGTAACAATTCCACCAATGTGCCCCTCAAATTAATTTCAGCTTTAACATGGATACTTTTCCTTTCCTTAAAAAATGCAGAATATTTTGGGAATATGCCACTCTGTGCAGAAAACCAACTTCTCAGTTATAGACAGTCTGCCTAAAAAACAAACAAACAGTTCAAACTATCATTTACTTTAAAAACTATAGCTAACAAGCAAATTAGCTACAGAACTGAATGACAGCAGATCAATACTGACAGTAAAACTACAGAGATCTTGCTGATCGCATATTGTCTGTAAATGCAAACTGTAAAAGAGGTCCCCAAAGACCTCACAACAATAACCTAAAGAAGAATGAGACACAAAGGGTTTTGAGCTTAAAGATACTTCAATTTCCCTAGACAGTTAACTCTTGTCACATCAAACCACCTATTAGTCACAAACTCATACAACTAAGAATTTTCAGGCCTCTTGAGGTCTCCTGTCATCTTGAAAGAGGCAATACCAATGAAAGGCGATGGCTCTTCTTGTAACTTGTTCAGTTTATTGTTTTTCAATGGCTCGAGCAATTTATGATGTCGTGTCAGACTCAGCGTGACAGATAAATAAGTTTGGATGCCCGTTCCCCAGGAATGGATTAATGCTTCCATTGCTGATTTTGGAAGACTGAGAATTAACACAAGGAAAGGAACACAGTATAGAAGAAAGAGAAATGTGGTTGCTAAAGGATAAAATAACCACTGTATCTTCTTTCAACTTGGTTTGTTTATTATGGCATATTCACAATAAATGCATTGATATGATCTTCGTGAATTAAAGATATTTTTCTGAGATGGAATTTTCACCACCAGCCAAGTCATGTTATCTAGATATACCACTGACATATCATGACCTTGTAGGAAAATGTATTTATTGTGGCTAGTCACTGAAAAAAAAATTCCCATGTTACTTGACTTAAGAATTGCTGATTTGCTAAGGAAATGAGCACAGAGAGATTTAAAAAAATTAGGTACTCAGGAAAGGGAGAAAAGTGGTAAAAAAGAAAAAAAAAGCAACAATCCAACCTGCATATATTAGTCAAGATAAGACTTTAAAAACAGGTCCCTAGAATGATCAAATGCGCTAATCCAGACAATCTGGTCAACCTATAGAAAAGGGCAGGCAGATTTTATTAAGCAATGATTGCTTCTTCTATATTGCAGGCTACATCTATTTGCAATAATATTGGTAAAGGTAGTAACTGTACCATGTTTATACTCACTAATTACTATCTTATCTTTGAAGACACAACAACAACAACAACAACGATATTTGTTGATTTCCTGTTTGTTTGCTTTCCACGCCCACTTTCTTCCTGTATCACTGTACCTGCATTTTTCTCTTCACTCTCTTTCCTCTGTCTGACCATGTATTTGACTATACAAATGTGATAGTAAATAAACCTATTTTTTAATGTTTTATAAAGAAGACTAAGAACATTTCTTTTTCTCTGCTCAACCCTATGTTTATAAGTGTGTGTGTGTTTGTGTGTGGTGGGGTGGGACTGGTTGTTGTTTAGCTTCTATCTTGCCAATTTTATCACTCTGTTTGAAAGACCCACTACTATAATTTATGTTTGGGCATCTTTCAAAATGAGGAACCACACCACCTTTCCCACCCACTCTAGCAGAGAAAGAAACAAAGCACAGTCTTCTTTGTAAAACATATGAAAATTATTTTATTTGCAAACATTTGAGCACAAACACATGGTCTAGTAGAGGAAAGAAAGGAAAGAAGACAAAATGGCTGCAGATTAGAGTGATGCAGGAAGGGAGAGAGTGTGGGAAAAACCCTAAGAAACAGGAAGCCACCATAAATATATACTGTGCATAAACGTCTATAGGATAAGACAAAGTAGCAATTAGTATGCAAGGATTAAATTCCTCACTCATTTTATTCTCAAAGAAAGCAATGAGTAAGTAGACCAATTTTCTTCCTGCTGCAAGAAAGTGTAAGAAAACTGTGCGGTTTCTGAAGACTCTTTGAAATTTGAGACATATTCTGTGCGGTCCATATGTGCTATTTTTACAGAAAAAAACCCAATTATCTTCTTTTCAAGAAAAAGTATTTCCTGTGCAGAAAATAAAATTTATGTACAAAGATATTATTTTCTGTGCTTAAAATGATGTTTTCTGTACAGATAATGGTATAGTTGAGGACTTCTTATGCACAAAATTTATACGTATTATTTTAGTGCCAAAGCAGCATAATTGTAGGGAACAGCATTTTTGCACACACAGAGACAAAAACAGATGTGAATTTTACGCAGAACAAGTCCTGAACTGTGAAGATTCTCATCAGTCCAGGATTCCTCTTGCCAGCATCCTCTAAAACTCAAGAAACATGTTTTTGACCATTTCCCAAATATTTTAAAATATTCTTTCCACCCCTGTCAGTAATTATAGTAACGTAATGGTTGCTAAATGTGACACCTTTTGATTTATCCTCTTCTCCTGGTTATTCCTTGTTTCTGGTTCCTGAGACTAAGGTCATGACTTGCTTTAGCATTCTGTCCATATCTCAGTTCTTAGTTTGAGAAACTTCATCAGAGGAAGGTTAAACAACCCTTACTTTTCCACACATTCTACGATGCAAAGAGGCCTACACCAGGGTATTTTCCCATGTGGTGTTTTAATACATGCAGATAAAATACAACTCAATATGTAGAATGCAGATTCACTTTGAGCTAGAATAAATGGCTACTTTCCTATCTAATGCCTAGGTGTCCTTCACTGTACAGTATACTGATGAACTGGTATCACCTTTGACAACACTGATCATCCCTGAAGTGTAAGGGAACCAGATGCCAGGCTTGGCATACATATCTTCCTCTCACATCTCTATACTGTCCTTACTTTACTCCACCAAGAAATGTCCAAATTCTGCTCCTACAGTTCTGGTACAGAGTGTGCTGTGGTAGGCCTATATTCCCCCTGAACACCCAATAAGAAGATGCATGCAGCACAAGCAAGCATGTAGACACCATGTCTCTTCCTCTCCAGCAGCAACTGGGACAAGTTCCAGAAACATCCTTTGCTATGTCCTTCCTTGAATAATTTAAGAATGATGCAACAATGATAGTGATGATGATGATGATGATGATGATGATGATGATGATGAGTGCACGCGGGGCCCCAGAGCGATGCACAATCATGTACCATTTTCGGCTCAAAGCCGAAAATGAAAAAGCGTGCGAGTGGCGCTTGCCAGACCTTGGAGCATCGCGTGATTGTGAGTGCGTCATGTGGACCACTCCTCACATTTGCACGATGCTCGACGGGGCCCTTTCGTAAGGCAAATGCCGTGCGAAAAGGGACTGAGATATGATGCCAGAATTGTGACCCATGCCCCCCCCCCATACTTTTCAACAGCTGTTGCTATTTCTGGAAGGTAGAATGAAAAAATTACATTTAAAAACAAAAGGTTACACTTTCAAATATTTATTAGGAAATGAAGGCCAGCTTCTTCATGGAATTTTTAAGTTACACAGTAGAATGCAGTTTTATAGGCCATTCGCAAGATTTGTGATATGGCTGATCTACATTCTCCCTTTCATTCAAACTGCTGTCACCTCTGTTTTCTAAACAATAAATCCCCCAGCAGTGTTTTTTCTACACGTGCAAAAGTAGGCCTGCTTGTGGGGAAAAAAAACGGTCTTGCTTTTGCATGACCCTCTTATGACTGATCTGATCATAGTTTGAGATGCTGTGCTGCAAGTCATTTTGATTTAAACCTTCAGACCACTATTAAAAAGACAAGTATTCTTAACCAGAGAGAGAGAGAAAGAGAGAGTACACGAGATACTCAGAGCAAGTTATGTCATTATCAATTTTGCTGTGGGGTATGGCAAAGAGTTCCCATGAATTATATAGGAAAAGAAAAACAAATACAATCTAACTTTAGGACTGGTTTAGGACTGTGGGAAGTTCATAATGATTCTTTTCCTTGTCTTCTTTTCTTTTTCTCATTTTCCATGCACCTGTTCGTGATGCAATATTTGTAGAAAAGCAACTCATTATTCATTGGTGCAGCTTGTTGGATGTGATGATCACAGGTAGAAATGAAGCAAATCAGCTTTTGTGAAACAAATAAAAGCATATGTGTATTTTCACTATAAATCATTTTTCCTGTTGCAATAGAGGGCAAAAAGAAATGAACTTTATTCTAATGCTTAAAATACCTCTGCCTCCATAACAAAGGGAACCTGTCCTTGCTCTCATAATATACCAGTTGAAGGTTGCAAAATAAAAATATTCTCAGGTTCTGTCCTTGAAATCTTTAGCATAATATCAGGTATCTTCATATGGTCTCCCTAAAGGAGACTTCTTGCCCAGTTTTGGTCACTTGAGGTTTCTTAGCTTATGATGCTGGAACATAAAGCTTTGGAATTATACTTGTAAGCCCATGCTCTATCATTCATTCAAGGATATTCAGAACTAGGTTAACTGATTTAAACAGAGTTTATCATGTAAAAAAAGGAGTCCTGAGCTCAAGATATACTTGAAATCTGTACCAGTTAGGCCTGAAGTCTTGTTTCTGACTTCAGTTCAGACTATGCATTTATACATATTTGAAACCAAAAAGAGCAAAATCTCTAGGGAGGAAACAACTTAGGTTGCAGAACAGCAGACTGGGGATGTTTAGTTTTCTAGACACTATTAGACTGTAAGTCCCACCAACCCTATCTAGTGTACAAAGGTGAAGAATAATAGAAGTTGCAGCTCAGCTGCATCTAGAAGGCCACATGTCTCCCCTTCTTGATTGAGGCCATTTTCTCACTAGACTGTTATAGTGCTCTCATTCCACTTTCAACCTCCTATGGAATCCCGGGATTTGCCGTTTAGGGAGGGGCTGGCCGGCCCCTCCCTAAACGGCAAACCCCAGATTCCATAGGAGGTTGAAAGTGGAATGAGAGCACTATAACAGTCTAGTGCGGAAATGGCCTGAAAAACTCCCAGCTTTGCTTTTTCTCTGCTCCCCAATCCAAAGGAAGTCTTTCTTGATCTAATCAGGCCATTGGGATGACATTATAAATGTTGGAACATAAGGTATGGTCCAAGATTCAGTAAGATCAGTACGGCAATCAAGGTCTCAATCTAGTGAAAACGGTGATGCAAATACAGAGAAAATCCCAGTTAAAAGATGATATGAGAAATCTGGTTATTACGCTGACTATAGAACCTTGATGAGCTTATGTGCATCTCTCTGTTTAAATGGTTTCAGTGTGAAGGGCTTCTCCTTGCTAAGTAGGGAGTTGCAAATCTCTTCTATGAAGACCAACCAAATAAAGCCTATACAAATAGCAGCATGTGTATCACAATCTGATTTGCATTTATTTAAACCTAAGTCCCATTGAGGGAACTTACTGTCAAGTCTTGAATGTGGGGGATATACTAAAATGTATTTGTAATGTGACCTCATGTCATTGTGATCAATTTATTGATTTAAAAAAGGTACAGCCCATCATTTTTCCTCGACAAATGAAATGGTCTCATTTCTATTGGAATTTTTCTCATGACATCACAGGAAATAGTAACAGACCATACTTGTTTAACATGTCACTTTATATAAGTCACAGAAGACCTTCTCTCTGGTGTCAATGGTGTACACAGTGAAACTTTTCCACATGGGATACAGAGAGTTGTCCTGGTCCCTGGGAAGAAATGATGCTTTTCTAGAGCTGAACATGCCTGCTGTCATGGCTTCTGCCTTCTGTTTGGCCTACAACCAAGTATATTTGGGCACTGGGTAGGAGAAAATAGTAGCCGTGGCATCTGTAGACAATTCTTAGGTGCTTTTGGGAGCAGTGGCATCACTAGGGGGTTGCAGACTGCAACAAGTGACACCGTAAAGGAGGGGTGACATCAAAATGACTCTCCCTGCCTCTTGGTGGTGAGGGAATATGTGAACGATACTGCCCTCCCCCGACATGTGTGTGCTTGGCTTCTGCTAAGCAAGCTCACAGGCCCAGTGGGGAGGTGGCAGGGGCAGCCAGGGTTGTGAGCATGTGCATGAGGACCTGTTATGGATATGCTGTGTGGTAGGGCTTCCTGCCTTCACGCCATGCCCTCTCTTCTCCTGCTTGGTGGGCCAGGCCCTGGTGTGCAATGTAGTTGCAACGTTGGACTTGGCCAAGACAGACAAAATGCTGCACCGTCTCTCCACCTCTCCCCCCTCTCTTCTTCCCTGCTGCAGCAGAGAGCATGGGAAGTTGCTGCCACCACCCACATGCTCTCCTACAGGGATGACATGAGTAGTGGGAGAGAGGAAGGGAAAGGAGTGCAGGGTGAGTGGGTGTGTTTCCAGGGTCCACCTCCTCATGTTATGTTTTTTATTTTTTATTTTTGACCCATACCACATGGTCAGTGTGTGTGTGTGTGTGTGTGTGTGTGTGTATGGGGGTTACACCATGAGTTAGCACACTGGGTGACACCAACTTTACTGATGCCACTGTTTGCAGTTGGTTTGATATGGAAAATCCCAGTCCCCTCTGGTAAAACAAATGTTATTCATAAGTTGCAAGTCTCTGTTTCAGAAATTGGAACACATAGAAGGCGTAGCAGAAGATTTTGTAGATTAAAACTTGAGATAATATGTATGCTATCCCTGTTACATATAAGCTTCACTCATCCTATAGAGGAAGGGGTTAAAGTAATAATAACAAGGGGGAAAAAACGTATTCACCCTATGGGGGGAGTCTCTGTTGAAGTATTTCTTTTTAGATAGCTATGTGATTGGTTTCTTTTTGAGAAGTGATTTGTTTCTGATGTGATTTGTTTTCGTGATGAAGAAATGAAGAGGTGATAAGATATGATGTGATAAGATGTATGTATAAACTCTTCTTCTGCATAAAAATAAATGTAAAAAAAAAGAAGAAAAGAAGTTGGAACACACACACATACACACATATATATAAACACAAAGCCCCCCCCCCCCATCCACCAAAATTCAATACATGTAAGCATGGGTGGCCAAGAAATATCAGAATGTGATCAAGATGGCAAAAGTTATTAATGAGGATGAACACACAAGTTAGGAGAGCCTGTAGGAATTTGCTTTTGTGTGAGCCTACTGGGAAGGGTAAGATTCTGCCCCCTCCTCTCCTACTTTTGCACTTTGGTTTCCAGCAACTCAAATAATCTGAAGACAAAAAGAGGGAGAGTAGGAGGAGGACAGAGAAACTGGGACATTTTAAAGGCAGATGAAAAAATAGAAGTAATTAGGATCCTCCCTGCCAAATGAGACAGTTGGAAGTTATGCTTTTTTGGGATTCATGGAGGGATTACATAGCTAAGAATGCCATGTACGGCATTATGGCCAGTGGCTAGACGATTTGGGAGTTGTAGTTCACAATAGCTTTGCCTTACTTATATTGCCTACAGCTTTAACCAATTAGGAATGGTAAGACTATTTTTCTGTCTAGCCCAATATTATCTACTCTGACTGGAAGCAGCTCTCCAAGATCTCTAGCATTTCTCTGTCACATCACCTGCTGAGGTTTCAACCAGAAATGCCAGGAATTGGATCAGGAAGCAGGTTCAGCCAAAGCAAATGCACTATCACTGAGCTGTGGAAGGAGAATTTAAGGAGATATTGTACATGTTTGTATCATGGGATGAGAATAATAGTGTTTGGAAAAATGAGTAAGTCAGATACCCTCACTTCTAGTGTTGAAATGCATGTTTATAAATGAGTAGAGTTATGAGCCATTTGCAGTCCAGATAACCAGATGTATGTCTACCTGAGTTACATATGTTTTTATGGTGAGAGTCATTTAAATTGAGAATCTGGGAATAGTAAACAGAAGACATTGATTCTTTTGTCTAAAATATGGCAGGGAAAGGAAATCAAACAGTAGATTTTTATGCATATATTTAGGGTTTTTAAATGATTTCTCATGACTTCAGATGAAAAAAAATCACAGCTTGACCCACAGCAGCAATCCAGAATGCTTCTATGATTCCATTTGTCCAACGATATCACTGAATGGTTTAGACTACTGACTTGCTTTGCACTGCAGATATTTTACTTCCATCATATCCTCTGCCAACTGAAATATGTACTGAATACTACTCTATCCTGAATTTCATCATTTCGGCCGGTGTGCCAAAACAGCAGTCTCTGCGGGAAAAAAAAAGTCACATACAGCAAAAGGTGAGGCTTAAATGGTAAAAGCACAGATGGAGATTAATTTTATGGTGGAATGTCACCACAATAAATGAGTAGCAAGTTCCTGTGGCTAAATTAAATTATACTGAGGCTGCCTTATAAATGGCATTTTAATTGAGTGGTAGAAAGGGCTTTAGGAAGCAAAAAGAAAGAAACCCTCAGCTATTAAACTTTCCCAATAAGGGAAACGTATTTCAAAAGGAATCAGATATACTTACTTCTGGTACACTCTTTAGCCTAACTGGTCAGGATCAAAATTGTCACCAAGTCAAGACCATTCTTCTTTAAGTCCTAGTTACCAAGCCAAATTGATGCAGAACTGAATGCCCTTTTCATGTTGTGAAAGGAAGAGGGTTGTCAAAAAAACATTGTGATGAGCCACCATGGGGAGACATCCTCACATTAATCAATCGTCAATCAGTCATGGAAACTGCTTATTCTGCTTTTACACAAGGCTCTTCATTACTCTCTTTGTATAGTTCTCAAGAGAGAAGAGATAAAGTGTTTTTTTCTTCAGTGAATAATAAAGCAATAGTTTCCTTGCAGTGGGAAAAAGACCTGCCCCAAATGTTTTTTATTCTATCTACAGCAATACCCTATGCAATATAATATAGACTGAATCAAATATTTTTGGAACAACCTACTCCAGCCACCAAAAAAAAAAACAAAAAACCAAAAAAAACGTGAGGAGCAATGTATCTCTCACTTGTCTGACAGATGAATTAGGGCTGAGTGGGTCACTGAAGGAGATAATCTTCCTACCAGTAGCAAATGGTATATTCTCGATTGACAAAAAAATGAGGGATTGATATGTTTTTTATAGACAGATACTTATCCAAATTTTTAGAGTAGAAAAGTAACTCTATGCCTCTTTAAAAGTCAGGAAAGGGTATTTTTAGGTCTTTGTGAGAAACATGCATTTAAAGTTTATTAAAAGGTTAATAATAACATTAGTTTAAGGTACAGGTTAGCTAGCTAAATTAAAAATATATGATTCACCAATGTAAATGCAGCTGCAGAATACACAAATGGTTTGAATTTAGAGGTTTTTTTCCCCAAAATGTGTATATTATAATTCATTCCTCTACAGAAACTCAATAGACTAATATTCAACCTTGCCAGAAGATGGGAGAAAGCCATTTCTTGTCTCCTTTGCTGTTTATTTTAAAATCATACGTGTTTTCTTTCCTCTAAGTGAGCCGACCACCAGTTTGGCACCCAAACGGCACCACTAAATAACAACTGGATGCTGATGCTCTGTAAGGGAAGGAAAGCAATTTTAAATTTATTTTCATAGTGGAAAATAGGTTTGCCAAAACAGCTTCAGTTTATGGAAAGGGAGGAACAGCTGTATTTGGTTTACAATAAATCTTTTACAAATCAGTAAAAGCAAATAGACAGCACAACTGCAACCCATAAAAGTGGAAAAAATATTAAACAGGCAGTGAAGTTGTTAAACTTTCCCACAGATGCTGCTGGTAAAAGCCTTTACAAAACATATACGTGAAACGTTTATGGAGAGAGGAATCTGGGAGCAAAGGGGCATGAGAAGAAGATGAAATTACTTCTTATTAGAGGAATATCCCATTAATGTGATGATTCTAGGTATGTGGATGAAGCTACATCTAGCAGTTTCCTCCTCCTATTATGGAATGTTGTTGCAGAATAATTACTTGCTTGTGAAAAAAAAAATGACAGGACATCGACACTGCAGACTTATTGAATTTGTATTGCGTGCCTTCAGGCCATATCGGGGGTTATTCAATTTTGCCTGAGGAGGACAACCTATTATGAGAGATGAGTCAAGAAGGCATCTTCTCTGATTGCCCACCAAAACCATTATTGCAGCACTGAGAGGGCATCAGCAGCGAGTGGACAGACCAGGCTACACTGATCTCGATTACCAAGGGACAAGATACAATTTACATTACTTGAAGCAATAGCACAGAGGGCAATCAGCCAAGGGAATAGGGCTACAGACCTGAAGTGTGCAGGTATTAAAAGTACCGGAGAAACTGAGTTAATTGCTTATGCTGGGCCTGATGACCTCTAGCCTGACAAGATATTAACTGATTGGCTTGATCTGTAATTAGATGAACTGGTTTCACTTTACCAGGACCCGATATTTCCACTGGAGGTAGTGGATATGGGAGAAATCATTCATTTTTAACTATATGTATTTCTTCTTCAAGGTTTGTCTCATTATAGAATATTATGTGTTATATACACAGACATCTCCTGCTTGTTTTAGGAGGCAAGACAATGCTAAATTTAGCCTAATATTTCAATTTTTTAATGCTATCACAGCTGCTACTACAGATTTAAATATGGTTTAATACCAGCATTAAAACTGTTATCCACAATGTTGCTAAAAAATTAAACACAGATATAGAATCTATTGTACAGATCAATAATTTTCTCTGTTAGGCTAGAGGTTTGTTTGTTTGTTTGTTTTTGGTTTGGTGCAATGAGTTTCCATTTCTCATCAGTAGATTTAGGATTAGATCTGGATTTACAACCCAAAGCAAAGCATATGCAGTTTCTAGATCACTTCAGCACAACAATTCAGAGGAAAGCATATTCTGCTTCAGCACATAATCTCTGGGTTGCTTGTGCCATATTTAGAGGATAAGTCCCTCTTACAGTCTTACATTCTCATGCAAAGCAAATTAAAGAAATTAATATAAATGTCAGTATCATGTGCAGGCCAGTATAGAAGAAGCATCATGACTGCCAGTGCTGGAAAGTCTAAGATGCATTGAACTATAGTCAGTTTTTCCAACTAAACACTGGATCTCTCCGACCTTGACTGACTCTGATTGCCTAGTTCTGAATACTCTGTTTTGTTGAGGATCACAGCCAGCAAGCCCTGTGTTCGCTAAAATTATCTACCCAACTTGTCTAGCTCCTACTGTCTTTTCAAGACAGAATTGTAGACTTTGGCTTTGTCTCCCATTGGCCAGAGAAATGCTAGAAGCTGGTTCACCTTTCCAGTGAAGTAGGAGAGATTCTTTTGATCTTCTCCAGTAGCCACACATACATCTGTGCGGGAGAAATTTCAGTTTGTGTATTTGACAATTAGACATCTACGTTAAGACAACTGAACTCTACTTCCCTGAACAGTGGGAAGATGAGCAGTGACTGAAGTGGCCTCCTTTAGATCTTGCCCTCAGCCAGCTTACAGACCTCTCTCCCTGACTCTGTATATCCAAAAATTAATTAGTTTGGAAAGTTATCTTTTTTTACAGTGTATTAGTTACAGTTGCAAATCAAATATCTCAAGAAATCATTCATTATCATTAAAAATGCACTACATTTTTTTTTAAAAAGAACTCCTTCCTTTGCTGTTTCAAAAGTAATTAAGATAGAGTTGTTTTAAGTGACTTTTTGAAGAAAATCTGAGTATTAAAATATGCTTGCCTCTCTTACACTGCCTCAGGACCCACAACACAACAGAAGACAGCAGCACAAGCCATGGTATGAGCCAGCACCTTTAACCATTTGGCATTCCTTTTCTACTGCTTGATGAGGCCCCACCATTATGATTATAAAGTAACTAAAAATGAACTGCATTGCAAAAGAGGTGGTTATCCCCTGTTAATTTGCAATCATAGTGTAATGTAGTTACATAATACCATGCAGTTGTTGGAGGAGGGGCACTGTATTTCAGACCATATTTCTTCAGACACACTACAGCTTAACATTTATATAATATAACATTTGGGAGCAATTGTTCGATATAATAGATGCAAAGTAAACCTTTAAGTCACTGCAAGAGGGAAAGGAAAGCAATTACTTGTGATTCTTATATAATTGCAAAAAACATAATCAAAGGCATCATTTCAAACAGTGCCTTTCAGAGGGGTTTACGGGAAAATCTAGAATCTAGATAAGAGACTGGCAGCTTCCAGAGGTCCAGGAGCCCACATACGTCTTCCTCCAGGCCTCACCAGGGTGCACATGCTATCCATGGTCTAAATATGTTTAAAGGGTTCCCCCACAACCTTAAAAACAGCTAGCCTGTTCCTTGTAAGGGCCTTGGGGACAATTTTCTGCAATGTGTCAAGGCCCAATGGAAGTCTTTCTCCAGACAGGATATGACTGGAAGTGATTTTTGGTTTTGATAAAAGTCCACATGGGCCTAAAGTGTACTGAGAAGGAGCAAAAATAAGGCGAATACTCTGACAGCATTTAGGAAAGGGGCTTTAAAAGCATTGTTTTATTTATTTTATTCATTATTTTTAAAATGAGGGGTGCAGGAGGCATGCCCTAAGGCTGTTGCCCATGGCCCACCACTGAGTAATATTAATATAAAGCCAGAAATCACACCACTAAGGAAAACTTACTTGCCATGTTGTTCCCCACAATCAACCTTTGCCTAAAAACTGACTTCTTTTCGGAGAGGAAGTGTCAATAATTCTTCCAGTCTGAAGCAGAAGACCTTGTCTCAGTCTGAAGCAGGAGGCCATGTGCTGTACATAACTGTACAATCAGCACTTTCAACAAACAAATGAAAGGGAAGATAGCCCATCAAAATCATGAGGAGGAGACAAATAAAGAGGTCAAGATTTGTTGGGGGGGGGGGGAACTAGACTGCAGAGATCAGAAGTCTATGGTAATACTATCCTGAGTGTGCCTAATCTTATGTGAGCTTAGAAGCTAAGCACTGTCAGCCCTGGTTAGTTTTTGGATGGGAGACCTTCCTGGAATATCAGGTGCAGTAGAAGAGCTAACATGCTGTTGAATGTTGGACTAGGGCCCTTTCTGCAGTTTTTTCCCATCCCAGCATGGAGATGGGAGTGGAGCAGGACCATGACAATGCTTCTGCATGACATGGTTGCGGTCCCGCTCCTCTCCCATATGCAGGTGGTGTGATCATGGATTAAATCATTGATGGATTTTCTCTGTCAATGACACACAATTGTGCCACCATCCCACATTTAACTGTCCTGCAGAAAGGCAGGAAGCGTGATGGTGGCGCTTCCTGTCCCAGAGCAGCCTGGGAAGGAAGCAGCGTGTCTATCATGCTCCCTTCCACAGGGAGCCAGTCCCATACAGAGGGCAGTGCTCCCATCACACTCCTTTCCCAGCAGAACCGTGACCAGGATCACCACCAGAGCATGATGGGACAAGGTAGGGTGCGGAAGGAACCTAGGAGTTCAGAAGACCAGGTTATGAATGCCTGCTCAGTTGTGGATGGATGGGTGGCACAGAAAGTGGGAGATGTAACCAAAAGAATTGAGAGGCGGGAGGAAGACTGGGAAAGCATGGAGAAACTGAGTGCAATGAGGACATGTGGGGAGGCAGTGGGAGGAAGAGAAGATGGCTAGCCAGAAAGAAGGAAGGGACAATGACGGAGAAAGAAGAAGAAAGAGAGAAAAAGATAGGGAGGGGGCATTTAGCCAACACTTATAGCACAGGAGAAAAAGAGAACAAGAAAGAGAGGTAGTAGGAAATGTGGGAGAAAGGTAGGAGACTGAGAAATGGTATTGCAACTTCAACCACTTAACATAGGGTGAGGAAGGTGGAATCAGAACTGGGAAAATTAACAATAAGATAGAAAAAGCATAAAGCAGTAGTCTTGTAGTACCATACCAAGTGATTATTGAGGCAAATGAATCCTGTGGTCAACAGTGCCCTCACTACTACCAAAGGGAAACAAACCCTTTTCTTTTCAAAACAGTGCTCTTGCCTTGAGATTCCTTCCCTTGCCCTGAAACCTGGGGAAAGGAACCAGGCTCTCAGGTTTGTGAACTCTAGGTCAGCTAGTCTTGTTTTTATTATTTAAGAGTTCTTAATCTGCTTTTATGATGATTCCTCATAACATTCAGTAATTTAAGCTCCCTGTACACCAGATACCGCCCTGTAATGCCACTGCTTCCTGGATTGTTGTTTGCTTCAACCAATCTGTTTAGCATCCTTCTCTCATTTGAGGTGTTCACTGCATGAACGCTGACCCCAGCATAACTATCACCTTTCTCTGGGTTAGCTATACTGGCTGGGTGAACCTGATGGCTCTGTAGCTCTTTTAAACACCCCCCCACACACACACAATTAAGCCTGGAGCAACAAAGGCAAGGAGGACATCATTCAACACCAGAAACACCAAAAACAAAAACATGATATCCAGTATATAAACAGCTCCTTAATGGGCAACTCTTCACCCCAAATCAAGTTTTTCTCAGATACTGAAAAATTTACACAATGGTGGCTCAGAAATCAAAAAGTAACTCTTACCATTGCTTCTTCAGATATGTGGCACTATTTGAAAACTGTAGATTTGGAGATGAAGATATTTTCATACTGCTAATGCTAATGGGGTCAAATAACCAGCTCTACTTGTGCCTTGATCTGAATGTTAGTTAAACCCTTAATATCCTAAGCTTACGGTACTAGGTCTTTATATCCTTGGTAAAGTATCTTGCTAAATTTATTCTTCCATTTCTTGCAGCCAGACCACTACAATTTTTAAACAGGAAGAGAAGTGAGATATAAAGTATTAAGTATTTCAGACATTATCCTTGGGTTAGTAGGGCCATGAATCTAACAAAGTGGTACATCAAATAGAATGTGCCAAGTTATGTGCTAATCTTTTTCTTATTCTTTTCACTTTTGTGAATGAAAAGGCATTGTTCTGAGAAGTCTGTTATGATTTGCCAGTCATCATCATGACCATCATTACTACTGCCACCACCATCCTGTTGAATTTCAGGCCCAGCATCTTTGAATCAAAAGTCTAAGGATTAGTCTGTCTCCTAATGTTTGTTCCCACAATGAGAGGGTACAAATATTACATGTACAAGTCTGAAGTCTTCTTCTAAATGCATAGCTAGCCAGAAATAACAGACAAGGAAGAAATAAAGAAGTGGGAGCTATTCCTTCATCCACGGGCAGAAAGCCCAATAAATTCATTCCTCAAAACTGACTCACAAGAGAAATAACACTCTTGACTTCCCAAAAGAAATCAGAATGAGATGCAACATTTCTGGATTGCCAAATGATGGGGGAGAATAAGAGATTCTCATGGGGAGGAGCTACTTGAACACAACACTATATAAGCTGTGTACCTGCAGGGTTCTGGGCCAGTTACCTTTCAGGCAACAGCATCAAAAGAAACTGTCTTCTGTGCTGATTGTGACCTATAGTATATAGGGTAATAACACTTGAATTTACCATACTCTGAAATGCCATTTTACATATAAAATTAGAAGTACTCTCTCTGAAATAATGATTATAGCTATACTGAATTGCAGGGCATTGAAAATGCTAAAATATGGAGAGTTGTACAAATAGTAGGGATGAGAAGAATATTCTTAATATACTTAAACTCAAAAACGGTAGAAAAATACGTTTTTTTTATTGTTAGGAACCCCCTGTCATACCCCAGCCCAGGGCCAAGGCAGGACCAAGGCAGTCATAACACAGAGACCCTTTTTGCACCTTATACCTTTTCGCACTGCTGGGTTGGGGTTTTAGCGCGAGAAGGCTTGGGAGGAACGCTGCCGCGTCCCTGCTGTTTCAGCTCCGCAGCTCCTTCCTCCTCGCGTGAGCACCCCGCCCCTTCCTTCCGCAGTGCAGCCTGGGAGTTAGAGGCTGCGCTGGGGCAGGAAGCGTGACTGGCATGGCTCAGGAGGCTTCACACGGCAGGTAAGTGTGCACGAGGCCCCGGAGCAATGCGCGACCACGCAGCATTTTCGGCTTTGAGCTGAAAATGAAAAGATGTGTGTGCAGTCTGCGTCAGGCCCTTGAGAGTCGCGTAAATGTGAGTGCATCATGCTTTTGCTTCAAAAACGCCATGCAAAAACGGCCAGAGACATGAATGGGACAATACTTACTGCAGCCAGTGTAGGCGAAAAAAGGAGAGCCCAGAAGTCTTGGAGCATTTATATAGTAAAGAACATATTAATTAGGCAAACAGCTGGAGGAGGCTATCGGCCTATATAAACAGGGAAAGGGAGGGAAATAAGCCATTGTAGACAACTGATATTATCAGTAAAAGCAGCATGGCTCATGTTCAAACCCTTTGTTCATGTTTCTGTAAACCTTGACCCTTGCCTTGTGTATGGACTTCAGTGCTGGACTGTCACTCTGGATATACTACAAACTAGGACTAAAAAAAAAGATCACTAACTGTCTAACAAACTGTTACAAACTTTACTGATGCCTACTGATAACAGAGTTGTAAGCCTTGGCTGGCCGCCAGCACAGGACTTCCCCATGAGGAGGATCCTAAATGGGTCAGAATCTTTGCAGCGGGAAACTTTTTATGCATGAAAAATGCACCTGAGTATTTTGCACAGAAAATGGCATTTTCTGCTCAGAAAATAACATTTCTACACAGGAAACTTGTTTTCTACAAAGAAAGGAGCATTTTTCTGCGGAGGAAACATTTTTCTATTCTATAGAAATTTAGTTTCTTTGCAGAAAATGCTGTTTCCTCTGCACGAATGTTGTTTTCTGCACAGAATATGCCATTTTCTGTGAAAAAGTGCATTTTTTGTTTGTAGTAAAGTACTGAATTGTAAATCTTTGAAAACTGAATTTTTGACAACTTTCTTGTAACAAGAAGAAATGTGGTAAAATTAATCATTCTTGTCCATGAGAACAAAATTTATGATTTACATTCCTAGTGAATATTCTGTATGAGAAGTAGAATTCCTCATCAAATCAAGTAAGAAATGCATGGTGCCTCATAGGATAAATGGTATTACAAATACACTTTCTAAGATGAAGAAACTCCATACTACCAAGTACCTGGTGTCTTAACAGTACAAAAAAATGTTCCTTATAAGAAGATATCGCTGAACTACATAATATCTGTGAAAGATAATGTATTAATACTGGAGATGTCACATGAAGTACCTCCACAAGGAGTATGTAATTTTACACACTAATTATTTTGCATAATAAATATATTGGGGTGAGCCAAGTATAGTGGGCAGGCATCAAGAAGCCTCCAAGGGCTATTTTTGTGGCCTGCAGAAGTTTAAAAAATCTCCCCAAATCTCCCCGTACACACTTGGGGAGTGGTGGGGAGCATTTTCCTACACTTCCCCCACCCCAGACATTTTAGATCCATGAGAGGCCTTTTTCCAAACCAGGAAGGGACTTCAGGTCACTTCCTATTGCTAAAAAAAGACTTCTCCTTCACCTAAAATTGGCTGCAGAGGCACAAATCTGGAAAAATACCTCTCATTCTCGCTAGAGGATATTTGACCTAGAAGGCTAATGTGGCCCCCTAAACTCCCACAGATATATATATAAAAATATCTATTAAGTCACACATTCATTTTTTGTAATAAAAGATTCTTGAAAGTTTACATCTTAAGATACCCTTAAGGGGAATGTTTTTGTTCTGCCACACATATTACTCTGTTATTTACAACTGTGGTAGCCCAGGTGACCAAAATAGTAAACTCTTAAGAAACTCTAGCAAGATACAGATCGACAAGCATAAGGCAAAGTGTCTCCAAACTTCTACAAAGAATTGGGTGGTGGTGGTAGAAGATTGCCCATTTGAGCATGAAGTACTTGTGACTCACCATTTAGCAACAAGAGGCTATAACGGGGCAATAGAAGAACCTATTAGATCTGTTAAAAATGCACTAAGTACAGCATTAATAGTACATGCTTCACTAAATGGAAAACAAACATCCAGGTGGTGGTAGAAATGCTGGACTAATCCCAACAGGCACTAGTATGGGCTGAGCAACTTCCCAATAAAGTTACTTCTGACTCTGAAAAAGTCAGGGCTTTCCCTTACTCTCCAGAGAAACATTGGATTGCTCCTCTCTATATTTTATCTACGAAAACATGATAATTCAGCCATGAGGTAGGAAGAGATTTACACCCTGCCTTTGGAAATCAGCATTTTTCTGTTATGTTTTATTTCTCCAAGAGGTTAGTTCTCAAGGAAGGCCCCAGAAAATTTATTTGAGATCAACCTTTCAACTTAAAATCTTAAGACACTAAAAAGAGAACATGTGGCAGAGAAAAAGACTGTTGACAGGTTATCTGAGGAAATGAAATGTTCAGAACTACTTGTTATTTAAGAATCTGTGGTCTGGGATCAGTTCCAGGAACTTTATAGGATAAGCAACCTCCATTCTTCAACTAACCTCTTAAATACCCACTTAATTCAGAGGAATAGTATGGGACTTTGGAGGTACAGAAAAGAAAGAGAAAAGAAAATTTGAGTATTGGCTGAATTGTACCATAAGGATGGAGTAGTAAACATACATACAAAATAGTACGACCTACTGAAGAAAAGGCCCCCATATCCCTGCTGTGAACAATTATATGAATGCATTGATTTTATTTTATTTGATTTATTTGATTTAATTTATACCCCACCCTTCCTCATCGTAGCTCAGGACAGTTAACTGTTTACATAAAACACACAATTAAAAATGCAATCCACAAATATCTACACTCACAACTATCCACAAATATCCATACTTAAGATTACACTATGATTACATAAATATCTAAAATAACAGATTGTTAATATGATAAAAGCATTTGTTCAAAGAGGGCTTGCTTTTGCCTTCCTCTAAGGTTGAGAGAATCCCACTTTGCCAAGGTTACCCAGTAGGGTTCCATGACTGAATGGGGATTTGAATCCTAGGCAATTTCCTCACTACAGTCTTACAGTGCTATTACTCCACTTTCAACATCCTGTGGAATTCTGGGGTTAGTAGTTTACTGAGGCCAAATTGCTCTCTGGCTGAGAATTCTAAATGCCCCTCCCCAAACTGCAAGCCCCAGGATTCCATAGGATGTTGAAAGTGGAATAATAGCACTATAACAGTGTAGTGCAGAAATGGCCCTGGTCTCCAGGGTCATAGTCCAATGCTCAACCACAAAACCACACTGGCTCTTGGTGTCACCTATATTTCATCTCATTTTGGGGCTTGCTTTTGAGTCAATATATACTGCAACACATTGGAAATGGAATTCAGATTGCCCAGATTGCATGGATCATCCTATCATAAGCTCAAATTGAAGTCATGAAAGTACCTTGGAGGTGGGCAAAGTAATGGCAGGCTATAGGTAGACAGGCTAGAGCCAGTATACAAGCAAAGAAGGCTGAAGAGATTCAGGAGGTAGTCCAGAGCACAAAGTGGGAAACAAGTAGCTTACCCAGTGCGAAGTTGTCCATAGCTCACAGAATCTTTACAATAGCCAGTAGATCCGAACTGACCCTTCCACGTCACCTGATCTGGAAAGCAACAAGTGTAAAGAGTTGCCCAGTATCTCTCAGGCTGAAATGGGGCTCCCCCCATTAAATTTCAGATTGTAATACTTTATCAAGCCTAATACATCATAGATTTTGTAAAAATATAATGTTGGCTGCAAACTTCACTCCTGGAAAATGGCCCTCCACTAGGTGACAGAATTATGACATCACCACTCTGCTCCACTCGTCATGTCTAGGAAAAATTTGTGGCTATTCTATTAGGCTTTCATTCTTCTCTCTGTCTGACAGCTCTGTTGCTACCTGTCAGAGGTCTGCCAGGTTCCTATGGCAAGCAAAGCTGAAATCTTTTAGATGAGAGGAAGAATGCACTGATTCTCCAACACATGCTCTAGAAAACATGGTTTAATTATGGTTGATGGGTCTGCCATAAATTCATTGGAATAAATGATGGTGGAAGTGGTGGCTCTATCAGTTACAGTGTCTGCATATCATTTTCTAGAGAACACAAGATGGAGGGTACACTTGCACTCATGTCCTGCAGGCAATCATGTAGTGGTTGGTTACTGTGTGAACAGATTCTTGGAACAGATAGGGTTTTGCTCCAGTTCAGCATGGTTTTTATATTCTTATGCGTGTTCCTGGATGCAGGTGGCCATGGTGACCAGAAATGCAGTCCATCACACCTATTATATCAGCTCTCCCTTTCCATGGAGACAAATGACCTTGTTAACCTCACTTATGGTGTTGTAACCTTTTGGACTAGACCAGATAGCAGAATTTTACTCTTAATAAGTGCTGAGCATTCTCACTGCTTCACTTAGCAAATCCCATGATCAATTGCATAAGACAGTATTCCTTTAATTTGGTATATGATCCTTTCATTGAATGCAGTACATTGTTTTAGAACTTGCTGTGGGAAGCCAATGGAACTCAATCAACACCTGATCTGGAAAAATTGATTTGCCACATTGATTATTAAGGTGCAGGCTTAAAGGACCAAATTGATCCCTTTTGTAGATTAGTGTCACAGCCTCTTTTTATGTGAAACTTCCTTTAAATTAGTCCACTTACGAATACAGTAGGGTGTCCTTCTGTGAGGTCATTTTGAAATTTTGAGTAGAAATGATTGTTGACATATCGATATTTAAGACTTCAACACACATAACATGGTGCAAACCCTACAGAACAAGCATGAATAGGACTGCGCTATAAAACAATTAATACAGTGAATTTAAGCATTCATGTGTTTAAACCATATATGACAAGGAACCCCTGATTAACTGAGAAAAAATTTCCATGATTTTATTTTCAAGCTTCTTTATCCCATTTGGGATCCATGAATTTTAGTGGCAATCCATGACTTTTAGCACTGTGTCCTTACTGACCATGGTAGCACCTGTGGCCCTTTTTCTTATAACTGTCAGCTTCCAGATATTGAAAACTGACTGTGTGGAGAGCAAATTCTTATAAACCCTCCTTTCTCAGACCCAAGCAAACTACCCAAATCTTGCAGCTCCTCTTTGGGAGCTCCAAACAGCCTGGAGCTTAGACAGATATTCTCTTTCTCCACTGGCCACAGTATTCCTGATCCTTTTGGAATCAGAGCAGCAGAAAGTAAATAATAACTAATCAATCATACAATGATGGAAATGTGTATGCATAGAAAAGTACAGTGCCTTCTCATGGCAATGTCCAAGGTTTCACGAAGACTAATAAGACAGCCAATTAGAACCTCTTCTTCCTTTCTGATAAAATAATGGATCGCTTCCTGTGTCATAAACTGTACATTTGCAGAGATAAGCAACAAAGTGCTTAAGACTATATCTTGGCCACATAGACAATGACTTCAAATCTACAAAATCTAGTTGTGCCTGTATTTGGCACCATTGAAAAAACAATGAATCTTTTTATTCTTAAAATTTGAAAAATGTGTCTACAAACTCTGGAGTACATTATCAAAAACATTATTCATGAGAATTTGAAAATGTGTGTTATAGTTCACTGCCAAACCAAAGAAAGTCAGTGACAATCACCATTATCATTGATGACTTCAATATTTTATGTTGCTAAGAAATTGTTGTATTTACTGAGACTGTCGATTTTCTTTCTCTTCACGTGAACCTTTCAAGATTCCACATGTGACAACTTTAGATTTTTTTCTTCTTCTGGACAACTCTTAAAGTTACAAGAATCACATTGTCTCTTTTCATCTGGCCACCCTACTTCAAAAGGAGTGATACACAAACATGCGAAGCAAGGCTATGCATGTTTACCTAAAAGCAAGTCACACACTGTTCAATGGTATTTACTCCCAATAAATCTGCATAGCCACAGAAATAGTAACTGAGATCCTGCATCATGCTTGCTTAGTGTAACTCTACACTCATGCAGTTTCACAGTGATTGTGCTACACCATCCTTCTGCCAAGTGTCAGCATTATGTGCCAGCTTTTGGTCCCTTTGTGCAATGGAGAATGCCCAGTGGCTGCTTCTGCAATAAATGGGGATGGTGGTGGCTGAAAGCTGGACTTTGGAAGGTAAGGGAGGACAGGTACATTCACCCAGCTTGTGGAAGTTTACAGTACTTCATCCTGCTCCGTGATCTATGCCATCATCCATTAAAGTTACAGGAGACCCATGCCATATCCAACCCGGCAGCCCTAGAGTATGGAGTATGTGTATGTACACACCCACCCCCAAGCCACCCTTCCCACATGCACACGTGTGTGCACGTGCACACACACACACATTGCGACACTATAGGGTAAGAATCATGTGGTTCTCCAGATGTTGCCAGAGTCTCAGCAGGGCTGATCATTGCCTCTGCCAACAACATCTGGAGGGCCACATAATTCCCATCCCCAATATACATTTCAAGAGGGTAACCCTCCAACCCTACTAATTGCAGACTGCTCACTGAATTCTATGGGATATTCTTCTTCTTTCATTACCCACTGTGCATTAGTGGTACTGACCCAGTAATGGCTTAACAACTGCACACTGCCAGTTAACTATTTCCAAACCTTCACTCAGGATAAGATACTGATATTTCAACAGAGTATATACTTCCTTCGTAAATATTAGCATTTCACCAGGTGCTTCTGCTGTTATCGTTCTTCTTGCTAGGATCATGGTGATTTTCCTTCTAACTGTAACTCTGCATTTTCTAGAGTTTTCCATCTCAATGAAATAAATGCCTGGTGAATATTGCCTAGCATCTCTTTGACCAAAGATTTACTGCTGCAGCTGTCAAGAAAGCATCCTAGACAGCACAATACAAAAACTCCATTGGCTCCTTGTTCTAAACTGCTTGAAGACACATGGGGATTATGGATGCCACTCATTTGCCTTTCCCTCTCAAAAGCCAGCAGAAAAAGCCGCTGTCTGGCCCATAGAAGCCAACCAATTGCAGAGCGCTGTATAAACCCTCTTCTGTTAGTAATAAATAAAGGTCTCCCTGTAACTCAGTGGCTCTGTGTATCCTGGCTGCAATGTTGAGCCTTTCCACTTGGCTGCTCTCATTAAGAGACCTGACATGACTAATGTGACTAAACATGATCTCATTCACTGGTTGGCAGATAAACCTATTAAACACTGGCAAGAACCTCATTTCAAGAACGGGACCATCATCTCTCTTGCCTAATTTGGATGACTTGTTTAGAGAAAAACTTGGGATTTCTACCCCTCCCCTTCTCCTTCCACCCCCACAAAGTTGGCAGTTCTAGTCTGTACAAGGCAGAAGATTTTAAAATGTAAGGCAGCGTTATGGATCTGGCAAGGTGGCAATAAAGCAGAGATGAGAATTATGTTGCCTTCTGGATGATGAGGTACTGCAACTCCCAGCATTTGTCACCTTTTGTTATACTGCCAAGACTGTGAGGCTGATAGTCCAACAACATCTGCAGGGTTGTATGATTCCCACAGCTGCTGGGATGAGTCTGAGGGTTTATTCAGGCTGATTGAAAAGTCCCAGATTTTGTTCTCGTTCTTTCTGATTTTATACTGGGTTAAAATACACTGACCTGGGGAACAGGTATTTAAAAAATCTCTGATTATTTCAGGAGCTAACAGAAAATATTCTGGGATAAACACAATGTGTGTGAAAGAATGAGAATAAAACTTGGTATTTTCTGGTCTTTTTAATCAGTCTGGATGTACCCATATTTGGACTAGTGACAAAATTTTGAGACTTATTCCTTAAAAATAAATGTTATTCAATATAGAGCTTAAGAAAAGGTCATTGACCATGCTAGCTAGGGCTTTGGGGAACTGCAATTCCCCCCCTCAACGCCCCCCTCTTCTTCAAGTTCTGGATTTTGATTGCAAGCTAGCGATACCTGCTAAGAAGGAAGCCCAAAATAGTTTGATAGGCTTTACTTCTGGGTAAATGGATATCCGATTGGATCTTCGTGAGCAGTTGGGATGCAGAGAGGGAGAGTGAATCAGAGGAGCCAGGGTGATGGTTTACCTTAATCTCCCACCAAGAGAGGGAGTATTGGCTCCAGCTTGACTTGATGGGATGTGGGCCTTTAAGAGGCTTGGCTGAACTCCCACAGCTTGTCATTCTGAAAGGCAGGAATGGAAGAATGTCCCTCCTTGGTATATAAATGAATGGAGCATCTGGTGAGGCACCAGAATCCCATGCCAGGCTGTAGTTGTGCCCTTCTACCAAGGACTGGTATGCTTTCCACTTTGAAAAAAAAAAAAAAATTGGCCTTAGGCCCTTGACCTTTTGCTGAAAGACAGATGCTTCTGTATATTTGTCATGCCTTATTATGAGTAATACATGCGAGCATATGATTCCTGGGTATTATATGCTTTCATGAGCCTCTCTCTTTCATCTTTGCTGATCGGGATCCTGCTCTCACTTTTATGAATGTTCTCTTCCTGTCCCCTCCAGCTACCCCACCCATGTCTTCTGTATTCAAGAGACCGGCTAGATGTTGTTGTTGTTTATTCCAGCTCTGCTCCTATGTTTTTAATGGGAGATTGACACATAAAAATGGAGAAGGTAATTGTTCATTACCCCTGCTGTTGGAAATAAATGAAGTGAAATGTGACACAGGCAGAGACTGAATTGCAATCCTTGTATTTCAGAAATTATTTCTTTTTTGAAAAATGTCAAAAACAAAAATTGTGTATTTTTTTTTTAAAAATATAACCATTGTATCTGTAAACACTGTGCCTGGGCACAGATCTAATGACCATTGCAAATGAAGTATTGGGGCAACATTTCTCATTTGCTTGAAACATGGGGTTGTGGGATGTAACAGCCCCCCCCCTTCCACTGTAGTCAACAAGCACAGTGATCACTGATCTATTGAACTGATATATTTAGAAAGAGCGTTTGAAGGAATATCTCTCAGTCTATTGAATTTAAAGCTGTTTCAGGCATTCAGACAGTGCCCCCCTCCCCAGCCAAATTCTCTAAGGTAAATGCACTAAAATATTTTGCTGGAGGGGATACTTTACTTTCAAGATTCATGCCTTTGCATAAGGAATATACCCAAGGAGGAGGAGAAAGAAAGACTCAGAGATAATACATTAAAAAAAAACAACCTTGTCTTTAGACACTTTTTTAAAATGAAAAAAACAGTTGTACAGCTTTTAACATTTTAAGTATATCTGAGCATATAAATATATTCAGACTTTTAAAGAAATCAATATTTACATCTCCCAACTTTCTGATACCATATCAGTGGAAGACAATATCCTTTGCTACTTATCTCAGACATCTGCTCCAGATAAGTCTTCTGTTAATTATGCTGAAAGACAGGAGAAGAAGCTTGTTTTGATGAGTTGTTATTAAGCAAACTGGGTTTACAGAAACAGATAAACACACACCTAGAGAAACATCTTGCTACTTCTTTGCAATAGTATGTTTCAAGTTTCTATGACAGACCTTTTGCTAGCAGGTTTTCCTAAGTAGTCAGCTTCTCATATCCCTGAAAATAGGACTGAGATCAGCATTGGTAATATCCTAGTAAGGAAATGCATACTGGACTGAGGGGCAGGTAATCACAATGCAGTAAGTCACTCTAGCGCAGATTTTTCTGACCATTTGCTACCTCCCTTTCATTTTCTTCCACAGCCCTGCTGTAGGATCTCACTTTACTCTTAAAAAATTATATTGAAAAATAAGCAATGCATGCTATTATTAAGAGGGATTCTTGCCAGGAGGTAAAGTAAACAAATAAAATCAAGGGAAATTTGCTCCCAGAAGATCTGCTTACATATTCCATGGACTGGGGATAGTATAGCTTTAAGCTTATTGAAATTGTCTTTTTTTTCTTCCCTCCCTTCTCCTGGGTTCTAAGAAAATGTGCCTAAAGCTATTATCGTATCTATCGACTCTGTGGGATTTAAGGGACGTGGCTCCTTTCCCCAAGTGGCAAGAAAATGACCTCTACAAGGCAAAGTTCAAGCTAAGCAAAAGCTCTGAGACCGACATTAGAGACCTGTCAGTTGCTTGGTAGGATAAAAGTGTAAAATTATATGGGACGCACAGTTCAGTCACATCAAACAGTACAGAAATGTTTACTGAATGAGCGACACGGTTGCTAATTACACTTTCCCCTTAAGTATGCACATTATGATGGGCAACAAATACCAAGAGATTCCTGTTCGGGAAAGCTTCTAATAAGTATGCAACAATTACTCTGGGCATGTTTTTGCACCTTGATTTCTAACGGTACTTATTTATATTAAAAACACAGTTTTGACTGGTTGTCATTTACACTATGTTTTACCTTCAGACCTCCCATGTGAAATTATGCATTTTTTTTTTTACATTAAAAAATTGCCTTTCACTTAAATGAGCCAATAATGGGGAAAGAAACAGATTCTTTGCTTGCTCCATGTACAGCATATATAAAGCCTTTCAGTAATTAAGTCACCTTCTGATGTTCAAGTTATACAGACAGTGAGATCTGTCTAATAACCATGGGAGACATCCAGATGAATAAATAGATGACTAAGGTGTCCACACACACATACACACACACACACACGGAGAGAGGGAGTGAGGGAGGGAGAGATAGAAAGAGAAGGACTGAGGATGTTGCCTAGCTCACCCTTAATGTTTCAGTAGCCAGCTCTGCCCTGAGTTCCACCCTTCCTGAATATTGTTTTAACCAGAGGAGAATTTTAGAAAGCCTGCACAAGCTGACACAGCCCTTTGTTGCTATAAAGATTGCCTTATTCTTTCCCCTCTCCCTTGCTATGTTATCCCTTGGTAAAGGGATACATAGGATTGCTTTAAGATTCTTTTCTTGTGTTGTTTCACAGGTATTCCTGCATGTTGGTAAGAGACGACACAAAAATGAATCTTGGTGCAACCCTATAAACAATCACAGCTTTTCAGTTTGGGGAGTAGGGACAAGATATGCATTAGGTTACACGAACATGAGCAACGTTTGGTACAGTATTATAAAATGCTGCTCCAAAATGAAGCATTTCATCAATACATATGTTCATACCAGTAACATGGGAGAGGGGAGAGAAGTAGAGCTTTGCCCTGCCAGTAGGCAAATGGAGGGAGTGAGGGATGTTGGCAAAATCTGCTAGTACCTTTTCTGAGGCTTGACAGCTGCTGGGTTTTAGTGAAGAGAACAGCCCAATGTGTCCCACCCAAAAAAGGACACAGGTGTATGTGAGGCTTACTTGTGCATATGCAACTAACAGGAAGCCAGCCAGTGTACAATTGATGTGACTGACATTTGTACATTTGAGGAAAAGAAAGCATATAGGTTCATTCTTTCCCCTTGGTACAAATAGCTGCCCTATCTCTCTCACAACAGACACTTTAAAAGTATTGTGTACCCAATGGTTGACTATGGCAATAAAGGCACTTTAGAGGGACTGTTGAGATTTTCTACCTCATTTGACATACTTGTATACTTCATCTTAGTTGGAAGGTGCAATTTGCTGATCTACCATAAGTAGCCAGGGGGCTTGAGCCAACATCTAGGAAGCTATTTTGCCATTTTGTTTTGCAAGAAGAAGGGAAGATGCAAATGCACCAAACACAAGCTGAGAATCATGCAGCTCTCCATAGAATGTTGGACTAAAATTCCCAGCATGTCTCACTACTGCCTATTCTGGCTGCTGGGACTTGCAGTCTGACCAATGGGGTGAATGATTCCCATCTGTTATCTAACAGAACTGAGGCCCAGTCTTTTACTTATTCTGTTAAGACATAACAGCTTAGTGGACCTCTGTTCAAAAAAGGCCACTAGGTATGTCTATTTATATGGCTTTTATTGATTCTTTTCACCTAGTGCACCATCTAAATCTAATCAGCAGCGTTGCAGACATAAAGGCTGTTATGCTGCTTCTCTAGTTCTTCTCTAGACCATTTCAGAAGTCTGTGCACTCTTCTTCAAGGTAATGGTCAGATATCTAGGGGGTTACAGCTGTGCTTTGATCTACAAAATGTGAAGATACTATAAACTGATCTGTTAACACATTTCTTTGATACTGACTCTGAAGTTTCCAGCTAGAATTCTGTATGGAAGTTACATCTTTGTAAGTGGACTTATGTATGCAAGAATTAGATTTCAGCAGTTTTGTAATATCCACGTCCAGGAGCGAGCTGCTGTTACATTCTGTGTAGTAGAGCCAGCAAAGTGACTATTGTGCACTGAGACCAATGAACAACGTGACTGACACACATTGGGCACCAACATACATCAGATGGTCTCTCCATTGTCCTGATGACGCATGTTTGCAATCCACTAACAAAGTTTCTCAATGCCTCTGCTACTTAGTATACATAAAGTAATGTTAAATAAAAGGTGATACAGGATTCCAGCATTCATCCACAAATTGGTCCGCTTACAGAGAGAACAGCCACAACCCCTGGCCAACTGCATCTTCACATATGGAAAATGGCCAACCCAGATTTTGCTTTTCCTGAAGTTTGTATCATTATGCCTGAACTCAAAAGTTTATACTATTTGTGGTAATTGACATCATACAGACCTCCAAACATTATTGAATGTAATTTATAACAATTCCCATTAGTGGATATGCTGGCTTGGGTGCTGGGAGCAGTCAGGCCTGCCAAGAATAGGCTAAGGCTCTGGAGTTTAGACAAACAAACAAACAAACAAACAAACAAACTGACCCATGGAAGTTTTGCTAATTTCTTAAAGGTCCCTTGAGTCTTGGGAGGGGGCATACAGTAGCTCAGATACTATATTTCCCAGCATAGTGTAAGAGCTCCGGAAGCAAAACTCTGCTATAGCCCCTGCTCACAACTCCCCAGGATGGCACTTTCTACTCATATCAGCCAAGATAACGTCATTGGTCTGTATCTAGCTATGAGGCACTGAATATCCTCCAACATTTCACAGATAAAAACCAGAACACATGTATTCAAGCAACATCACAGTGTGGTCAAGATGTTAAAAGTTATTAATGAGGAAGAACACACAAGCTAGGAGAGCCTGAAATATTTTACCTTTGCGTGAACCTATTGGGAGGGGCAACACTCTGCCTCCTCCTTTCCTCCTATTGTGCTGAGTGCAAACTACTTTTGCACTTTTAATTCAGTTTGCAGCAACTGAAGCAAGCCAGGGTGAAAGGAGATAGTGGAAGGAGGCGAGAGAAACTAGGGCATTTTAAAAGCAGCTGAAAAAATAAGATAACACAGAATTAATCAGAGCTGTCCCTGTTTGGCAGGGGGGTTGGGGGCTATGGCATTGTTTCTATTCTGTACTGTTTACCTGGCTACTTTTTGGCATTTTAAAAAAGATTTGCTTTAAATGGCAATTCTTTCCAAGTTTGAAAAATGGTTATCTGTTTCTATGAGAAGATACATTTGCATACCTGAGTCAGCTAATCACATGTCCATGTACAATTCACTTGCCTAAGCCCTTCTGGCAGTGGTGAATTGTACTTAGCTTATTTAATTAATTGGCACAGGCTAGCTTAAAATTACACCGTTCATCCCCGCAGAATATTTACAGATTCTGTAGACACGCATGCACACACATACCGTCAAACAACATATTATGACAGTGGCACACCATGCCAAGACATGGAGGTCCTGAGAAATTGTTTGATTAGCCTGTGTATTGTAAAACATCTTTCTCTTGGCAAGTACTTAAGCCTGCAAGAGCTGCCAAATTCAAGCTGCTATGGCTCACACCATAAGTCTTCTCGCAGTCCTCTGGGCCACTCTATAAGAATAGCTACCATTTTGCTGTCACTGTCACTTCACATATTCAGTCTCTAAAGCTCTGTTTGTTGTTTCATTCGGTTCTATGTCTCCCTTAGGAACTTCTTCATTTTAATATAAATAGAGCGCTTTATCATGCAGTGGCAAAGAATCGCGGAAGACACAACTCTCAATATTACTGGAGATGATGCATACAGATGAATTTAGCAGGAGGTCACAAACAAAGGGGCATAATGAAAGAGAACTCTTTGCAAGTGATAGAGAGACAGATATGACTGCAGGTGATATATGGTTATAAGGCACTAAATATAGCTGTATTTTATATGAATGGATGTCTTACACTTCATTTTTATCATTTAGGAAAAGTTTATGAAAAATAGAAAACGGGAGATATAAAGAGTCTTGGTCACACTAATAATTTTTTCACTGGCATTTACAAAGATCAGAGCTATGGCATATTTAGTGAAGCTTTTTTTGATAAGGGCTGCAAGGCAGACAAGCAATTCTTCTCCCTGTAAAGCAGGCCATAGACTCTATCTAGGAACAGTGTAAATGGAGATTTTGATATGAGTTTTGAATCAGTGGCTCCCTGTCAGTAATGTTTTTGAAATGTATGTATTTCATTATTTATTGTATTTTGTTATTTATTTCATTATTTGTTGTTCAAATGAGCTCAGAATGCACAGCCATGCAAAAACCAAATAAAAACAAATACCCTTACCATTTCCATTTTGTAGTATAGTAATAAACTGTGCAATATGCTCATCATGACAGTCTAAAATCACAAGAAGCAGGAGTTTTGTAAAGCAAATGGGTCTTAATTTCCCATTTCAGGTCAAGCTAGTCTGAAAGACTACATGGTAACAGGAGAAGCTTGGTAACAATGTATGCTTACTGGGAGAAAACCACAGTCCTGTCCATCAGCTGCTCTGAGAACTTCAGCTAAGCCTGGAGGACACAGAAAAGCAAAATCTTGGGGTGATGAAAAGTATTCTAATCTTCTGTGCAGATATTAAAAAAATAAAAATAAACCTGGGTCTGCAATCCTGTTGCTGCACGTGCCAACTAATTAAATGAGCCCTAGTCAATTAATTTGCTCTCAATTTTTATTGGCTGACTGAATTCTTTAATTGACTAAGCTCTGCACAGATGCACATACTTCTAAAATCATATTTAAAAAAAAATCCTCAGCACCTTTATTTTCTAGATTATGTATGCATGCCTTGAAGAAAGAAGAAGGATTCTAAAACAATCGGAATTACTCTTTTAATACAATCATCACCATCCGCAGTTTTTTTAAAAGTAACATCTAAGTAATCTTTTCTTGCCTGATCCCCTTCCAGGCCACCCTAAGAACCAGCTACCAAATCAGGTGAAGGAGATCTGTTCACCTGCCAATTGGGGTACATTTATACACACACACCATCCCCCAGTGAGTGAAGCTGCAGCAAAGACTTGTGAGGGGGTCTTGCTTCTGATGGTCACAGCCTTGCTTGCTGGCAGGAGGGAGCAAAATACCCTTCTCTGATCTGATAACCGGTTAAATTGACTTCTCCACTTGATCAAGCAGCTGGGTCTTAAGGTAGACTGAGGTGACATGAACACTTCATAGTCTTACTGAACACAAATCAGTTACAAATCTGTTACTGTAGGTCACATGTTTCAAACACAAGGTCCACAGGCTGAATCTGGCCTGTCAGGCCATTTTATGTGGTCCTTACATCCCTCCTGCAGCTGCAGCACTCCCCCCGCCTGGCAATCCTGATCCCCACATTGTAGGCCCCCAATTGCCGGTATTCTGAAGAGGGGCCCAGCAGCCAGCACTCGTGATCTGCTTCTACTTCTGACTGCCCCTCTGTCCAACTCTTGCAAGCTGCACAGAGTGTTGCCATGGTAACCCATCGCAATACTCTGATGGCGAGACTTGGACAGAGGAGCAATCAGAAGTAGAAATAGATTACGAGTGCTGGGTGCTGGGCCCCCCTTCAGAATACTGGGAGCTGGGGATGCACAATGTGGGGATCAGGCTCACCAGGTACAAAGAGGGGCAGGGGGGCAGAAAGAACCACAGGGGAAGGGAGGGGAGAGCAGAAAGAGCCACAGAGAGGGTCTGGGGGACTGAAAGAGGCACACTTTGGATATACTGACCAATTCTATGTCACTTTACAGAGGCATGGCGACCATAAACTACAATCAGAGCCTCAAAGTGTCCAAGAAAAGAAAAGTCAATGCAGACGGAAGGCAATTTAAAAACCAGTAATAATCAAATACAGAGGCAATTATTTAATACAATAAAAGAGTAGATACATTTATATAATCTTACAGATACAACCAGCCCTTTTGGGGCAACCATAATGCTGATGCAGCCCAAGATGAAATTCAGTTTGACCCCCCTGCTTGTACGTCACGGATCCATAGCTGCAGTATTCAGTATTAGCCTTTGTATCAGCAAAAAGAGAGGGAGAGAGAGAGAGCAATCTTATTAAGTTGTGATAGTATTGTTACTACTACTATTAGCAAGTGATATGTGAACATAACCTATTGGAAATTGTATTTTAACTCACTTTTCATATTTAGGTGGAAGTCATTTGTTCATTTATGTTCATGAAATCTTTCTGCCTTCTTGCACACATGTGCAGCAACAGCAGTCATATTAGATCACAACATATTTAACATTGCATCCTTTTCCCCCATATCTTTCATAACAACATCATGTCACCACACACTCTTCTCAGTTTAACTCTTTTTATTTTACTTTTGTTTAGTGATTCAGAACAGCTAGTAAGGGTGGAGACAATAGCTACAACACAAGAAATAGAGAAGGAAAATCTAAAAATGAAATCTTTTCATGTGCACTATAAGAGTGGTCATATAACTGAGGGTTACCCAAGTAATTCTTAGTAGAATTGTAAGGTGAGTGAATAATATTAATATATCATCTACAGTGGCATGTATTCAACTAGAAATTGACACCTGTGTAGGGGCATAAATGCTGACTTGTTCTGTGCTTGCATGGTAGAAACAGGGCAACTTGGGGGGAAAAAACTTCTTTGATTTGAGGTGCTGTGAGGAAGTACACATTTTTTTTGTTGTTGATTTTTGCAGACAAGCTAGTGAAATGTCAGCTAGACAATGCTGCTGTTAGGTAGATTTGCAAATGGTTGATTGACCCAAACCCAAAGGGGGCTCACCAATGGCTTCTCTTTATTGAGATAAGTGGTTAGTGGGGTGCCACAGGGTGCTGTCCTGCGTCCAGAGCAATTCAACATTTTTATAAGTGATTTGGATGATGGAATAAAGAGCATGGTTTTATCAAATCTGTAGATGACACCAAATTAGAAGGGGTAGCTAATACCTCAGAGGACAGGATCAGAATTCAAAATGACCCTAACATATTAGGAAGCTGGACCAAAACTAACAAAATGAATGTCAACAGGGATAAATGTAGGGTACCACACTTAGAAAAAAAAATAAAATGCTCAGATATAAGTTGGGTGACCCTGGCTTGACCTGAGAACATGTAGAAGGCATCTAGGAGTCTTAGTAGACCACAAGCTGAACATGAGTCAACAATGTGATGTGGCAAGTAAAAAAGCCAATGTGATTCTAGGCTGCATCAGTAGAAATATAGTGTCTACACTGAGGGAAGTAATAGTACCACTCTGTTTTGCTTTGGTCAAACTTCACCTGGAATACTGTGCCCACTTCTAGGCACCACAATTCAAGAAGAATATCGACAAGCTAGAACACATCCAGAGGAGGGTGACCAACTGTGGAATTCTGCTTTCTTTTCCCTTCTCTATTCAGGGAAAGAAAAAGAGATAAAGCTGCTCCACAGTCAAAGCCCTAGTGGGGAAGCTTTTCCTTGTGCTTCATTCAATGGTATTGATGGGTGTTGATGGGCTCAGTGATGTCATTTGACATTTGAAGGTCACCCACAGTCACAGTAGTTCCCTATCACTGGTTTAGGGCCCAAATACCTTAGAATCACTTCCATTTTAGCCTACCTGTACATTAATGTCATCATCAGAGGCTCTTTTCCATACTTCCCACTTAATAGGAATAGAGAAAGACTATTCAGTGGTAGTTACCCCACTTTTAGGATGTTCTCCCCAGGGAACTAAAGCTGTTACCTATAGCTTATCTTTTCCAAACAGGGAAACATGCTGATTTTCTCAGGTTTCCTAAAAAAAAAAAAAAGATTTTAAGCTTGCATTGTGAACTGGCTTCATTCTGTTTTCTCTTCTTTTCACTGGTATTTTGTATGTTATGATATTTTAATTTGAAGTTGGGTAACTCTCGATGATACCTTTTATTTTGAAGATCAGGTTATAGCGTGATTAATATAAAGATAGATATAGGGTCAATAGACCCAGTAAAAGTAATTTACTATTGCAATTTGGGGGCTGAACCTAAGGCCACTCAATGAGTTAATGACAGTAGGGCTGCAGTCTTACACCTACTGACTTACTAGAGAGCTCTAATGTAATCAATTGGACTTATTTTTGGCATGTACAGCATGGGGCTATAACTACCATCGTATAGGACCTGTTTTGCTACCCTGTAAACTATAAATTCTGTAAAATATAAACTATAAAGGTGACAAACTAACAGATAATTTATTGTTAAACAGAAGTTACTAGTTGTTTCTCAATGATCCGATTTTTCTGTTCATGAATATTTGCAATGTTCTAATATCTTGAACAGTTGTGATGCTTATATTTATATAAAGTGACAAAGTATTATTATGATATTGCATGCTCATTTCTAAGGAAAGAATATTTTTTAAAAAACTGCACAGCTGGCTAAAACAAATGCAAACTAATTTGTGCTAATTTAAAAACATAAGATAATGTTACACTGTGCATCATACCTCAAATACTGTGTGTATATACAAATGTTCCAAATATTTGGAAAATGCCAAGATCCAGTTACAAATTCAAAAGTTGAAAATATGAGACCATGAAATTCAGTCGTTAGAATGCAGAACATTTGTAGGTTGTAAATACCACAAGACTTCTTGTATTGCATAAATAGAATTGGCAAGTGGTTATTTTTCTAGTTTTATGTTTCTTTAATCTTTATGTCCATTCATTTAATGATTTCTGACCCACCATTCCCAAGATCAGAGTACTTAATAACAACACGTACACATATAAAAATACTGTAAAATCCCTATAAAATATGATTCTAGGTTCTTCTTTATCACATTGGAGGACAGAGAATAAAAGTGAATATTTAGAGAGAAGAAACAGTCTCTTGGAAGTTTTTCAAACAATGAGAGCTTAGAAAAGAATATATTTTGGATTACAACATCCAGTATTCCCCGGGCAGCATGGCAAACTGTGAGTTGAAAGTGTTTGTTGGATGTCTACTGATGTTAATGTTTGGTTGTTCTTTAGTAGAGCAGCAGGGGAGGAGGGCTTTTTATATTGCAAATAAATATTTGAGCCAATGAAGCTTTTAGTTTATATATAATATATGGAATTGTCTGCTGTTTTATGCATCTAGTCAAGTGGACTGTAGTCTATGGAATGTTATAAAAAAGTGAAAATCTTCAACTGACTTTTAATTACTTTCATGCTATTCTTTCTCTAAATACCTGTTCTAATTATCATCAAATCACTGTTTTTATTTTTTTAACTTTAAGGCACCATCTGCCACCAACAATAGGAGAAGCCTATTGATTTTAAACCTAACATAGGTTTCTTGAACACATCCACTTCACCCCTAAAGGCAACAGAATTTGGGACTAGATAGACCTCTGGCTTGGTTTAACATAGGGCCTTTCCACACTACACTGTTATAGTGCTATTATTCCACTTTCAACATCCTATGGAATCCCAGGATTTACAGTCTGGAGAAGGTCATTTAGAATTCACAGCCAGAGAGCTTTTTGGTCTCAGTAAACTACAAATCCCAGAATTCCACAGGATGTTGAAAGTGGAATAATAGTACTATAACAGTGTAGTGTGGAAAAGCCCATAGTTTTTCTTATGAACTTTTGTTCTTAAGCTCACAGACTGAAACGCTATGAAGCAGGGCTCTAATGCCAATCATTCCATTGCATGGTTATGAAGTGTGGGATTCTGAGCAGTGAATTGGAAACATGAGTCTTCAGCTACACTCACTTCTATATCACTCTGCTCACCTCACAACCCATCTTGGCCATCATGTGCAAGAGAAGGGAGACACCAGGGGAGGGGAAAAAAAACAAAACCTAGGCAGCTTGGTGAAGCTTAGTCCTTAGACCTGCC
The DNA here is from genome assembly GCA_030412105.1 of Cyclura pinguis. Classification (NCBI taxonomy): domain Eukaryota; kingdom Metazoa; phylum Chordata; class Lepidosauria; order Squamata; family Iguanidae; genus Cyclura; species Cyclura pinguis. The sequence continues at coordinate 186,223,633 of CM059603.1, forward strand.
TTGGCCAGTTGGGATGGTCAGTGCTCTTTATTGACTCATACAGAATTCTAGAGCTGGAGGGAATTCCAAGGGTCATCAAGCCCCAACAACCTGCCAATGCAGAAATCCACAGATAGAACATCCTTCACAGATGACCATCTAAAACTTATAAAGGAGAGTCCACCACTTTCTGAAGAACCATATTCCACTTTTAAAACTATTTCATCCAAATGTGTTCTTAATGTTTACTCACAGTATCATTTCATGTAATTTAAATTCATTGGTTCAGGTCCTCTCCTCTGCTACAGCAGAAAACAAGCTTCCTCCATCTTCCATGTGATATCCTTGGGACAAGATGGTTATCTTCTCTACGCCATCTAAATAAACCTAGTTCTACCATACTGTTCCTCATAGGGATTGGTTTCCAGAACCTTTAGGATCTTGGTTGCTCTCTTCTGGGTATGTTCCACCTTGCTGATTTTCTTCTTAAACTTTGGACACAGTTGTCCAAAATACAGCCAAAGCAGAATAGATGGGATTATCACTTCCCTTCAGAAACTTAGCTGTGTTAGCTTGGATCAGTTTGCAAAGGGATATTGCAGCACTTTTGAGACTAACTGAAAGTAGTTTGTAGCATAAGCTTTTGTAGACTGAATCTACTTTCTCAGAAGCATCTAATGAAGTAGACTGAATCTACAAAAGCTTATGCTACAAACTTCTTTCAGTTAATCTCAAAGGTGTTAACAATATCCCTTTGCATATCACTTCCTTTGATCATTGTAATTTTTAATGCATCCTTGAAAAGTATTACTTTTTGGCTGCCCCTGCACACTGCTTACTCATGTTTAGCTTCTTATCTGCTAACACATCTCTATCTGTTTTGCCTGTACTCTTTCAAGGCAGGTGTCACTCATTCTATATTTCAACATCTGATTTTTTTTTCTGCATAATTGTTGAAACTTCCATTTGTCCTTGTTGAAATCACTCTGTTAGTTTTGGCCTAATTCTCCAATCTGTTGAGGTCATGTTGAATCCAGATTCTGTTTTCTGAGGCATCAGTTACTCTCCCAGATTAGTGTCATTAGCAAATTTCATGAGTGCATCTCATGCAAATTTCTATTCCTTCTTCCAAATCATTTATGAAGATGTTGAACACCACTTGTCCCAGGGCAAAACCCTATGGTCTTTCACTTGTCACTTGTCACTTCTTTCAGGATGATGAGGAACCCCTGGTGAGCACTCTTTGGGTTTTGAAGTGAGCCAATCTGATTTACACCTCTTGGCTTAATGTGCAGATTGAGACAACCTAGTCCTTTGGATTTCACTTTTCTCTTTGTGCACAGATTGGAAAATTTACTTTTGTAGTCTTCATATTGACAGATTCACACAATCAGCTTGGTCAGTGGCTTCTATATGTAAGCATGTAACTTTTTAATAGTCTGATTCTATGTTGCCATTTTCAGAATAGAAGCACACTGAATGCATATAAAATGCAGAATTTGGGATAAAACTTGTTCAGAAATATACATATTAAAAATACTTAATAGATTTTCAAATATATATTTAAATACAACATATTGTGTACTTTAAAAAAATCCCAGATTCATATGAAAACACGATGACATAAACATATAAACAAACAGATGTGAAAAATGGAGCACAAATAGATTGATTCATCCATCCTTAATAGACAGTGAAAGGTGGCAAGACAAAGCAGTGCTATGAGCTCAATATAGGAAGAACATTAAAAAAAGAAGCAAATCCTCATCCATTCTGAATTATAATCTACAAACTGAATCTCATGAAAGTTACTTTTTTCCATAACTCAAAATATCCCCCAGCTAACATAGCAACTGGGAATCTTTGGGAATTGTAGTCTTAAAAAAGTAACTTAGATTTAGAGCCCACAATTTCAAACAAAAACTGTTAATTTAAATATTAAAATAAAAAGCATCCAATAACATACCAAAATTGTTTACAAATGCTATTTCCTCAAATCCTGTTAGAAAGTCAGTGCTACCAACACCAAATATATAGCAAAGAAACTGCATACTGCTGCAAAATTCCAAACTTATTTAAAATTGCGGGATATATTTCAACCTCATCAACTAGGTTTATTTTACACACACACACAAACACACACACAAACACACACACAGAGACGCACACACAGACACACACACAATACTTTCATTCCTGTACCACACATTTAAAGGAGACCAGGCTTTCAGAGAAATAGGTTTCTGTGGACTTGTCCTGAAAACCAGCACCCTCAGTTGAGATATAATTTAAACAACACAGCAACAACACATATAACACAGTATATACTGTTATATGTGGGTGGCATCCTGTTGATTGTAGACCCTGTCAATTAATTATTGAATAATGACTCAACACATAAATAAATCCCATTGATTCAGTGGGTCTGCTCTAGTCAGGACTAGCAACAAGATTTAGGTGTGTGTGTATCTCTGGCTATGTATAAAAGGTCATATATTACTTTAAAATGTTGCTTCTTGTGGTGGACTGTACATACAGAAAACTGCCTGTTTGGGACTTCAATCAATACCTATCGGCATAAACAAGAAAGAGCATGATCTCTGACAAAGAAAGTTATATCTAATAAACATGTAAAGAATTATGCTGTCAAGTATGTTCAATTAAATTTTTGAGTTCTTAATTTCTTTCAAGTACAAATGATACTCTTTTTTCTGTGATGCTTGGTGTTCTCCTCTCCCAGAGGTTCTGGTGAACTCTGATTATAAATTATTTTCACATCACGAAATAATCAAATGAAACTTTACTTGCTGATACAGAAATCCTTAGGCCTGGATACAATAACTATTTGTTTTGCTGTATCCAAAGACTGTGTACTGAGCAAGAGTTCCTTTCTTAAGGAATTGTTCAATACTTTAACCTTCCTCTGGCTGTAGGGTTTTTTTTCACCTGTGTAAAATCATCACCACGACACAGCTGTTAACTTCAGCACAGTGGCGCCCTGAGCTATTTCTGTGGTCAGCTTGAGATGACATCTGACATTGTATGGTACAATTTTCATTTACTGGAGCCTTGTCTATTCTGAAAGTCTACAGAAATATCTCCCTGTTGCTGTGATGGGTAGATACAAATTTTGTATATATGATAAACCACATATAGTACTCCATAGAAATAGTATGGACAACATAGGGGCAATTGCAATGCTAAAATCAGTCTAATGCTTGATAGGGGCGATTCATCCTGGGCTTGTTTGGTTCGTTTAACACATGGCATACATGCAACAGCAAATGACTGTTGAGCAGAACATGGATTGTCGAAGAAATATGGGTTGGAATACTCTTCCTTGCAATACATTATATCAAGAAGTGAGAGCCTCCAGCAAAGGTGGCTGCCCTTGGATTCTAATCTGTCCTTTACGGGCCTTCCCAGATGGCTGTACCTCTTTCCCATAACACCCTTGTGTCTGGTCTCTCAACTTTTGCATGTTATTTTTCTTATTCTAAACAGTCAGAATACTTTACCAAAGGTTTATTTAGGCCATTTCTGCACGGGGTAAGTAAAACGGGTCAGTGCGTCCTCCATGGAGGACGTCTGCACCTTGGAGTAGACTGGGTCTGCACTATTTACCATAGATCCGCACCTCAGTCCGCTCCAGAACGACCCCAAGTGGTCCAAGTGGTCCTCCTGATTTTTCCGGTCTTTCAAAATGCCAGTACGCGCCATTGTGTGCCTGCTCTCCGATGCAGATTCACAGGCTTGCACCAATGCGAGCCTACGATCTGCGGAGGGCGGGCTTTAGGCTGGCGAGCTTCACCGGTTGGTGGAGACCCACGACCAACCGGAAGCCGCCATTTTGGATGCCGGAGCAGTGCGCATCTAAGACCACGCACTGCTCCGCCTCACCCTGGACTGGACCGGACCACCAGAAGATCCGGTGAGTTGTGGCAGGGAGCAATTCCCTCGCCATGTGTGGAAATGGCCTAAGTTGCTGTAGGAGTTTTATGTTGAAAACTTAAAAGGTCCCACCCTTTGGCCTTTAGTATCACCTGTAACTGGAACATGTCCCAAAGAATTTCTCTAAAATGGAATTCATCCACTGGGCTGAAAATGATTCCCCTGGCATGATGTAGTATGTTAATTCTGTAAGATTATTCATCTACATGGCAGCAATTTATTCAAGTGTGGAACTTTCTTTCTCTGGTTACTGATGTTAGAGTCACTAGACTCAATAATATTGGCCCACTAAGACTTTACAGATGTAGCACTCTGCTTCCATTTTAGCTGCCATAGGCCTTTTCTGCACATTACTGGATCCTGGTGGCATCCTGCAGGGATCCCGGTTGAGCTTCTCCTGGGAGGAGAGCACAAAGGGGGGGTTCTCCTCCACACTGGCTGCCTATGGGAATGGAGAAGGTGCAGTGCCATGTCTCTTCCTTCCTCAATGCAGCCAGGCACTGTCCCAGGCTGCACTGTAGCAGGAAGTGTAACCACTGCGCTTCCTGACCCTCTGCAGATCAGGTAAGTGCAGGAAGGTGGTGGGAGGGCTGTGCGATCACCAGTCATTGATGGGTAAAACCCGTCAATGAGTTGCAGCATGATCACTCCGCCTGGGGATGGGAGAATGACAGGACATGTATGACATCATGCATAAGCATGGTTTGGGTCCTGTCCTATTCTCATCCCCAATGTGAGACAATGATGTCCTGCAGAAAGGGCCATAGTTACCTCCTGTGTAATCCTGGGGTTTGTAGTTTGGTGAGGCACTAGAACTCTCTGACTGAGATTTCTAAATTTCCCTCCACAAATTGTAATTTCCAAGATTCCATAGGATCTTGCTATGGCAGTTAAATTGGAATCAGACCGCTAATTTCATGGTGCAGAAAAGTGCAAGTTTTCTAAAGAGAAGGAAAAGAGTTGCTGTGTAATCATTCTATATGGATATGGAGGCAGCATATTAATAGGGATAATTTTGACCTCCATGCATTAGAAAGAATGGGGGGCTGTCAGGAAACTTGAAATGCAGATCCAAATTCCAGGGTGGAAGTTTTATAAATAAATTAAAAGTCTATTTGGAATTTTGAGCAAGTAAAATGTGTTCTTGACTTTTGTGAGCATGTCATTAACCAAAGACTTAGGCGCTTTCTGCAGCTTACCTTTTTTTGGCGCTGGAGTGCAGGGATCATGCAAGCAGCCTCCAGTGAGAGGCTCTTGCATCCCCACTGCTTCAGCTCCCCACAAGCTGCCTGCTCCCAAGCAGGTAGTGCTAGAGCCCCGCCTCTTCCTTCCGCAGCGCAGCCTGGGAGTTTCTCAGGCTGTGCTGGGGCAGGAAGTGCGACCGCTGCTGCTCCGGAGGCTCTGCACGCATGACAAGTGCGTGTGAGGCCCTGGAGCAATGCATGATCGTGCACCATTTTCGGCCAAAAGCCAAAAATGAAAAAGTGCGCGAGCAGTACCTGCCTTACCCTGGAACATCACGCGATTGTGAGTGTGTCGTGCAGATCGCTCCTCACAATCATGTGACGCTCCAGGTGCCCTTTCACATGGCAAATGCCATGCGGAAAGGGCCTTAAAACCAGTTCAGGTATTGAGGCTACATGACAAAATCTCACACTTACCAAAGACACCTTTTCACCTGTGGTGTGAGACAGGGTAGAAAAAATATTCATAGTTATTCATTCCCACGTTGAAAAACAGGTTTTCTGACACACTGTGGGGAAAAAACAATAGACAGTGAGAATTTTCTGCATTTTTTTCTGACATTGAAATATCCCAAACTGTTGTGAAGGAATCATTTTAAAAACAAAAACACACGGGGTTTTACTGGGGTGGATGTGAACTGTTTTCTGCACAGAAAATGAGTTACCTGTGCAGAAAACACTGATTCCTGTGCAAAAAAACTTTTTTTCAGCACAGAAAATAGGTGTGTATTGTTTTGATGTGTTTTTCTCCACTGAATAATTCCTTTACACAGCACTTCATGATATTCTGATATGGGGAGAATACTGTAAAGGAATTGTCCTTTTCTCCCACATCAGGAAGAAAACCACCATAATTGTTCACCTTTGAGCACACATGTAGAATAGTCAAGGATTAATGAAGATGAAGTGAAGGAGGCCACAACTTTCAGAGACACAACTTCCTGGAAGTGGTGGTGTTCCGTAGAAGGACAATGTCTTCAGCTGAATCAGGTGGTGTTTGAATCGTGCAAACTGGTAAGCAAGTTTTTGGGGGGTGGGTGCATGGGTGGGATCAATATGAAAATGAAGATGGTGCAGATTACTGATGTGAATGCACATCTGGAAATTCAGTAACTGGACACAAATTCAAAACTTCAAGCTTTCCAAAATGATCTTTCTCCCAACTATAAATAAAACTTCTCCCGTGGTTTCTATTCATGGAGGAACTAGCACATGTCTGTTTGCAGAAGCCCAGTGTTCCTCGTTGGCTAAGGTATGACTACCAACTCCTTTCAACTGATGTAAGCAGTGAGGCACTTAAAAGAAGGCTAATTAGTTATTTGCTATACTTGACAGACAAAAGATGTATGTAAGCATAGGGAAAAGACTGCAAATACAGATATCCCTGATTATGTTATTGTCCAACATTTTAATTAATTTCTGATGTTATCTGTGTATAATTTAAAGGGTTTCTTAAAAGATGTAATAATAACAGGACCGTAGTGTTACTTTAACTAATCACTATCACTGCAGGGTGCTGGAAAATTATGCAGCACTTCTTAGATATGCTCAAACCCTCTGAAGAGAATTACTTTTGCTTCTACTGGACTTAATTTCTCCTTTATTTGCAGAGCTGTGCTGAAAAAAAGTGTGACTTGACTCAGCTAATATACTGCCCAGGAAAAAAAAATGTTTTGGAAACTATCTCATTGTAGGGAGGTGGGCTAAATGATGGCACATGCCTTAGGTTTTCAGTCCTCACATGTAAAATTCATACACATCTATGTCTAAGGCTTAAAGCAGAAGATTGCCTTATCTGGGGGATAAGCAATAGAAGAAAGGGACCACATATGAATGTGACTATGAAGGAAGCAAGAACATAAAGCATCAGCATTCCTATAAGGTGTATCTGTTGGACTGTACTAATGAATGTTTGAATGTTTCTCCACACCATTATAAAACGACATGCAGGAAAGGCCAGACTATTAACCAAACAGCAAAGTGCAGTAATATCACCTCCTCTGTGATCTTAACAAGAACTGAAACAAGTATGGCAGCCCTCATCAATTTGAGGAATCATAATGAGAGATTCAGAGCATTATGCTGACATGCCAGAATGGTGTCAATGTTCTTGATGATTTACAAAAGTTTGAAGACTTCCCTGTTACTAATGGGTCCTTAATTGAAAGAATGAATAGTGCCTGAAAGCAGTATCACTGGCAATTACATGTAAATTTATTGTTAGGTCTGAAGTACTGCCTTTTAAGACTACTTCTTATAGTTACTGCTTCACATAGGGAGAAAAGTACCCCTTTTTTATATATTTGTCACATTTGCATGGCACTGGTTGCATAACATAACCATAATAATAGGATATTATTGTTCTTGTTTGTGATCAAGATTTATCTACCATCACTTTATTCTTTCCTGCCTTATGTGAAGTTTGTTTCTAGGTTGGAAAAGAATGACTAGTACAATATAACCATCCCTAGTCTCTGTTCTGGGTTCAGGGGCATCTAAAATAGGTGCCTAACCTTAGAACTTAAGTATGACTGTGTCCATTTCTACACGACGGCGCTGTCCTGGGATGAGACGTGTTGCTGCCGATCCATTAATCGTGGTTTTGCATGACGTTGTCATGGTCCCTCTGCCCATGTGTCTTCAGCCGTTGCAATTGCAGGGTATACAATTACAGGAAAAAATCCAGTAATGATCCCTAATGGTGCAACACTTCCATTGCCGGTGGCCATGCAGTAAGGGCAGAAGCATGATCTAGGTGCTTCCTTTCTCAGTGCAGCATGGGAAGTGGCCAGCTGCACTGCAGAAGGAAGGAGCATGTCCCTCATGCTACCTTTCTGCAGGCAGCTGTCTAGGTGTGAAGGAGAGCATTGGGGTTGCACTCCCATCCCAGCAGTGGCACTGCCGGGATCACGACAGGATAATGATGGAAAACCAAAAGGTGTGGAAAGGGCCTGAGTGGCCATTCAAATATTTTACCAGTCATAGAATACTAATCTATAAGAGACACAAATTCATATATGTAGTTCAGGCACAATAGCATTTACTCCATAATCTTCCAAAAGAGAAGCAGGAACAGACTTCAGGCTTGCAGGATCTGCTAGTTCAGTCAGCTTGTTGCAGAAGAGATCAGCCAAGTAGCACCCGTTGCTTCTTTGTTGTTAACTGCCATCAAGTTGACTTTGACTTATGGCAATCCTAATGAGAGACTTCCAAATCACTCTATCATGAATCTGCTCAGATCTTGCAGACTCAGCCTGTGGCTTCCTTGATTGAGTCTAATCATCTGTAATGTGGTCCTTCTCTTTCCTACTGCCTTCTACTTTACCAAGCATTATTGTCTTTTCCAGTGAGTCATGGCTTCTCATTATACGTCCAAAGTATGACAGTCTCAGTTTAGTCATCTTGGCTTCAATGGAGCACTCAGGCTTGATTTTCTGATTTCTTGACTACAGTCTCCATTCTGATTAATGACTGAGTCAAGGTACGGAAAATCTTGAACTTTTTCAATGTGTTCATCATCTTCTTTTTGGTTATGTGAATCATCAGTGTCATTATTTCTGTTTTGTTAAAGTTTATAAGTCAGGATTTACACTTTCTTCCTTGACTTTCTTTGGTAATCATTCCAAGTCTTTGCTGTTTTCTGCTAGTTGTATAGTGTCATCTGCGTATCTTAAATTGTTGCTGTTCCTTCCTCCAGTTTTCAGCTCTCCTTCCTCTGAGTCTAATCCAGCTTTACATATGATATGTTCAGTGTACAAGTTAAACAGACAGAATGATAAAAGACAGCCTTTCCTGAACTCCTTACTAACTACAACCCATTCCATTTCTCTGTATTCTGTCCTGATGATAGTCTCTTGTATTGAATATAGGTTATGCATCAGGACAATCAAATGTTGTGGCACACCCATTTCTTTAGAGTGATCCACAGTTTTTCACAATCTACGCAATCAAAGACTTTGCTATAATCTATAAATCACAGAATGATTTTCTTTCGAAATTCTTTGGTGTGCTCCATTAGACAACATATGTTTGCAATCTGACCCCAAGTGCCTCTTCCTTTTCTGAACCAATTTGGACATCTAGCATTTCCTACTCCATACATGGTAGAAGTCATTGTTGTAGAATTTTGAGCATCACTTTGCCTGCATGGGAAATTAATGCAATTGCCCTATGGTTACTGCAATATTTGGTTCCCCTTTCTTGGGTATTGGAATGCATACTGAGTGTTTCCAATTTGTGGGACATTATTTTGTGTTCCATGTTTGTTGACAGATTTTAGTTAGAACTGAAGTAGATTCTGTCTCTATAGCTTGAAGCAGCTCTATTGATTTGTCATTGGTTCCTGCCGATTTATTTCTGCCAAGTGCTCTGAATGAAGTTCCTGTTTTGCTTTCTAAAGCTATAGTTTCATCTTCAAATCGTTCTTCCTTGAATGAATCTGTCATCCTTTCATCTATTTTAAATAGCTCTTTAGTGTATTGTGTCCATTATCTTTTTATTTCTACTTCATCATGTCATGTGTTCCGCTGCTGGTCTCAGAGCGTCCCCACTCTTGACTTAAATTTCCCTTTGATTTATCACATCTTGTGGAAGTGGTATCTTGTTCTTCTTTTTTTGTTGTCATCCTCTATTTCTTTGCATTGATTGTTATAGTACTTCTCCTTGTCCCTGCACACAAGTCACTGAACAGTTATATTCAGGGTTCTGACTCTATTTCTGTCACCTTTTATTCTTGTTTCTCATCTGGTCTTTAACTGTTTGAAGAGTTTCATCTGTTTTCCACCAAGGCTTCCCTTTCTTTTTGGCTGCAGATAGAGTGTTCTTGCATTCCTCCTTGACAACGTCCATGGCTTCACTCCAGAGTTCTTCTGGCTCCTAGTCAATTAGGTTTAATAGTACAAATCTATTATTTTACATTATCTTTAAATTCTATGGAGATGTTTTTCTGGCTGTATTTTGGCACAATCTTTGATTTAGTCTTCTTCTTTAGTTTTACTCTGATTTTGGTATTAGCGGTTCATGATCTGTGTCACAATCTGCTCCTGGTGTTGTTTTTGCAGGGAGAATGGAGCTTCTCCATCTTATCCCAGTTATGTAGTCTATTCAATTCCTACATTGACCATCAGGTGATGTCCATGTATACAGTCACCTCTTTGGTTGCTTGAAGAATATGTTTGCATAAACAAGTGTTAGTCTCGCAAAATTCTATCAGTCAGTCTCTTGCTTCATTTCTTGAGCCTAGGCCACATTTGCTACAATATTGGATTCTGCTCTGTTTACATTACAATCAACAGTGATTAACGAGAAGTCCTGTTTTGTTGTATGATCGGTTTCCTCTTACACTCCAGCATAGAATCTTTAAATTTCTTTTTCTATTGCCTCTGCAGTCAGAACATGATCTTGGTTTACAGTTATATTGATGGGTTTTCCCTGAAGTCTTATTGATATGATCTGGTCAGACTTTGCATTAAATCCTTTGACTCCTTTTGCTACATCTCTCCTCACTATTGGTACCACTCAATTTCTTCTTAGGGACTTTCTGCACTACACTGTTGTAGTGGTATTATCCCACTTTCAACTTCCTAAAGAATCCTGGGGTTTGCAGTTTAGAGAGGGGCATTTAGAATTCTCAGCCAGAAAGGTCTTTGGCCTCAGTAAACTACCAAACTCAAAATGTCCCATTCCTGTCCACTTTAGTTCACTATCCCAAATATTACAATATTTTTATGTTCCATTTCTTGGTTTACTATGTCTAGCTTCTCCTGATTCATGCTTCTCACATTCCATCTTCCTATAATATGTGTTGTGCAGCTTCAGACTTTCCTTTCAGCTCTGAGCACTTCAACAGTTGAACATTCTTTTCAGCTTAGTGTCAGTTGCATCATTAGCCACAGCAATACTCATATTTGTCTTCTACTGTACCCTAGTAGCTTGTTGAGTGCCATCCTACCTGAGAGTTTAATCTTTTTGCACTATCTCTTGTTTCATTTTGGATTGTCTCATCATACAGTTTTTGTGGTAAAGACAGTTTTTGTGGTAAAGTGGTTTACTATGTGTCCTTCTGTGCTGTTAACTGCTGATGTCTCTGAGAGATCCTCCACCAGTGTCACTCCCCACTACTGCTCCCAAATTTGGCATATTTAGTCTGGCTCCTCAGCAAAAGCCTACCTGATATGGGAGGCTCTACCAGCAGCACTGCTGCCATCAGCATAGCCTGTTGCCTCACAGGATGCAATGCAATCTGATCACTGTAGAAAGGTAGTACCGTTGGAGTCTCTTACATTTTGAATGAAACAATTTTGAGGAAGTCATTTTCAATTGCAATGTGTGTGTATGTGTGTGTGTAGGAAGAATATGTATGTGTGTGTACACAGAAATACACACACACACACACACACAAACCTCTTCCTGATTCTCTCATACATTTTTCATTTCACTAGTATTGTATAAGTTAGGGTGGTATTAGTCATTTTATAGTTGCTATTGTTAAACCAGTAGGAGCCAGAAACCCTTGCTGATCTACTGGAAATCATCATCCAGAAATCTCCAAAGAGATTTATATATGCCTTTGTCCACCTCTGTTCCAAGAGACATAGGGATGTTACAAAATGCAATTGGTTGGGGTGAATCATTCCAAATAGCAATCCAGCCCTCTTGTCTACGGAGGAAACCAGGAACAGGAACATGAAATTTCATGGACAAAAATTGCATGCATCATATGGGTATTTAAAGGCTGGTGGCTCTCATTTCCTATAAGTGACTTCTGTCATGTTGCAGCAAGGTTCTGAGGAGCAGTGAGTGAATTTCAGTTCAGTTCATGTTTGTTATATGAATTTTCCGACATCTGCAAAGTTCTTCATTTTCAGAAAATATTTCAGAATAATAAAAATTTGAAGCTGGGAGAAAGTACAAAGGACAGATTGATCCATCCAAGACCAAGGATTTGAGTGCTTAGACATCTTAAAAATCTAGATCTGAATCCCTGGGACTCAATCTTGTAAGTGATGTAGTACTGCTGCAGCTGCCACTTCCCCCTCCTCCTCCTCCTCCTCCTTCCGTCTAAGAGGCTCCTCACCTTTAGTACCTGCATAGCAGACAGGTACAGCACTGTCATTTGCATGCTCAGAATAGCTGTACTTTTTTGCATTTGGCTGGTGCCAGTGGGTAAAAACTGATTTCTCTTTGAAGAATTTGCCAGATCTGTGAATGTCTTTGAGAATGTTTAGTGAGGACACTGGAAAGAACCTCCTCAGTGACTGTTCTCAGGTTGTGGAATTCCCTCCTGTGGAATGTTTGGTTGGACCCCTTCTCTGTTCTGTTTCTGTTGGCAGGCAAAGTCATTTTTATTTAGGCAGGTCCTTGGCTTACAATCCATGTGGTGGAAGGTGCTTTCAATGGGGCTGGGTTTTTAAACTTTTATTATGTTTCAATTTTGATTTAAATTGTTTTAACTCTGTATTTTTAATAATATAATTGTATCATTGCTTTTTTTAAAACTTTTGAACAAATAGTTGTATTGTTTTGTTCTACCTTAATTTTAATTGAACATAAACTGCAGTGGGTCCTGTGCCAAGAGAAAGGTGGGATATAAATTAAATTTTAAAAAATTAGATTAAAGCCCACCATATGTTTCCTAGATACAAATACAGGAGACAGTGAAAATGACAGATTTTTCCACTCCTAGTGCTGACCTAATATCAAAGAATAAAATTAAAGACAGGCCTGTGCTCTGTCCCCAGAACTTGGAACAGTTTCTTTCTGGACTAGAGCAACCAGAATCCACTTCAGGATGCTGGCTGAAGGATTTGGATAATCAAAAAACAAAACACAGCACCTTTATCTAAGCACTATCTCAGTCAATATGAAAGCTCTCATACAATACCACCAGTCCAAGAAACTAAGCACATATTTCCAATGTTTGCTTGAAACTACCCCATATAAATGACTATTTGAAGTTACTTCTATGCAAAATAGGTTGTACTCTTACTTCCAAGCACATATACCTAGTAGTGGGCTGTCGGATCATGGTAGCAATGCACACACACACACAGGCACATGTGCACACAGACACACACAGACACACAAATTGCTTTTGTGGATTACACAACTTGCTAACAGCAAAGAAAGAGAGTGCTTTCAAGCTACAGACAATTTGTTTGATAACAGATTGATATCTGAAGGGCTAGTGACAGCCTCATTGTCAGGAGACTGCTCTTATAGTCTCAGCCTGTGACTTTAAAACTTCACTGGGGGAAAAATTACGGCCAAGCAAGCAGCAGCAGGGCATAGCCTAAGGCACAATCTGCCAATAACAAAGTCCCCAGGAAAACTGATTTGTGGCTTCTGATCGCTTGCTCCTAAGAGCCTTCACTATTGACTAATTTTGGTTCATCTGGATGTAGATCTATCTTGGCTAACAAGAAAGCACTCGAGGTCTTCATTTAGCCATTGAGCTAGCTCTCTTGGGATTGTGTGTGCAGCTGTCTTTACCTTCTTCCCAATCGACACATCAAAAGCTCTGGAATATATTTTCATTTTCAAAAATGCAAACAGCAAGCAAGATAAACTTGCCAAACTGGTCTTGAAAAGGAGTGAATCATTATAGCTCTGTGCCAGATGCAAGAGATAAATCAGTTGTGGCCCTGTAGACTTTGGTTCCATATATAAATCCAGGACAGATACAAGGAAATCCATTTATACCTTAGATGGGCAAATCATTTTGTTGCGTCTATGAAGGATTAAATCATTTTGTTACTGAGAAAGGGGAAAAGAAAAAAATTGAAGTTAATAAGATACATTTGCTCTGGTTGTGCTTAGGGGACATGACTTTTCCTTTCATTTTTAAATGAATACATATTATAAAATGTTCATTTTGGAGTAAAAGCAATGCATATGACTATGCTGTACTGCCTATGACCTTACTGTCAGTAGAGTTTTTATCCTTTGCCCTCAATTTCATTACCATTAGTGGTGTTCTCATTCACGTGATGTGAAAAAGTGAGAAGGATGTATCATACCCAAAACAGAGCTTTTAATAAATGCCTCCACAAAGAAGTCTATGCAATGAACTGGTCTGAAAATCTCTCCCTTCTAGAGAGGATCACACAGATTTTCAAAATGGAAGCCAGATGGACTGAAAATCCACCAGTCTTGCAAAATGTTTAATTGATAAACTACTCATGTATCTTATGTTCTTTTGGGTGCCTGGTAGAGGGAGGGAGCTTACTTTTCCACCATATGAACTGAAATAATGCAACCACGAATCAGGGCTAAATCTCAATTCTGTTGCAGGTGAATTTTTTTTCCTTGTTCTGATTTGAATGGCATGAAAAATCAACCCTGTGTTGATTAGCAAAGCAACTTTTGTTCCCATTAAAAATTTCCCACCTTACAATTAAATGTTCATGTACAGTCAGTCAAGGGAAGAGCATCATAAGCCATGCAATAGTGTACTGATCACCAATGCCCTAGAACTCAAATCCAGGGAAACATGAGGAAAGAAAAAAGTTTGTTGGGAACTCTGTGGCACCTATTGGTATTCCCGGACCTTGGAGTGCTGATTTCTTGGTTTCTGGTTTATTCAACAAATAAAATTAGATAAGGGCCAGTGAAGGTCCAGGGGTTTGGAAGCAGCAGAAGGAAGGTATGATTCTGTTTCATCTGAGGCTGAGGACAAGGAGATATACAGGCAGCTGAAATGAACCACAAATGCAAATGGTACAAACTGTGGGTAATTGCAAATTGAAATTCCCTTATCTGAAGTCTCAAGCCATCTCATGCCATTAGCTACTTTAATCTACCACATCCATAAGAGAAATTCATGGACAGAAACAACCTTTCAGATGGGCAGCTGGTTTGTTTGCATCCAAACTGTGTTGCTCTCTGAGCCGGACTGAACTGTCTATATGTATATGTTTGGATGCAAATGGGAATATGCATAATGCATACTCTGCTCCTTGTTGCTGACACAAGGTTGGTTACATATAAATTTTAAGGATGATGGTTAGGAACCATTTTCTTTTTTATCTTTGGTTCTTGGCTGCTTTTGATGAGTTCTCATGCATACAGAAGTCAAACATTACAGGTGTATATTTTAATAACTAATTGTACATATGTCCTCATTTATACTTCTGTAACTTTCATTTTGTGAAGATAACTGATATTGTTGTGGGATGTGTCACCCTCACCCTCCCTTGAACTTCCCCTGAATTTCAGATATTGTCTACTTTCCTGGACTAGTTACTGTGATCCGTACAGACTTAAAGTTCACTTGTCTAAGCAGAACTCTAAAAACAGTTTCCCCAAGAAGCAATAATAAGAACTGCTTAGTTGTTCATACCACACTATGGTGATTTCTGCACTACACTGTTATAGGCCCCATTTCTGCCCTACAGTGTTATAGTGCTATTATTCCACTTTCAACATCCTATGGAATCCTGGGGTTTGCAGTTTAGGGAGGGGCATTTAGAATTCTCAGCCAGAGAGCTCTTTGGTCTCAGTAAACTACAAACCCCAGAATTCTACAGGAATAACAGCACTATAACAGTGTAGGGCAAAATTAGCCTATGAGGCAATATATTATTTATTATTTAGGATTCTTGTATCATTTATAATAGGGAAGCTGATTTTAACCAGACAATAAGTAATTCCCTACCCCCACATCCTACCCCATCCTTTTCTAAGCAAGAACAAGCAAGGTAGATTTTGCTTCCCCTTCTCCTGCTTAATGACATTAAGGGGTGTCCATATTTTCAGTGAGATGTAAGGAAACCATAAATGTTTCTGGTACTTTAATACATGCCATAGCCAGTGAAATCTAAAAAGACTTACGTCATGTATTTTTTCTGAAAAATGACCAGCCGTGAATAATAGTAACTCAAAGCAAAAACCCATTAATCAAGACTGCCCTACTGCTCTGTGATAGGGCACTTACCTCACACTTCTGTGGTCAAAGGCATTAAAGGTCGTTGATTCAACCTTCTCCATGTGCGTGACACATTGCCACTGTTTCCCAGACAGCCTGCTCAGTTCAGTTCCCCTTGAAGAATGTGCCCAAACTGTAGGCATAGATTATGATATAACAGATTGTGATTTATTACATAAAGGCTTAAGTGCTATTGCAGGAATCAGCACGAAGAATCTGATTAACCACTAGAATTTTCAAAACAAGTGTAGTGGTCTTTCTAAACTAAGAAGAGATACTGGCCAACTCTGAAATGTTTGTAAGGATTCCCCATCCCCATCCCCATTTCTTCTTTCTGATACAGAGCTCCACAATAATATTACATGTTCCCTTACCCCTGTGATTCCAAAGGTGAGTTCATTCTATTACTTGTCAGGGTTTTCACCATTATCTTCCGGTTGAAGATGAAGCCTTTAAATGATGTCAAAACAATAAGCACCATCTTATTTTGTATTGGAACCCCATCTCACTAACTTTGCTAAGATTATAGCCAGATTTCGCAGTAACAGGAAAACAAAACACCCCAAATAGAGCAGTTTATTAATTCAATAAATCCAGCTGCTCTCAAGTGCCCCTGGGCGAAGGCAAAAGTTAAAAGCAGCTGCTCATTGTCGACATATGTGACATGGCTAGGGTAAGGTAGCTGCTTTAGCACATCATTCACCACTTTTAAGGCTGACTGCACTCAATTTCTTAGACAATCTACACACCATTTTCAGTTCTGTACCTCTATAATTTATCACAACAATACCTCAAGCATACAGATTGAGGGTGGGTTGGGTTGGGGGAGAAATGAAAGCAATTTACAGTATCAAGATGAAAGAAGCTGGATGGATGGAGAAGACCTACTATGTAAATCATATCCACAACTTCAAGGAATGTTGACATAATACTCTGGAATTAATTTTTCCAACATTCCTATGCAGGTCACACAAAGGTAAATCTAGTGTCCCTCTGCCCCCACCCTTGACGCCAGACCCTATATCTGGAGTTGTTTATCAATATGTTAAAGAGGAAATTGATTCTGTCTCCTTTTTTTCTTGCACGGACAATAGAAACCTTATGCACAACTCCTACTGTTTAAAAATAGCAGTATGTTTTGGGAAGCTTCACATTGTTGAACAATCTGTGCAGATGTCATCCAGTGACACATGTGAAAGAGCATCTTGATGTTTGTTGCTGATTATCAGTAATATTTGAAATGCAATGAACGAAAGTCTATGTAGTAATACACTTGTAAAAGAAAATTTTGTGTTTCATAATTGGTCTTTCATAAGGCAAAAGTGATCCCACTTAACTGGAACAGTCAATGCAAGTAAAAACCTCAGCTTGAAGTTGAGATGATCTTCTCAACTTAAAATTTATCTCTATTTAATGTAGACCTATACCTTTCCATACTTTCCTGACTAGCCAATTCCCATTTGGTGACAATAAGTAGGTCTGCTAAACATATATTCTCAAATTCAGTCAGACAAGAGAAAATGAATTGATGCTGAGATCAGATATGTGTTATCACAGCAAACACATGTTGCCAAACCCATGTCTGCTGAAAGTAATGTGAATGAGGGAATGGCCTGCCAGATGGGTGGGGTGCTGCTGAAGGCATATTCCCCAGCTGGCTGTGAAACAAGAAGTAAGACCATCTGGAATAAACTATTCATGGGCAGAATTTGCAGGAGAGAAGCAGTAGGTGAGGGAAAGGGTTAGGAACCTCTCCCCTCCTTTGTTCTCCCACTAACTTCCTCATCCAGCAACTGACAAATGAAATAGAGGCTTGGGGACTGCATTTTCTCTTATAATTCACAATTTCTAATACATACATATGTGGAAGATTCACTGCTGGAAGATATATGTAACGTCCAATGATAAAGGAGCAGTGTAAAAATTTAGTTCATTACCTTTTTTTTTCTTTTCCATATCTGGATAGAGGGAGATAACAACAAAAAATGGAACGATACACCAGCAATGAAGCGTGAGACCTGTCTCCTTCCTTGAACTAAATCACTTTTGTCTGTATTTAGTCTTGTACTCAGATAGCTGCCAGATACTGCTTTACTGCAAAAACTTCTGCTCCTGGAGCTAATGATCTAGGATCATCCACTCTAAACCTTCAAATGATACTTCTCAGTGCTTCCAAACAGATGCTAAAATAATTTTGCCAGGATAGGGCCTGGTTCCACAGCCAACTTAATTTAAGAATCAAGATCATCCTTCTCCAATATGGATTAAAGCCATAGTACCTACCTTCAGAGGTCATTCAGGCATTCAGGAAAATTTAATGACATGGGATATCCAAACAATGCTGTGATGTCTAATACAACCAAAGGGATTATCTCCCGACCAGCATCATTAACCTCGAAAGGCAGATCAGCGACTACTAATACAATTGTAGCACCATGGCTAATCCAGAAGTTTTTTGTATCCTTTAACTCAGATAAAACCTAACTTTATGCACATTTCATTGATCTCAAGGTAGTTTGATTGAGCTCAGTGAAGCTTAGTCCTCCAGGTAGATCCATCTTTCATCACTGCTGTAAGCAACCCTTCACCTACGTACTATCCTATGGAGACTGACAGGTCTTAATCTTTTCCCACTTGATTTAATGGGACTATTCTATAGTGATTGGAAATGACATGGGATCCCAAACAAAACTTTCTTTCCATGCATGCATTTTTAAAGAATTATACAGAAAGAAAGAGAAGTTGGGACAGGAAAGGAAAGCATTTAAGATATGAAGAAATGAAAAGAAGTTGTTGGACTTGATGGTCCATGTTGTTCCTTCCAACTCTGATTGTCCTCCCATAAATATTTGGTGCTTTCTTTAGTTTTCAAAAGATACATCAAGTTTCTCTCTCCCTCTGATTTTTAAAAACACTTTTTAGACACTGCTCCAAGAAGATGGGGGTAACGGTTGCATCACACCAGGGCTGGTCACTCAGTGTTTTGCAAATCCATCTTTTGTTTTTTGTGGGAGCAACAAGTCCCACTATCCCCCAATGCCTGAACATTTACAAGTCAAACCTTATCTGGAATACTGTGTCTAGTTCTGGGTACTATTGTTCAAGAAAGATATTAACAAACTGAAATATATCCAGAAGAGGGTGACCAATATGATAAAAAGTCTCAACAGCAAACCCTAGGAGGCATGGCTTAGAGAGTGGGACATATTTAATCTGGTGAAAAGAAGACTGAGAAGTGATATGATCACTATATTTAAATACCTGTAGGAGTGCCATGTAGAAGATGGAGTTGCCTTGTTTTCTGCTGCTCCTGGGACTAAAGCTCAAACCAGTGGATTCAAAGTACAAGAAAAGAGATTCAACATAAAGATTAGGAAGAACTTATTGACTGTAAGGGCTTTTTGAGAGTAGAGTGGACCACCTCAGAAGGTGATGGACTTTCCAACAAATAGTTGTACAGCCATCTTTTGGGAACGCTTTAGTTGTTTATCCCTGTGTGGCAGGGGTTTGTACTAGATGGCCCTTCTGGTCCCTCCCAACTCTATGATTCTATGATTTTATAACTCTATGGACAAACAGGTTTTTTTCTCTACCTGAGATAAAATATGTATCCATGTTGCACTCCATCCATGTTAGACTACATTTCCATGAATCCTCAAGCCAGCATGGTTAAATTCTGGGTGTTATGATCCAAAATAAGTAACCTTTCCAAGCTTTAGTTTTATCTGTGGCAAATTAGTTTCCACAGAAGGGACACCAATGAAGTAACGCATACCTTGGGACATCCTTTGGTATCCCAATTTTTTACTGTTGCAGTTTCATCCCATATATAATAGGATGAGACTTGAGGCATCAAAGTCCCTAACAACTTCAGTTAACAAGTTACATTGATTTATGTGAATCTTCATGAATTTTAAGGCTAACAGGAGACTAGAGTTTGCCAAAGTGAAATTAGTACAACACAAGGGGAAAACTGGTTCAACGTACAGTCCACCCCTCCAGTCAGAGGAAGAGGACCTGAGATAATGGTTTAAAAGCAAAACAAATGTGATATACTGAACAAACAATTTTTTCCCCAAAGGGGATTAGGTAAAATAGCCCTGTTTTTTCCATCAGGCAAAAGATACAACCATATTCCAATAATTATTTGTTTCAATTTGAGATGTGTGTGTGTTTTGTGTCAAATATTAAATAGTAGAATATTTTTCTGAAATAATGTGATGCTAGGGTTCAAGATAGCTTGGAAATAAACCTTTTCTGTCCAAAAAAATGCCCTGTCTCTAACTTTAGCTAGAGAATATTATGTGAAGTGTGTGCAGAGGGGATCATCGTGTCCTGGTAATGCTGACTGGTTGACTTCAAGCCAATCTTTTACATCTCCATTTTAGACACTCGCCCCAGAAAAAAGTCAAATAACAGGACATGTACAGGACTTCTGTTTGAGATCTTGGGAGTCACTGAAAGTCAACATAAACAAGAATAACTTGAATAGTGAAATTTGTCAGTCAGTTCTAACAATCGCTTGGTGTTATAAAATATTTCCCAATGAGTTCCTGGGTTAAGCCATGTTTAGCATTCACTGAAACTGAGGTCTGCAAGTTAGTATAGAACAAAGTCCATTCTTTTGGTGCCTTTACTGAAATAGGTCTGGGAATCAGTTTGGAGCCCCTCTCTCACACATTATAGTTCTGAATAATTGTTTATGTCCCCATCCATAGAAATAACTATAGTGATTTTACCCAGTGCCTCTCGGTTATTACGTGTTACTGATATTTGCAGTCAATAACTAACACCTGCCTTGTTGTGGCTAAGAGCAGAGTTCTCAGACTTTGCTGTCTCTTGGTAGGAAAGTGATATTAAAATCAGAAATTTAGCTGCTCTTTCCCCTGTAACTTACACTGTTTCATAGTCCAGGAGGGTCATTTGAAAACTATGCCCTTAATGTGATAAATTGCCATACAGCTTAGTGTGAAATACAGTAAAGCATTTGTCTTTCTCATGCTCACTTTTTGTGAACTATTAAAATATTTACAGTATTTTTAAGAGAGAGTGGGAAACACCCAAAGACTGAACAAGTCATCCATACATTAAAGACCATCTGCTCTTGTTTGTGTCTTTCAGTCTGAGTCTTTCTGCAATACCAAGATTTATTTATTTTTGAACTGGAGTGTTGCCTTGTCAATAACATGGACATCACTGAGAGCCATGCAGTTTCCTCTTATTGTATGCAAATGCAGGTAATTGTGGATCATTTTTAAAAAAACAGTAGCGTAGCAACCTGTGATACTGCTACATAAGAGTGAGTTAAAAGAAAGTAAGGATGGAATTCAACTTTTCTAGAAGCTATCTTCATGGTCTTTAGGACTTCTCCAACAGACATCTTTAAGACCACATTGAAGAAATACACAACTGTCATGGCAAAGCCTCCCACCACCTATACATTTAGACTTTTCTCTTTTCTGAGTAGGAGTCAAAGTCCAGAAATACACTTCAAATGTAGCAGATGAACTTGAGTCCTGAGGCCCATTCACACTACAGAATATTAGCACTATTATTCTACTTTAAGTGTTATGGTTTTCTCTTACAGCATCCTGTAGTGTAGGCAAGGACATCCAGAATTCTCAGCTAAAAGACAAATCCCAGGATCCCATAGGCGAGAACCATGGCCCTTAAAGTGGAATAGTAATATGGCAATCAATAGCAAGAGTGTTCCCCTTGGAGACTAAGGTCATTTCTACATTACACTATTATAGTGTTATTATTCCACTTTCAACATCCTATGGAATCCTGGGGTTTGCAGTTTAGGGAGGAGCATTTAGAATTCTCAGCCAGAGAGCTCTTTGGTCTCTGTAAACGCCAAACTCCAGAATTCCACAGGCTGTTGAAAGTGGAATGATAGCACTATAACAGCATAGTGAGGAAATGGCCTAAGTAAAAAACCAAAGGTTTCAAATTGCAAGACATTGCAGTGGGCCATGTTGCACACCTCCATTCTCATCTTTGTTCTGATGTTCAAAGTAGCTTACTAGATTAGTCTCAGCTTCCAGTTTATAGGGCTCAACGAAAGCATTCCCATGTCACAAAGGAATATGAGGGTATTTTGATTATGACTGGGGGCAAATTTCAATGACAGAGAAGTGGGATACTCACAGATCTAAAAGTACCATAGGCTGTTGTCAATATCGTTTATTAACCTAAAGCCTGTTGTTAGCCTTGACAAGAGTAGACAAGAGAATCCATGGGATCTATCTATGTGTTTACTCACCATTCAACAATTCAGACCCCCTCAAGAGTAATGAAAGAGTTGCCACTGCTCATCAGCTTTCCCTCTTCCTGTTTTGAGATCTTTTGATCTAGCACTGGATTCAAGGCCTAGAGTCCCTGGCAAATGCCCCCCCCACCCCCAAATAAAGAGCAACATGAAATGAGAGATTAGTTAGTTCATAGGTTAACAGTGCATGCCTCTATGCAGATTGAGTGAATTCTTCCTTGGTTTGCCCACAGTACAGGCTAATTACCTTTCACCTCCCACCCCCATTCCTGTTTTCTCTTGCTTACCGAGTACTATTTTTGAAAACAATAATGGTGTAGAGTAAGAGCAAGGAAACATAAAAAAGATATGGCAGGAACAAAGGAAACCACACAATTAAGTATGATGTGTCACCTGCACTTGTGGCTTCAGACTTTCTGTCATCACTTCTGTAATGTGACAGCTTCATGCGTGTGTGTGTGTGTGTGTGTATTTGTCTCCAACTAAGGTTTTGATTTCCATAGTAAGTGAAAAAAGTAACCTTGGTCAAAGAGGGTGCATGTGGTTTACGCATTTGCTAAAGACATAAGAAAAATGACTGCCGTGGACCTTAGAGAAGGAGGTGATGGGACACAAACAGAGCAATAATCTAACAAACCAGCACATTCATATGACTCTCTGTTCTCTGCCAACAAAGTACTGTCAAATTTTGGCAATATAAGTTATTTTCGCTAAAAGCTGTGTTAGACAATATTTCACTCAGGTCTACTTCTTACTGGCCAGTACTTCCCCTCCTATTATTTCTTCACAATCAATCTGTCTTAAGAAGGCCGAATCATAATGAAAGACTACTAATTCAGCATTTATAAAGAAGCTAAAAACAAAAGAAAGACTAGGAAGCTCACCCTTCACTCATTGGCTCTGCTGAATATTCCTCCTATTCCCTGGGAGTTCATGGAAGTATATCCAAACTGATTCTGCCCAAACGTGAATATAACCTTTGCAGTCTGCTTACTACACCGAAAACAGGATAATGTGGTGTAGGCCTCCTCCGTGGAAACATTCAAGATGAAATGTGAAGAAAATATTAAAAATGTGATTTACAAGTGAGTGAGGGATTTTAACAGTTCTGAACACATCTCATAAGCACATTTGGCTTGGCTTGCTGGGCCCCATCACAGCTGAATTAATTTTGCTCTAGTTCAGTAATTCCCAAACTCTAGTTCTCTGGGTGTTTTGGACTTCAACTCCCAGACGTCCCAGCTGTCTTGGCCAATGTTCAGGGATTAGGGGAGCTGACTTCCAAAACACCTGGAAGATGAAAGTGTGGGAAACACTGCTCTAGTTAGTTTCTCTTTTCCAGGGGCTCATTCACACTACACAATTATAGCACTATTATTCCAATTCACTGCCATGGTTCCATCCTATAAAATCCTGGGATTGGCCATTTAGGGACAAGTGTTGAGAATTTCAGTCAGAGCAGCCCAGAGTTTCACCAAACTATAAACCCTAAGATTCCCAAGCATGGAACCATTGCAGTAAAATAATGGTGCTCTAAAGGTGTGGTGTGAATGGGCCCCAGGTATAACAGTTGTTGTCCCAGGTATGGATGGCATTCCATTTCCAACTCTGTCCACAGAAGGATTTCTTCCCACAGAAGAAGCTTATGCCTAATTCCAATCCCCCTACAGTCAGTGCATCTTTGGCCATTTCCACACATGGCGGTGGAAACGCCCTGTGCCGATACTTACTGGACTTCTTGGCTCGACGCTGTAGTCCAGGCTGCTCTGGAGCAGTGCATGGCCACTGCTCTACACTGCTCCGTGGACGAAAATGGTGGCTTCCAGTTGGTGGAGGCTCTCCACCAACCGCTGAAGCTTGCCAGCCTAAAGCCCGCCCCTGGCAGATCTGCAGGCTCGCACTGCACCGGAGCACTGGAATGGAGTGGCGCGCTCCGTGCTTCTGAAAGACCTGTTTAAACAGGTCTTTTAAAAGCATGTTGCGCAACCACTTCTGGACATTCCGGAGTGGACTGAGGTGCAGAATTACAAAAAGTAGCCTGACCCAGTCCACTCTACAGTGCAGACGTCCTCTTTGGAGGACGCTCTGCACCGTTTTTTTTAGCCCTTGTGGAAATGGCCTTTGAATTAGGACTGCTTGGTAAAACAGTTGCAATTACACTACAAAAGGAGAAAAGTTATCCTTCCTTCTGTTACAATTTTAAGTTATACCTTAATCATTTAATTGAAAGCAAATTGTTAACTCATCAATAAGTTCTGGCAGACACTCTAGCATTTTGATGATGAAAACCAGGACCCCTCTGGCCCAGCAACATCACAGTGTGGTCAGGATGGCAAAAGCAATTAATGCAAGCTAAGAGAGGCTGCAGCAGCTTGTTTCTAGTTGAGGCTACAAGGAAGGACAAGATTCCTCCTTCTTCTCTTCTCTTCTCTTCTCTTCTCTTCTCTTCTCTTCTCTTCTCTTCTCTTCTCTTCTCTTCTCTTTTCTCTCCCACTGAGTCAATTGAGTGCAAACTACTTTTGCACTTTGAATTCCATTTGTAGGAGCAGAGGTCAGCCAAAGATGAAGGGGAAAGCTGGAGGAGGAAAGAGAAACCAGGACATTTTAAAAGCTGCTGAAACAGTGAGACAACAATTGGTTAATCAGGGCTGTTCCTGTCAAACTGGGACATATGAATGGTATGCTCTGGTTCCTTTGTCACAGCTGCAAGCTAAGTCAGCCTTGTTACCCTTCGGCAAGCCTGTGGACTTTTGTCATGAGTCGCAAGAGGAAAGGTAAAGTGGTTGTACTGGGTCTCAATAATTCTTGAGGAACAAGCTCAGCTTGTGATATGCTGGCACTGTTGTGTTTGTGAACTGAAGGACCTAAATCAGAGAGCTATGTACTCTTTTGGTCAGCATTCCTGAACATTGCAAAAGTGAATAAGTGTCCATTTGCCCTTCTTCAATATTTTTTGACAAGTATGAAATGTCATGATTTATAACCTAAATATTTTATTTCTCTACTAGTCATTCACAAAATTGTCACTTTAAACAAAAGCTTTCAGCAAAATGAAGTGCAACATGAAGAACTCTAACCAGGCCTATCAGCTCTGAATAAAGGTAAATATCTGAGACACCAGATAGCTTGAACTATGACTAATCTGTACATTTTTTCATGATTGTCTTAGGTCTTTACTTCTTTCCTAGCTGTCCATGGGTATTAAATGATCATTTTGTCTGGCTAGCAGTAGGATTTCTCCCTGCAAGTTTATATTTTACTTCATACTGTTATTGGATTCCTTGAACAATAATGGAGTGTGTTTGGCAAGCATCTAGAGGAGACAGAAGTTGTCAGGAAGATTAAATTCCTTTTATTGAACCACCTCTTGAGTCCCACATAGTGGGCTTGCAAGAGGAAGTAGTATCAGCATAGATATTCAGTTACTAATGGATGACTTTTTCTAGCTGAAACTGAGCATTAGCAGTATTTCAGTTTCCTCATGACTGCATCAATAATATAAAGGATAATGCAAATAAAGTTAATGCCAGTTAATGACACATCCCATTAATAATATTTAGCATTTATATTGCACTACAGAGGTTTCAAAGCAATTCACATATGTTGTTTCTGTAATCCTTATAACAATCTCATATGATAGGTCAGCATTATCATCATCAAAATGTTGATGCAGCAAAAGAGGAATCTGAAGCAGAGATCCCTGAATGTGTGAAGGGCTAAATGAATGTGGGAAGATACATGTAGCAGCCCAACTCCCTGGACGTCCCCATACAGCTGGCAGCATCAGAGATCTGTGTGCATTGATCATGAAAGTGTTCAGAGGGCTTTGCAACTGTATTCAGTTGAACCCAGTTACAGAACTTCCATAATAATGAACCATGGTAAGGCAGGATCCCAAACACAGGAGTTCTATAACCCTGCTCTGGTTAGAGACCTTCCTGTAGACCTTCATCTCAACACATGACTATCTCTGATACTGCCATGTGGATGAGGATGTTTGGAGGTGGGGCTTATGTGTGTTCACAAAAAGCATTTAGCCCTTCACATTTCAGGTAGATATGAGAACCAGAATAATGTGTTCATAGCAATTGTGAGAACAGAAGCTAGGATTTCCTGGTTCACAGTTCAGTCTCTTAGCATCTACAAGAAACAAGCTCACAGTGTTGTATACAGTACATGAACTTTAAATGTTTTCTCAGATTTATTTATTTATATCCCACCTTTCATCCACAATGGATACAAAGTGGCACAAAGATGTCACACAGCTCCATCCTTAAATACCTGTACAATGCAGTGGGAAGGTACAGATTGGAGGTTCAGTAGACACTTGTTTGGATTTATTGCTGTTTTTCTTGTGTGCCTTCAAGTCATTTCTGACTCTTGGCATCCCTAAGGTGAACTTCTCGTGGCAGAGCAGAGAAACCCTGGTTTCAAGGGTCATAGTGCAACCCTCAAATCACTACATCACACTGGCTCTCTCTTGGACTTACACAATGACAAAATACCTGTAGAAGAGCAGTTTCTACACATCCATAGTGAAACAGTATTAACACTGGCTTTATCATTTACTCAGAAGTGTAGTTATGCAGCAACAGTAGGCTAATCATGTCCTAAAAATGCACACAGGCTAATCATGCCCCCAAAGTATCAATTCTGATAAGCAATGTAATTCCACTTGCATTACAGAGAAGTTTCCTAGTAGTAGCCCCATGGAAGAGATCACAACTTTGTGCACTCTATTAAAGATTTTTCCCCCCTCTTCTTTCATGATTAGTATACTTAACAATCACATACATGTTAGAATCCACACACCACTGATAAGCCTACTTTGAAAAATGTGTAATAACAGATCCAGATTTTGACCACCCCAGCTTTGTCAATCAATGTGTAATTATAAGGTGCTAAGGAATAACTGTTCTGTGTTGCCCAATCTTGAGTAAGTAGTCTTGGTAACTAAGAATACCCTTATAAGAGAAAAAAAGTTCATGAAGTACAGAAACATTTAATATATTGCCATAACAAATGGAAAATTCATTAGTACTTTTTCTAGCAAGTGATAAAGAAATAACATAGAGGAGCCCATTTGACTGCAGATAATAACTTGTTTACCTAAAGTTGCAAGATATGCTTAAAAATAATGGCCATCAAACAATGCAATAATTTACGGGTATGGTTATTAGCAGTTCGTTCAGTTGCATCTGTAATGGTAGAATAATGCTATCTTGTCTTCTTTTTGCTTTTTTTCTTATTACAGTTGGTGAAGGGTCAGAGCCCTTTTGTGTATTAGTATCTTTGGCCATTTCTGCACTGGGTGAGGGAATCGCCCTGTGACGCTACTCACCGGACTTTTGGGCTCCCCGGTCCAGTCCATGCTGCTCCGGAGCAGTGTGTGGCTGCTGCTCCACACTGCTCTGGAGCAGTGTGTGGCCGCTGCTCCACACTGCTCCGGGGATGAAAATGGTGGCTTCCGGTTGGTCGAGGCTCTCGACCAACCACTGAAGCTCGCCAGCCTAAAGCCCGCCCCCAGCAGATCGCAGGCTCGCACCAATGCGAGCCTGCAAATCTGCATAAGGGAGCAGGCTTGCAGTGTTGCGCTCCGTGCTTTTGAAAGACGTTTTTAGCGGTCTTTGAAAAGCACGCTGGACGACCATTTGGGGTCATTCCGGAGCAGGCTGGGGTGCGGATCTACGTTAAGTAGGTCCGACCCAGTCTGCTCCCAGGTGCAGACGTCCTCCCTAGAGGATGCCCTGCACCGTTTTAAAAACCCCGTGTGGAAATGGCCTAAGCGTTTAATGGTTTAGTTTAGTTAGCAAGCTAATTTTATAGTGAGTTAGTATTTAATTTTTGTTTTAGTTTGTTGCTTTCGTATTTCAGTATGTTAACTTAATTTTATGTCTGTGTTAGATTTGTTAGTTGGAGTTCATGTAATTTTATCTAAAAAGTGATAAATAAATATATTTAAAAAGAAAATGCAAACTAGAGATTATGGCGTTTATGCTGATGTCTATGGGAGTCAACACCAAAAGGTGTTTTGCTGCAGAACCCTAATTGTCTCCAAGTAAACCTTTCTGTACAGAATGCCCTGTTCCTCTTTTCATACATTTTTGTATACCCAGCGTTAAGGTATGTTAATTCAAAACTACAATGCCATATAATATTACTAAGCACAAACTCTGAGACCAGCAAACTGGCTGCCTCTCAGTTTTGTGACAGTCTGCAGCCGTGCAGAAGTGCTTACAGCTGCAGTGACATGGTACTAAGCATGTTTTAAGAGGAGTCCCAGTTGAGCAGCATCTTATCCAACCAGAAACAATTCCACAATCCAGCTCTTTTTAACTGATCATCCTTGTATCATAACAGATTAAGGTTGCAGCTACTTTGGATTATGGTTAATCTAACCTTTATCCATTCACATCTTCACCTGAAACTTACAAGGACCAAGAGTCAATTGCCGGGGCATAATTCACAATGACACTGATCTTTGCTTCCTCACTCTAATTATCTGGATTAAGAATAACACTTTTGAGTAATTATTTTCACATTGGATAAACATTAAGCTTTCCTGGATTTATCTGAGCTTTTTCTTAACATGAAATAGATCCAACCAGGCTTATAAGACCATAACTGACAGCGGTGACAGCTTAATCAAGGAAAGCCTAAACAACTAAAACAATAGGAAATGTTTGTTTCACATTGTTTAGGGAGAAATAAGAATAGGAATTTTTTTAAAAAAAGAAAAACAGGAACTTGAAATCTGATAAACCCAAAAGGCAAAAGGAAGGGACCAGGGAGAGTGATGTACTATTAATAAAGATGCAAAATTATGGAATGAAAGGGATGATTGTCTATATCAAACAGAAGATGGGAGTTTGTAATAATTAATAAACGATACTAATGTCTTCATTTGCAGTGGGTGCCCTCTCAGGAGTCTGCGGCACTGGTTGCATTAGCAGAATCTGCTTGTTAAATTTATAATTAAAGTGAACTGAGTCATGGCCTTCTGACTTAAGATATCTTCCCCGCTCCTGTTGAAGTAGCAGAATTGTCCATCAGAGGCTTTCATAGACTGCCCAATATTGCTTTCACAAACCAGCTAGAAAAATCTTCCAAGCTTGTCTTTGAAACTAGCTAAGATCATATACAATTACACACTAAAATCACATCACAGAACCCAATTACACTTTGGCTTTGCAGATCCACAGATAACCTCTTAAAGAGCAAACTCCCTTACTGTGTCGACCCTTGACCCCAAGCTCTTTTTCCAATCTCCAGCAACACTGTATGTTTCTCTTCCAAAGCAAATGGCCAAGGCTTGGAACAGGCATAAAGGGAATAAGTTTTGGATGGGCAGCAAATGTTTCCAGTGACCATAATTTTCAGGTCTCAAGGAAACACTGTTGATAACTTATGCCTGATTTTTTTAAAGGATTCCATACAGCCCTGTTTAATTTAATCTCAACATTATTTATGAAAGAATTTTTAGTAAGTAGTTTTCCATTCACAAGTGGTTTTAATAATTTATAAGCAATAATTTTATTTGGCTCTCTTTCTTAAAAAATAATCCTGTTGGAAAAGAAGAACCTTGCTTCAACTGAATACTTTCACAGGTGTTAAAAGTAGAATTAGACATTAAAATGCATTTTATATGTCCTACTTAAGTTATTTACTCAAAATTTCATATAGTTCAAACCTTCATAACAATATCACAATATTATTCATAACAATGTAATAATTTAATAACATTTTACCTTGGCCTCTGCTTGTCTGGTGTTGATGGACACTTTTCAGTTTGTGCAGCCTGAGGATGTGGATAGGATCCTTGGAGAAGTGAGAGCAACTACATATGTGTTAGACCCTTGCCATTCCTGACTAATTAAACAAGCTGGAGGGGAACTGGCTGAGTGCGTAAGGGAAGTGATTAATGCCTCTTTAAACAAATCATGAGTGAAGGAGGCTGTGGCAAGACCTCTTCTGAAAAAAAGCTTCCCTGGATCCTACTATACTAGGCCAGTCTCTAACCTTCCACTTGGGCAAGATGTTAGAGAGTATGGAGACTTCTCAACTCCAAAGGTTCCTATTTGAGGTGGATTATTTAGATCCATTTTAATCTGGTTTCAGATCTGGTTATGGGACACAGACAGCTTTGATCACCTTGGTAGTTGACCTATGGAAGGAACTGGAGAGAGGGAATGTGTCCCTGTTGGTTCTGCTAGATCTTTCAGTGGCTTTTGATACTGTCAATCATGATATCCTTGTGAGTCACATCAATGAGATGGGGCTTGGAGGTACTGCTTTACAGTGGCTCTATTCTTTCTTGGAGGGGCATTCTCAGAGGGTCATGCTGAGACATTCCTGGTCAATTCCCTGGCCTTTGTCCTGTGAAGTCCCTCAAGGTGCAGTCTGGTCCCCTATGCTATTTAACACCTACATGAAACCACTGGAAAGGTTTATCTGGAATTTTGGAATCAGGTGTTACCAGTATGCTGATGACACTCAGCTCTATTATTCGTTTCCACCTAATTCCAAGGAAGCTGTTCCTGTGCTAAACCTTACAGCTGTAATGGGCTGGTTGAGAGCAAACAAATTGAAACTTAATCCAGACAAGACAGAGGTGTTCCTGGTCAGCCGAAAGACAGTTCTGGAAATGGATTCATCCTGTGTTAGATGGGATTATGATCCCCATGAAAATGCAGGTTCACAGTTTGGAGACACTCCTGGATTCAGCTATGAGCTTGGAGGTTCAGGTTTCAGCAGTGACCAGGAGTGCTTTTGCACTGTTAATGCTAGTGCATCAACTACACCCATTCCTGGAAAAGACAGATCTGGCCACAGTGGTACGTGCCTTGATTACATTCCATTTGCATTTATGTAATGTGCTCTATGTGGGGCTGCCTTTGAAAAGTGCTCAGAAATTATAGTTGGCCCAAAGAACTGCAGGCAAGTTGCTAACTTGGGCTGGCTACACAACTCCCTGGTTGCAACAGTTCCCCTGGCTGCCAGTCTGTTTCCAGGCACAATTGACAGTGCTGACTTTGACAACTAAGCCCTATATGGCTTGGACCCAGGTTATTTGAAGAACTTTATCTCCCTTTATGAGCCCATTAGAGCTCTGACATCATCTGTAGAGGCCCTTCTCTCTTTCCCACTACCCTCTCAGGCCTGTTTGATGTAAACAAGAGAGAGGGCCTTCTCCATGGATGCTCCTAAACTTTGGAATTCCCTTCCTAGAGAGGCCAAAATGGCCCCATTTTTATTCTCCTTCCGATGGTAGATTAAAACATTTTTGTTTCATCAGGCTTTAGAAATTGATAGGTTTGGGCCTTTTAATGCAGTATGATTAAGGTTGGTATTGTTTTTAATGTATTTTAATGGGTTTAATGTTTTAAATGTTTAATGTTTTTAACTCTATAAATTGTTAAATCATTTTTTTTATATTTATTACAAGTATGTTTTAACTTGTACTGTTTTAACCTTAGCCGCCTTGAGTCTCATTTTCAGGAGAAAGGTGGGATAGAAATCATCATCATCATCAAACCATCATAACAATATAATAATTGTCAAAGAGTGGGAAACCTTCATTTGACAGTAATAGAAACATGCTTATTTTTACTCTGCTGAAGTCATTTTCTCTTTTTCCATAAAATAAAAGTTATAAAAGAAAACAACTGATGAGTTACTTGCCAAAAAAAATAATCTTTTGGAGCGGATGATGAAAAACTAGCTCACACACAATGCTGGAACCAATTTGTCCAAATGCTTTTTTTTTGGTGACATGCCTGCTGTCTATGAGAATATCATTAAAATATTTAATTGGGTCAGTCTGATATTTCTGAGGCCACAAAGAATGAAACACATCCAAATCTTCATCTGGCTTACTATAGGCTACTTTCTGTGGCTGTTCTCTCTGAAAACTAGCCGATAGTGGTTTTTATGATGTTATCACATTGAGACATTTAGGAAAGCATGGCAACAAACTCAAAAGGGTACCATAGGTGGCTGTGTCCCTGATCTAAATGACAAAGTTGTATGTGGAGCATTTGGGTTTTAAGGAGAACAGCTATGACAATAGTTGGCTGGATAAAGGGATATTGTTGCCTTTAGTAGAAAACAAAATGGCACTCACACCTCCACTCCATTCCCCCAAATACAGATATAAATTTGGCTAATTCTTTTTTCATTCAAAAGAGAATACCCCCCCACACACACACACACACATCTTTCTTGGAACAAAAATGCAGTAACAAAAACTAATGCTAAGCTGCCCATTCAGAAATTCAAAATCTGTTGCCTGGGGCAGATGCCTCACTTTCCATAGGAGAGCTTCTAAAATGATGTTTCAAAGTTAAAAAAACGAACAAACAACAACTGCCATCATCAGTAGCTGGCCCTGAACCTCACCTGTAGCTTTGAAGAAGAATGCTTGCTTGAAAAATTGCTGGACTGGGGCCCATACTCAATTCCTGTGAAGGTAACAATGTGAGAGGGTGTCCAAGAAACTGGGACAGAAGCACAAGGCAATTTAATTATGTTCAGATTCCAAAATTAATCTAACATTTTCCCTTCACTCTCTATAATGCTGTGTGATCCTGTCCTCCAATTTGCATTCAGAAACGGTGTAAAAACACTGATGGAGTGGATAACCTACGTTTCTCCAGATGTGATCTGACCTCATCTTTCATCAGCTCCATCCAATATGGTCAATGAGTACAATGATGGGAGATGGAGTCCAAAATGTCAAGAAGGCCACAACTTTGCTACCCTCTGTATTAAAGAAATGTTGGGAATCAACAGTGGAACACTATCATCTTCAGTGTTCTATTTATTCCCCTTGCATTTGGGTTTAATATTCAAGCCTTCCAATATTGGCCTTAGCAACTGGAAATAATCACAGTCTTCAGCACTGAATTAGTTAAATCCTCATATGAAGCAAATGGGGAGAGTTACGGCTGTAGCAATAGTGTCACAATTGTGACTAAATTACAGTTGTGAATGCAAAACAGTTACGAATGAGTAAATCTAGGTAACCAATTTGTATTAAAGACCACTACTTAGTTAAAATTGTGACACTTGCCATGATTGTAACTCCCACAGCAAACCTATTTTGCCCGGCATCAGCTGCTTGGGCAAAAAGAGATCCATTCTGCAGGCAATGGGAACATAAGTGAATGATGTTTCCATTTTGTTGGGTGAGGGCATAGAGTCAGGCCAGGAGAGGTTACTCAGTTAAGTACATTAAGTAGCTGATACAGGATTAACTAACTAGCTGATATAGGATTCCAGCTGACATTTTGGTGAGAGGCCACTCTCATACAAGCTCACTTAAACATTGGATCAAGGCTAATTTGAATGTTATAGCAAGTGCATGGAAGGGAAGAACTAGACTCAAACTATATTCATATGTACACTCTGGAAGTTTAAACAAGTTATTCTTTATCAGTACTAGTTTCCAGTCTGCTAAATGGCAACGCCAGTAACAGTGATGTACTTCATGGAATTGCAGTATGGATGAATAGTGCAGGGAGGTGTTGTTACCTGTCCCTAATGACAGGATGAGCTACATGTAAAGAAAATAGTAAATGCAGCAGAGCAATTGAGATTCCCATGGGCTTTAGTGAATAAAATGAGCTTCAAAGCAAAAGACCAATAAATCAAGAGCCAAGGGATATATAAGCAGCAGCTGAAAAGCTGACTTAATATCCATTTGGCAGGAGAGTTCCTTTTGTACAAGACTACACCATCTTCACAGAACCATTTCAGAGAAGAAAAAGTACCTAGAGCACAAGAAAAGATCTGTTGCAGGCATTCGCTACAGACCTGGAGAATATAAGTGATGAATGAAATAATATTTCCTAGTTCTTTGTGTTGGGAAACATGAGAGACAGCAGCAGATCTCCCAGACAGAGTAATCAAATGAGCAAGGCAGAGGCTAAGCAACAACCTGTCCCATAGCCATCCATCTGCTCATGGGAAAAGAAACAAAAGAAGAAAGCTTAATTTTTTTTTCTGGTAAAATATATAAAATACCTTTACTTCCTCACATTTGTGAATAATAAGTACACAAAAATATTCTTGGGATTAGAAAGCTGAATGACAGAACATTCTAGCCATGTGTATCAATGAGGAGATCAGGGTGACTGAGGCTGCATCTCATGTCTCCTGGCCAAAACTAGGGATAGCAGTCTGACCTCCATATATTGTTCAGAGGACTTCAGAATGTTTTTCTCCCTTACATGCCAGGAGAAAACAAATAATCAGACAAACTGAAAAAAATAATGTTCTAGCCAAGGACTGCAGTTTCAGTTTGCTTTTCCCCTTCTCCCTTCCAATCCCTTTTTCCTCTGGTGTCTTGTCTTTTAGATCAGAAGCCACAGGAAACAAATGGTCTAATTACGAATGAGCCACTTTGGGATAACTTTCTTTTTGTCTGAAAGGCAATAAAATGGTTTTGAAAAGATATGAAGGGGAGATTTTGATGACCAAAAAGGAGAAAGGATGGCAAATATAAGACTTTACACTGAAATATTTCCAAAATTGTGATCAAAGAAAACCAGAATTATGTAAATTAAGCAAATAACCTTATGATAATGTTTTATCAAACATTTTGTCATCACTCAAGATGAGTTTTTTTTAAAAAAGCAAAAGCAAAATTGAATCCCAGGTATAAGCACTGGAATTTCATAAAGCAAAAATAGAACAGGAATGGAGAAAGAAGAATGGATGAAGTCAGACATGACTGGGCATCTGCCGGCTGGTGGTATCAGCAATATTTTGTTATGCTCAGAAACCAAATACCTTCCCTTTGAGATCTGGAGTTCCCAACAAGGATCTATTTGGTTTCTGAACTTTTACATTACTTATTTATTTACTTTCATAGTGGCTTTCAATGCACAAATACACAATGTAAATACATCTTCAAAAGACTTCTTATTAAAACACATTATTTGTTTATTATTAAACAAACGGTATTAAACTCAGCCGATCAATTCTCAGACCTCTTCTTTATATCCGTTAGAGCTAGAAACTCTTACGCAAAAATAAAAGCTGGGCTTCCAGGCAGATCAAATTTTGTTCTTGTGCAGTAAAGAGCTGTGAATATAAAGAGTTTTAAGTTATATAACTTTCGGAGTGTTTTTTCCAGACTGTGGAATATCAATATAAGGTGCTGTCCAATCAGCAGTGTCGCAGTAATGTTCAACAACCAATCTGCTCAGCATCTGCATGTAGAAACAGAAGGAGTGGCATCTTGTTCATTCCAAGTAGCAAAATGTCTTGGGCTCGCTTTGAATCCTTACTGAAATTTTGAGGTGCTTCCTTTGTTGAGTTTGAAAAGCTACTTTTTAAATGTGTTTTATGGGACTATTTATGAGTCCTCACAAAGTAACTTGTTACTGCAAATGTAACCCTCTCCTTCACTATTAACTCATTGTATTTACTCATTATTTTTCATTACTTTAAAAAAATACTTCTGACATTAAAAAATTGCATAGGGCATAAAAATTCTGATCAAAATTCTTCTAAAAATGTCATCAAAACTAATAAAAAGGTAGCATGGAAATATTAGTGCCTTCTTGAAACAGCTTTATTGGTTAATGGTCCATTCCTGGGCACAATTAATGTGGTGGTTCTGACTTATAAAGGCCTTTACAGCTTAGGTCCACACTATCCCCTCTCATGAGCCTTCCTGTGTCTTACAGTCTTTGGAGGAGGGCTTTCTCCCCATCCCACCTGCTTCCCAGGCTCATCTGGTGAAGGCACAAGAGAGAGCCTTCTCAAATGGCTGCTGCTATGCTGTGGAAGTCCTCATCTTCAACCAAGGAAGGCTTGGTTGAATTCCTCTGTTTCTTTTCACCAGCAGACCAAGATCTTCTATTTAAGCCGAACTTCAGTTTTTAACTGGGTGGGTAGAAGGATGTGCAATGAATGTGCCGTTTTTAAAATATATAATAAGTATTTTAAGTATGTTTAACTGTTTTTAAATTAATGTTTTTAAATTTTTAAAGTAACATTTTAATTGGGATGATTATTTAATTCTTTTTAAACCTTTGTACCACATATTTTTTTAGTTATTCTGGTTTAGTTTATATTGTAAGCTGTTTTTGGTCTCTTTTTGGAAGAAAGGTGGGATAGAAAACAAACAAATAGCAAATAAACAATTTGAGTCCTATTTATTACATTACATTTGAAATGTAACTTCTTTAAAAATGTCATTATAGAATTGTAATAAGATAGCAACACTGCTTGTAATATGTAGCTTCTAAGCTGTGAATGTAGCCAATGTTAGTCCTAAAAATTATCATAAGTATGTTGAACTCATGGATGTGACATAACAAGTAAGAATTATATGAACTGTTTTTGACATAATCATGTAAGATATAGATAAGATATAGATACAGACTGGACAGTTGTGGATATGTGGATAACAGATGGGCTCTGACTGAATAGGAAAGTAAAAATCCTTAAAAGTAAGAATTGTTTTAATGTGAGCAGCAAAATCTGAGATAATTAATTTGCCATTTCAATTAAACATACAAGATATATTCTAAATTCATTCCTGCTATGAGTAATAGTTTAAAGTAGGGTAGTTTTGGTCAATGCATATTAAAAGGAAGAGAATAATGAAATGATTTGCCCTTTACATGTGCTTTCCTTTTAAACAGCTGTCCTCAAACATGGTTCACTCCTGGTTCTTACATTTTATCCTACCATTGGTTTATTATATCAACATGACCTAGTCTCTCTCAAATTCTGCCTCAGGAAGTTGTAAAACCGTGATCTTGTTTCAGTTATTAGGAATTCCAAATTGAAAATTAATCTTCCCCTTGGACTTTTAAGAAGTTGCTGCTATCATGAAAATAAATTTTGAAATCAAGCTTTTTCATGTCCACCTGCCATCTTTATAAAAGTCAAAACCATATGTGCTCCCTCTTTGAAGTTCAGTTTCATCCTAGAATGATCACCCTCACATAACAATCTTTTTCTATTAGCACCAACCTTTCCTTAACTGTCTGAAACAGCCGAAAATAAAACACATGACCAGCCTGACAAATGCTTGTAAAAATGTGCGACACCAGTGTAACAAATGATTTTAGTTCATGGAGTGAGAATCACAAAATCATGTCAGTGAGTTGAAGCAGGGATAAAAATATAAATGTACACACAGCCAGCGTATGAAAAGTTCCAATATGTGCTCAACATCCAGAGCAATTTCTGGTTTGGATTATCAAATCAATTCTTTACTCTACTTAAATTACTTATGTTACAGAAGAGCCATTGTTTATTCCGTTTGCAATGGATGTCACAGACTTCAGATTAATAATTATGATTAATGTGTTCTGATTCATTCATTTTATACAGTGGACCAGTTAGGCTTCATGTCTAATATGAGGAATGCAAGTGTTGTTGAGCTTGAGAAGCTCAGTTTTTAATTCATGCTGAATGAAGTCATCATTGTTAAAAGGTGTGTGTTAAATCATCTTACAGCTCTTCCCAAGCAACAGGTTTTTTTTAAAAGGCAAGAATTAAAAGAAGTTATGGTGGCATTAGAGGAGCAATGTTACAAGTTCAACATCATAGCTTTAGTCTTTGCAACACATTTAACTTGGTTATAAGTTGCTTATTTTTCTTTGATAATAATTACAGTTAATGGCTCTTTCAAATTTAAAACTGAATTTGAAATGGGTAAAACAAATGGAGAAAGAAAACCAAGACAATCACACCAATGAAATCTCATGCAGCACACAAAAATGGGCACAATCATAGTGCTTTATTGTGCCTTCATAGTCACTATAATAATACCAACAGTGTGTGCAGAAGATATGTGTCTGCCCCTGCTACTGTAATATTAGATAGTGGAAAGCAATATAGAAAGAGGGGGAGGAATTTATTTTTGTATGGAACTAGATTGTGCCAAGACAGTACACAATAAAAATAAAACTTATAAATCATAGTAGAAACATTCACACACACCTGCTTTCTAGGTGTGGAAATCCTAGTATTTTGCTGGCTTTCTCTTCACTGTGGTGTATTTTCCCCATATCTGAATGCCCTGAAGGGGACTCATTTGCAGAAAAAAACATGTGTGGGGGGGGTTGCACAAAAACCATTATTTTTCTGAGCAGACTTTCTTGAAGAAGTATTTCTGCTACAAGTAATTCATTTTATGCAAAGAAAACTATTTTTTATCCCCCCCACTTCAAAAAAATTACTCATATATTTTTCTCTGCTGAATAATTCCTCTACCACACTTGGAGATTTCAATACCAGGAGAAAATTCTGAAAATTTCTCACTCAGCCATCATTTCTTCCTGATTGGTTTCCTTTTTCATCTCGGGAATGCATAATTATGAATGTTCTTTCCATTCCTACTATATTCAATGAAGTTTGTCTTCGTTCATCACATGTTCATGTTCAGTGTCACCAATGTAAATCTCAGAGTTTATTCAAACTGCAGCTTTGTCTGTGCAAACCTATGAGCTCTGGTTTTGAAAATATGGGGAAAATATATTCATGTACAAAATCAACAGCACTCTTCCTTGTCCAAGGGAGAATAGAGTGACACAACAGATACACCATTTCGTGTGTTTGCTGATTGCTGGAACCATAGTAGACTGGAGTAGGAGAATATTCTGTTATTAGATTCACTGGTAGCCTAGAATCCATTAACTTAACTGGTTCTTTCAGTGTGTGCTGATGCAATCACTGCGACTCAGCCTTTCACAGTTCTTAATACTTGTCTGGTGAAGGACTCTAGTATATCAAATGATCATTAAGACCAAGACCCAAAGTAATGCTGGCAGACTGAAAAGCCCTTTTAAAGCCTCAGAGAGGTGTCCAACCTTTCAACAGGAAGTTCCAGTATCTGCAGCGATGGCCAACACCCTCTGTTACTCTCTGGTCCTTTCCTTACCTTACCTTCTTCTGGTGCTGGGGTGCGGGGATCAAGCGAGCAGCCTCTGGTGAGAGGCTCTCACGTCCCTGCTGGTTCAGCTCCGCACAAGCTGCCTGCCCGTGCAAGAGCCCTGCCTCTTCCTTCTGCAGTGCAGCCTGGGAGTTTCCCAGGCTGTGCTGGGGCAGGAAGCGCGGCCAGCATGGCTTCAGAGGCTCCGCATGCCAGGTAAGTGTGCGTGGGGTCTAGGAGCAATGTGCGATCGTGCACCATTTTCAGCTTCTAGCCGAAAATGAAAAGGTGCCTAATCGGTGCCTGCCGGCCCCTGGAGCATTGTGCGATTGTGAGTGCGTCGTGCAGATCGCTCCTCACAATCGCACGACACTCCAGGCACCCTTTCGCATGGGAAATACTGTGCAGAAAGGGCCTCTGATGGGCCAAACAGTAGCTGTCTTGGTCTGTGGAGGATGGAGCTGTGTTGAGACATCTGACTGGCATATAATCTGACCCATTTGATCATCCAGGTAACTAGATAAAAATGGAACAGAGAAGCACTTGCACAAAAAGATATCAGATATCTCATGGGCAAGCTTGGAAAAGATATCATCACTCATATAATGGGGTGCTGCATTACTGTTCTGCCACCTTTTCATCTAGACAACAGTAATCAGATCAGAAAAGCAATTTTGCTGGAATTTAAATAGTTTGTGGTTATTCTAGTTTCAGATAATGAAAGAAAAAATTGGGATTTATTCAGTCTTTAAATGTTAACCCAAACAACATTTTTAACATATAAAATATTAGACCTGGGAGTAACGTCTTAAGGTGATAGCTGATGCCTTTAGTTCTAAAAGATACCACCAGATTTCATATTTGATTCTCTTAGAATAAAATAAAATAGTTAAATAAAATTTACGAAATACTGTTGAAAAGAAATAATGGCTTCCATTACATGAGTTTGTGTCTCAAGGTTTAAAAAAAATCTTGAAAATATATTAATGATTATGGCAAGGTAGATTCAAAACCAAAATGAGCTGAAGTAAACTTTTTAGTTTGGACAACTCCTCTTGACTGCAGAGACCACTGTGGGCCAAACTCAGTACTAACAACAAAGATAACGGTTGCAGCCCACATCCTCTTGAAGTGAAACCTAGGAAGTCAGCATTACCTCTAATAATTTTTGCACTCTTGCCAAATTAAGTTGTGCTCATTTTACAAGCTATGCCTCATAGCAGACACAGCCAGATGTCTTTTGTCAGTATCTAAGTTATTAACTCTAAAACAAAATGAAATACAAAACAAAACAAAAATGAACAAACAAAAAACCATCAAGAAAAATTGTTTCAATTTGTTTGAATTTCCTTGGGAATTCATGATCAAGAAATCCTACTTTTGATAACAATTCTTCTGGTTTAAATAAATTTAATTGAGTAATTTATGGCCCTTTTCACATGTGGGGGGGGGAAACGGTGTAGAGCGACCTCTCACGGAGGTCGTCTACACCGTAGAGTGGACTGGCATGGACTACTTTTTGTAGTTCCACACCAGAATCCACTCAGGAGCGGCCGGAACTAGCCACGCTGCGTGTTTTTTAAAAACCTCTTTTTAGAGGTTTTTAAAAAGCACGGAGCGTGCAGCCCTGTGCCGCTCCGTCGCCCGGCTCTAAAGTGGATCTGCAGGCGCGTGCAAGTGCGTGCCTGCAGATCTGCCGGGGGCGGGCTTCCGGCTGGCGAGCTTCTCCGGTTGGTGGAGAGCCTCCACCAACCGGAAGCTGCCATCTGCGGCGCCGGAGGAGTGTGGAGCAGCGAGCTCGCGCTGCTCCACGCGGTGACGGACTTACCCGGCTGGAGGTAAGCTCCGTTTTTGGACGTTTTCGCCCGTTTCCCCCCCCACATGTGAAAAGGGCCTATAATATGTCTGCATGGGCTGTCCATAAGATATACTAATGTATTATATCAGCTTCACCAAGTGAACCATAGATTTGCATTCAGTGTTTCAGAACAGCTATCCACTTCCCAATTGCATTAGTTTGTATCTGAGGGATTTTTCTTGATCAGGAAATGTGGATCATCTTCTATACTACCTCTAAAAATTCTTATTCATATATTAGTATGAGAAAATATACCATATAGATTTTGTTGTTTTGCTTAGAGATTTATATTTTCCTATTTTTTCCTATTCTTGTGATTAGTATCCAGCCATAGTTTACACTTCACACTAGTTATTTTTGTTCTTTCACAGCTGAGATGATTCCTTGCAGATTCCAGCCCTTTTCAGGCATTCCTTCTCTCACACAATAATGCAGAAGGATCTTATGGTTCAAAATAGTGGGAAATAAAGTAACAGTAATGGCTAAATTCAACTCAATTCAATGATAATTTGGACAATGCATTTTTACTTGGGCAATTAACTTGTCCCCTAATTTCCTTTTATGATTAACTACATTGCAGAACCTGAGTAGGGCTATTTATGACAGTGTGTCTTGTGGGAACGGGGGTAATTTATAGACTCACCATAAGTTGAAATTATTTGATGGCGGTTAATTCTCATAATAATTATGAGAATATGAAGAGTAATGGCCCACTATTAAACAGTGGAATATTTCATAGGACTATTAATAAGTCAACAGGTAGAAATTCATAAAGATTTTTTTTTTTCACATAACATTTAAAATTCATCTCAATCAAACCATAAAATCATCATTTTAACAGAGCATCAGACTCTCGCAGCTATGGAAGCAGTCTCTGGTCTCCTTTGACTCTCAGAGGTGACTAATATTGCCTAGGAATCCCTTGACTCAAATCCATTTGGACTCATACAAATGTACAGATAGTCTGTTACTATTTAATCATAAAGCACTTGCTTAAAATTACCAATCATGTATCTCAGGGAACGTTCTATGCTTGGTAGAGTGAGATGGCTATGTCAAGCAGCAAATGCAGGCAAAGGTGCAGGGGTAAGATGTTCAGGAGGGCAGAGTTATGTGCGCCACAGTGCTTACTTGGCACCTAGTGAAGAGCCCACAGCCTTCAGATGCAGGGATCTTTGCAGTTGTCAGTTTGGTCATGCCCCATATATGAAACAGGAAGAAAACACCATCTTGAGTTAAAATTTGGCACTCCACCAAAACTTTTGGGACCCTGTAATCATAGTTTGATTACTGGTGGAGTCCTACTTTTGTCTTTGTGACACTTTTAGAAAGTGTTTTAAGTTGTTCTAAATCATTTGAAACTGTTCTAAATTATTCCACACCCTCCAACAGTCCAGGTTTGAAATCCTCTGTTGTCTCACTTTTTCAGCTGCTTTTTAAAATGTCCCGTTCTCTCTCTTCTCCTCCCACTTTCCCTCTTTGTCCTCAGCATACTTTCATTGCTGTAACCTCAGTTTAAAGTGCAGAGATAGTTTATACTCAGTTCCTCAGGAAGGAAAAGAAAGGAGAGGGCAAAATCTAGAGTCAGAAAAGTAAACTGTGGCAGCCTCTCCAAGTCTGTAGTTTTTCCTCATTAGTAACTTTCACCATCTTGACATACTCTTGACATGTGTCCCAGTTTTCCTCTGTGAAATGTTGGATCGTATTTAAATTGCTCTAAACTATTCAGAACTATTCAGAACTGTTGCATTCCATTCTTAAGCAATTTTTTTTAAAAAAATTGTGTCTACCTCATCTCATATTTTTGCTGGAGTATAAATATTTTAATTTTAATAAATTTAATTTTAATAAATAAATCAGTCTCCCAAAATTTATTCATTCTTTCATAATTTCACAAAGTGGTCTGTAGAACCCTCATTACCCCCAAACATAGAACTCATCGTTTCCCTGCAATGAGATCTGGTAGCACTATATCCTTCCATCACTTTGCACATCTAGTGTAAGGTATTGCCCCATCCTATCAGTCATACAATGTGGGAGGGCTATTCCCCCCCGCTCCAGATAGTTTTAGGAAAGTAGCTGTTGATTTGAAAGCTTTATCTCAGGAACAGCAGAGTAAGCCCCACAGATGTTCTTAGAATTCCTCTCCCAACAATTCTAGTCGGTAGAATGAGGGATGCTGGGAGTTATGATCCAGCAACATCTGCAGGGCCACATTTTGCCCTCTCCTGATTTAACCTGTCATCTTCCTCTATTAAAATGCAATTTCCTGTATCACTGGTCTCCTTTACAAGAGGTTATGAGGTCAGTACTGACAAAAATTGTTGATGGGTTGGGCTTTTTTCCCCCTTCCAACCATTTTTGTAACATTTTGAGCTCTCTCTGAAGATGGCCCCTTTAAGCACTGACTAAGCTTGACCTTATTTGGTTTATATGTTCTGACAAGAGCACTACCCAATGGGCTATAGTTGTTCAAACATCTTTAACAGAGCATTAACTCATCACTGTGACAATATAAAGCTTCTGCTTGTGTGACACTTGCCTTTTATGATGTATGGGTATTTTCAGTGCTTTCTTTCATGATTAAACTCATCACTTTTTTAGAAGTGGGAAAATGTAAACAGACATGATGTTGAAGAAATGTCTTTGGCATTTCCTTCTGATATTCAAGTCCACGGCCACGCCTAAATACGCTAAATGGAAACTGGCCCCGACAAAGTACCTCACCAAATGTTCAAAAAATGACTATCAACAAAGGCATTGTCTTTAAGAAAGTGTTCAAGAAATAGAGATGACATTTGATACAAAGTAAGCCCAACAAAAGATTTTGAAGATTATGCTTGCCTTCTGCTATAATCCCCCAACTTCTTGTTCCTAGTTTCTAATCTGCTATCATGTCTAGACTGTTTCTTCTTTACCTCCCACAATGCTCTGGGAGAAGCCAAATTAGAATTTTACATTTGGTGGCTCTACTATTTTAAGAGATATCAAGAGCCAATAAAATAAAATAAAATAAAATAAAATAAAATAAAATAAAATAAAATAGTAAAATAAAATAAAATAAAATAAAATAATAAATGCTGTATTTATGCTATTTATGCTATCTATAAATACTATCTATGAATTTATACCAGTCAATGTCTATACCATCCAGTACCTTATGGACATGAGTGGCTCGATATTGCCAGTATCAGTCCTTCAAATGCTTCCATACACTGGTTCTCAAATTTGGTTCTCCAGATGTTTTGAACTTCAGGTCCCA
This sequence comes from Cyclura pinguis, assembly GCA_030412105.1. Classification (NCBI taxonomy): domain Eukaryota; kingdom Metazoa; phylum Chordata; class Lepidosauria; order Squamata; family Iguanidae; genus Cyclura; species Cyclura pinguis. The sequence goes on from CM059603.1 coordinate 186,268,019, forward strand.
GAAGGCCTATCCAGCATGGCCAACTGTGCGGAGTTCTAGGAATTGAAGTCCAAAATATCTGGAAGACCCAGGCCTTAGAACCATTGTCATAGAGAGATTGTACACTTTTTGTCCTGAATACTCTTCAGAAGCATGCTGGGAAAAAAAATCATGAAAGGCATGCTATATCATGGCAGAAGCTGTAATAGTGAATGATATATGACATTGTAATCATATATCAGCTTATATGTATGCAATTAAGAACAGATTCTTAGCAATTTGTGGTCTAAATATCACAGGTGTACTCATAGCCAACTTAAAGGAAATACTGTTACACCCCTTGAGGCTTATTCATGGGTAAATATGCATAGGATGGCAATAATCATTTAGCATTATGTTGCTTCCTGATAAGAGAAAAATGTCCATAAAAAGTTTTTAACCAAAAGAACATATTCATTCTGTCACTCCACATACTCAGGCTACTGCGGTCATCTTCATAAAACACAGTAGCCGATATTCAAAATTTGGAGTAGGGATGGGATTATTCAACCTGATGAACTTTGCATGCTCCAAGGCTTTGGGGAAATTACTCTCCAGGAGGAATGAAGTTACCACAGAAGTAATTTCAATAACTATTTGTAGTGACAGTAATGTCTAAAACATTTCACTTTAAAAAGATATTCTGAGACTTGCCAGTTTACTCCTTCTAGCCCCTTAGTTGAATAGTTAATGACATCAAGCATACCCCTATTTGGTTTCATTCAATATATCCAAATATTCCTCAACATGCTCTTTCATTATACAGAACTGGGACCTTTCCTTATCATGGTTTTAACCAATGTTCTGTCAGTCTCATCTCAGGTTTCCATCTGCACAAAGCTATGAAAGCACTGTTTAGCATGTTTTTAATGCTCTTCTGTTTCTTCCTTTGTGAGCAGATCAGGAGATCCTTTGTTTTCCTTTTGGTAATGCAATCTGAGAACTTCCAAAATGCGTCAAAGAGTTTGTTGCCTAAATGTATCTACTTTTTTCCCCCTGACATACATGCGATATCCATGAACTCCTTAGCTTTTAGTAAGAATACTCAAAAATTTCATTTTGTCAACACTTTTAAGGAAACCAAAGTTGATAAAAGGGAGTACAACACTCCCTCATAATTTTTTGTCTGTATACACTTGAGAACACGTAAATGGTAATTCATTTTATAATCTGTTTTACTAGAGGAAAGCTGACCAAGAGGGCTTTTTAATCTCCAGATATAACATTTGTTGTTGTTAACTGCTATCAAATCAACATCAAATTATGGTGACCTTATGATTGAGAGATCTCCAAGTCACTCTGTTATTAACTCAGGTCTTGCAGAGTCAAGGCCATGGTTTCCTTGACTGAGTCTACACACCTTTAATACAGTCTTCCTCTATTCCTACTGCCTTCTACCTTGCCAAACATCACTGTCTTTTATATGAGTCATGTTGTCTCATTTATATGTCTAAGGTACAACAGTCTCAGTTTTGTTATCTTGATTTCAGGGGAGAGGGTTCAGGCTTGATTTGCTCTAGAACCCATTTATTTGTCTTTTTAGTAGTCCACCATATCCACAGCACTCTTCTCCAGCACCAGAGTTGAAATGAGTTCATGTTCTTCCTATCAACTTTCTTCACAGTCCAGGTTTCCCAACCATACATAGAGATTGGAAATATGATGGATTGGACAATCCTAATTTTAGCATTCAATGATATATCTTTACACTTCAGGATCTCATCTAGTTCCTTAATGGTTGCCCTTCTGAGTTCAAGACTTCTTCTAATTTCTTGAGTGCATTCTTAGTAATGACTGAGCCAAAATAGTGAAGGTCTTGAACTATTTCAATTGCTTTGTTGTCTGCTTTAAAGTTACGTAAATCATCTGTGGTCATTTTTTGTTTTCTTAAAGTTCAACAGTAAACCTGCCTTTGCACTTTCTTCTTTGACTTTCTTCAGGAATCATTTCCAAGTGTTTGCTGTTTTCTGCTAGTAGTATGGTTTCATCTGTGTTGCTGTTGCTGTTCCTTGCTTCAGTTTTCACCCCTCCTTCTTCCAAATCAACCCTAGCCTTATATATACGTTCAGTGTACAAATTACGCAGATAGTTGGAAAAAATCCAGCCTGGACTGACATCCTTGCCGATTGGAAACCATTCTGTTTCTCCATATTCTGTCCTGACAGTGGACTCATCTCCAGAGTACAGCTATGAATCAGGACAGTGAAATATTTTAACATGTCTATTTCTTTAAGAGTGATCCCAGTTTTGTATGATCTACATAATCACAGCCTTTTCCACAAGCTGGTTTTCTTCTGACATGCTTTGGTGTGCTCCTTTATCCTGATTATTATTCCCTCCCCTAAATTGTACCTTCTCCTCTCTTAGTCTGCCTGTTTCAGTATAACAACTACTGGAGTTTATATGTCAATGTTTGAGCACACTTAGTAGAATTAAGGTAGACTTTTAGAATAACTGTTCAAAAGTGCTGGAAAACATATTTCTTTGCAAAATAATTGTAAGATACAATGTTATTGCTATCTTTCATGTAAAGCCCTCCAAATTCCACTTAGCAACAGGCTAATTTATAAATGAATTTATGGTCGTTATTCATTATATAGCTTTTTTTCCTAGGACTACAAAACAACAACAACAGCATGTCAACATACACATCACATTGTTAAATGGATGTTATTTTGCCACTGAATCCCTTTGTTCCCACTTTCATTCTGCAGCCAGGCTGGCTTTGATATTGCTGAGAGGGAATTCCCCATTTCCCTCTGGCTACAGAAGTGCCTTTTCTTTGCTTCATATAATTCCTTCCAGATTTAGCCAAGTTATAAAGGTGTTAAATGTTTCCCTGCATACGGTTTGGCACCATGCCGACATTTCTCAACCTCCAAGGCCTGTTCAAGCTGCCTCTGTAAATTTGCAATATTTGTCACTGTATTACTGTACTGCTGTATTATTTCGTCTAAAACAATAACAGGGATTGCTTGACATTATGCCTAAATGAAGTCCGTAGGGTAACTGGTCTCATGAGAAACTGATTCACACAAATGGCATAAATTATCACAAAATTCCCACTTGTTTCAGTGTTATGCAAAACCAAACAAGCAAACAGTGCCATAGTTTTTTAAAAGGTTTCTAATGTTTTAAAACTCTGTTTTAAAATATTAGTCAAAATGTAGCAGAACTTGAACACTTTTGTTTTATTGATTGCAACAGAAGGTGCTAAATTCACCATAGACATCAGTAGACTTGATGGTATTTAACGAACAGTTTGGATTGTACTCTGAGTCTTTATTATAGAAAGGTGTCCATTTTCTGACCTTTAAACCTGCATCTTCTTTTCAAGCCTCTTCCATCTAATTTTGTAGAACCCTAGGGTTCATAATAAGATCATGGTGTATCCAGGAAATAGAACTTTATGTGTAAACTAATGATTATTGGTTTTTCATATTTTAGATTGTATTTCATTTTATATGTTTCTAACAAAGAACAAAAATTGAAAAGTTTAATATAGAAACCAGGTAAATTAGATGGGAAGGGTTTACAAAGTTGAAAATAAAATTAACAAAGAGAGATGAGTTGGTTGGATCATGTTTGAGCAGGACTTAATACTCTGTTTTCCGTGATAAAGTTGTGCATTAAAAGTTTAATTATGTAAGAAGCTGGAAAGTACAGGAGCAATTCATTGGAAGCTTGTTCTTTTGCTTAAAATCATTTTGAATCACACTGATGCCACTTCACAGATAGAACTTACTATATGAAGTGGCACCCACATGGCTTTCTTCCTCATCTCGGTATATGTGAGCTTTAGTGCTTAAAGACCTCCTGACAGTACAGATTCAAGAGACATGAATAACTGTACATTTTGAGCTATACAATTGCCATTCTGCCTATGTCATGCCTACAGTTCTTCATCTTCTTTAGTGTTTGGCCACCTTATGATCAAGACAGCTAAACAGAATACTTGAAATGTAAAAGATCAGTCAATTTTGGTAATCAAATAACTGTAAATATTCCACATTAACCATTGTCTACCCACTCGCTTTAGACTGGTACTTGTTTTTTGGTCTAGGCCTGGTCTGCTTTTCTTGTGTTCTTGACTTCCAAGGAATAAGCCTTACTGGGTTTTTTTTGCTTCCCCGGTCCAGATCAAACTTCATGAAGAAGTGCAGTGTTTTGTGTTTCAAAGGTGTCAAACATCTAGTCCCCTTAGTGATGTCAAGAGCAGCTGTAGCTGCTTGGCATTTTTGAATATCATATTTTAATTGGCATAGTCCAGTCATTTGAGAATCAGTCTCTATATTGCTTGCCTTATAGCTAAGAGGTTTTGTTCAGAGAAGCAGTTCTAATGTGTCATTTACCAACATCTGAAATAGGTTAGGAGAGGATGGAAAATCTGACACCCAGCTGAATAGGGAAAACAAACATTTTCACTTAGGTGTTGTTGTTTTTAAAAGGAATCTGTTTATGAAAAAATAACCCCTTCTTCCTAATTGTTTCAAGCTTGGCCTTTTCCTGTGGGCAAGCCTCTTAATTAATGTAATTGGCTGCTAATTGTTTTTCTGTAAGATCTGGGATTTCTGAAATGCCTATAATATTTTCACTGCAAATAGAAAGGGGGGATGCAATCATGGATTAATGAAGAGAGAAGAAAAGGAGGAATAGAGGAAGGGACTAGAGGAAGGGAAAAAAGGTATCCCTCAAAACTCTTCACCTTCTTTTTGTGATCGCCTCAGTGAAAATAAAGAAAAACAAGAAGACGTGTATTACCGTACCATAACACACATCTTTTGAAAATACTGTGCTTCTAATTTTTTTGCCAGCCCCCCCATTAGGCAGAATAAGGTGAATGCCTCAGGCAGCAGATGCTGAGAGGCAGCAGTGTGGACAGAGCTCTGTACCATGTGGTCTAGCCTGCACCCAACTTCTTGGCCAGCCTGTTGCCTTCAGGTTCAGTGAAAGATCCTGTCCCATGACCAAACTTGAAGAAAGATTAAACCAAGTCCAGTCAGCTTTTGTATGGGGCATTGTTCTGTCTCTCAGGTAGCAAAATGTCTTGGGTAAGCCTTGCCTCTGCTAAATGCTTCCATTTGTGAGATTTCTACAAACCATTCAGAGTGGAAATGGAAAGGACAACCCAGTATGAAAAGGAGTGAGAGCATTTGTTTGTGTGCAAATGTCTTAAACAAGCTTGTGTTTGCTTCCATAGGGAAAGAAAAAAAAAGGAATATGCACAACACTGTGAACTTATAGAGTCCTATCATAGTATTTAATCCTTAATTTCTCTCCCTACTGTAGGAAACAATGGCCATTTCCATACCGGGCTTCTGAAATGGTGCAGAGCGACCTGTCACGGAGGTCTTCTACACCCTAGAGTGGACTGGCGTGGACTACTTTTTGTAGTTCCACACCAGAATCCACTCAGGAGCGGCCGGAACTAGCCGCGCTGCGTGTTTTTTAAAAACCTCTTTTTCAAGGTTTTTAAAAAGCACAGAGCATGCAGCCCCGTGCTGCTCCGTCGCCCGGCTCCAAAGTGGATTTGCAGGCGCGCGCAAGTGCATGCCTGCAGATCTGCCGGGGGCGGGCTTCCAGCTGGCAAGCTTCTCCGGTTGGTGGAGAGCCTCCACCAACCGGAAGCCACCATTTGGGACGCCGGAGGACTGCGGAGCAGAGAGCTCACACTGCTCCACGTGGCGACGCACTTACCCGGTTTCAGGTAAGCTCCGTTTTTGGGCGCTTTTGTCCGTTTCCCCCCCACATGTGAAAAGGGCCAATAACAACATGTGGTAACTTGACATACTGCTTGCAGTCCAGTAAAATACAGATCCCAAATATTATCTTCTCCTTTCTTGTCTTATAGCATCATAAAGTCAAGTGTTGTTAATATATTTCCCTTCTAATATAATAGTGATCATTTCTAAATTGCTAAACTGAATGGAGATCATTTCCCCCATGTTGGGTCCCAGGGAAGCTGAGAGATAAGCATCTGTTCCCTGTAGCTACTGGACTGCAGTGTCTACAGGGAGATGAAATATGCTCCCTTCATCTTCCCCTCTTCAGAAAGCCACACTGGAAAGAAGCATGGATTTACCTCTCTTTCTGAGGTATTACCATTAGGATGGGAGTTAAATTTCTTCCCCTTTCTGTCTTCTACCAACAATGATTCAGCTGCTCAGAACCACTGAATTAATTACCTCTTCCCAAGAGCTAAGGTACCACCAAAGTTCCGAAAAGTCACTGTCTGAGGATTCTGGGAGTTGTAGTAAAATTTTCTAAGCTCTCACTTCCTTACAGTCTACAAGATGGCTCACATAGTGAAGAGCTGAGGAGTTAGATCTCTCAAAGCAGACAATGCAAGAAGAATTAGTATCTAACAGAGACTATATATTACATGTAATTCTTTACTATTGAGTCTTTCAGCTGTTGTGAAGTGACATTTTGAATACTGGGATGATCCATCTGCTGGTCTTGGTTGGCTTTCAGAGAACATGAAGAGAAAATTTAACAATTTCAGGAAGTATTTTCTTCTTGATGTGTAGCCATGGTTGTCTTAGTTTTTAAAAAAGAGAGAGAGGAAAAGAACTAGTGCTCTACATGTAACATTTTTATATACTCCCAGTTGGTAAAAGATAGATCGACAGTAGCAGCTGCTAACAATGTCAACAATCAAGTGGGATGAAGTGTGGCAAGCCCCCAACTGTTTCCCATTCGTATGAATTATGAGTTCTCACTGTTCAGAGACATTCGGATAAAAGACCATATGAGCAAAGTTGTGAGAATTTGGGAATACCCACCTGGCAAAAAAATCTTGCCCTTCAAAAGAACAATCAGTGTAAAATTTCTGAGTGAGAAAAAATAAAGCAGAAAGAATTAAAAATGCTCACTCCATCAAAATGTAGAAATATGTGACCTCTGGGTGTTTCTGCATTCAAGAAACAGGATGATGTGTTAGGGGTGGAAAATTCCAGAAAGAAAATGTGCTTGCATAATTTGAGGGGGAAGGAGTCCTTCCCATTATCAAGCATGGAGGCATTCTGGAGGCAAAAAAGAAAAAAAAGAAAGAAAAAAATACACAATAATACCTTGTTGTGTTGTTTGACTTCTATAACCCATGATTGATTGTTACTCATTCAAACTAGATAACAGGGTAATATTCATAGAAGATTTTGGCCATACTTAAATATCCCAAGTATTGAACTGCCATTGACGCTTCTATAGTATTATTTTAATTATGCTTCTATAGTATTATTCAGCTTTGAAACTGTATTTTAGCAAATCAAACTATCTTCCTACAGCATAAAGGCAGGATGACAGGCTTATTGCAAAAGTCATGCATAGAGCCTTGGTATTGATTCTATCAACAAATTATGTCACAGAGTGGCAATAAAGACCATGTTGGCAAATGTGTTGTTCACTAATTTGGGAGGTAAAGTACTTCACTTTAGCCACTTCTTTACTATTCTAATTGCCCGTTCTATTTATTAAATTGATTATCAATAAACAGAAAGGTGCATTCATATTTCTCCTGGACCTTTCAGCAGAATTTTAGGGGTGCACTTGGTAACACATTTACTTCTATTTCTGTGGCAGGTTAGACAGACTCATTTGCTTAGCTGGGTATTTTATACAGTTACCATATCTATCAATCTTCCTATTGACTATTTAGTTTTTTTAGATATGTACTTAACTATTTTTATTGATATTTTAACATTGCTACTATCTGCCCTGTGATTTTTTAAGTGTTCAACTTAAACAGAAATAAATGAAATAAATAAAAACAATGACTAGCTCCTATTAGACTTGGGAACTCTTTTGTGGTAGTTTTATCGCTTTCTGGAGAAACATTTCTAGAAGATGGGACTGGGGAAGGTGTATATCTGACACATTGGGTGCTGGCTTCTATTTGGTTCCACTACTGTACCTACTGTGTACTATATACCATCTACATGAAAGCATGGGAAGGAGTCCTTTTCCTATCACAATCCAAGGAAGCAATTAAGAAGTGGTTAGTAGAACTTGTGGACTGGTTGTTTAATAATATACTGAATCTTAAGCCAGATATGTCCATGTTATTCTGGAATGTCATGTCTGGTCATATAACAGCAACCTATGCTTTTACTTACATATTAATCGGATTACTGCAGTATGTTCCAGAAAGAGCTACCTTTAAAGAGAAAAAAAAGTTTGGAAATTATAGATGTCGTAGAACCTTGTGGCCAGGATAAAAACTGGAGCTGTCTATTACAGTGGTTCCAGTGGCTTCTGGTTTATTTCCAGCTCAGCTAGTGTTTCCAGGTTTTCAAAACAGTAGTAAGGGACAGTTAAAATTCATGACATGCAGGGTAGACAATCAGGAAGTTGTAGATACAATTTATCCAATGAAGCCATAAATGGTTTGTGAATTAATAAGGTCAAGCAACCCATTTCTTACTATGGACCTAACATTTCTGGGTGGCCAGTGTCCAGCCAGTGTATGAGGTAAGCATGGATAGTATGATGTAGAGAGCCTGCTTAGTAGTTCCATCCAGGCTTTAAACTCCTTTGTTGGAAATACCCATCTACCCCTCTCTATAAAGGCCTTCAACTGCCAGGCAAAGGCATTTTTATTTCAATAGAGCATTTTATGAACTTATGGTTTGATAATCTTGGGGGGCGAATTCAGTTTGAATACGCCTATGTGTGTGTATGTGTGTGTGTGTTCTACCATACAGAACAATTTTTGGCTCAGGAAAGGCTTTTGTTTTGTTTTGTTTGTTTTGAAAATAGGAAGTAAACAGGCAAAAAAATGGCTAGTAGGGGCAAAAACATAGACTTAGGCAGAAACAATGGAATGCACCAATATAGGATGGGTGGACACATGGATGGATAAGAAAATGTGTGAAAGGGATCTAGGAGTCTTGGTAGATCACAAGCTGAACATGAGTCAGCAGTGTGATGCAGTAGCCAAGAAATCCAACATGATTCTTGGTTGCATCAATAGAGTATGGTGTCTAGATCTAAAGAGGTAATGGTACCCACTCTATTCTGCATTGGTTAGGCCTCATTTGGAATACTGTATCCAGTTCTGGGCACCTCAACGCAAGAAGGATATCGATTAGATGGAGCGTGTCCAGAGGAGGGCAACCAGAATGGTGAAGGGTCTGGAAGCCATGCCCTATGAGGTATCTTAGGGAGCTGAGTATGTTTAGTCCGCAGAAGAGAAGGTTAAGAGAGGACATGATAGCCATGTTTAAATATTTGAAGGGATGTCATGTTGAGGAGGGAACAGGCTTGTTTTCTGCTGCTCCAGAGACTAGGATAAGGAGTGCAGGAAAGGAGATTCCCCTTGAACCTCAGAAAGAACTTCTTGATGGTCAGAGCTGTCCGGTAGTGGAATATGCTGCCTCCAAGTGTGGTGGAGTCTCCTTCTTTGGAGGTTTTTTAAGCAGAGGCTGGATGGCCATCTGTTGGAAATGCTTTGATGTGGGTTTCTGCATAGCAGGGGGTTGGACTAGATGGCCCCTGTGGTCTCTTCCAACTCTATAATTCTATGATTCTATTGCAAAATGCCACTCATCACTCATACCCCTTAGAAGGCATTTGAGGGTAAAATGAGGACATTTTTTTCCAGGAGATGTAACACTCTAAATTCTCATGGAGGACTAATATGGCTCTCTAGCCCAACAGTTGCCCACCTCTGCTGTATATTATGTTTCACTGACATTATATAAATTGTTAGTTTGTTTGTATGCCCAATATTGAACATTAGGCCAAAAAATGTACATAATAATGGATGAAAAGGGTTCATCTTCCATTCATAAGTCAATTGTTAAACTCAACTACAGCAGACCTGCTGAATCAATGGGATTAATTTATGTGTTGAATTATTGATTCAGTGAGTCTAATATTAGGTAAAATTAACAATTGGATTTAGCCCCTATTCATTACACTTAAATCTAACTTGATCATAGTAGTAGCTTATCCAATACTTTTATTTTTTTATTCCTAAAAAGCACTCCCAGGTTAGACAGATACCTGCTTTGTTGTGTTGTGTCATACTTCTACAAAATGTGTCACTGGAGTAGGCATACCATTCCCTTGTAGCAACACAACAAAACAAAACAGAGTCTTGTAACACAATGTTATTTTAAGAGAAGAAAGGTTTCACACAGAAGTGAAAGCTAGAAAAATACTGTAATTTAGGGTTAATTGTGTAGTTTATTCAACTAATTTATGCCAATATTTGTAGCAGTTAGAAATGCCTTAACAGATGTCCATGAGCAACAGGGTCAGTCTGAGAAAAAAAGCTGCTATACTATGTTTTTTTAATAATTCCCACTAAATTCATACTGATTTTTTTCATGCTTGTGCACTATCTCCTTTCCAGTGGAAGTGTTATTAGATTCTCAGGATTCGCAGGATCTTTTGGTACCCCCCCCAAAAAAAAACTATAAAAAGAATCCCTTGATTTTCACCAGAGTAGGTTCCAACTGCTGCAACAGATATTTGTTTTGTTTTAAATGTAGGCAGATTGTCTCTTTCAATATGACAACTGCAGCTGTGATTTTTTTTAAATCAAATCTGGTCCTTTCTGCCCTACACTGTTATAGTGCTATCACTCTACTTTCAACATCCTGGGGAATTCTGGGGTTTGTAGTTTACTAAAGCCAAGGAGCTGTCTGGCTGAGAATTCTAAATGACCCTCCCAAAACTGCAAACCCCAGGATTCTATAGGATGTTGAAAGTGGAATAATACCACTATAACAGTGTAGTCTGTAAAGGCTATCTGTCAGTACATACATTGCCTCCCCCTCCCCATGCTTCTTACCTTCTGGACTGTGACATGCAATGTGAAGTAAGGTATGATCTCTGCAGAAGACACTTCTGCATAAAGAAATGGATAGAAAGATCTGCGTTGCATATGAGTGAAAGCATGGAGAGAATCAGTAATAACTTTTTAGAAATATCCCCTAGTACTACCTTACCCTGCAGAACTGCGTGCTGTAATATAAACTGCTTTTGAAAGTCTCCTCAGTTTCAAGAACAGTTTGCCATACAGCATTGTTCAAAATCAAGTCCAAAAGTAGACGGAGGCCATTGGCCATAGGTTCTTTGGAGCCAAACCATGATTTAGAAGCAAAGTTCAAGAAGAATCAATGAGTGAATCAGCACCCAAATTAAGATGATCAGTCCTGATTAGATGCCCAGAAAAAAAAAGGCAGGATATAAAATCACTATCATCATCATCATCATCACATCATCATTTTCATCATCATCCTTAGGTGGGAGGGGAAAATGTTAGTGATGTAGTGATGAAGGTATCACTTCAGCTACAGCTCACAGGTCTAACATTTTCCCTCATCTTATAGCCAACTATTATATGTTTTGCAACTATTTATGCATTCTTGACATGTTAATACAATAAATTATCCATGTAGTAATACTGGAAATACCCTTAACATGTACAAGTTGATCTTTGCAATTCATATAAACCATACCACCATCATTACAATGGCAATGAAACAGAACTTGCTTCAACTAGGAAGGGGAGGGACAAGTAGTTTCAAGTTTATCACCAAAACAGTTCTTTGAAACCCACTGTGACACAAGGCACACTTCTTTGCCAGAACATGTCCATTTGTAAGGTTTCTAATGCATTCTATACATATGAAATATGCATCCATTTAAAAACATGCAAATAGCTAAACATGTCTAACTGAAAACCATGTGCACATGTCCATTCAGAGAATGGGAAAAATGTGTATAAGAATATATAGATTAGGAAAAGTGTGTAGGTGAATGTGTATACTGTGGGAAATGTATATAAAAAATACACAAGAATTTTCCATGAAAGAAATAAAAAACAAACAAATAAAGCCTTGTAACTTGACATAAACAAATAGAAGTACTGTAATGTAAGGGGAATCTGGAGAAATATAACAAAATCAAGAGTCAGAGAGGTTTTTGATTTTGGTTTGTTTTCTTTTGGCATCCCTAATTTCTGCTCTCCTGAATTTAAATATAATCACTTGGGACTAGGTTTGCAAATCTTTGCTAACTGTATTCTTCGGTCCACAAAAATGCCCGACTTCTTTGCCCACTAGGTGAAGTTAAAAGAACCACATTTTAAAATTTTATAGAAATTATTAAAGAAGTTATTAATAATTACTTAACTATGACACACATGCACATCTATATATATATTTATATTTGCAATTCAGGGCTTTTGTGAAAATTTTCACTTACACAAATACCATTGGCTTTTTGTACAAAACACAAAATTTTAGTGCAAAAAACCCTTATATTTTGTGTCTAACTCAATGTTTTGCACAAAAACATTTTTGTCTTCAAACAACATTTTATAGACAAAACCACACACCCCCAAAACATTTTCGTCTTTAAACACCTTTTTTTAGACAAAACCACCACCATCCCAAAAAAGCATACAGGGAAATGGCAGAGGAGAACTGGTCTTTTTATTTATGCAGAAAGGATTAAAAAAAAGTCTCACAGTAATCAATCGTTTTTGATGGGATATCTTAATGTGACAAAAGACACTTTTTCATCAAGGATGAGAAAATGCACATACATTCTTTATATTCCTAACTGCAACTGAGTATAGTATGTTGTAGAACAGGGTAATTTTAAAGCAAAAATAATAAAATGAGCATCTGTAACCATCTAGATGCCTAACCAGATATCTTTCATTATAGAAAGAAAGAAAGAAAGAAAGAAAGAAAGAAAGAAAGAAAGAAAGAAAGAAAGAGAGAAAGAGAGAAAGAAAGAAGGGATGGCACTAGGCCAGGTGTTGATACATCACTGTCTCCATCATCTGGAGGTCTCTGAGCTACTTTGGTCCCGACTCCATCCCTCATTGTCCTCCTGAAGCACATTTGTGAAAGCTACTCTTTTTTTTTTTTTTAACTATTTTGGACTATAGGTCCCATGGACAGCGGCCATGCTGGCTGAAGGACTAAGAACACTGCAGTACAAAAAAGTAACTTTCCCAAGCTCTCTGCTGATGTGGTGTTTTCTTGCACAACATTATGTGGAATCCTATTGTGCTGCACTCAGATCATTGGAATTATTTGTGTGAGTAAACTTCAGCAGAAGACTATGTCTTTCCCTTACCTCATCAGTTTAAGTGGATATCTTATCCAGTAAGCTTACTCAATGTTTGGTTACAACCAAAGGAATTTCTTGGGTTTGCATTAGCCATGGGAGGGCTCTCCTTCTAAAGTCCCTCAATGAAATAGAAACATATTGGAAATTACAAGAAAAACAATTAATCAAATAATCAAACAAAAGGGTGACAGTTCAAACACAATCTTATTCATGTTCTTCAGCATGACTGACATGAATCTTTACTGTACTCAGGATCACTCCACCACTGAAATGGTAGTGAAAAATAATTTGTTGTGGACTGAAATGATGGGGGATTGATTCTTCAATATTTTTTCCTTTGTTGTATCAAAATATAGCTGTTGGAGCATAGTTTTCTTTTTTAATGCAACTGTCAAAGTTAGTGGCATTCTTATTAATGGAAGCATATAATGGACATCGCGCAGTGCTTAGTGTTAGATTCTTGGTCTGTTTTGTGGCTTTCAGTGCAAGTCTAATTGTGCTTGTTAGTGGCATCTGATCCACCGCTGTGTCCAAAATCATGCTAGTTTCAGCCTCTGTGTGCACGTACGTGTGTGTGTGTGTGCATGTGTGTTAGGACAGGGTAATTTTCTTCTCCTTGTCTTGTGTGGTTCTTTTTCTCTCCACCACTCTCTGCCTGCCATTCCAATGGGAAGATATAGCAGCTCAAGGCTGATATAGAAGGGAATCCAATTCTGAGGACTTCTGATGAATAAAATCTCCTCCTGCCCCTACCACCCACGGCTCAGGGCTTACAACCAGCTGCCATGTTCCTCTTGACATCTTCTGTTGGGCCCATCTTGATGTATGGATTCCTTAATTTGGCCAATTCAATTATCTATTTATTTTATTCATATCCTAACTCTACCCTTGCCCAGGACCCAGTTATTGAAAGTATAGTCCTAATTGGGTTTATTCAGAAATAATCCAGCACAACAGAAAAGATGCATCTATGAGCCTCTATTAGAGTTTTCCTACTCATCTGTCTAAGTACTGTTTTGCTAGAATTATTTGCCACCTTGTGATGGCATACATGAGAGAAATCAATACTACTTTTTTCCCATACTTATGCAGCCCCTCCCAGAAGCTGGAGCAATACTAGGAGCTGTATTGTAGGAGCCATATTATGGGTTGTTTTATGGATGACCTGAGGTTACCTTTGTGAATGCAATAAGGACCTATGCTAAGCAGCTTTCACAGCACAAAACAAATATTAGAAAGGCCTGTCTGACATTGTTATGAATATGAAGTAAGCAAAGAGTAGTCCTCCAGATGCTGCTGAACTGCAAACCCAGCATTCCTAACTGATGGGATTTGCAATTGAATGACATCTGGATGGCTTCTCCCCTCTCTTATTTTGATACATGAAACCATAAAATTCACCCCAATACTCTTGGCTGAAATTATTTCCAGCCTTTTCTCATGTTCTAGATCATTATTATCATGACTTATTCATTCATTGATTGAGACATTTTTGAACTGATGTGGCAGAATAGAAATGCAGATACAAATTTCTCCTTTCATAGTTTCTGAGACCTGTTATTATATTTGAAACATTTATACCCTGCCTTGTTGGAAGCACGTCAACTGTCTGATCACACCATTATTAAGGATGCAGTCTTAATCAATGGGACTTATTTCTGAGTAAACATGAATATACATGATATAATTAAACAATCAAACCATATCATGACATATTTAGTAACTACAGTTATCAAACAACAAAATTAAAAACTAAAAGAACTTCATTAAAATTTATTTATTTATGTATTTTATTTACATGCCACCTTTTTCCCGGAGTGCGACTCAGAGCAGTTCATGAAAAGAATCATTAAAAAAAAATGAAATTTAGACAAAATTAAAATATCACACTAAAATGACAGCTTTTAAATGGTATAATGATTTAGAAATGGTATAATTTTTACAAATGATTTTTTATTACGACTTACATGAAAAATAAAGAATGGACATTTATGCAAAGTTTAGGGAACATTTTAGGATTAATCTGAAGAATTTCATTCCCTTTTTTCTGAGTACACATTTACCTCATTGATTATGATTGTCTGAATGCACTGAAAGGGTAATTTTAAGGAAAGCTAGCATTTGATGGCCATTTCAAATTAATAGAGGCAATATAACAATTGCAATTACTATACATTTCCAAAAAGAGAAGATTTTTTATGCCCTTTGATGGGCATCTGACTAAAACAGAAAGTGAAAATATTTTGTAAGAAAATTTAGTTAAGGTGTTTGCTTTCAGTTGGCTTTAAACTGTAAATATAAAGCAAAACAAATCATTTCAGATTATATTTCTTCATGCAACTCTAATCAAAATAATGCTGAATTATTAGCTGTCAGGGAAGCATACGCTTATTCAGTAAACAAATAATCATTTTGGTCTTTTATCAAGCAACAATCACAAATGCCCACCTAGCTGTGTTTTTTACCTAGGTGTCCTGTCAGTTAGAATTAGAAGTGTTAATATGATAGTCAAAGGTCTTAGATTGCTGGTAGCTTATAGGCTTGGCAAACAATGTCCACCAGGAAATTGCCCTGTCAGTTACAATTAGACATGTTAATGTGGTGTTTAAGGGTCACAAACTTTTGCCTCAATGAACTGACTTGGAGACAACATTTGGTTTACATCAACAAGGTCAACTAGTCTTCATTAAAATGGGAAAGTCTTTGAGGGTACACCTCCCCAGCAAAATTGCAGTGGATTGCTTTAAATCAGATCTATAACTCATGTTTCTTCAGCTTTGAACAACTTTTAACCATTTAAAGAAAATTAAATCTTGCTTACAACAAATTTATAATTAAGAAATGAAGATGAACACTGAAATAAATGTAACTAGAATACAATATAGGATGTGGAATACTTGTTCAAGTTTTGTCTGAAAACCTATTTTCATCAAATGTTTAACAGAATATCAACTGCAATTGTATTTATAAAAATCTTGTTTGTAATCTTTTAGTTAAAACAAATGCTTGTGCAGTTAAATGAACTACTAGAGCCAGTATTGTATAATTCTGAGTGGAAGGATTTGGACTGGGACTTGAGAGGTCCAAGATCTAGCCCCTACAGAGCTATGGAACTCAGTAAGTGACTTTGTTTCAGTTACTCTGTCTCAACCTACCCTACTGAGTCATTGTGTGGATAAAACAGCAGGAGAGCCATACACACTGTATTGAGTTCAGTGGATTTAAGGTGGGATAGAAATGTAACTAACAAACACATTGTTGTTGTTGTGTGCCTTCAAGTCATTTTCAACTTATGGCAACCCTAAGGTGACTCTATCATGAGGTTTTCTTGGGCTGAGAGTGTGTGATGTGCCCAAAGTCAACCAGTGGTTTCCGTGGCTGAGCAAGAAATCGAATCCTGGTCTCCAAGGTCATTGTCCAACACTCAAAAAAACTACGTCATTCTGGCTTTCAACAAATACATGCATACATAAAACAGAAACAAAGCAACCATGTAGAATTTAAATGTTTCCTTACTAATTCAAGTTTTTAAATGTATTAATATCTATCACATGACTGAATTTAGTGTTTGCTAATATATTAATAACACATGTTTAGACAATCAGAAGAATAT
Organism: Cyclura pinguis; assembly: GCA_030412105.1. NCBI lineage: Eukaryota > Metazoa > Chordata > Lepidosauria > Squamata > Iguanidae > Cyclura > Cyclura pinguis. The sequence continues at coordinate 186,284,745 of CM059603.1, forward strand.
TTTGATTCATAAGGAAAAGTAGCTATCAATACATCATTCTAATGTATTCACTTTGAAATATAAAACAAGAAAGCAATGAATCCCAAATTTATCACATATGATGTAGCTTTCTGGAAGACCTATTGAAATACAAAGGGCTTGATCCAAATGTTAGTCCTAAATTAGATAGTCCCATTGAATCAATGGGGTGTGCATACACGTTGTCTTATCAAGTTGTATTCATTGCATGCTAAGGGACAAAAACTCCTATAGCAGAAAAGAACCACAGACACTGTGATCGTTGGAAAAAATATGGACACAACCTTATTTGGCTACAGTTACCACAAGGTTAGCATGCACATGGGTCTGGATCCAGGTATCAGCCAACCTGCCTGTTGATCTATGAGTTTGACTCTCTGGCCTGCTGCCAGAACCACTGGGATGACAGGTGTGGGATCCACCCTGTCACCTTGGAGTGTAGGGAACACATTCACTTCTATGTTATGCATGCTTGTCCTTCCCCCCTGCACCCCTTGAGTCCCTAAAGGGGACCCCCATACTTTTCCCATGTCAAGTGGCACTGGTAACCAGAACCCATTCGGAATTGCCACACAAGTTGTGACAGATAACAAACAAATTGCCTGCAATATATATGCAAGTATCAAAACAACTGCCATAAACACAGAGTGGAAGGGTGGTATGCTGCTCTGGAAGAAGTGAGCAAATGCCCAGCGAGCAGCAGAATGTATACCCTGCACCTGACTGGAGTGAAGCCTATACCAGGCTACTTGGCCAGGTAATAGCAACCAGTGAATTCAAACTGAGGTCTGAATTCATTATCTATCCCCAAATCTCATCCCAGTGCTGCACAAGATTGTGCAGCCTCCGGGGAAGAAGAAGCCCATTAGACCACCATGAAGGTGGGGAGCCATCTCAAGTTGCGGCCACCTTAAGCTGCAAAATTGCTGCTCAGTAAGTTGAGTGGCTCCATTATGTTGGTCAGTTCTGTTTGGGATTAACAATTGGGTTTAGCCTAAGATACTGGCCTAAAAACCCTAAAGGCACCAAATTGTATTTGATTTTAGAAACTAAGCAGGGTCAGCCCTGTCTAGTACTTGGATGGGAGACCAGCAATGAATACCAGGTGCTGTAGGCTATATTTCAGAGGAAGGAACTGGCAAAACCACCTCTGAGTATTCCTTGCCTAAGAAAATGCTATGACATTCATGAAGTCACCATAAGTTCACAGGTAACTTGAAGGTGCACATGCACACGTACACATTCTCACCCCACCCCATTATTTTTTTTACTGCTTTTCGAATTAAGCTGATATAAAACTGCATAATAACAACCACAACATATAGTAGCCTATCTCTCTGGACAAATGTGTGTGTGTGTGTGTGTGTGTTTGATTCATTACCTGGAATATTTTCTTTAACACTGTTGCTTCCTTACAACAAGAACTCTTAAAGCCTCTCCTGCCATGTTATGTGGATAGCAAAGCCATTTGCTTTGGAATAGCCACATAGTCTTCACCAAGACTGCTGGGTATGGCCTATCTTGTGGATTGGAGAAAGAAACCTTAAAGACAACGATCTATGTCTGAAAGTTATGGCACAGATAAATCATGTTAGTTCTTTCATCACCAGATACTTCCACTGAATGACACTGTTGAAGAAGAAAAACTCGCAACAGACTTCACAGTGGTCCTGGAGGTCTCAAAGAATTCCAAATAAACAAGTGTCTTTCATTCCATCCAGAAGTTAACAAGCCTCTTCCAACTCTCAACAGACAATACCTCCCACCAGCAGCCCACACTCATCCATACACAGAAGCCGAGATATCACACACCAGATCCTGCTGTGCTGAACAAACACCAATCAACAGTCCTATTAGCCTCCAGAAGTCTGCTAAGTTTGTTTACAGTAAATACTCAAGCACAGCCTGAACAGGGATGGGTGGAAAGTTTGGAAGGAAGGGGAAAATTCCCCTGCTTCAATTATGATGCACTCTTTATTTAGATAGGAAACAGTAGTTTTAGCCTTTTAGTGAAGGTCTGTTTATTTGTTTATTTATTTGGAAGGGTTGGAGCATCGTATGGGAAGCTTCAAGAGTATGGCTTGATGTTCTGGGCTTTTTTCTTTCTCTCTTACTTCGTCTTTGCTGCTAATGACTTCATCTTTGCTGCTAATGACTTGACATACTTGATTTTCACAAAATCTGCACTCAGCCCTATATTCTGAAATCAGACTTAACTAAAGATGTCTTTGTTACTTGAGAAATCAACATTTATGCATAGAAACAACTTTATCATTTAGAAACTTATCAAGAGGTTTGATACATTACAAGATATTTTGAGAAATCCTATGAATGCTGCAGTTGTAAAAGTACTTTTATGGCTATGCTGTATTGAATGCAAGGAAGGTACCTTCTCAGTAAAAGTGGCTAGCTTTGGTATACTAAGTGTGATTTAAACACAGTTTGGATTGTTACTTTTAAGAAGAATATATATATTGAACATGCTGAAGCTACCAGCCATAATTTTAGGTCTCAGAGCATCATCATGTCAGTGCTCAGTTACATCATTATATTGATTCTTCTTAGAAGTAACTTTCCAAGCATTCAATTTAGAATAATTATGTATTTCTTAAAAGTGAACCCACCCTCCTATAACGCACTTTAAGGTTCTTGAATAAAACCTATCTTCATATTTCAGAAAGATGATCATTACATTTGAAAGCTTAGAACAAGGATGTAGCTCCTATGAGCTCTCAGTAGTGATAAACTATTGCTTCCATCATCTCTATTACACAGGCTTGGGCTAAAGGGGGTTATAGTCCAACATCTGGAGGACTGCATAGCCTCTAACCTGGCTTGAAACACAGCTACATTGTTACAGTTCTCTAATTACCTGACTCTCTCTTGACAATTATAACCCTATGATCAGCACCCAGATCTGGGTTCTACATGGGGTGGGCGGTGATTGAGCCTGTACCCCTTCACATGTTGTTTGATAAAACTCTAATAACTCCCAACCATTAATCATACTTGTTGTACTGGTGATTGCATGCTGGCAAGATCTGGCAAACCACCAATTTCCCATCCTGATCTAAGAGTTATTTTCCTCCTTTTACATTCATTTTATCCAGGAAACCTCATTTATTAATATTAACAAACAGCTACTACCTCAACTAAAGTTCAAGAATATCGAAGAAGCCATAAATATATCCTGAAGTTCAGATTTTCTCATCAGCTCCCAAGGTCTAGATGTGCCTATGAAAGTCTATGTCCTTTGACTTTCTTCACAGACGCTGCTAGTGAACTGGGGATATCTTGAAAGCTCTATTACCATGCAAAATTCGGCAGTGTGGCAGAATATATGGCTCCAGCAGGTGGCAGCAACAAATTGGGTGTGTTGCTATAATCCCAACTAGCAGGTAGCAGCAAAAAGTCTTGGGTATCTCTTTTCTGTAGTTTCTGCACTTCGGCCAATACATAATGCAAAGCAGGTGGCAAGCTTGCTAGCGTAGCTCCAAAAACCTCCATCCTGATAGTGATGAACCCTCTTAGGTGATAATTTGACAGTTCTTTCTAAATACTCAGTGCATGTTGCTTTCACACTTAGATTTTTGACCATCCAACTTGACACCAATCTGTTTTTTATTCTTCAATACAAAAGTGTCAAGAACTACTGACCATTGCCATGTGCAGTGAGCTGCATAACTGTACCAACTCAGCAAATGGTTACAAATTATTCACCATTTCCCATGTGGCAGACAGAAGCAATACTCAGGGCTCTTTTTCCAGATACACACACCCATCCTAGTAATAGTGAAATGGTTCAGTAAAGAATTAATGAATTGATGGGAAATACTACACTAGAAAGTTCCAGGATCTCTCAATATGGAATCCTCCAAGTGTTTTGGGAATGCCTCAAACATCTGGAGGGCTCTTGTGTCTCTGAAGGATACTAGAGTGGGCTCTTTCTACACATCCTGTTTCATTCCATAACAACCAAACACATTCTCTGGCATTCTACGTCTCTCTCCTCCGTTTGTCCAGAAAAAAACCTTGTGACTTCCGTGTAAAGCCTTCTGCATAGACAGCATATGTTCCTACTCAGTGTGTACCTTTGGGGATAAAATAAGCACTTCCTAATAAAATCTATAAATATTCTATCCCACTATGAGAGCAAAGTGTATGGCATACCGTCCCACTGACATAACACAATATAGTATTGCTCAAATGACACAGTAGAGACAAAGAAAATGGTAAATAAAATTTAACCCCACAACCATAACAGATAAGGTGGTTATCACACACAACCTTATGATTTCTAAAGACAGCCAACCACTGAGATTTTGTGAATAACTTTCTCTCTGCAGTGTAATGTTTGAGCATATTATTTCCATTCTATAATAATAGATTTAGCAATGCTATGAAAGATGGTCATAGTTTGGGAAGAGTATAACATAACCTTGACTGGTACTTCTGTACAACTTGTTTGGATAGCTCCCTCATCTTCATGGTGCTGTTTGTTTAGATATGCTTTCTAACAAATCTGGGGCCTTCTTGAAACAAAGGCATTTAATCTATGATCATGTGATACCATGTAGCACATAGTTGAACTCCATGCAAATACTTATATGACTTCTGAGGAAATGGATTGTAATATAACTTATTTAGGTATGTCGCAGAAAGGGAGGTTAACAGTTATGTAGCCAACAAGTGAAAGTTGCTGTTGTTTACTTAGATTTCGTGCCACAATAACATTATTTTGCAGCTTCACAGTGTTGAGTATCTTGTGTGCATCAAGTGGCAACCATGTCCGTTACATACATCTAATTCAAACCAGTTCCAACAAAATGTGGAAAACTCAAAGGAAGGTGAGTTCTTCTCCAAGGCATGGTGTATTTTAGTTGAAGTTAGACTTAGCTGACTCATGTTCTAGGGAACAGTGCCGGAACAAAAGCAGAATAACACAAACATCCAAGACACACAATGCTTTAAAAATCAGCAACATTTATCAGCATCTAGCACAAAAACCTCTAGAGCTACCTACTTAAAATTGAGGTGAGTTAATCCCTTCTTTAGAATCTACCACGTCACCAAATGTTACTTTAATGTGTAATATATTCTATATCCTTTCTGGTTCCCGATGCAAATCAGTGGGTGAGAACTGGTAAACTGGATTTTTGAATCTCAGCTGAATTTGGCCCAGCTCCTTACAGATTGAATTGGGCCTAGTTCTGAATTGCTGAATCAGACTCTGAACCAAATCAGGGTACCCATGCACAGCTGTACAGCTAAGTACCGAGGCCCTGCGTCAAATAAAATAAAATAATAAAACCATATTTCAGACTCAAAGCTCTTGTTGCCACTGACTGAAGCTTTGTGTGTCTTCAAGTCATTTCTGACTTATGAAATCCCTGAAGAGAACCTATCACAGGATTTCCTTGGTAAGATTTGCTCAGAGGAGTGTTTGCCATTGCCTTCCTCTGAGGCTGAGAGAATGTGACTTGCCCAAAGCCACACCAGAGGATATTTGAACCCTGGTCTCTTGGGCACCTAGTGCAAAACTTAAACCACTACACAACGTTGGGTCTCTTGAGAAGCCATCCGAGGGAGCTGGACTGGAACTCCCAGGCTGGGCTGATACTCCAGGACAAGGGGATTATGCCTCAGCCACTGAGGTTCCCCATTCCTCCCCCATAGCACCTGATATCTTCTATGATTGTGACCATTTTGTTATGAACATTTTGCTCTATTTTGTTGTCTCTTGTCCCTGAGTATGTCCTTTGTGTCAGTCCCTTAATGTGATCCAGTGCCTTCAGTGACACAAGGAGGGGCAATATCTCTATTGTGATAATAAAGACAACATTATTTATTTTTCACACATATGTGTAATTGAAATGCAGATCTTCCTCAGATCTTAAGATATTTACATAGGAAGGAGCTAATTTGGTTCTTTATTAGCCCTGCCACATGACACACAGTATAGTGGTGAACAGGCTATGCAAATGGACATCTTATGTTGAGACAAGGAAAAGGCAAACTCAAACAATTCTCCAAAGCAGTTCTCTGGAATATCTGCCAATTCTTTGTTAGGATTTGTCATTTTAATCACGGTAAAGTATGAAAAGATATTTCTTTGGGGCATGTGTAGAGAATAAAAAAAAGCAGATGTGGAGAGCAGTATAATAGTCAGATTGGTGGGGGCTAATTCTAAAGGTAAAACAAAGAAGGAGTCATTTGTTTAAGATGATGAGATTCAGAAAAGCCATGTAGACACTAGACAGAGGCGTTGTGTTCATCGTATTCAGATTTCCTGCTACATATGAAGTAATGGATAGCCTGTATGATCTAGCAGTTGGTTAGCTTAAATTGAAAGGGATAGGAGGCACAATCAAAATAGATAGCTAAATACACCAAATATAATTTTCCTGGTGGGAGATCTCTGGACTTCATAAAAGCCCTGAACTACAATCCAAGGTATGTTTACCATATGTCAAATGAAATCTTGTCCTCATCTGTAAAAGATCTCACTTTTTAAAAACCCTGTGTTGTTATACTTAACAAACCAGTAAATTACATGTCAGCCTAGAGAGGACCACAGAATTCCAATTTGAGAAAACAACCTGGCTCAAGTATTCACTTTTTGATGGGAAACATCAATATTATGGTTTGTATTCATCACTGTAACCCATAAAGGTAGAATATTTTCTCATCTTAATAATGCATTCTGAACCTCACGATGCATTCAAAACACACATGGACACTTGGAAACTGGAAAATAATAATGAGGCAAATGGCTTATGGACGCATGACAAAGGTTTCACTTGATGGTTACACCTCTTCTTCCCCTCTGCCATTAACCTGGCTTGTTCACAGGCTCAAGAACCATATACTAAGATGGAAAAAAGTTTAATCCCCAGGCTTAGATTTTTTTTTTCTGAGTTTTCACAGTTTTCGTGTTTATATCCAGAATGCTTATGTAAACCTGAGCTTCCATTACTTACTTGAGACTCTCCAATCAATATTATAGATAGATGTAAAACTTCAGGTAAATGCTTGCCCTATAAGATATTGCAAATAGTCATTTTAGTATGCATCAAGAACATTAGGATACAGTAAGCTTCCGAAGACATAATAAATTCATCAGCCATTCCTGCTGATTGATTTGTTTTCCAGTTTAATTAGCCATGAAAGAGACTATTTCTCCCCCTGAAACCTCTTCCCTTTCTACCCCCCCCCCACTTTTTTGCTTGTTTTGTTACAAATCACAGCCACAAAGGATAATCCCCTGCTGTCGAGTTAAGAAAATTTAAAAGGTAGCTTTTAAATAAAGGCATTACCCCTCATGAAACTATTTGTATACAGACTAAGTATACCAAATTATCAGAACCTGACTCTTTCAGAAACAAGTTTATCTATTATTTATTGGTGCATATTTGTCTGTAGTTTTATTTTTGCTATGTGGAAAATTAGATTAATAACCAAAAGGAATGGTGGTGACAGTTGAAGATGTTTAAAACCTCGAACTTGCCAATGTTTTAAGTAAGCAGAGCGTATGGAGGGGATTTATAAAATGAGCATTACACAATTGCACAATGGAGAGACAAAAGTGTTCATCATGGAAGCAGTGGTATATAACTAAAACAAAACAAAAATCCCCACAGCTAACAAATCCTTTCTAGAAAACTCACAAAGAGTGTTGGTGTTTGTTTTAACTAGACTCTACAATAAGGGACAATAGTGAGGGCCCAGCTGTTGTTTTTCTTGAAGAAGTCCGAGCTTCCTGTGCACAGAAACGATCCTTGAGATGAGCTGGCTGAGACAAATATTCTGTCTCCACTTTAAATGGCAGCTGGTTATTAAATGACTCCCAATAGGATGAACACTTGCTATTGACAATAAGGTAATACAAGGCCCATGCCAAGCAATCAGGTTGGGAATGTGAATGAAAAATCTTTAATCTGAAATTACAGCTGTCAGAGTTATGTTATAAAACATGAAAGTTGGACCTGCACTTAGAATTAATGTGTCCCAAAAGCCGGGTTTCTCATAAACTGCCTCTTGCAGATACATATTTTATGAATAGACTCTTCAGCTTCCATAAATCAAACCAAACTGTAGCCTCTGTTAAGGAATTAAAAGGGTCACCTCTTCTCTCAGGTTTGTATTTGTTGAACAGTGCTTGGGGGGGGGGAATGAACATTGAACATTGATTTACAAAGTCCAGAGGGTGTGGTGATGGTATGAAAGCCAAACAATATTCACTGACATTAAGTGTCAAATAGCCAATGTGGAGCAAATGACCTTTTTTTGGGGGGGGGGGACTTGTCTGTCTAAGATTAATCAGAACTTGGACATATTATTACAAAAGTTAACATGTTTTCATTAATATCCCTTTGCTTTTTCTTTTAAAGTACAGTCAGCAATCCACATTCACTAGGTGGAGGGATGCAGGATCTCTGCAACAGTGAAAAAATAACAAATATCAAAATGGGTGGGTGGATGGGTGTAGGAAGGGAGCCAAGCCATGGTGGACACTCAAGGTCCAAACACTCAAGATCCAAACCAGCTCAGGGAAAGGAGAGGGGAAAAGGGTAAGTTGGCATGGTGGCCCTATACTTCCTCTCTCCAACCCTTCTCTTTCCTTGAGTGTGTGTGGGTCACTGGGAGACTGTTTGTCATACTGGGAAAATGGACTGCAATCTGCCCTTAGCCAGCCAGGCAGCTGCTGTTGGAGGAGGAGGAGGACAAGTGGTGGGTTTTTAAAGGGCTGCACTGCCTGATCAGAGTTGCCAAGAGGGAAGATTCCCCCAGAGAAGAAGCATCTGAGGTGGGATATGGGTTGGAGAAACTCACAAATAATAGAATCTGCAAAAGTCAAGAAGACTGCAAATGTGGAGGTCCAGCTATAATTTATTTCTCCTCCCCCAATAGTGAATTACCAACACAATCATGTTACATTGTTTTAAAATAGTGACTTAAAACAAGGATGGACAATGTTAACAGGTCTGGGGAATCAGTTTTCTGTTCCTTGAACCCTATGGGAAACCCAGACTGACCCTCCTCTCAAAAAAAAAAAAGGCAAAAAATTGAAAACAGAACTGTAAATGGCTAGAGAGAAACTGTCAATTTTGAGAGGAAGAAAGAAAAAACCAGGATGGCTGTTGTATTTCCAGTTTCTATAAATGAGTGTGAAAGCTGGAGTGTGAAGAAAGCTGACAGTAAGGAAATCCATTTATTTGAAATGTAGTGCTGGAAAAGAGTTCTGTGGATATCAAGGACTACCAAAATATAAATAAATGGTCCCAAAAGCAAAGCAAATCTGAACTCTTACTGGAAACCAAGATTACTAAACTGAGGCTGTCAAATGTTGGACATATCATGACGTAACAGAACACATTAGAAAAATGATAATGCTTGCTGAAGTGGAAGGTAGTAGGTAAAGAGGACAATCACTTCATAGATGGGTTGATTCAATCAAGGATGCCACTGTTCTGAGTTTACAAGACCTGAGCAAAGCTGTTGAGCACAGGGTCTTTCATTCACAGGGTCATCGTGAATCAAAGCTGACTGACAGCAGGTAACAATAATTTATTGTAAATAAACAATTTTCTAAACATCTTGAGACTCTGTTTCTCCTTCTCATCATACTTTTTATTTTAAAATGGGTGTGCGTGGTGGGGAAGCTGTGACTTATTTAAAGGAGGTTTTAATTCACTTTTTTATTGGCCAGAAAAAGGGTGATCTTAGAGATCTTTACTTTGTTTACCACTAACTTAAAAATATAAAGAGGAAAAAGCTTGATAGGCACAATGTATAAACTTCTGCTAATGTCTGAGTTGGGAGAAGAGCTGGTTAAAAACTGTATGATAAAGTGGGCACAAAATATTGGACATAATATGCATCTGGAGCAATGGGAGAAAATGTGGCTGGAGGGAATTAAATTTACTCAGTGTTATGATTTTAAAGAGAATTTCTATTGGATGATGTATCATCGGTGTTGGACACCAGAAAAATGGGCCAAAATGAATAAAGAGGTTTTTAATAGGTGTTTGGAAATGTAAAGAACAAGTGGGAACTTTGTATCACATGTGCTGTATATGTGAAAAAGCCAAACATTCAGGAATCAAATATGCTATATAGTCCATAAAATTTTTGAAAGTGAATGTTCAGTTAAAACCTGAATTGTATTTACTAGGATTAGCAGAAGATCAATTGGAAAAGTAATATGGCAAGATATTACCATATATGGCCACACCAGGGCAATTGCTATACACAGAGAAATGGAAGAATACAGATATTCCAACAAAAGAAGATTGGTTGATAAAATTGTTGGATTTAGTTGAAATGAACAAATTGACTATATAGATAAAAGAAAAAAAATCAGTGGTGCTCTACAAAAGACTGGGAATCTTTATATGCTTTTTGCAAATAAAATTTTGTAAGAGTACAATAAGATTTGAAAATTAGTGGTGTTGGAGAAGTAACAGGAGAAGTGTTTGGAAGGTATCTGTGGCTAGAGAAGGTGTTTTTATACAGCATTATGAATAGTGAGTGTTAGGAAAGTTGGGAACAAGCTTTTAGTTATTGTTATTGCTTTTACTGTTTTTACTAAACTTCTATAATGATTTAGAATTCCTTTCTGTTCTGTTTTTCCTGTTTATGTTTGCTGTTTATATTTATTTATTGTTATAATTTGTTTTTTCTTTTGTTCTGTTTGTATGTATTTTGTATTTTAATAAAGTTATTTACATTTTAGAAAAATGCTAAAATACCCAAACTTCTCCTGAATCAATACTCAAAAATAACAAAAATAAAATTTTGAAGTAACAAGTAAATATTAAATACTTTCATAAGTATTCAGCACATTGTTTTACAAGGAATGTTGCCCTCTCATTACCTCCAGAATTAAAATGGTGCAAGCTGTTCCTTAGAATCGTGTTACTTGTAAAACATTATTTCCAAGCTCTGGTATTTGTGTGATACAAAAACACTCATTTTCCTAACTTATACAAAACTTATCCATCTGAACCTGAGAAGAACTGTGTAAATACTTAGTTTTTGCTTAATACTAGCTTGTGTCTTTGATTATGTATTGGATAGTTGTATAGTTTATAAATCAGAGGGTTGATACTAGGAGGCTTGTATCAAACAATGCCCAATTATTTTATCTTTTTTAATGATGTGGGCAATTAACAACCATGCCTGAGAATCTTTGGCCTGGTCCATAAAAGGCTGAGGAATTTGTCTATATGCTTGAGAAAAATGTGTGCACACAGACACACCTTCCTTGACTTACACAATGTAATGGGTAAGACAAGTGGCCCAAGTAGAGGCCTAGGCATGTGAAAACCCGAGCCATGTTAAGACTGATCCCCCCTTCTCTTTTTTTTAGTGGGGAGATCCACACTGGGGCTCCATATCAGTTAATCATTCCAGCAAAATGCTTGCCTCACAAGTCATTTTATGTGTGATATGGTCTCTTTCTCCGCCATGTGATAGTAATGTTCAGCCATTTATTTTTATTTAAGTTTTTCTATAACTTTATTCACTCATTCAGGGTTCATGTTGAATCAATATGTAAAGAGGCAAGTTGTTAGTCTTGTTCCCTCAGTCTCCAGTTCTGTAGCTCTTCTCACACAGAGAGTGATAATTCTGTACGGAAGAGCTTATCCTACAGATGGATGCTCTTTTTGCAGTCAGGAAGAAACAAAATCATGCTCTCCCACTGTGTGGAGAGCACTCATGTATGTAGGAGGCTCTTTGGTGCAGATTTGTCATTTTCCATGTGAAGAGAGAGAAGATGCTGGTTTCCCACTCACTTCTACCTGAATTATTGAATATGCCTTAAGTCTTAAGAAATTTTCTGTTGTACAACCTTGAATGTTTTCAAGTCATCTTTCAAAACAGGTTTATTTTTAAATTTGTGGCCTAAATCCAATTGCCAATGTGTTCAGTAAACACATTCAATCAATTACTAAATGGTAAATCAGCATGCAGCCAAATCTCATTGATTGAATGGGTCTACTCTACTCTGGATTGACAATTGGATTTTGATCAGTGTTTCAGAGCCCATCCACTGAAAGCTGGTAATGCTACTTATTTTTAAATGTATTCCAAACATCATTGAAATTTATATTCTATTACGCATTGGTATGAAATTCTTTCTCAGTGAGAAAAGTGATAATAAAGGTGGAGAATGAAATATGGGTATATTTTCTCTTACCCAGGCCATTTTCATTGGCTTCTTTCTTTAGTTCTAAAGAAATAAAAGACTATATAAGGGGAAAAAATATAAATAGGGATCAGGTTCTCCAGGAATTTTCATCTAGAGAAGAAAAAAAACAAAAAGGAGATAAAAATATGCCATCAATCCTGTTCACATCATTTCACTAGTGACTAAAACATAGGCCATTTCTGCACTACATTGCTATATTCCTATTATTCCACTTTTAACGTTGCATGGAATCCTGGGGTTTGCAGTTTAGAGAGGGGCATTCAGAAATCCCAGTCAGAGACCTCTTTATCCTCAGTAAACTACAAACCCCAGTATTCCACAGGATGTTGAAAGTGGAATATTAGCAATATAACACTGTAGGGTGGAAATGGCCATAGTCAACCATACTTAAAAAGTGATAGGATGATAGATTTTGTGACTCAACAGCCAACCATCTGCCTGTGAAGACATACTATCTTTATCATCATATTATAATTAGTTTCAGGCCATAATGAAATACAGCCAGTGTAATCTTAACTTAAAGATGTTCATTCAAGGTTATGCCTTTATTTCTGCCACCTTTTACTTTTGCTTCTCATCTGTCCTTAACTGCTTGAAGAGTTTCATCTGTTTTCCACTGAAGCTTCTCTTTGTTTTTCCCTACAGATAGGATCTTCCTGCATTCTTCCCTGACAACGTTCTTTGCTTCACTCCAGAGTTCTTCTGGCTCCCAGTCAACTAGGCTTAATAGTGTAAAATTATTTGTTACATTATCTTTAAATTCTATGGAGATGTTTTTCTGGTTCTATTTTGATATGATGATTGGTTTAGTCTTCTTCATTGGTTTTACTCTCATTTTGATATTAGCAGTTCATGGTCTTTGTGACAATCTGCTTCTCATCTTGCTTATGCAGACAGAATGGAACTTCTCCATCTTCTGTTTCCAGCTATGTTGTCTACTTGATTTCTACATTGGCCATCAGGTGATGTCCATGCATGCAAGTCACCTCTTTGGCTGCTTGAAGAATGTGTTTGCAATGAATAAACTGTTGGCTTCCCAAAATTCTGTCAGTCAGTTTCTTGCTTCACTTCTTGATCCTAGGCCAGATATTTGTACACTCTTTGGTCATTTCTGCTTGGTGTCACAGTCCCACTATGGGGACGTGATGGCAGTGGTCCATCAGTTGTGTTATCACATAATGTCATTGCAGTCCGGCTGCCATCCCACCCCACCCATCATGATCGTAGGATATTTGCTTAATGGAATAAATCTGTTAAGTGCCCACAATTATGCCCTGTCCTTCCTGGCCATGCAGAAGGGCAGGAAGCATGATGGAGGTACTTCCTTCACCAGTGCAGCATGGGAGAGAGCTTGGCTGTGCAGTGGAAGGTAGACGCATGTCACTCGAGCTGCCTTCCACAGGGAACCGGTTGGGTGCAGAGGGAAGTATCTTGTTGCACTCCCTTCCTGGCAAAGATGCTGATGGGAGGACAATGGGAAAAGCCTGAGCAGGATCTTCCATCACAAAAGAAAACACACACAGAATGAGTAAATGTATGACTATTAGTAAGCACATGGAGAGTGGAGAGAGGGTAACACAATTTCACAGTATACAAATTAAAAAGTGCTCCATGTTTTTGTTAGTATCCATTAATCTTTTGATTCATTGCCCATTCTCTTAACACTGCTCTTCTTAATTTGTAAAGCAGGAAAAAAAACCTGACTTTTAGTAGCCAAGCAAAAAAACAACTCAGTCTTGCCACCTGACTAGTGAACAGAAAACACTTGATCAAAGGAAGTATCCTTATTCATACTGCTCACTGAACATATGGTACGAGTATGAAAGTGTCAACACCTTCACAGACCTCATTCTTGTTCAGTGATCTTGTATTTGCCACATTACAGAATTTACTCCCTTGTAGTTTTATCTCACCTTTCATGGTTACATATGATGTTAGCCTTGGGGTTACTTAGTTCCTGGTGCCATCTAGTTCCACATTGAATGATCTACTCTACTCAAAACTCATCTCAAAATTCATCTTAAAAATCTGAAGAGCTGAAAAGGCAATGGTAGCCTGACTCTTTATTTTTATTTTATATACTTCATTAATACATGACCTTTTCTGCAATGGATGCAAAGTGAAGCATATAACAGTCTTCTCCCACTTTATGTATTCAACAACCCTTTGAGGTAGGTCAGGTTGAGAGTGACTGGGCTTCTCCTTATGTGCAAATATAGCTTTGTGAAGAAAGAGGTTAAAAGTGTTCCTATAGCTCACTGAAATCAAAAGGATGCAGGGGAAGGTTTCACTTTCTTTTAAAAAAGAAATGCCTGTGACACTGCTTTGCTCTGTAGACACTGTAGATGGCAGATCATAGAACCACAGAGTTGGAAGAGATTGCAAGGGCCATTTAGTCCAACCCTCCATGATGCTAAAAACTGAGAGATGGTCATCCAACCTCTCTTTAAGAAGCTCCAAAGGAGAGTCCACTACCCTTCAAGGCAGTCTATTCCACTGTTGAAGAGCTCTTACAGTAAAGAAATTCTGCCAAATTTCCCTCAGAGAGACATGAATTATTTTTTTGATCCAGGCTATCTGTTTTCCATAATAATGTGCCACTAAGAGGAACACAAATGAATCAGGTATGATGTGATGCAGATCAGGGATATGAATAATGCTTGCAAAATTTCTTGTTCTCAATGAGAGAGGCTATCTAGGCCTTTCAAAGAAAGCCTGCTGAGAAATGGACAGAATTCACAAGCACAAGAACAAGATGATGTCCCTTGTGAAGCTGAGCCGAGAGACACAGAACAAAGACAAAAAGACTGGCTGACTGATCAGAAAGATTCAAACAACCTGTATAATTTTTAATTGGAACAAGGCAACAGCTTTTATTATTTGGCTAATTTCAACAGTTTACAAAAATTTATACAACTTATTAAAAAAATCTTTTTCATGAATGCAAAAATCATTTTCATTAATGTTCTCTTGAGACAGAAAATATCCTGCCTTCCTCACAGGCAAGAGGGAAGTCATGCTTACACGCTATAACAAGATAAATGAGTATTTACATCTCTAGGACAGATAGCATCAAAGTCCCTATCATAGATACTAACAACAGAAAGGCATTCAGGCCAAATGTATGTCATGGATTCAGGAAAATCTATATCGTCAAGAATACTTCTGCTATATGCTTAAATTTTACAGTGGCAACTGGTTTTAATCAATTTATCTTTCTTTTTCTTTCTCTCTCTGCCTCACTCTCTCTCTCACACACATAATTATATGTCACATGGAGATTTCAAGCTCACCAATGTTTTGTTGAAATAGATAGAACTGTGCACATGCTTTTATACTGTAAGTAACTTAGCAATGCAAGTATGTGGACACAATAGTGACAGCAACATATACACACTTCACTGCCATTGCAGTTTGAAACAGGTTTTCAACCGTATTATAATCCATTAGGAGACGGTGGAACATTTGAAAGACCATATTCTCACATATAAGCCTGCCTGGGCTGTGAAAGAAATGCCTTTCTTTCAATTCCTTTAAAAGTACATTTGGTGTAAATGCAGGACCTTTTTGGACCTTCTTGGTGGTCACTCCCAAATTATGGAACTTCCTTCCATGGAAGATTAGAATTCTCCATGTTGTCTTTCAGTGGACTGATAAATAACCTTCTATTCAGTCAACACATCACTTATCACAGTCAAAGGCTTTAAAATGATTGTGCTGGACTTTTTAGTATTTTACTGCTTATTTATCATCCATCTGGAGTGTTTAAAGTGCTTTATTTTGTGTTTTAAGACTATTAATAGTTTCATTTGTCTTTAGGTGGTTTTTTTCCTTGTCTTCGTTGTTAGTTATATTTTCACTAGAACTTTTAAAAACTTTGTTGGATGTCCCCTTGCACCCCATCCTTGGCAGAAATGCAGGATATAAATACAATAATAAGTAAATAAATAAATAATCCTTCCACCATCTGCATTCACTATTCCATTTGCCCCATTGCTCAACTCCTAAGTAAAGTGAGAAGTCAAAAAATTGGAAAGTGGTAGAAGACATCATTGACCCATTGTGTCACCATGGCAAGTTAATTCTCTATTTTGGGAAGTCACTAGGGCTTTGTCAGTTCAGCTGCCCATGGCAGCAGAAACATCCCCTTAGACGGGTGGTTCTCCACCTTTGGTTCTCCAGGCTTTTGGGACTTCAACCCTCCAAATTCCTGACCATAGACCAGGCAGGTTGGGGCTTCTGAGAGCCAAAGTCCAAAATGTCCAGAGGACCAAAGGCTGAATAACCATGCAACCAAACTAGAAAACTGTGTAGATCTATCAGCCCTCATGGGTTGGTTGGCTGCTTGGTTGGTTCATCAGTCTTAAAGAAATTAAAAAGAACCCAGGGAATCAGCCATTGAATGCATGGCATCAGAAAGTGTTTTCAGAAAGGAGGGTTGCCCATACTAGCAACTGCAAGACACTAAGCATTCATTCCATCTTTTTCTCTGTAATGACTTTTCCACAATAAGAAAAAAAGAGAGAGAGAGAGAGAGAGAGAGAGAGATAAAAGAAGGCTGGAAATGCAAAGGAAAGGTACCAGTGAGTGTCCAGAATGCCCTAGAAATTCACTAAATGAGGAGTGGCATAATAAATACCTTACTTGGAATCCCTGAAGCTGTAGTGGATTTCACAGCCACAGATTAAGTTTCTCCTGTCCAACAAAAAAGTCCATATGAGTGTCAGACTTGCCACGGTTCTTATGAAGAAACACACGGAATTGGCCCTTGGCAATTATGACTATGAGATTCTGAGTTATTAACATCACCGAAGTATCAAAGATTCGTGTTAAGAGGAAAAAGAAAAGAAATGCTTCACCTACAAGGAGCATACCAGATATTTGCATGCAAAAATGTTTGATTCATAGCTCACATACAATATTTTCTACATTAAGACACATATGCAAAACACTTCTCTTGGGGAGAAAAAAAAATACTGCTGTTTAATTTTGAGCATAGAAGAAATGCCACCTATTTTAAATACATTCTTTGGCGTTGTGCTCTGAAGCAATTTTATCTTGCAAACTTCTTGTTATTGTTTCAATTAAATGAAACAAACTACTGCATGAGACTGAATTACCGAGAAAATCAATTACCAATAAACCAATGGCAAATTTGTATTACAATTTGTCCTTTAAATAATGAAATGCTCCTATCTAAGCTTTAGCTTATTTCCTAAAAAAGGTTGACAGAGCATTTTAGCTTGTATTTTTTGCTCTTAATTTGTATTAGACAAACAACCAAAAAATTAAAGAGAAGTTCCTCACCCACACTTCCCCTCCCACGCCGTCACTATGTCAGCCAGCAGATAAACCATGCAAATGTAGTTTGCAGGAAATTCAACATCTCTATTATAGATGAAAGGTAAACAAAAGCAGATGAAGGATTAGTGCAATTCCGAATTTAAGATATTGCTCTCAGTGACTTATAATAAAGTGGTGTTGCATACGGTGGCATGTTTTCGAATGACATTTCAATTGTACAAGCAATTTGCATTCTATCTGACATTAAATAACGTTATCACTCTTATGAATTCAGGCAGCATGCTCTTCTCTACAGCATAAAGATATGAACTACAAGGCACATCTTAATGAAGGGAGTAAGTTTTCCTGTCAATCTGCTGTGGGAGACAAGGCTGCGCTAAGGCTAAACCTCCAGTAACATTATTGTGAGTTGCCCACTTCTGACATAGTACAAATCTTCAGCTAAAGCATTCCTCTTATTAAATAAAGATCTATAACTGAACACATGTATCTGTAATATCATGACAATCCAAAGAAAATTAAAAGACAGATTATGTCCAGGATATTACATGCACCACCACAGAGCACTGCTAGAATCTGGTATGATCCTGTTGCTAAGATACCTGGCTAATGCCACGGAAACAAGCCCCTCTTACTAATCTAGTACAATCCATGCATGCTTCCACATATTTTGGCAGGGGAAAGTAGGAGTCCACTGACAATGGTTTGGGAAATTGGGATATTACTAGCCAGTGCTCCTGAATTTATACATTTTTTATCTCTTTCTGATAAGCTTCAAGAATCTTAGTGAAATAAGAATTGTAACACTCTGTTAATGGCATTTGGACACTTTATACCATTTAAAACAAGTAAGATTACTTTTTATCCTCCTGCATAGTCAATAAAAGTTGCTTAAAAAGGTAATTATTTAAGTGCGTTTGGTTGCAAAATTGCAGTGCTCCCAAATATGATTCCGCTTAATCTTTGTGATTTATACTGTAATATGCACATAAATGACTAACTGCATATTTCTGTCTCTGTCGCTTTCTCCAAGGAGAGCATAACACATTCTGTTCTTTGGGTGCATACCAAATAAGAAAGGGGAAATAATGAAGTGGGATACTTTTAATACAACTCGAGGTCTATACTGTTAAAAGCTACTTTGGAGGTTTAAGCCTGGCTAAAGCTCACCAACCTATACATGAAAAGCAAAACAAAGGACACAGGAAAGACTTGCATATTCTTTCCTATCATTTGTATAAAATTTATATTTGACCCAGAAAGAAAAATCCTGAAAGTGAATGGAATTGCTGCATAAGGTGTGCTTTTTTAAAAAACTTATCAGGAGACTCTGAATATAGAAAAATAAGTTCTTTCTGGAAACCTGAGATGATGTCTTAAAAAAAAAAAAAAAAAAAAGGGTGGGTGAAGCCGTAATGGACTCCTGGTCTTGACTGCAATATGATCTGGTAAGCATCAGTACCAGTAGCTCTGTTGAGCTCAAGTTATGATAACAATAACTTTTGCAGATGTTCATAGCTGTCAAAGATTATTTGCAAAAATGTCAAAAGATGTGATAAAAAGTTTTTAAAAAACAGAGGTCAAGTATTAATCCTCAACTATAAAACGGTAAGCTAAAAAAGAGAGAGAAATGCTATATTCAAACTTGGAAGGAAGCAAATGGGTACCCACAGGAGAGACAGATAATACTGGCCTTAACTTCTCTTTCATTCACACGTGCCGTCATTCAAACATGCTCACTCCTGGGTGGAACGCAACAGCATTGGGGGAGTGAATATTAACTTTATTCATGGTTCTGTAGTTTCCCTGCAGAAGGACTCTCAAGGTCATATTGCAGTGGTTATCTGGCACTATGCCACAGAAAGATGGGGAAAGCATGGATTTGAAGGGCCAGTTGCAGCTTTATGATAGCTGTGATACTGTACCATTTATTATTGTTGGGGGAATAAGCTTTACAAATGCAGATAGTTACGTAAGATTAAAAACATTCCCATGTCCCTCTCTCTGTTTTATTCAGAACATTTCATATCTTTTGAACCTCTCCACCCTCACTCTGACTTTTCTTGGAGTAAAAACTATTTCTAATTAACTACCTCAGGGCAGCATACTAGGGTATTATAAAACAGGAGATTGTTCGTGACAGAGACGAGATAAATCAATAACAGGTGCAGATATCTCAGAAAACTGTTACTTCAACTTAAATTGTCTCTGTAAGAAGGACAGAAAAATGTTTTTACAAACCTTTTGCTTTCTCCCCCACCCCAATTCTCACTGGAATCCAAGTCAGAAGAGAAAATGGCTGTTTGCTTAGAATAAAGTGCCTGAGCTATCTATGTGAACCTGACTGTAATGGCAAAGGATGGGGCAGATCAATATCCATCTTCTTCATTTCTGAAGTAATAACTTTCAATAGGAAAATCTATTTACTTTTACTTACCTTTATTTTATTTCATTTTGCTTTAAAGAAGTTCATTCCAGAGGGAGGGTTTAGATTGCAAACAGCAGTTAACAAACTGATGATTTAACTAAGGACTGCGGACTAGTAGGTAGGTTGCCATTCCCGATAGATATTGGTTAGGGGTAAGACCAAACATGTTGGCTTGGAAATTTTATTATATAAATGGTGGGTGTATAAAGCTATTTACAGCATGCGATCAAGCTCTATAGCTCGTGCTAGAAAGGTTAATCAAAACCAAAAGGGTCTGACCCTTATTTGCAATATACACAGAATCACTCACTTTCTTTTATGAAATGCTGAGGTACTGTGAGGATAAAACATTTCTAAGCATCTAGCACACACTTTACACAAGCAATTGACAAGTAATATTAGGTGATATAATGTACTCTCATGTGACAAAAATATACCTAATTTTTGCTAATTACTGGGAATGTAAACAGTTACCTTAGATTGTTTTCTATTATAGACTACAATAACATTCCAGGGGGGAAATAAAACACCTAGGATGACAGACTAAAAGAATCTACTTGTTTTGACCTATTTGCGAAGTTTCTGAAACACATGGCATTTGAATTACAATTGTCTGTTGCAGTCTGAAGGAAGCCTATGTTGTATTAAAATCCACTCAGTTTACAACTGACTTCCAAGAACATCGGAGGGGCCTAGGCTCACAAAAGAAAACAATAAGGAGAGGTCTGGAGAAAATTAGTATCCTTTCTATTTCACAAATATCTCTCTGCCTGCTTTTGTAAGAACCTAACTTTATACAGTCTCAATCATGTTCGCTTAATCTCTTCAAAATTCAACCCAAATATGACCTCTAGGCTGCAACCCTATGTGCGTTTACTGATGTAAGTCCCATTAAACTCAATGGGGCTTACTTCTCAGTTGGAGGGTTGTACTATAAATCTCCTGTTACTTGCCTGAATCTCTTCGTAGAACATATTATGCGCGTAAGAAGGGAATCCTCATTCTGAAGAGACACCTTTCCACAGACAATGCCTCCCTAATAAACAAGATGTCTCTTATATTTTCGATCTTTGCAGTCCACCTCTCATAAAAGCAGAAATGTTAATAAAAGTTCAAGGTTCTTTTTAGTATTGTGTTCAGTATTGATTTCTTTGCTTACAGTGTTGGCAAAAAAAAATCAACAAAATGTAGTTTTAGAAAATATAAAGACTGACTTGCTGTCTCAGAACACAACTCGGAACAAAATATTAAAATAATAAGTAGAAAGGAATCCAACCTAGCACGCTATTTGTAGTGACAACTAGTCAAGACGCTGTTCAAAAATGGACAGCAAATAACACTCCTCAAAAAGAGTAGCCTCTTTTGCTGTTCCTCATGTCTAAAAGGACCTTTTCCTTCCTTCCCCATTTGCTTTTTTCTGTTCATTTCTTGAGAAAGGATGGAATGTCCATTTAGACATAATCACATTGGTATATATTGAAATATTTTTAAACCCATGTCGATCTCTTTTTTAAAAAGAAAACACAC
Organism: Cyclura pinguis; assembly: GCA_030412105.1. Lineage (NCBI taxonomy): Eukaryota > Metazoa > Chordata > Lepidosauria > Squamata > Iguanidae > Cyclura > Cyclura pinguis. The sequence continues at coordinate 186,306,236 of CM059603.1, forward strand.
ACAATTTTTTGTATTGTTACAAAAGTTTTCTTAAGGTGTTTTGTTTTGTTTTGTTTTGTTTTTTTAAGAAATACAAATTTTATTACTGAATGCTGAAGCTATTTTTTTTCTGGATATTTTTGATCTATCCTGTCTCCCTCCCCTCCCCAAAGATACTTTCAATTATGTACCTTATAGATTTTGTGATATAAAACGATAGCAAACATGTCTCCTTCTATAAAGCATTTCACACACAGAAATAAAACAGCTTCATTATGTGTCAGTTCTGAAATCTAGATGAGAGATGGTGAAACCACAAAGACAACATTTTCCCAACCTTGTGATTTTTATTAATAATGGCTAATTAATCTTAACTGCAGAAGCATGTTAAAGCCCCTGATCAGGATTCCAGTTGCTTATATAAAGCTCAGAATGCTCACAGTGTGTATTTGTAACTAAGGAAGAAATCACCAGCATTAAGACCCTGCTTAAATCACTTCCTTCGTGGGAGATAAATTAGAGGCACTATTCTCTTTAGAATTTGAGAGGAAACATATATTAATATAAATATAACCTAGTAAGATAATTAATTGCAAAAGAAAATATGGAGAATCTTAAAGATGAATTATATTTGATTATCACTGATAGGCACATCTTTATTGGAAGAGTTTTCATGTGTGGAATGACTAATGAATAAATAATTGTTCTGATTTTTGACTAGGCAATTTACACTGGAGTTCCAAACTTTTAATTACTCTTTCTTAGCTAAGTAAAAGAGGGAAATGCATAACCATAAACTGATGAATCATTAAAATGTGTCCCCATATACAAAAGGCAACGAGTGAGACTGAACAGAAGCCTCAATAAATCTAGGGAAGAGACATTGACAATTTTATAAAAAAAAAAAATAGTTTCATTTGTTAAAAGGCACCAAGGGATTACGAAAAAAAAATTATTCAGGGTTTTAGAAGATTGGTATGTTTTCATCTTGAAGACACAGTAATTTTTATGCATTGGATTTTTACCTGCAACAAATTTTGTTATGAAATTTCATCCACCATTTTATTCCCTTCTATATTGAACTGAAGGACAAAATAACTGAAGAAATGGATAGACATCAGGAAATAATTAAGGTGCTTGCAAGAAGATCACAATATGTAATCAGTGTTTCTGAGCTTAAGATGACCAGGTAAAGGATTAGTCCTGCTATATGGAAGGAGACATATTAAAGCAAAACACACATGAAATACCTAGTGAGGTAAGCATAGAGTTAGAGGCTTTAGAAGTGATTATGCTATATATAAATCAAAGTTCAAGTTTAAAGCAAGTAAGTGCTATTAATTATCCCTTACCTACCATAGCTCTTAAAATGTCAAATTAAAAAAAAAGTCTATTGGTAATTGTATAAGTTATGACACAACTAGATGCCTCCAGCAAATGCAAGAGACAGCATGAAAAAGAAGCAAAATATATTTCTCTTTGATATTAGATTGACCTATTCATTCAGAAGAAAAAAGACACTCTAAAACTCCAGAACATATTGATAACAGTACAGCCATTGTAATTTATTGGAGGTCACAGATTTCAGCTGTTATTCATGCACGTAACTCTACACTTACTTGGGGGTAGAAGAGGCTTTTGTTTTCTAGGCTCAAGAAATATTTTGAGGCACAAACATTCAGTGCACTGGAAGAGATCCATCATTATTTTGAGGCATGCTGTGTGGTCTTTAGTCAGCACTGACAAGCAATTCTTTTGATTTTTTTTCTAACAAGTTGTATCTTGCTCTTCCTCTATGGAAGTTGAAGTGGAGAACATGAGTGTATGCTCATGTCATCAACCTCATGAAGCAGGTTTGGTCAGGAGATTGTGACTCTTGCAACACACCATAAGCTGTCAGATTGAAAATTGGAACCAGCTCCTGTACCTTTAAGGGTTGCATAGATGAGAGAAACCCAGTAGGTGTTGCTTGTCATACAACCAAATAACACGCAACACCTGCACAAATTCTCTCTCTTGAACAAGCATTAAAGGTATAGGGGCTGTCCCTGGTCTTCAGTCTATCCCTTGGTGCTCTCTGATCCTTGGGGCCATTTCCTGATGCTGTAGCCTAAATACATAATACAATCTTGCAAGTTCCTCCACCCTTTTCTGGTGTCAGTTTGAACATCTACCATAGACACTAGGGGCCTTTCTGCACTATACTGTTGTGCTATTATTCCGTTTTCAACATCCTGTGGAATTCTGGGGTTTATAGTTTACTGAGGCCAACAAGTCTCCGGTTGAGAATTCTAACTGCCCCTCCCTAAACTGCAAACCCCAGGATTCCATAGGATGTTGAAAGTGAATTAATAACACTATAACAATGTAGTGCAGGGAGGCCCTAGGAGTACCTGAAAAGCTGAACAGTGTCCCTCAACTCTCTTAGCTAGAGGTCTGGGCAAAGACATTTTGATGCCTGAGGCAAGGGATAAGATGGAGCCTCCTTCAGCTATTCATTTACATAATCAGACTGGATTGGCAATGAAATCTTAGTTCCATTCTGGCAGTGGGACCATCTCAACCACTGCACCCCTGAGGTTAGTAGGCTAGATCAGGGGATTCAAGGGATCATCTGAAATACACACTTCAGCCCTTAAACATGTTGTCACTCCTCATTTGCCTCCAGCATTCAACACCTGAAATATCTGCCTCACCCTAATAAGAGGGCTGGCTTTGCTTGCCTACTCTTTATATTATTGCAGTAACAGAGGCATTTTCCACACCTTACCTGCATCCATGACATCCCAGCATCATCCCAGCAGTGCCTTCACCCAGATGGGAGTGTTTCCCAAATGCTTCCCTCCGCACCCAGCCGGTTCCTGGCCGGCAGTAGTGGTGGAAACCCATTCGTTCCTTTCGCAGTGCAGCCAGCCTCTTCTGTGCTACACTGAGGAAGGATGTGCCTAGATAGCACTTCTGCCCTTTCCACACAGCCCTAGCCAAGGCGATCATTGTACAAAAGAGGCCTATTACTTGACTTTTTTCTGGTAATAGTATAATGCACAATCGTGACAACTAGGAACATGACAGGAGCGGGACCATGACGATGTCATGCGTCATGAGGCATGGCCCAGCTTCAATGTGTCCCCGTGCTGGGATGGGGCCGTAGTGTGGAAATGGCCAGAAGTACAATATGTGACTGCTCAACTTTGTGGCATGGATGAGAGAGAGGCTCTGCCTTTTACAGTTGCCTATTTATTTATTAATTTATTCATTCAATTAATATCCCACAATTCCTCCGCAAATGGAACTCAAGGTGGCTTTCAAGAAAAGTAGTATAAATATAAACTTAAAATGAATAAAAATACAAAAGATTTCTAAAAAATGTATAAATGAAAGAAAAAAATACAGCACCACCCAGTTAAAAGTCCCTTCTATAGCAGATGAGATCAGCTGCGAAAGGTCTTTGCGTGTTTGTGAAAAGGGAAGAAAGAGGGAACCAGCCCAGCTTCCTTCAGTACTCATGCTCGGAGAACAGCCACAAAGAAAGCCTTCTCTCACATCTACATTAAATGGGCCTCAGCATGTCAGCAGAACTGAAAGAACAGCCTCCCTCAAAGCAGTTGTAAGCCCATAGACAAACCACAGCTAGCTGTTCTGTGAATGCCTTAAAATCACCAAGGAACAGGAGATATTGTGCAGGTGGCGATTATTTGAGGGGGCTGGTCTGTTTTTGCTTAGGAGTCTTTTGGCACACATTTCTTTAGGGAAGACAGCAGAAAGTGGAGCCTGGGATGATTCCTCACGGGAAAGAAAATAGGAGATGTCATTTGAAAGAAGAATTTAGGGAATGAATAGGCAACTTCCGGAAGTTAGGGGGCCAGTGCCTCTCCCAGGGGAACTTGAAGAGCTGCGTCACCCGACTGATCCCTCTGAAAAAAAAAATGCCCCAAATTCCCTCTAGGGGGCATGGATGGCATTTTCTCATTTTTTCCCCCTCTAGGCCATTTTAGTTCCATGAGAGCCCCCTGCCCCAAGAAAGGAAGTCAATTTCTGGATTACCTCCTGTTAAAAGGTCTCTCTTGTGTCTAAAAGGGTGAGGGAAGGATGTAGTGAAATTGTCCCCATGCCCCCAGAGGGGGTATGGGGAGTTTTTGAGGCAAAAATAAAATCTGGATAAAAAACATTTTAAAAAAAATCAGAATCTAAGGTTCACAGCAATGGTACTGGGGACAAAAGACACCTATGGATTACACTTTCCCCAAGTCCCAGCTTGGGGACTGGCTGTAAACCTAAAAAAAGGAAGGAGAGGAACAGTTAAACTTGGCAGGTTAACTAGGAAAATGGTCTCTATGCAAAAAGGTGACTGTTGTTGTTGTTGTTGTTTTAATTGGTATTTATTACCTTTTTAAAGTTATCACATGTTATGTATATGTTCATGGAATATTTTCAATGGAGCAGTCATAGAAGGACCCTCAAATACCATAATTTCTAAAAGAATTGCACCTCCTTCAGGAAAACGGGGGGAAAAAAATGGACAGAGGCATTTTCTGCAGCCAGAGCACCTGCTCCTTATTGCTGTCCAGTTCTGTTCTCCAAGTGCAGTACCCTCTCCCTTCGCAGAATTTTTGTGGGAGTACCCCAGCCCTCTGTCTTTGGGAAGCACAAAAACTGCACTGGTAAGGGAGTAAGAAACATTTTTGTGATAATGATCCAGACTATGGGAAACAACTCTCTATTTCTATTTTACCCTTCCCCTAGGGCAGGGGAGACCAACAGTTGCAAGCCCAATTTCAGCTCCACTCAACCCTTGCAGTGGGCTGCGGTGTTACTCCTAATTATAAGAGGAAGTGATGTTTTGAGTGCCTGGAAGGTTCTTTTTGGTATGCCCCCCCTTTTTTTTTCAGTATGTCAGGGTGGCCCTGCTTCAAAACGGCTTTAGGAAAAAAGACTGTCCTCCCATGGCAAGTTTTCACAGCCTCAAATTTTTTTGTTGAAAGTCTGGGCAGTTCCAAGGGAGTCTCCTGGAGGCTTGAAGGCCTGTGTGGGGCCCTTCCTAAGGGCCACAGGCAACCTATGGGCTTCACAATATTTTCTATCTGCTTTAGTACAGGTGGAATTAGTCTATCTATTCATTACAATAACCCTATGACGTGGCCAAGGTCTCTCAGTGAGTTTCATAGCCAAGCACATTCCTTCCCACTTGGCAGGAACAGTCTTGATTAATCCTTCCTCATCCCACTTTTCAGCTACTTTTAAAATATACCAGTTTTTCTTTCCTTCTCCCATTTACCCCTTTTCTGCTCTGCTCATTTCAATTCAATTGCTGCAACTTCAAATTAGGATGAAAAAGTCGTGTGTACTCGATTTACTCAACTAGGAGAAGGATCTTTTCCTTCCCAATCAGTGGTGGAGCTTGGAATGTGTGGAGGAGGGGTGGGAGGGGGCGGGGCTATGGTGCAAGGGGTGTGGCCAGTGTGCACACAGGCATGGCTGTGGTGCGTGGGGGCATGGCTACGGGCCGGGACACCCCAGAAACATTGCCGCCTGGGGCGAATCACCCCCCTGCCCCCACATCCCTACACAACTGTTCCCAATTGCTCATGTGCAAGCAATCTGATGCAACTTTTCCTAGTTTATCTGTTCTTCTTCATTAATAACTTCTGTCATCTTGACCACACTCTGATGTTGCTTGGTCATCCAGGTCCCAGTTTTTATCTATGAAATATTGGAAAGTATGTGAAAGCAGGGATACTACCTTGCATTGTTACTTGTGTATGCAATCTGTTTTCAAAGCTTTTGTTTTACACTATATTCTGATTAAAATTATTGGGACAGAGTTAGATCATACTGGCATCATATTACTTATATTAACAGTTTATCCACTGTATAACTTTTTCAAAATTCTAACAAATTGAAGAAGGCTTCTAGATGGCTATATACTGAGTTCTTTCTTAATAGTAACACCAATTTGATAGACAGAACTGACAGTAATTCACTATCTGAAAATTTGTCTGTTTTGGACATTGCTATTTTTCTTTTACTACAGGAGCCCAACTTAGCATACAATATAATCAGATAATTTTAAAAATTGAACAATTATTTGGTGCTACCATCATGTCATTGCAGCCATTCTCACTGTTATTACATCACTCTTAATGCCCACATGTCAGTGACAGGCTATGCATTTGAGAAGAGCTAATATTGTAAAACACTAAAAAGAAAGCTAAAATCTATGCACATCTAAGTGTGTCATGGGATTCAATGGGACTTACTATGAGTGAATTTAAATTGAATCAGGCCATGTAACAGCTAGTAAACAACAACACATTTATCTCTCAACTAATCTATGCCAATATACTGTTATAGCTGAAAAGAAACAATGCTTGCTTGCTTGTCCTCTTTCTTTCTTTTTTCTTCTCCTCTCCAATCTAGTGTAGAAAAAAAATACTTTCCTTTCTTGAGTATTTACTGAATTTAAAAGTCTGAAGTCCTAAATGTACAGTGTATTAATGATGAGTATATGAGGTGTTAACACAAGTAAGCATATTCACTTCCTACCTTGTGGTCCTGGCCTCTGGCATCTGATAACTTATAACCTTCATAATTCACTAAAAGTAATGAATCCCAGTTCCCTTTGTTCCTTCCTTCCTTCCTTCCTTCCTTCCTTCCTTCCTTCCTTCCTTCCTTCCTTCCTTCCTTTCTTTCTTTCTGAAAATGAGAGTTAATTAAAGGTTGTCAGGCACCATAAATAGTATAATTATACTACATATCTAGCAAATTTGGCACATTTCCTTTATGTTGCTATCTCTACGTCAAGGTGATATTAAATCCTCCTGTCTATGTCCAATCAAACCTGGGTTTGTCCTTGACTTCTGAGAATCTCCCCACATGGGAATGGAGGCAAACATCAGAGAAATAATGTCTCCAGGTAGGTTACAAACTGCAGAATTCCATCTCATTCTCACTCTCACATTTCCAGTTGGTGTTCACGTACTTGCTATTTGTCACCAATCTGCCCAGCAAAAAGCTAAAGCAATTTGTCAAAAAATGCAAACAGTATAAACAAATCAATCGAATAAATGCTAATATGCTTTATCTACATAATTTATTTAACAGTAGAATTCTACACTGAATATAAGGATTTATAAAAGCATATCTGATGTCACAAATCCCAGGTTAGGTGGGAATAAAGAGATGTATTAGACATTCTCCATGGCTCTTTTTTCCTCCTTCAAAACTTAAACTTTTGAAATTCACAATGGTATTGTAAAGTGGCTGGAGAAGTTAGACTCTGTAGATTATATTGTGTTTGACACCAGCAATTCCTGCCCCCAACTTCATTAGAAATAGTTTCCATGAAGCAAAATATCTATGGGTGCTATCATTTTTTTTAGAAAAATTATGATATAGTGCATGATTTAAAGTTTGCTGGAGGTATATGAAAATCAAAAATCTTGCCAAAAGGAAACAGAACTAGAATCCAAAGAGCCCTTCAACACAGATAAATAACATAAGGAACAATATCAGATTCATACACTAATCAGTGTATCATTATACTGAGATTATCCATAGGACTGATGATAATATCTCCTGGATCAGAGTTGAAACTCATGGTCCAGTGGGTTGGTATACAAGATCCTGGGGCAAGTAACCAAAGAATATGAAAGGAAGTCTATGACCAATCTTAGAGGATTTCAGGTACTTATCAGGCAAAATCTACTCTGCAGTTGGGAGATAACTGACCCTACATTTAATATCTGTTATCACAAAAGTAGCATGACAGACTAGGGTCACAAAAACCAAGAGGGAAAAGGAGAGAAATTAGAGTAAAGGGTGGTAGCCTGTGAATATGTTCCAACAAAGCATAGTCATTCCCTTTCCTGTATCTTCCCTTATTAGTTAACAATTAGATTTTGTAGTCCCAACCATCACTCCCATTTTGGGGTGTCAATATAGGATCATCTCAGGCCCTGATGTTAATGGATCAAAACCTGAAACCCAGGGATGGTACTTTGTGATGTCATTAAGCATCATGCATTAAGTGCCAACCACAATTGCTTATAGCTTGTCATTCAAACACGCATGCACACACACACACAACCCCCTCCCCATATTTTCCTATTTAAAAATTAAGAGAGAAATCTTAGCTAAAGGAGTTATTCCTAAATCAAGGTGGAACGAGGGGATAATTCCTAACTAGAGAGATGCGATGAGCCCATGGGATAGTCTATATCCTTCTAGCCAGAAGGTGGATGAACAACAGAGGAACAGAGGATGAAGAACAGAAGAACAGAGGTGAGTTCTGGTGCTACTATCACCAGGAGGAAAGGAGGAAACTAGGATATTAAAAGAACTGGCAGAGGTCATTTAGGAACTGCTTGCTATAATCTTTGAGAAATCTTGGAGGACAGGAGAAGTTCCAGCAGACTGGAAGAGGGCAAATGTTGTCCCCATCTTCAAGAAGGGAGAAAAGAGGACCCAAATAATTGTCGCCCAGTCAGCCTGACGTCAGTACCTGGAAAGATTCTGGAGCAGATCATTAGGCAGTCAGTTTCTAATCACTTAGAAAGCAATGCGGTAATCACGAGAAGTCAACATGGATTTCTCAAAAATAAGTCAGGCCAGACTAATTTTATCTCCTTTTATGATAGAGTTACTAGCTTGATAGATGAAGGGAATGCTGTGGATGTAGCATATCTCAATTTCAGTAAGGCCTTTGACAAAGTTCCCCATGACACTCTTGCAAAGAAGCTAGTAAAATGTGGGCTGGACAGAGCTACTGTCAGGTGGATCTGTAACTGGTTGACTGACCGTTCCCAAAGGGTGCTCACCAATGGCTGCTTTTCATCCTGGAGAGAAGTGACTAGTGGGATGCCACAGGGTTCTGTCCTGGGCCCAGTGCTGTTCAATATTGTCATCAACGACTTGGATGAAGGAATAGAGGGTATGCTCATCAAATTTGCAGATGACACCAAATTGGGAGGGGTTGCTAATACGCCAGAGGACAGGATCAAAATTCAAAATGACCTGGACAGATTGGAGATCTGGGCCAAGGCTAACAAAATGAAATTCAATAGAGAGAAGTGTAAGGTAGAAAAACTTTCTACACTTTGGTAGAAAAAATGGAATACAGAAATATAGGATGGGGGACACGTGGCTGGATAGCAGTATGTGTGAAAGGGATCTAGGAGTCTTAATAGACCACAAGCTGAACATGAGTCAGCAGTGTGATGCGGCAGCCAAGAAAGCCAATGCAATTCTCGGCTGCATCAATAGGAGTATGGTGTCTAGATCGAGGGAGGTACTGGTACCACTCTACTCTGCTTTGGTTAGACCTCATCTTGAATACTGTGTCCAGTTCTGGGCACCCCAATTCAAGAAGGACATGGTCAAGCTGGAGCAGGTCCAGAGGAGGGCGACCAAAATGGTGAAGGACCTGGAAGCCATGCCCTATGAGGATAGACTTAGAGAGCTGGGTATGTTCAGTCTGCAGAAGAGAAGGTTAAGAGGGGACATGATAGCCATGTTTAAATATTTGAAGGGATACCATGTAGAGGAGGAAGTGGGCTTGTTTTCTGCTGCTCCAGAGACCAGGACAAGGAGCAATGGATTCAAGCTGCAGGAAAGGAGATTCCACCTGAACCTCAGGAAGAACCTCCTGACAGTCAGGGCTGTGCGGCAGTGGAATATGCTGCCTCGGAGTGTAGTGGAGTTTCCTTCCTTGGAGGTTTTTAAGCAGAGGTTGGATGGCCATCTGTCGGGAGTGCTTTGAGGGTATTCCTGCATGGCAGGGGGTTGGACTGGATGGCCCGTGTGGTCTCTTGCAACTCTACATTTCTATGATTTTATGATTCCCCCTCCCCTGAGAACCTTTGCAAACTGCAGTCTCCCCCCTCCCCCAAAATTCGGCCTTGCAAATTATAACAAGTTTCTACTCTCCTAGCTAAACTGCAGATTTATACCCTGCCTTTTCCTCTTCCTTTGAGCTGATCCCACTAAAACTGGAGAAATTACACCCTTGTCTCCTGCCTGGAGATGTTGCCTGAAAACTGGAGACTCAGAGTCAGACTCCAAGATCTGGCAACCCTACTCCCATAGTGAAGTATGAGCCAATCAATCCAGTTCATGGCTTGAGACCTCATGGGCTCACCTTACCAGGTAATGGGGTTTTCCTGACCTCCAAGCTCACCTTATAGTACAGCAAAACAATCCAAGCTGAGGCAGAAGGTGATAGACTAGACAGAATGGTTCCCTGCTAAAGCGTACATAGCCCTCCGCATAAAATACTGACTGAGCAGCATTATCATCTGTCTTTATGTCAACTGAACACCATGAGGGACCAGTGTAATGTCTGTATCTTGACCCAAGCACCTATGACTTGAAGTACAGAGGATTTCAGCTTTTCTGAATTTGTTATAAGCACATTTTTCCACTTCTCTGCTGGTGTGTTCAGTACATGTTTTAGACAGACTGAGGAACACTAAGTAGTGCTCTCAACTGACATAAATGGGATACAATCAAATATTAAATTAAATCATTGTACTACAAGCAAAAGACTGATTTAATGCTGTTAATCTAATACAGAAGTATTTGATGCTTAGGGAAGAAACTAATAATGGAATCTTATGTATGTCTATTCTGAAATAAATCTCACCGAATTAAATGGGTTGTAGTTCCAGGTAAGTATGTATACAACTATGAACTTAGTCTTTGAAAGTACCTTATTTCAGATGACAGGGTTTGTGAAACTGAGGGGAGGCCTCTAAAATTGTTCTTCATGTAGGTCTTCACTTTTTAAAAACTGAAATTAAACCACTATGGAACAAAACAAAGGCATAATTTTAGTGACAGAGTCAGAGATGCTACTACAAGTTATTTTTGTCACCTTATGAAGATACAGTTCTTGCAGATAAGTGTCCTTCAGCAATGAAGAGCTGAGCATTGTTTCTGACTGGCATCTGATCAATCCTCTTCATAACTGTCTGTGCAGCCAAGGGGGTTTTATACTCTGTGCTATTGATAAAGTTAATAGAAGAATTTGAAACCTCATCAAATTAGTCTGTATCTTTATTATGTCTGAGACATCAGATGAGGGGTAGTTTTTACATGGTGCACAAAAATATTCATTTTCATTTACTCTAATGAGAGATGTTTGTTAGAGATGTTAGTAGATATCATTTTCTCTTCCTATTTCTCTCTTTTCAGAATCCACACAGAACTAGACCTACAATTTTAGCATTTGATGATATTGCTACGTACACAGTGGGCAACATTGGTTTAAATCTAACTGCTAGTTAGGCCAGAGTAGACCTATTAAATCAATGGGATTTACACAAGTGATGATTTAACCATCAGGAATTGTTTTGATGGATTTACCCTAGTTAGGACTAGCATTTTGACTTAAATCACAGTTCCCAAATTTTAACCACTGGCCACCTGTAGATGTCCCAACAAATTGTCCCAGAAAATCTTTTGGCCATAGCCATTCAGGTACTTAGTCCCAGTCAACGTTACATATGAAGACAAAAATAAAACTTATGGTACTATAGAAAGAGAAGCACTGCCTGGTTGTCAGAAACTTGGCCCCGTCCATAGGAAACTGGAAATTCTTCTTCAAGGACACAGTGGAATTCATTGGAATCAGGACAGAAACATTCCACGATAAAAATGTATGTTTTGTTTCATCTTGTCTCATTTTAATTTTATTTGATTTTTTATTTACTGTTTCTGAGTATTTGGGTTGAACATACTAAATTCCGCACACAAAAACACTCCTTGGGACATGGGACGTTTTAGTACTATGCAGTACACTGGAATTCAGTAAGAAAATACATCCAAATTCACACAGTGCAGGTGCTGTTGTTTTTTAAACAAACAAACTGGTATATAAATGTTAAAAATGTTCTCATGTGATTTCAGGGATTGCAGTGGGGCATTTTGGAATACATGGTCTATAAAGCATGAGTGAGCATTGAGGGTGTTAATATTGGACCATTTCATCCTTGCAAGTGAATATGAATAATTTCCATAAAGAAATTATTCTACAGAGAAAATGAGCATTCTGTGCAGTTCTCATCCAGTTTTCACACTGAAATGTTTCAGGAAATTGTTCTGTGCAGAAACACATGTGGGATTTTTTGGGGGGAATGGTATTTTGTTTTTTGCTTGAGAATTATGTTTTGTGCAAACCTCTCCACTGTTTCCAGGCAGCCATATGTGTTCAGCACTGCTGAAAAAATCTTGCACAAGATTTCTCTAACTATATTAGTCTTCCTTATTAGGTTTCCCAAATATTGTGAAAACAATTTTTCAGCCTAGAAAATGAATAATAGTGAATATTCTTTCCATCACTAGTGATTACTTACATCACAGGGGAGCAATGACTTTGTAGCAATCCCATACCCTCCAACTGTTCCAATTTGGTAAGGATATTTGTTCTCCCACTTTTTCAGCCACTTTTAAAATGTCCCAGCTTCTCTCTCTCTCTCTCTTCCTCCTCCTCCTCCCACTTCCCCTCTTTGTCCTAAGCTTACTTTGAATGGTGCAAACTGAGTTCAAATGCAAAAGTAGTTTGCACTCAATTAACTCAACAGGGGTAGAGGAGGAGGTGGAAGCAAACTACTGCAACCTCTTCTAGCTTGTGTTGTCCTCCTCATTAATACATTTCCCCATCTTAACCACACTCTGATGTTGCTTGCCTACATGTGTTTCAGTTTTCTTCTGTGAAATGTAGGAGGGTGTTCAATCAGGAACTGGAGCAGAAGGTTAAGCAGTCAGGCCTATCCAGCTTCCCCTGCTTCAATGTCAACAATTTACTTCTTCCATAAACTAGAAGCAAAACAACACTATAGGAGAAGCATTCATGGGGACTATCCAAAACTCTCAGATTTCACTATCTTACATTTTGCCACTTGTGATAACAGCATTAAGACTTTTCACTTATCTAGGGGGGCCTGAGCTATTTAGGATGTTAAAACTACCAAACACCCACACATAAGCCAATTTTGAGATACAAATGGATCCTGATTTTGTGAGTTTGGATAAGTGAATGCCTTTTCAGCATTTATTTCACTGGACAATTGTAGACAAGTTTGGGGGAAATGCAGAAGTATGTCTTCCTCCAAACACATCTAAAAAGAGAGCAATTTAGCTTCCATCTTCTAGAAGTACACTCCCTTTCTGACCTCCTTGTGCTGATGATGTACAACACAATTGTTCAGAGCTAACAGAATCCATCCCCAACCAAATGACAAATTTAGCAAATATTTATCATTGTCCTGGCTGGAATCAAGAGGTGATTTATGTTGTTCAGATGAATGGAGATGCTGACAGATAACCACAGAGACATATAGGAGGCGAGAATATAAATTTTAAGCCATAACAATTGCCAGGTGAAGATCATTATTTAAAATTAGACGTGATTATGCAAAATCAGGCTAGCAAGAAACCCATTCTTCTTTGTCTCATCTGTAAATAAAACTGGGCATTTGGGATGATTAACTTATTTCTGATTTCCAAAGGTCCAGTTCTTTGCTCTAAACAGCTTTTTCTCTTTGCTGCTTTTCCAATTATTTCTACAGCCTGGAATTAAGTATCTGGTTTGGGCTTCAACACAGCTACCTCTATTTGGAAATTCTCTGGGAATAGCAAAGCTTTCAAGAAATTATGAAGAAAGAGGAAGTGGGTCATGGGCTATAACAGCTTGCTTTCTCCTCTGGCATAAAAGAGCTGTAAACATGCTCTCAGACACGCACTTCATGCAGAGGGGTTTCACACATGCATTTTTAATCAGGATTATGTTTCAAACGCATCTATCATCTCTCACCACTGCCTAAGTTAGGACTAGAAAATATGTGGCCCTCCAGATGTTGTTGAACTGCAATTTCTGTCATTTTTAGTCATACAAAGACAACAATATTGAGGAATAATGGGAATTGCAGTTACCATCTGGAGAGCCGCACGTCCCCCATACATGGTCTAAGTCTAGTGTGACATGGAAACTGATAGCTCTCCGCCTTTGCAAGCAACTTCTACACTCCCTCCAAAATCTACTATCAAGTTGAACAATACATCATCCTCTTCATCATCCTCTTGCATACACACATACACACACACACAAAACTGCTAGTAACAGAGAAACATTCAAATCAGTGGCGTGGCTCAGAGGGCATTTCAACGCAAGAGACATTTGGGTCAAGTAAACAACAGAATGGTCTCAAGTTACTTGCTAAATTCACATTTTGCTAAGAGATTGTTCTCATCACAAGAACACATATTCTACTAATGTAAATAAAGAAATCCTTCTTTAATAATTATACTGAGGATGATCTTACTGTTTGAAATCTGTGTTATACATTTGCTGGAAACATTTAGCTACTTGGGAAACAATAAGTTGACACTGAGGGTAACTCCAAGCATATTATCCTAATAAATATAGAAGCCTAAGGAACAGAAAAAACATGAGGAAAAAAACCCTCATCCTTATATTTACAGCATTTAGACATTGCTTGGACTTTAAACGCAGCACATTATCTTTAAATATAAATTCCAATGAAATCAAAGCAATCAGATTTATTGCTTATGCCCTGTGACTTTTTTTTTTTAATATGGACATTTGCTACACATATACAATCACTCCATTCACATGAGTAAAGGATAAATCTGTCTCACAGTGTGCTGAACTATGATAACTGCAACATTTTGGAGATGAAAACTGGGACTTATATGACCAAGCTACCTTACAGCATGGTCAAGATGGGAAAAGTTCTTAATGAGGGAGGATAGAAAAGCAAGGAGAGGCTGCAGTTATTTGTTTGTTCGTTTCCTGAAGGGCAAGGTAGAATCTTTGGAAGGGCAAAATTCTACCTCCACATCTCATCTCCCACCTGCTGAATTTGTTGAATACAAACTACTTTTGAATTCTGAATTAATTTTACAGCAATAGAAATAAGCCGTGGACAAAGGGAAAAAAGTGGGAGGTGAGAGAAACTGGGCCATTTTAAAAGCAGATGAGAAAGTGAAATGATGGAGGATTAATGGAGAGCCAGTGTGATGTACTGGTTTGCGTATTGGACTACAGCCCTGGAGATGAGGGCTTTTTCTGTACTACACTGTTATAGTGCTATTATTCCACTTTCAACATCCTGTGGAATTCTGGGGTTAGTAGTTTACTGAGGCCAAAGAGCTCTCTGGCTGAGAATTCTAAATGCCCCTCTCTAAACTGCAAAGCCCAAGATTCCATTGGATGTTGAAAGTTGAATAATAGCACTATAACAGTCTAGTGTAGAAATGGCCCAGGTTTCAGTTCCCTTCCGTAAGTCAGGAACTGAACCCTGGGCACACAACAAGATCGGAAGAGTTAATCAGGACTACCCCTGTCAGACGGGAACTGTATACTTGTATTTACTGTATCATCTTAGATGGTTGGTCAGTCCTGTTTTTGAGAACAGAGAAAGCAATTTTCCTACATATTTAAAATGACATATACCCAAAGTTAGAGCCAATTTTGTCCACGCATGCATGCACCAAGGATCCCCCCGACACACACACACACATTAAAGAAACTGCGAGGTCTCCAATTGTTTTTTTGTCCCCAAATAGCCAGTGGTCTCCCCCAAACCTCTGGAGGCCACTTTGACACATTTTCAGGCACTTTGGGGAGGTGTTTGCATTTTCACACTTGTAGATGTCCTTCTTTGGCTTATAGTGCTCTGTCTTTAAAAAAGAAAAGGAAAGAACAGTCCAATCACTTCCTGTTTTGAAAAGAAAATGCCAATAGGAGCCTTAAAAAAGCTAGGATGGCATGAAAATGTGTTGAAATAGTCAGTTCTCCCTGCCTACCAGAACATTGAATATTTGGGGGCAAAAAAATGGCCCCTTCACATACTTGGGGGATCCTTGGACATGGCAATAGTAGCACAGCCCTTCAGAGTCCCACAGCAGTCTAATGAAGCCTCACAAGTCCTGCCAGTTGCTCATGATAGCTGTAGTCATCTTTCTTTGTATGTGAAAAAGCAGTTAAATGAGCAATGTATAATCACGTGATTAAATATATCTACATATCCACATGTAATAGTTAATAAAATGATAAAATGTATAACTACTTTATCTTGAGAAATGAAATTCTATGGCCAGGAGTTGACTTTTAGATTTTAGTCAAGATTTTGAAAATGGCTAAAGAATTTTTCGCTAAGGTTTAAACATTAACTCAATGAAATTCTCTCTCCCTTTCACTCTTCTCTCTGATTGACTATGACCTTGGAGACATTTGATTCCCTGCTTGGCTATGGAAACCCACTGGGTGACCTTGGGTGTGTCACACACTCTCAGCCCCAGAAAATGCCATGATGGGTCTGCCTTAGGGTCACCATGGCAGAAATGACTTGAAGGCAAACAACAACAACAACAGAATTTTTGGATATGCATATTCCTCTGTGGAGTATGTGTGTGCACACAAAGGAATATGGGCGTGGTGCTGCTATGTTTTAATTTTGAAGTGAAGAGTACATGAAATGAAGGGTATGAGAAGTGAAGCAAGGGAAGGGAAGGGAAGGGAAGGAAAGGGAAGGGAAGGGAAGGGAAGGGAAGGGAAGGGAAGGGAAGGGAAGGGAAGGGAAGGGAAGGGAAGCAGAAAGCAGAAGAACTTTTCACGCTCCTGTCCTGCACCAACTGAGTCTTAGCGCATAGGTCACAAGAGCAATTTCCTTCTCTTTCACACAGATATATAGATGCTTGGGATAACAGTTTGTGTGTATATGTGTGTCCATGTGTGTGTTTCTCTGTTGTTGCTCTTTTGGGAAGAGGCTTACTGATTAGATTGGCCATGAGCAACAGATCCATTTCATTTGACCTATCATCCCCCCTGTTGAAACAGGTTTTGTAATTTTTCAAATCATTGCAAAACTCTGCAAAAAGTTGTGTATATGGGCAATATACACAATTACAGCTCATCAGCAACAATGTCCCTTTGCATTTTACATTCCTACTATGTTCAGTCCTCTGAAGATAGTAGGACTGGGCTCCTTCCTTTCACACTTCAAAGAACTGTTATTACTTAGAACTTGGAAGCATTGCTTTTTGGGTTACAGCTGCCAAAGTCCTTTACCCAACAAGACTACCAGGTTCTGGAAGCTGTATACTACTCCAAAAATAATTTCTTCATGCTTTCTTGTTGTTGTTTGGCTTATCGTTTCTTTTGACTTACAGCATCAGACATTCCATTCTGTAAAGATGTTTATGCTAAGCAAGGTAGTGCTGGCACTTAATATTGCTAGCCATGTGGGGAAAAATGAGTTAGATGTGGAATTACTGAACTTCTGTAGCACTGGAATAGACACACACAATGTTAATAAAACTTTACTCATAAAACAGATGTAGTCAAGGAATGTTGCATGGAAATGTTTTCATGAAAACATCGCTTTTGCCACACCAATTTCACTGCTTCAAAGCCCTTTTAAATTCTCTTTCAGTTAGGGTCTGTTGTATATATCGACATCTATGCTTTAAAAAAGATCATACCAACAGCAATTGCACAAGGGTATTGTTCACATGGAGTAACTATATCTATACGTTGTCAAGCAACTGGTCATAAAAGCACTGAATAAAAGGCATTTGAAATATGATACAACTGAAAATGCCACAGCTGATTTTTTTTTTTAATATTCTCAGACAGTTTAAAAAAACTCACTCAGACAAAGAATCTATGCACTGCTGTGTGAAACTTGATTTCTGTTAAGTAGTGTAAAATACTGTACCAAAATTTCTAAGTGTTTACCAATATTTTCCTTAAATAAAATGCCCAATAGATTTCAAATATGCTTGAACATTCCTCAGAAGCTTCATGACATGACTCAGTATCTTTCAAATTTCAGACTGTTGACACTTCACAAAGAGGGGAATAGTAACCTATGATAATGTCATAACTTTATTGCAAAAGCACAGAACAGGATCACAAGTTTAATTTTCAAAGACTCACATCAGTAAATTCTTCATTTGCATGTCTAACAACTGGATTAACAAGACTTGAGAGCAACACTGATTTCTGCAATTACATTAACATCCATCAGTTACATGTATCAGTCAGTCTCATTCTTCACCAGTGATGTATTTAAATCTTTTACTCCAAGTCTCAAGTCAAGTCTCAAATCTCTACCTTTAAGTCTTAAGTCAAGTCTCAAGTCCTTGCAAGATACTTTCAAGTCAACTCTCCAGTCAAGTCTCAAGTTTAGGAGCCAACTTTATACCCCCAACCTATATTCCAGAATTTTTGGACAGAGTTGAATAAAGTCGGTTTTAACAATTTAAGCAGAGTTGGTCCTCTGCGTTTATGATTTCACCATCTGCAGCTTTGGACATGAGGATTTTTCAGAAGTAGGGAATAGAATCCTTCTTACTCCCCATTACTGAAGTTTCAAAAGCTTTAGAAGGAAGGATACTTCCTCCTCAAGCCTGTTGTCTAACACATTTGCTCTTCCCCTCTGAGAAATAGACCCTGAGCTCTGTGGGAAAGACATGCCTTCTGCTCTCAGAAAAAGTTTTAGAAGGCTCCTCGAATATGCAGCAAGGACAGACTGCTGAGCAGACCTCAAGCCTGTTGCCTAACCCGTTTGCTGTTCCCCTCCGACAAATGCACCCACCCTTTGGGCTTGAGACAGATTGTCATGTGACCGGTAGGCGAAAAGAGATAGAAGCATTGTTCAAAGTTGTAAGGTTTCTGAATGAATGTGTTATGTTAACTGAACCAACGGCAGCAAGTCAGTCACTAAAAATATACAAGTCTTGAGTCAAGTTGAGTCAGTGCATCATTTATTGCTGAGTCGAGTCTGAGTCGAGTCACTGAAGCAACTTAAGTCCAACTTGAGTCCGAGTCAGTTGACTTGAGTCTACATCAGTGTTCTTCAGGGGTTTGAAACTTTGATAAAATCATTTTTGGGGGGTTGACATTTTGTTCAATATTCCCTGTTGTTATATATTAGTCTGCGGGTCTTAGTCTCAGGTAAGCATGTACATGCACCCCTCAAGAAGACATCTGCAAGATTTAAAATCTCTAGCAATTCAATTTGTGTGCATAGATGGTCTACAGAAATGGGACATTATTATTCTCCTGTGTGTAAATTTGCCAAAATTTTGCACAACTTTATCTTTAAGTTTGAGACATAATTGCTACTCAAGATTATGGATGTAAGTCATCACTTTCTCTACTCCTCCATGCAAGAATGAATAATTTTGTAATTTTTCTAACTATTCTAGGAAATGCAAGAGTTTCTGTTCAGTTTTCAAATATGGTTCATACTTTGGGCCTTGGTTGGAAAAATTCATTTGCAGGAAAATATACATAGTTTATTCTGTGCAATAAAAATAAGTATGTGGCGTTGCTGCAGTACTGGCTCTTTTTGCCCCGTGGCTGTTCATGGGCAGTTGGACAGCTCCCAAGAAGACCCCCATGGCCAATCAGTGGCAGAAGGTGGAGTACTACCAAAGAATTTCTGGCTGCACTTGAACACTGAGAGATGGAGAAGAACCTGTTGCCTCCCAGAACATATGGACACAAGTTACCCTTGGCAAATGTAACTACTGGATCTTGGATATTGACCCAAAAGTACTGACATTAGTACCTTAGTACATTACTGGCAAACAGAATTGTTATCTCCTCATTACTGCCCCCTTTTCCCCATAATAATATGATACAGGTTGTATTATTGCCTCTAGCCTATTACTTCCAGGTTTTCAATAGAAGATCTACTAGAACTATACATTCATGACTGGTTCCTCTGAGATCTATATCAGAGGTTCCTCTGAGATCTATATCTGAGATCTCACATCATCCTTCTGTAACTTACATTGTAAGGTCAAGGCCACTTAACTCATATGAGTTGTTCTACATCATATTCACCAGCCTTGCTGTGGTTATAACCATGACTCTTAAAGTATGGCATTGACTCATGTTTGAAAAAGCACTAATAGTGAAAATAGGAACAGTTATCCTCATTAGTGTTTATGATTCTGAAATGAAAGCAAAAGCTGGGAGTGAGTCTGGATTATCTAAGAAAGCACTGTAAAGATGCCATCATGTTCAAAAGGCATAAATCACGAAGCTATAATATATGTTATATAAAAACCTCAAGTCATAGCTTGAGTGACAGGGTTATTGTTAAATCCAGGAAATGTATTTAGTGGTAGCCATGTTGGTCATAACAGCAAAATAAAATCCAAAACGAGATATCATTCTTTTGTCAATTTTGGATTTTGTTTTATAGGGTTATTGTGTCACATTTATATAATTACAGTCTGTGGACATAACATCGCCCAATCTTAGTTGCAAAGCAAGAAATAAAAATAAATAAACAAAAAGGAAGTCATCCAATAGCAATATTGCTCTGTACATTCAAATATCCATATAGTTCAACTAACAGTTGTTTCCTTTCTTGACTTTTGGAAGCTCTGTTCCTAAATGTAATCCACACCAGAGATGCTGATAAAATGTTTATCAATGTTATTAGGTTTTACATTTGGAATGTGTCAAATTATCCTACAATACCTCACCATTTTCTAGATTTTTGGACACCATTTGAATTGCTGATGGTCCAAAACTTTGGGCACATCTGGTACAAAGTGAAACCAATGACAATAAATAATAAAAGTAATAGCAATACACATACACAAACATACATACAAATCTGACTGATAGCTTCATACAAAAGCCTCTCCCCAAACTCATGAGTCTTAGGCATAGAATCAAAGCCATTAAGACCTCTTCCTTGTAGCTTTCTGCATCACTTTGGTAAACAGAACATGGAACAGGATCTCTCATTTTAGTATATGGGAAAGAATATACCGGTGAAGCAATCCTTATTGAATCCAGGGCCAAGCCATTTTTACAGAATGATGAACTGCCTAGCAAGCAGAACCTGCTACCCTCCTGCCCAAAGAGATGGTGTAACCCATTTCCTTAGTGGTAGGGTTCAATTTCCAGTTGCCACATCTATGACCATTCATTCACTCCCTTTGCAGTTTGCAGTTTAGAATTTAGAATTCTCAGCTACAGAGCTGTTTGGCCTCAGAAAACCAGAAACCCCAGAATTCCACAGGATGTTGAAAGTAGAATAATAGCACTATAACAGGGTAATGCAAAAAAACCCTATAGAAAGCTATTACTTATTGCTATTAGTGCTTAAACTTGAGGATACCAAATTAAGTTAATTAGAAATAGGTTCAAGGTTTTGCCAATGGGATGGTTCATCCATAAGATTTCTCATCCTCCAAACCAGAAGATCAAGAATGAGTCTTATGTTTGCATGCCACCATATCCCCACACTATTAGATTAATGAATAATTATTTTGCTTAATTGAATTATCATTTGCTTTTACATGTTTCTACACAGTATGGTTTCTGAATTTTTCATACCAGGATTAACCACATTCTACAGTCCTGATTTGGGATGCATCTGCAAACCATAACAGACATCAGGGATGGAAATTATACGGCCTACCAGACGTTGTTGGACTTCAACTCACAATACTCATTACTATTGGCTAAGCTGACTAGAACTGCTGTGGACTTGCTGTCTAATGACGTCCGGAGCTCTTCATTATCCTTATCCCTGGCTTACCACTTCTAGTGCAAAACCACCTGAGATTTGATCTCAGGATCTCAAGACTAGGGTGTTTTTCACAAAGTTTAGGGATCACATCTTGCTTTGGACTGCAGATCCTATAATTCTCCATCAACCATGAGCACAATTATAGTCCAAAAAGGTTACTTTTACAAAGTTGTTATTTTTGCTGAGCATAAAATAGACTAGGCATAGGTGGGTTGGAGATGAAGACAGGGCTTCTCCTCCAGCTTTGAGATCTTGGCTTTGAGGCATGCACATTGTATCCTCTTCTCCTCTGCTGTGTTTCTATAATGACTATCTAAGAGAAAAATTGTATAAAAAACCCGCTGCCTCTTAGATATTTGTTGTAAATTATAAATTGATTACTGGAATACTGTGTCCAGTTCAGGGCCCCTCAGTTCAGGAAGGATATCAACAAGCTGGAATATGTCCAGAGGAGGGTGACCAAAATGGTGAAGGGTCCGGAAGCCATGCTCTATGAGGAATGGCTTAGGGAGCTGGGAATGTATAGTCTGCAGAAGAGAAGAATAAGAAGGGACATAATAGCCATGTTTAAATATTTGAAGGGATGTCATGTCAAGGAGGGAGCGGGCTTTTTTTCTGCTGCTCCAAAGACTAGGACAACGAGGAATGGATGCAAGCTGCAGGAAAGGAGATTCCACCTGAACCTCAGGAAGAACTTCCTGATGGTCAGAGCTGTCCGGCAGTGGAATATGCTGCCTTGGAGTGTGGTGAAATCTCCTTCTTTGAAGGTTTTTAAGCAAAGTCTGGATGGCCATTTGTTGGGAATGCTTTGATGTGTGTTCCTGCATAGCAGGGGGTTGGACTGGATGGCCCTTGTGGTCTCTTCCAACTCTATGATTCTATGATTAAGGCTTTAATACTTGTGCACAGTTTCTTGTTTGCCATATTTATTTTTAGAAATTTCCTTACACATAATGGCTTGGTTCAGATGTAATAGCCTAGTGTGGATGTAATGTTAAACCATAAGTAGGTGCTACTTAAATGATCCTGGGAGAACCACCCATATTCTTATCTACCAGCAGAATCATCAAGAGACTTGACACATCAGTTTTCAAATTTAAACTGATTCTAATTTGGAGTTATATCCAAACAGGGGTTAGTTTAAACTGTTGAGACTACTGAAAAAATTCCAAGTTAGGAAGCAATGATTTGATCTTGAATTGGACTATTAAAGCCCAGTTGAATCTAGTTGGAGTTTGGCCTATTTCAAACATAGGCTATTTTCACACTCCACTGTTATAGTGCTATTATTCCACTTTCAACATCCTGTGGAATTCTGGAGTTTGTAGTTTGCTGAGGTCAAAGAGCTCTCTGGCTGAGAATTCTAAATGCCCCTCCCTAAACTGCAAACACTAGGGCCCTTTTCGCACCTTACCTTTTACCGGTGCTGGCCTGGGGTCCTCGCGCGAGAAGGCTGGGGAGGAACGCTGTCGCATCCCTCCTGCTTTGGCTCCGCAGTGCCTTCCTGGTCACACGAATGCCCCTTCCTTCCTTCCTCAGTGCAACCTGGGAGTTAGAGGCTGCGCTGGGGGCAGGAAGCACGACTGGCGCGGCTCAGGAGGGTTCGCACGGCAGATGAGTGTGCGTAAAGCCCCGGAGCGATGCGCGAGCAGCTTAGAACCGAAAATGAAAAAGTCCGCGTGCGCTCCGCGTCAGGCCCTTGAGCGTCGCATAAATGTGAGTGCGTCATGCAGACCGCTCCTCACATTTACGCAATGCTCAAGGGCCTTTTTGCTTCAAAAACACAGTGTAGTGTGGAAATAGCCATGATCACAAACTGTTTAAACAATGAAGTAAACCTTTTAGCTTTATTTTTGTGGCTGTGTCAGGGAAGCAACTACACAAGCATAAGACTCTTCCAGCTTCATTCATGTAGCATCCAACCTGCCAGTGGCCCGTGGTCCAAATAGGACAGGGTTTTAAAATAAGGCACCTCTCCACATTTAAACCATGAGCCACTTATGACCAACGTATATTTTAGTGGCACATTTGAATATGGTTGTTACATCTGACCTAACTGAATGTGTGCAAGGTAGTTCAAAGGAAACAATGAGGTAGACAGGAAATTGCTTATAAGCATCTGGGTCATGAACTGAACTGACAAAAGTGACAGTCTTTCCATAGAGTTTTTCCCATATAAGCAGCATGCAAACAGACTCCTTAATTGTATTTAATTATATACTCTTGTATATAATTATTTCAAGCACTAATAACATTTAATTCCACTATCTGCCTTTTCATCTTACAAGTACTATATTTTTTTAGTCATGACTAGTCTCTTCCAAAATTTATCTCATTATATTTCATCTTACCATTCACAGTAGTTACTGAAGAATTACAACACTATTGGTAGTATGAACTCAGAAAGATCAGCTACCAGAAAGAAAACTCTTACTTCACTTTGGTACTCTCAAGACTCTATCCCCTTGCCTGCCTCTGAGATATGGGCAGACAATGAATGGACGATGACAGAAAAAGAGTATTGGTGCAAAACTACTTCCTTTCCATATTAAACATGGGTGTTCAGATGAAACGGTTTGGGAACTACATCATGCCCCCAGTTGTTCTGATTTGACAGGGGCAGTGCTGATTAGTATTGTCCTACTTTTTCAGCTGCTTTTAAAAACTCCTGGTTTCAATCTCTTCCTTCCACGTTTTTCCCCCTTTGTTGTCACAGCTTACTTCCACTGGTGCAAACGAGGTTCAAAGTGCTGAAGTACTTTGCACGCAATTAAGTCAGGAGAGGGGAGAAAAGAGGAGGGAGTAGAGTCTTGCCCTTCTCAGAAGACCCAGGCAAAAGCTAACTGCTGCAATCTCTCCTAGTGTGTGTGTTTTCCTCATTAATAACTATTGCTATTGTGGCTACACTCTGGTGTTCCTTGGCCATACATGTCCCAGTTTTCATCTGTGAAATGTTGGATTTTATGCCCTATATTTATGTTTAAGACAAAAGCAATACTTAATAGCCATAGGACATACTGTTGTTACCATTTTTAAGGAAGCTATTTAAGCAGCCATAGAGTAGGTGGGCAGAAGCTGCTTACCCTTCCATTTCATTTTTAAAACTATTTCTCCAGTAGGATTTTTAACCTGTTTACTGTTTAGAAGTGATTTTCTAACTACCAGATCTTGATCAACTATTAAATTTTCTCAAGTTCAAGACCGCATTTCCTGTAACTTGATGCTACATTTTCATTCTTTACTATATGTATTTTATTCCCATATAATTCTCTCTCTGTTTATTGTGTATTTTTTTTCCTCTTCTGCTCAAAACGCGGAGAAAGACCAAAGAAAAAAAATTCCTATGGTGAAAACCACTTTAGGTTGACACAAAGTTTGACACTTTAGGTTGACATTTTGTGATACTGATCTGCAAGATGAAGACCATTGAGACAGAAATTAATTCTCAGGTAACAGATGTGGTCTGCAGCACATTTCATCAGAGGTTCATCACTTCATCACTTGCCTACAGAGGTTCCATGAATTGCCAGCATAGTTTTGACCCTATCCCAGACCAGTTCAACCAGCTTAGATGTTTAAATCCCTAAATAGCTTTTCACATATTTCAGAGACCTCTACTACCATATCAATCTCCCCATACTTTAATATAATCTGAGGAAGACCTCCTTCAATTCTGAATTTTCAGAAGCCAGACAAACCTCCAGGAGAAATAGGGCCTTCTATGCTTTCAGGGCTTGTTCCAGGACCTAAGCCTTCTGCCCTTTTTCCTTTGGTATTTTTCAAGTAGACTGAAACACTTTTGTTTCAGTATGCTTTCAGTTGCTCATTTTTGCTCCTATTGCTTCTGTGTTTCTGCTGATTCTCTGCTTTGGTTTCATTTGTACTGAACCTTCCAACTTGTTTTATTCTGGATTTGATGTATTCTGTTGTAAACAGACTTGTGAGTATGGGATGGAGAGACTAGCATACAAAAACTTACTGATAAATAAATAGCTACCGGTTCTAAATTTCTTTAGTAGACAATAGAATAAAACCTCTATTGCAAGACAAAACCATGACATGGATGCTAAGCATTTGCTTTGTATAGAGATTATCTCTAGTTCTATACCTATAAAAAGGTTAAACAAGTGATGTGAAAGACTTCCTTCTAGAGATCCTTGCCAGTCACAATGGACAACACTCTGCTTAGCCTGATCTGGTAAAACAGCTTCCATGTTCCTAATTTGCTTCGCAGCATATTAAACATGCACATGTCCCAAACTAAAATGTCCCATTCTATTTATAAAAGTTTACTGGATACAAGAGAAGCAAGGAATGGGATATGAGTGCTACATATACTGCAGTAAATACTTCAAAGCCATATAAACATTCATGGCTGGACTATGTTGCTTACTTGATGCTACTTCCTATTTGAGGTTTATAATTTTATAATGAACATTAGAAAGAAGCCAAAAATGACTAAAGGCACTTTAGAAAAGCCCAGAAAGAAAAGGAAAGTTTTGAAAGAATGTCCAAAGGGCCGACGCAATTATTAGATTGACGGATATGGAAAAGGCCTCTAAAGAGGGTTCAAGGACATTTGCTTATTAAAACTGATAGGGAGGGATAGTCTTTCTGGGACTAGAAGTTGGAAATTCCTCCTTGAGAGAGTTGGGTAGTACCAGGTTCTTTGAGAGAAGTGGAGATCAGACCATTCCTAAAGAAACCTACCCCAGACCAGGAAGATTTGAGCAGGTGTAAGTTGTCAGCATCTCCATTGTGGGCAACATGGTCACTCATTACTTAGTATCACAAAATTATAGAGATGGAAGAGATGAAAGCCCATCTAGTCCAATCCACTGACACAGCCCTGGGAGGTGGCCATTTAACCTCTGTTTCAAAACTTCCTCTGAAAGGAAGCCCACCATCTTCTGAGGTAATATATTTCACTGTCAAACCACATCTGCTATGAGGGAATTTCCCAGTGCTTACAATTAGCAGCAGAAGTATTTGACTGACATTTGTAATTAAAGAAGGGTTTTTTAATATATAGGTGACATAGAGTCTGCACTGGGAAAGCTGGAAACTATCTTTTAAAATATTTTTAATGTGTTTTAGTTGATTTTTTTATTATGTAGTGTTACGTATGTTTTTGTGTGTGTTTGTTACTGGAAATTTAGAGGATGTTGTAATTTGATTGTTTGCTTTTGATTGGTTTTGTTATTAGATTATGTGAAAGTTTTAATAAGGTATACATTTTGTAAAGGGGATAATTGCTGATGTTTAGTCAGAATCTTCTTTCTTGTGTTCTGAATCCATTGTTTCCAAAGCAGCAGAAAATCTGATGAAACTGATATATTAGATCACATTGGAGTCACATTTTAGGCCTGGTTTTGGAACTGAGGCCATTTCTGCACTACACTGTTATAGTGCTGTTATTCCATTTTCAACATCCTGTGGAATCCTGAGGTTTGCAGTTTAGGGAGAGGCATGCAGAATTCTTAACCAGAGAGCTCTTTGGCCTCAACAAACTACAAACCCCAGAATTCTATAGGATGTTGAAAGTGGAATAATAGCACTGTAACAGTGTAGGGTGGACATGGCCTGAGACTGTTTTTGTCATACTGTGGGATGACCTTTACCAAAAGAGGGATGAAAAAATATGGCTGTTCTCACTGACTTCTCAATTGCTTTTTATATTATTCAATATTGAATATGGTATGAGTCAGGATAAGTCCTCTGTACTGGATGTTCTGCACTGTAGTGGTTTGACTTTATTTGGATTGTTGATTCCAGAAAGATGTTTTGCTTTTCCTATGGCATATACTCTATTCACCAGACTTCTGTTTATTTTTCATTAAGTTTAACATCTTCATGAAACTCCTGAACGAGATCACTTGGAGGTGGGGACTCTATTGCCACTAACATCCTGCTTTAGCTCTTCATTTCATCTAATCCATGCATCCATCCATCTCTTTACACCTTTCATTTTTCCCATATTGTGACTATAACTGGACAAAATAGATAGAATTACAATAAATACTTATTTGGTTTTATACCTATATATATATGGTTTTATGCAGTATTGTAATACTGTATGCATATATATATATATATATATATATATATATGCATACAGTATTAAACTAAAATGTAAGCTATTTAAAACTTTACAGTAAAACAAATAATAAAAGCAGTACAGTGTGCGCAAGCTCACACACATACACACACCAAAAATCTTGAAGATCTTATTGCTGGAGCAGGCTCATCTTCAGATAGCCTAGATCCAAGTCATATAGGGCTTTATAAGTCATAATCAGCACTTTGAACTGTGCCCATAAACAGTCTGACAGCCAAGGGAACTGTTGCAACAAGGGAGTTATCTGCTCCCTATAACCAGCCCTAGTTAGCAA
The DNA here is from genome assembly GCA_030412105.1 of Cyclura pinguis. Classification (NCBI taxonomy): domain Eukaryota; kingdom Metazoa; phylum Chordata; class Lepidosauria; order Squamata; family Iguanidae; genus Cyclura; species Cyclura pinguis. The sequence goes on from CM059603.1 coordinate 186,334,191, forward strand.
TCTGGCTGCAGTCCTTTGGACCAGCTGAAGTTTCTGAATACTCTTCAAAGGCAGCCACATGTAGAGGATGCTACAGTAATCCAACTGTGGATGTTCTAAACAGCATCTGTGTATGGTAAAGTGCTGGATCAGGCCTAATGAACTAAGAATCAGCCCAGATAAGATGGAAGTGTTGCTAGTGGCTGCTGCTGCCGGCACACTTATGTTCAACCTGTTCTAAAGGGTTACATTTTGTCAGTGAATCTTGCATTGCCCCTGTAGGCACATACAGCTTCTGTGGCTGAAAACATTTTTTATCAGCATAGACTGATATACTAGCTCTGACCCTATCCAGACAGAGATTACTTGCTATAATTATCCACACTCTCATAACCTTTGGGTTGGATTACTGCAATGTGTTCTATGTGGGGCGGCCTTTGAAAATACTTCAGAAATTTCAGCTAATCCAAAATACACCAGTAAGACTTAACTGGGACTGGGCAATATGATCCTATTTTACCAGTGCTTTGCCATTCAGGCAGGACATTTCTGTGCCCAATTCAAAGTGATGGTGTTAATTGTTAAAGACCAAAATGGCTTGCATCCAGTTACCTGGAAGGACAACTCCCTCTTATACGTACCCTTTTGGTCTTAAGATCATCTTCTGGGGCTCTATCACATGAAATGAGGCATTTGGCTGTTAGAAGGAGGAGGTCGTCTTTTTGGACCCAAGTGAACTCCTCTTTATTCTTTCCAACATGTTAAGACCTCATTATTTTTTTAAAACTGTTTGGCTTTTTAAAAAGGTGTTTTTAGATTTCTATATTGCTGCTGCCCTCAAATCTCACTTTCACCTTGATTTTATTATCTTGTATTGTTTGAGGTTCTATCTTCTATTATATTTGTGTATTTTATTGTGCTCATATTCTTGTGACTCATCCAAGAGCTCTGAGCTCTGGTTATCTGGCCTTAAAAAGAAAGAAAGAAAGAAAGAAAGAAAGAAAGAAAGAAAGAAAGAAAGAAAGAAAGAAAGAAAGAAAGAAAGAAAGACTTATTTCGAAAATGCATTTGCTTACTACTTGCCTAACATTGCTTTATATTAGAAAGAAAATAAAAAAATACTTTATTTCTTCATATGAAAGCTTCCCGGGCTTCTAGAATTATATTTGCCCATGAAGAGAAAAATCCTCTTGCTCTCTCTACCACTTTCATAATACTAGTACCTGAGGCTGTTCAATGAATGCCAAGTTCCAAGAATTTTCCTTACCAAAAAATACTGATTTCCCTGAATTTTCGTTACCACTTTGTTTTAAATGAAGCCACACAAAATCTGATCAGCACAGCATTCTTTTCTCGATATAAAAAGGAGGGAGGGAGGAAGAAGAATGTCTTTTGCCATCTTTAAGATGAACTAATTTACTGCAGCATTATTTTTCAGGAACTATAGCCCACTTCAGGTGACTCATTTAGCTTATGCTGAAGTAAATTGTTAAGTGTTAAGACTCCTTTTTCCTCTCTTCCTCTTTTTATACTGAAACAGATAACATGGTTATCTCCTTGACAATCATTTTCCCAGGTGTAATCCAAAATGTGTCTTCTTTACTTCTTCTCAGTGGGTTTATGAGTTATTCAAGTCATCACTTATTTAGGTATTCAGAAAAACATCTTGTTTATGTATCTGTCAAAAAGGCAAGTAAGGCTTCAGAGGCCTTCCCTGTCACTAAAATTTGAGTAGATATACATCCGATCACACTATAAATGTTGCACATCACATTAATGGAACAAACATGATCTGAAACTTTTATTTCGTTAGTTCTAAGGGCCTATTTTAGTCAAACTCCAAATCCAATAAATATTTTTCTTATTAAAACAACTCTTTTTGAAATTGAATTCTCGACTTATTGAAGAATATAATGCAGATTTGGATGTAGTTTAGTATGCAAGATTGAAGATTGTTTGACCTGTCTTTTAATGACTTAATTAGATGCTCCAAAACCCAGCTGGGCCTCTGCTGACAACATAGCTAGATATTTCAATCAGGCACTGTTATGGAGAATAAGTAATAAATGCTACCTTGTCGCCATACAGTCCCAAACCAGAGTGCATGCTGGTAAAGCTAAATTTGATCACTATGCCTCATATTTCAATTAGTCGTGGTCTGAATCACTAAAACTGTGTAATTGTATGAATTCCTGTTATCAGATACAGAGCTACAGGCTCCCACAGTTAGAAACAGTTGAGTTTCCTTTTATTAGTGGCCAATTAATGGACAAAATCTGCATTGCTTTTAAAATTTATAACTTCTATTCCAGCTGCATCCATGGCTCCTTAGTGTACTGGGTACAATCGGATCCATATCACTGTCACAGGTCAAACAGCTGCAAACTGTACTCTATTCTGCAGGGCTGAAAAACCTTTCAATACAGAAGCTCCCCTCCCCCTTAAAGCCTTCTTAGAAGTTCTTTTCAAAGCCCAGCAGCACTAGTCGTTTTGCGACAATAAGCGATTTAATACAGAGAGAAAGAAATCTACACCAAGGTAACCTCTTGGGATGTGCTAGATTTTCAAACAAATGAAACCCTATCACTTTGGCACAACACAAGAGCGAGCAAGCCCACTTCTCCTGACCAAGGCTAAGAAAATATAAACATAAAACCCAACCCTCGTTGAAGAATTAACCTGTTGTAGTCCAGATGGAGTCATGAAAAGATTCTGTTGCCCCAAATAGAATAAGCTGTGTTTTACAGTAAGTTTACAAGTCGGACGTACTGGAATGTCTAAGATTCACAGTGTAATTCTTAGAAACAGTTATTACACCAGTTTTGTGATAATTAATTCTGGAAGTAATTTATAGTTAATATGCTGGAATAAAAATCAGTTGAATTAATTAGACAATGAGGATGATGGGGATACTTTGTTCATTTATACCCCACCTTTTCCCCAAGACACAAAGATTGAAATGTATACAAATTAAAACAAAGATAAAAATGCAAAGAAAGACAGAGCAAAAAAAAAATTACAAAATTTTTTTTGTGAAAATGCAATCCACAACAACAGAATCAAAACCATTAAAAACAATTCCATTAAAAAAGCAAAAGATAAAAATCAGTCAATTAGCACATTCTCAAAAATTCTTGCAGTCAGTTCCTACATGCCTGCTAATAGATTAACAAATCAAACAATATCCTCTACATAATTAACCCATTCTTACTAGTATCAATGAGATGTATACAAAGGTAATTTTTAAAATCTTCGTACACTAATCCCACATATTAAAGAGGTAGATTTTAAAGCAATGAGCAGTCAGAGCAGCCCCTTTTGTTTGTGTGTAAGTGAAGACAATTACAGTGCAAGGCACATTTGCTTGGGAATAATCCGTTTTGAATGTAATGGGACTGACTTCTGTGTAAGACTACATAAAGATTGTACTGTAATATAGACCTTTTAATTCATACCATCAGAACACTGCTACCCAAATGACTTCCACCTTCTCCTGTATCCCATTGTGTACCCTCAAAACACTGCGGAGCTGGGTGTGATTGGAAATCATAATGTTAAACTCTTTGTTTCAGCATTCATCTATAAAATATTATTTTTTTATTAAAAACTATTTCATTAACGAATGTTCTTATACACATAAATATGTATTGAGGGAGGGAGGGAGGGGGGAGATAATTTTCTCAATGGGTCCCACATTCTAAAATCTAATATGTAGCAATTAATAAAGATACAATTAATAAAGGTATAAAAACAAAAATTGTATAAAAATGTTGTCAATGCAGCATCAGAATTTCTTTCAAGATATTAGCTGAAAACAAGGCTAAAATATTAAAAGTAGAACTATTTTTTCTATGGAAAGCCATTATTTGTCATCAAATTGACTTTGACTTGTGTTGACCATATGCATGAGAAACCCCCAAGTAATGGACAGTACTCTACGTAGAAATGTAGAGAATGGGAACTTCCATGGATATGCAATCCTACAGTGTAAGTTAAGGAATGAAATGTCAGAAGTTTTAAAATTCTTCTTTGCTCATCCCACTGGTCAGAATGTGCAAGTTCACCAGTGGTGTTTCTTTAAATCATTGAAGTCAGTGACTAAGGAAATGAAACAAAATTTGCCTGCCTTTTTAAAGCAACTCAGTTTTGTATGCAGGACAGTAAAGCAAGACTTTGCCAACAGTAACATAGCAGCAACAGAAATGTTGTGCTTGGCTCATGCAAGATTCTGTTATGGCTCTTTGAAAGACAATAAAATCCTATTTTATAAAATTCAAACCCTAATGACAAGCATTCTTTCTAACCACTTAAATACTACAGTAATACTCATAATGCCACTGTGAAATTGTAAGCTAGTGTTTCAGACGTGCTCTATCTGTTACAAATTTAATCTTCACTGGTATGTCACAACTCATTTCATCCCAGCAGTGGAGAGATTCAGCATAACAGCATTCTTGTTATCCAACACAACCTGAACTCAACTGTTAAATACCTGCCTGATGGGCAATAATGATTGTGACAATATTACCTATGGGATTTACAAGAACAACCATCCCGAGAATACAGAGTTATGCTATTCTGTTTACAAAGTGAATAATTTGTGGGATCTTATTGTTTTTCTTTTATTTATTTTTTTCAACAATGTGGCCAAATATATCTGTAGTGGTGCATTCTTTTTAAAGAGATAAATAATATAGGTTGCACACATCACCTTACTTATGAATTCAAGAGTGTGTATATCAAAGATTCAGATGGGCTCAGGGTCTATGTACGCTATCATCAATACTGCGTAACATGCTTCAAATCTCACAGCTTTTCTAAGAAAACTCTTCATATATATATTTAGGTACTAAACAAAAGAAGACACAAGTAAACAAACTTATTAATTACCCCACTTTCTGGGGGAGGAATGAAGATCCCTCTAATATAAATACTGTGCAGCTACCCTTCTCTCCTTTCCTTCAGCTTCCAGTGGCACAACCAATCTCATTCAGAAGAAAAAGGGGATGCCAACCACTACAACTTCCCTTCTTCTGACACAATATAAGAAACTATTATCTTGAAATGTGCCTACCTAAAACCAAGGGTATAACAACATATGGGAGACAATGTAGAAAAACACTCTAACACAGTAGATAGATATCTGGGTAATCAACAATGATTTATAGTTCCCAGTTGTTTAATGATAGGAACAATAGTATGGCTCCCTATCTGCTAAACTAAACTGCAGAATACCTGTCCTGGGTAACCACGAGTGAGTTGCTGTGTGAAAGGACAGTAAGAGCTTCATTCTTCAGGCTGATTGCAGAATGTTTTTAGGCCTAGGCCCATGTGGCTTAGTCCTCAATTTAATTCTAAGCGTTCTCAAACTGTAATGCAATCCAATAAAATGATACTGTCCAATAAAAATCTGGCTTTCAGATCTTAAAAACATGTGGTCAGCAAAGCAAACTGCAAACTCTGGCTGGATTGGAGGCTTTCTGGGAATACACACACACACATATCCACAGAGAGAGCGTGGAGCTAGAATAGTATAGTGGTATGAGTGTTTGACTAGGACTCTGGGAGACTAGGGCCTCTCAAGCATCGCGTGACTGTGATGAGCGGTCCATACAACACACTCACAATTGCGAGACACTCCAGAGTCTGGCAGGCGCCGCTTGCGCGCTTTTTTATTTTCGGTTTTAAGCCGAAAATGGTGCACGGTTGTGCATCGCTCCGGGGCCGCACGCACTTGCCATGCGTGCGGAGCTCTGGAGCCACGGCACTCACGCTTCCTGCCCCAGTACAGCCTGGGAAACTCCCAGGCTGCACTGTGGAAGGAAGAGGAGGGGGTCTCGGGTGAGCAGCTGGCAGCTGTGGAGCTGAAGCAACGGGGACGCGAGAGCCTCTTGCTGGAGGCTGGTCGCACAATCCCTGCACCCCAGCACCGAGAAAAGGTGAGTTGTGGAAAGGGCCTAGGATTTAAATCTGCACTCAGCCATGAAAACTGACTGGGTGATCTTGAGCAAGTCATATCTTTTAGCCTCAGAATAAGACAATGGTAAACCTCCTGTGAACAAATCTTGCAAGGAAAAGTCCATGATAGGTTTGCTTTAGCATTGCCATAAGTCAGAAATTAATTGAAGGAACAGAACAATAACATATACAGAGAGAGAGAAAAAGAGAGAGAGAGAGAGAGAGAGAGAGAGAGAGAGAGTTGAATACAATTAGAGAGATAGAGTGCTGGTTTTGACTAGAACTTTCCTTAGATATTCTATTCAAAAGGATCTGGACCAAGAATTTTGAAAAGCTTTGCTTCAAATTTCTCTGTGGAAGTTCAGAATCTCTTTCTTTTTTCTATATAGATATTGATCCTTAACACCATGGAATCCCCCACCTCATCATTATTCTGCCTATCTAGGTGGCGACAGCACTGCTGCTGCTGAGATTGAGCTGACTTTGGACAAGATGGAAGGCTGTGGGAAAAGACTAGTTTTCTTCTCAGGGCTTCCTGCTTGTCTTTATAGTGGCAGCTTGGAGAAATCAACACACATGCATGCTACTCATTCCATGTATCATCGTGTTTTTTTTTTCTGATTTTGTTTCTATCAAATCTGCTAATTCTCCAACAGGGCTATAGAGGCAAAACCTGGGTGGTTGGTAATATCTACTCTAGTTATGAAAGAATGAATCTCCAGTGAATTCAATGCTACTGATATAGGATCAACTGAAAAATATCCATCAGACCTGATGAGTCTCAGAAATATGAACATTATACTTCAAAGAAAAATGAGGAAGAGAACATAATGGATTCCAACATCAAGCCATAATCCATTACGAAAGGGGAATATTCCCTAGAAATCAATAGGATTGATACTTCAGTATATGATTTCTCCTACTTGATATTATTTTTTTCAGTTAATAGATAACGTATCAAAGGAGGCACACAGAAAAAAATAACAAAAGAAGATTATTGTCAATTACTGTAAAATTTAGAGAAGGGTGAAAATTATATTCATATTTTGAAAAGTGCTTAAAAGTTTTAAACTTCTTAGATCAATATTTTTGTACTTCTCAGAATTTTTCAGTGTGATTCTCTAAATGAAACATGTTAAAATATATATGTCAGTGGAAAGAAAAAAATGAGTATTTTAGTTGCATAAATGCAAATGTTAAACAGAATTCTGTACAAAAATGAACATATGAGGAGAAGTGCACCGGGACTGAAAACATTTTTTGGAAGAAAAAAAAGTCACGTACTGATGTAGAAATGGGCCAGAATGAACTGAAGACTGGAAAAATAAGAAACAGATAGAAATAGATGGATTTGTTCATCCCTTGTAAAAAAAAATGTTCTCAGACACCACAAGCAAATTAAAATGCTTTTCTGCAGAACTGAAAAAGTATTTTGTGTAAGGTTTCACCAATCATTCTCAATCAATCTCAGACATTATATTATCTCTTTCACCGTGCAACTTTGGCATGCAAAGCAAGTTTGGGAAAACATCTTTTATATTTTCTGGATTTATCTAAAGACCAAAGTAAATATTAGCTGCAAAATAAATGTGGTAACAGCCTCAATACCCTTTCTAAACTGGGCAAAGTTATTTGGGGAGAAGGCAGTTCTGATGGGGTAGTTGGTATAGATACCTGACACTTTTCCCCACGCTTTTCTTATTGCATATCTCCTCCCAATGGTATTCCCTCCCAAGGCAAGCCTGTGTTTGTCTTCTAATAAGTTATGTGCAACAGAGAAAAAACAGACAAGGAAAAGAGTGAGCAATCCTCTCCCTTTTTTGTGTCTGTGATCCCAACACTTTGCTCCATGGGTTTCCAGTTTTAAAAAAGGTTGTTAGACCAATGTTACAAGCACTGCTATGTGATCTATAATTTGACCCCAAGTTAAATGTAATGTCAACAGCTACACAGCCATATACATGTCTTTGGACATCAAGAAAACAATGTAAATGCAAATAATTTGCACATTTGCACCCTCAATGACCTTATGGAAACATACCTGTACACATCATTTCAGGACAACTAGTCACAGTTTTTCAGAACTTAGATTTTTCTAGCCCTTGTCCTTCCATGATTAGGATACAAAAAATTCCAAATTCCATATTTTGAATTATTGCCAGCACTACTCATATTTTATTATTATGCTGCTTTTACACTTTGCTGCTTCTTAGTTTCTAGATTAAAGTACCAAAAGTGGACTTGTGCAAGATGCAAATGTGCTCTAATGCAAATGTGCACTGTGTGTCCCTGCTAAGTAAGAGTTTTGGATTTATTTACTTTTTCAAGCATCACTAGAAGCTAGATTCTACATTTTGTATAAACTATGCTGCATACTAATTTTGCGTAATTGCAGTAATTATGCTTACAAAAGGGGAAAAAAGCAATTCATGAATGGCCCAACAAAACTGATCACTACAAATCTGCTCATTCCTAGCTTCTAAATGGGTGCTTATATCTGTGTGTGTGCCTTCGAGCTGCCTGCTGACTTTTGACAGCCCCATGAATTTCTTAGACAAGAAATATTCAGAGGTGGTTTTGCCAGTCCTTTCCTCAGAAGTATGGTCTAAGGCATGTGGTATTTGTTGATGATCTCCCATCCAAGTGCTAACCAGGACTGATCTCACTTACTTTCCAAAGTCAGATGGGATCTAGTACCTTTAGGGTATTTAGACCTTACTGGCTTCTAAATATTTTACTGGAAATCCACACAATTTGAGGCAATGTGAATTTAACATATTGAAATCTCTCCAAGTATGCAATCCCATTTGATTCCCACAACAATCTTATGGGGGAGGTTGGATTGATAGATGAATTCCTGAAAGCCAAGCAAGAATCTAAACTGAAATTTTAAATCTGGTACATTTCCAATTTAACCAGGTCACCATACTGCAAATTTTTACAGCCTTATAGGCTAGAAATCTAGCTTAAAAATTTAAAATGATGTCATTTTTTCAGAATGTTTATTTAATTGAACAATACCACTTTGCTGAGCTTCCATGAAGCCATCAGTGAAATCATGCTGTCCTCAGCACACAACTGGAATTCTAAGGGAACAATGAATAGAACATTTATGGACAGTACAATTTCTCTGTACAAGGATTAGTAGAGAACACTACATAAAATTAGGCCTGGCATCCTGTTCAGTATTTACAGTGCTGTAAGCCAGACTTATGACACACTAAATATTGCAATTTACATTTATGGTCATGGTACCATTGTGACCACCACAAATGTTTCCCAACCCACATTAAAAGCCAAGTAGCCTCACCACCCAAAGGAGTTCCAAAGAGAACCAAATAAGTTTGAAGGCACTGGAAAGAGAGCAGTGAATGATGAAGCATCCCGATCCCCAGCATCCCGATCCCCTCTGCCAGTGAGAAGTGGTACAAAAAAAAATTTGCAACAAGATCCAGTAGAAGTCCCTGCTGCTGCTTTTCACAGTGCACCTCACTGGTAGGAAGAGGCTGAACTTATCATTCTTCAGTACTCTATTCTCTAGCACCTTAGAACTTCTTCAGTTGATGAGGCTACCTGGCTTCTAAGATGGGCTGGGGGGCAAAGTCAGCATATACAGCTATGACCAAAGAGGTCTGTCATTTTAACTACATCTGATGATGCAAGATATCAGCTTAAGTTTCTTTTATCACCCAGGTGGCACACACCATGCTCAAGGTGGAGGTTTGCAGTTCTGGGAAAACTTAAAAAATCAATATGACACACCCTAAAACCCAATTTATGTGGCACACATCATGTCTATAACTATGAAATTGTGTTATTTGTGAGTTCCTTAAGCTAGACTTTCATCTAGGTGAAGGATGATGGTGAACACTGAAAGAACTGGCCAAACCGGCATTGGGATTTCAGAGTCCTGTGAAATCCATGGTACTTACCTACCACAGAAGCAGAAATCAGGAGCAAGGATGGGAAAACAAAGGCCAGGCTGTAACAAACTTATGCTTTATATAAAAACTGAAATAAATTATTTTTATATTCCGCGTTTACCAGCAGATGTTTTGGAACTTAAATCTTAAGATAAGCATAGCCATTGTCATATGTCACATACTCAATAGCTATTTTGCTCTCCTCCTCCACACCAACAGTCACAATTCAGTTTTATCAATCTCATACAAGGCAATGGCTAGTTATTAAGCCAGTGCCCACAATACAAAACCCATCATCATCATCATCATCATCACCACCACCACCACCACCACCACCACCACCACCACCTTTATTACCACAGCTCTTGTCCAAAATTGGGACTCAATGTAGCCCACAATTATCGTCTAATATATAAAAGTCAAAGTTTGTCTGTTTCTCTGTGTCAGGTGCAGATTTCATATGATTGGCTGCCTAAGAAGATTCTGTGGAATCCTGGGGTTTGCAGTTTAGAGAGGGGCCTTTAGAATTCTCAGCCAGAGAGCTCTTGGGCATCAGGCTGGTTGCTATAGATTTGAAACCTAGCAGGAAGGAGGAAGGCAGTGTTTGCCCTCAGGAACCCAACCCCTATAGGTTAATAACTCTGAATACAGATTGGATTGGGGAATATGGGGAAAAGTTACAGATACTAGACAAGACAGTTTGGGGAATTAGAGCCACAGAGTCTCAAATCTTTCTAACAAGTATCACCTATGAGAAAATAAAATCCCAGGCAATGCTGGGTATATACGCTAGTTATCAATATTAAAACAATTTAAACCTACTCTTAAATATATAAAATATAATGCAGCGTAAAAGATAAAAAGCAATTTAAAACAATATAGCACTTTTAGCCTGTTTTTTTTTGAAAACTTCATGATTTAAAACCCCATTGGAATATAAGGGGTTTAGCCCACTGATGGAAGGACAGCAAGAAGATGGCCTTTTTGGCCTCTCTGGAAAGGGGCTTCCAGAGTCTAGGGGCAACCACTGAGTAGGCCATGTCTCATGTCTTCACCAACCATGCAGCAGATGGAGGAGGACTGGGAAGAGAAAGGAAAACTGTTAAGAAATGGAACTGTGCTGACTTTGTATGAACGTACAAGCCCTGGGGTACATATAAGCTCTTGGGAGAGACAGTGTATGCAAGATGAATCTGAACTGAACAGAACAGCCACAAAGTTAAACATACTTAAGATGACTGAAATGAGTCGGCTTAATGCACGCTTAGCTCTGTGCTGTGTTGTTACAGCTAATGTATCCAAATTCACTTAAGTGCAACTACATGAGCTTAAAGGGCTAGTGAATAACACTCTGCATGTTGGTCTTATTCAAAAAGAAAATAAGGACTAAGTTTGCTATGCACATTGATGAATGTTGCTTTCTCCATTAAGTATGAAAATCGAATGATACAAAATAGTCTTCTAATTTTTCCTTCTTTATCAAGATTCATTCTTAGTCTCATCTTCTCTAACCCAGCCTTATAATGGAGGTTCTTAAAGGAGCCTCCCTGTTATAATGGATGCATTCATTTACAAGATTGATTATGTGTTTTATCTAACAAGTGACCTTTTAATTAATGTCACACCTAACATAGCTGCTGGATATTTAAAAAACACACACTGCATAGGGGTCAGCCAGCCTCTGATTATGAATGACTTAAGATTCGTAGACTTGAAGATGTAAAGGATGCTTGAGATCCTCTGTAGACCCAGGGTGGGGGCTGGTGGATCCAATTCCTTAGTCAAGAATCAAATCACAATGGTTTGGGCTCTCAGTTCTGTTTAAGTTGCAGAACGAGCACCCTAGAAAATGGGAAAATCCTCATCTTTCTCAGGATGGCCTCATTAAAATGCAACTCCAATATGCATTTATGTGTAATTATTTCTGATAGAGCATACAGTAGGGGATTCTCTGTGCTTCAATTATCCCTTACCACATAAGGAATTGTGTTTTTTTGAAGTAATCCTTTGTAATAAAGTAGAATGCATTTTGTCAGATATCTGGGTTTTTAACTGTGCTGCAATAAAGGTGCTTAAAAATATTGCCTCAGGCAACTGAAGCAGGATTTGACTTCTTGAAGTAAACCAAAGTTAAAAAAAAAAAATTCCCACACTGCACAATCTAGTCATGAATGTTTCTGGAGACCGTTAGACATACAAACCAATGTTTTCATGGAGTAAATTTATGGTTTAATCAGTATAGCCTCTACAATTCAGGATAATTCCTTCCAAATATTTGACTTTTAGTTTAGGTAGCTGAAGTAACTACGATTCATTTATATCACTTTAGCAGCTTTTAAAGCTGCATTTCTTCTCCAGTTATTCTGCCATCTCTCCTAATCTTAATACATGCATACAGATATACAAATAAAATTGTACAGGTATACCTCATCATTGTAATAATTTCATATTAAGTATTTTAGTTCCTGTATCTAGAATGGGGATGATTCCAGAAAAACATACCATATCCTGAATAATCTAGAATGTTCTTTTTTCGTTGCTTGCATTGATATCATTCTGAGGTAAAGCCCTGGCGGAGGCCTTTTTCTTTTTGTTTACTATTTGCTAGATACTTTCCTACTCTAAAAATTAAACATTAGCAAACTATGAATTGTATAATTGTATAAATATATACACAGATATTTCTACTTCACTGCAATCTGATTTAAAATTGTTCTTATGTTGCCAGTTCTGTTCCCTTCTGTCCTTTCACTTCAGCACATGGAGTATTTATTATATCTATTTCAACTAAAACATTTAATACAATAACACCTATAACCAAAAAAAGGTATGTGGCTGGAAAAAATAAAGTGATTTGAATCCTTATCCATATAATGAGAAACTTGAACTTGTAGTGTGGGAAGTTCATAATTGTTCTTTAAATAATGATTTTCTTCATAAGTTAAGTTTATCCAACCTATACACTCACTAGCAGCAAAATTAAAAATGTGTGTGTGTGTGTACGCGCGTGCACACACACGCAGGCACACACCAGTCACTGTTCTTCATCAACAGCTCAAAAAGACTGTATCTGAGGATTCCTCAGGAGAAATTCAATGTTTCATTACCACGAGGCACATTGACTTAAATGAGGTGTGACCAGCAGAAGGCACTGTTACAATAAATATATATGCTACTGTTCCTTTACAAGCAGGTTTTGAAATTGACACTGGAACTTTGACTAACTTCTCACAATACAGTGATTGTGGTCCCCTAACATTCAGTTCCCAAGCCACCCTGTCAATGCAAATAATCTCACAGAAGTGATTCAAAAGAACTTTGCAGCCAATTCCTTTTGTTTTCCCACTCAGAGCTAACCTAGTCAGTTTTCGTCACATACCACTTTCTGTTCAGCAGAGAATGGTGTCCACACTTACCAGTTAAGCACTTCTTTATGCTGAGTTGTGTCCTCATGAAATGAGACCCCCGTGCTGCTGAGCAGTCAGACATTGCCTTCCGAGAGGGTTTAGCTTACATAACTCCCTTCAAAACAACTCCTAGCATCCCTTCTTATTAACCTTTAGTGGTTTAGCTGAACTCTTTTTCTAATGGAACTACTGCAGATATAGTCAAATGTACCTTTTTAATTAAAACTCTCTCTGTCTCTGAATCAAACAATTACTAATGGCCTTCAGTGTGTATGTTAGTATACAACATCTGTAGAATGCCTGTTCAGGTTTACAAAATCCATGTTAAAAGAACCAGCATAGAAAAAGGGGGGAAAATGTTACAGCATCTGTTTGGATTTTTGTATTTCAAAGTCCTGACTACTTTATCTGAATTACAGATTTAGGGCTTTGTTATGTGTGATAGGTATGATAATATGATCACTAAAGGCACAGAGACAGGGAGACTCAAATCCCTTCGAAAATCCCTTTCTCTATTTCCTACAGCTGCTTCTAGAGTTTAATATCTGATAGAATGATGAAAAAGAACAGGCCAAACTCCAGTTTTAATAAAAATTTTAACAGGTCTACATATAGTTATGAAAAATGTTATTTGCAATGCCAATCTTTAATAAAATTTTCTTAAACCAAAGAAAATTCCCTAAGGGGAACCTGATATGAATGTGTTTTTCATATGTTCTATTTAAGGCTCTTTAAAGGTTATGAAAGTGACTGGTAAAATAAGTTCTTTCACAGCACAACATCATCTTGCATGCAATCTCATTTTTTTGCATTTAATGAGGTAAATAACCAGGACCTTCCATTCTGCATGTTTTCTCCTAAAACAAATATTTTCGGTTTGCATAATAACAAACTTCACATTAGTAATGAAATCAGAGGTGTCATTGCCTTTCTGGAATAAGCTTTCATAAACCCAAACTTATTATACAATCAATAAGCACCAAAAACTCTTTTAGGAACTACAGAAGCAGCAACAACGGTGAACACTTTGCTACTTAATCAAAAAGTTACATTTTTAATACTCCCATTCCCTAATAAAATTCCTCCTTATCTTTGAGAATGCCTTTTCATAAAAGTAATTTATACATGTGGCATAGATAAATATGTTATTCTTTTTAACATAGAAATTGTGTAATTATGCTTCTGTATATTGCAGTGTGTTTAAAAGTACCACTGGCTTAATTTTGATTTTTACAGTGTTACACAGTATCTTGGGAGCACAGAAAAGAAAAAAAGATTCCTTGCGGCAACTGACTTTATGCACAGTCTCATGTTTTCTTAATTCCAAGAGCTCACTTATTAAAAATGGCATATTTAGCTTATCTGAAACTTCAACTTACTTGAAAGTGAAAGGCAGTGAAAAAAAATGAGCCATACACTTGTCCCACAAACTGGCTTGATCTTTTAAAATGTGCATTCTGATCTTATCACTTGCTCATCTAGTAATCCTGTGTAACCAAATGCATAACTAGCCCTTTTTACTAAATCTAACTGTGGAGACAAATATTTCAACATGACTTTAAATTACACACACCTTCAAGCAGGTATAATTTAAGAATGCCTTTGTGGGTCCCTGTTTTTTATTTAAAGCATCTGCACGGCGACCACATCTGTAAAGTTACACTATGCACAAATGGAGAGGCTTTTTAAAAAATCAGAGAACAAATACATCCATGGAAAGGAAAAGCTGCTGTTTTGACTGAGGCAAACTTGCTTGAGATTTATATACTCAGGCATATTATATTTTGAGTATGCATCCCTATGCATACATTTCTGGAAGTAAATCCTGTTAGAAAACAATGGGACTTTCCTCAGAGTAAACATGTAAATAATCACATTGTTAAGAGTTTTAATATCTTTATAAATAAAAAATACTCACGGTGGTTATTTAAACTTGTATGTAGCTTTTAATTTTTAAGACTAACATGTTAAAGATCATTCTTTATTCATAGAAATGGGAATTTGTCACATAAATCCATCTCACTATCAATTAGCTTTACTGTTATGCACTATAGCATTTTATCCACCTTTTAACTTATGTATTTTTCCTAAGAGTCATATTTCCTGTGCTTGTAAGTAAGAGATTTGAAAAAGTTTAGGCAAATCTAGGTAAGAAGCTGGTAAATGAGAATAATTTATTGCTATGACCATTTAGTAATCTGGTTTCTGTTTGGGGATTATTATGGATTACTTTTGTTCCAAGCCCAAACCTATTTTTCCTGTCCCCCAAAGAAGTGAACTGACAAATTCACAAAAGAAGGAGTTTATCAGCTTCAAAGTTCAAAATTTTGGAATATCACTACGTGCAAAATAATTATTTGTGAAGACTGCAAGCAAATGTACATTATAAATTGTAAGATATACATGGATTTATTGTGTTGTTTAAATGGTTCTACATCTATACCTTTTATTGGATTGTTTCTTTCAGAACAGTAATGCTAAATGGAAGCATGGATTCAAACGAAATGGATTCATTTAAGAGGAGTCAGATTTTTAAAGTGTTTTTATAAACAGTATTGCTGTTTGTCCAAAAAAGCCATTGTGTATCAAAGTGATAATTACTTTGAAAATTACTTTGAAAAAGAACTTTATGAGCAAAAGTTCTATAGGAAAGATCAGAGCAAATTTAAAATGGATACAAGAAAACAGACAAAAGAAATTCTATTCACTTGAAAACAAAACTGACTTGGACAGAGGAAATTGCAGAGGATTCAAAGGTATCCTTTATTTCCGACAAGCAAATATATAGACTGAAAGAACAAAAACAATCATTTAGCATCTTCAAAACAAATGAAAAACAGTACTAAAATTCAGCGTATCCACTTATTGGCTGGGTCCAAAGTAGCATAAAATGCCCAGGGTGTTTATTCAGCTGAAGAATGCTGATGAAACTAGTAGTTCAAAGCAAATCATAACGCACAATTTTGTCAACATATGTTTAAGGTCTTATCCTTTCTCATAAAATAAATTTATCTATTTTAATAAATCTTCACTATAAAAAAATTAGAGATGGGGAATTGTTTTATTATCTTGTATAAATTAAATTGGCTGCCATGCAATTGAAGTGTGTGTCAACACAAAATGGAAGTTCTGGTTGAAAAGGGCCAAAAAACAACAACAAGATGAAATCCTTAATCCTTAAAAACAAAAAAACAACCTAGCAGTTAATTCCCATCAAATTTCACTCCATATTAACATAAGTTGCTTTGCAGAGTAAAAGCAATTGCTACTGAAACATTACCATGAATGAAATACTATAGGAATGAACAATTAAATATATTGTAAAATGGAAACAATAATTTAAAAGACAAGCTATGTAATTTCAGTGTTTCTAAACTATTGGACAGTGCTTTGGTCAAGGAGTAAAGAGTTGAGACTATCAACTCACACGTGTAAGTGGAAAGACACTTTTTTTTTTACATACCTAATTATTGCTGTTTTGTTGCAGTATATACCTTTCCTTCAAAACAATCGCTATTTCATATTAAAAATCTACAGCGTATGTATGCTGTTTTGGGGTTATGGGGTGGAATATATCTTAGCAAAAATAATAATATATAAAATATAATAGCTGATCTGAAAGTTTGTTTCATATTCTCCAGAAATAGTATGCTTAAAAACTTTTACAAGAATGCTGTTAAAGTTGTACTCACTACTGACAAATATTCACAAAGAGCTCAACAGTTATGTCTATTCGAACAATTAAGAACGAGCACTTCTTCTAAACTCCATCTCATTTGGCACTTCTACAATACTTCCACTGCATTACTAAAGTGTTTAACAAACAGCATGTCCTGCTTCTCTTTATAACACCTAGGGAAGCGAGCAAGGCTTACAAAGACTGATTCACCCAGAGCTACATAATGAACTTTATAGCTGAGCAGATTTGTTCCTGGACTTCCCAGCTCCAAAGCTAAACATTTGTTAGTACATACTACTATGTACTAAGAACACAAGTTGTCTTCAGGAAATTACCTTTCAATGACCCAGTGTTTTAAGAGTCCCTTAAGTTTCTGGAAACTCAGATTTAACAAACAGTTTCACGTTTTCAAAACAGTAAAAAATAAATGGGTGTATTGCCATTATGATGTTTGTTCCATGACTAAATCACCACAGTCGATATTTCTATTTGTTGATGAGCACATCTCTTATTGCTAAGCAGAGGGTAACAGTGATCATATTCCACCATGCATACTCATGAAAAGAAGAGCATTCCCATAAGATACACATACACGCTTTAATTGGCTTCATTTCTAAGGGATACAAAAATGCCCTTACTTGGACTGTAGAGATCCTCAAGAGTGTAGCTCTATGTGTTCCAATGAGCTTATTCTGAAGTAATTAGATTTATGCACTGAAAACAATAAAACTATAAAAAAAATGTTAGAGTGAAATAGCAATTTACAAAATTACAAAGGCAAAAGTATGTTTTTCATGTAAAAGCCTGGATTCCCAGAAGCACCCTGTATCTGACTTGCTAACAAGAATACAAACATTAACAATCTTTAAAATATTATAATCACATTTCTGGAAACAGTAAGACATGCTGTTAAAGTATTCAAATTTAGATTGAGCCAAGACTAAGACTGAGGAATGGTTTTTTTGTTTTTTTTGTTTTTGCTAAAAATTTCTACTAGTGCAAAATCCCTCATTTTTAATTACTTTAAGATCAGTCTTTTCCAATTATTTTCTTAGGAGTGGTATTATGCAAAGGGTAGACATCAGCCTGACTGCACCCTCCAGTATACATTCAGGTTGATCCTATCCAGTAACTGATATTCTGGTGGCAACAGCAATTCTCCATTATAACCTCCTTGCATCCCGATGTGTCCAACTACGATACTTCCCTGCCTCCCACCTTATATCAGCCTTCCTACTACTGAAAATAATTATATTACCATATAAGTAGCATGTTCTCACTGAGGACAGATAAAGCTAATGCAAAGTAAGGGCAATACTTCCTAAAGAAAGTTGCTGTTCCTCTGAAATAATTTTAGTTGGTGTCAATGTAGTCATCATAAGCAACACTAAAATTCATTAGAAAGAAAAATGGAGGGCTTTCCCTCTTTCCATGGATGCTGAAACAGCATCCAGACCTAGCAACTCTGGCAAACAGGTGCACAAAAGGTGAGCTTTGGGTAGTCTTTCAGAAAGCAGTTTTAGGTTTTTCAAAAGTTCCCTTTTTCCACTGAAAATGTCCAGTAGAGAACAATTGGCTCAGTTCTATCTAAGATACACAGAAAACAAAAACAAGAAAAAGCTGAAGGTTAAAAAAAAATCACTTCTCTGAAAGAGTAGTATTACAATGCACAGGACAGGAAAGAGCTTCTTTAGGAATGCACAATTAAATTTTTGACTCCCAGATTCCTTTGAAAAACAAATCAATCACATATATTGTAAAGTATTACTGAAGCTCCATTCTGTGGCAAATGGTTTCAGCTGTATGGTAAATGAAGGGGCTGTTGCTCAAAACTGGACACAAGAAAGGCAGAGGATGGCTGATTCTGATCTGAACCAATTCTGAGCTTGAACTTGAGAAGGATACTTGGCTCAGCTCACTTCAGCCCTTCCAAACTGGAGGAGCTGATTTCTGAATCTTTTCAGTTCCAAACTTTAGCGCCACGTCTGCTTGAACATCATAAGTATGAGGAGCTTCAGGAACTAAGAGAGAGCCCAGGAACAAAACAAATTCTTCCCTGCCTTTAGGGAGCAAAGAATTCTTCCAGGCCCAAAATAGAAGATTAGCTGACCCACAAGGACATTGAAATTCGCCATCTACTAGTTAGCTGGCTAAAAAAGGAGAAAGGGTGAATATTATGTCCAGAAACTTTTTTGAAGATAAGATGCACCCAGCATTCCAACCTCTACCTCAATATTTTTTGGGGGCAACTGTTGTCATTTTTCCGATGTGGATAGGATAGTTCCTGTCATATTCAGGACTTTGTGTGAGCAAAACTCCTAGAGCTATTGTGTAGTATAGGGTTTTTCACAGACATTTGTGATGTTTGTTTAATAGAGGACTAGTGCTGAAAACTAAATAAATTGCAGAAATGTTAGGTGGGGAAAAAAATGGACACAGGATAACCAAGATGGTTTTTGTGACTGATCATGGGGATCCTGGATCCTAACTGCTATCATAACTTGCTCGTCTCAGGACAGTAACACATGAAAGATATTTCTTAAAGTCAAGTACTTTATATTTTCTCTCTGCAGAAATGGAGCTTTTACTCAGGCTGCTTGATAAATGTTGGTGATTTAGTTTTAACAAATAAAAATAGACATCAACGGCTCCAAAACTGGAATTCATTCTTAAGAACATATTATCTTTTCTAGAGATTATATTGAAATAAATAAAAGCAAATCCAGTTTAAATACCTGCTTTATCTTTCTATCTCTCTCCAAGGATTAATTTTGTGCCTGAATTATTGTGTCTTTGCTTAGCCAAGGTTTGTTCTGTGATGGCAGTATCTGTACTACGTATTTTCTACTAAATATACTTAGTGACAAGAAAATCTCAATTTCTTCAGTATGAGACCCCCTTTCAAGGAAGTGCACATAGGGCAACAGTCGCTCTTCAGCTGAGGGATATTGTTCAATATCTTCGCATGTGCAGAGAAAAAGAGGAAGAGAACAAGATAAAGGGAAATAAAAATCTGTCTCTTATGTTGGCAGATATCATTCTGGAGAGCTCAGCTGAAGCAGAATATATCCCTTTGATAAAACCATTCATCTTCTACCAAAAGGTAGGTAGATGTGTGTGTGTGTGTGTGTGTGTGTGTGTGTAACACCATTTCAATTTTTAAGAATGCATTTTCAAGAAAAGTTATCCATTCCTCACACCAAAGACAAGTGTTAGATACACTTTGCCCTTCTTCATTTGGGTCAAATTGTACAAAATTTCGACTCAGTTTGATACTAGCCACACATGGCCTGAGAAGCATTGTCCTACTCACTCTAGAATGGCTGCTGGGTCTATGAGAGTGATAACATGCTCACAAAATAAAATCAGGGTCACAACAGGAAGAGTGCCACAAACTGAACTCCCCCAGCATACAAGTTCCAAAAAGGTTTATTCTCCAACCAGAAGAAGTCTTCTGCAAACCAGTTAGAGGCACATGTCCTGGGCAAGTGTGGTAATGCTGGGCTAGTGTCCCCATGTCTTGTTCACGGGCTTCCCAGAGGCATCTGATTGATTACTGTGTGAAACAGGATACTGCACTCGACCCTGTGTGTTCTTATGTTCAGAATGTCACTTTTTGCTGTGAAATATGATCTGCACAAAAATCCAGCTCAGCCATATAATTCTGGAGAGCACATGGGTAGCATGATCAAAGGTTTTTGATTATGCTGTATAAAAGCTTTATTTAATTGCCAGCCAATGTGCTTTAATTGTTATAGCAACCAGCTAGTCTTTGCTATAAGTTAGACAATTTTAAAACAACAAATGTGAATTGAAGCAATGACTTTAAATCCTGTTCTGTCCCTCTGTGTCTTTCTCTCTTTCAGTGCTAAAAATTTTATTTAAAACCATTCACATTTCAATCAATTCAGCCTGTCTATGAGAGGCAGAAATTGGATCCTACGAAACAAAAAGCCTGAAAACAGAAAAGGAAAGGTTAGTACATTTGGCCTTCCACATTTGTAGGTCTGACTTTCACAGTTTTGATTATTTGCAAACTTCTTCAACTCCTGCCTCCTCCACCTGAGGTGCTTCTTTTCCAAGGGAACCTTCCCTCTTGGTGGCTCTGGTCAGGCCACAGAGCCACAGAGCCCTTTAGAAACTTGCCTCTGGTCCACCTCCTCCTATTCTACCAGATGGTGCCTGGCCAGCTAAGGATGGCTTGCTGCCCAATTTCTCAGCACCACAAACACTCTCCTGATGCTTCCCCACATCCAAGGAAGGAGGTGGAAGAGAGAAAGGAAGTACAGGACCACCATGCCAAACCATCCGCCCTCCCTCTCCTTTCTCTGACCTGGTTTGGACACTGAGCACGTGCTTCCCCTGCTATGGTTTGGCCCCCTACCCAAAGCCAGACACATATTCTGAAATTTGCAATTTTTTCACTTTTGCTAGAATTCTGTGCCCCTAACCCTAGTGAATGTGGAGAGTTTTTATATACCTGTATTATATGAATAGATGTTCCAATTTTCAAATGAAATTTGAGCTGAAATACCAGTCCATTGCTTTTAGCAATCCCCTTATAGATGGTTAAAAACAAACAAACAAACAAACAAAAAAGTATATTTCAACAACTGAGGACAAATTTGAGCATGGAAGCAGGCATATCTCCCTGCCGCCAGAGGTGCTTCCCATTTCTTCTCCCTCTCCAAGAATTTATGTCATTATGTAGCATCACTCTAGAGGCTTTGAGGCAGAAAATGGAACCATGAATCAATGGAGTTTATCTCCCTAGCAGCAGAAAGTTTTAGGCCAGCAAATCATCTCTGCAAAATTATCAGCTGATTTTGTTCCTACTTTCACTTCTCACATATTAAATTCAAGGCAGAATTTCTTTACTGAATGTATACTCAGAAAAGCTACTTTTCTGAGTATACATTCAGCCAGCATAAGCAGTTTCAGTACCCTAAGATACTTCTACAAGCTTTGATAAATCTATATCTTGTGTTTCCATGGGTGCTTCCTAACAGCCAGCTAGATATATCAACCAATGCTATGTACATTTAAAGTACATAGCCTTCATAATTTCATATGTTCCAACATTTCATAGATGAAACCCAGGATGAAACATGTGGCCAAGCAGCGTTATACTATTGTCAAAAGTGCAAAAGTTATTCATGAGCAAGAAAACACAAACTGGGAAAGGTTGCAGCAGTCTGCTTTTGCCTGAGCCTACTGGGAAGTGCAATAGTCCTTCCCTTCTTCCCCACCCCCAGCTGAATTAGTCGAGTGCAAACTACTTTTGCACTTTGAAGTCATGATTTCAGTTCCATAACTTTACTTTTCACCCCTTAGTAACTTAAATTATTTGTGCTAAGACTTCCAGCTGCTTCCAGTTTTAATACTAATGCATGACTACATGTACATACCTTCCTATATGTCATGGCAAGTATTTTGAAAATGATGTACAGGTAACTAAGCATATTATACATTTCTTGGCTTGTTGATAGCAGTGTTCAATCTTGTTTTCCTGTGGAAAATGAGTGCTGTTTAAAGCTGGCTGTGTTTCTGCTTACGAGATCCAACACACTTTGGAGTTCATCAAAAATATATCACCATAAGAGCAAATATACAAAGGACTTTCCCTGACCTGTCCCCTAGTGTTTTATGTGCCCATATCTCACAGTCTCTGTGGACTCATTATGCCTTCACTGCCATTGTTTGGAATGCTAAATTGCAGCAGTGGTTTTTGCTAGAAAGGGTGATTTAAAGACCCACACACCATTTTTCCAGGTTAGTCCAAGGGCTACAGATTGTCATACAAACTGGCCCTAAAAATATGTACACAGTAAAATATTTGTTTGGAATCCTACGTCTTTTTTGGAAACAACTAGAAAGAAATGTTAAAAATAAAATCTATGACTGCATATAGTTTCTTAATCAAACAAAAGGTTAGGGAGTATCGTATCAAACTTTCTGCAACTTCATGGCAACTATAAGAATGAAATCTTTCCTCTTGAAATCATTAAAACAAATTTAGAAGATTCAATGAATTACAACTCAGCCTATTTGAGTGCCAAGATCTTCAGAAAAGGACCTTCTTGCAGTGCCACCACCTTCCCAAGTATGTTTGGTGGGAACCAGTGGAAAAGCCATCTGGGGGCCACTCCCAGACTTTGGAATTCCCTTACAAGCTAGGCAAAGATGGCCATCTCCTTACTGTCCTTCCCCCATGACTATGATGGGCTTGCAATGGTTTTCTGCCTTGCTGATTTTTATCTACTGCTTTTAATGGATTTTTAAAAGTTTTTGATTCTACACATAGCTTTGTTGCATTTTAAAAGGACTTTTTGTTTTTTTATATACTTATTCAAGGTTTCTATATGGATTTTAATCTATACAGCTCGGCATATTTTGCAAATGGCTCTGTGTCCCATATTGGAAAAAAATGTGGGATATGAACTAGTTAAAATTTATTTGTTTATTTATTTATTTGATTTTCTAACCACTAGCTTTCAAAGCAATAGCAGAGAAATGGAACAAAGAGGAAATTCAGCAGGGATAGTATCACACCACCGTGAAAACCACATTTCTAAGCACTCTTCATGAGCAGTGTAATGTGCCAGGCATCAAAGATAGGATGCTAGGTAAGAGGTTTCCCTCTCTTCCTCCCTTCTACTGATGCTACTATCAAAGTAACAAGCACAATAAATTGAGATCTGGAAAAAGGAACAGGGGGTTGTATGAGTGGGAAGTCACCATAGGGATGGATTAAACATTATTTTCTCCTTGATTGTCATTCTATCATTGAAGGTGTGTTATCATCTAAACTGTGATTGTGATATGCTGAAATATTTTCTGGAGGTTTATTTGGAGGCCAGGCTTAGGGTACTATCTTTTACTAACTTCACTGGTTAAGCTGAAACTTTGGATATCTACATTTTCTGGCTACTCTGCTAACTCCAAGCATTTGGATTGACAATTTCAAAATGATTCCCCTTATTATTCAAGGTTATGTTCTAAATCATATGCGCCCTGCTGCTAAATGTTATTATTTGCATGAAACAAACAAACAACAAAAGAAATATAGAAGACTTTTCCCTACCATGAGTTCCATGAGCACTTAAAGTGTATTAGAGCAGATCCTGGTGGTTATTCACTGCAGTGAGATCAGTCTTGGTGGTATGGACACCTAATGCAGTTCTCTAATCAGGGAGCCATATTAGTTTTGGATGGACAAACATCCTACTTTTGCTGGTTAAAGGTGGTCATTATTAGCCAATGACTACCAGTTACATAGTCCATGGTCAGGATGGCTATATATCACCTCCTACATTAAATGCATCATCCCTGTCTAAATAATTTGCTGGCTTAATAACGTAGAGGGTGTTATTGCATTCATATCCTGATGGCTAACTTTTTAAGGGCAACTATTTGGGCCTGGTGTGAATAAAATATTTGACTAGATAGGCCTGGTCTGGTCCAGCAATGGGAGTCAACATATTGATACCAAATGTAGTGTGGACACTCAGTCAGCATACCCACAGCAGCCCAAACTCCTGAGCTCAAGAGATAGGAGGAAAGACCAACAGATGGGACAGAGGGCAGACCTATTCTAAAACTCACACTGACAAATATATGTTTATATGATTTTAGCAGAGTTTGCTTACACTAGTGTTGCAAGTGCCTTACCAAAAGTGTAATGAATGGCTTAAAGGAAATTTCTGTCAGATTCTTGAGAAATGAGAATGTGAATAATGTGCACAGTTTTTCTATCAGTGTTCTCTATCTTCTTTGATTATGATTTCACTGGTTTTTTTAATTATATTACTAGCATGTTTACCTGGAATTGCCTGGGATTTTATTTTCTCATAGGTAACTCTTGTTAGAAATAACTTAGGAATTACTTTACCTTACCTTAGTAATTAAATGAGGTTGAAATACACAGATTTGAGATCCTGTGTCTCTAATTCCCCAATCTGTCGTGTCCAGTACCTGTAACTTTTCCTCATATTCCCCAATCCAGTCTGTATTCAGAGTTGTTAACATACAGAGGTTGGGTTCGTGAGGAGACTTGTTGCTAAGCCTTGTCTCCATAGTAACCAGCCTTTGCCCCTCAGCCTCTCTGGCTGAGAATTCTAAAGGCCCCTCACTGAATTGCCAACCCCAGGATTCCATGGAATCCCCACAGCCAGCCAATCATATGAGGTCTTCTCGCCTCACATAGCCAATCATATGAGGTCTGTGCCTGCCTGATGCAGACAAACAGACAAGATCACTCACAAACTTTGACTTTTATATAATAGAAGATATAATGGCTGCAGGTCAATTTTTTTTATTATTATTACTATTTTTTGGTCACTTCAGATGTTGGTATTCTCTTCCATTATCCTCAGTAGCCAACACACACGTGCTCACATGCAGGGAGGGAGAGAGAAAGAGAGTTGGGGAGAGAGAGATTCATTAGCTGCTGCAGACCCTTCCTCCATGGCCATTCTGTGGCCATTTCCGCACTAGCCTGTTATAGCGCGATGATTCCACTTTCAACATCCTCTGGAATCCTGGGGTTTGCAGTTTCAGGAGGAGCCACCTGGCCCCTCCCGAAACTGCAAACCCCAGGATTCCAGAGAATGTTGAAAGTGGAATCATCGTACTATAACAGGCTAGTGCGGTAATGGGCTGTGACTGGTGAAGAGCAGGGAGGACCAGAGAGTGTTTGGCTATATCCCCATAGCCAGATGATGACCAATAACATCAACTGTTGAAACCTTTGGAGGACCCTGCAGATGACAACAGGTGATATCATCAGTCACTCCCTACAAACTTACTCTATGATGTATGATTTTATTTTATTTTAATTGTAAGTTTCTTTAAGAAATTAGATGTAAAGCATGCTAGTAAATTTATAATATGTAATAATGGAAATATGCATTTACCTGTCTGTCTGTTTCCGCCACATCTCTAAAACCATGAAATTTAAGACACCTGAAACATGGCACAGATACTGAGGGGACTGTAAGGATGTACCTCTTTGGGTTATTTTGTTTTACAAATTGATCATATTGACTTTATTTAATTGTAAGCTGCACTTTTCAATATCACATTACATTATTCACTAGGCTCCTCAGATACAAGATTGCTCCTCAAAACTAGGATTCCCCTTAGGAACAGGAAGCCTTGTATAGTCTGAAAATGTGGCTGCCTGGCTTTTGGGAATTAGTAAACTATAAGCCTGAAGGAATGAAATTGATTGATTGGTTTCTGGTAGCTGGTAAGCAATAGGAAAGAATTAGAAATGCGGAGAAAACAGAGAAGGAAGAATGAAAGCCTTCACCCAGAACAAGGATAGAAAGAAATACCTGCAGGAAAGGGGAAAGAGTACGGGAGGACAGAAGAGAAGAGAAATAGTATTGGGGTGACAATTTCCTCTGATGTGTTCATATTATTTAATACAAACAAAGGTGGGCATAACTGGCCAAATTTACTTAAATGTTTAAACTTTTTCCATTTTGACACTTGCAAGATCTTTCATTTTGGCTGGATTGTTCACTGTGCTAATATATAATTCCCAGTCAACGGTATAACATTCCACAATACAGCAAAGCTCATTTAACATTTTAAGTTACTTAAGAGTCCACATGAATAGAAAGATTTACATGTTATGATGACTGGGACTTAGATCCCACCTAAGCAATACTTTTGTGCAGTATACAAGATTTATTCAGAAATGATAGAAGGCTAACAATCATGCACGCTATTGAAGCATTGTACACTGGAGCTACAGAAAAACGTTAACCACAAACAATAGTAAAGGAAACAGAGAAGGTAAAGAATGCAAGCATCATTAAGGCAGCAGACAAAACATCCGTACCATGTCTCCCACTTCATCCCACATGCTGTATACACAGGGTCTCCAGTGACAGCCCATCACAAGCATTTGCAGGGAGTGCTAGAATGCAGTTATACGAGTGAAGTTGAACCAAAGACAGAACAACTCTAGGGATATTCTTGCCTTAAACTAAGAAAACTGATTCATAGTTCAGAGTATTTTTACTCAAAAATTCCAACTAGGTTCACTGATTCTTGCTCCCAAGTAAGTGTGTATAAAATTGCAGCCTTAGGATTGATATGTATTCTAGTCTCCAGATCACTTTTTTTCTAAACAGAAAAACAGAAGAGTGTGTGTGTGTGTGTGTGTGTGTGTACATTATTCTCACATTTCAAAAGTTTTTACCTAGAGGATGGGTGGATCAACCCTTTGAAAGAACAGCCCAGAGTCCAAAGTCATCATCCTTGCTTATGATTTCTGTGAGCACTTGGGCCATTTTTGTGCAAATAACGTTTCACTGTTTATTACAATATGGCTTGATTTTTTTCTTTTATAAATTATTGAAAGACTATGCATAAAGGTGATATTGCTACTATTTCTGTAAAATTTGATTATTTAGAAATTATAAATTAAAATTTCAACAAAATGTGGACCTGAAAAGTTCTAGACAGGCCATTTTCAGGAGACTCCATACCATGCAGTCAGATGGACTGATGAAGGAATGGATCAGATGCTCATCCAATGACACCAAACTAGAAGGAATGGCTAGTACCTCAGAAGACAGGATCAAGATTAATGATAATTTGACAGACTGTGGCAAAACTAACAGAATTCAATGGAAAGAAGTACATGTTTTTAAAAAATATTTTTAGATCCAAAAGGATAAGATAAGATGGGTGACGCCTGGCCTGACAGTAGGAGCAAGGGCTCTTAGTAGCTCACAAGCTAAGCATGAGCCAAAAGTGTAACGAAGAGCCACTCCCCATCCCCACTCGCAAGTGAATGCAGTTCTAAGCTGCATCAACAGAAGTACAGTGTCAGGATAAAGGGAACTAAAAGTTAATAATACTGCTCTACTTATTGCTCCATTCTGCTTTGATCAGATATCTGTTGGAGTACTGCATCCACTTTTGGGCACCAGAGTTTAAGAAGGATATTGACAAGATGGAATATGTCTAGAAGAAAGAAACCAAGATGGTGAAGGGTCTGGAAAATAAGACCTGTTAAACTTATGATTACAGCTTTGTGTTCAACCTGAAGAAGACTGAGACTTCTTTGAAGACTTGTTTGAAAATTTGCATTCTGCTGGCTCTGAGAGCAGAACTCGAACTGATTCAATTCAATTGTCGGGAGTGCTTTGAGGGTATTCCTGCATGGTAAGGGGTTGGACTGGATGGCCTGTGTGGTCTCTTCCAGCTCTACATTTCTATGATTCTATGATTCAATTAACATAAAAAGGACAGCCTAAACATTATGAACGACTTCCTGATGATAAAGTGGACTGTCCAGCAATGGAGGTTTTTAAACAGAGTTTGGATTGCCATCTGTCAAGAATGCTTTAATTCTTGCACTGGCAGGAGTTGGACTAGTTGGTACTTGTTGTATCTTCTATGCTACAGTTCTATGATTCTACATAATCCATATTAGCTTCTTTTTAGCCAAGTTCCCAGACTACAAAATACTAAAATGAATGTGGTAAAGCAGAAACACAATAGGATAACAAGATAAAATTCACAAATCCAAAATAAAATCCTGGGGCAAGTTGTAAGACATATTTAAATCCTTTCAGCTTTAATATCAAGACAAAAATTGCAGCCAATAAGCAACACTTCTGTCCAAGCAGATTCCAAAAGGACAAATTGGAATCTATGAAGACTGATTTTTCGGCAACCTACAAAGGGTGTTGGCCTGTCAAACATTCCTGGGGAAGGATTTCAGTAACTACAACATTGCCATTTGAGAAGAGTTTTACAGACACATGTTGAACATCAGACGATGTGGACTGCAGCAGGGCCTTTTGGGAAGATCACATGTGTGAGAGGGGACATTGAAGAGCATTCCTTCAAATAAACAGGCATGAATTTAAAGGTTAAAATCAGTCCCTTGATTTGTTCTTGGAAACCAACAGGTAAAAACAATAAGTTCCTTCAGAACATGTGTGATATAGTCCCAAGAATCAAACTCAGCTGGGAGTCTGGTGGAGTTTTGGAACTAAACTCCACTGAGTGTCTGGTTGTTGAATTCTCTAACAACAAGAAAGATTTAAAAACAGCTGTAGACTGTAAAGTCAAAAGCCAGAACAAAGAAAACAGCTGCATCAATATTCTTCCTTGGTGAGTTAAAAACTAGGCAGTCCTGAGCAGCTCTTTAGGAAATCTTTAGAAGCTAGCGAATTTCCCTTGATAGAGAGACACAACTCAAAACACTGTATTGGTGCAGCTGTCCTTTTTGTTCTGGTTGTTGAATTCTGGGGACCAGCTATAGTTTATAAAGAGTCTTCCAAAGCAATGTAGAATAGAGGTAGACAGATTTCAAACTTTGGGATTCTGCTGTTTTTGTTTTTCTTTCCCTGGAACTATTGTAATACAGTGGCTTTATTTAAAAAAAAAAGGAGGGTAGATAAGCATTTAGAATTAAATAATAGGATATGACTATGTCTATCTCAATCCAAAGATTTGTTTTTGGTACCAGAATTAACCTCACATTTCTTTCATACACAAAAATCTTCCTCTGATTTCCATTAGGCTTTCTTTGCTTCAGCAGTGTAATTTGAAAGAAAATAGTTATTGAACTGTGGAACAGTTGGTGATTCATGGTGATCTACTGCAAATCATGAAGACATCTAGTAATAGATTCTGATCTACCTTCCTCCATCTGGATGTA
Source organism: Cyclura pinguis (assembly GCA_030412105.1). Classification (NCBI taxonomy): domain Eukaryota; kingdom Metazoa; phylum Chordata; class Lepidosauria; order Squamata; family Iguanidae; genus Cyclura; species Cyclura pinguis. The sequence continues at coordinate 186,363,828 of CM059603.1, forward strand.
GAGCACATTACAGTAAGCTAACTTAGAAGTGCAAGCTTTTCTGTCATTTTATTTTATAGTCCCGCTACATTCTCATAGTGATACTTTCAGCAATCCTTATTGTTTCCACTTCAGCTGGAAAACGTTCAGTTTTGTGAATCTGTTATGTGTTTTTAAAGAAACAATTAATTGTATTGGGCAGATCTCAGCTTGAATGTTCAGTCATAAAGAATTCAATATGAGTGCAGATGATACATATTGAAATCTGGTTACTTTCATTGTCAACATAAAAAAAATCTTAATTAGATTCACATGGATCTATTATCTGGCTCACATGAAGTTCTGATCTTTTAGATCCCATATCTTAGGATCACTGGAGGTCAACAGAAGCACATAAAAATCTTTTTCTGCTTAGCTTCCCCCCACCAGCATATACCTGGATCCGCATAAAAGTCACACTCAAGTCTCACTAAAATCAGTTAGGTCTAATTCAGGCTGCAATCACACATAAAATTACCTGGAAATGGGTATTTATGAACTCAGTGGGATATATTTCTGCAGAGTGTTGCACTGAACACCTTTTCTTGTTCACTCTTGTATATGGCCAGCAATTTAATAGACATATGGGAAGAAAGGACGGTAATCAGAATCTAGGGCTTTGCAAGGGCAGATCCCAGTCTTCTAGTACATAACCCATATCCTTTATAGAATAAGTCTCGAAATTTTTAAGTGTTTCTGTATTTTAAAATCAAGACATAAACTGAAATACTATAAAAATGTATTTGGGAATAAATCATACTGAATTCAACATAATTTACTTCTATGTCAGCATGCACAAGCTTGTACTGTTAGTTGTAATTTCCCCCCTTGTAGCTCTGTAGGAGGCCAGTGTGGTGTAATGGCTTAAACTAGTACTCTGGGAGAGCGGGGTTCAAATCCCTGCTTGGCCATGGAAACCCAGTGGGCGACCACACACTATCACCTTCAGAAGAGGGCAATGACAACCCTTCTTTGGACAAATCTTGCTAAGAAATCCCCACGATTGGTTGCCATAAAATGGAAATGACTTTTAAGGCATGCAACAATAATAAAAGTTCTGTGAGTTGCTAGAGAAGAGGATTCACCATAGCATGCTCCGTAAAAGGAAAAAGACACAATTCTTCATGATGCTTGCATGATGATGCAGCTGTCGTCAGAGCAGAAGCAGGGAATATTTAACTCTAGCTCACCCCAACCTCAGCCTCTTTGTCATCATTTGGGGATCAGGAGAGGACAAATCTTTAATTGCTGCAGAACAGGCCACCATTAGGCCTCTGATGCAGCAAGTTAAGTCAAAGTGGAGCAGATCTAAGCAGTTGCAGAAATTGATAAGGGAGAGGCAGTAGCAGCATTTATTAGCACCACAGCATTAGCATCTAAACTGTCCTGATTTGGCAGGGGCACTGCCAATTAATCCCCTGTCACTCACATTTTCAGTTGCTTTTAATCGCCCCATGACGCTACTCATCGGACTTTTGGGCTCCCCGGGCTGGTCCACGCTGCTCTGGAGCAGTGCATGGCCGCCGCTCTGCACTGCTCCGGGGACGAAAATGGTAGCTTCTGGTTGGTCGAGGGTCTCGACCAACTGCTGAAGTCCGCCAGCCTAAAGCCCGCCCCTGGTAGATCACAGGCTCGCACCAATGAGAGCCTGCGAATCTGCATAAGGGAGCAGGTTCACAGTGGTGCACTCCATGCTTTTGAAAAACCTAAGAAAACAGGTTTTTCAAAAGCACGCTGGATGACCACTTGGGGTCGTTCCAGAGCAGGCTGGGGTGTGGATCTACATTAAGTAGGTCCGACCCAGTCCGCTCCCAGGTACAGACTTCCTCCCTGGAGGACGCTCTGTACCGTTTTAAAAAACCATGTGGAAATGGCCTAAGGGTTCCCTGGAGCCACACTCTCTGTGGGCTCCATGTTGGTTATATTCTTCCATGGTACTTCAAGGACATCCAGTACATTAGTACAAGCTGCTTAGTCACTGTCTGGTGGTTGTTTCATGTCAGTGTTGGCGACAGATGCTTCACACGGGTGTAGCAACACACCCCTCCAATGATGGTAATTTGGCAGGGGCAGCCCTGAGTCATCGCACTTTTTCAGCTGTTTTTAAAATGACCCAGTTTCTCTCTCCTTCTCCTACTTTTACTCTTTGTTCCTTACTTCAGTTGCTGCAAACTAAGTTGAAAGTGCAAAAGTAGTTGACCTCCATTAACTCAGCAGAGGGAGAGAAGGAGGTGTGGAATCTTTCTCTTACCTGTAGACTCACGCAAGAGCAAATGGCTACAGCCCCTCCCAAGCTCCTGTGTTCATCCTCATTGCTAACTTTTCCTGACCAAACCCTGATGTTGCTTGGCCAGGTGCATCCCAGTTTTTAATTTTGAAATGTTGGAGGTTAGGCAGCAAGTCTGTATACTATAGTTCTGGACAGCAGTCCTTTTTTTTTTTTTTGATCACTTATTCCCAATGAGCAAAACAATGATATGGAAAGGGGAGTATGTTTGCATTTTAAATTCCTTCCCCAGGAAGTCCAGTTGCCCCCACCCTCTCTTTCCAATGGCAGATAAGGACCTTTTTGTTTAAGGAAGCATTTAGTTTTTAGTATATTGCAGCAGTTAGAGCTTTTTAATGAGGATATAGTGTTTTTATTTTATTATATTTTAAGTGTCTTTTTAATGGAGTTTTTAACTTGTGTTTCTTAAACAGAAATTTAGTTTAATTGTGTTTTAACTTTTGCATGAGGAAGGTTTTTTTTTAACTGTATTGTGCTTTTAAAATAAGTTACCTTGTATCCCATGCTAGAAGAAAGGTGGAATATAAATTAAAAAAATAATTTTTTTTAAGAAAAATAGGGAGGTAGAGGGGAATGATAATGATATGGAGGAAGAGAAGGATAAAGAGAGGGTATGTAAGTGCAAAGTTGATCAAACCTAGGCCAATTGGGTGCCTGGATTCCTTATTTATACTGGTGTTCAACCTTGCAGGCAGTGGTTTTATTCCATTATATTGCCATTATATACAGGGGCTACATAGGTTTCATGGGGACTGTATGGCTTCAGTATGGTGAAGCCTTTAGTATTAACCCATCCTAGACAGCAGCCTCAGCTGTGCCTCCAAATTATGACCCCTGCCCAGGCTGCCCAGGGAAGCAGATCTGATAGAGGACAGTTGTTTCATGGGGCTGTCCCTTCTTCTGTCTCTGTCAGCAGGCAGGACAGGTGGTTAACCAACACATGCTGTGCTGGGAGTTTTGAGTGCAGGTGCATTGCAACAAGCAACCATACCAGTATAGACATTATTACTGAGTTTGTGGGTATTACATGCATTCTCATGTTGTTCCAAGGCCACTCTTGGTAAGGGTAGCATCTGTGATCACCATTTTTTAAAAAGTGGGAGGAAGATGCTGGACAGCACTCACCAAAAGTCACGTTAAATTTCTCCAATGAAGCACATGGCTGCTAGCCCACCTCTCTAAGGATGCAGATGAGAATTTACACTGGGTTTTGACTTCAGGTTTAAATTTCTTTCTGAGTGAATGTGGATAAAATTCATACCAGACAACCTGTACTCTATAAAAGGCTTAGACTTAGTGATCAAGACCAAAGGAAGGATTGTAGGGTCATTCTTAGGCTCCCCAGTACCCAACCTGCTAGGACACCCAGTGGGAGATTCAAGATGCTTTTCTAACCAAAGTTAAGATACTTTTCTTACTAGAGGTGAAAAGATATGGTGCAAATGGTTTAGTAGCATGGAAAGCAGGGATGGAAAGAACATTCTAAAATACTGAAAAATGGCTGAAAAACCTATTTTTCAAGTGTCAAGAAACTCTGAATGCTGGGTTGATGAGAATCTTTGCAGTTCAGGATTTACATTGCTTAAAATGTATGTGTGGTTGTTTGTGCAGAAAAGGGCATTTCTGTGCAGGAAACAGCATTTTGTGAACAGAAAATAATATTTCCTTTTCTTTAAATATTATTAAACTATTATTTTCTTTGTAGGAAAAAAACTGTTTATTGGACAGAAATTCTCTATACAGATCACCTATGCATGAATTTTGGGCAGAGTTAATCTCCAATTACAATATTTTCTGTGTATTTTCTACACAGAAAATAATGCATAAGATTCTGCACCAAGTATGTAGCCACAATGTCACAGGTATGTTTTAACTCCTCATCTGACCCCGAAACCCACCTTAAAACCAATTACCATCTGGAGCAATAAACGTACGTGACCAGAATGATGTGAGCATTCCCTTTCCACCAGTGACTAACACTGTGTTGAAGAGTTGCAACTGGCCCCTGCAGAGGTCCATGCTTCTATTCCACACAGCATCACTTGCTGATGGGACAGAGCTGCTCATGTCATCCTACAGTGCCCCATTCTGCAGGCGTCAGTCTCTTCAGATGGATGACTGGCTTTTACGGTGGGTTTCAAGTGTTATTTGCCATCATGGCAATTGTGCCACCGTCGCAAATAAGAACACAAAGCAGTTTTAATGTTCCAAGCCTAACTTATGACATCATACTTAACAGGGTGCCAACCATTATTTCTACACAGAAATATGCATTATGCAAACCTTGTGTTTTCAGTAGTTGGCTTCATAAAAGTCTAGATGAGCAGACTGATGAATAATGTCAATTAGGACTTACATTGCCTCATACATACTTTTGTATTTCAATATATCATCTTCTAATCTTGATCACTCTTGTTTTATACAAGTGGAGGAATTTCAGAACGTCCAGTTGTAGGGGACCTGTAACAACAAACAAGATGACAGGGAGCCTAACATGGAAGCATATCTTCAAATAACAACTTTCAAATAATCTGGATTTGAAATGGTAGAATAGGGGAAAGAGTAGTATGGAGAAAATGATGGGGAAAAAAAAAAAATTAGAACAAGAGACATATTCAACAGTCTTTGAAAATGCATATAATAAAGAATTTTGAATAAATTAAGTGGCTACATTAAAATAAGTTACCTATAACCATTTTTGTCTTTCCCAGATTTTACATGGTTTCAACAAGGGTTTTTATTTTGTTCTGGCGGGGGGGCACTGTTTATGGTCAGGAGAGAAGGCCATATAAATGCAAAGGAATCAAATGTTCACAATCCTTGCCATTTCTCATTCAAGTTAAAAGTACTAAATCTTGGGGATAATATATCTTTTATCCTAAGCAATTCTGTGGAAGTCACTAGACACTTCATTAAAATGCTTCCAGTTCATTATGATGATATTTAAGCATGTATCACATGTACGCTGTAGAGGAAAATGCCAAGACGAAAGGAAGTAAGAAAGGAACATAATAAAGTCTGAGCACAAATCATTTAGGCCAAATTATAATATCTTGTTTTCTATCAGGAAAGTTATTCAGATGGATGTAGGGGTACCTTGACTACTCTACTGAAATAATATCAGGAAACCATAAGAGAATACTTGCATCATAGCAGGTAACTACAATTTTTAGGATTGCTTGCGATTAGGAATGTATATCTTGACTCTTGCATTTGAGAACAGGTAATTTCAGACTTTTTTCTTTAATGTTGATATCATGAGTTCTTTTATGTATATTTGTTAATTTTTAACATTTCAGGACTTTTTTGTAAAAAAAAAATGCAAAAAAACAACATTTTGTGCAAAATCCCAGTGAATTTTCTGTGCATTTTTGCATGCATGCGCACTCATCCACATGCATGTGCACACACACAACACACACACACACACACACACACACCCCAAGTTGTTTAAAAAGTCCTAAATAATGAAAAGGCTTGTGTTGTTTGATGATCTTCTTGGCAGTCTGTTTAAGTGTGTCAATATCAATATATTGACAAGGATGAGAAAATTTGCAAATATGATTTGCATTACTAGTTAGGAATTGACAAGATATTGTGTTACATGGCAACACTTTGCAACATTTTTGGTTGTAATTCAGAGGAGGAAAAAAGTAAAAATTGTTGAACATCCTTGCATAGATTTTTTCCAACACTGTTCTCAGCTGTATCTTCACCCAGTCTGTACCTTCAACATCATTTTTAATTAGTGGGAGGAGTTTTCCTAATGCCTCTTTTGAGTGTTACACAGACAAATGAGAACATTGTCATGTAATTGTGCAGACAATTAGATTTGCCACACAGGCAGATCAGAGGAAAGGTACAAAGCACCCCCACTTTAAACCACCATGCAGTTAGTCATATGTATCTACATACATCCTATGCTTACCCTTAGTAGACAAGTGCTCCCACATATATCCCACAAAAATCACTCATAATTGTGTTGGGGAGAAGGGAGAAGCTGCCTTTATTCTGTTCCCCAGTACATACTTCTGTTTTATTATTTGTTTTGCTGTAATTGCACAATAGCACTGCTGTGGCAGTCACCACCATTATGTAATTGTACACTTATTGCAAAACAAATAAATAAATACATACCAGAGAACCAAAAGTGTGCAATTGAAGAGCAGAAGGAGGAGGAGGGGGAGGAGGAGGAAGAGAGGAAGAGGAAGGGGAAGAAGAAGAAGACGAAGAAGAAGAAGAAGAAGAAGAAGAGGAAGAAGAAGAAGAGGAAGATGAAGAAGATGAAGACGACGAAGACGACGAAGAAGAAGAAATGGCATGCATGCACTAGGTACCATTAACACAGGTGGCAAGGAAGGGTCAGTGAGGCAGTGTGGAAGACTGATTGCAAGAGCATGCATCACCAAAGTGATACAATATTATTGCAGAGAAGTTTGAAAGTGATTGTTTCCATAACAGTATGTTTCCATTTGCTTAAAAAATCAATTGCTGCAAGACAAGTTGAGTATATTTAGTTTGCAGAAGAGAAGGCTGAATTGTGACATGAGAGTCATCTTTATATTATCTGAAGGGATGCCATGTAGTAGATGGAGTGAGCTTGTTTGTTGCTGCTCCAGAGATAAGAACAAGAACTAATGGATTCAAATTACCAGAACGGTGATTCCACCTAAAAATAAGGAAGAACTATATGACAGTGCAATGCACTGCTTTGGATAATGGTGGATTCCCCTTCTTTGGAAGTCTTTAAATAAAGGCTGGATGGGCGTCTTTCAGAAGTGTAGGGATGGTGGACTAGATAGCCCTGGTAACCCCTTCCATCTCTAAGATTCTATAATTCTATGAACTAATACGTGGAAAAATTGTCATGTCTTGGATAACATGCACTCACAAACTTCAGTCCGAGTTTGAACAGAAGTGTTTATTTGGAGCAAAGCGAGGAACACAGTGACTTTCCTGAGAAGGTGCTGAGATTACCTCAGGTCCGATGGTTACAGACTTTATACCTTGTCATATAAATGTAGGTGCACATAACAATCATTGGTGAAAGTCATAAATGCCATATCACCCCACCAGCACTTTCCCAGGCCATTCGTTATTTACATATCTTTTATCCTGGGAGGCAGGCCAAGCTCTTTTGTCCTTATCTTTGCATTGTGCATTCCCATAACACCTTCCCACTATTTTTGCATTCCCCCTTCTGATCTCTTCTCCTTGCCCAGGTACAAAGTGACATCAGACAACACAGTGATTAACCGTTTGGTTCCTTGAGATACTTTAGAAGTTTTAAGCAGATATATGATTGCAAGTAGTAATTGGCAATTGATGTATTATGACGTACTCTGCAGCCCTGTTTAATCAAGTAAATCTGTTCTGTTACATATAGTAATACACCTCCAGCATACTTATGACAGGAGCCATGCGTCCTAACAGAAATGCAGCTAAGTTTTATGAAATTCCTCAAAGATTACAGTTCTTATGAGTTGGTCATTTGTTTGTCATTTATCCTATGTAGCAACATGAAACAGTCCACACTGAGATCTGATTCGAAGAGGTCCACTACTTATCTCTATTTTTGTATGTCATTAAAAAGGTTGCAAATGGAAAGGACTAAATTCTTCCTTTCTAAACCTTTGGTCCTCTTTTTATTTAGCCTTCACAATAATTGCTATGTCCTATTTTTTAAAATATGCTTATATGGATTGTTAAGGGTACCAAATATTTCCATTTCACTCTAGGATGGTAGGAGACGTGGTCTCTTATCTTGCCATAAGTCAACTGCTTAAAAAAAGTTTGTCTCTAAATCCATAAAAGCACTATACCTTCAGAAGGTGTTATGTGACCTTTCTCACCAAGTCATCACATGTCTCACAGGCATATCTAGGGTGGGGCAACTGGAACACAAGACCTGGGCACCAATGCCAGGGAAGCACAAAAAAGCAGAAATCCTTCTACCCTCCCACCTGGGCCTCACCCACCATTGGCCCACTGCCCCAGCTGGGGTCCTTCCTGGCCCAGTCTGGAGGCAGCAGTAGCAGCAGCCCTCCCACTGTCCCCGCCATCACCACCCCACCACTGCCTGCCGCTGCCCCACCACCATCTGTTGCTGCCCCACCCCCACCAGGGTCCTTCCTGGCCAGGGGCAGGGGGCATGGCAGCGGCAGCTGCCCTCCCCCCTGCCACGGCCATCCCCCACTGCTGCCCACCACCGCCCCACAGCTGCCCTTTCCCATCCCATACCTGCTGGAGTCCTTCATGGCCTGGTCTGGGGGGGCAGCAGTGGTGGCAGCAGCAGCCCTTTCACCCACCACTGCCCCCCACCCGCCGATGCCCCCCCACTGCCCCTGACCCCCACCGGGGTCCTTCCTGGACTGGTGTGGCAGCGGCAGCAGCACCTAGGGGCGCAACTTCCACACTTGCCCTAGGCACTGTTGAGCCTAGATGTGCCACTGGTCTCAGAACAGCAACTAAGAAATCAAGGTGAGTTCAGTTTTTACCCTAATGACAAATCTCATTCATGTTATCAACTGTCACAGTAGACTTGCTTGTAAACCCTGTTATTTTTAATTATTTCATTCACATAATATAAGAGAACTAGGTCACTGTCACCATGGTAACACTTCTAGTAGTGGCCCAGACATTGAATGAAACATCTTGTAGAAGCATATATTGTCAAGTGTAAATTTTCTACAGCTAAGCAAAACACCCTCCACCAATTCACCATGCATCTTGCAGATGATGAGTTTGGGGACATTTCAGCAACAAGAGTGAGGCAGGGGTGAGAGGTGAAAGACTCTTTGGGAGGGAATTGCCATCTTGTGGCAGTGGTGGTAGTGGCTGCTAACTTTCTGCAGCAGATTGTCAGAGCTCAGAGAGTAGTCCCTACTCAACAACCAACATTTTCCCATCACCCCAAATGTGCTAGAAACATATTATGTCATGGGACTGAATCATTCAGGGCGCAGAAGTCATGGCTGCTGGCATGTAGCTCTGTTTCCACTGTGAGGAACCAAAATAAATGTAAGGAAAGAAGTTACCACAGCTCAGAATTGGTTGGTAGAGGTATATCTTAGTAAACAAAGTAAACAAACTCATGGGCTTTGCTTCTTTAAGAGGAAATCTGATTCCAGACACAAAAAATAATGTGAAAAAAATGGAGATAGGTTCCTATATCACACATACACACTCACAAAAAGAGGAGTAACTCAATATGTTTCAGAAAACTTTTTATTCAAAACTAGGAATATGCACATGTGAAATGACACAACCAGGTCACGGAAGTGTCACATTTTTTGAAAAATGAACTTTCTAGAATCACTTGAAAGCTTCTTTCACAATATATCCAGGGATTACTTTTTGACTCCCCAGACTCTGCTTTTCTTCTGGTTTCCATTTTGGTGACTCGATCTATAGATTATACTTTAAAAAAAAAAACTTGCTGGGAATAGCTCATGGAGCAGACTAATCTTCTTTCTCATTTTCTCTTTGCTTTGCTGCTCCTGCATGCCCAGAAAGGGATTCTAGAGTTAGTTGCTCTTCACCTTGTCTGTTGTAGCAGTCTCACACAACTCCAGTAGGATTGGCTAGAGCTAGTCCCCAGCTTTGTTTGCTACACCTTGTTTCCTTCAGACAAACTGCTGCAATCCAACACCAAAAGTTTGTGTTCTTCACCATCCTCCCAGTGCTTCTGCTGCTACAAAAAATGTACAGCTAGACAGAGGACAAAAAGGAAAGAGGGATGGGCAGTTAGACAAAGACTTTGTAAAAAAGAGCTTCTTTGTCAGAGGTCTCCCTGTATCTCTTCTGAGACTTCCCGCAACTTGTATGTCTCCCTCCCTTGAAGTTCCCCTTCTAGCTTTGGGTGCCCTTCATGTACACAGACATATTCAGTTTCAAGTCAATAGATCAGGATCAAAACTTGGGGTATGGTCCTGGCATTTGCACTCTGGCTGTTGTAACGTTAGCTGTTTCACTTTCATTTTAACTCTTGCTTTTTCTGTTTTGATGACCAACTTTATCCATATGAAAAATACACAGATTGTTACTAGATGCAGCATATGTGGAAAAAAATCAGCATCCCTGGGTGCTGCAATGCACTCTGTGAACTCAGCACTTGGAGGCACAGTGTTCCCATTCGTAATGGCTCTATGTCCAATAGAAGAGAAGCACTTCAAGATATCTTCGATCTGGGCAATAGCCATACCTCTGGTGACCTGATTCATGAAGGGTCAGTTGTCAAGTTTCTATCTTCACATTCTCATTCTGGATTCATTTTCTAGGTCATGCTAGTGTAGGATGAGAAGTTGGGAGAGTGGAATGGAATGTTGGGAATTGGATTTATATAAATAGTTCTCTATAACCCATTCCATTCCAAGGGCTCAGCATGGGTAGAAACACTAAAACCGCAATCATCAAAACAAATAACAGAGTGAAAATAGAACATCGAATTAGAACTACCCCCATCCTGCTTAATTTTCATCATCAAAACAAATCTTTGTTGGGAAGAGATTCCCTAAGAGGTAGAGGGGACTGGGGAAAATGTCTGGAAAAATACAGCGTGTTTATTTCTGGATAGAGGGTAAAAATTGCTGGCTTGGATTCTTTTTTTTTTCCTCTCTCCCTATATTCTTCCTTTGACTATTATTTTGTATTCACCTAAGAGAATAAGTGAACAAGAACATTAGTCTGAATATTATCTACCCCCTAGATTAGGAGATGGGCATTGCAACATTTCATGGCATGGGTATACAAAGCCAATGGTAATTTTGTGTTGGGCCTGGTCTGCAAATTATGGCCATTTCCATATTACACTTTTATAGTGCAGTCATTCCACTTTCAACTCCCTAAACTGCAAACCCCAGAATTCCATAGGATGTTGAAAGTGGAATAATTGCACTATAAGAGTATAGTGCGGAAATGGCCTATAACATGAAGATATCATTCATATTTCACTGGGGATATATCCTTAGCATTAGAACTATTAGCTTCCCAGCAAAACAGAGTAAACGTCTTTCTGTATTGCCAAATCTTTTGATTGACTTATCCTATAAAAACTAACATATGACAAGCACTAAGCATGTAGTTATTTGCTTACTGTATAATAAAGCCTACAAGATTCAGTTATGCAAAATAATAATAGTAAAAAACAATCAAACTATTGCTAAATAAGACAGTTTTTTCCCGTTTCTCCTGCCTACCCACCTTTTACATCTGCTTCAAAACTCTCAATTGTCTTCAATTAAGAATACCATAAAATGGTTTTTGTTACTATTTCATGGAAAGAATCTCAAATTCCCAGAGAGGCTGTAAGTTTTCAATGTTCTCCTCTTCTTCTTCCTGCTCCTCTTCTTTTTCTTCTATGGAGTAGTCATAACTATTTTCCTGGTGAGTCTGCCTGTCACCGTCAAAGACCTTCCCCACATATCAAAGCATTTTATCTACCTAAAACATCAACCTATTCACTGGAAATACAGCTGCAGCACTGTTCCCCTCACCCCTCCCAGTGTCAGTTTTCATGCATTGGTGAGTAAAACAAAGAACTGCTTGCAAAAGTGAAAATCTACTACCATCACACAACTGTGTAACAAATTAATGAAATATTTAAAGCAGTTGCACAATACCGAGAGTGAAAATCCAATAATAAAACTAAACAAAAAATAAACCAGATCTCCTGAGGCCAGCCTCCTAGAGTTTGGGAAAAATATAACACGATGGCAGCGCCAAATGCAAAACACTCCATGTATCTTGATGCGATAAAGAGAACATGAGTTTCATGCTGAAAGTCTGAAAGTTGGTCTAAAATGTTGCAAGCTACCAGTCCACATAATGATATAGCCTTTAATGACACTTTGCTGCCTGAAACCAAGGACAAGGTAAAGTCCTGTACCTATTCAATATATTTAAGCTGAGCAGCATGGCAGCTGAATCCAGCTTCACACTAGTGATAGGACAGTCTCTTCCACTTCTCCTGAGAATAGCAGCTTCGTGGTACACATAGCTCTGTCCTCCAACATATTGCCTCCACTCACCATCTCCCAATATGTGCCTCCTCAAACAGCAGCCTCACTTCACCTGCTATAACATGATTTTCCCCTATTGCATCTTCAGTGCTTTCAGTAGTCCATGAACACCATCTTTTACATACTACATTTTAATGCCATATTACTGCTCACTAGGACTTCAATTTGCTACTTTCACCAGGTCTGCTTTTAAATTTTTTTTAATCTTTGATTATACTTAAAATGTGTTTTAAATTGTTTTTACTGTCTCTTTTTTAATAGAATTATCTGTTTAATTGTGTCTTAACTTTTGCAAGTTAACTTTTGAGATTTTAGCTGGACATTTTTAAGATGTTGTAAACTGCTTTGATTCTCTTGCCAGAAGAAAGGTGGGATAGACATTAAATAAATAAGCAAAGTAAAGATTGACTTTTCCTTTCTTTTTTCCCCCCAGTTTTTGGTCAAAATTCATTGGAACAGATTCACCCAAACCACTCTAGTAATATAGGATATAGGACTCAGTCAGTCCATTGATCTTATGTTCCCAATTCTGACTAAGAGTGGCTTTTCATGATCTTACAAGAGTCTTTTCAAGTCACACCTGGAGACTTGGTCTTACCTGGTGGTCCCCATCCAGGTACTAATTGGTTCTGACACTGCTTAGTTTCTCAAATCAGACAAGACCAGATGAGTTTCTAGGAAGCTGGCAATAGGGTTAGGGAGTTGCCATAAGTTGGAAATGGCTCTATGGCACACAACAACAAACAGCTTCATCTTTGCAATGTGTTAACATCAAGACACACACATAAAAGGATAACAAATGGGAAACCCATGACCAGAGCTTTTGGTGTATTGTAAAAATTCACTATGTGGTTTCTCTCAAGTGATAGGTTGCCAGAACAGTGCTTCTTCTTTTTCTGACCTTCTTTTTTCATTTTCTTTGGGTACGTAAACAAAACACAAAACCAAGTTTACTGGAAGTACCTAGTTTTGCATTCTACAAATGTGGCACACAATAGGCACAAAATCTGACTTGAGAATTTTGACTTTATAATATAGAAGACTAGTGCTTCTCACTTATTTTCATTTGTGGAGAAATCCCCACTTGAACCACGAAGATCTTGTTGCCTCTCAAAGCAAATATCAACTTCTGAAGCAGGAATTATTTTTTTAAAGAAGGAATGGAAGGAGTTAAATCAGTCTCTGTTTCTTTAACGGGCTTATTAATAGCTGCATGGGGAGGGGGCATTCAGCTGTTGTATTTCATTCTCGTATGCATAAATGAATAATTCCAAATGTTTGTCTCCCTAATGGATGAGAAGACCAGAATTTTTGTGCATTTTTCTTTTCACAGTTTGCAAAAATCATTTGTACAACTTCCTCTCTTTTCCCCTTTGCTCATTGTGAACAATAAAATTTGCAATCATTGTCCCTGTTCATGATAACAGTGTGGGGAACTTTTCCCTCTTTTCTATATTAAAAAATATGCAGGCACCACCAGTGTACCTCTTCATTTTCCTCAGTCAGGGCAAAAAGTAGCTAGGAGAGCACAGTGAGCGACATTCAAAAGATGACAGCAAGAAAGAGTTCTTTGTCCTATACTCCTTATCTTAACCATCCTCCATCTATATGGCTGCTATTTGTTCATTATTTTTTTTAAAGAGAGATGTATTCAAACATCTGGACCCTGAATTTCCACACAGTTTTATTTTGGGTGATTTACACAAAAGTGCAGCAGACTCTGATCATCTGTTTAGAAAATGATGGCCAGAAATGCAGTTTCTTACAGCATTAGGGGGGAAAAAGTCTTCACTTGCTGTGTCATATGAAAGCTCTTGAACATAGGATTCCAGCATTCAGAATCAGAGCTTCATAACATGCAACAAATGAATAAAAGAAACACATACGAAAAAATCAAGCAGCTGTCAAGATTCATTTTATTTCAGAGGGATATTCTTAAGGATGGGCTTGAAATACTTGGGATCTTAAATGATTGACTTTGATCTGAATGGCAATGCACGGGTGATGAGAAGCAGAATGTTCATTCATTTTTCGTTGCTCACTTCCACACAGCAAAGAAAATATTATGGATGTCTCTACTGGAAGCAAAGACTTAACTGTATGCAACATTTACTTCTTAAGCACAGGAACACATGTGCAGTAGTTGTAGGATTTAAAAGAATGATTTCCTTCTACTTTTACACGTTGTACACCAGCCTTACTCGGTCTGATGCCCTCCAGATGTGTTTGGCTAGAGCTTCTTGCCAGAGCTGGGAAACATTGCTTTTTGAAACTACAGTTCCCAGAATACCCCAGCCAGTATGGCTAGGGTTGTGTTGACACTGTTGACTGGAGCCTTTGGAATAAAGTTAACTTTTCTAAGCTCTACTTCTTACATCCTCAGACTCTGGACTTTCATACACAGAGCACTTAGGTTCATTCTGTATACATTCCTTCCACTAACAGGCAAGGACACTTTTTTTTCCCTGCAAAGCCTTTGGCTGGTCTGTTGTTGAAGGAGATCCAGTGGGTTGGGTGCTGGTTACATCTAATGTTGTGTTTTTAATTGTGGTTTTTATTTGTCTTTAATGTTGTGTTTTAATCAAGATGTTTTTCATCAAGTATTTTAGAGCAGAAAATTAAGAGTAAACATTAGATTAAGAAAGATTTTTTAAAAAAATCTACCTTCCACAGTCACAATTGCCAATGATTATGCTGGGTGGGAATGATGGGATTTTTAATCCAACACTTCTATAGAGTGTTAGGTTGAGAAAGGCTTTTATACAATGAAAGCTTAGTCATGGCTTTAGATCTGATTGAGACCAAATATATGTGTTGCTTATGTGTCAGGACTGTGGTAGAGGCATAGGAAAAATAAATTTTTATAAACACACAATTGGCCACAGGCATATCTTGTTGACCAGCAAATTGACTTTTTAAATAAATGATGTTTATTGTTGGTCAATGAAAAATGAGGATGAATGGAAGCATGAACTGTACAATAAAATGATAAACTAAAATCCTCACACTACAGCAGCTGAGATGCAGACAAAACAGGAGGACAGTCTTACCAATATAAACCAACTTAAAATACCTGGAGCTGAAAAGTCTTAAGATGATATTAAAGTTTCAATGCCAGGCAATCTCTGTTAAGATTGGGATACTGCATAATCTGAGTGCCACCACAGAGAAGACTCTCCCCTTACTGTCACATAAAATATTTCCCCTGATGAGGGTACTTGGAGAACAGCTTCTCCTAGAAACACCAAGACACAGGCAAGCTGATATAGGGAACAGTGTAGTGGTATGAGGATTGGAGTATGACTCTGGGGACCAGGGTCTGAATCCCCACTCAGCCATGGAAATCCATTGGGTGACCTTAGGCAAGTCATACTTTCTCAGCCTAAGAAGGCAAAGACACCCTCCCCTGAATAAATCTTGCCAAGAAAACCCCATGATAGCTTTGCCTTAGGATCACCATAGGTTGGAAATGACTCAAAGGAAACAATAACAATTCCTTCAGGTGTATATATCGATTTTGGAGAAGTATGGGCACTGTGCTTCAAAAGTTTTATTTTTAACCTACAGCTCCCATCACCCTTAGGCAGGATAGTCAATAGGGAGGAATTATGGGTACTGCAGTCCAGAAATATATGCTGGGGGCACAGTTGGCCATGTCTGATTTTAGGGTAAGCTCCAGCCCTTTGAACTGAACTCAGAAATGCATGATTCCCCCTGGCTACAGCGGCAGAAATTCTGTGGCTTCATTTCGGACTATCTGAAATTCTCAGATCATCTTCAAGATAAAAATATTTATTCATTAAAATAAGTTTTAGTTCTTTGATTTTCAGCTGTATACTTTCCTCTTCCTTTACTCAATATAAATGTGGTTTTGATTTGTGCTTTAAAAAAATCCCTCTTTCTAACACTGAATGTTGCATTTTCTAAGAATTGTCTTGCTAGATTTGCCCATTTGGCTGACAGCTGTCAATCAATATGTCTCACAGCTACCCTACCGTGTCAACCATCAGCTAAACCACACTTTCCCAGGAACGTCTTAGAATGGCATCTTGGTCCTGTTTTCAGATAAACAGATCCAATTTCTCAACAAACAGACTGCTACAGTCCTTTTGATAACAATGTAATAATTCAAAACAAATGATTCCAGGCTTTGATGATAGCACTTTTATGGGTCATGGAGAAATCCTCCCACCAACATCTGTTTGATTTTATCTACTTGAACTTTATCCTCCAGTTGAAGATTTATAAGCTGAAATCATCCCAGCCTATTAAAGTCAGACTGAAGTTAAAGCACCAACAAAGAGAATGAAAGTGCATTTCACAGGCATCTACATTTGGAAGGCCTGTTTGCAGAAAAGATAGCAGAAGTTTTGAGAGACATATGCTTAACTGCACTGGAAATCCTGCATTCTACACAAATCCAAGCAAGTCAGGGAGATTAAGCATTCCATTGCTTTACAGTTGGAGCAAGCTATTTACTCCTTCCTCAGAAAGGCACTGCAAAAAAATACAGATGTTGTTTACATTCAAAGCCTGTTTTCTTAACAAAACCCATGGTGGGTGATGAAAAT
Source organism: Cyclura pinguis (assembly GCA_030412105.1). Classification (NCBI taxonomy): domain Eukaryota; kingdom Metazoa; phylum Chordata; class Lepidosauria; order Squamata; family Iguanidae; genus Cyclura; species Cyclura pinguis. The sequence goes on from CM059603.1 coordinate 186,380,723, forward strand.
TCACTCCAGATTTGCATTTTCCCTTGCTTTTCCCTTAAAATTTTCTCATATGCTACAAATAAGGAGCATAAGAATAGGTTTATTAGAATCACTTGGTATTTATTAGCAGATCATACAGACTGGCTGAGCTGTTTTCACTGGCATGTGGAATTTTTTTTTCTTCTGAAAACACAAAGCAACAAAACATACCAATTCTTGAAAATCCTCTTTTTTAAAAAAATTATCCTCCATTCAGACAAAAATTGTCTGTCAAGTATATTGCAAAATTCCAAGTAATTTGTCTCTCTTGCTCCAAGTTTCTGTTTGAGAAGGAGGTCTCCAGAGGAGCTGATTGAGTCCTGTAGAGCTTCCAGAGTGTGCAGCCAGTTCCAGATATGTTATGAGAAGCATTTGGAAGAGAAGCAAAGGGCCAATTTGGCAACTTTTTTCTAGAAAATACACATGCAATACACCCCAGAATAATGGAAGTTATAGAAGTACTTATGCTTTTGTCTGTAAATGTTTTCACACACATTTACCCGCCCCCCCAAAAAAATTTATTCCCGCAAAGCTATAACATTTCTTATTTCAGAGAAATCTACAATAAATGCAAAAGTTTAAAATAGTATATGATATATGTGGTTTCCCAGAAGTAGCATCTTAAGCTTCCCCTCCCTTTCTTTCTTCATGAATACACACTCTATACATGACTGTCAGACCCTTTTTGTATGAAACAACTCAAACTACTTTACACATGCTAAAGTTATTTTACTACTGTAGGAAGAGATGACCCTGGAGATTAGGAGATGCCCTTATCACTGCTAATGTACACAATGCAACTGGAAATCATGCAAGCTAGCACAGTTCAGAGTAAAGTGGCCTGAGAGAACATTTCTTTGCCCCTCTGAAGCCACAAACACCCACATCATAAAAGGCATTTAAACTTACAGAATTAAGTTAATTAAACAAAACACCGATTAAAGCAAAAACCAAACATACAGGGGAAAAAAAAACAGAACTAAGACAGTATGTTTGATAATACCAAATGAGCAGTAACCAGCCTTTTATTTTTTTTTTTTTAAAAAAGAAAAGATATAAGCCCAAAGATGTAACTTCATGGTCCTTGAGAGAAGTCTCAAGTTTTTAAGGAAGAAATTAAAGCAATGATTTTGAGCTTTCATAGGGCCCTGGCTCGAAAACAACATACTGCTATGTATTTTTGCCTAAATATAAAATACTAAGGGCCATTTCTGCACTAGACTGTTATAGTGCTATTATTCTACTTCAGCATCCTATGGACTCCTGGGGCTTGCAGTTTAGGGAGGGGCCTTTGAGTTTAGGCCCCTCCCTAAATTGCAAACCCCAGAATTCCATAGGATGTTGAAAGTGGAATAATAGCACTGTAACAGTCCAGTGCAGAAATGGCCAACGTCAAGAGAACAGGTTCCTTCTCTTCGAAGTCACCTGAAAGTAAACTAAAAGATCAAAAATTTGAAACTCATCCTTAGGTGATACACTGGAACAGCTATGAGGGTGTTTAATTTGCAGGGAAAAACCATTTGGACTCGATGTGATAGACACATACCCTGCTTTGCAGTGACCAGTCTCCTATTTAATTATCTTCTGTTTAAGAACATCTTCTGTTTGATGAGTTCTTCTGTTCAAGCCTGATTTAAAGAGAAAGAATGATAACAAAGAAGAATAGGAGCCTTAAGAGATCCAATATGCTGTAACAGTTTGAGTGTTGGACTATTACTCTTGAGACCAGGTTTAAATCTCTGCTTAGCTATGGAAACTCACTGGGTTACCTTGGGCAAGTCACACTTTCTCAGTCTCAAAAGGCAAAGGCAAATCCCCTCTGAACAAATCTTGCCAAGAAAACCCTGTTATAGGTTCACCATAGGTCCACCACAAGTTGGAAACAACTTGAAGGTACACAACAAAGGAGTCTTAAAGTTGCCTAGTAAAAACTACCAGCTAGGCAACAGCTTAGAGCAGTGGTTTTTAACCTTTTCTTTACCAGCACCCTCCTTGTTGCAGATCCCCGATACTTGACTCAAGATTCAAAAGCCTAAAGTGCATCAAATATTTATTTAAAATTGCTCAGCAAGGGTCTTCAAATTGGGAGAGGAGGGAGAAATAAGTAAATGCACAACCTCAGAGAGTTTGGTGGAGAAGAGAAGACTTGAACAGCAATGTGCAGGCCCAACCAGCCACCTTGCCTTGGCTGACATGTAGCCACTCTTCTGTCACTCAGCTGCTCAGCCTTCCTCCTCTCCTCTTTCCCTCATCTGTCTTAGTGTCCTCCCCTCCAGATGAAGAAGGCAAAAAGGCAGGGGGGGATGGAAGCATTTCTGACAGCAGACACAATGAAGCCAGCAGCATGGCTAGGGGAAAGGAGTATGCACAATTTTGAGGGTCACCAAAAACCTACATGCAAGAGAAGAACAAGAAAGAAGGCTTGCCTGGTTGGACATGGTGCCAGGGATGTTTTTATTTAAAAAATGAAACCCACTGCCCCCTCCTTTCCCCCCCCCCTAGCTTTCATATGGCCCCAATGTGCTAGGGGATGATCACAGTGACTGCTCCAAAAGTGAGTGGCCACAGTTTAATTCTCCCTGGCCTAATTTTATCCCCAAGTCAGAGCTATGTCACCAACCTGCTTTCCAGAGCAGATCAGGACAAGGGGAGGAAGGAGGGGGAAGAAAGGCAGACTCAAGCAAAGGAAGGGTTAGTCATTGCCAGACCTTTTCTGCACCCCCTCCTACTGCAAGCTCAGGCTCAGATCTCTCCCCCTGGATCTCTTCCCTGGGCACCAATTTAAAGCTACAGTCTACATGGACTGGATGGTTTTCACAAATCACTGAGGCTGCTCTGGCACCTCAGACTCTGCCCTCCATTGGCAAGCAGCGATGATGTGAAAAGGCTGGCTGCTTGTCCAAATGCCACCAGGAAAGACCCAGAGATGGAGACCACATGCAGAGGGAGAGATCTGTGCCCAAGCTTGCAGTGGGAGGGGGTGCAGAAAAGGCCTAGTGATGGCTTGCCCTTCCTTTGCAGCCCTGGCTTGAGGGGAGAAGTAGGCCAGGGAGAATTTGGGAGACTGAGATGAGGGGAGGGAGGTAAGGAGGGGGGAGGAAGGAAGGAAGGAAGGAAGGAAGCAAGCAAGCAAGCAAGCAAGCAAGCAAGCAAGCAAGGAAGCAAGCAAGCAAGGAAGGAAGGCTTAGGACGGACCTAGATAGTCATTCAGCATATATCAACCTTGGGCCTTTCTGCACTGCACTGTTATAGTACTATTATTCCACTTTCAACATCCTGTGGAATTCTGGGCTTTGCATTTACTGAGGCCAAAGAGGTCTCTGGCTGAGAATTCTAAATGCCCCTCCCTAAAAAGATGTTGAAAGTGGAATAGCAGCACTATAACAGTGTAGTTCAGAAAGGCCCTATGTATGTTTTACCACCCCCTTCGGCCATTTCTGCACAGGGCAAGGGAATCGCCCCGTGCCGGTACTTACCGGACTTCTTGGCTTCCCAGTCAGGTCCGCGGTGCTCCGGAGCAGTGCGTGCTCGTCGCTCCGCACTGCTCTGGGGACGAAAATGGCGGCTTCCAGTTGGTTGAGGGTCTCGACCAACCGCTGAAGCGCGCCAGCCTAAAGCCCGCCCCTGGCAGATCGCAGGCTCGCACTGATGCGAGCCTGCAAATCTGCATCAGAGCGTGGGAACGGAGTGGCGCGCTCTGTGCTTTTGAAAGACCTGTTTTAAGCAGTCTTTCAAAAGCACACTGGGCGACCACTTCGGGTAGTTCGGTAGCGGGCTGAGGTGCGGAACTACAGTAAGTAGGTCCGACTCAGTCCACTCCCAGGTGCAGACGTCCTTCCTGGAAGATGCTCTGCACCGTTCCTTTAAGCCTGTGTGGAAATGGCCTTTGTCGTCCTCACCATTAAGTTTCTTTTTTTAAAAAAATCTAGTTTTGAACCTTGTCCCTCCACCCAATGTTCATTAAGTTTTTCCCTCTTCTTATTTACCTATCCATCTTTAGCTGGTATCAGGAGTTTCTCTTAAAGTTGCCATGTTTAGTTCTCCAAACCCAATCATCTTTGCACTTGCAACTTATTTCAAATGTTCTGAAAATATCAACTAGCAAACATGCACAGAGCTAGTTTCCCACCCAAAAGCACTTGTTTTAAACTCATTTTATAAGCACAAAATAGAACAACCCGGGTTCTTAGAATGCTTTCATGTCATCCAGGGGTGCACAAACTGCACCTCAAAATGTTTTGTGTATCTATGACCCCTTTTCTTTGACATTTTCTAACCACTTTTTCTCCTCATAGACCTTCTGTGCCTTTAAGAGGTACAGGTAATAGAGATGTTCAACAGACAGTTTTCCCAGTTTTCCTAGAAATGAGTATTCTGTAATATTTTGGATTTGTTTTGAATCAGAAACAGGCAAGATTTACTAGGTAGGTGGTTTACACATAGGACTGAAATTTCTCCTGTTACAGCCATGTGAAAAGCCTGATTGTTTAAGTAGGATCCCACCCCTCATGATCTTCTCAAATCCAGCTACAAGAATGTTAATCAAAACTCAAGGCTTCCTGCTTTTGAGGAGTTCCTAACTCTTGAGAAGCCCTCTGACTTCTGATGAGCCTGTTATCTGACATCTAGTGACTCTACATGATGCTGTGGGGTACATACACATTTCAGTTAATCAAAGTTAATTAAAATAAGCCTAAGATGCACACCTTCCACTTTTCTATGCCACGTTTCAGGTGATTCGGTTCAAAAGTTTTAGAGCTATGGTGGAGGAAACGGACAGAAAAACAGACAGACACACGCGCACACACATACACATACTTTAAGTATGATAAATCGCTATATTTAAATTCATGCCAATTTGTGCTCTCTTTTTGCTTCTCAGCAATGTATTTCCTCATTTTTGGCAATGTGCTGCGGGCTTCTCATGTTCTGGCAGAGCGTGCTTACAATGACTGCAAGAAGCTTCCTACCCCATTTCATTTTGAAATGCTCAAGAGCTGCTGGCTTTGGTGGTACAGCCACAGTAATGACATTAAGGTTCTGGCCACAAGCAGAAGTGATAGCGGAGGGGAGTAAAGTCACAGACATAACACTGATGCTGTCATAATGTGGAGACCATTGGCAGAAACTGTGATCTGCATTTTTTAAAAAAAAATAAGGAAGGGGAGAACTTTAACCCCTTCTCCAAAGCCATGAAGAGAGATTCATGCTGCCCCCTTCTTCCTATTTTGGGAACTGTCTGAATCTTGTAAATCCATAAATCATAAGAAATTATCGAAACTCTTCCACACCATCATACAGGATATGCGCTACAAAGTTATATCAGTTTATACTTCTTGAGTTGTTATGGCTCTATCCTAAAGAATTCACTCCTCCGAAGTATAAAACAGGTACTCTGAGTGCCCGTCTGTGCTATACAATTAAACTGATTTAACTCTTTGTCTCTTTCTTCTCATGCTATCTAGGTAGCATAATCCAGAGGAGAACAGAAAATTTAAAGTACCTCCGTAGCTAAAAATCTCAATATCTTGCATGATGGAACTGTGACACTTAATGTGGTACGAAACTAAAATAACTGTATAGGGCAAAGTTGTATGTGGTTTTATTTTTTGCCGAGTATGCTCCAATACTGATCCTTAACTAATTGTATTCAGGCTTGTTACTTGTGGCTTTGCCCAAACTGCTACACTCAGTCAAGGGTGATGCGGTTGCTAGGCAACCACTTAAATTGCCAGGATTGAATGGCCAGATACTTACTAATCTGAACTAGGTTTTCTGATTATGAAAATAGTTAGGTTTTTCCTCCTGCAACTGAGAGGTTCCCATGGTCAAAATACTGTCTACTGCATCATGTTCTTTGCAGTTTTCAAATAGGGTCCCTCCAATCCCTATCAAGGCTATTCACGAGGAAATAGGAAGCATACAAAACATGATATGATATAGAGATGATAATTATTAAAATAAGAAAACTTTATTTTCTTTAATTAATCTTAACTAATCAGTGGCTTAATTTCCAAACCATATCATAAAGCTTGAAAAAAAGTTTTTTTTAAAAAAAAATTAAATAAATAAAACACTAAAAATGTCCTGGCCAACACAGTCACTACGATGTGTGGGAGATTCTTCAAGTAGTCCAGAGATAACATTTCCAAATTCTGGGTGGAATACATTAGAAATGTTCTTCACTGGGTAGCAAAAATTAAATTTCTGCTCACCTCTGGGAACCATATTCATAGACTCCTCAGCAATGGTCAAACTGTTCCTTGGCATCTTTGAATGGCCATCTTTGAATGCTGTTTGGGAATTCTGGGAGTTATAGTTCAAAGTTACTTTTCCAAGTTCTGCCACAGAGATATACAAAACCCAAACTTAAGCCACTTTTTTTAAAAAAAAAAAATAATAATGTTGCTTTCATTCTAACACAGCAAAGATTATTAACTCAAATAGTCAAGTCCACTTTTGAGTAAATTAGGTGAACTACACAGATTTCAATCATGGAACATAGCAAATTTGCTAATGTTTCTTAAGCTAGGATTTGGACTTCTTTTCAAGCAGAAAAGTGTCTTAGGCCACACCAGAATGAAATACATTTCAGTGATCTTGATTAAATTTATCCACATTTATGTTAAAAAAAAATCTAGCTCTATCTGATCAATTTTTTTAAAAAAAGGGGATATGATATATCTTGGATCAACACATCATGTTGCATACCCTCCCTCTGGCTTTTTAATAGTCTCCAACATTTGTCAGATGACTATGGTATTGCAAGAGTAGTGTATCCTCCAACACTTCACAGATGAAAATTGAGGCCATTTCCACACCTTACTGGTTCCTGCCAACATCCCATTGCAGCCTGGCAGCACCTCTGCTGGGAAGGGAGCATGATGGGAATGCTCCCTTCCATCTCCAGCAGGCTACCTGCAGAAGGGAGTGCAAGGGACATGCCTCTTCCTTCCACAGTACTTCTGGGCTCTTTCCCATGTTGCGCTAGAGCAGGAAGCACCTCCATTGCGCTTCTACCTCTTCTGCATGGCCACAGCAGCATTGTGCAATCAGAGGCCATTTGACAGAGCTTTTCTGTCAGTGATATGCCCTGCGATCGCACCAACTAGGGACACAAGAAGGGTGAGACTACAATCATGCAAAAGTGTTGTTGTGGTCCTGCTCCTCTCGCATCCCCGTACTGAGAGGGTGCTGTCCTGAGGAAATGGCTTGAGACACATATGTGATCAAGCAGTATCAGAGTCTTAGTAGGGTGTCAAAAGTTATTTATGAAGAAAAATGCACAAGCCAGGAAAAGCTGCAGCACTTTGCTTTTGCCTGTATCTGCAAGTAAGGACATAAATGTACCCTCTCCTCTCCTCTCCTCTCCTCTCCTCTCCTCTCCTCTCCTCTCCCTGAGTTAATGGAGTACAAACTGTGTTTGCACTTTGAACTGTTGGCAGTAATGGAAGTAAGCTAGGACAAAGAGCGAAAGTGGGAGGAGAAGAGAAAAAATTTAAAAGCAGTTGAAAAAGAGGGACTACAAAGGATTAAGGACTGTCCAACAAATTTCAGAAAATTTTAACATGAACATTTTTTGGTGTGTGTCTCAAATATGTGAACATCAAGCTTCCAATGCCACTACCAGGACTTCATTCGTCATCCCTGACCTTGGCCAAATGTATACATGCTGCTGTGATTCACTATAGCAGTAAGTGCAGTTAAAAGTTCAGTACTGGTACAACACATTTTGTTGTCTGAAGTGTGAATAAAACTGCCTGCCAACCTCCCCTAGGACTGATGCTAAAAAAATGTATTTTGGTAATATTCAGATATGAATTCTTATCTTCATGTCTTCCTCTGCCTCTCTCCCTTGAAGTTTTCCTCCTTATTCCCAATGCAGGAATGCTGTTTGCCAATATGATCACGTATGCTGATTTCCAATATGATCAGATTGCAGAAACTGTACAGTATGTGAATTTCCAATATGATCAAATTCCATTCAACACTACTATCAGATAATCTGAAACCTCAGGTTCTAGTCCTAGGCCTATGAGAATAAAGATCTATGACATTAGAATACTTACTCAAAATGTTCACAGGAATACACACATGAGACAATACGTTTTCTGGAAAAAAAAGTGTTAAATAGGAATCTGTTTTTGTTTTTGTATTTACTAAAAGGCCAAAGACATAGCATATAGGAATTAGAAAACACTACCAAAATCATAGGGAAGAGAACTGCTGTTTTGAAATAATTACTGTTGTAATCATGCTTCCTCACGCATTGAGGATTTGCTTTAAATCTGATATGACAGAGCAGCCTAATACTGTATCGAAATGAAATACACGCATAGGCAGAAAAACGAAGACACACACTCCTTTGGAATACTACATATGACATTCTCTGTATCATTATAATCAAATTCTATTCTTAAAAAAAAAGCAGTTTTTTTCTTAAAAAAAATTATAACTGGGATAGAAAATCACTAGGATCCCATTTGCAAGCTGACACTGTTGTAATGTTGTAAGACAGTACACTTATACCCAAAGTGTATGAATATGGAGCAAAGAATAATTTTTTAAGATATCTTAATTTAATTAATCTGGAATAACTACCACCCAGCTATATTTAAAACCAGCGAGTATTAAAATCCCTATTTAAGTATGAACTGCAAACGATGGGAAATGACTCGAAGCTTTACAGTGAAATCTTGTGCATGTCTACTCATAAGTAAGCCTCATTGACTTCTGTTGGGACTTACTCTTGAGTTAGTGCATTAAAAAAAATTACTGCTGGAATCTTTCTAACTATAGTGGTAAGAAACAAAGCAGATTGCTCAAAGTAGACCAAAGAAATAACCAGTCCAATTGTAGTGACTAGCTGCAATTTTTTTTTAAAGTATTTTTTAATTGTAAGCAGGCACTTGCAACATCACCAGAGACAAGCCTGACTCCGGCAGCAGCTCTCACTACTTGGTAAAGCGTATGGTTGCTGGTTGAGTGCATTTACAGGATTCTGGCTATGTTCCTTGGGCAAAAACAGGAGACGGAGTCAAAAATCAAACCTAGGTAAAGCCATTTAGGTCACCCTGATTCCAAGAGAGGGAAAAAAATCAGCATATGTTAATATTCCTTAGTTGGAATTGTGTATATGCATGTGTGCACATGTACATTCAGATTACCTGACAACTTATGGCAACCCCACAAATTTCATAGGTTTTTCTTAGGGAAGGAATACTCAAAAGTGGTTCTTCAATTCCTTCCTCTGAAACAGAGCCACCGGCACCTGGCATTCCTTGGTGGTCTCCCATCCTAGTACTAGCCAGGGCTGACCCTGTTCAGCTTCTAAGATCAGACAGGATCTAGTGCCTTTAGAGTATTTAGGCCCTGTCAATTGGAATTAGTGGGCCTTAATGTTTAAATTTGTCCAAATCATGTTGATTCACCATTTCATACTGCAAAATGATCAGCTTCCCAGTTATTTATTATGTATTTACTTATTTAAAGTATTCTTGTATTGCCTTCCAACCCACAACCCAAGGCAATGAACAAATGAAAACTTATTAAAACAGTATAAAGATGAAAAGATTTTAAAAGTACATTAGAATACTCTCTCAAAACTCCTAAAAGCAGTCTAAAAAGAATCCTAGGATCCAGTTTTGAAACAGTTAAAAACAGCACTTTCAGACACTGAAAGCCATACACAACAGTACTGTTTAGGCTGCCTACTGGAAGCTTAAAAGAGATGGGGCCAGCCAAACTTCGTTGGGTAGGGAGTCTCACAGTTGGGGCATTAATACAAAGAAATGCCTGTTATGTATACCCACCAGCCTAACTTCACAAAGTGTTGGGACAAGCCTCCTCTGAAGAGCTCAGATTTGGGGCAGGTGCTTATAGTGGGAACTGGTCTTTCAGATATCGTGGTCCCAAGTAATTTAAAACTTTGTAGGACAACACCAGCACCTTGAATTGAGCTTGGAAGCAAATTGGAAGTCTGTGAATTCTTTCAGGACTGGTCTCCAAAATGCACACCTGACACCAGCCTGGGTGCTGCATTTTGTACTAGCTGCAGCTCCCAAACACTTTTTAAAGGTAGCCTCAAGGACACCACATTGCTGTAGTCTAAGCGAGAGGTAACTAAGGCATGAACAACTATGACCAAATCTGCCTTCCCCAAGAAAGAGTGCCCAAAGCTAGGCAAACGTGCTCCTGGGCACTGCGGCAACCTGGTTTTCCAGAAACAGTACTGGGTCCAAGAGCACCTCCAAGCTACAAACTTTATCTTTCAGAGGGAGAGCAGTCAATCCACAACAGGCTATGATCCCATTCCTAGGATTGTTATCCTATCAACCAGCAGCACTTACAATTTATCTGGATTAAGCCTCAGTCTATTCACCTTCATCAAGTCCTTTACTGCATCCAGACAGTGCTACCACAGCCTCAGTTGACTGCAGTTTGAATTGAGAAGAGCCGTACTTACCTCCACTCACATAGCTGCATTATCATTATCATGCTCACATGCTCATGAACCCATGCAATCATGTTCTCCCTCCTATACACGTACGCACATACAAATAGACTAAGCATGAAAAATATCACTTAAGTGTTCAGTTTATTAGCACTCAATCTGAAACTGAATCTTCCATCAGCTGTACTAACAATGTATTTTCTGCCAAGTTGCTACGGGTGACAGAAGTGTATGATGACAGCAATAAATAACTTGGGCGACTGCTGATAATATCAGGGAAAGGCCAGGATCAAACAAACACAGAGATATCATTCAAAGGTTGACCAGCTATTACTGAACATTGTATTCTGCTTCAATTGCATCAAAACAGGAACTATCTGTACTCTCATCCATACTGCATACCAAGAAATATACCATTGAAGGCAATCTGACAATATTACAGCTAACTTAAAATGCAAAAAAAGAAAACACAGTTCTTTCCCTGTCCCACCGCTAGAAGGAAGACAGAAGACAGTATTCTTGTGTTAAATGATATACTTCATGGATCACAACAACATCTTAAAATATACAAGGGTCGAGGGCAACCACCCTATTGCTATGTAAGGATGCTGGAAAACCTCCAGCACCCTGCTGCTGGGCAATACCATCCTGGCTCAAAGTGGTGGATCGAATAACTTGCTGATCCATGCCTTTCATCACTGGCCGCCATGAAGGTGAACCGAAGGGTTCCTGGTTCCTTTACTTCGCCCATACTGGCCAAAGCTCAATGGGCTAAAGCTCCTGAGATGCAAGGGTTGCTCTCTTCCCACAATCCCTTGGGACAGCTGACAACAAGAGGTAGGCCAGGTGAGTGATTCTTTACTACCAGCTTCTGCGGTGCTCGCCAGGATATTCTAACTCATTTCCTTGGGTGCCAGCATGTCTTGCCAGTCATGACCAAATATAACAAGTCAATCACTAAGGCCATTTCCACACAACACTGTTATAGTGCTATTTTTCCACTTTCAACATCCTGTGGAATTTTGGGGTTTGCATTTTACTGAGGCCAAAGACCTCTCTGGCTGAGAATTCTAAACCCCTTCCCTAAACTGCAAACCCCAGGATTCCACAGGATGTTGAAAGTGGAATAATAGCACTATCACAGTGTAGTGCGGAAATGGCCTAAGTCAAAGCACTGAAGTGAAAAAAGGTGCTTCCCCAGCAAATGAGAAACATCCCCAAAATTCCCACACAAGATTTTGCACTGGAAGAGAAAACAGTTTGCTGTGCATGGCATAGAGCAGATTTCTCTCACTGGCTAAATACCTACTTATAACAGGCACTCTGGCGCTGCTGCAACATACTTTTCTTCATCCCAATTAGACAAAAGTACTCTTGTTCTAAAGACAAAGGAGTTACATTCTTCTCAGTGTTAAATGTGTGACTCAAAATTTCTGTACTCATAGATTCACTTGATCAATGCTATTGGTCCTGAATCAGTGCCAGTCCATGAATCATGGACCAGAATCAGTGCCAGTCCATGAACCATTGGCACCAGTTTACAGCAAGTTTCCAGGAAAGAAAGAAATAGTTGCAGCCAATTGGTACAAACATTGCACACTTTCACTTTAGAAAGAACAACACTGTTGATCGTCTGCATCAGAGAAACTGAGAAGCATAGCATTAGATATTAATAAAAATTGGCATTAATCTTTTTACCATTTTCAGCTACTTCAGGTAATAAGGAATCATGGTTCCTTTCTTTGTTCCAGGAAGACAGTTAAATACCAGCTTTGTACAGATGTGTCGATGTTGTTACTTTAGTGCTTACAATCTTTTTGTTCCGACCAATCTGTTGAATGGTCTTTCAAACTGAGTATAAGATGTAGATGTACAGGTCAGGTCTATTCAGAGCCTGGACTGCAAGTTTTGAACCCTCCCAGACAGACAGAGTAGTAGTCTAAAAAGCAACTTTCCTAAGCTGTGGATGTTCTCTTAGACTGGAGAAAAATGATGATGGTGGGGGGGAAGGAAGAGGAGGAGGAGGAGGAAGAGACAATAGAAGTATGAATGTACTCCATAAAAAAAATTATGTATCTTCGAGGCTACTTTTCACTCTCAACAAAACCAATTTTTTCCAGCCATAAGGATTTTTCCAGAGCAACCATGCCAAAAGGACATGCACATTCTTCTAACAAAATTGTCAGGCCATTTGCCGACCAACCCGCAAAATGAAGAGACCACACACAGGGCTTGGGTTGAACTAGGGCAATTTATTATATGCCTATTTAACATGAACTTGAACTTGAACTTGCACTTGAACTTGAACTTGAACTTGGGCCTTGAACTTTGTGACATGAGAGAAGGGGGGTCAACACAAACAGGAATTGTTAAGGCAAGGGGTCACCACCTGACCTCTCCCCCAACCTCCCTTGGGCGAGATACCGGGTCCTGAAGCGAACTTCAGCCAACCCCCTTTTCTGGAAGGCGAGCCCCATGCCACGCCCTCCTTGCCTCACGAGCTCCAAACTGAAGGCCAGAGGGCCAACCATGGGCCTGCCCCAAGGACAACTCGATCATTGTCCTCCCCCTTTGTCTAGTGATAAGACGGGAGGGCTCCTGAGGCTTGTCCTACACTATAGGGTACCATAGGTACTCACCAAAGCCTTTAGATCCCCCCCTTTCCCGCCAGTATGCCTATTTAAATGACATATTTAAGACACCACCCCAAGAAGCCAATTGTCCATTTCCCTTGGCGCAGTGTCGGGTAAGTGAAAAAAAACCCTTGGTAGGGGAAAAAATTCCTACCTGGCCCAGAAGTGACCAGCAAGCTTACGCTGAAACCAAAGGGCTGAGGAAGGCAGTGTGGCCTTAAAAGGAGGCCCACTGGCTCCACCGCCTCTCAACCTACAGCACGGCCCTTGTCATGCAGTAAGTGTCTGGTCTCCTCTCGTGGGAGGCTGGCAAAGGCATCTCCCCCCACCAGATACGGAGTGGCGCAGTTGGAGGGGGGAAAAGAGTGCCACACTACACTATTATAGTGCTATTATTCCACTTTCATCCTCCTATGGAATCCTGGGGTTTGCAGTTTAGGGAGGAGCATTTAGAATTCTCAGCCAGAGGGCTCTTTGGCCTCAGTAAACTACAAACCCCAGAATTCCACAGGATGTTGAAACTGTTGGGGGATGATAGGAGTTTCAGCCCCACAGAGATGCAGCGGAAAAGCCAGAGTCAGCGAGCCAACAGCAGCAGCCTTGTTCCCCAGTAAGGATACTCACACACAGAGGAGTTTCTTCCAAACAGGAGGCACTTTATCTTGTAGCAACGTTCCGTCATGTACACAACATGGAACAGACGGACAAAGGCTTGCGCCAGACACCAGTTTGGTCAACAGACAAATACATTCTAGGGATTGCTTTCTTATATACATATTTACAACCAATCAGGTAGAGGTTTGCACACCTCCCTCTACCATCTACACACGACCCCGGTTTCTTATGCAACCTTGCAATTACCCACAGCTGGGGCATGATGCAACATCTTTGCAGTGGGCTGATCATTTTCCCAGGGTTCCCTGCCTGGAACCCCTGACAGAAACTGGAATAATAACACTATAACAGTGTAGTAAGGAAACGGCCACAGTCTTCCTTTATCCCCTTGTCATTTCTGCTTAACAAACTATCACAACTCTCTTCATATTTTGTGCAGTGAATTCAGTTACCAAAGGGCACTATGAGTTGATGATCAAGTTCCTCCACCACAATTTACAGCAGCGTTTCACAGACTATCCATGTGGAATCTGTACAGAGGCCACCAGATCGGGTAACAATCTAAAGAAAACATGAACATCAGCTTCTAATAACCTTCTTGCTCAATTTTACTAAATCCAATGTCCTATTTTTAATATCTTTGTTCAATCATCTTTCAAGGCATCAAACAGCACTTAGAGTTCTTCAGTTTTTATTACTGAATGGGCCAGTATATTGAGAAATTATGGGAAAATTTAAACCAAGGGCCTTTCTGCACTACAGTATTATAGTGCTATTATTCCACTTTCAATGTCCTGTAGAATTCTGGGGTTTCAGTAAGTTGTATAGCATTTCAGTAAGTTGTACAGGGAAAAAAAAGGATGTATGTGTGTATTTTTGTGGTTGTTTTTCAACCAAAATTCCAAAATCTGTATGGAAATATATTTCATCCCAGACTGATATGGCCACAAGATAATTGTTTTGCCATGTAATGCTTTGCAATTTGCATGTCGTTCACATTGCTGCTTGGGACAAAGTTTATTGTTTTGTTGGGTCAATCAGCCATTAGGCCAAAACTGATGGTTACAGAATGTCTCCAGAAATTCTTAGCAGTTTCAGCATATAATCAGAACTCCCAGCAATGCATACACCGTCAGAAAGTATGCAAATGCCAAAAATTCTTGTTGGATGTGTTAGGACAGAAGTGAGTGAACTTATGACATCACAGGTGTTATTTTGGATGGCAATCCCCATCAGCCCCAGCCAGCATTACAAATTAGCAGGAACAGTGATCCAACAGCATTTGGAGATCCATAAATTTCCCATCCTTTGATCTGCTTAAAAGTGAAGTGAGCAGGCAGCAGAGGAAGAATGAAATTCTTTTTTTTTTACCTGTATGGCTCCAGCTGTGCTTTAAATGGAAATTTCATGTACAAAAGAGAATAATAAAAAAGAAAGAAAGAGGGAGTATGGTATACATGCATTTGTATATCAATAGACACAACAGGTACACACTGTGCCTCTTTATATTCCAGGCTCTAAAATTCCAGCATAGGAAGCTGTCTTATACCAAGTCACTCTATTTTTCCATCTAGCTCTGTATTGTCAACTCTGACTGGCAGCAGGTTTCCAGGATTTTAGGCAAGATTCTTTTCTAGCCCTGCCTGCAGATGCTTATGGTCTTCTATTCACATACCTGGCAGACATGATCTTGCTTATATTCAGAGTGGTATGCCGGTAATGTGACTTCAGGAGCTACTAACAAAGGAGAGGGAGGCAATATGGTGTAGCGATTTGAGCATTGGATTGTGACCTTGGAGACCAGAATTTGATTCCCTGTTCAGCTATGGAAATCCACTGGGTGACCTTGGGTGTGTCACATACTCTCAGCCCCAGAAAAACGTTGTGATAGGTTCATCTTAGAGTTGCCATAGGTCAGAAATGACTTGAAGGCACACAACAACAACAACAGAGATGTCAAGGTACCAGTCCAACAGGGCATTTTGACACATGCTTGGCCTCAGATGAATTTATTTATCATTTTCATTTTTTGACATGAATTGATTTATAGAAGCCAAGAGCCCAAAGAACAGCTCTTTTCAGCAAAATGATAATTAAAATCAATCCATATGTGGGAAGACAGAGAAGATAGAAAACTCTGCCTCCTTATTTTTCCTAAATACGTGAAACTCAAAAATTTCCATGCCTACATTGTGCACCTACTAGGATAGTCCAAGCAGTATGTTTCACAGTTTAGAAAAACAAATACATAGCTTTGACTGGTTGGTTTGGGAGAACTGTCATTGTTGTTGTTTCCAAGCGCACTAACACTGTTTTTTTAAAAAATTGATTGACTGATTGATTGATTCCTCCTGGAATGAGATCCAAGGCTGCTTCCAGAAGTTTAAAACAAGATTAAATTAAAATCTTATTTTACATAAGCTAAAAAAGAATTAAATAACAATATATTAAAAACTATGGTTAAATCCATTAAAAATATATTCAAAACCTAAATAAAAATAATAGATTTTAAAAATAAAATACTGATAGTGGCAACAGTATAATTACAATGAAATAATGTCACTCTGGCTCCAAGTTTCAGTTTGGTAGAGGAATCTGCTACTGAGATTCATTGCAAAGAGGTAGGAAACATAGCTAACTTCAATGGCCTATAAGCAAAAATGGCTTAAATGTCAGAAAGTACTGTCAGTAATAAATGGATAAAAGATTTAGAATCATCTGTAGTAAGAAAACTGTCTGTTTGAGAACTTGGCATGGACAATATGGGAGCTCTAGGGGTGTGCACTGGGGAGCTAGCTGGGCTCTGCACTTGGATGCTGTTGCTGTTTGTGCCATCAGATCATTTCTGACTTATGCTGACCCTAAGGTGAACCTATCACAGAGTTTTCTTGGAAAGGTTTGCTCAGAGGGATTTGCCGTTGCTTTCCTCTATGGCTGAGAAAGAATACGAATTGTCCAAAGTCACCCAGTAGATTTTCATGGCTGAGCAGATTCCAACCCTGTTCTCCCAGAGTTCCAGTCCAACACTCAAACACTAAAGCACACTGGCTGTTTTTTATGTTTTAACATGCATTAATTTTAATTAATGAAAAAGTATCTGTAGTAACATCTTCAGTCACTTGGAGACAGTCTTCCCTGTCCTTTGCATATTTTTTTTTTCTATTAATGTAGTTTGAAAATGGGATTTTAGGTTTAATCCTTCACTTGCTATGAGCAAACATGCACCTCACGGGCATAGAGTGGATGGTTCCTCTTCCTTATAGGGCTGTAGGTCTGCACCATGGCAATAGACAGGCCCTGGTAAGATCCTAGTAGCCATAGCTTCAGTCAGGTGGAGCAGAAACAATACCCTGGATCCTCTTGTTAGTCCCAACAAGAATAAACCCACTGAATCAATATGATGTATATAAATGTTAAACTACCATTAAACAAGCTAAACTTTGCTTGAAGGCATTAATGTAACAAAACTAGGACTATTTAAGGAGGATTTCAATTGTAGCCTTCCAATTGTTTTGGACTACAACTCCAGTCAAGTCCTAATCAACATAGACAATGGTGAGGAATCCTGGGAGTTGCAGTGACGATCCAACAATATCTGGACAGTCATATTTGCCCTCAGCTACTCTATTTCATTCTGTGAAGACCCAGTAAATTCAGTAAATATGAAACAAGGTAATGCCCTTTAAGACACTCTGATCAGCTGTGTACATTAGCAGGCAAATGGCTTCAGAAAATGAGTTGAAAAATTGTGGGTGCTCAACAGAGCAGGCATTTACATCTGCCTCTTTAACTCAAAATGTCATTTTCTTTTATCCACCATGTTATATGGACTTCCACTACACTAAGCTAGGGAAATTTATCATAGTCAGTAATGCTGTTCTACGTAAAGGCATTGCCTTTGTGCAGATAATCTACAATTATTATTATGCTTTAGAATTTTGACACAAACTTGGCCTTATACAAAGATCTTCATATTTCATTCTGCTATGCAGAATAGATATGTATAAAAATTTTATTTTATTTTAACTCCATAAAAATTATAGTACTTTCCTCTTCCTAAAAATCAAAGCTATTTATGGAGCTTGTTCAAGTGACTTTCTTAACCTTTAACATATGTTTCTAAAGAAGACAAGCAGGTGAATATACCTGCTTGCATTTTACAGCAAGAATAATTCTATAAAGAGCTTTCACACCTTAAGAGAGCCTCAAATTGCTCCCAGCTACAGTCACAGATGAAGCTGTGGGCACAGAGAGCAGCCGATCAGAAGTAAATAAAGATACAACATGGCAAATTATGCTGGCTCAAGAACTACCCGCTATAAAAAGACCCTGAGTGCTCACTCTGCAGCTGGTAAAGCTTCTAGTACATTTCTAAAGGATTTACAGCTATCAAGCATATGAGGTGGCAGTAGCTGGATCTGTTTCTCCAGCCATCCTGAGAAATCATGTCAGTACAGAAGATGGAAAGCATATTGCATACGTGGCCAAAGTCTTTAAATCTGAGATCCACATGCAAACAAGTCAGGTACTATGATACCCAACATTGTTTTCTTTTCCTTACATAGTCATCAAACTCCCAAGAAACCCACACTCTTGACCTTTTTCACATTTTTCTTCAGCCTTTGATCAAGCTTTCCCTTCTTCCCACCACCCCCACCATCATGGAGGCTCTTGACCAGGATCCAATGCCACCACCATTCAGTCTTTCATCTCTTCATCTCCGGCTACTGCCCCCCCGTGGCGCTACAAACCTGCTCTGGAAGGTTCTCTAGCCCTCTGGAGTAGGTTTTTAGACTGGATATGGGACCACAGAAGAGAAGGACATTTGGGGGCATTTTGAGGGGCATTTTGGCAGAAGTGGCAGGATGTAGACAAATTCTGTCCAAAATCACCTAACCTAGAGATTTGTGGCTTATATTTTGTGAATAGTAGCTCACATTATTATACCTTATCTCACAGTGAGGAGAACATTATGAACTAAATTCTGTTCTTGGTCTTGACTGTAGTAGACTCTCTGAATCAATAGGAACTTGGTAAGCCAACACTTACCACTGATTCAATGGGTCTACTTCAGTGCGATCTAACAATCAGATTCAACTCTATGGTATTCAAACGAAGTGATAAAGTAAACAGGCAAAAAAGCTTGCCCTGAGGAAGACTGGGATCATGACAATGAAATTCATGAAAGGAAGAAAGGCAAAAATAAGTTTTCTGATTTGCAAAAGAGTACCCACTGGAAATACTGGCTCAGATTCTTCACTAGGCTTGCATAGCATAAATTACCACCTGTGGAGTTCCACAGCAATTGCTTTATACCACCCTTATAGTAAAGGGTGATATTGTGCAAATGAGTCTCATTTGGCAGTGTGTTGTACTCTAAAGTACTCAGATGTATTCAAATGACCACCATCTTCACACACAGCTGCTCCCCAGACCAGTCAGAGGGGTACTAATGCCCTTGCTCCATATTTTCCCTTCCTTTACATCACTTCTCAAATCCTCTGTCTCCTGATCCTACTATTGGGTACCGTTGTTGTGTTGTGTGTGCCTTCAAGTTGTTTCCAATTTACAGTAGCCCTAAGATGAGCTGATCACAGGGTTTTCTGGGGCTGAGAGTATGTGATGGGCCCAAGCCCATTCAGTGGGTTTCCATGGCTGAGCGGAGAATTGAACCCTAGACCACAACTGTACTGTCTAACAGTGAAATCACACAGCAGATGAAAATGTGAAATTGCTTGTACAGTTGTGCGATACCATTTCTGCACACCTTACAAACACAACTCTACACAATGGATGAAAATGTACAAACACTTGTATAGTGGAGCTTATGAATGTATAGGGAAGCAACAGGGTTCTGGACACGGATTAACTCTTTATCCATATAAGTTTTGACTAGGGGTTTTACGTGGAACCATCTCTTCACATTGCCCCAAAACAGGGGGTGGGAGTTTGTATCTTGAACAAAGTGGAGGTCAGGGCATTGCTTTTACAAACCAATGACAGTTGTTTGAGAATGTAGATCAAATTCCCACAGGCTTTCTCATTTATTTCCAATGATGGCTGGTGGCTTCCATGTTCTGAGTTTCAGCCTATACTTGCAAAGTGTTGAACTCTATCCCAAAAACAGAATCAGCACTTTGGACAGCTCATTTAAAGTCAGTGCGAAAACCTGGGTTGGATTCAACACTCTACTGACATGGAAGCCACCAATGGCTTTGTCTCCATAATCATAGACATTATTAACCGCTTAGAGATTATTAACAGTGCTTTCTAACAAAATATTTGTTTAACATATAAATAATTTCCACCTTCTACACTTTTCCTTATTGCAAAAAAAAGTGCTTTGCTTCAAAAATCTAAGCTACCTAAATTATTTATTGGAAAAAATTAAGGAACTCTTTCCATGCAAGGTATTATTCAGGAACTACATCTTCAACCATTCTCAGTACATTTTTAATCAATATTTCCAAGTGCTTGAGTTAATGAAGGACGCTGAAGGAGTATATATTCTGTATAGGTAAAACACTTCTTGTTCACATTTTTGTTAAGATTCTGGAGCTCTCAGATTATGTTTTGTAAATAAGTCAGTTTCCTAGCCAGAGATTAAGGTAAATTCTGCTAAGGACTAAAAGTTGACTTACAGCATTAAGAAGGATTAATGTTTAGCTGTGCCGAAGCTGAAGCACTAGGTTAGCATGTTTACGCAGTGCTGCAGATCACAATTAATCCAAAATTAGTATAAAAGATCAACAGCAACTGCTCTTGCATGCCAGCTTGGCTTAGTCCTAAAAGCAAGACTTAGTCTGGGGGCAATCTGTGTGCAAAGTTGCTGTGTGCCTGTCCTAATAGGTTTAAAGCTTACAGAGCAATTCATGCATTTTAAATGTTGAGCTTCCATGTTCTCCACTTGGAAGTTAGAAAAAAATGGAAGTCATCACATCAAGTAGTCCCTTTTTCAAATCACTTGTTTTGACACTTTCGGCTGCAAAAGATGTGCCATGTCACATCCAGGAAAAACAAAGAAAATGTATTGTATAAGTAGGTGGGACTTAATAGCTTTTGGTCTAATTACTCTTCTTAATCTAATATATATTTACCTGTAACTATGGCTTACCAAATTCAATGTAGTCCCAAGTAATTGTTCATAGAACCAATGACATTTTCCTATTTTCAAAATAATAGGCAAAATCAATTGACAAGTTCTCCATAGATTTAAAGCAGGAATCTCAAAATCTCTGTTTCATAGAGTATTTCTGACTCCTATCTCTAAGTTTCTGTATTTTCTACTTGTATGCACAAGACCTTCTATTTTCATCTGGCACTGAAATTGCCACATTTTAATGCCTTTTCCGTAATTGTCCATTTATTTGTACGATTTGTCCAATCTATGCACTTTTCCCCACTGACTTAAGTATGTCTCCACATATTTTTTTCAATCATGTAACTTTTAGCCGTTCATATTTTCAAAAGTATACTTTGTTTTATACACATTTATTTTCTCAGAAATGTCCTGTATACCTAACAAATGTGCAAATGCCTGAGGCAAGACTCATGTTTCCTGCTTTGCAAAAATGCTACTTTTGTCAAGTATTTCAAATCAAACAAGATTTCATTCCATCCCTAGTTCAGATTCCTGAGTTCAGAACACAAGGGAACATTGTGAAATAAGCTTTTACACAGTTTCTGCCAATGGGAATTATGCAAAAGAATGATTGCCCCTAAGTGTGTGAGTGCACATGCATGCATTTACACGTGTGTGTGTATATGTCTATGATCACACAATTAGTGTGTAATGTCTAGTACACACTATGTAAAATTTATTTGGAGATATACAGTGCTATGAAATACAGTCAGACCTCCACATTTGTGGGTTTCACTTTCATGAATTTATTTCCAATTTTTTCCAACTCCTGCCCCTCCCTACCTCAGGAGATTCCTTTCCATGAGAACCTTCCCTCTTGGTGGCTCCAATCAGACCTGCAGGCCTTTAAAAACCTGTCTCTTGTCTTCTCCCTCCTCTTCCACCACCACTAACAGCAGCAGCCACTGCCTAGCCAGCTAAGGACCGGCTAAGGGCGGCTCACCGCCCAAATTCTCAGCACCACAAACCCTCTCCCAGTGCCCTACCCACGCCAAGGAAGGAGATGAGGAAAAAAGAGGAAACATAAGGCCACCATGCCGACCCACCCCTTTTCCATCTCCTTTCACTGACCTAGTTTGGACCCTGAGTGCACGTTCTTCCCACCATGCCTCAGTCTCCTTTCCACAGACACAGACACTTTCTGATATTTACCAATTTTCCACTTTTGCAAGGGTCCCATGCCCCCGACCCTAGCAAATGTGGAGGTCCAACTCTAATGTTATTTAGAATTTTAATTATTCTGAATTTTTAGCTTATAAAACCATATTTTTCTAACCATGTTAAAGCACACTAGGAGGTCACTGGAGTTTTAGGGAAAGGGAGTATAGGATAACTAGCAGTACCTATCAGAGTCATGCTTTACCACCCTAATAAAAGAAGGAAATAGGCCGTAAAGACCAAATTTCATTTTAAAGACTGAGGTATTGCTAGGGTTTATATTATATTCTTATCAGCCCAGAGTTTATGAGGCAAAGAATGACAACTGTGGCCCAAACTCCTTTGGCATATTGTGGGATAACTTGTGGTTTGAGCAGAGGGGTTGACTCAGTCCAAAACTGGAAAATAAGCCAGAAGCAGGCATGTATATGGAAAAATAAATAAATAAAGGAAAGGAAACACTATGACACAAAGATGGTACTTCCTCAGGATTCACCAGTTCTCTGTACCTTCGCTACGAAAGAACTGTTGCCTTATTGTAATAATTAAATGCAAGTTTCTATTAGAGCAGAAGTTAAGACAAGAAAATATGGGGCATGTGTATAACGAACAAACCAAAGTGCAAGCTTTGAGGCTACACAGCATTGTGCATGTTTGTGTGCCTTCAAGTTGTCTGTTGACTTATGGCAACTTCATCAATTTCATAGGGTTTTCTTAGGCAAAGAATTCTCAGGGGTAGTTTCCTTCTTCTGAAATATAGCCTACGGCACCTGTCATTTGTTGGTGGTCTCCCATACAAGTACTAACCAGAGCAGACTGTGGTTAGCCTCCAAAGTCAGATAGGATCTTTACTTACTCTAAAAGTGCAACAATTAAAGTGCCTTTGGACCTGTTGTTTCTGTATTGCTGCCACTCCTTTTTTTTTTCGAGGAAAGGTAAAGAATTATCCTTTGGCTTTCAGTGTTAACATCGACGTTTCATAGCCCTCCCTCTTGTTTTAGCAACACGTTCTGACACCTGAGTAAGATAAGCAAATGTAGAGGAAAGGTACATTATCCTTGTGAACAAATGTATATGACGTTACAGAATGGTCCTTCTGCGTCTCTCCCAACACCAAAAAAAAAAAAGGCTTCCTCACAAATTTGGGTAAAGGCCAGAACAAAGTACAAGGGGAAAGTACAAGGAAAGCTACTGCAAAAAAATATAGGACGCATATATCTTGACACAATCTCCTTCTCCCACCTCGGGAGACATTTGCTAACAGCCAGAGAGCTCAAAGGATTCCTCGCAATTCTTGAATTCCTGTGTAATTGACGAGACCTGGGCAGCCACAGTTGGTTTCAGGAAGGATAGAAACCCTTAGCCCTTAAGCCTAAGCCTTAGTCTGTTCCCTCAGGGCTCAGAGTCACTTTTGTACTGGAAGTCTACGTTCTCAGCTGCCACCCACACAGTTGCTTATGAGGGGCATTGCTTATCTTCTTCTGCAGGATTCCTTATATCGTGCCTTTTTCGTCTTGTTACCTCAGCCGTTGCACGCACACCCCCACAAATGCGCACACCCACGCACAACTGCCCTTTCTCAGCTGGCAACACGTTCACTCACACAGTTGCCTAGGTTACCAGCTGGTCACCACCTGTCGTCCCCTTCTGTGACATTGCACATTACACAACCTTTCCACAGAGTTTGAAATACTAACATGCTTTCCCACACCTGGCCCTGAACATTGGGGGCTGGTGGTTAGGCACTGAATGGACTACCCCAAAGTGTATTAAAGTATATTCAAACCGTTTAACCATTTGTTGATTTCACGCACACCCCATCCATGTAACCATTTGTTGATTTTTCCCCCCCTTCCAGTCCTGTTGCTGTATTTTGACATCAGTCTTTTACATGGAAAACACCAGACACCAAATGCTGCAGATATTAGGCAGTTTGCTCCTAAAGCATCAGGACACATTGGCCATTTCTACACTACACTGTTATAGTGCTATTATTCCACTTTCAACATCCTGTAGCATTCTGGGGTTTGTAGTTTACTGAGGCCAAAGAGCTCCCTGGCTGAGAATTCTAAATACTCCTCCTTAAACTGCAAACCCCAGGATTCCACAGGATGTTGAAAGTGGAATAATAGCACTATAACTGTGTAGTGCAGAAACGGCCATTGTGTCTGTTACTGCTTCGGTGCTTTTGGAAGGGATAGATGACAGATAAGATTAAATTATAGATATGATTTTTTTAAAAAAAAAAATCTTAAATGTAAAAAAAAGGGGAAACATAGAAATTTAGCGTACTTTATGATACTTCAACAACAGTCTTTTGTATATAAACTTTTGTATATATTCCACTAGCTGTGTATATACTGATTGTAAATTGAATTTTATTTAGGGATTTATGTGTGTTTATATTATTGAAGTTGATAGTGTCATAAAAGGTTGCAGTCATTAAGATCACACGCAACTCTTAAATGTGCATTGTTTGCCTGAATTCAGAGGAAGGTTTTTTTTCCTTATTTATTTGAGAAAATTGGAAACTTAAAGTTATAATTTTTTTGTCTCATTTTTCTCAGAGGGTGGCTTGACAAGAAATTTAATTTCATGCTGTTTTGTCAGCAGAGGGGGAGGACTTTTTAAATTAAATTGTTTATTGTTTAAATTAAATTGTTTATTGTCCGATGTTGTGTGAACCCTTAGGCTCATGTTGCCATTCAAAGTAAATTTGCCTAAACAGGCAGGATCGTATACGCTTAGAAATGTTAGTTTAGTTATTTCATAATTGTTTTATGTTAGTGCAATGTTATTGTTGTATTAATGCTATGGTTATGGTAGTATTACTGTTATGTTAGTGTCTTGATAGTGTAATGTTATTGTGATTGTAAGTTTTATGTGTGTGTCAGATATGTGAAAATTTTGTGCTTCTTTTGAATGTTATATACCTTCCCTTTTTTTCCTTGTGTGTTTTGTTTAATAAAAATAATTTTTAAAAATAAATATATGATTCTTTCATTTTTTTTAAAAAAATAGCAATAATGTGTATTAAAGAATGCAACTGCTAGGGTCTATAATAATGCATTCTTTCGGGCCAGATATGAAACGTATAGGATTATGATTCAAACATGTTTCAAAGGTAGTTTTTAAAGCGTTTGTTGTGCTGTCCGTTCCTTAAGCAAAGGAGACAAAGTCAACTGCACACCAAAAACACAGGCTGTAGTCTCATCAATAGGTCACAGAGAAACAAACCAAGGGAACAGTTGCTGGATACAGCAGCAATAGTTACATCAGCAGTGCAGCCAGCAGGAGTCTCAAAGAAGAAGGGAAAACAAAGTTCCCTTTCCACTAGCCTCTGACAGCAGCTGCTTCTTATATTCCAAGACCAGCATACAAATCTTCAAAGGGAGACAGATTAACTAACTGCTTACGACAAGCAAAGGCTATAGACTCAGCAGTGGCTCAACAGTTTTGTTAAAGTCTTCTTATCCTTTGGTATCCTTTGCACTCTGTGGTACAATGCCACTTTTTAATAGACATTTCTACTTCATTTCTAATTAATTTCATCTCATCTCCATATTAATTAGGTAGAAACCGGTTAAGATCTTACTCCTCTCCAATAGAATAGAATAGAATAGAATAGAACAGAACAGAACAGAACAGAACAGAACCTTATATTGGTGTTCTTGTATGGGTTTGAGAGGAGACTCAGGCCATTTCTGCACTAGCCTGTTATAGCACTATTATTCCACTTTCAACATCCTATGGAATCCTGGGGTTTGCAGTTTAGGAAGGGGCCGACTGGCCCCTCTCTAAACTGCAAACCCCAGGATTCCATAGGATGTTGAAAGTGGAATAATAGCGCTATAACAGGCTAGTGTGGAAATGGCAACAGTTTGGCTGGCATGGCAGACAGTGCTGGCATCCATATGAGGCTCATGAGGAGGGTGGAGCTGTGCTCACATGCCTTACCAATCCTGTTGTGCCCCTGATACTTCATAATGTGCAGGAACCACCAGGAACCCTTGTGCAAAGACATCCATGACGCTTCCTTGCACAAGTGAGGAGAATATCCAAGTGTTAGTTTAATTGGGGGTTGCATGAACACTGTGCCCAAATAGAATCACCAAGGCACTTACATTTGAATGTTTGCTTCCCACAAAAAAACAAAAACAAAAATAAAAACAAAAACAAAAAAACAGGCATACTTTTTTTTCATTTTTGTTTGGCTTTTCTGTTCAAAATAGGCATGTGATTTTTTTTCAATTGTGCATAGCAGTTAGTGAATGCATCTTGATATCATAATGTCCTAACTTATAATGTGTCATAATGTAACATTATTACATGTGCTTGCTAATGGCCTGTTTGCAGCACGTCTAGATGGTTTTAATGTCGCAACACTCTGAATGAAGGCATGAAACAGTAAATGTTCTTACGGCCACAATTTTGTTTAACATACAGGAATCTGTGAGGACTCACAACTTGTTGTCTATATAAAATCCTTCAGGCATCTTGAAGTGTATTGATTCATTCATTTTTACTTACATTTCATTCTTCTTCACAAAGAATCTAGGGCAGATAAGACATCACATAAAACAGAACACAACACACAAGCATCACTAAAAGTAAAATAAAATATGTAAGATATGTAAACATTATAAAACCAATATGAAAGATCAGCAGCTAAACAAATGAAGCACCTGCCTATCTCCTGAAAGCTTAGGCAAATGAATGTACTTTCAACTATGCCTAACTCACAACAGTGTGGGGATAACTAGGAGGAAGTTCCACAGCTTGGCTATCATCCCTAAGAAGACCCTGTCATGTGTGGTTTCCCTATTGGTTATACTCATCAACAGTATCACAAGTAGATTTCTCTTACTGTTGCTGTTGTTTTCCATCAACTTCAACTTATTGTGACTCTATGTATGAGAGATCTCTAAGAGCCCAAGTCATCCAATGTCCTGCTCAGATTGTACAAGCTCAGAGAAGCTGCAGCTTCCTCAAGTGAATCAATCCACCTGTAGTGTGGTCTCCTCTTTTCCTACTACCTTCCACTTTACCAAGCATTATGATCTTTTCCAGTCAGTCACATCGTCTCATGATAAGTCCAAGGTACAACAGCCTCATTTTGGTCCTCTGATCTTCTAGGGAGAATTCAGGTCTGATATTCTTTGGACCCATTCGCTTGCCTTTTTAGTGGTCCATGGTATCTGTACAACTCTCCTCCAGCACTGCATTCCAAATGAGTTTATCTTCTTCCCGTCAGCTTTCTTCACTGTTCAGCTTTCACATTTATATTGTTGTTGTGTGCCTTCAAGTCTTTCTGACTTATGGCTTCCCCAAGGTGAACTTATCATGGGATTTTCTGGGGCTGAGAGTATATGATGTGCCCAACATCATTCATTGGGTTTCCATGGCCAAGCAGGGAATCAATCTGATCTCCAGGGTTGTAGCCTAATGCTCAAATCACTACATCAGGCTATACATAGATACTGACATGGATACATAGAAAATCCTACATTCCAAGTTGAGTGATGCTGAAAAAGAGTGATCCTTCAAATACATGGTCTTTACACATTGTCTCTAAAACCTGGAATTAAGTTAAGTTAAGAAGAGAGAGGGTAGGACCTCGTTCAGTCACCGAAGCTGGGTGTATGTGCAAGATCAGCCATTTAACTAACCTCTGCCTTTTTCTACCTATTTATTTTGAAAATGAAGTTAGAATGAACCTCTAATTCTCAATTGACTAGCTAAGCTATGTTGGAATGCTGGTTTCTCTCATTCATCTTCCATCTCTTGTACTTCCAGAAAACGAGCTGGATGAAATTGCCCTTCATGAAGTTGAGTGGCCATCACTTCTTGAAGCATGGAGATCTAGATTATCAGGTACTATCATGAAATCTCAGTTGACCTGCTATATGATGTCCCTGCTATATGATGTCCCTGCTGTATGATGACCTGCTATATGATGATACATTAGATACATCTAATGTATCAAATTACATCTATTTTTATAAAAGTTCTTGCTAAAGATAGAGGTAGGAATAATCAAAGTTTAGCAGCATTCTTGGGAGATTTACTAAATACTTCACCTTTCAACCAAAGGCCATGAAAGTTTGTGTTAATTAATTGCTTGAGAAGTCTTAGTGAGTTCCATGTAGGTAATTTAGTTAATTCCTCATCTACTGTCCGCTTCTTATAATGAACTTTGCACTTTATGTTGTTCATAGAGTCATAGGTTTATAGAGCTAGAAGGAACCCCAAGAGCTAGTTAGTTCAAACTCCTATGAGTACAAGAATCCACCATTAAAGTAACCCTGAGAGGTAGGCATCCAACCTGTGTTTAAAAACTTTCAGTAAAGGAAAGTCCACCACTTTACAAGAGAAATTATTTAATTTCTGCTCCTGCATCAGTCTGAATGGGAGCTAGCACAGTGTAGTGGTGTTGGACTATGACTCGGAAGAGGCCAGGCTTTGAATTACCACTTGACCATGGAAACCCACTGAGAAACCCAAGTCATATCTCTCTGAGCAGGTCACATTCTCTCAGCCTCAGAAGAAGGACATGACAAAACCTCTCTGAACAAATATTGCCCCCACCCCCCAAAGCCCTTGCCTTTGTGTTGTCATAAGCCAGAAACAATTTGAAGGCACACAACAACAATCTGTCTGTTGGCTACTTAGCTGTGTTTTGGTGCTGTGTGTTTTATTATGTGTTGATTGCTATATCCTTTTAGCAACCGTCTTGTTAGCTTGAAATTCTTCAGCCAGCATGGTAATTTAGATTTTGTTAATTCCATGCCCTCTGGCAATGTCATCCCAGTGGGGCTGACCAGGCTGTACAAGCATTTGAAGCAGTCACTTGAAGCAACATATTTTTAGATACAGTGCCATTGGGGCTTAGGGAGGATTGGGGATACTCTCTGTAGGGCTGCATCTAGGCCCCATTAATTCTAAATAATGGCTTACATAAATAGGCATTGAGTAAAGTACTAGAGCAACATAATTCATCTTCTTCCCTACTCCTTTTCCAAATGAGACTTGAAACATGAAATCCTTTGAGTATACAGATGAGAAAGCCTCCTTAAGAGTCTTCTGAATAGATATGCTAAAGATCAGACTATGGACAGACAAACACAAGAGAGGTTTCTGCATATCAGTTGTGTGGATGTGCATTTGTGCATGTGTTGCACAAATTAGATTTGGGCATAGCAGGAGAAGGATGGGAGTGCATGTTACAACAAGCACATTCAGTGATTCCTATCTAGAATTGTACACATTGACCAAGGTCCCACAGCAGAGCTGTGTACCATAAATCTCTGTAGTGGAATTACTCATTGATTGTGCTATGCAAACATTGAGTGGAATAATTTCACTGAGTGCACACTCACCTGTGCAACAAAATGCTTAACTGAATGTCCTTGTGCATGTACATCTGCACATATAATGGCACCACATTCACAATTCCTCTTTTTTGAGCCTTGAACTAAATTCAGACATTCTTCCTCAGACAAAAATGTCCCACCAGTTACATGGGAGAGCTTTCCCATGCCTAAAACACCAACAGGATTCCAAACATGGGCCCTTTCGGCATAGCATTTGCCATGCGAAAGGGCATCTGGAGCATCGCATGATTGTGAGGAGCGATCTGCACGACACACTCACAATCACGCGATATTCCAAGGGCCGGCAGGCGCCGATCGTGCACCTTTTTATTTTTGGCTGGAAGCCGAAAATGGTGCGTGATCATGCATTGCTCCTGGGCCCCGCGTGCACTTACCTGGCATACGGAGCCTCAAGAGCCACGCCTGTCGTGCTTCCTGCCCCAGCGCAGCCTGGGAAACTCCCAGGCTGGGCTGCAGAAGGAAGAGACAGGGCTCTTGTGCATGCAGGCAGCTCGTGCCGAGCTGAAGCAGCAGGGACACAAGAGCCTCTTGTTAGAGGCTGCTCACGCAATCCCCGCACCCCAGCGCCGGAAAAAGGTAAAGTGCGGAAAGGGCCCTTAACTCTTTGGGATGGATGAATAGATGAATACATTTTTCACACATACCAATGTGTTGCCTTCAAATTGTGCAAAACAGTGACACTGCTGTATTGTGACAGGTCCAAATGCTCAGAGACCTGCTCAGTCAGTGCCACCTGCATTTTCACAGTGGATACTACTGCTGACCAGCCAGCTAGGCCTGATGACTGGCTGTAAAGAAGGAACCCTCATAATAAGACATGGGCAGATGCTCTTGAAAGCCCTGATGGCTGCTTTCCAGCTGTAGCAATAATGCTGCAGCAGGGAAATGGCCAGTGTGAATCTCCAGGCTCAGTGTTTGATTCTATTTATTTATATCAGAGTGAGGCACTGAATGACTGTTCCAAACAGCTCTGACAGTTGCAAGAGCTACAAGAAGAAAGCAGCCAGCAGAGCTGTCTGGCTTTGCAGGCAGATTCAATGCCTCCCTTTTGGTGCTCAGGCATGTTATTTTTAGGACTACAACTGGCCATGGTGACTGAGTACTCTAGGAGTTGTGTTCTTGAAAAGTAACTTTTCTATGTGTATTCTGGTCCCTCAGAAACAAGGGCAGCTACTCCAGGAAACCTGGATGTTTACTTATCTGCTGTGGCATTTGGTTCTCTAGAATAAGGCTGCTTAGACAATTTTATGTGGGGATTGGCATTTTTCCCTTAATCTGCCTGAGACCATATTTGTGGGATCATATTAGCTACAAATGTTTTGTTTTGTTTTTTCTTCTATGGAAGCTGTCTGTGGACTAGCAGCCAATGGCTCACAGACCAGCATTGGTTCATCCTCCACCATTTTGAGTAGCACTGGTGTGTAATGGGCCATTTAACTGTGAACCCTAAAGCTCCATTGACAGACTATGTGGCCAAGGACTCTTCCAACTTAGGTGCTAGTGGGTGAGATTGTCACTAATGCAGCAGCAAAGCAGGAAACAGGAGGAAAAAGATGAAAAAGAGAAGATTCATTTACTTGACTCAGGATGATAGATGGCAAATGTGGAAAAAAATCATGATAGCATGAGCCAAAATCACTCAGTTTGGGTTGGGTAGATGGTTAAATGGAATTTCCCCCACAGCTGAAGGTAGGGTGGTCCGTATGAAAATGGACCACTATGTCTATAATTCTGCTCCTGATTGCTCTGCCTTCTGACTGAAAATCTCACCCATTAAAACAGGACCCTACTTTTGTGGCTGTTGAAGCCTCCCACTTGTCCAATTAGACAGCCTCTAATTGTCAATGTGTTTAATTTTAAAAAAAAAAAATTATTTTTTTTTAAAAATTGACATAATTTGGAGGCAATTTTTGTCCCCAAACTATTCAGAAAGCCTCACAAATGTATGAATATGCATGAAATTACCCCTGCCCATGCCTACAAGCACCCCAGAAGCCCATATTACTTTGCAAATATCTCTATTTTCTTCAGCAATCCTTCTCAAAATGGTGAGAAGAAATGACCCAGTGTGCTTTCTTTAAACAATTAAAAGGAAAAAAAAGTGTAGGTTCTAGACTCAGAGAGAGAGAGACATTCTCAAAAATAAGACCAGAAGTGGCAGACAAGCCTACAACAGACTAGAAATACAAGACTTTTTCTCTTTTTGTTGTTGTTCTTAAAACAAAGTCATGGATCTGAAAAGAGTCTTGAGGAATGGAAGGCTGGCATCTTCCTTGAAGAAGAGGAATTTCCCTCAGACTCTCTCTTCCCAAGGAGATCAAATGAGATACACATAAGGATAGATAGAAGTGACTGAAAGTGTCTAATCTGAAACATGATTCAGGTTAGTCAATTCCACAAGCCCCTGTGTCCCATGATTTTGGCAGGAGCAAAAGGGAGTCTCACCAGTATGGAAAAAATGTTCTTCTGGTCTAGAAAATGGATGTATATCCTTGATGATGTTATGTTTTTCACTGGCATGTCTAGGAAGCTAAAACAACTTCACAGTTTAAGGGGAACCACTATTAGAACAAGCTGTTACATCCCAGATGACAACCTGAGGTCTGGTATTTGGTTTAGAAGCCAAGTAAAATCCTTAAACATCTGTAATGAAAGATGCATATTTTAAGACTGTCATTGTGGGTTCACCCCTGGAAGACCAAAAGCATACCTTTTAAATAGAGTTAGAATAAATAAATTCTGGAAACAAGGCAATCATGTGCATACATATTTAAATTCTAGACTGACATGCCATATCACACACTTTTTCTAGACACAACTTACAAGAGAAAGGAAAAGAAAATAATGAGGTGATAATAAGAAACTTTGACTAAATTTATCACTGTTAAGCTACCACAGCCAACCCTGTACACCTGGGATATAATGGGAATAGGCTTCTAGATAACCCCTAGATAAGATTTCCTAGATGGTGAAAATGACACTGTAGATGCCAAGTTGAGAAAGCTTTCTCTCACTTTCTATCACTCCATAAACAAAGAAAACTTAAGAAGTCATTAGTTTCCATACCATTGCTTATATTGATATATAAGTATAGATGGCAAATTATAAATCACAATTAAGTATAATTAAAATCATAATAATTTAATAATTGACACAGAATTATAATACATGGCACCTAAGTAGGGGGGGACTATGATTTTGTGACTTATGTAGTCACTGTGTATGCTGCCCCAGTGGCAACTTTGGATCATCAGTATCAGTAAAGTCGCTCTTTGTGGTTATTAATCTTTCAACCAGATTTGAACTGTAAACATTAACTACAGGGCATCTTCCAAAAGAGGACAGTCTTCTAGCAGCTCATCAAATAGATGACTCATCTCTATAAAAGAGGGTGTATGGCTATCTTCACTGTGACCCACCCTACCCTCAGATAGTGGAGCCACTTGGAAGTGGACCTCCAAAGTATTGAGAGGTTGGTAGGAACACAGAAATTGTTTTCAAAATATGCCTACTTTCACACTATATTCCATGTCATTACCATCAGCCTTCATAGATCTGTGATTAGATTGATGTTCCCAGTCAGCAATTACCCTTGAGAAAGGGATAAACCAAATCTAACAAAGGGACCGTCTTGATGGTTGCTCTCAGGCTCTGAAAATATCTCCTGAAACAAATCAGTCTGAATCTATCTTTGCTGATTTTCAGTGGAACGCAATGATATTTTATTCAAAATGTCTTTTAAGATGACTTGTTTAATGAAGTGTACAATCACTACTTATTTCATTTTTGTATTTCTTTTTTAATTTATCTACTTCTACGTATTCATTATAATCTTATATTTAACTTGTATTTTATTGCTGTTAGTCACCTTGAATGCTGTCTTTGGAAAGTTGAGAAATAAATATAAATAAAGAATTGGCTGCAATCCTAGATGCATTTACTCAAGACTAAGTCACGATAACACAGTTCTCCTTGATTTTTTTTCCAAGTACACATACATAAAATGCTTATTGCCTTCAGATTCTCTGGCATGAATTTTTTTTCTTCCTATCTTTCTACGTTTCTAAAATATTTTATTCCTTTTTTCCCAGTACAGCAAAAAAGCTTATTTTCAGCTGTGGATGAATGTTATAAACTAGTGCATTAATTTAAGACCCTTTCACTGATGTTCTTATCAGCTTAAAAAGAATGAAAGGAAGCAGGTACTAAAACAAGGAGACAGTGTGTCTTGGATGAACACTGCTAAGTGGATTTCTTTTTTACACAAAGCTGAAAAACATCGTCTTAGTTGTCATGGGCAGCACATCCAAACCAGCCTTAATTATATACAGGTGATGGGAATTTGTCTAATGTTTTATGGTGAATCGTTGATGAGGCCTGCAGAAGGAAAATTTGTAGAAATAAAATCACCTTGACAGTAAAGCACTCGGGTCAAAACGCAAAGTAAAGTCTGTGTTCTCGGCTTTAATAAAAACAGTATGATCTGTCATCAGCACAGCATTTTTACACTCCCGGACAATGCACTCTTGGAACTCCTGCTGGGTTTCATTTGATTTTTACTAAAGCCAACAAAGCACCGCTTAGAGCTGGTAATTCATTATGACAGCAGAAAAGTTATAAAAATATACATGTTGCTCCATTGTAAATAAATAGAATACCCTGTGAGGGGGTTTAAGTATGGAAGATAGTATAGGAATATCATATTGAGAGAGGGTGCCATGCTCCTAAACACTCAAAAAAAATCATGAAAGAGTTATGATTATTTTTTTAAAAAAATATTAAGAAATATTTTACATCTTAGTTTTAGAATTACATATTAAAGGGAAAATGTAACAGCAGCAGGAACTATATATGTTTGAAGAGAATCTAAAGGGGAAAAAAAGACACCATATGTCCAAAGATCAAACAAATGGTGCACTTAATAAGTAAATAAATATGCATTAAGGCTGTAGTCATTAATATACACATTGAGGCCAGAGTGGAATTTATTATGAAGAAATGTGCACAGGATTGCATTGCAGTTGCAAACCCATACCCACAAGCCAGGAGCTTCCCAGTCTTGACTTATTTCCAAATAAACATGAACAACTAGAAATGAGATTAAAATTGCAAGTTATCTTTCTTTTAAAAATCTGGATATTTCTAATACACACACACATATACACTCACTTTAGAGCTGATGTACAATTGAGTTTGCTTACTTTAAGATAATTATGAATCAATTAAAAATGCTGGTATGGTGAGAAAAAGACTGTGGGAGGGGGCAGAGATCATCAAACACCCAACATTTCACAGATAAATACCAAGACACGTATGGCTGAGCAACATCACTCTGTGATCAAGATGGAAAAGATATTAATAAGGAAAGACACACAAGGTAGGAGAGGCTGCAGCAGTTTGTTTTTTCCTGAGACTACTGCACTTTTAACTCAGTTTGCATCAGTCGAAGTAAACCAAGGACAAAGGGGGATCATGGGAGAAAGAGAGAGAAACTGGGACATTTTAAAAACAGCTGAAAAAGTGGGGTCGCAGAGGATTTATCAGGGCTGTCCCTGTCAAATCAGGACAGTTGGAGATTATGGATCTTGTAAGTGTGGTGGGATTGGAGAGGCCGCCTTAGAGTTATAGAGGAAAACAATAGTTGGAGGGAGGTCAGTACTCCCTTACTTTAGCCCTTGAGAAAGATAGGGTTGGATACATAGAGTGGCCATCTTAGCACAAAGGAGAGGGAGAGAAAGAAGATACATGGCGTTGTTCCAAACTGCAATACAAGGCCAGCCCTACTATTAGGTAGAAGGAAGCAGTCCTCATTTAGCAGATGCTGGGCAGGAATGAGGGGAATCATTCATCTTTATGAACAAGCATGCAGCTGTCATGTTTGTGTGTTCCTCGGCTGGCTATTTTGGCTATCTTCCTTCTCCCATGGGATCACAAAAAGTAGCACTGGGAAAAGCTCTTGACTGAACAAACAGTCAATGAACCAGACGTTCCTGTTCATGCAATGCAATAGGCATCCAGAGCAATGCAGATGGATTGCTCTGTTCTTATGCTCAGAGCTCAGATGTAACGAGATACAAGATGCCTACAATTAGCTCCATTTTTCAGGCAGAGAGGATGTAATGAAATTAAATTTCAAAAGCAAGGTACCATGTAAGAGTGAGGCTATTTTATCAATGTAAATAGTAACAGTTTCTAGATTCTTCTAAAAGTTAGTTTTAAAGGGTAGTTTTAGGGGCAAGTAGACAGGAATTTTTCAAGTTTTCTGTCATTTTCTTATGAATCCTAAGGTGGTTGTTTTTTCCCCTCAAAAATGTAACAGAAATTAAAAGCAGGAGTAACAAGCAGCCCGAAAAGTAACAGGAAAAGTTACCCTTTTCATCATTGTAACAAGTAATGGCAACAGGTTATTTTTCAGACACTGGAATAGAATTGTGTCCCCTGACTTAGGCCATTTCTGCATGGCATGGCAGTCTCACATTTGGGATGTGATGGCAACAGTCCGCGGGTCATGTGACATCATTGCGGTCCCACTGCCAACCCATCCCCACCCATCACAATCATGAAATATTTACTTAATTGAATAAATCCATTAAGCACCCATGATCGTGTGATGCTCCCGTCACTGCTGGCCATGCAGAAGGGGAATAAGCACAATGGAGGCACTTCCTTTCCCAGTACAGCATGGGAAAGAGTCCAGCTGTGTTGTGGAAGGAAGGTGCATGTCACTCACACTCCTTTCCACAGGCAGCTGTCCAGGTGTGGAAAGGAGTGTTCCTATCATGCTCTCTTCCCAGCAAAGGCACTGCAGTACCATGACAGGAGGACAATAGAAGGAGGTACGGTGTTGAAATGGTTTTAGTGGAAAGAAGCTTTGCAGGTTGTGGCAGGCGAGGTGTCCTGAACAGAAGCCTTTTTCCCAGTGTTTTGTCCACCTCTTCTTCTCAAGATCCTCTGCAAGGTGTCATGAGCTCTGGAAAATGACAGGACAGGTGGCCAGTCAGGAGCATCTGGCTGGGTCACGGGTGAGTCCAGAAGAAGCCAGGATGTAAGCTTCGCTTCTGCTCTTAGGCTATTAGTCCTCCCAGAGTAGTTCCCTTCAGACTTTGACATCTCCCCCATCTATTGTACCTAGACAATTGTAAACTTTGTCACAACTTTGGGGGATTTTAACATGGGGTCCAGATCCTACTAGATGGGAGACAAAGCAGCTATGCCCTATCATACCCACGTGAGACCTTGGAAATGAGGGCATAGGGCATCAAGCCCAGTTTAGGAGCATGAGGTTCCACCCCACTCCCAGATGGATCAGCTTTCTGGATGTCCCCAGCAGGCAGGCTGGGTGTATGAATTTTCAGCAAGTTACAAGTAGGTCAACCAATGCTTGGACTTGGACCCCTGCTGGGGCCGAGTGACTACAGCTGTAATTTGTTATGGCCTTTTCCAATAAATCTACTGTCTTTGTGTTTATTGTGAAAGGAGACCCCACACACGTGCTTGCCATTGATCCCACAAATTAATTTCTCTTAAAGAGCAACATCACAAGCTCTGTACATGCCTGTGCCACTATCGCTATGATATATTACCTAAGTGAGTGGTACGCATATACAACGAAAAGTGGTCTGTGAGCTGTGATGCTTGTTGAAGGATAGGGCTTCATGTGTCATGTGGCTTGGTCTGTGCCTTATGAGCTAGGCTGTTCCCCTCTGCTGCAGGGAACAACTCTTGTCTAGTTGCCAGTGTTGAAATTAGATCCAGCTAATTCTGTACATACATGGCTTAAGTATGTGGAATGGAAGGGGCACCAATTTGCCCTTTGTCTCCGGCAGCAAAATGCCTTGGGCCATCCCTAATCCAAAAATTTCAAGGGGGCTCAGATGGTTTTAAACACAGTCCTTCAAATAACTGAAGATTGTATCACAATAGGCACTGAGGAAATGTATTTTACACCCACACACCCAAATATGTGAGATATAAATTCAGGGCCTGCTGCAGGGGTTATCTTCAGCCAAGACTGACACCTCACCAAGGGAGAAGGGGCATGACTGACAAACAGCTCAAGTGCCATTGGTGAGTGAATCTAAAGGGAATAGAGGAGTCAGCAGTGGGAGCAGCAATTAGATATATTATCTTCCACTGTTGTTTACCAAAAGACGAAAAAAGAGGGGGAAATTGGTACAGCATTGGTACAGCATTTCAAATAATTTCAGTCCAAGGGGCAAGCAGATTAAAATATGCAATACCTAGCTCCTAAATTGATTCCTTTAATTCAGCTAGAAGCAAAAAAGCTCTCCACTGTATTTAAGAATCCAACAAGAGTGAGAATCAAAAGTTTGGCCATTTCTGCACTACCCTGTTACAGTGTTATTATTCTGCTTCCAACATCCTGTGGAATTCTGGGATTTGTAGTTTAGTGAGGCTAAAGAGCTCTCTGACTGAAAATTCTAAAGGACCCTCCCTAAACTGCAAACACCAGGATTCCATAAGATGTGGAAAGTGGAATAATAGCACTATAACAGTGTAGTGTGGAAATGGCGTTGGTTTCATGTTACATTTACTGCTATTCTTTTTAAGCACAAAGCTTTAAAATGTAATATTGTAATAATAATAAAAGCAACAATCTGTTAAATTAAGTAATATATATTTTCAGTAGCCAGGTCAAATGCATTTCATAACATCATATGGTAGATGTCTAATGTACCTATAGTCAGTGTGCACATGTATCTTCATTCATGTGCTATGTAGAGAATAGGATGTGTTCAGATTTCATATTTTTCACAGCTGACTAAAGTAAAGGAGGAAAACCTCCACCATGATGTTTATGTTGTTCAGGAACCACGAGAATTTGGTCAGGGAGACCTCTCATACCCTTTACATACAGGACTGCCATGGACATTATAGGTGAACTCTCTAATCAGACAAATAACTCTGAGGCCTATGGTTTTTCTTTTCTTTTCTTTTCTTTTCTTTTCTTTTCTTTTCTTTTCTTTTCTTTTCCTTTCTTTCTTTCTTTCTTTTTTTTTTTTTTAAGGAAATGTCCCCCAATAAATCACATCCCAAATAGGGACAATTACTTTTCTTTTTATTCTTCTGAAAGAAGGGAAAAAATGATGATGCTTTTTAGCTGTCAGAACATGCCAGGCACATAATTCATAAGGTGTTACATTGACACTCATAAAATGTAATGAAAAACAGCTTGGGAGTGTGACCTTTCACTTTGCCAAAAGCTGAAGCAAGTGTGCAGGAGGGCAAGAGAATGTCCATTTACCAGCCAAATAAATTCAAAACAGCAAGTCAGGCAGCAACTTAGTTAAGACTTAGTAAATAACATTCACAGCTCCTATGCTCCCCTGTACACTGGAAAGCCCACAAAGAAAATCCAACTGCGTGGTGCCCCGCCATATGTAACTGGAAACAAAATAAAGTAAACAGGACCTACTGTTGTGGGGAAATGTGTCCCCTGTTTTGATTCATAGCTTCCAGAACCAACATCGATTTTTTACATAAATCATGTGCTATACTGAATAGCAAACTGATGCCAATTCTAGTGAATATAGGCCACACTGATGAGACTTCAGGAGTGGTACAATGAAAAATCTAAGTTAATCAACTAAGTAAGTCAAACTTAGTAGCCTGGTAATTCTTAAATGCATTATAAGCCCTTACTTTATTACAATTAAACTGGACTTATTACATAATTTTTAATGTAAAAATATATCTGTTTAACAGAACACCATCACTTTTAATAATGTGTTGTTCTATTGACTGTCAGCTTTTTTTTTTCATTTTTAATAGATTTGCCCTAAACTGTCTCAATTCTATGCATAGTTTAATTGCATTTAAGAGTAAGTTTTTGCATTCTTGTACTCATATCTTTATGCTTTTATCTGTTATTTGTTTTACTTTTTCTAAGATGCCATGAGTCCAGGTTTTGAGTAAAAGCAAGATATAAGTGAATATAATAGATACAACAACAACAACAACAACAAAATCACCAACATCAACATGATTAAAAATCCACTAGATACATTCTTATCCAGTGTATACTCTTTCTTTTCCCCTTCTTCAACTCTTTTTTCTTCAACTCTGGCTTTTGTCTCCACCCCGGTTCTCTGTCAGCTTATTCCAACTTCACCTTGGTTAGAAACTCCTTTGTCCCTCTCTACCAGTGCTTCTTCCTTTCTCTCTTCCCCTCTCTTTGTCTTTCTCTCCCTTAACTGCAGTCAGTATTCCTTGAGCACTCCCAACTCAGAATGGGAAAGTGTGTACCAGTCCTTATTGTCCCATCCTCTTCTCTCCTCCTTTGTCCTCCAGAGTTGCCATATTCTGGTTCTGAAAATCCATACAGCTACATTTCCATGTTATTCACATTATATGCTCACTAGCATATATACTCAGTGTTGCCCAGGATTTTATTTTCTCATAGGTGATACTTGTTAGAAAGATTTGAGATCCTGTGTCTCTAATTCCCCAAACTGTCTTGTCCAGTACCTGCAACTTTTCCCCATATTGCCCGATCCAATCTGTATTCAGAGTTATTAACATGCAGAGGTAGGGTTCCTAAGGGAATACACTGCCCTTCTCCTTGCTGCTAGGACTCATCTCCATAACAACTGGCCTATTCAAGACAGACCCAAGAGCTCTTTGGCTGAGAATTCTAAAGGCCCCTCCCTAAACTGCAAACTCCAAGATTCCATAGAATCTTCTTAGGCAGCCAATCATATGAGGTCTTCGCCTCACACAGCCAATCATATGAGGTCTTCTCACCTGATACAGACAAACAAACAAACTTTGACTTTTATATATTAGTAGATTAGGTGAATCATGTAATGGATTTTGAAAGTGTTGACTGGCATGAATATAACTGCTGGTTTCATACACAAAAGCACTCCTTTCAAATTGTCTTTACAGATAGAAAACAAAAATTTAGGTTTTCTTGGATTCTTTGCATGCATTGCAAGACTGTACCACCTATAACCTAAGCTGTCTTGTGTAAACCTAGAATTCTGTTTCTTTACCATGTTTTCTCATCACACAGATCTGATGCCAATTTAATAGCTGCAGGAGATGCAAATATTCAGTGGATTTCTCAGCAGTAGGAATTCCACAAAGTTTAGGATCCTGCTTGAGGTATCTAAAAAAACCTCAGCTGTGATTAGGCTCTGCGTCACTTGAGCCTGATCGCTCACTAGAAGCCAAAATAATTAAATTGACGCTATTGTATTTTGGACATATCATGAGATGACATACTCATTGGAAGAAACAATAATGCTCGGTAAAGTAGAAGGCAGTAGGGAAAAGAGAAGATGCATTATTGGTGGATTGAGTCCATCAAGGACACCATGGTCCTGAGTTTGCAAGACCTAAACAAGGCTATTAATAACTGTGGTTCTTGGGGATCTCTTGTTCACTGAGTTACCCTAAGTCAAAGATTGACTTGGTGACAAATAACAACATCAGTGACATTTTTAAGGCATTTTTCCTTATTAAAACCATGGTCAAAGCAGCTTATTACAGTTACATCAGAAAATTTTTACATGATACAAAAGAACAACCTTAACAGATAGCTCAACAATTGTTGTTTGGGTGGTGGTTACCTGCCTCCAAGTCTTTTCTGACTTATGGCAACCCTAAGGTGAAGCCAGCATGGTATAGTGGTTTGGACACTGGACTACAACTGTGGAGACCAGGGTTCAATTCCCCACTCGGCCATGACAACCCACTGAGTGAGCTTGGATGCATCACACACTCTCAACCACAAAGTTGGAAACAACATGAAGGCATGCGACAACAACAGTAACAACAACAATCAGAAGGCAAACCTATCACAGCGTTTTCTTGGCAAGATTTGTTCAGAATAGGTTTGCCCTGCCTTCTTCCGAGGTTGAGAGAATACGACTTGATCAAGGTCACTCAGTGGGTATCCTTGGCTGGGGTCAGCAATTATAACTCAGGATTTAAATAATCGTACAATCTGACAGTAATAAATGGCTAATATCACCAATAATTCAGCCAAGGTGTATTTTGTTTTATTCTTTTAACTGCCAAAATAGCAGCAAAACTACATTTTAACTCTAAATATTACTTTAGCTACCAACCCTACAGAACCCCCACTTTCATGATCTTTATACAGCTGTTTTCATAGCTGGAATGAATCAGGGCCCTGTCTTGTGGAAATGGGCCAGACAGAAGAATGGGGTCCAAGAGTCTCTCTTCCAGTGGTGTTCCAGTAATGGAGAGGCCTGAGCTTGAGAAGCCAGGTTTAAGTAGTCTGACTCCTAGCCATAACTGAACTATTTCAGCCAAACCACAAGGCAACCTATTTTGGGGTAGATCCAATATAACATAGCACAATAGTGATAGTATTTAATTAATTAAAATTAATCAGTATAAATTAATCAATTAAAATTAATCAATATAAAACAAAACAACCCAAGGTGCATGCAATTCCTTTAGTATCCATGGTCAGATGTTATTAAAAATTTTATTTTTTATAAATTTTTATTAAAAATGTATGCTTTTTATTATAGATTTTATAATATTTTTATTATTATAGGTAGTTCTATTATAGACAATAGAAGATATAATTTTAATTTATATTTTTTCCATGTGTACATTCTACATGACTATGCTGCAGACTTAAAAGGAAGTTTTGTTTGCTTTTTGTTGGCCAATGACCTGTTCATAAACATTTGGATCATATATGAAACGCTGCAGCTTCAGTAGTAGAAATATGAAATAGCAAGGACATTCATAAACATTCCGTAATGTTTGACAAGGCTGAGTTTTATTTCATTCTGTTTTTGTTGCC
This sequence comes from Cyclura pinguis, assembly GCA_030412105.1. NCBI lineage: Eukaryota > Metazoa > Chordata > Lepidosauria > Squamata > Iguanidae > Cyclura > Cyclura pinguis. The sequence continues at coordinate 186,422,943 of CM059603.1, forward strand.
TGCCATCACATGTAATCTGTTCAAAAAAAGCCTAAGGCTACACCCATGTACCTGGTAATAAGTTGCATTGACTTCAGTGGGAAATACCTCTGAGTACACATGCATAGATTGTGCTATTATTGGGTGTAAATTTTCAACTATCCAGTCCCCACATATGAAGATGAATCATACAGTACTGTTTTTTCATCATCACTTGAAAATCAAATATTTCTCTGTGATATTCTCCTTGTATTGAAACGTCTTGAAGTGCTGGAGAGGACTTTATTTTCCTGTGGAGAAAGTCACATGGGGTTTTCTGTACAGGACATGGTGTTTTACCCACAGGGAATCAATTTTTCTGCACAGAAACAAGTTTTTATACAATTTTTTTTCTCTGCCGAATAATTCCACCAGACACAGAGCATGGTCTCCTTCTTTGGAGGTTTTTAAACAGAGGCTGGATGGCCATCTACCGGGAAAGCTTCGATTGTTTTATTTCTGCATGGCAGAATGTGATTGGACTTGATGGTCTCTTCCAGTTCTATGGTTCTACGTTGTTGTTGTGTGCTTTCAAGTTGTTTCTGATTTATGGCAATTCTAAGGTGCCCCTATCATGGGGTTTTCTTGGCAAGATTTCTTCAAGAGGGGGTTTACCTTTGTCTTCCTTTGAGGCTGAGAGAGTGTGACTTGCCCAAATCAGCCAGTGGGTTTCCATGGCCAAAGTGAGGTTCAAATCCTGGTCTCCAGAGTCATAGTCCAGAGATCAAACCCCTATACCACACTGCCTCTCACACCATGCTGATTCTCTCTCAACACTTTGACATGGTCTAATGCCAGGAGAAAACTGAAAAACTCTTGCTGGTCTATTATTCTCCTCAATAGGATTTCCCAGCTGACGGGAAGCCTGTTTTCTGACCTGGGAACAAATAAATTTCTAATATTTTTTTCCATCCTTAATGCTGCAATTATCTCAAATGTCTACTGAAAATGAGACATGAGTGAAACTGTGTTTCAAAAAATGTACCAGTAGATAGGGAGGTTTAAAAAAGAAAAGCAGTGATAAGTTTATACCAAATATAAAGAGGAAATACAAGGATACATTAAGAAGTCTTTCATTTTATTTTATTTTATTTGCTTGAGAGTAAATCTTATTTAACATAGTCAGGCTTTCTTCTGAGGGGATATGCATAGGCTTGTGCTATTGACAGCTTTAAAATGTGTATCAGACTTCCCAATCAGTAAACAGCAGTTAAAACAATGTTAAATAAAATTCCCAAACTGAAAAGCCAGCATTCCTATTCTTGCAAGAAGTATTAGTCTTGTGATCATTCCTTAATGTATCTGCATGACTTTTTAAGTACAAAGTGTGTACACAATCTCATGCTGATACACCAAAAGGAAGTGTATTTTCCACACGGGAGTCACTCTGCTGCTGTTCCTCCAAAGCAGATATCTTAAAGTTTACTTTCACATGGGTTTTCACTTTTTGACCTGCTCTTGACCTGGGTAATACTGGCAGACCTGTGAGTTTAAGAAGGCCTGGGATCTATTAAAAGAGTAGTAGCTTGACTTTTACTGAGTAGCATGCTGATGGTTTAAAGTAAATGTTATGGTTTGTCACAGGAACCAATTTGGTTACCGTTTGTTCTTCCTGCTCCTGCCTGCTGATATTTTCTCAAGTGTTTTTCATTCCTTAAATTCTAAAAAGAAATCTGCATGCTGTTATTTTAAACTTCTGCATCTCTCCTTTGGCGGTTCAGTTTTAAACAGAAGGCGGTGCACCCAAAGTTTAATCAAAAGTCCTGTTTGGCAGAACTTGAACTCAAAATTGAGCTAACTTTGAGGTCATCTCTTTCTGAACATCCCACAGATCTTGTGGAGGTCTGGCTTGACCCATTTCTTGAAATCCTAAACTGTCTACAAATCATTGAATTCATCTGCTTGCAAGATGCAAAGGCTGAGAACTCTGGTCAATAGAAAACATTTCATGGAGATTATGGACAGATTAGATTTATCAGCTCTCTGGTCTTGTGCTTGTTTGCTTTCTTCTCCACCCTCCCCACCCCAATATTCAAATGTTTTTCTGTGTTACTGACAAATACATATTTTGCATTTCTTGCATCAGTAATATGCAAAAGGACAGAGCATGGTAAGGAACTGGCAGAAGGATTCTACAAGCAGTAGTTCCAAAAAGTAACTTTTTAAAACTCTTTATTAAAATGCCATTGTGGTCAGCATCAACCCACCCACTGTCTCTCCATCTGTGTTGATACAGATGTAATTGTTTCAAATATGGATAGACCATTAATGAAAAAAAATGTTTTTCACAAATCTTAAACTGCAGTACAGTATCCCTGCCTGCTCTAAACCTCAGTCACTGCTTATGAGGTTCCATCTCTTAAAATGGCAGACACACTTTCTAGAACATATTACACATGTTCTCCAAATAGATGATACTGACAAATCCACACACAACTGCTCTAACTCCTCTGTAAAGTGCACGGACAAAGTAGTTTGTTTTCCTTGCATTCTGTTTTCATCATGGGCTTGTAAGCCATCACACAGCCAGCCACACTTGTAAGCCATCACACAGCCAGCTTTAGCACAACAGTGTCTAAGGGGACATAGACAGGATCATTTTTTAAAGAGCATGGAGAATTCCTGATTATTTCTTTCTCTTTATTAGCCAGAATCCACAGCCTGAGGCAGCTGTCTCACTCTTTCATATAGTGAGGACCAACTCTGAAGCGAAAACGTGTTTGACTTTTACTCTTTTTTGCTTTCCATTGCAATGAAATGACATTAGGAAGTGACAGGTTTAAGATTAAGAAGGAATTCTTACTGTCTCTCCTCATACTTTTCTGGACGTCATTTTCTTTTCCTCTCCTTGCAGTATTTATAGTGTGCAGATGCTATCATATGGGAGTATTGGTGCTCAGGTAAATATTTATGAAGTTTTTTAAATTTAATTTTGATATCAAGAGTTTCCATTTCAGTGAGGCAAAGAATAAGGCCCTTTTTACATGGCACCTGCCATGGGAAATGGCCCCTGGAGCATCGCGCAACTGTGAGGAGCAGTCCACATGACGCACTCACAATTGCGCGACGCTCCAGAGGCTGGCAGGTGCCGATTGCGCACTATTTCATTTTAGGCTTTGAGCCAAAAATGGTGCACGATCGCACATCGCTATGGAGTCCCATGCGCACTTGCTGTGCATGCAGAGCTCCAGAGCCAAGGCGCTTGCACTTCCTGCCCCAGTGCAGCCTGGAAAATCCCAGGCTGCACTGCAGAAGAAAGAGGAGGGGCTCTCGCACTACCTGCTTGCGAGCAGGCAGCAGCTGCGGAGCTGAAGCAATGGGGATGCAAGAGCCTCTCGCAAGAGGCTGCTCGCGTGATCCCTGCACCCCAGCTCCACAAAAAGGTGAGTTGTGGAAAGTGCCTAAGTTGTATGTGACTGGTAGTAGGTCATAGCCTCAGTGAAATACAAAATAAAACAAAAACACTATCATGATTTTCAAATCTCTTTCACTAGGAACATTTTCATAGTCTTGGGTCAGTCTAGAAAAATTCTGAGCAAAATCGACATCAGTTTTCTTTTCCTCTCAGATCAGACCTTGGCAAAGTTCTTTTTTGACTACAGTTTCCAGAACCCACTAACTAGTTATCTTCAAGCATCCAGGCAGGTATAAGGTTGAAGACTGGAGCAAATGGCCTTGTACTGTTCTGTCTTACCAAACAGGGCTCAGGAGGAGAGGGCAAGTGAAATTGGATCAATGAGGAGAGTCCCTTAAACAGTGTGGCTCACTAATGTTACCATTTCCAGGGGCCTTTCCTCACTATGCTGTTACAGTGCTGTTATTCCACTTTCAACATCCCAAGAAATTCTGGGGTTCATAGTTTACTGAGGCCAAAGAGCTCTCTGGCTGAGAATTCTAAATACCCCTTCCTAAACTACAAACTCCATGATTCCACAAGATGTAGAAAGTGGAAAAATAGCACTGTAACAATGTAGTGCAGAAAGGTCCCAAGACTCTCAAAACCAGAAACCAGCTCTGGTCTTATATGCTGGTTCTCCTTTAAATGTGAAGACCCCAGACACACTTCAAAGACATGGGATCATGTAAGGGGAACTCACATTTACTAACAGAACTCTAAATTCAATCCCATGGTTTATTTGGGGCTATGGAGATAAAAGACCATATGGGAAAAATATATTTTTGTGTATCATCATGAGAAACAGCAAACACATTGCCATACTTGTAGTGTCATGTTTATACTACTTGTCTAGCAGATGGAGGCCAGTTCAATGATGCAGAAAACAGGTCTTCATTTTCAACATTCCATTAGCTATATCATGGGAAACAGTGTATTGGCAATTGTTTTGATTCAGAAATAATTCAACTCATGCAACATAACATCATATTTGCAACGAGGGTTCCTACAGTAGGTGCAACAGAACTCTATTTCCAGCATTTTAAAAGTATGATGGCAGCAACTGGTTAGATGCATGATTGGCAGTCATTTCAGGATAAAGCTCAAAAAAGTATTTCTCACAAACAAAAACAACCAGTTGGTGGCTTTTGTTGCCACACCAAAAAAGAAAGAAAGAAAGAAAGAAAGAAAGAAAGAAAGAAAGAAAGAAAGAAAGAAAGAAAGAAAGAAAGATTGCTTATCTCTAGATATAGAGGAGGATTTTGCTTGGCCTATATTTTTAAGCAAACTAACCCACACTTCATGGACTAATGGACAGACTGATACACTTAATGCCATTTCCCCAGGATGACGCTTTTCCACGTTGTCTTGCTGCAGTGCCGGGTCCAGAAGGGAGTGCGTCAGCAACGCTCCCCTCTGCACCTGCTCGGTTCATGCGGAAGAGAAAGCAATGGTATGACATCTTCCTTCCACAGCCAGGCTTTTTCTATTGCTGTGCTACAGAAGGAAGTGTTGCCAATGCACTTCCACAGTTTCTGCATGGCCAGAAGCGATGGGAGCGCCGTGTGATCGCAGACACAGAATGGATTTTTTCCGTTTTGCGAAAACTGTGCAAGTGCGACGCTCTGTGACAGAATGGCAGCAGGACGGCAACAACATCATGCGGAAGCGCGACCTGCCGACCACTACCATCCTGTGGCAGAAACAAGACAGCAACGTCATGTGCAAAGGGCCTTAGACTCTGCAGGTCTTCAGATGTCATGATGAAGTGCTTGGCTCAAAATCTGTATGTAATGATGTATGCATTTGGGAATGCAAAAAAAGAAATGAAAAAAAGAAAAAATTATGGAGTCATGCAGAAATTAGAAAGGACAGATTTATGAATAAATGCATGCATGGCCTGGATAAAGACTGATTTTTCCATTCCTACATGTGTGAAAGCTTGGAAAAGTTACTTTTTGGACAACTTCCAGAACACTCCAGCAAGCATTACTAGTAGCATGGAAGCTTGCTTGCTGCTTGCTCACTTGGTTATTTGTTGATTGATTGATTAAATTTATACCCCAATTTTATCCTGGAATGGTATTGCTAAAACATTTGAATATGTAAACACAGATTGGACTTTAATCTAATACAGCAAGTACTTGCTACGGTATAAAATGACTTTGGCTAATTTTGTTACATAATCATTGTGAACACCTTGATACAAGCATGAAATCTGATTTGGCTTTTTATTTTGTAGTACATCTATAATGCAGATGTATTATATGTATTATATTTTAACTTATCTGTAATGGGACTTGCCAGCAAATGAGTGATACTTTCTTCTGATCTATGGAGTCTACATATAACATTAGTAATAACCATAAATAAGTTTCAGTGTATTCCAAATAATATTTAATCACTCATTGAGTTTCAAATTTCATGTCTAATCATTCTGCCAGATTTTAGTCACGAGGGTTATTTACCAAACTGAATGATAAACATGCATACTTAATGATCCCTCAGGGGTAGCCCTACTGTTAGTCAAACTGAGGCAGCCAGATTTTGAGTGCCACACAAGCCAGCAAGCCATTATTTACTTATTATCATATGGTGAGGAGCTATGAGAGGGCTTGGTGGCTTCTCCCAGGCTATGGAATTCTCTTCCAAGGAAAAGTGAGGTTGGCTTCTTCTCTGCTCTCCCTCCACAGACAAGTAAAGACCTTTTTATTTAAACAGGAATTTTTCAATTATCTGGTGGTGCAAACTAGTCTTTTGATGCTCAGCCATGGAATAAAGATACCAGACACAAAGTTGGGTTAACTAAGGGCCGCTTTATTTTGCTCTGTTTTATTTAAATTGCATTAGCCTGAAAGATACAGGGCGGGGGGGGGGGGCAACATGATATAGGTCCGGCTGTTGCCAGGGTCACAATGTGACAATCTGCTCAGCCTACCCATGGTGATAACAGCTTAGCCCCAGGGGCAATCCAAATTGCTTTGGTTGATCCCCAGTCCAGCATCTTGGAAAGTAACCCAGGGAGTCCCACCCAAGCCACACAGCTCTAAAAGTGGGAGCCTTATTCTCAGGTTAACCTCAAGGGTAGCCTCCTTCACCAACCCCTTGGATGCAGGGCCCCAAAGAGGTGGTTCCAGAACCCTACCATACACCAAAGAGGTGCTAATAGGTGATCACTGAAATTTAATTAGCTCCCATTATCTGCGAAAGGACAACCTATTTAACAGCACCACCCAGAGCCAACTTTCCCAATTCCATCAAAGACAGTATGGGATTGGGGGGGGGGACTGAGAAATGGGGAAAAATTCCTATCTGGCTCTGAAGCGACCAGATTAACTCACATTGCATTGAGGGGAGCGAGGATGGGTCAACATCAAGCACCAAATGACCCATATAGGGGGTGAACTGCTTCACTGTCTCCTTTGTCCCTACATGTGTCTTGACTTGGCGCCTAGTGCCAATCAAACATAACACTCTGGTCTCACTCCATGGAGACCATCAAAAGCTTACCTTCCCCTGCAACCACATTTGTCGTGCGAGTCCAGGTAAGTATTTAGTGTGGTATACGCTGTACTTTTTTTTTCTTATTTTCTGTCTGTCTTTCTGTTTCCTCTTCTTTGGACAGATGAAGGGCTTTCTGTCTTTTGCTAAATGTGTATAGTCAGACCTCCACATTCACTAGGGTTGGGGTGCAGGACCCTCGCAGAAGTGGAAAAATAACAAATATCAAAATGTGTGTGTGTGTCTTTGAGAAGGAGGCCAAGGCATGGTGGGGAAAGCAGGTATGCAGGTCAAGGAAAGGAGAGGGAAAGGGGTGGGTCAGACTGCTGGCCTTGTACTTCCTCTCTCTCACACCCATCTCCTTCCTTGAGTGTTCGTAGGGGCATCGGGAAAGGTGCTGAGAATTTGAGCTGCATCCATCCTTAATTGACCAGGGAGCAGCTAGTGGACGAGGAAGACCAGAAGCAAGTATTTAGAAATGCATGGCCTGATTGGACATACTGAGAGGAAAGATTCCCCCAGACAAGAAGTGTCTGACAGGGAGAGGGGCAGGGGTTGAAGAAACTCACAAATTCAAACCCACAAATGTGGAAGGCTGACTGTATTTTGTAACCACATTTGATAAGCTGCGGTGGGAGGGGAAGGGAAGTATATTTCAAGAGGGATAGAAAACAGAGGTGGGGGAAGGAGTGAGGGAAGGAGGTAACAAAGTGGGAAGCAGGGGGGTAAAATGAAGACATTGTCCCACAAATAAGATTTTTGCCCTCCAATGAGATTTTCCTTCAGTCCTCAAATTTCTAGCATCACAGTCGTTTAAAACTTCAGTTGAGCATTCAGAAATATAATTTAGGCCCCCAAGGAAAAGGAGAAGGCAAAGCAGTATAGTGGTTTGAACATTGGACTAGGACAGTGGGAGACCAGGGTTCAGATCCCCACTCAGTCATGGAAACCCATGAGATGACTTTGGCTTTGCTTCTCTCCGCTTCAAAGAAAGGCAAAGGCAAACCCCTTTTGAACAAATCTTGTCCAGAAAACAACGAGATAGGCTTACCTTAGGGTGGTCATAAGTCAGAAACCACTTGAAAGCACATAACAACAATGTTACAGAAAGAATGTAAACACAGCAAATGTAAGAGTTCCTTGTCTGAAAAATTGTTCATTGTCTCACTCTTTGCAATGTTAGAAATTTGGGAGTTGAAGGAAAAATTCATGAGGGGCAGAATTCAGAAGGAGAGCAAAGCCCTCATTCTGCTCTCCCTGGACCTATACTCCTGGACTTGGGGGGAAATGTCCCTTTTCAGAGTCTCTTATCTTTTATCAGTCTGTAATCTGTCCTTTATAGTATATATAAGCATATATATGTAGTATATATAATCTGTCCTGATGTAAGCACTACTGAACTCAATTGTATTTATTTGCATTTGGGCAATATTACCATCCCCAGGTTGCAGAGAGGATCTGCTTCAGCTACAAAGGCTAGTATTGCTCCAGAGGATGTCTGAAGACCATCTAGCTGTAAGTCCTGAAAGAGCTATGGATCAAGAGAGAAGAGTGGCAGGAGCAAACTAATAGGTTTGTCCCAGGCAAATCTGGCACTGGCTAAACTGAAAGCAGGGTAGAAGGAAGAAGAATCAGACTAAACTCAGAAGTTAGGGCATGGAAGAGAAGAGAAAGTACACTGACCAAGAGTGGGACCAGTGGGTTGTTAACCCAGGTGAAGCTGGATACTTTTGACAGTTTTTAAAATAATGAAGACAAAACAAACTCAGATGAAACTTTTACTTTATTGCCTTCAGTGGCTCCATATTTCTTGGAAAATGTAGCCATGTCACTCACTTTCCTCTCTCCAGAAAAAAAAAATGACAGTTAAAGTGGATAGAATTAGGATGTTGCCACCATCCTATTCTGTACAAGCTTTTGAGAAACCATCAGACACCAGAAATATCTGAGGAGGAGGAGGAAGCAAAAGAGTAAAATCATCACAACTTGGTTTCAGTTTGTGCATGTGTGTGTGTGAGAAAGAGAGAGAGAGAGAATAACAGGTTGCATTTATCAGCACATTACTTTCTTGGGAATATGGCAACAAGTGTTCATACACAACAGACATGGCAATGTGACAGTTTAATCAAATGGTCCATTTTTTTAAATTGAAATGGCTGTTAAATTTATAAATCTGCTTTAAAATGCTACATTTGCCAGCATAGTCTGCTACAACCAGTCATTCAGAATGGAGAAGGACTATAGTATCCGAGGTATTAAATACATTTTGTTTCATGATGTTAATGAAAGAACTATGAGAAAAGTTAATTAGTACAAATCTTCAGACATTCTTACACATGAAAAATCAAAGAATATAAGAACACTTTGTGCATGCCTTTTGGTTTACATTTTAAGAAAATCAATTTCCTGTTGTAATAAATCAGAGATTCTTTGGTATAAAACACACTCCTTGGCATTTTTTAGTCTGTGTATTCATCTCTCTCCATTTTCCTCTTAGAATCAGATCTTGCAGTTTAAATTCCATCAGATAAAGAAATGAAAAATATAATGTAGCAACTGTGCTGATTCCTGTTTGTTGTGTTGAACTGGTTATTTACTAGGATGCCACTTGAAATCTCGACTCCACGCAGTATCACACAACTTGTGTAAAGGTCAGGTGGGCAAAATGTTGGATGAAAGAGGGAAAGAACCATTTCATAGATAAACAGTCTAAGAATAATTTTTAACTGTTCAGTGAATATCCCACAAAAGCTTAAGCACTCAATTTAAACCAATTTGTATCTCATTAAATTTTATCACTCTTGCAGCCTGATCCTACCAGTTAGCATGCTCAAGCAGCAATACATACATCTGGTTTAAACAATCAATGCCAATTAGGGATGCCAATTAGGGATGGGAAAAACTCTCAGTTTCAGTTTTGTCTTATGTTTCTACCTTCACTCCCTTTCCAGCCCATCCTTTGTTCGTATCAGTTTGCAAGACTTTTTCTTTCACTCAGGAACTCACTGCATACATGTATCCTGCAACGTTCACATTTTTTTCTGTGTTTTTCTTAATCAAATGTTTTTGAACACATATTTTTCACTGAAAAAAGTGAGCTATTGTATATTTGTAACTAAATACATATTTAACCATTGCATTTCAAAAATGTATTCATCATTTTCTGTAGATGCAATGTACCACAAGATTTACCAATGTGAAAAATTCAGAGCTATAGTGTACAATGAGTCTCAGGATGTTCCAAATGGGTATATTTTGTGAGAATGTTGAAATCATAGCAATTTTTTTTCCATCCTTAGTGCCAATGATAACATGAAATGATCCAATGACTCAAATGATCCAAAGCCTCACTAGAGACAGAGAAACTGGATCAAAATTGTGACAACAAAATTGTGACAATTGTGCAAGCAAAAAAATAGCAAACAGTTCTTAAGTCAAGCAAGGTTTCTGCAAGGGTTAGTGCAAATGTTGCCATGATATTTGCCAGTTGATATTTATTCATTTTTATTTTATTTTATTGATGAAATATCCTGTGCTCCAGATAAAGACATGCATCATGGCAGTTTACAGAATATTTAATTCAAATAATATCATAAAGTACAGTCACAAGAGGAATAAAACTGCAGATAACACAGAAGGAAACCAATTCAAATTCCAACACAGAACTGGTTTTGCTTAAAAGCCTGGTGAATAAAATTGAACAGATAGCAGCATGAGCACTAGGTATGCCCCATGAGAAGAGGGTTCTACCACTGAGGCACCACCATGATGAAAGTGTTCCTTGTGTTCATTGACCATCACAGCTCATTCATCAATGTCCCATTCACATTACACAATTATAATACTGCACTCCAATTTAACAGTCATAGCAACATCATTTAAAATCTTGGGACTGGCAGTTTAGGGAAGAATATTTAGAATGCTCAGCTAGAGAGCTCTAGTGCCTCACTACAAATCCCAGGATTCCATAGGAAGGAATCAGGGCAGTTAAAGCTGAATGATCGCATACTCTCCAACTAACCTAATTTGGCAGGACTATTCCTGATTAATCTTCTGTCATCCCACCTTTTCAGCTGCTTTTAAAATGTCCCGTTTTCTCTCTCCTCAGCCCACTTTCCCCATTTTGTCTTCAGATTACTTCAATTGCTACAGACTGAGGCCATTTCCACACCGGGCTTCTGAAACAGTGCAGAGCGACCTCTCATGGAGGTCTTCTACACCACAGAGTGGACTGGCGTGGACTACTTTTTGTAGTTCCACACCAGAATCCACTCAGGAGCGGCCGGAACTAGCCGCGCTGCATGTTTTTTAAAAACCTCTTTTTCGAGGTTTTTAAAAAGCACGGAGCGTGCAGCCCCGCGCCGCTCCGTCGCCCGGCTCCGAAGCGGATTTGCAGGCGAGCGCAAGTGCGTGCCTGCAGATCTGCCGGGGGGTGGGCTTCCAGCTGGCGAGCTTCTCCGGTTGGTAGAGAGCCTCCACCAACCGGAAGCCGCCATTTGGGACGCCGGAGGACTGCGGAGCAGCAAGCTCGCGCTGCTCCACGTAGTGACGGACTTACCTGGTTTCAGGTAAGCTCCGTTTTTGGGCGTTTTTGCCCGTTCCCCCCCACACACATGTGAAAAGGGCCTGAGTTCAAAGTACAAAGTTTATTTGCACTCAGTCAACTCAGTAGGGATGAGAGCAGTGAGCAGAAATATGCCCTTCCCAGTAGGCTCAGGCAAAGGCAGACTGCTACAGCCTCTCCTAGTTTGTCTGTTCTTCCTCATTCATGTTTGCCATCCTGCACACATTCTGATGTTATCTGGCAGGTATCCAGGATTTCATCTGTGAAATCTTGGAGGGTATGTTAGTATTATAACTGGGTAGTGTAAATGGGCCCCTGAAATAAAGCACGTACACAAAATGAAACAAAATGCAAGGATTTATAATATAACAAAAAGTCCAAACGTAAAGCATGTTATCACATAAACATATCCTTACTTCTGTGAATAGCATCAAAATCAAATAGCATCAAATAGCATCAAAATCAAAATAATAGCATCAAATAGCATCAAAATCAAAATAAGAAATTTTCTCTGATATCTTTGTTCATCATCATATACACAGCTCCCATCAAACTAAAAGCTCTATTTCCATCTGACTCCATCTCTGTCTTTTTCCTATCTTGATCTTAGCCACTCCTAACTTTATCCAGTCCTGTCTTGATGTCATTCCAATCTCATATGCAACTACTCCCCACCTTTTGCTATGCCACTGTCTGAAAGTTGAACAGTCAAACCTTTCTTTTCACACTCTCTCCCCAGTAGTCACTGCCCCTTCACAGCATTCCACGATTGGATGGCTTCACTCAGGTCGTGCAGGAATACACCATCAAAGCTTTCCTGGCAGATGGCCATCCAGCCACTGTTCAAAAATCTCCAAAAGGACTCCACCACACTCCAAGTCAATGTATTCCACTGTGGAACGGCTCGCACCATCATGAAGTTTTTCCTAACGTTTAACTAACTTAATACACATATCTTTGACATATTTGTTTCTGTAAAGCATACAGTCATGTAGGGATGGGGGGATGGGGAGGTGTTTTGCCTCGGGTGGTAATGTTTTTTGGGGTGTTCCAGCCCATAGCCATGCCCCATGTGCCCTGGCTATGCACCACTCACCACAGCCCTGCCCCCACATACAGTGGCCATGCCCCTCGTGCCGTAGCCCTGCCCCCTCCTGCCCCCCTCCCCACACTCCAAGCTCCACCACTGAAAGCATAGTTACAAAAAAATCTGGAACAAAATCCAATTGTTAGTGCCAAATTAAGAACACCATTGAAATAATGGGATTTAAACAAGTGTTGATTTAATAGTTTAGAGGCCTGCATTTAGCAGGCCTGCTTTTGCTGCAACTAAGAGCTGGATTTAGACCTTGACCTGTAAATGTTTATGAATTAAGTCAGTGCTGATTCACACACAAACATACATACACCTTTTGATTAAAATCCTTGACTCACTGAATCATTGAGTTGGAAGAGACCCCAAGGGCCATCTAATTCAATCCCCACTCATGGAAGAATACACAGTTAAAACACTCCATAGGGATGGCCTTTCAACCTCTGTTTAAGACCTCCAATGAGGCAGTCCATTCCACTGTTGAACAGCTCACAGTGACTAGATGTTCTTTGCAATGTTTAGCTGGAATCTCCTTCGTTGCAATTTTAACCCATTGTTTTGTGTCCTCGATTCTGAAGCAGCTGATAACATATTTGCTTCACCTTTCACATGACTTCATATATTTAAAGATGGCTATCATGTCTCCTTTCAACCTCCTCTAAGGTAAAGAAACTCACTGCCCTAAGCCATTCCTCATAGGTCTTCTTATGGACATGTTCAATTTTCTTCTTGAACCGTGGTGCCAAGAACTGTACACAATATTCTTGGTGAGGTCTGACCAAAACAGAATAGAGTATTACTTAGTACTTCCCTCAATCTGAACGCTATAATGAACACTTGAAGGTGAACGCGTGACCTGCACAAACTTGGAAGAGTCAGATTTTGGACTACAGTTACAAGAATTAACCAGAATAATTTCAGGATTATTATTGGGTTTTTTTTAAATTATATTTTATTATTATAAAGAAAGAACAATACATAACAGAATAAAGCAAAAACAGCACGTGAATAACATGAATGTGAAAAAGAGAAAAATCACAACACAAATAGCCTACATTACTATTTCTTTCCAGATCCTTTATCATCGTATACTTATTCAACATGTTATATATCATATAGATTATATATTTGTATTTTATGTATCTAAATCTCATTCTCCTTGTACTTATTATTGCTATAATAATTTCATTCTTAAATCTATTCTTTCCAACTATATTTAACCTATTGCTAATACTATATATGATCCCTTTATTAACCATAAACTCTAACTCTAAATGTGAACCCATTCCCAGAGCCAATTATATTTCAGTTTACTCTGCTTTCCAAAATTGTAATTCTTCTTGTGGAGGTGTGACACCTTCCTCTTTTGCTAAAGCCTTTTCCACAAATATTTTCCATATTGCTTCAAAGTCATTCCTTTTCATTATCCCTTTTTTAATCTTGATTCGACATGTTAACTTATCATTGATTGCAATTTTCCACACTTCTTTATACCAATCCTTTATTTGAAAATCTTCTTGAATTTTCCATTTTCTCAATATAATTAGCCTTGCTGCAGACAATAAATTTGTAATTAACTCCTTCATTGTCTGGGTACAATTAACCTTATCAAATATAGATAATAATGCTACACTTGGACATAGTTGTAAATCAATTCCTGTTATCTCTTTTATCTCTTTAAACACCATTTGCCAAAATTTCTGTACACCTTCACAAGTCCACCACATATGGATATATGTGCCAATCTCTTGGCAACCCCTCCAACACAATCTTGAATGATTTTGCTCTATGTGGTTTAACCTTACTGGTGTTAGGTACCATCTCCAAACCAATTTATAATAATTCTCTTTTATCCTTACGGATAAATTTTTTAAATGACGCTGATTCTAGATTTTCCCCCAGTCTTGAATATCTATTTTTTGTACTAGCTCTTCTTCCTGTATTTTTCTAAGGTATTCATCTTCATCTTTTGACAATATTTTATATATTTCTCTTGTGGTACCCTTCAATATTTCATTTTGTTCCATATCATCTCTTTGCTTAATCATTTGTTCAAATCTAGTGTATTCTCTTAAATCTTTGTTATTGCTTTTCCAATTCCTTGTCCACTGCTCCAGCTGAATATAATTAAACCATGACATCTTAATACCCTGCAATCTCTCCTTTATTCTATCTTTATTCGTCATTATATTCATCCATTCTTTTAACTTGTATATTCCTTGCTTTTTTAATTCCCTCTCTAATTCATCACTCAAATTTATTGGGTTCAGGATTATTATTGTATGTGGTTCGAAATCTGGTTAGGTTCGATTGGTGATGTCTGATAAATGTCTCATTTGTAGGTTGCAGGTGGTAAGAAAGATTGTGTTTGTGTGAATGCTTTCTGGCTGCAGCAAATAGAGTTATGGGCCAAGCTAGACCCATTTCTTTGGTTCAACTGAGAGAACAGACTCCTTTTAGCTCCTCCCCCACTTGTTTCCATTCAAGCTGATTATGATAAGAACAATAATATAAGTATGGTATGTAGCAACCAAGTTGGCTTATTTTCCCAAATGATCATTAATAATGCAAAGATCTTCTTAGACTGTGATGAACTGTTTTATCTGCTATTTTTATTTGCAATTTCTATTATATTATTGCCCATCCAAAGCATGAAGCTGGATTGAATCATTTCTTGATTCTTAACATTTTATAACATACATTCAAGTTTTTCACGTTACATTAGAAAATACGGCCCACTTGAATCCTAACAACATTTTTAATCAACTGCCAAAAAAACAGCAGGTATACTCCATTGTTTATAATATTTCAGCTTGGACAAAATGTTTTTGTAACCTGTAAATGTTTCTTAGTGAATCACCCCTTTTATACCTTGTCTTAAGCAAATAATTCCCTTTTTGTATTACAAATCCCAACCCCTGTCCCCTGAATAGTAGCCATGCTAACTAGGAGATTTGGGGAATTATATTACAAAAGGTGATTTTTCCAAGCTCATTAAGCAATGATTTGCAGATGTTTTCTGTTGTATTGGAATGTTGTCTTCCTAAGTAAAAAAAACCCAGGGGTGTGTATATTTAAAAACAACTGAAAGTGTGGTCAAGGTATATACCAATCAATAAATTATGATTAGATGTGAAAATTGTTAAAATAGAATTTGACAAAAATTATGGAAAGAAGAAAGAAAAAAGTGTTTATGGGAAACTTTGTTGAATGCAATATGATCAAAACAATAATCAAATAAAAGTTTGCAATTCACCAAGAAAGCCTGACTCTTAACATGCATTGTATTATGAGTTCAAATCAGGCATTAAATCATTTTATTTGTATTAGTTATCCTGTGATTTCCTTGGCATTATTCCATTAAAAAAATTTCAAGGTCTCTTTTTTAAACAACAACAACAGATGCACATTGCATGTGCAGAGTTTACATTAAAAGCATTCAGGAATACTTCTCCCTCCTACTACACAGATCTGTACTATTACATTACAAGACTGAATTGGAAGACACACTCTCACCTGTCTAGAAAAGGCGAAAGAAAATGAAACCATGCAGATGTTCTTCCAGTACTACAAAGAGTCCTTCAGCCCACTTGCAGCTAGAGGAATTGTTGTACCAGTGGAAGTAAGAGCAAAATATGCAAAAGGTCACATGTTGCAAGGTCAAGCTCCAGTGTGGGAGTTAGACTTCCTCTTCCCAATCTTGAGAGACACTAAGCATTGCTAAGGTATCTGGTGAATCTCTAGGGATAAGGTTCAGGCTTTGTCACTACAAATCACCCTCTGCCAAGCAAATTTGTGCAAGCAGCATAGAACAGCTGTTAAACAAAGGAGTCCTGGGCTATCCCTTTGGCTGAAGGCATGGTAGCAGTTGCTACTGGGGAGAAGAGTCTGGGAGATAAAAGCAAAGCAAACATGCAGAAGCTGAGAGGGCAGTTATGCCTTCTTTCAGCTGCCCATTCAGTTATCTGGTAAAGAAGTCTCTGAATGCAAAAAATAAAAACCACATTTGTGAGGGTGTGTATTTATCCAACTGCATTCTCAATCAGGTGTGTTTATGGAAGTTTTTTGTTACTGTCTTCACTACAAAGTTTGTGTGAAATTGTAGGTCTCATTCCTTGGAATGTAAGAAGCACTTCTGACAGAACAAATTGATGACAAGCTCAGAATGGATTTATCTGGCTGGTTGATACGGTTCCACAGATAAAGTAAAGGTGAGCAGTCATACTCTGTGCCTCTGAGCATATTGGCACTACACAGTTATACTCCTTTAACTGTCATGGCTCTATCCTTAAGAATCCTGGGATTTGTAGTTTGGGCAGAGGAACTTGGACTTTTCTGTTTGAGAGCTGTAACCCACTCTCCTACATTGGAAGGAGCTTGTATTGTATTCCTTCTCAAGGAAAAAAAAATCACTGGAAGTGCACTCAGGATCCAATCCAATGTTTTCCTTAATTTTATGTTATACTTGCCTTCTTACCATGCTGTGTAGGATAGTATAGTCTTGCTAGAAAGAGTCCTCATCTCTTCCCCTGCCAGGAGCAAAAGATGCCTTTCAGTGTGTTTCTATCTGAGCTAGGATCTTCAGCTGTGTGGTACCTACTATGTAAATGTGATACAAAAGTGGTAAAGTAGGGAAACTATGGTGTTTAAGTCTAAGTAGCTCAATACCCTCTACTTTGGCATCTCAGATTCTTGGAAAAACCATTGTCACTGCAATGATGGTTCAGTTTTTACTGAAGCCTCATTAGCTTGGCAAAGTCTTGAAGATCAGTTTACATGACAGAAAGGAGAGAAAAAAATGCCTTCAAAAGACAGAAATTATAGGGGAATCAAAATTTTGTTCATTTTTGTTATCTGTAGTGCTGCATATAGTTTTACCGAAATCTAATTAGTTTTGTACCTTAGGGCATCACAGTAGTTTAGGAGAAAAGGTAGAAGGAAATGAAAGGGCAATAGATCAATCTTGTTGAATAATGATCTAAAGGGGGGAGGTTAAAAGTGTCTCATACAGAAGAGAATAAATAAATTAATTCAAGCTGTCTAAAATTTTAATAGTTTTAAAGGATACAACACACACACACATATATTGTTTTGACACAAAGAGTAAAAAACACAATAAGTATATTTATATGTTCAGTAAAATAAAAAGACCACTGTAATGTCTGTTACAGGTGTCAACATAAGTGGATGTTCAGCCTCATCACGTGATAGCTAAAACTGAGAATGTGAGGGAATATGGATCACTTGGACATCCCAATTTCTGGCCACTTAGGGCCTTTCTGCACTACGCTGTTATAGTGCTATTATTGCACTTTCAACTTCCTATGGAATCCTGGAGTTTGTAGTTTAGGGAGGAGCAGTTAGAATTCTCAGCCAGAGAGCTCTTTGGCCTCAGTAAACTACAAACCTTGGAATTCCACAGAATGTTGAAAGTGGAATAATAACACTATAACTGTGTCATATGGAAAGGCCCCCCTTTTCTGGCCTTTCTGTATAGAGAGGAATTGTCTGAAGAGGGATTCCCCACACACGGACATGAAGTGAAAGCAAAGCCCTATTCAATCATTCATGAAGCATGTTGCTTAAACATATGAGAGGAGAAACCAGTCTGTTTGAGGAGGACAGCCCTTTCTATGTGGAGAGGCTCTCCAGTGAGCAACAACCCAAATTTCTCAGTTTTCTTATTCAGGTATTGAGCCTCTGTGAGTGGAAAAGGCTCTGTTCTTCAGAAACTGAGCAAAGTAATGACAGTGGGATTAGGGCTAGCATGTTCCCTGCCTCACATGTTGAAATAAAAAGTTTCAGGGAAGTATGAATAGGACTGAAGCCTTCACA
This sequence comes from Cyclura pinguis, assembly GCA_030412105.1. Taxonomy (NCBI): domain Eukaryota; kingdom Metazoa; phylum Chordata; class Lepidosauria; order Squamata; family Iguanidae; genus Cyclura; species Cyclura pinguis. Next base: position 186,441,348 of record CM059603.1, read on the forward strand.
CAACTAAAAATATTGGCCCTTTCCATCCCAGCATGGGGACGTATTGCTGCTAGTCTCCAATGCATGCCATCACATAATGGCCATTTCCACACTACACTGTTATAGTGCTATTACTCCACTTTCAACGTCCTATGGAATCCTGGAGTTTGCAGTTTAGGGAAGGACATTTAAAATTCTCAGTCAGAAAACTCTTTGGCCTCAGTAGACTACAAACCCAGAATTTCACAGGATGTTGAAAGCAGAATAGTAGCACTATAACAGTGTAGTATGGAAAAAATGGCCCAAATGAGGAATCATAGAATCATAGAGTTCGAAGGTGATCCATAGGCAATCAAGTCCAAGTTCCTACTCAGTGCAGGAACTCCTGCAAGAGCCTTACAATCAGGTCAGAGGCTAGCCTCTTTCTTGAGGCGTCCAGAGAAAGAGACCCTACAGCCTCTCTAAGTAGTTGGTTCCATTGCCAAATCACTGTTACCATCAAGAAGTGCCTTCTAATATTCAATCAAAATCTACTCATTTGTAAGTTAAATCCATTAGACCTGGTCCTATACCCCCTGGCAGCAGAGAACAAAGCTACATCCTCCTCTCTGTGACAGCCCTGAAGATATTTAAAGAAGGTAATCATGTCTGCCCTCAGTTTTCTGTTTACAAGGCTGAACATGCCTGACTTCTTCATGGAAAAGTCTTTGAAACTTTTGTTCTATTAATGGAAGCTAAAATATTATTTGCCTTCTTTGCTACAACATTTAATTGCTTAGTTATGCTCACCTCACAATCAACAACAGTCTCAAGGTTCACATGTAGAACTACTGAGCCACATATCTCCCGTCCCATACCTGGGCATTTGTATTTGTCTCTGTTGAATTTCATTCTATTAGTTTCAGCCCAATTCTAGTTTATCAAGAAAAACTTGAATTTAAACCTTTTAAATTCTGTTCTTATCTTCCAGTGTGTTAGCTACCCCAATCCAGTTTTGTATCATGTGCAGACTGCATCAGGATTCGCTCTACTCCCATCATTTAAGTCATTGATAAAAATATTGAAGAATGATGACCCCAGAATAGAACCTTGAGGCACTCTGCTGTAGACTTCACTCCAGTTTAAAGCATAGCCATTTATGACAACTCTTGGAACATGGTTATGCAACCAATTTTGGATACATCCAATGATGTGTCCATTTTTTGCAGTTTAATGAGTTTGCTAATCAAAATACCATGGGGAATCTTATCAAATGCTTTGCTGAAATCCAGATAAATGATATCTACAGCTCTCTCACCATTTACTAAACTAGTGACCTAATTAAAAAAGATATAATATTAGTTTGGCAGGATTTGTTCTTGACAAACCCACACTAGTGGCTACCAATCACTACACTGTCATCCAGAAGCCTTTTCTGCACCTTACCTTATTGCATTGTCTTTCTGTGGTAATCCTGGCAGTGCATCTGCTGGGAAAGGAGCATGACAGGAGCACTCTCTTTTGCACCAGACTGCCTGCCTGTGGAAGGAAGGGCGATGGACACACCTCTTCCTTCTGCAGCGCAGCCGGGCACTTTCCCATGCTGTGCTGGGGCAGGAAGCACCTCCATCGTGCTTCTGAGCCTTCTGCAGGGCAAGTAAATGCAGGAGCATCACATGATTGGGCATCATTGATGGGGAAAATCCACCAATGATTTCATCTGTGATCGCACTGTTTGACAACAGGAGAAGGATGGAACTGCAACAACATCATGCAGAAGCATTGTCGCAGTCCCGCTCCACTTGCGTTGCAATCATGGGATGACGCTTGTCTGCGGAAAAGACCAGATACTAGCAGACAGACTCCTTCAGAATCTGTTTGAATTTTTTTCCTGGTATTGAGATCAGGCTGACTGGTTTGTACATCTCTAGATCTTCTTTTTTTGTCCTTTTTTGAAGAGGGGGACAATATTTGCTTTTTCTAGTCCTCTGACACCCCACACATTCTGCAGGATCTCTCAAATAATGATGGCAATTGGTCCTGTGAGTATGTCAGCAAGTTCCTTCAATTCTCTGGGATACAGTTCATCTGCCCCTGCATATTTGAACTCATTTAGTTTAACTGGGTGATTCTTGATTATCTCCTTATCAATCTTAATTTGCAATTCATATTATTTACCAAGGCTTCTGCTGATGCATGAATTAACACAGTTCTCATGGGGTGGGGGCTGAACCAAAGTAGCTGTTGAATAATTCTGCTTTTTCATTGTGATCTGTTAGCATTTTACTATCCAGCATCCCAACCATTTCCTTGGTCATGCTCTTATTTCAAACGTATCTGAGAAAAGCCCCTTTTCTTGCTCTCTGCTTCCCTAGCCAGCCTCAATTCATTCATTCAGAGCTTCAGCTTTCCTTTCACTATTCTGCAAGCTTGAGCGACACATCTGTACTCCTGTACTCTTCCTTGGTGATTTATCCTTCCTTCCATTCTTTATGTGTGTACGTGACTTCAAGTCACCTATCAACTTATGGCAACTCCATGAATTCTATAGGGTTTTCATAGGCAAGGAATATTCAGAGGTGTTTTGCCAGTTCCTTGCTCCGAAATATAGTCTACAGCACCTGGTATTCATTGGGAGTTTCCTATCTAAGTACTAACCAGAGCTGACCCTGCTTAGCTCCCAAGATCAGACAGGATCTAGTCCCTTTAGGGAATTTAGGCCATAAGCACTCTTTTTAATCTTCATTCATCCTTTTTTGCTGTACATCTACATTGAATTTTTTGGATGTTTCTCTTTTTTTCTTCTTCTTCTTCTCTTTTTCTTCTTCTTCTCTCTCTCTCTCTCTCTCTCTTTTTTTGATTGTTCTGTTTGCAACTCCATATGCTTAATTTTTTCTCTTTTTTTAGCATCAGCTTTCAGGAAGACACAAAGGAATTTGAAATATGTGGAAGGGGAGGAGATATAACCCCAAACAATGCATGAGTAGCATAAATCAATCAATTAATCAATCAATCAATCATCAATCGTAAACAATAAAAAATGAGCTGTGCAGCAACAACTAACGGCATCTTTAGAACCCCATCTGAAAGAGAAAGAAGTACACAGGAGGAACAAAGGGAAGGAGAAATAATTAAGAGTGTGCTCAGCAGAGGTTAGGTCCTTTCACTATTCAGATGTGCCTGACTCTTCTTGTTCTCTCTTTCTGGTCAGAGCAATGGCAACTGGAAAGCCTGGGGGAGAGCACTGTCAGCTGAAAAGGTTGTATACTAACTGAAGTGTCCCCAGCCCTGCTCATGTCCATATCTAACACCCCTAAAGGGGTCCATGGCATCTCTTGTTTTTCCTTTGTTCCCCCTTTTTAAAGTTCAGGTTTCTTACTCGTAGTACCTCAGTGAGTCCTGTCCCACCTTCCTGACCTTTTACAAATCTCAAGGATCTTAACAGCAGAGCATTAGCCCTCTGCTGTTTTCCTATCCTGCTCCTCTTGCCTCCAGTCCTCTCAAGTATCTTAGCAGCAATGGTTCTGAGAGCCATCTCCTTTGTATGGCTTTGAATCCAGTACTCTATAAGGAGTCCATAAGATTACCTGCCTCCCCTCCCCGCATTTCCCTCAGGACTCATAACAGCAGTATCTCAAATACTTCTTTTCCTTTGCCCTTTCTTTAATCTCAGGAATCTTAGCAGTAGTGCCTGAGTCCTTCCAGTTTTCCTACCTCAGGAATTCTGGTAGCAGTACCTTAGCGAGACTGTCCTTTTTTTCTAATTTTTTTTTTGGTCCTTTTGTAAAAAGTATAGCTGAGTAAGTTATGGCAGACCCTGTCTTTGCTTCTAGGCTGGTGATTGCAACTTTGGATGTCAGCCAAAAGTACTTTGTCAGTTGTTGGTGTATCTACCAAAATGTTGCAATGAGTTAGGACAACCCCCCCCTCTTTTTTTTGTATAGAGTCCTTCTTTGCAATTTTGATTTTTCAGCTTGAAACTGAGCACTGCCACTTAGATTACTACCAAAAGCATTCTGTCAAATTTGGAGGCAATGCGTTACCATGATCAGTTATGACTTCTAGTGAACTCCCAACTAGATACTTGGCACAGCAACATGGACACAAAACAAAAACATTGTGTCAAACCTTGAGGTGTCTAATATAATGTCCTGATAAGTTATGGCTTCCATAGCTAGGCACATATGTGCACATACTTTATGGTCACATCATCAATTTGTACACGAACATTATGATATTGTCAGTTTTATTTTAAATTCATTTTTCTAATAATTCCCAATACAGAAATTGTAGTTCTTTTTCTCTGAGTCAACATTTTTGTCAAGCTATCTACTGTAGCCCCAAGACTACTCTTTCAGGTCAGTTTTTGTCAGCTTAGATCCAATCAGTGTATATGTGAAGCTAGGATATTTTTTAATTTTGATTTTTATTTTGCTCCAATATCCATCACTTTACTATTCCTACACTGAATCTCATTGCCCATTCCTGCAGTTCTGAGAGATCCTTTTTTAGCTGTTTGTAGTCCATCTTTGTTTTCACCACTCTAAATAATTCAGTGTCATCAGCAAACTTGGGCACTTCACCCCTAACTCCAGGTCCTTTATGAACAAGTTGAAGGTGGGGAGAGCCTATCTCAGATCCCTGAAGAGGATTATTTTAAAAATGCAGAGGGATTAGGACTGAGAAAGGAAAGTCACAAAGCCTTTGAGGGAGTAATCAAGGAAGGCAGAATATGTAAGCCAACAGACGACCAAAAATTGAAGCCCAGTTCTTTTAACTACAGTTGGCTTGCCATATTTCCAGGTTTCACTTTTACAGATTTGATTATTTGCGAGTTTCCCCTTGACCTCAAGCACTTCTTTTCTGGAGGACCTTCTCTCTTGGTGGCTCCAATCAGGCTGTGCACCTCTTTAAAAGCCTGCCTCTGGTCTTCCTCCTCCTCTACAGCTGCTCTCTGGTCAACTAAGGATGATTTCTGATTTCTAAGCACCACAAACCCTCTCCCAATGCCCCTCCACACACCCAAAGAAGGAGATGTGTGTGAGAGAGAAGACAGCTAGGTTCACCATGCCGACCCATTCTCTTTGGACCCTCAACCCCCTTTCCCACGATACACACACACATTTTGATATTTGCATTTTTTTCACTTTTGCAATGGTCCTGTGCTCCTAACTCTGGCAAATGCAGAGAGCCAACTGTATTCCAACACAGAATGGTGACAGAGGGAGGCTATGCCAACAAAAATGATGGGCAGACAGTAGATATGGATCTATGAGACCGAGCTCTGCAGTAGATCAGCAAAGATTACTGTAACAGCAGCAACAAAAGGATCCTGAAACTCACTCTCAAATTATGATGCTGAACTGAAGAAACCACTGGGTCTTCAGACTGACCTAGAGTTCTGATGTGAAAAGGCTGTGAGCTCTGTTGACTTCTGGATTCTCAGCATGGTTTGATTCTAGACATATCTTTTGCACCAGACTTTTTCTGATGGATGCAGGGTGGGTAAAACAACAAGCAAATCAAAGCCTATAGCCCATAGGCCTGAAATCTACCTCCTCCTGATATTTTAAAAAAACACAAACAGAAATCTAGATATGAATCAGCCTCGGTACTGAACTGACATTCCTCTTCCACAGATACAAGGCTGATTTATGGCAGTTGAAGATTCTGGCTCATATTGATTCAACTTATATAAGTGGAAATATTTCTGCAAGGCATGTGTAGTTTCAGCTGTTATAAGTTCCTGCATAGATAGTCTCCAATAATCCATTAAAAACAGAGGGGCTACTGTTACAGTAGATCCCCGTCCTTTCAATTCACTGACCTGAATTTAACAGAGCTCATTTGGCATAGGAAAGTTATATTTCATTTCTTTTTTTAAAAAAAAAAAAATCAGACTTTTTATAAACTTTCTGAGATCCTTTTACTGAAGAGAGAATTCTTCCTTGGCAGTGAGGAGGGAATGAATAGATCTAATTAATATATTCCTATCATACTATGACATTTGATTTTTTCCCCCCTTCCTTCACTTCCTCCCTCCTTCTCTCTCTCTCCCTCCTATAAATACTTGTCAGGTTTATGATTTTTCTACTCATTGGCCAGGAATTGTGTTGCACAAGCTCAGGCTGTGGGTGCTCATACCAAGTTTAATTTCACTCACAAGTAGAGTTGACAAAAGATCACAGCCACTAAGCCCCGGAATTACCCTAGATATTGCCCTCTGTGCTCTGCAAATGAAATCCTACAGAAGACCCTTTGGAAAAAAAGAACATGATGGTTAACACTCAGAAATCCATTTTGCACAGGGCAGCGTTTGTACACAGACAAGCACTGAATGACAGGCTGAGCTGCCAGTTCCTGGATGAGAAAAGTCAGATGTTTAGCATTTCTCTCAATCTCTCTCTCTCTCTCTCTCTCTCTCTCGCCTGACCCTCCCTTCTCTCTTCATCTCTCCCACCACACACACATACACACACCAACCCATGCCCTTGATTGACTACCAGGTCAGATAAGAAATTAAGACCAGTGAAATCAGAACCAGGCCGCACCTGTCCCCAGTGCAGCAGAAGAGAACTGAAATAAAGCACTTATGAAACTCCTGTGATCATAACCTTCAAAACCCTGCACTCTCACTGTCTCTCTCTCTCTCTCCCCAGCTGTCTGCTTTCCCAAACCCAGATTGGAAATTTCTACAATGGGAGCCCTGGCACAGAGGTCTCACAATCTATTTTGATCAGAACGTTGTCATTTTGGGAAAAGGTGAAGCATCTCGGCAAGCAAGAAGCTCCCCATTTAGCAACAAAGCAGCTGAAAATAAGCCCTGACTTCATGGATTCCTCAGCCTTTTTAATATGCTTTCCAAGGGCAATTTACATCCACCACTTTTGGTAGGGAGGGAAATCAGCAGTAAACATATGCGAAATAGAGGAAAGGTTATGAATAAAATTCCGAGTGTCCTTGTATTGCTTCCTGAAATCTGCTCATCCCTTGTAGTTTATAACCAGGCTTAACTGGAGTCCAAAGCATATCTCCAGGATGTACATTAAGTCCTGTGAAGTCTTAAAGCAGGTTTTAAGTGGAGTGGATCAAGGAATTACAATGACAAGGGCACTTCTGAGCAAGCACAAAGTACATTTCCTTTGCTGCTGAAATTATAGCATGTCATCAACATGTCAGCACAGCTGGTCCCTCCCTAAACTGCAAACACCAGGGCCCTTTTCACACTGCATTTTCCATGCAAAAGAGGGCCTGGAGCATTGCGCGATTGTGAGGAGCGATCTGCACAACGCACTCACAATCGCATGATGCTCCAGGGGCCGGCAGCTGCCGATCGCGCACCTTTTCATTTTCGGCTAGAAGCCGAAAATGGTGCATGATCGCGCATTGCTCCCAGGCCCCGCGCGCACTTACCAGGCATGCAGAGCCTCCGGAGCCGCACCAGTCATGCTTCCTGCCCCAGCGCAGCCTGGGAAACTCCCAGGCTGGGCTGCGGAAGGAAGAGGCGGGGCTCTTGCATGAACAGGCAGCTCGTGCAGAGCCGAAGGACCCCGGATGCGAGAGCCTCTCGCCGGAGGCTGCTCGCACGATCCCCATACCCCAGCGCTGGAAGAAGGTAAGGTGTGGAAAGGGCCCAGGATTCCATAGGATGTTGAAAGTGGAATAATAGCACTATAACAGTCTAGTGAGGAAATGGCCTCAGACTCTGGAACTCAGGGTTCAAATCCCCGCTGAGCCATATAACCCACTGGGTTACCTTGGCAAGTGGCACTATCTCAGTCTCAACGGAAGGCAAGGATAAACCTCCTCTGAAGAAATATTCCCAAGCAAATCAAGTGATAGGGTCGCCTTAGGATCCAATCAGAAATGACTTGAAGGCACACAACAACAACAACAACAACATCATCAACAATAACAAACCGTGTCTCTGAAATAGGTATCAAAGCTTTCAGGCCAAACAGCATAGCTTTGAAGTAGAGTTAAGCCTTGTGGTTGTGCCCAGTTGTCTGATTGCTGAGCTTCTGGTATATAAATCAATTCTTTCAAATACCCATGGAAGGATTTTAACAGTTTATCTCCTGTATCAGTAAAGGAAGTTTGCAATATCTGAACAAAAAGACGTGCTCTTAGTTTATAGGTCCTCCCCAATTTCACAATCCAATTCTAACTGGAATGGCCCGTCCCACACTATGGAGCTTCCTGCTAAGAGAGTCTCAATTGGCTCCTTCTGTGTTGTCCTACTAACAGACAAAGATCTTTTTATTTGGGCAGGCCTTTTCCGTGAGTTCAGGTATCAGGGGAGAATATAACTACATAAAATAATAAATAATGATAATAATGTAGGCTGCTCTGCTGTCAGTTGCATAGATACAGGAGGTGGGGAGGCAGTTCGCCCCAGGCAGTAATGTTTTTGGGGCATCCCAGCCCATAGCCACACCCTCGCATGCCCTGGCCACGACCCCCCCCCACACACACACGATGGCCATGCCCCATGCACACGGACCACTCCCCACATGCTGTAGCCCTGCCCCCTCCTGCTGCCCCTCCCCACACTCCAAGCTCTGCCACTGTCTGCTGTTCAAGGGGGCCTAACTCATTTGGGTACTGGCTATGTCTTTTACTCTGTGCTTTTAAATGAGTTTTTAATTTTTTTGTGGTATGTTTTTAATCAAACTTTCTTTTTCAGTCTGTAGTGTATTATTGTTAGCTGCCTTGAGTGTATTTCTTCTTCTTCTTCTTCTTCTTCTTCTTCTTCTTCTTTTTTTTGACAAAAAGGCAAACATAAGCATGAATAAATATATTTAGAGATCTGATAGAAGCCACCAAAGTCGCAATTTCATGCCATGTGCACTTCTGCTCTCCATGTGCTGGAATGATGGTGTCACAAACTATAGTGCTATGATTCCATTTTAAGTGCTGTAGCAGAATCCTATAGAATTCCTAGGATTTGCAGTATAGGTGTAGAATTTCAGATTCGCAGTATTAGGTCCTCACCAAACTACAAACCCCAGGATTTCACAGGATGCTGCCATGGAATGTAGTACTATAACTGTGTAATCTGAAAGTGCCTACACTCATGACTTTGACACCTCATCTCCTTTAGGTATAATGCAAACCTACCACCAACAAAAACCAAAGTGAGCCTTAAACAAAGTCAACTTTAAATTCAGTGGCCACTAGCTGACAAGACCACTAGCTCGCAAGCTGTGGCTGAGGCTCAGGTGTCCAGCTCACTTGGTGTCCAGCATTTTTACCTTCATTACCACTGGTATAAATTCTCTTGCTGGTCCTTCTTCACCTTGGGCCCTCTTTGCACAGCATTTGCCATGTGAAAGGGCCCGTGGAACGTTGCGTGATTGCGAGGGACAATCCACACAACACACTCACAATCGCGTGATGCTGCCGGGAATGGCAGGCGCTGGTCGCACACTATTTCATTTTTGGCTTTGAGCCAATCGTGCATTGCTCCAGGGCCCCATGTGCACTTACCGTGCATGCGGAGCTCTGGAGCTGCGGCGCTCGTGCTTCTTGCCCCAGGCTGTGCTGTGGAAGGAAGAGGAGGGGCTCTCACGCTCCCTGCTCGCAAGCAGGAAGCAGCTGCGGAGATGAAGCAACGGGGATATGAAAGCCTCTCGCAAGAGGCTGCTCGCGCGATCCCTGCACCCCAGTGCCAAAAACAGGTAAGCTGCGGAAAGGGCTTTGGTCAAAGTGAAGGTCTGAGCTGCTGCTTAGGGTGACAGCTATGACACAATACATCATTTTCTTGTTATGTGTATTCCAGTTGCTTCTGACTTTCATAGACTTTCTTGGCAAGATTTCTTCAGAGTTTTGTCACTGCCTTCCTTTTAGGTTCAAGGTCATCCAGTAGGGCTTCCATAGCTGAGCAGGGATTCAAACCATGGCCTCCCAGAGTCCTCCATATCTCAAAACCTTAAACAACATTGGCTCACTTCAGCACATCATTAATGTTAAACAAATGCCAAGTAGGAACTGCAACAGTAGAGTAATCATTTACACATAACATTGTAATAGCTGGGATAAGAGACTGCTCTATGTAGGCCTAATTCCAATCCAACCTTAGATGGGAATTTATAACTGGATGAATGCTATATTGTTAAACTGATCTGCTTTAACATTATATTTAAAAAAAAAACATTTTCTTCTTTTACTCATTTTACATACTTGTACTTTTTCAGTAAAAGCCACAGTGAGTCCCATTAATTAGAGGAAGGCAGGATAGAAATCAAATGTATTGGCGGTTTCTATGTCGGGGGGCAGTGAGCCCAGTCTGGGCTATACAATCTATTTTGGTTCTATTGAACTTCATTTGGGGCTGAACATATTTTGCAAATCGGGCCCAGTAGTTGTATGCCTTCAAGTCATTTCCAGCTTTTGGTGACCCTCAGGCCAACCAGTCACTAGGTTTTCTCTGCAAGATTTCTTCAGAGGACACATGCCTTCCACTAAGGCTGAGATAGTGTGCCCAAGATCACCCAGTGATTTTCCATGGCCAAGTGGAGATTTGAACTTCATTCTCCAGAGTCCAGCACCCAAACTATTATACCACACTAGCTCTCTATAAAGTTCAGTATCTTGGATTAATACTTTAAATTCAGAAACCACCAGCTAACTAAATAATATTTCTAAATAAATAGATAAATATCCATCCATTGAATTTATAAATAGATTCTTTCCATCCCGCTTCTTCAAGAATGAGGAACTACAGGCTAAGACCATTTCCGCACTATGGCTCTCTTCGCACGCGACTTTGAACGCGAAATGGCCATGAGAGTGACACGGAATCGCAAGGTCAGTTCTGCATGATGTTCTCGCGATCGTGCGTCATTCCCATAGAGATCCCATGGCAATCGCGCATTACATCAATTGCAGCTCTTTGCCAAAAATGATGCTCGATCGTGCATTCCTCCCGTGTCCCTCCCTCACTTACCTGGTGTGCGGAACCTCAGGAAGCGTGATGGCCATGCTTCCTTCTCCAGCGCAGCCTGGGAAAGTTCCCGGCTGCACTGCAGAAGGAAGGGGTGGAGCTATCGCAGTTCCTTCTGTCCAGCACAGAGCTGGTGCAGAGGGAAATGCAGGGAACATAATTCCCTCCCGGAGGAGTCTTTTCACGTGATCCCCACACGACGCCAGTGGCACCAGGTAAGGTGTGAAAAGGGTCTACATTGTTATAGTGCTATTATTCCACTTTCAACATCCTGTGGATTTGTAGTTTACTGAGGCCAAAGAGCTCTCTGTCTGAGAATTCTAAATGTCCCTTCCTAAACTACAAATGCCAGAATTCCATAGGATGTTGAAAGTAGAATAATAGCACTATAACGGTGTAGTGCGGAAATGGTCTAAGTGGTCAGACTCAGCCCTCTTGCAATCCTAGTCTGTCCCTGTGGGGTTTTCCCAGTTTTTGTACAGGCCACTTCCCTAGTTCTAAAGTGTTGCAGTACCTTTCCTAAGGCTGAGTTATCAAGGTAAGAGTTTTAAGCAGAAATATGTTGCTATTCCAAACTTTTCTCCCTTGGGACTGCCCACTGCTGCATCCCCCCAGCATCTCTGAAATTGAATGTGGCCCTCAGACTGGAAAGGATTTCCTATCCTTGCTTTAGACTGAATGATTGAGCAGATGTCAAAGCGCTGTGCTGCCCACAAGATTAGGATTTTTGCTATTAATTGTGTACCCAAGTATGTAAACAAAGCCCTCGGTGCATAACATTGGGTACTAGAGTTCACTGATATGTTCTATGGGGAATTTAAAACAAAAAAAAAGAATACTAATGTACTTTCAAGGTGTGTGTGTGTGTGTGTGTGTGTGCACTTTCAAAGCTGCCTGTCAATTTGTGGTCCTTGGTCATTCCCTTGCTTCAAATGTATCTGAAAAAAGAAAAAACCTTTTTGTTGCTCCCTGCTTCCCCAGCTACGCCAGTCTCGACTCATTCAGAGCTTTAGCTTCCCTTTCACTATTCTGCAATCTTGGGCTACATATCTGTACTCTTGCTTGTTGTCCTTCCATTCCATTCTTTATACTGGTGTGCCTTCAAGTCACTTGTCAACTTATGGCAACTCTATGAATTTTGTAGAGTTTTCTCAGGCAAGGAATGCTCAGAGGTGGTTTTGCCAGTTCCTTCCTCTGAAATACAGCCTACAGCACCTGGTATTCATTGGTGGTATCCTTTCCAAGTAGAGACAATACACTGTCAGGACTGAAATCTTTCCAACCTCATCGTGAGCTCAGTAGGTAATCTGGTGAAATCACTCCTCCTTAGCCTTATCCCCTTCACTTCCTACCCTAGTTTATCCATTTTGTATCCACAAAGAGATAGTACTTTGCATAGATGATAAATAATGGCTAATATAATGTCTGGAACAAACTAAAAATGTTAAAGATTTCTTTTCTTACCCCACTGTAACTGTATGAGCCATTTAAAAAAATAGTATAGTGCCAATGATGTGCCTTAAGCACTTGCAGGTCTGTATTTGCAGGAATTTAACTTCCCTCATCCCCATTGAGTACTGGTCTGGGAGTAAATAATTTTAAGCAACTGCAATTCTTTTTATTCTTTGTACAGAACTATCTGTCACGTAATTTAAACGTCTCCATAAGTTTACTGTCATGCTCCTATAGAATCTGTTTTGAATTTGAAGCAGAAAGAAAAGATGGTAAATTCTCTCCCTCCCGTCTCCTTCTCTCTTCCCCCACCTCTGTGTGTGTGTGTTTTCTTTATTTTACAAAGTTTATCACAACAGTCAAAAATATGAGTGTGGCAATAAACTGTGACTGTTGCTCAGAGTAATGGTATGTGTTTGAAATTCAACCCATTTCTCTTCATTCACTTCGTGATAGCGCTTGGCAACCTTGAAGGGAGGTTTGGTGGCTGTCCAATATTCTCTGTTGCATTCGCACAACTCATACTATTTCTGCATTTAATCTTTCTTGATATGGGGGCAGCGGGGTTGGTTGATGTCTGTTTCTTGTCACTTTATCACATTTTCCCCTCAGCTTTGGACCTTTTTATGAAGTGTCCTGGTGTCTAAATAACATTTAAACTTCTCACTGCCAGATTGCATGGGGAACATTTGGACTAGACACACAAGGTCAATTCACACAACCATTTTGGGGGGCTTATTTTCCATTTGATAGGCTTATTTTCCATCCATTTTTGCCAGGCAGGACTGAAAATAGATGTAGTGAGATGGTCACCTGAGCACCCAGATACCAATTTAGTGCATCACTGCAAATTCAGCAGGCACAGAAGCAGTTACAGAGAGACGCAAAGGCTTCACTAGTATATCAGTTGTCTCACAGATATTGTGCTATAGCAAAATAATATTATTTCTTCTTATTTCAATGTCAGCTCTCATATGAAAGATGATTTACAATTACAAAATGCCATATATTGCATTCACCTTCAGTGGCTGCCCAGAAAGGCGTGGCAATATTATTTCTATTTTACAGATGGGCAAGTAAAGGCAGAAAATAATAACCATTATCTGCAGGCAGCTGGACACATATACAAACACAAAGGACCCGTGTATGTGTCCAGAAGGTTGGGCCAAGAGGTAAAAGATTATTTTGTTAATCAAATAGTCCTTTCCTTCCTTAAAAGTCTCGTGTTCAGAAAGTATTTGTTCACTTTGACTTGGTTAATGAAGTTTTCTTTAGGTTTGACCCAGATTGGGTATTCTGCTATCCCAGCCAATGTAATGTATTGAACAACAACAAAAAGAGTCTCATGCTAGTTCAGGGGAACCACAGTGCAGCAAAGCAGAACTCTGGTTCTCCATCAGTTAGTTTCTTTCTGGGGAAACTGAAATTTCTTCTGTTAGGGGAACACTGGAATTCATAGGGTTCACAAAAGAACCCACAATAGAAGAAATGTGCATTTCATTTCAATCCGGCTGAGATCTTACATTAGGATTGTGTAGCCTTAGTCTCTGTAGGTGGAACTATGCACTGATTGTATTATGCAATCTTTGGTTCAAGGGCAAAGTCACACAATGAAATGCATGATCCAATATACAACTTAATATTCACCCACATGAACAATAGCACTGCAGGCAGAACTCAGCTTCTACCATCTTGGACTGAATGTGAATTTTCCATATTAGGCAACAAATGTCCAACCACTTCTGTAGGGGAATTTAAATATGCACAAGAGACCAACAAGATTCCAGACTCCATCTTAAGTTGTCCAACCCTGGATATTTAGGCAGAGCATACCTGATGCACATACAAATGTGCTTGTGAACATGGGGCATTTTCTACAGTACATCAATATTCTCCTTGGGTTCAGAAAATATTCCACAGCTCAAACTCGTTTTAAGCTGACTGCAAAAAGGTTAATCGAAGCAGACACCAAGTCTTACCAATGGTACCTTCCTCTTGAGGAACTGTTAGTAATCTCTTATTTTTACACACTGCTAGTTCAGTTCTGGAACTTACAAGGAGAACATATGGAAATGTTAGAAGCCCACAGTTTACTATGGCCATTTCCACACCGGGCTTCTGTAATGGTGCAGAGCGACCTCTCACGGAGGTCTTCTACACTGTAGAGTGGACTGGCGTGGACTACTTTTTGTAGTTCCCCACCAGAATCCACTCAGGAGAGGCTGGAACTAGCCGCGCTGCGTGTTTTTTAAAAACCTCTTTTTCGAGGTTTTTAAAAAGCACGGAGCGCGCAGCCCCGTGCCGCTCCGTCGCCCGGCTCCGATGCGGATTTGCAGGCGCATGCAAGTGCGTGTCTGCAGATCTGCTGGGGGCGGGCTTCCAGCTGGCGAGCTTATCCGGTTGGTGGAGAGCCTCCACCAACTGGAAGCTGCCATTTGGGACGCCGGAGGACTCCGGAGCAGCAAGCTTGCGCTGCTCCGCATCGCGACAGACTTAACCGGCTGCCGGTAAGCTTCGTTTTTGGGCGTTTTCGCCCGTTCCCCCCCCACATGTGGAAAGGGCCTATGTGAAGTCAGTCACATGGGCTTAACCATGCCCACCAGTCCCTTTTTACCTTGTGAAAGTAAGGACCAAAACAAACTTATATCTCCTGTGTAATTGAACAGAAATATGGAAACATCACTTAGAAAAACAGAGAAAAGATGTTTGAAGACTGCAGTATGCAACAAATACATGTAGCTTTCCCCTCCTCCTCCTCTTCTCATCTCAATGGCCATTTCCACCCTAGACTGTTATAGCGCTATTATTCCACTTTCAACATCCTATGGAATCCTGGGGTTTGCAGTTTAGGAAGGTGCTGCCTGGCCCCACCCTAAACTGCAAACCCCAGGATTCCATAGGCTGTTGAAAGTGCAATAATAACGCTATAACAGTCTAGTGCGGAAATGGCCAATGAGTTTGTTGATCATATGCACAGAAATTGGGTTCCATTAAACATTTGAAATGGCATAAGATCTGACAGAAGTAGTCCACAGTCTGATTCTCAAAGGAAAAAAATGGCAGGGGAATGCTATTATTATAAAGCAATGTACTTGTAACCACCCAGGATGCTGGAATCATTTATACATGCAGAAAACACCATGTGCCAATAAATGTCTTCCTTTTACTTTGCCCTTCCTTTCTAAATTCTTTACTTTCAGTGATCTGTGCAAGTCAAGCAACATCACAGGGTTAGGCCTTCAGGGATCAGCATAGCCATTCATATGCATACTGAGTAGTACAGAGAGAAAACTCAACACTGCCAGATACGAATCAATAATATATGCCAAGATGAGGATCACTGAGTTAGTCATTTTAAGTTTGTAGCAGGCACTCTACTTATTGTTGTTGCTAATTGCTGTCAAGTTGACTTCAATTTATGACAACCCTGTGAAAGAGAAACCTCTACATCACCCTGTTATCAGCAGCCCTGCTCAGGTCCTTCAAACTCATGGTTGTGGCTTCTTTCATTGAGTCTATTCATCTGCAATGTGGTCTTCCTCTTTTCCTACTCCCTTCTACCTTACCAAGCATTATTGTCTTTCCTAATGACTTGTGTCTTCTCATCATATCCACAGCACAGTATTCTCAGTTTAGTGATTTTTGGCTTCTAGGGAGAGTTCAGACTTGATTTGCTTTAATACCCATTTATTTGCACTCCACCTAAGCTGGTATTAGTCACTTGACTGGACATTACACCCGTTTTTGACTGGTAGGCGTTAGTATCCTGTCTTTCCTCAACATATCACCTTTTCCTAGTGCTCATGAAATCAGTGGTTTTCACCTTTTTGCCCTCCAGATGTTATGAACTTCACCTCCCAAAATCCCTGAGCACTGGCTGTGCTAGCTGGCCTTCTGGGAGTGGTGGGCCAAAATATCTGAAAAGCCAAAGAGCCAAATCCCTGCACTAGACACAAGAAAAGGTGAATTCACTGGTTAGCCCAACCATTTGGAAAAATTAGTATTTTTCAGGACATCAAAGGATTACTTTTTAAATGAATCTCACACTTTTATTAATGTTATTTTATTGGTTTTGTCTTGCTCTCTTCTTTGCAGACTGTATAATCCTTTTTTCCCAGCACTGCAGTTCACAAAAATTAAAACAGGCAACAGATAAAAACATATATAGGTGAAAACATACCAGAAGTAAACTTTCTATACAGTTAAGAACAAAAGGCAACAAACTGTAACACACTGTAAAAACTGTGGTGCTGTGAATTCATCCTAGGTGACAAATATCTTAATACTTGAAAAATTAGATGATGGCCATTCCTGTCTACTTCCATTATGCAGTACAGATTTCATTTGTGAAATTCCTTGTAAGTGCTAAATGACCTGGTTATTTCTCCTCAGATAGTTACATCTGGAATACAGACACTTTACGGTTTTCTCACATTGGCAGCTTGATATTATAATAAAAAAACCTAGTTCGCTGCCTAAAAGTATTTATCAACTGTTTCTTAGTTATGGGTGCCGTGTGGGAAGACAGGATAAGGCCTTTTCAGTGGCTGCTCCCAGGCTCTAGATCGCCTTTCCTTGGGAAATTAGACTGGATCCCTCCTTCTTACCCTTCTGTTAGCGGTGGAGACCTTTTTATTCTAGCAAGCTTTGGGGAACTGTTATTAAGGAAAAGGCTTTTCTCATCACACAGTGATTTTTTTCCAGCTACTTTCCCAGTGGGCTCAGGTCACATGGTACAGGGCAGGCAGGGGCCATGTCTGAAAGTTGGAATCAAGTCTACAAAGATTCAGAACAATTCCAAGGCACTTTGCCGCCTGAGGCAAAGCACAAGATGGCACTGTTCTACCATTCTACCTACAAAAATTTGACCAAATACCTTGTGGAAATTTTACATAAACTTTGGCAATATGGTAATGTTTTCCTACCACACCTGAAGGCAGCAAGCTGCTTTAAGGAATTGGGGCAGACTGAAAAGGGTAGCACTGGTAGACTCAGGAGGAGAGGTCATTGCTCCCCTATATTCCTGTTACCGACATGCATATTTGTAAGTGTCTAATGTGAGTATTCCTTTTTGGACAAAGTGCAAGGTGCTATTCTGTAGCCCTTTCTGCAAAGTCCAAAAACTTCTCCTTCCCACCTCAGTTGCCAAGGCCTAGGAGGGGGACACTGCTGCCATTGCTTACTGGTATGAAAAGGAGGGAGAAGAGAGACAGTTCAGATAGTGTAGCTTCAAGAAGAAGGGACCAGAGAGTGCACTCCATGTGTGAGCACATGTTCATTTTCCTCCTTCCCCCAAGCTGAAGTTCATCATCTGACTTGCCTCTCTGCTCCCTCCTCCACTGCTCAGAAGTAGTAGCAGCACTATCTTCAGTTTGACAACTGCAAGAAAAAGGTTTTGGATGGGTACAAAATACTAGACAGCTGTCTGTACCCCTAAAAAGGAGATAAGCAAGAGTTGATATGGACCTGCTTGACATATGATCCTGGCCAGAATCTGCTGCTTGAGGCAATTGCTTTACTTTATCTGATGACCAAGCAGATCATGGAACAATCCTTTTTGGACTGCAGCTCCCAGAATTCCTCAGTTGGCATTCCCAAACAATAACTTTTCCAGGTCTTGGATATGACTAGGCCTCATTCAAGCCAATGGTAAAGTTTGAGAAACAAACTGGGCAGGGTATGAAGGTCTGTGAGATTACTCAGATATTGTGCATATTGTGCAAACTATGGAAGCCAAGGGCAGCACGATCTCCATTGCCATACCAGGTCACTTTGTCCTTGTGGTCTAACCAGAAGCTGTCTCTCTTCCCACTGCAATCACACTGCTGTCATTCAGCACAGACATCACAGATGACCTGGTGGTCTGGCTGAGGTAAGGCAGCTTCATGTGCCCATGACACTATAAAAAAAATCACTGCAGATTTGCCCTTAGCAGCAATGCTTAAGAAGATTAATGTTCCTAAGAGACAGTTAGCCCAACCTTATGCACCGTAATCTCTGAAAGTGAACTTTTGTTTGTTTGTTTGTTTGTTTGTTTACTTCGGTAAAGAATTAGAAGAGTTAATGTTCAAAAACTGACCATACATTAGTAGCATAGAATACTAGGTAGTATGCCCAGGTCACCTAGATGTTTCATTATACATTTATATTTAAACAAATGAGATAGGCTAATCCAGTCCCCTTGAATGCTCATCATCTCAGTAGCTTCCCAGTTGCCCTTGACTGCTCAAAAGCTTTGTTCACTGGCTCCAATATAATTCTGAAAGTCACCTCACCCTTGACTGCTCAGAAGCTTTGTTCACTGGCTCCAATATAATTCTGAAAGTCACCCCAAGCTTTGTTTTTCCCTCCATTGCTCAAAGGTCAGAATGTGTGTCTTGTTTTCATCTCTGTGTAAAATGCAACATAGATAACCTGTACAACAGGCAAAAATGTGGCCACCAGTTTCCATTCTCATTGGATTTGGCAACCTTTCAAAGGGAAGCCTTTGGGGATTTAGTATTCAGTCAATCACATTTTATGATACCTACCAGCTGGCAATACAAAACAAACATATACTGCCAGCCTATGAGAATACAACCACAAGCAAAGTATTGTAGACCTGTTATTAGAACTTTGCCAAAATATAGGCGAGGGACAGAAGAAGTGATTAAAGCATCTCCTAATCTTTTGATGCCAAATTCTAATTCAAGGCTAGTTTGTGATGAACTAAAGGCAGAAGTCACATGCCTATTAGCATGTAGTACAGCTCAATGAATTTGGTGGGATTTATTTCTAAGTATATAAGCATATATTCAGCAAACAAGCACAGAAGCAAGGGTAGAATAAATTTTATTCTGGGTAAGCTGTATCTCTAACCAAAGGACAACACTTGTTGTCCAAAATGATCTAGTACAGGAGTGGAGAACCTCAGGTCCTGGGGACAATTTAGATCCTTCTGGCATCCCAGCCAGAAGGCTACATGCTTCCTCCATGATACCACCATTTGTCCAGGTTTTTTCTCATTCTAAAATGTTGCAGTGCCTGTCCCAAGGCTTACATCCTGGCAATAAGAGCTAAGGTACATTGGTATTTTCAGTCCCACCCTTATTTTTGACTGCACTCACCACTGAAGTGCAGTTCTTGAGAACTTAAATTCAGCCCTTGGGTTAAAAGTTTCACCATCCTCGATCTAGAACATTTCCAATAAGATGCTATGCTTCTTAGTACAAGTCCTTGTCTTCTGCACTGACTTTATATTTAAGGATGATATTATACTGAGAGATATCACGTGAGGAACTGAGCTGGAGTAAGGAGCTAATTTTTCAGTGCCTCAAACCCCCAAACAGGCGCACATCTTAGTGTACCAAAATATTTTACTTCCCCTCTATTTCTGCTTCACAATGGTAAAGTGACATTGCACAACTTCCTGTTGCCTTTTTGAAGAAGAACAGAGATAAAGAAGACATTTGAAAGGAAGGGTTGTTTTTTTAGAGAAAGAATCTGAGAGAGTGGGGGAGGGCTTGCACTTTTGCACACCTAGGAAAACTTGGGGTGCAATTTTGCTGTCATTTTTGCTTGAAAACTATTACCATTTTTTTAAAACAAAATGATGAATTCAAGGGGCTTTGGAGAACTGATGACAGGCTCCAAAGGCTGCAAAACTGAGGTCCATGGGCCCCTATGCACTTTCTCACCCTTAATGTACACAACACCAAGTCTGGGGGAAACTGGCAAGGTTTGGCATGAGAGTCTATGGGGAAACTACCACAAACCTTAGACAAGTCCAACAAGTTCCACAAGGCAAATACTAATATTGGCACCGATATTCCACTGCACAGCAGCCTACAAGAGGAAAATCCAAACTGACTCTGCTGTGGTGGGTGTTCTGATATTCAGAGGGAAAGTTTGATGGAGAGCATTGTAAGACCAGTGAAAGTCAGTTGTGGGCAAAATCTGGTTATATTTTACCTACTTGGCTAAAAATTGCCTTCTGCACCATGTACTGGTTTGAGGGTTGGATTAGTTCTTCAGGAAAACAGGGTTTGAATCCCCACACAGCCACTGAAACCCACTGGGTGACCTTGGGCAAGTCATATCCTTCAGCCTCAGAGGAAGGCAATGGCAAACACCTTCTGAACAAACCTTGCCATGAAAACCCTGTGAAAGTTTCGCTTTAGGGTTGCCATACATTTGAAATAACTGAAGTCACACAACAACAATGAAGAGTTATCCTTCTTTCCTGTACATTACTCTGAACCATTCTTAAATACATGAGAAAATATATTTTGCAATCTTCATGTGTATAATATATTTAAAATGCAGATATATTTATAATGTACATATATAATGTGCATTTTATTGTACACTGCATAGGTAAACTCTCTGTTAGGTTTCACCATAAAGGGGCAACTCAACATTCAGCTGTGTTGAATCCAAGAAAATATGTTGATTATTGTTGTTCTCAGCCTATGAGTTTCACAAAATATCTGTTTTGAAGGTCCATACAGCACTTTTATTTTTTTTCTCAACAGACCAACAATTATTCTTTTTGGAATTCTGATTCAATTCTTCCTTTCAAAATTTACCATTATCCTTTCAACATTATGATAATTTTGTTACAATCAACTGGCCCTCAAGATTAATAGCACTCAACCTTTAATAGTTGGAGAGCCACTTCACAGTCAATTGCCACCAGAAAAAGCCAAAGAAATCGTGGATTGATGCCCTGACGTTTGTTCTGTGGTGTTTGCATCTGGGCACATTAATGCACAATGTTGTATTGACACAGTTCAGGGTCAACATGTACTGATGCCATTGTTGTTAATAGCATCTCTTCCCCCTTCTTTATCTTGCCTTGACTGAAAGGTGCTGCCTCACAAACACACTCTCCTGCTAAGATTTCTTGATATTATTCACTGCAGTCAGAAACCAGAGAGGGACAGGAACATTCACTTACGAGGTTGAAATCCTACATAAATCATAAAGGAATTTTCATTCTCAGTAAAGTTGCAGACCTTAATCCAAAATCTCCTGTACTGCTAGATTTCACAGATGGCCCCTTAGCTCAGTTCTGGGACTGACGGAAGGAAGACAGATCTGGACAGATCTGACTGTGTATGAAGATGACAATAAAAGGAAAGTAAAGGTTTTGTTTTAGAGATAAAGGACAGAAAAATGTGTACCATTCTCAAGTTGACCATAGATTCTACCCAGACTGTCATTGTGGGAGTGATAGATGTCTGTTGGTTCCCTCAACAAACTAAAAACTGTGAACAAAAGAGTGCAGTGAGCTCTACCCTTAGAAACAGTTTCCTCCAGGGAAACTATTGTCCTTAACTTCAGTTCCATTGATTATACCACAATTTTTACAACAACTCAGTAAGTTAGATTGATTTTCCTAGCCACTATACTGCAAGTGATAGAATGGTGGGTTCTTTGGTGATTTTATTTATGAGTAGATTTTAACCAAGGAGTCCACGGAATTGCACTTTTTTATTATGCATTTAAGAACAAAACCAGGTCAACTTTTAGGGCCATGGTCTCACACAGAAGCTTTCAAAATGTACAAAATGCACTATATCATCGAGTAAAAATGAATGAAAATGTCCTAAACCATTATGAAACAACAAAAGCAACTGACTGGAAAATTACCAGGAAAATGAGCAACAACAAGAATAATCCAAAAGAATAACTTTCAAGACTGTTAAAACAATATCCACCCCTTGCTAAACAGTTTGAAACAGCAGTACAATATTCCATATCCTTCTAAGGGAGAACAGCTCTTAGCCATGACTTTGCTACACCAACTTGTGACCATAGGTATTCCTCCAGCTGAAATCGTTCCTATGGAAGTAAAGAAGAGAAAGAGGATGAAGGAAAGCAATGTAAAATGTGCATATAAAATATTATGCAGACCAATATTGGGGTGGACAAAGGGCAGCCCTTGGACTGCATGCAGTCTTTGGGACACTATATGACACTGTTTTCACAACAGACCAACAACTATTCTTTGGAAATTTGATTCAATCCTTTCTAACAGTTACCATTACCAGTTCAACAGGACAATAATTTTGTCATAATGAACTGGCCCTCAAGATTAATGGCACTCAGCTTTTAATAGCTGAACTTCTCTCTGGTTTTTGGAGTTATGATAACTGGTCCCTCAGGCTACATGAGAGGTTGAGGTAGAAAGCAAGGCTTCTCCATTAGCTCTGCTCAAAAACTAGCAACTCTGTGGTCTTTCTCACTGAACCATCTCCCTTTCAGCTGACCTTCATAAGAATTTTTGGACTAAGGACAAATGTGTGAGTTTACATTTGTTGTCCACTATTTCAGTTCTTCTTTTTGCATCATGCCATTTAGCCTGTAACCTAGCAGACAGGGATTGCCTTAGTGAACACTGTTTAGTTATTGTTATTTGCCATTTAATCAGTTTTGACTTAGGGGAACACTATGAATGAGAAACCATGAGGAATTCCAGTCATCAAGCGCTTTGATCAGGTTTTACAAAGAAAAGGCCATGGCTTCCTTCATTTAACTAATCCATCTTCCTATTTTTCTACTTTTCATTCCAATTTACTAAGTTTTATCATCTTTTCCAATGAGTGTCATGATAAGCTACCCAAAAGGAAAAGTTTTTGTGTGGTTGACAAGTGGGATAAAACCAGCAGCAGCAGCAACAGCATTTATTTTCCTTGAAGTGAGAATGAGGAACATAACACTCAAAGCCATCCTGGATCAAACCAAAGTCCCATTTTGGCCAGTAGTCTTCACCTACAACAGCCAGCCAGATGCCAATAAGAAGACTGTGAACAGACCATAATGCACAGTTGCACCTTCTGGCTCATGTTCCATAGTAAGTGGCATTCTGAGGTATATTACCTCTAATACTAGAGATAACATAGTCACATTTTTAGTATCCATTGATTACTTTATTCTACATTAATGTGTTGTGATGTTGTATGTTGTGATGTTATGCGATGTGATGTTCAAGAGAAAATGTGTTTCATTTGTCAGAGGTAGTAAGTTAAGCTTCTGTCAGGAGGGGGTGAAAGAATGGAATGCTGGCAGTCAATGGTGATTGTTGGAATGTCTGGGGGGATTTGAATAAGGCTGGAGTATTGCAGTTGGTGAGGAGGAACGAAGAGAATAGTCTGCCAGAGTTAGTTAAAGTGAGTAGTCTGTGAGGTTCAGTTGGTGAGTGGGATTTAAGAGTTTGAATGATTAGAAAAGTTAGAGTGGGTCTGAGTTAGCTAGGAGATGAGAGTGAGAGAGAGTGACAGACATGTTTTAAATTTATTAAATAATTGTTATGTTCAAATTCTGTTAATAAAGCATTATTTTTGTATTATATGCTTTTGGCCTCCAGGAATGCTATATATTAGAAAACTTGGGTTCAGCCATGGTGTCTGTGGTAGCAGCAGCTAATAAAGAGGGATGGTGTCTGGTGGGAATAGTAGCTGAATAATGTCTCACATGGGAAGCACAAGGACATCTAGGAGATCCCCACAGTCAGTAGCTACAGTGGTAGAACAGGAACAGGTCCTTACGTTGGTGGCAGAGGTAGGAATAAGAGAAAGCTCTCACATTTGGTGACAGTGGGTGAGATTAGTAGAAATCTTCAGATTTTGTGGCAGCAGAAGGATCACCAGAACCTCACATATGTCTCCTTCCGTTTTAAAATCATCCAAGTTGAAAACCATCATTACATCTAGGACAGATTTCCATAGTTATGCATGATGTGAAGACTTACCTACTCTAAATCTCCCACCTTTCAGTTTATTGGATATTCCCCAATTTCCAGCAATATAATAAAGAAAACTTTTCCCTATCCACTTTCTGTATATCACAGATTTGTATATAACTCAATAATGCTCACCCTTTTTCATAACCTAAAATGCTTCCAATGTTACGTTTCTTCATTACAAACTTCTTGTTTCTTCATTGCAGATTTGCTTGTTGTTAAGCTGAGGTCAATTTGATAGCAATTATGGCAGCCCTATGAGTAAGAAACTTCTAAGAACCTTTCATTTGTCTTTTTAGCAGTCCACAATATGCATAGAACTCTTCTCCAGCACCACATTTCAAATGGGTAGATTACCTCCCCATCAGCTCTCTTCACTGTACAGCTTTCACAACCATACACAGAAATTGGAAATATAATTGTCTGGATGATTCCAGCTCAAGGATGTGGATGCATGTCATTCACTGTCTGTTCACTCAACAACTCATCTTTCAAAAGATTCACAGCTGACCATGCAGACAGCCCCTGTTGAAAACCTCTATGTCTGTGGTGACATTAAGTAATATGAAAACTGTTTGGGATGCTTGATCAGTGATGGATATTTTAAACATGCATCTAGTTCTGGGCTGAAAGTTCTCTACAAGAATTAAATTTGATGGAAAGGAGATGGAAAAGGGTGCAGAATGCCTCCTTGTGCTTTCTTCAACCCCCAATGTGTCTTGGGCAGTTGAGCAGTGGTAAGAGTGTTTCTCTTGGCAATGGCTGCCACCATTTCTCCCTCTTCAGTGATCTTGTGTGTATGCCATTATTGTCCTGAATACAGGTCAGCAAGTGCCCAAGGCAGCAGGTTGTTGATGCATAGAAGCAGTCAAGTAGTCAGTCCAGTCTGGGTCATTCTGAGCACCATGAAGGGAGAAGCACAAGGGTGGTTGTAGCCAGACTAGGAGTTGTATCAGCAGGTCTGAAGTCCAGATACATGAGCCAGCTTCTTGGTAATCTGCCTCCTCCTCCTCCTCCTCCTCGTCTTCTGGGGTGAGTTATGACAATTACATCATCTCCATTTGAATGTACAAATCTCATATCTTTAAGATAGTGATACAAGCTGATCTTGCATCTTGCACCCTGATTTCCATCTTTTTTTTTTCTTCAACACAATAAGGAGTGTAAAATCCTGAGTTTCCTATGATTTGCAGCTATGGAACAAAGCAGAATCTAAAACCAACTTCAAATTGGGGAAGCCTTCAGTCATGGTGTATCTAAAAGGGAGGAGGAGGAAAGGGAAAACTTCAAAATATTAGAAATGAACATCTAAACTGGACCAAGATCATATTGCTGTGTGCAAAGTGCATTTTGGAGGGTTCTTTACCCCAGTTTATCTCTTCATTCTGAAAAGTTACAACATTCTATTACTGGAGATATTACTTTGGGGAGCTGCTGGGGAAATCTAGGAGCTACAGTCCAAAAAAGCAACTCTGCTAGTTCTGCAAATTTCCTTCATTTTCACATTTGTAAATGGGAATAGAAACAATGGATTCTCCCCCATTGTATCCCTAATGTTGTCAGATGATGTTAGCAAAGGAAATTAATTATTAAGAAAATTGAGTGTCCTGATCTATAGCCTATATTTTCTGCCTCAGTTTCTTTCTGCCTAGCTAGCAAACATTTAACACACTTTTACAACATGCTCATTTACACTTTTATCAGAAAGTAAAACTCACTTAGTATCAGGTAAGTAAGTGTTATAGGGCTTCAGCTTTAAGATGCCTTGTGTTTTAAAACTGTAGGTCTAAACATTTCTATTTGTTACACATCATATACAGAAACACCTCACACACACCTTTTGATACCCCGTTATCTGACAACTTGCTCTTTTGATACTTCCAAATTAAGGACAAGTTCCATTACTTCAACAGAGCTTCCACTCTTTCATCAGTTTTCTTGCCTACAGAGGCTCATTTGGAACCACTCACACTAGTGCACTGCTTGTAAAGTGAGCTCAGAGGAAAGAAGAAAGGCTTTATACCATCTGAGAGACTTTTGCAAGCAGTGCACAGGAAGTCAGTAACAGGTGAGCCTCCATAAGTCCTTCACGCCCCCTAAAGTACTGTACATGGGTTCCACTTTTCAACCATTTCCATTTTCTGGCAGTGTTCCAGTCACTAACCTGTCAGATAAATAGGGGAAACCAATACATTACTATGTGTAACAGGATCTCTCCCCCGCTCCTGTGAAAGCAACAGACACTACTGTTTCAGAGGACAACATCAATATTTCTCCACAGACCAGTTCTTAATGGGGTGCTATAAAAAGCAATTGCCACTGGCACCTTTTTTGGCCTGTCAGCCCTATATCATATTTTAATATCTGTCAGTATGAGGGAGGAAAGGGCTGTCAGAGTTCCATCAAGGGCCTGTGCCTTTGTGTTGGGGATGATAGGAGTTTCAGCCCCATGGAATCGCAGCGGAAAAGCCAGAATTCAGCGAGCCAACAGCAGCAGCCTTGTTCCCCAGTAAGGATACTCTCACACGGAGGAGTTTCTTCCGAAACAGGAGGCACTTTATCTTGCAGCAAAGTTCCGTTATATACAAAACATAGGACAGACAGACAAAAGCTTGCACCAGGCACCAGGTTTGGTCAACAGAAGAATACATACTGGCGTTGCTTTGTTATATACATATCTACAACCAACCAGGTAGAGGTTTGCACACCTCCCTCTACCATCTGCACACGACCCCAGTTTCTTATGCAACCTTGCAATTACCCACAGCTGGGGCATGATGCAACATCTTTGCAGTGGGCTGATCATTTTCCCAGGGTTCCCTGCCTGGAATCCCTGACACTTTGTGTGAACTGTTGAGCTTACTATCTGGCAGTCACAGAGCTTGGAAAGGTTACTTTTTTGGTCTGTAACTCTCAGAACCACTGTGCCCATCCCAGCCAATATGGTTACTATCTATGTCAGTTGGATGATCCTGGGAGCTGCAATCCATAAAAGGAACTTTTTCAAGTTCTTGGACATCTAGACTATTTAAGAGTTCAGGCCAGTATTATTGTTTGATCTACAGTATCTGTCTCCAACAGTTTTTAATGAGTGTTGCAAACAATGCTCAGATATTCATCTGTGGAATCTCTCCTACTAAAGATCCTAAATGCAAATAGTATAGTCCATTCATGAGAGAGACAATAACATTGTGGTGGAGTGATCAAGTTGCTGTCCTTAACCCCATGTACTAAGCTTATGATCCAACACTGTAACTGACTGAATCATCTGACTCGATCACACCTTTGATCTCTCTAGTTCTGTTTTGCCCACTCTGACTGCCATTATATCTCCAAGTTCCTTTCCAATCAGGCCGCCAGTTCACCTGGGGTACTCTGCATGAAAAATATGTTTTGTACCATAGAGCTATAGGCTTTTCTTTGCCATAATAGACAGGGCATAGTTACATTAGGAAGAGTGTCCTGGGCTGTTAAAAGCAACAGGATCTGTCTATTGTCAGAGACAGGATACTGGGCGAAGCATTGATTGGTCTGACTGCTACAGCTGTTCTTGTGTTCTTCGGCTATTTCCTTCTGTCTGCTTCAATCTTATTATAGCAACATTCTGTGGATGCTTGCCCATGTCTGAGCATTCAACAGACCCTTCATATTCTGAAGTTATAGGTATAGGTATCCCCAAAAAATGCAGTAAATGTAACCTCTGACTTCTAACTTGTGTTTTCAAATGCCTCTCTAGAATTTCAGCGAACAGGGTGAGAAACACACAAGCTGATGTGCTAGTCATTCAGCAATCTGACATTCCAGTCTAGCTTTATGTGATAAAACTATAAAATCTGGATGAAGCTCTTGTAACAAGTTGAGCAGCTTTTTAGTAGAGTACCTACCAAAAAAATGATGCTATAAAGTATGTTGTGCATTTCTAAACTGACTTTCTACTCATATATACAATATAAGGTTGGTAGGGTTTGCTGATTAGATATTGAAATGTTTAGAACGAAAGTACAATATAATTACTAATAGTAGCAGTAATTGCTGCTGCTTCTGCTAATAGCAGTAGCCACATTGCCAACACAGCCAAGAATAGTAGCAAGCAACAGCTATTTTTGCTTTTCATTATAAGAAAAAATTTTTACACTGTCTTCAGAGTATAAATAATATTTATGGATCCAGTGTGGCATCAAAATAGCCATGAAATTGACTCGAGCTGGAGGACTAAAAAATGTTTGTAAAAAGTGAACATCTGATAAAGCTAACCAAAGTGTCTATCTTGTAAGAATGAAACAGAACAAATGACAGTTGATTTTTCTGTGTAAGCTTGTAAGGAGAATTTCATACAAAGTCATGGAGTATCACATTTTTTTCAAGTATTTTTTCCAAGTAAATGGAAGACCAATTAAGATGCAAACATATTCTTAAAATAAGGACTGAATTTATGAAGCACATTAACCACAATGTTTTGTTCTTCTGCCCTATGTGTCTACATTTAAAAAAAAAAAGACTGGATAATGTGAATTTAACCATATCGTTTCACTTTAAAGCTAAGGGGAAAAAATCTGGATTCCTTCTCTATCAGCAAATAAAGATAAGAGTAGCATGCTGAAAATGCCAATTTTACTGCATGTTTTGAAAGGTGATAATACTCTTTCCACAGCAAACTCTCTACTTGATATCTAGAGAATCAGTAAAGTATAAAGTTGTTCTCCACAGAAAGTTCACCATTTGAAAATGTAAGATGCAAGACACTTGTGGAATATCTTGAAGCAATTCTTTATTTCTAATAGCATATCTACCTATCTTTTGGTTGTGCACATTAGACCATGGGTAGGGAATGTGTGCTCCCCTAGAAGCTGTTATATTGCAACTTCCATCTACTCTAGCTAACACAGTCAATGATGAGGGATAATGGATATAGCAGTCCAATATTATCTACAGAGTCACATGTTCCCCATCTTTCTTTTAGACAATGAGACAGACTTTCCATGTTACATAGGAAACCAGTACTGCATGCTGTCATACTTCATGTCCCCATATAGGGCAAATAAAAGAGAATCTCATGCCAGAAAACCTGTCTTAGAAAATGTGGACGGGGAGAGGAGCTAAAAACTGGATGAGAAGATAAAAACTGGAATGCAGATGAAGAGCTAACAAATGCCCTGCTGAAATATGCTCCCCAAAGCTTTACAAGAATCTGGAGAGGAGTTACGTCAGCTCTGTGTAACAGTAATCCCACTGGGAATAATCTGTCTTTTGTTACATGCATGGGTGTGTAAGCACCTCCTTTACCCAAAGAAGTAGGATATAAGTCAAATCAATCAATCAATCACGCAAAGACGTAATCAAGTAATGTGATCAAGTTCTAGTCAACTAACACATCGCAAAGGCTCTCACACAGAGCTTGGAAAATTACTTATAACAAGAATGAAAATCTTTGCACTCAGAGGCCATCCATAATGAAGGAGTAGTAGTTCAGTAGCCTAAGATCCCAAACACTACCCTGCCACTGCTTAGTTATGAATAATGTCAGCATGTCAGTATTTTCACTATTTTTAAAAGTAAGCCTCCAAACTCTATTCTCAGTAAAGCCAACACATTACTCCCTTCCATGTTATAACAATATTGCTGTTACTATTTGTTGTGTGACTGTTTTTAAAAAGCAACAATGTTCATTTGCAGTCCTCTAAGGTAGGAGTTCTCAACCTTTGGTCCTCTAGATTTTTGGGCTTCAGTTCCCAGAAGCCTCAGCTAGCATGACCAATGGTAAGGAATTCTGGGAAATGAAATCCAAAACATCTGGTAGGCCAAAAATTGACAACTACTGCTGTAAGCTGCCTAAAGCACAAAATTACAGATATACCTCAACTGAACTTCTGTGAAAACATAATAGGTGTTTTCCAGATGTTTTGGGCTATAATCCCCCTAATACCTGACTATTGGTTATACCTCCTGCTACTGATGGGAGCTGTGGCCCAAAACATCTGGAAGGCACCAGCACAAACCAAAAAACCAGCAATGCAAAAACATAAGTCAGGTCTGTGGACACTAAATTAGACCACTCCAGAGGAAACCATGCATGGAGTATAAATAAAACAACTTGAAAATGTTGGCCTTAGATGAGAATGTTACCTCTACTTCATATTTCAATCAATGCAATAAATTAGTTGAATTTAATATGATTTCAACTAGACTTCAGTGTGACTGGCTTCCTGTGGATAGGGAGATGTTGCTGAAAAAAACAAAAATAAATGTGTCATTCCTGTCTTGGATCTTCACCTCCATGCTTGCACTTCCACACAAAAGAGAAAACCAGAGAGATTTTTAAATGATGGAATTTGTGACATTTACAGACAAAAGCAGCTGGTTATAACAAGTTGCTTCAATAAATCAATTTTCCAATATCTCTTACCATGCCTGTCAAAAACTCATTGATGCAGCAGGTTTGTAATGAGCATCATCTAAAATGAAACATAGCAGGTTTTCCTTATTTGGAATTCTGACCATCCCTTTGATTAAAATGAAGAGATTTCATTATGAGTATTAAGCACTCCTTTATGAGTTATGTAAAGTTTGTGAATTTTTTTTCCATTTATGCCTTAGAATCTTAACAGTATTGTCTCACTTATGCATAATCCATCAGCCCAGGTGACAAATAGTCTTCTATATTTACCCGCTTGGGATATACAAGGGGTGCAGTGGAAGAGCAGCTGAAACTACAAACGCTTCTGTCAATCAAAGCAGCTGGCAGAGGACCATATTTCTTGTCACCAAGAGGCTTAAAGCAAAGAATCTGTGCCTAATTCTCTTAAACCTTGCAGGTCAAAAGGTTTTAAAATTATTTTTGACACCATTTCTTTGCTTTGTCAACAGGCCTGAGTACTTTTTAGCATGTAAAGGATATCCCCCCAAAAGAACTTCATATTGAACTAGCCTAACATTAGCAATTTATGAGCTGAAGATCTTTGGTAAGCAATCAGTATAGTGTGGCTGCATAGTGTTTGAAATAAGGTGGAGGGAAAGGTGAGGAAGAAGGAAGGAAGGAAAAAAGGAGAGAGAATGTATTTCTGCAAGGAGGAGAGGACCATTCCTCAAATAGACACAGGGCTCCAAGGGATCAGTCTGCAGAGGGCCAAACCAAATCGGTATGATCCAGCAGGAAAATAGCATATCAACTCACTTCTTACTCATGGCCTTTTGAGATTCCTTCGTCACACTCCCCCCACCCTTCAAATGAACTGAAGCTACATGGTAGAAGATGTAAACATGAGATCTAATGAATATACTGTTGTACATGAGGGGGCTTTGAAATGCTATAACAGAAATTGGAGCAGTAGTGCAAATATGGCACCATTTTAGAAACAAAGCCTCCTCACCCCTCAAAAGGACAGCTATACAGTGTGAAGGGGTAAATTCGCCACGTTTCATGGTAAAGCATGAGGCTTACGTGCAGAGCAAAATGGAGGACTTTCAACCATCCCTGTGGTCTTCCCATTCTGTTAATGCACTTACAGAGTTCATTCAGTCATGGAGGATTACTGTATGGAAGCCAGTCTTTGGGTGCCTGTGGGTGGTATCCTAACCCAGAATTGGTATAACCAGGGTGGTGTATTCAGAATTGGATTTATCACAGGAAGAGGCTGCTGAGCTGATTGATATCATGAGACCCCATCTATTCACCTCCAAAGACTGAGTGCATTTGCACTGGAGAATTTCACAGAGATTGGATATGGGAGTTAGCTTTGTCATATAGAGGTTGCATTGCTGGGCAGCAGAAACTGAGGCTTTTGAGAAGAGTAGCCATTTCCACTAATTTGTTACTTGTAATTAATTCTATCTTGCAATAACTAAAGTTTATGTGGCTTTACAATTACAATTGTAACTTAGCAAGGACAACTTCTCTTCTTTAGTAACTATAGCTTTTTTATTATCTTTATAGTTATATAGCTTCACTAAATGGTGCAAGTGAAATATCACATGGTTTAAGGTATCTTCTTACATTGCTCCATTGTGAGTCATGAGGTAACAATAAGGTTGAACAACAACAAAGTCATAACAAGATAGCTACCCCAAGGAGCACATAACTTGTGGCATTCAGATTTTTTAAAAAGCAAATATTTAATTAGATGTGAATGTCACTTAAAAGTTGCAGCTATAATGGTAACTAACTTCATTGGTGCCCTTGGAACTACAAATATTTACTTTTAAAAAGTAATTTTTTAGACACTGGTCATTCCATTAAAAATGGTCAAAGACAGAGTGTCAGTTTACATCTTCATCTCAGGTGCTAAAATAGGCTGGACCATCAGAGTTAGCATCAACACTCAGCATTCATGAATACGTGCCAAGGCCTAAGCACTGTACTATGCCCCACTGGCAGTAGTGCTCACCATAACAGCTGTTTTGGCCTTCTTTTTGAATATCTCACTTGCATAGCCAGGCTTGGCTGGCTATACAAGTGAGGTATTATTAATATTTTAAATCAATATCTATTTAATGTGCCACTCAGGGAAACTATGGAAAGGTCTCAGATCTAGCTCATTCCACCTCATAATTCAAAAAGGTACACTCCAGACTTTTGGGGAGATGAGACCCAGCAGCCCAGCCAGCACAGACAAAGGCCTTCTCCACACTTTGTTTTTAGAACGGTGCAGAGCGTCCTCCAGGGAGGACGTTTGCACTTGGGAGCGGACTGGGTCTGGACTACTTTGTGTAGTTTGTGGAGAGCCTCCACCAACCGGAAGCCGCCATTTTTGTCCCCGGAGCAGTGTGGAGCGCGGCCACGCACTGCTCCGGACGAGCCTGGACCCGCCGATGGAGCACTCCGGTCCGGTGGGTACTGGCACAGGGCTATTTCTTCGCCAAGTGCGAAAAAGGCCAAAGTCAAGATTGATGATAGGTTTTTCCCATACTACACTAGGCAGAAAAAAAAAAAATGAAATGCATGGATACAGAATAGGTAACACCTGGCTTGACCACAGTACACATGAAAGAGGTTTAGGAGTCTTAGTATGCCACAAGCTGAACATGAAGCAGAAGTGGGAAGCAGTAGCTTAAAAAGCCAATACAATTCTAGGCTCTATCAATTGGAGCAGCGTCTACTTCAACAGAAATAATAGTACCCCTCTGTTTTGGTTTTGTCAGACCCCACATGGGATATTGTGTCAAGTTCTGGGCACCACAGTTCAAGAAGGATATTGATAAGCTGAAACTCATCCAGAGGAGGGTGACCAAAATGGTAAAAGGCCTGGGAATAATGCCCTGTGAGAAGCAGCTTAGGATGCTGGGTAGGTTTAGCCTGGACCCTTTCCGCACTGCATTTGCCATGCGAAAGGGTGCTTGGAGCATAGCGCAATTGTGAGGAGTGATCTGCACAACGCACTCACAATTGTGCAACGCTCCAGGGGCCGGCAGGCACCGATTGCGCACCTTTTCATTTTCGGTTAGAAGCCAAAAATGGTGTGCATTTGCACATTGCTCCTGGGCCCCGTGCACACTTACCTGGCGTGCAGAGCCTCCAGAGCTGTGCCGGTCGCACTTCCCGCCCCAGCGCAGCCTGGGAAACTCCCAGGCTGCACTGCGGAAGGAAGAGGTGGGGCTCTCGCACGAGCAGGCAGCTCATGCAGAGCTGAAGCAGCAGGGACGCGAGAACCTCTCGCCAGAGACTGCTCGCGCGATCCCCACATCCCAGAGCCAGAAAAAGGTAAGCTGTGGAAACGGCCTCCGAGAAGAGAAGGTTAAGCTAGCTTACTGTGGATTTAGCTGGCCCTTGGCCCCTCTTTGCCAGTTAGCACTGTGGCCTTTTTTTTTTTTCATTGCAATTAATATCAAGAAAGTAATGCTTAAAATCAATAATGTTAGGTCCCAGGCCATCAGGTACATGAGAACTAGCCTGTTCGTCAGTTCTTCATACTAAGAATTTCCTTTTTTTTTTTAATTCCACACAATAAAAAAACTCACATGTTGAACTCATGTTGGCCCACAATTGGAACAAGAATCAAACTCTGTCCACATCTCAGTGTCAAAAAGAATGCAGGAAATGTGCCATTGAAAATTTAACATGGATCTATATGTAGAACATTTGCAACCTTAACACAAACCATCTCTGATTCCTATGCCCACTTTATCAGGCTGAAACCAAAGGGGAGCCAATTAAAAGTATGACAATCGTTTTCTACATCTATTTTGCTCTAACGTTTCCTCATTAGCATCCCTAACATCCATTCTCTTTTAGGCTTATTATTAAGTATGATATTTACAACTATGACATCAGTCTGTTGACAAGGCAGGATCACTTAGTAGAAAGGGTAGTCTGTTGCAAATTTCTGTTCCATTGTATAAGTGAAATAGCCATGTTAATGCCAAGGAAGGGGAATAGGAAATATCGGTGATGGTGACATACAATCAAACTGTCAGTTTGGCAGGTACAGTACCAGTTATTCCTCCACCATCCCATTTCTCAACTGCTTTTAAATTGTCACAATTTCTCTCTCCTCCTCCCACTTCCTACCTTGGTCTCCAGCTTATTTCAATTACTGCAAACTCAGCTCAGAGTTCAGGTGTGCTTTACATTCAATTAACTCAGCAGAAGGAAGAGGAATAGACAGAATCTTTTCTTTCCAGTAGGCACAGGCAAGAGCAAACTGCTTTATCCTCTCCTAGACCCTTTCCGCAGCTTACCTTTTCACGGAGCTGGGGTGCAGGGATCGCACAAGCAGCCTCTAGCGAGAGGCTCTCATGTCTCTGCTGCTTCAGCTCCGCATGAGCTGCCTGCTCCTGAGCAGACAGCGCGAGAGCCCCACCTCTTTCTTCTGCAGCTCAGCCTGGGAGTTTCCCAGGCTACGCTGGGGAAGGAAACATGAGTGCCGCAGCTCTGGAGGCTCTGCGTGCATGGCAAGTGCGTGCGGGGCCCTGGAGCAATGCGCAATCGCGCACCATTTTCAGCTGAAAGCCAAAAATGGTACCTGCCCTACCCTGGAGTGTCACGCGATTGTGAGTGCGTCGTGCAGATCACTCCTCACAATTGCGTGATGCTCCAGGCGTCCTTTCACATGGCAAATGCTGTGCAAAAAGGGCCTTAGATTTGGAACAGAACATCCTGTGCTGTGTAACTCCTAATTGCGTCCTGAGGAAAGCAAAAAGAAAGAACACACCTTATAAAAAAAAACAAGGTAAGGAGAGAGACCTCTTGGTTAAGAGAGGCCTTCCTTGACGAGATTGTCTTCGAATTGCAGCACCCCAGGCCTGTGCACCAGATGTTCTTTCTTTCCCTTAGATAGGGCATTCCCTACCACCCTTTCTAATTTCTCTAAAATAGGATCAATATTGCTTATTTGATGGTCTTTTCCCTCCTCTCCACAGTTCTGATTTCTATTTGCTTTAAAGACCTGCATGAAGTTTGTATTTTAAGGCTTAACTTTACTGTTTTTCTTCTGTCTTCCCCCTTCTTTTTGATACTAAGTACCATGGCTCCCACAGTGCCACAGAAAGAAACTGCAACTTGTAGAAGCTGACCATTGAGAGAGATTTTACTCTCTACTTTGAGAGAGGTTTTAAAAAAGAAAACTATAGAGCAATGTTCAAATTACCTTAACAATGCAATCATACACACATCTACACAGAAGTCAGTCCTAATAGGTTTGATTGGACTTGCTGCTCCATAAATTTGTAGTGAGAAGCTACAATGGGCTTAAGGTGACCGCATGAATGTTATGGAGAATGTTACAGGGAAGCCAGGAATTGACCTGACCTGTGCATTATCCAGAGGGAGTGGATGGGTATGAACACAGAGTGCATACAGTGGATCTGAAAGAAAGCTATAATTTTGGATCAGTCTGATAAAGACATTTAATTTTAGAATAACATATTATATAATATATATATATTTTTAATTATGGTGTGCCACACACGCAAAGTACTGTATTTACTGGTATTCTTTTTTCTTCTTTCCTTAACTTAGTACATGAATTCCAGGCTTCCTCTGCTTAAAAAGTAATTTTGTGTATTCTTTCTTATTAATAACTTTTGCCCTCTTGTTGCCAGGCCACACTCTTTCAATCCCACTCTGATTTTCATAGCCACAAGTGCCCCAGTTTTCATCTGTGAAATATTGGATGGTAATTGGTGGTGGTGTTATTGTAGCTGCCTATTTTAGCCATCTGGATAGAAGAAAAATACCAAGGAATTCTACTACCAACTATACTACTTGAGAATGTCATGAAAAGAAGGCCAGATACTGAGAGTTGCATTAAAAGCTCAAGACATTCTGACATATAATAGAGCAATTTGTTATAGCAAACAGTAGACCATGTTGAACAGCCATGTAGCAAGAGTATTAATTAGATTTTCCTTTATAACCATGATACGTATAGAGGGCGGAGAAAGAGAAGCACAGCTTGGGAAGCTCACTTTTAAAGAATTTGACTGTTTCAATTGTTATACTTTTTTCAGAAGCATTCACTGTTTATTAGAAATGGATAAACTGACAACATTATTAAATGAAAGGACTGACAAAACATTGAAATAGTTTTAGGAAGGATTGCGAATATTTGATAAGCTATTTGAAAAAAAGATGGGGAAGTATATCTGTATTAAGCATTAGAAGGAATATAAGAATGATTAATGAAAGAAAGCAGGCATTTCGTTCAAACAATGGTTAGATCAACAATAGAAGAATACTAATAGGAAAAATTCTTTTGTTTTGAACAATATTCCACTCAAGACTAATAAGACAGGCCAATTATGAATGTAATATAATGTATAATAATCCCCTTTCTCATCTTCATTAAGGTAAAGAATTTTGTATTATATTCTATTACATACATCAGGGTTTGGTCTTGTAATGTAAAACAAATGATTTTTAATAAAAAAAAGAAGCATTAACTGTTGTTACTCATTACAGCACTAGAAAAATAACTTGTCCTAATTTTGCAGTTTCAGTTAGTCTTCTGCTGTCCTGCTATTTCAGCTGATTGTAAAATGTCCCATTTTCTATCTGTCCTCTTCCCACTTTCGCCTTTTTTCTTCATTTTACTTCCATTGCTAAAAAATTATTTCAAAGGGCAAAAGTAGTTTACACACAATTACACTCTTGAGAGGATGGAGGAAGACTTTCCCCATACACTTGAGAGGATGGAGGAAGATTTTCCCCATACACTCAGACAAAAGCAAACAGCTGCAGTCCTTCCTAGTTTGTGTGTTTTCCCTCATTAATAACTTTGGCTTTCCGCACCACTCTCTGACATTGCTTGGCAACGTGTGTCCCATTTTCCATCTTTGAAATATTGGAGTATATGAACTTGTTGCATTGTTTGTTGTGCTGTCCATTACTTCTTCTGTTTTTCATAGGAGAGGACCTTAATATTAGAATCATAAAGCTGTAGAGTGCAAAAGTACACCAAGGATCATCTAGCACCCATCCTGATCTACTCCAGCCCCCTACCAGTGCAAAAATCTACTGTTGAAGTACTTCAGACAGGTGGCCATCTGACCTTTGTTTAAAAAACTCTTACAAAAATGAGTCCAACACCTTCCAAAAGAGTCTGTTCCAATGTCAAATAGCTCTTACTGTCAGGAAGTTCTTCCTAATGTTCCTTCCATATGAATCTGTTGATGTGGGTCTTATCATTTGTTGCAGAACAAAACAAGCTCACTCCCTCTTCTACATGACAGCCCTTCAACTAAACACCTAAAACATCCCTTTAAAAGTAACTTTTAAAGTAACTAAAAAAGGTTACTCATCAAGCCAAAAACTTACCTTCTTCCCACTCATTACATTACTTTTGAAAAGCACCTTCATTAACTCCTACCAAGTGACTCCGTACTGCTGGTGACAGCTTATTACTCATTATTTCCAAATTGTTGAGAAAGAGATCATATTGGTCTTTAGACAATGAAAGATTATGGTGATTTCCACATGGTGTTGCTGTCCTGCAATGGGGACACATTGGGAGTGGTCTGTGAGTCATACTACCACACAACGTCGTTCTGGTTCCGCTGCCAACGCATCCCCACCCATCACATTCGTGGGTTACACTGTTAACAGAAAAAATCCGTTAATGGCCCGCAATCGTGTGATACTCCCATCACTGGCGGTCATGCGGAATGGGAGGAAGCACAATCTAAGTGCTTCCTTCCCCAGCGTAGCATGGGAAAGAAGCTGACTGCATTGTGGAAGGAAGGGGCTTGTCACTCACACTCCAATCTTCAGGCAGCCAGCCGGCTACAGAGTGGAGCATTGGGGATGTGCCCCCATCCTGGCAAAGGTGCTGCTGGGATGACACTCAGACAACAATGGAAAAGGGTGAGGTGTGGAAATGGCCTTTGTCTTTTGATGTGCAA
This sequence comes from Cyclura pinguis, assembly GCA_030412105.1. Lineage (NCBI taxonomy): Eukaryota > Metazoa > Chordata > Lepidosauria > Squamata > Iguanidae > Cyclura > Cyclura pinguis. The sequence goes on from CM059603.1 coordinate 186,479,759, forward strand.
ATCAAGATCTATCCTTTGCTATCAAGGGAATGTTTATATAATAGTTATTATTCATACTATTTTCTTTACTCCTTCTTTTCTGACTATTTACACAGTAGTAGCCATACTATATGCAAGCCAACTGTCAGACAACACAAAGCTTTCCTCATAGACCTCTGTCAATGACCCACGATTGCACTAGTCTTCCATCACAGCCAGCCACGCAGAAGGGTTGGAGGCGTGATCATGTACTTCCTTCCCCACTGGAGCATGCGAAGAAGGCCAGCTGCAATGCATAAGGAAGGGGCATGTCTCTCGTGCTCCCTTCCACAGACAACTGGTCAAGTGTGGAGGGGAGCACTAGGGGCATGCTCCCATCCCAGCAGAGGTGCTGCCAGGATTGCAACAGGATGACATGTGAGAACGTTGTCCTGTAGAAAGAGCCCCCCCCTCTCTCTCTCACACACACACACACACACACCTTTGTGGTTCAGACCTCTTCTTTTGTTTCAGAGCTAGGATTCGGTTCTTAGTACTTCTTTTATGGTCTCAGGAGGAGGGACAGTAATTTCAGGGGAAAGCATTATCTTGAAAAATGTGTCTGTGTCTGTGTATTTTTTTTCTCCATTTGTTAGATCTGGTATTCTGGATTTCAGTCACATGTTCTTGGTTGATGCTTAATGTACTGTTACTGCCCTGGCTAGCCCGAGCTTGGGGGATATAAAAAGATATCTCTTGATACCAACAATTCGGCCTCACATACCCATTCCCCTCCACGTGCTTGCGAGGCCCCCGGACAAGCACGCGTACAGGCTAGGCCGATAATAGCCGTAATATTCCAACACAATACAGACAGGCCAGAAATAGCCGACTGGCAGCTTCAGGAGACCTCAAAGGCAAGTACCTCTATGAGGTATGCACGCAACTTTCAAAAGGTCCTCTGCCCCGCGCTGGTAGCTTGACGGTCGAGCTATACAATGCTCAAGTACTCCACGTTTGCATACCGGCTACCCTATTGACAATTTGGCTATAATTCAATCATTCAAATTCTGACCTTTCGGAGGCTTTGTCTCCAACCCCAAACTCATTGTTTTCCCCAAGTGCGAACTAGCCTGCGGTCACAATTCTCCTTACAAAAACCCCTGACTTTGAGCACTTCCTTGGATCGCTCTTGGCTTCCATCCCGCCTTGCTGTCACTTTGTCCAGCGAGCCTTCCCCTCAGCTCCACGTACTGAGATCCACGCTCCCCAGCTTCTCCGATTCCAACCGGGCTTCAGGACAGGTGGAGTATTACCCAAACCAACAACTCCTCTAAAAATCCCTCTATCCCACTCCAACCTTTATTTCTTTAGTTATCTGTGTGAATGTGCTGCATACACTGTTTGATTGTGTTTTAATAAAACATCATTGATTGTTTCAACTTCTGTGTGCTCCTTGACTCACCCTGACCTCGTATACATAGGGTTCAAGATCTCGCTACGTTACCCTGCCTCTCGTATTGCTAGGCTGTGCTCTGGCTAATTTCCCCAACTTATAAAATTGAGAGCACATTTAGGTGTCCCTCCCGGGACCCCCGGAAATCAGGGTTTAATGATTTCCCCCGTGATACCCTGATAACATTCTCAGAAACTATGTCCTGTGTAGGTCATCCCTGAGCCACAATTTTTAGCACTGAAATTTCAAAGCCTACGATAGTCCCAACCTGACAATCCTATCAGGGCCCACCTCAGCACACACACACACACACACACACACACACCTTCCAGTGGGGAATGTCTTTAAACAAGCATGAGGCATATACTTATTTATTTTTTTATATTAATGTTCCTTACTATAATGATTATAAAGTTACAATACCATTTTAGTGTAATTTATTAAAAGTCCCAATACTCTTCCCATGGTTTGACTGGTACTCTGATAAACAAAACATGGACTTCTGCTGGTATGGATAAAGAACTGAGAGGTAAAAGCAAATGTTGGTTTCATAGTCACATCCTAGTGTAGGATGTCTAAGTTCAAATACCCATCCAGCTAAGAAGCTTGCTAGGTGAATCCCAGGCAATCACTACTTCAGCCTAATCTATCCTAAGACATTGTTTTGCTAATGAAAGAATGATACATACAGCCTTGATTTCCTTGGAGTCCTGACAGCCAAAGAAAGAAAGACAATTAAACTGGGCATTGAAACAGTTACCTTCTGTGTTTCCCCATATTTGAAATGCACTCTCCAATAGATCATCAAGCCAGCACTTTCCAGAGGCCAGTTCTCAGCCACATACTTTGCATGTTCACTCCAAATTGGACACAGCAGCATTCAGAACATAGTTCTTTTCCACATCTGTTACTGCATCTCAAACACAGAACAGGGTAGGTACTCAACTGCTATATGGAGACCATTTATGAGCAACTATGCAAGGACTAATCCAATTTGCCAGCAACAGGCATGGCTATGATCACTCACAGAATAAATTCTCCTCACTAATGGCAACAGACTAGCAGCAAAATTGGTACTCCCTTAAAGGGGAAAATAACATTCAATGCGGTTGGGAACATGACATGTACACATACTCTGGACAGATGCTACTTTTGGAGAATGGTATTTAGACAAATCATCCATTTTTCTACAAGTGTTACTATGCTCATTTTTGAATGGTAAACCTTTCTAATTTCATTCTGAGTTTGTCTATTATGTGTCAATCTTTTTTAAAAAAAATCGTGTTACCAGTATACTATACAAAGAGAACCAATAAACCTGAATCACTGTCATTAAAAACCTATATTATTGTTTCATAAATTCTAACTCTAACTCAGACACTTTTCTTAGTAATATATTCTACATTCCACATACTTATTCATGAACCCTAATCTGCAAATTTGTAAAAAAAAATAATAATTTAGCTATTGTCTTTTCATTTATTAGTTCTCAAACACTGGGGAAACAAATTTACTGTCATATACTCAATAAATTCTTAGAAACATTGGCTTCTGTTATAGATTAGCCACAATTTAGGGTTATTTCCGAGCCATTAACTGTACTTAACCTGGGAGACAACCCATGTTCATATACTTCAATTTGAAATTTTCAGAAACCATAATTAACACTAACTGCAAAATCTCTGGATTCAGCTGTCATATCAAGCTATGGTAAGTTTAAAATGGAAAGAAAAGCTCTCTGTGACCATTCTAAAAGGAGATCTCATTAGATTTCCATAAGCTCATCCTTGGAATGTTAAACAATGTGGTATCCTTACATGTAAAATTACTTTATATAGTCTATATCACTTGAGTCTTTGACCCTGTAAATGTGAAACATTGCACTCCATATGTTCCTTTGCTGCAGCCTGATGTCTATCATCATTGCCACTGGAACCCTTTCATGATTGAATGGCCCTACAAAACCATGTTATAAATGTATCAATGCTACTTAAAAAGGAACAGGGTTATTCACAGATGGGGATGGGTGGTGGCAAAACCACATGTGAGTGGATAAATCCTTGGACATTCCCCTCCCTTGGAAGACATAGATATGTGTGCTACACAACCTGACTCCTGCTCCTGAAACTGGCCTGCTGCCTTCAGTCCTACCGGATGATGTTCTCATGGTGGTAGTTTTGAAGTATTGCCAGTTCAGTCAGTACATGGATGAAAGGAGGAAGCAGCATCTTGTTCTTAGCGTCTGTTAGCAAAATGTCTTCAAATGGGCCTGGGTATGGGGAACATCCATATTATCACTGAGCCAATATTCTGCATCTCATTCTGAGCTCATCATGAAAATACATTAACTGAGATCCTAAGTTATACCCCAAAAAACTCACCTTGTAAGCAGCCCACCGCCACCAAGACAGCCATTTCTGTGTTATTATAGAACAGGGAAATGAGTGAAGGTATGTCCCACAATTGTCCTGTAGGACTGTATCTGAAGAAAACTTGCAAGGACCTCAGAGGTCTCTGCAGATACCTGACATAGCAAATCTAGCTACAGAAAAATAGCTGGACACACCCTTCTCATTTCCCCACTCAATAACAACATGGAAATAGTTGAGTCAGGGCGGCTATACTGCTTACAAGGTGAGCTTTGGAGGGGAATTTAGACATTGTCTAATCAGAACAGAATTCTCACCTAAACAACAATCATAAAAGTGACTTGAGATAGCATAAGTCTGATTTATTCCACTATGATTCACTAGCACAATGGCAACCATTATTTGTGTCAAAATGATTACAGTTTTTACAGCCATTGTATCATTGTGTCACTATAATTCACTGAACATAGGTTATCTTCCAGCATCTTTGCACGTTAGGCCCCCAGTCACTAAGAATGAACTGAACATCGACTGTGGCAACACAAATCATGGTTTGCATTTCTGTAGCTAAAAGTGAACCATGGACTGGGGCCATCTAGGAGTTTCCAAGTCTGCATTGATACATCAAGTACAAGTAGCATTGCCAGTTGGAACTACATACTGGAAAATACCAATATTCAATAGGTAGAAAGATACAAGTTATTTTCCCTTATATTTCTCATGCTTAGGTTCTGTACACCATTGCTTCTGCAGTCAAAATAGCATCTATCTTGATACCCAAAATGGTACATGCATGCAGAGGCCCTCTCTTTCCCTCTCTCTCCCTCTCCCTCTCCCTCCCTCTCTCTCTCTCTCTCTCACACACACACACACAGTATCAATACACTTAGAGGGAAATAACCAAGGTCTGCTCATGCACAAAGATCTTACTTCCAAAAAGGCCATAAAGGCCATAAAGGAAGAGGTTATCCAGATCAGCCCAATGGAGATTTACAGTTTATCTACATGACAACTGCCATGGATTCATCCTAAAGAATCCTGTGATATGTAGTTCAGTAAAGTACTTAGAATTCTAGAGAACTCTAGCGCTGTAGTTCAGGGGAGTGAATATTGCGATTTAGCAGAGAATCCTAATCACCTTACCAAACTATTAAACCCAGGATTCCGTGGGATACAGCGATTACAGTTTAAGTGAGATCAAACTGCTATAACTGTTTATATACTCGGAAAGTGAACAGCAGACACAGAATACTGAGTAACTGTTGGCAGCAAGGTATGGAAATGCAGGGAAGAAGATGAATGGAATGGCAAGTCTTGGAAAAGGTCAGGCTGACCGGCTGGAACAGTAACCAAAAACATTCCACAAAATACCATTTTTGCTGTACTTGTAAGTTTATTGTACCTGTCAAAAACACAAAACCCTCGGCTATAGGTACAAATGGACAACAGGACTATACATTTTAGCAATATTCACCTTACAAAGAGAGCCACTTTTCTATATACCCAATCTACCAGTGAGGGGCCACCAGGAGGAATTTAAAACATTGTGATGTGAAACCTGTAGTGTCTTACGTTACTGGAATTTACATAATGACACCCCTGGATTTTCAAGCATTGCTTATTAGTATGTGCCCTTCACAACGTCAAGATGCCGGGTCTCATTGTTTACCTTCCTTTCTGGAAGAGCAAATGCTTTTTATTATATTTCATAACGACATTACGTTTCAGTAAGACTGATTGATTGGTGCTCAATTAGACCATGCATGAGGCAGCTATTCTGAAGTCTAATTCATTACAGTCTAATGGAAATGTCATGTCCATCAAATTAGAGTTGAATCTTAAACAGGTTCTTTTTTTGCTATTAACTGAAATTGTTTCTCTAGGATCAGTCCGATGACAGTTCATGCTGTATCTAAAATTGATCTTGTTTATGCTGTACATAAAATTGATCTTGTTTCTTTTTTGTCTGATGCGCTGAGTTTTCTGTTGTGTTTATACAGAGAGAGAGAAAGAGAGAGCTTATTACAAGTAGAGAGCTCTGCCCTTTAGCTTCTGATAAGACAATCATCACCTATAGACAGGCAATTATAGGCTTGGTTACTCAGGTATGCCTTCCTCCTTTGCCTCGACTTGAATTGATGCTCACACATTTGGAAATGCAGGACATCACCTGCATTTAAAAAATGTACCTCCTGACTAGAATACACTGAGGAGACAAGGGAGGATTGCCTTGTCCAACAGACTCCAAATAAGATTTGCAGGAATGATCATGAGCAGTCAGAAACCTAATCAGATTATTCCCTGTAACACCGGATAACAGGATTGGAACCAGAATAGGGACAGTGAGAGAAAAAAGGGAGGTAGCAGTATTGTCAGGTGAATTGTAAGATAGGCAGAAATAAGAAACATTTTTAAGAATTCAAAAGAAGTTGCTCTTCCCCCCGCCCCTGCCCCCCCACCCCCCAAAATAAAGCCTAGTACAAAATATTCATTTTCAAGGTTTTGGTTCTCCTAGCATGTTGGACTTCAACTTCCAGAAACCCCAAACAGAATGACCTGTGGTCAGGAACTATGGGAGCTAAAGTCCAAAGCATCTGGAATACCAAGTTCGAGAACCACAGCTATACATGCTCAGTAGCCATCAAGAACAACAGAACGTTGAGATTCACCTAAAAAAAAAAAGTAGGTAAACATAGTGAAGGAGTGTTGAACTCATCCCTATGAGATCTTCTCTGTAAAGGGGAAATCCAGATAAATGAACACAGCCTTCATCTGTGATGGAGAGCCCTGAATGTTCAGGAGTCCCAATTACAGGAACAGCCAACAAGTATTCAGTCAGCTTTCCTTTAAAAGACAAAATCCGCCACATGTACAGTGTGGGAGTAGAGTCACCAGGTGATATGATGGTGGCAATGTGATAGAAGTGGTGCATGGCAGTTGTGAGGCTAGTGTATGCAGCCTCCTCTCTCTGTGTATAGAGTTTTAAAGCCAAACTGGGTTTCCCCTGAAGCGTACATCTTAGACTCAATCCCAGCTGCTTCCAACTTAAGCCACATTTTCCTGGCTTCACTCCCCTCTCAGAACAGATGTAGGGAATGTACTGTTGAATACTTTGAGTGGATGTGGGATGACACTGATGTTCAAGATGGGTGGTGCGGGTGATTTAATCATAAAGCACTGTGAATGTACATGCAAATTAGAGAGTAAGGGACAAAAATTTGGGCTTTTGTCTTGTTTCTGTATTAGTCTTCAAGTTATAATCAGGCACTAAATGTTTGCCTGTTTTTCCTTCTCTTTTGAGGGATCTCATTTTTTTTTATGGTCTAGCTATGTGTTTGTATGCATCTAGTTGCAAAAATAAATAGATAAATATACCACTGAAAACAAAATTGTATCCAGTGTTGTGAAATACGCTTAATCCACATGCAAGCCTTCAGTCATTGTAACTGTCAGATCTGTTTTAGAATAGGAAAATCTATGACATATGTCACCAGGGATATACAAGTGTCCTTTACAGGATTTGCATTGTATATATGAAGAAGCTACAAGGATTTAACAAAATTGCTGTACTGACAGCCCTAAAGCCAGCTGAATATCTATTGCCATCATATATGATATGGCAAAATACCACCACACTGAGGTTAGCTACAGAAAATGTATGCCTGTATTTCGAATAAGACATCATAAAGCATGATTTATATTCACTTTTCTTGTGGTTTCCTTTAACCAGGGGATAAATAACAAAAATCAAGCATGTCCCATTTTGTTTATTCATATTTAGGGCCTCCCAGCCAAACATGTCCTTAGTCTGCAAACATTTAACATTTTTAACAAAAGTGTTTTACCACAGAAGACATCTGAAGGTTATCCTCTTCCCTTTTCTCTAATAAATTATATAACGCAAAGGCCTGATCAAAGCACTCTCTAAAACTTGAATGATGCAAAGACAGAAATAAATTGAAGTCATTTCAAATTCCTCAGTTGTGAAAACTTTTTTTTCTTTTTATACAGGCATACTCAGGGCTTCTTTAAAGTTACAATTAATTCTTTGTTTGTTGGAAGGGGGAGCCATCTGGAATAAAATTCTCTTTGGAAGTCCTGTGTTTGCATACCAGCTGTATGATTATTCTTACCACACCAGAAACTTCTTAATTAATTGCAATCTGCATTACTATGCTGAACAGATGTAAATAGGAGGTTGGAGTATGTGAGTTTTGTTTGGTCTCTTTTGGGAACCATTTCAGAGGAAGACAATAAATGGTTTAGGGTATAGTCCTACACGCATCTACCTGTGATCATTAGTGTATTAAGCTCAATGGGATATTCTTCTGAATAGATGGGTACTGCATTGCATGATACATGGCTAACTAGCTAACAGCTCAGACTCCTGGAAATGCTGTCTGGAAATAGAACCCATGAAGGCCAGCTCTAAGGCTTGACAAAGTGAGCCACTACAAGACAGAGATGCAGGGAAGGCAGCACTGGCAGCTTACCTTTCTCTGACGTTTCTCCTAAGCCTTCTGGCCACTTCCTTCAACCGTGTGAGCTGTATAGCCTGTCTTTCATGCTCTTCAGTTGTCAATATTGAGCTTAGATACAACTGCTCATTCAGTTGGCTTTGATATATGAAATCAGACATGGAAGCTGTTATGACCTTTGCATTAAGACAACAGAATGTCTTAGATAAAGCTGTATTGTCTAGACACACTGACATGTACCAGTGTTGTCCTTGAAACATGCCATATAAGGCAAGGGATACCGTAGATTATGTTGGTGTCAGGCAAATCTGTTTTACGTTTGATTGAGATGGGTGCTTTAATCTGGCAAAATATTCACCTGTTTCTTCTCCCCATAGATCGCTTCACTGGCTACCAGTTCAGGCCTGGGCCTGGTATTTAAAGCTTTGCATTTTAACCTCCCTCAGTACCTTGCAGCTCAGCTTGTGTGATACTTTCCATCCAGGAATTTGAGATCTGCAGGCAAAGGATTATTGTCTGTTTTACCAATGCATAAAGCTCTGTCAAGGCTGCAAGCCTTTCAAGATTTGGCTCTACATTTGTGGAATGGTCTTCCTTTGGACCTCCAGCTGGAGGAGGATCTCATCTGTTTTTGCAAACAGTTGAAGACCTTCCTCTTCGACTCTCCACCTTAAGTCACTGAGATGTATTTAATGTGCTGAGATGGGTAGCAACTGGTGGGGTGTTGGGAATTTCATGCTTGTTTTCTTGTTTTTTGTTTGTTTGAATATTTTTGTCCCTGATTGTATATGTCATTGTTCTGCCCTTTGGTGTAAAGAGCATTATAAATAAATGGTGGTGGTGGTGATGATGGTGATGATGATGATGGTGATGATAATGATAATGATGATGATGATTTGTTATGTACCTTCAAGATGGCTCCAACTTATGGTGACCCTATCCTAGGGTTTTCTTGGCAAGATTTATTCAGAAGAAGTTTGACATTGCCTTCTTCCATGGCACAGAGTGTGTGACTTGTCCAGTGGGCTTCCATGGCTGATTCAAATCTTCCTCTCCCAGAGTCTTTAATCCAACAATCAAACCAGTTCACCACACTGGCATTCAGTAGCCCTGATCAAATCAAAGCCAAATCAGCCCTGAGCAGTTTTCTTCTCCTGCCTCTATTTCCATAACACATCTGGAAATATATGTATACTCTAAAGGCACCAGATCCCATCTGATCTTGGTAGCTAAGCAGTCCTAGTCAGTACTTAGACGAGAAACTGCCAACAAATACCAGGTGCTGTAGGATTTATTTCAAGGAAAATAACTGGCAAAACCACCTCTGCCTAAAAATACCCTCCTATCAAATTCATGTGACCACTATTAGTGGACAGGAGACTTGAAGGCAACATATGGGACAGTCCAGGTCTACATTGGGACAACATCCAGCCACAGAGGTTCTTCTCAGAAGTTCCAATATTTTATGTAACTTCATTGATATGTTACAAGGTTTGACCAGTGCTGTAATTGCTATCCTTTATTCTCACTTGCTCATGGTTTTTCTTCTTCAGAATTTGGAAAGGCTTGCCTAACAATTGTCCTGAATTAGGAACTGGATTATCTCTCATTCCAAATCAGTGCTCTATAACTCTATCTAAACATGTATTTACTACTAGAGCAATTGTCTTCCCAATTTGGCTATTGTGGTATGTTCAGGAATGACCTTTGTTCTCACTGACTTGACTTGAGTTTATATGAAAGGGGAACTTCTTATAGCAGCTGGGATCTGTGTTAGCAATAGCTCGCTGCCAGCCTGTAATCACAGCTTGTGACAATCACATACTGATTTTTTTCTCCTACTCTTTGCAAACAAAGTCAAAACAAACATCCCTTGTAAGTCCACTTGATCTGAGTGCATATTGTCCTTATCAATATAGATGCAAAATCTCAGCCATTATGGTTTGGCCCTAAGCAATACCCAGTCCATAAAGTGATACAAAATGCACAAGTTGCCTTTGGTATATTAACAGTATGATACTCTGTTGCTTCTGCATTTAGAACTAAGCTTGAGATGACTAAGGCCCAATGGCAGGGAACAGCCTTACTTTATAGATTTCAGCAGCAATAATCTCATCTTATTTTTTCCACAACATGATTATTATTTGCAGTTTAGGGAGGGGCATTTAGAATTCTCAGTCAGAGAGTTCTTTGGCCTCAATAAACTACAAACCCCAGAATTCCATAGGATTTTGAAACTGAAATAATAGCACTATGTAGGGTGGAAAGACTCTCAGTTATATCAGCTATTATGGCTACATCGTATGGAATACTGGGACTTGTATTTTGGTAGCATAATTCATGTCTGTACAGCTTTGGTGATACAGTTCAGGAAAACAGAGCTATCCAGCAGTGAATTCTAAATACCTCACCAAATTACAGATCCCAAGATTCCACTGGCTGGAACTATGGCAATTAAAGTAATATCAAATTGCTATAACTACATAATTTAATAACATTCCAGCCAGCCTCACCAAACCTGATTCTATCCTAACATCCCCAACTACATAACAGCTATGCTATTTGGAAACAATGAATTTTCAGACCAATACATCTAAACATCAAGATGGGAGAGGTTATTCTAATCCAAAGCCAAGTAATATTATCAAAGATAATATTCTGCACGCTAATAATAATTATTTTTAAAGACAATTTAAATCAGTAAATTGAAGGCTTCAAAGAAAATGTCTTGCATGTCACCAAATCACCAGCAGGGCAATGGATGTGCCCTGAAGTCAGAGAAGAATATGCTAAATTTTATATCTATGTCTGTATCTATATTTATATCTATATCTATATATAACAAATTAGCATTATTCAACAGAAGCCATTTCTTCTTATTTTTTTATTTGCTATTAGCACTAACAATCTAATATATAATCAAACTAATATACATTCAAGAAAAAAGAAACAGAAGAAAAAGAGAGAAAAAGAAGTAAAAAAAAAGAAAAGAGGAGGGAGGACATATAATTAAAACAGATTAGGCCTCTGACACACACACACACACACACACACACACACACAGTCCTGGCTGTAACGAAAAAAATTAAAAAGAGAAAAAAAAATATTATTCTACCATTACAAATACAGCTAAATTACTAATAACCATAACCACAGACTATTATATAATTAGGTTTCTTATTGCTCAAAAAGTCCATAGACGGTTTCCCATCAAAAATCTTCAATTGGTTTATCCTTCAAAACCCATGTTAATTGGGCAATTTGGGCCCACTCAATAACTTAAACAATCCATTCTTCTACTGTTGGTGCTTCAGTCCATTTCCAAGGCCATTTCCGCACTACACTCTTATAGCACGATTATTCCACTTTCAACATCCTATGGAATCCTGGGGTTTGCAGTTTCAGAAGGGGCCAGCCAGCCCCTTCCGAAACTACAAACCGCAGGATTCCATAGGATGTTGAAAGTGGAATAATTGCACTATAGGATTGTAGTGTGGAAATGGCCCAAGTTTGAGCAAGCAATATTCTTGCTGCTCTTGTCATGTATCACAGAACCAGTCCATATTTACCATCCACTTCTTTATCCATAATGCCCAACAAAAACATTTCTAGTAACATTACAAAATCAACCTTTATTTTTTTTTAATTAACATCTAGATTTTAGACAGGTAACTTTTCACCTTCTTCCAAGTCCACAACATATGAACAAAGCAGCCCTCTTTATCTTGACATCCCCCGCATGTTTTGAAAAATTCTGGTACATCTTTGACTGCTTGTTTGGGATTCTTATACAGGGCTTCTTTTAAATTACTAAACAAAGTAAACTTTATGTCTTTGGACCTCATCTTCTGCATACATCCATATGGACATCATGCGTAAACTTTTGGACCCACCTTAACATGTGTTCTTTTACAAGCTTATCTTCTGTGTCTAGTTTCAAAAGCCATTTATACATTTTTTAAAATAACATGATCATTATCTTAGCAAACTCTGAGTAAAACTCATTTTCTTTAACCTCTAGGGCTGCATTTCTCTTATCATGATCAAACCTATCTCTGGCCTTTTCCGTATCTTACCTTGTTCCAGTGCTGGGGTGCAGGGATTGAGCAAGCAGCCTCTGCCGAAAGGCTCTCCCTTCCCTGCTGCTTCAGCTCTGCACGAGCTGCCTGCTCGCATGAGAGCCCCACCTCTTCCTTCTGCAGTGCAGCCTCGGACCTTCCCAGGCTGCACTGGGGCAGGAAGCACGACTGGCCTGGCTCCAGAGGCTCTGCATGCCAAGTAAGTGTGTGCGGGACCTGGGAGCAATGCACAATCGCACATCATTTTCGGCTTCTAGCCGAAAATGAAAAGGTGTGCAATCGGCCCCTGCAGGCCCCTGGAGCGTTGCACGATTGTGAGTGTGTCGTGCAGATTGCTTCTCGCAATCACGCAATGCTCCAGGCCCTCTTTTGCATGGAAAATGCCGTGCAAAAAGGGCCCCTAAGTTGCATATAAGCAAACCATGAAAACTAATTAAGATCTTTACCTTCCTTAAGAATCATCTCTCTTGATTTGAACTTCTTGGTATCTTGTTTAAAATACAAAAGATCTTCATTAAGCAACCATCTCCATTTTACATCCATTCTTTACTTTAGGAAAAAAAGGCTTCCTGTGGTGATGTGGCTAATAGTAGCTTAGGAAAAAGTCTCTGCTTATACTTATATCAAACTGGTAAGAGAACCTTTCTAATAAAATTATTTTTAAATTTGGTGCATGGCTTAACTTTATCATACTAAAGTTACTTATTCCACCCAAACCTTCAGTTATGATTTTCAAGTTTCAAGAGTTTCACATCTCTCCACAGAAACAATTTCTAAGGATATAAAAACCTGAAAGAAGGAAGTATCTTAAATAATCAGAGCCATAATTATGTGTGGAGGCAGAAAAGTGCCACATTTTACTTGGAAACACCAAGTTCATTCAAGTGCATTTTTGGCTTCCTTCCAGGATGAACAGCATAGTAAACCTACAAAAATGTAGTATTTGTCACTGCTTTGTGTGAGGAACTACATGATAAATTTCATCTTTCAAATTGTGATCTATAGTAAGAAGGGCCAAGACAATAGGAATTCAACATCTAGCACTCCTGCTATTTGGCATCCTTCCTCCTCTAGTCTTGTAATGAAAAACTTCTCCAGCAAGTGCAGCTGAGTCATACTCTAGTTTCCAGGGATTCATTATTCAAACAATAATAGTTATCAAGCCACAGTTTCTTAGCTTCCAGTGCTATCATGTTTGATTCATCAGTAAAATCACTGTTAGATATTAGTCTCTGTGTTTTTCAAGGGATGTGGAGAAACAAATCATCACATCTTTAAAAACAACGATGTTTGATCATTTCAGAGTGTATCCAACACAGATAGAGTGTCAAATAATAACTTTGTTTTAAGCAAATGATGGAAACTCCTGGTAAAATACTGGTTCCCTGCATTGGGATGGTTTATACAAGGGCTTTGCTGTAAGTGCCAAACATCGCAATGGAATCATTCCCCAATGTTTCTGGCCTACAACTCCCAGAAGCCCCAGCCAGCATGTCCAGAGATCAGGGATTCTGTGAACTGTATTCTGAAGCAGCAGGAGAATGAATTTTGAGAGTGATTGCTTTAAAATATTCAGCATTTGTACTTTAGCCTTTGTGTAACACAGAGGCAGATCTAGGGCGGGGCAACTGGGACGTGTGCCCTCGGCGCAAATTCCTGGGGGGTTCCCTCCTGCCCATCGCCCACCCGCACCCACCCATCATCTCCTTGCACTGCCCGCTGCCAACCCGCACCTGCTGCTGCCTTCCTGCACTCACCCATCACCCCCGTGCCTGCCACTGCCTACCCACGCCTGCCTATCACCCTCCCATGCCCCCCGCTGCCTACCCGCACCCGTCTGTTGCCTCCTTGTGACCCCACTGCCAAACCGCACCTGCCACTGCCTACCCATGCCCGCCCATTGCCTCTTCACACCCACCAATGCCTTCCCGCACCCACCCGTCACCCCCTCGTGCCTGCCGCTGCCTCCTTATGCTTGCCTGTTACCCCCCATGCCTGCCGCTGCCTACCTGAGCCCACAGCTGCTAACCCACACCCACTTGTCATACTCCCACGCCTGCTGCTGCTGTCCCCCCACTCACCACCATACCTGCCGCTGCTATCCCTTCACACATACCTGCCATCACTGCCAGACTCCTTCCTGGCCCATTGCAGTGGCAGAGCAGCAGCACCTAGGAATGTAACTTCCACACTTGCCGTAGATGCTGCTGGGCCTAGAAATGCCACTGGTGTAACAATAAGATCAGGAACACCTCTGAAAGGAAAGGTGTTCAGATCTGATTTCAGAATTGTAGGTATCCAACTGCTTAGATCAACCTTCTGCAATATTGTGCACACCAAGAGGGATGGACTACAACTCCTGTCATTTTCAGACAGCATGATCATGGCCCGGTAGTTCAAGGTGATGTGTCCAGTAGTGTCTAGTAGTGTTTGGAGAATGCTGGCTTAAATATTACTATGATAGTGCAAGCAGGCTCCTACTGGAATTGTCCCACTTCAGTGGTGGAGCTTGGAGTGTGTGGAGATGGGGTGGGAGGGGGGCGGGTCTAGGGCGTGAGGGGCATGGCAACTGCAAGGGATGTGTGGCTGTGTTGCATGGGGATATGGCCAGGGCACGCAGGGGCATGACTACAGGCCTGGACGCCCCAGAAACATTGCCTCCCAGGGCAAATTGTCCCTCTGTCCCCACATTCCTATGCTGCTGTCCCGCTTATTTTCTGAGAATAATCCCTAAATGTAATGGAAGTTTTAGCTTCAGGGAAGACATATTGAAAAAGCAGCAATGTTCTGGGGCTGCTGTAAGTCATGTTATTAAAGGGGCCATAAATGTCTTTCAGTCTGCATCTTGAGAAAAGCAAAGCACAGTCAGATTTGGTCAAGGTGTTATTTCTTTTCATTATTTTTAAAATATATAAAAAATATATCAAAATGTATATATTTCATTTTTTAACAAATGTTCCCAATTTAAAATGCATAAATAATTTTACCTCTCCCTCCCTCCCATCTATCTTCAGTTTTATTGTTTTTCACTTGAGTTCATAGCTTGATTTAATATTATTTGTTCGTACATAATTGTTCTCCTTGTGTTATTCTCATCAATTTTCAATTATTTGGCATTTGTACTACTAAAGTCTTCAATACTTTAGATGTTTTTTGAATAAATTCATCTTTCAATAGTTTTGTTTTTACTTTTTTACTTTTTAAAATAGTCCATAATCAGCTTCCATTCGCTCTCAAATTTTTGTATTGCTTTCTCTTTTACCATTATTGTCTACTTTTCCATCTCCATCATGTCCATAATTTTTAACAGCTGGTCATCTATTGAAGGTTTCTCTCTGGTTTTCAATTTTTGCACATAATTTAGTCTTGCTACGGAGACTAGATATAGTACCAATTTAAAGTTATTTTTATTTCTGAGTGATTATCAATCATGTTTAATGAATATAACTCTGATTTTAATTCAAACTGAATACCAAGAACTTCACGTATTATCATGTGTACATGTTCCCAATATTTTTTGTCATGGTTTTATTTCAGTGAACTGACTCAAGCAGACATATTGGGAACATTTTTTTTCTGTTGTATTTAATCAATTTCCTCAAGCTCCCCCAAAATGAAGAAAGTAGACAAAAATTTTATTGGGAGGCTTTTCCTCATACTTCCTTACAATGTATTAGTGTATGAAAATAATGGTTGTGCATGTGTGCCTGGTTTTAATTCTGCCCTAAGCATTCTGACATAGACAAACAGGAATGTCAGTATATAACGGTTTCCTTTTAGATATTCCACTGGTTCTAGACCAATAAAAGTACTTCAAAATCAAACTACTTGGCAAGGGGTGGAGATAGGATTTTTTAAAATATACCTAGTTATTCAAAAGGCTGAGAAGATTATTTCTAAAATACGTGCACATCTTATTAATTGAATCTGTGGGTTATTTTATGTAGCCTCCAACTTCAATTGCAGTATTCTGTGGCACAAAGCACCCCAGTCTGCCAGCACATGAGATCGGGTTACAAAAGCAAAGGTAAGGTTGGTTTAGTATCACTATTATGACTGATGAACTGAAAAACACACAGAGAGACACACACAAAATTATCAGAGCATTGGAACTCTTCAAATCAAAATCCTAGAACTAAGAATTTTTGTATTGTGAAAACATCTGAGAAGTAAATAGCCACCATGGCTGAATACAATGTTATTAAGAAGGGTTTTTGTAGTCTAGAACCACTGTGTCAGTTCATTAGCCAAGAACTCTAGTCCAGTAGTTGCACTAGACTGATCTGTGCAGCTCCTAGCATAATACCCCTGTACAGTCAGGAGCAAGTAGTAGTACAACTGCACTGAATCCTCCATCATGCTAATTCTAGAAATTCATATCAGTTAGCATAACAGAGTTTGCACCACCATAATATAACCATTGCATTTAAGACTATATCTTTCTAGGACCTATAGCCCAGTGACTATTTTTCATCTCCTAGATCTCTGCAGTAGTTACCTATGTGACCGGTATATATGATTTCAGTTACCTGTGATGATATGTGGTCCAAAAATACATACTTTCAATTTAATAGTCATAATATAGAAATCAAAGTAATAAAGCAAAATAAAAGGGACTACACTACAGTATGTACAATATAAAATGGCAAGGAATGTAACAGTGAAGCAAATGGCACCCCATTCGCTTTGGGCATCATATTGTCTCACATTGGCCCTTTCTGCACCAGGCAATTAGAACGGGGCAGTACGTCCTCTCACGGAGGTCGTCTGCACTTTGGAGTGGACTAGGAGTGGACTACTTACTGGACATCCACATCTCAGTCCCCTCCAAAATGACCCCAAGTGGTCCTCCAGCAGGTTTTCTAAAGACCGCCAAAAACAGGTCTTTATTTTCCTGGAACGCGCCATTGCGTTCCTGCTCCCCTGTGCAGATTCACAGGCTCGCACCAATGCGAGCCTGCGTTCTGCGGAGGGCGGGCTTTAGGTGTGCCGAGCTTCAGCGGTTGGTAGGGACTCACGACCAACCGGAAGCCACCATTTTGGAAGCCAGAACCGCCATTTTGGAAGCTGGAAGCCGCCATTTCGAAAGCTGGAGCAGTGTGGATCTACAGACCTCACACTGCTCCAATTCGCCCTGGACCAAGGAGGAGCCCTGCAGAAGGGCTTCAGGGACAGTCCACGTTGCTTCGGACCCCAGTAGAAGCGGTAGGTAAGGGCATGGAGCGATTCCCTCGCCTCGTGCAGAAAGGGCCATAGTCTATGTTGTCTCACATTTCCTCACTGTATACAGTACTACACATGCTTTAATGCTGCCCAATCTCTTAGTAGAGTTTTCAGTTACTCTTTGTGATGTGATCACAATGCAGTGTCCTTTTGCAAAATTCTTGTACTTACATATTAAACTCCTTGTCCTTGTCCTTGTCCAGTACAGTGTCCGGCAAAATTCTTTCTGTTTGAGTCCTTGTGTTGTTTGAAAGGCATAAGAGTGGTGATACTAGCAATCTTGATAAGACTAAAAGAACCAACCTTTGTCTCATTTTTTAAAAAATAGCATTTGGTATTGCCTACATTGTTTGCTAACTCACAGTAATTCCCAGAATGTATTGCCCAGGGTTACCAGTGGGAGCTACTTTACTGTGCTCTCCATTTCTTCAGACCTTTGTGCCTGAACAACGCCATTTTAATTTGTCTTAATGACATTTGTGGACAGATGCAAAACTTCATGCAAATTAATAGTTTGTTTCACGCAAATCTTGTACATGGAAAGAAGAGTATCGCTGTTTAAATGGGGCCCTAGCTTGCTCCAGATAGAAAGGTTGCTGCTTTTGTCTAGGGATCAGGAGGAGGTAAACTACTTTAGTGATTGTGGCTGAGCTAAATTTTAGCTTTGTGGGGGGTTTGAAAAAAAGTGCATTTTGTGTGATTTTTAAACTTCTTTATTTAAAAAAATAGATCAAACTCTAGTATGAATTAGTAGTAGATTGTTCAATCCCCATATATATTTATCACTGTGAGGTGTTTATTATGTGATTATGTAATTATTGCGTTGTTACTGTTGTTGGAAATGTTGTTCTGTTATATTGTAAGAGTTTTTTGTTTTGTTTTTTTGATGTCATCATAAGCCATTCAGAACATGGTTTTGCCACAATGTGGCATACAGAAAACATGATGCTGATACAGCTGCTACTGAGCTTAGGCAAAATTGGGTAGTTCCAGATGCCTCAAGCAATATCCCAAACATTTCTGAGAAAGCTATACATGCTGAATAGTTGTATTGCTTGAAGCTTTTAAAGGTTCAGGAACAATGGTGGGGGGGCATACAAAAAAAAAAAACACTTTGGCTGCAGTTTATGCATCTTTGCATTCTGTGCAAAGAATATAAGAAAACTCTTATCAAAATCCACCCTCCACCTTGCTACATTCCCATATACAGTTCACCAACGACTTTGTTCATGGAATATATTACTATTATTAATATTCTTCCTCTGTAAATTCTTTAAAGTTACATTTCTTAGTTTTTTACTATGTCTTGCTTTCATGCTTTCAACAATACAATTTTAATATTATTTTTAAGGCCTACATTATTAACCTTTTTAATTGCAACTACCTCCATTCAGCACACCAGCTGCTTTCACATCTAGGAAAAATAATGGTTGAACTT
Organism: Cyclura pinguis; assembly: GCA_030412105.1. NCBI lineage: Eukaryota > Metazoa > Chordata > Lepidosauria > Squamata > Iguanidae > Cyclura > Cyclura pinguis. The sequence goes on from CM059603.1 coordinate 186,498,760, forward strand.
CAAAAGTTCTTGCAGCTTAAGAGTCATTTCCAAAAGTCTGTGAGCAAAATCATTCTGAGCAACAGGCCAGTGCACTGGTAAAATGAAAATTGCTTTGACATAGTTTTCATTTCACTCTGCACAACAACAGCAAAGCATTCAGTATGCTATACAGTGGTTAAAGGCAAACACACTTGTAACCTGAATCTATGTAACCCAAGTCACAATCCGAAACAGCACAAGAGTTATGTGTTCTCACAGTGCTCTCCTAGTGTGCTAACTAATAGGTTAAAAGGGATCCCGCTGGCCCATGTTGTTTCAGGGTCATCTGAATGTAATACAATTTGAACCGGAAACTGCAGTTGACAGGAGCCATTTAAAAATTAGCTGATTCAATGAAGGACCATTTTGTTTACATGGGACCCCTGGTGTTTTCTCCTAGGTTGTGACATAGATCATGCCTGCTGAGGTTATTAAGGTTCTTTCAATATATATTAACATATGGTTCTTGCAATGATTTGCACAAACTGTTCTGTATCACTATACCAAGATTATATACAGTCAAGAAAATCTAGTGCTTAAAAAAATGAGTTAAAATCGCTGCCAAGGTATCAGCAATTATTTTTAATGAATTATTTTTAATGAAATTATTTCCAAGAGTTGAGTCTCACTGTGTAACAGTGCTTGACTTCATGATTCATTTACAAATGGGAAATTTCTAAAGTAGTTACATGATAGATAGGACATGGACATTGTCCAGGGCTGGCAGACAAATCTGAATATCAGACTTTACCAGACAGAACTAGAGCCCTGCATAAGCTAAGGAACAAAATATTGGACTGTTAGTGCCCCACGTTCACAAACTTGACACTAAAGGACTGGGGAAATTTTCAGTGAGAGTTAAAGATATAAATATAACAGTAAGACAAGGCAACTTCTATTATTCAACAACATTTGGATATGGAAGAGGGGATTTCTAGCAGTAATCAAGATGCAAGATGCAGTCTGCATTGATTAGAAAATTCAAGGTTTTTTACTTCTCTCTCTCTCTCTCTTTTTTCCCGGTTGAATGTAATGATCTTTTTTCAGGCTTTCAAAGTATTCACACTAGATTTCACAAGCAGATCTCCTGTTTCCTGATCACCACTCTCTAGCACTAGATGTACAAACTACTTCAGTTTGGAACCAGTATTTTGTCATCAATTTAAGATGAGGAGTACTGCCTGTCTCTTTCAAACATCTTATTTTAATAACAGAATCAGACTTTTTAGTCATGTCAGCACTGTTGACCCAAAGCATGCCAAGTTCTAAACAGTTTCATGAATCATCGATAAAAGTCTCTTCTAATTTCAGATACCATGATTTTCATATTTGATTGTGATTAGTTATGATGTATTTACTATATAAAACCACACAGGGCAAATCCTAGGTTTCAGACACTGACATGAATCCAGTTTGGTAGCAGTTAAAAATAGTTAGCTTAAATGGAGTACACTCTATAAAATATTCAAGGAGAAATCCACACATACTAAAGTTGCTTTTCTGAAGGAAAAAAAAAGTCTGTCCTCTGATCAAAACCACAAGTTAAAAGAGGAATATAAACAAAGCTTAAGTCTGTCAAGAGTTTGCTATTTTGATTACAGATGTGATTTTTTTAAAAAGTAACTGTATAATCCAATAAGTATTTCATTCAAAATAAGGGATATGAGGGATATTTCTAGACTGAACACATGCATAGTTTTTTTTCTTACTTTAAAAAAATAAATTGCTCATAATTATACTGTAATCCTGTTTTTAATAATTTGGTTTTTTGCACATGGACAAATACATGGCGAGAAGAAACCTCCAAAACACAACGGGAACATGTATACTAACTTCGTATCCCTAATGACCTATTAGAACTTCTAATCAAGGTTTTCTTTAACCATGACATGTCATTAGATTTAGGAAAAACTATAACTTCATAGTGAATCACATGCTTTCATGCAAAAGATCCCAAATTTAGTCACTAGCTTCAAGGATTATATTAAATACATATACATCTAGATACTACTGGATTTTTAAAATACAAATGCAAAGAAAGGACAGAAGGGGGATGGGAGAGAAAGGTAGGGCAAATGTTTGGGCTTTTAGGGAATATGCAATGTTAGAAGCTGCCCATACGTCAAAAAAGATATGTGCTTGAAGTTGATGCACATCTAATACATGTTTATTATTGGTATTTAGCTAATGGGGTAGAGAAACTAATGATCTGACTGACTGAAACCAACTTCTTATTACTGTAATGCACTCTATGTGAGGATTCCTTTGAGGAATGTTGGAAAATTCAACTAGTCCAAAGAGCTATAGGCCAGATTGTTAACTGGGGCTGGCTACAGGGAGCACATAACTCCACTGGCTACCTGTTCATTTCTGGACAGAAGTCAAGGTGCTGGTGATGACCTATAATGCCCTATACAGTTCAGGTCCGGGTTATTTGAAGGAGTGTATTCTCCCATACATACCTGGTGTTTTTTTGATATTTTTTGGGCAGTTCCTGCTCTCTGTCTCCACACCCTCATAGTGGGACATGGGAGAGGGCCTTCTCAGTGGCTGCTCTTAGGCTCTGCAACTTCTTTCCCTGACCTTTCTGCAAGCAGGTGAAAACCTTTTTAATTCCAGTATGCCTCTGAGAAATATCTTTCAGGAGAATGTGAAAAATGTAGGGGGTTGGTTTGTGTTTATACACATAATACACATAGAGCTTGGGAAAGTACTGTTTTAGACTACGTGTTCCAGATACCATGGGCCATGTTGGATGAAAGGTTCAGACATGTATACACACAGGCATTCCCAGGCTCTTAGGCATGCCTATGAACTATTTGAGGTTTAGCCGAAGAAACCAGAAATCAGTTAATGAGCCTTGGCAACTATGTATATAGTACTTTCCAGTCCAGAATGTCAAATATCCTTCTTAAGAGCATATCATTACTCTCCCCGTCCTAACCAATTATCCAATTTTACATTTCTGTCTTCTGGTGTGAGTTAGGGAAATCTCTGATCTGATAGATACATATCATTTCTCTGTGGCCTAAATGCCAACTCTAATATTCCAGCCAAAGACTGTCAGGATAAAATGGTACAAATGGAAGTGGTTGGGGGAGAGAACTGAAACAGTATTCACTAAGAGCACTACGAGTGTGAATCACTTTGGTTTTGGAGTTCTACCAGGAGATATGTATGATTTTGTTTTTTGCTTTTTTCATTTCAAGGTCATTGTTTTTCATTGGCAAAAGTTATTGTTCTGTGTATGTCCATCTTGAACTAGGGTCTCAGATGTAAACAGAGAAGCACAAAAATAATTTAAAATGAGTTTGAAGCCAGATGTATACATTGAGTAGAAAGCAGTGGCTAAGGCCATTTCCGCATCGGGCTTCTGAAATGGTGCAGAGCGACCTCTGACGGAGGTCTTCTGCACCGTAGAGTGGACTGGCGTGGACTACTTTTCATAGTTCCACACCAGAATCCATTCAGGAGTGGCTAGAACTAGCTGCGCAGCATGTTTTTAAAAAGCCTATTTCAAGAGGTTTTTTAAAAGCACGAAGTACGCAGCCCCGTGCTGCTCTGTCGCCCGGCTCCGACGCGGATTTGCAGGCGCGCGCAAGTGCGTGCCTGCAGATCTGCCGGGGGCGGGCTTCCATCTGGCGAGCTTCTCCGGTTGGTGGAGAGCCTCCACCAACTGGAAGCCGCCATTTGGGACGCCGGAGGACTGCGGAGCAGTGAGCTCGCGCTGCTCCGCATGGCGACAGACTTACCCGGCTTCAGGTAAGCGCCGTTTTCAGGTGTTTTTGCCCGTTCCCCCCCCTCAACATGCGGAAAGGGCCTAAGTGTAGTGGGCTGATTTGCAAACGCTCAAAGATCTCCCATTCAAAGGAGGACTCTAAAGCAATGGGGTGTGTTGACATTGTTCATCAGCATGGAAGTTTCAGCAAATGGATGGAAGTGAAACCACCAACCCTGCTAACAAATTCTAGAGGACAGGTCACCCATATTATGAAAGGGTCTGTAATGCATAAAAAAAAAGCTTATGCCATAACAAATTTATCAGTCCCTAGGAAGGTTTCAGTAGCATTCAATAACTTTAATTTCAAGGCACTTATACCTTGTGCTTTACAGATTTACCTCAGTTAATGAAGTAAATAGATTCCTGGCCATTACATCTTTAACAGAAATTTGGGTACCAGAGGTAGAAATAACAATGGAAATAATAGAGGAAGGTTCCTACGTCACAAATAGATAGATTACTTCAACATATTTCAGCAAACATTTTATTCAAAACTAACAATAGGCACATGTAAAATAAAACAACCAGGTCAGGTAAGCCTTGGATTAGTAAACCAAAGCATGCTGAACTTTCTAACAACCTTTTGAAGGCTTCTTTCAAAATATATCCAAAGATCACTTTTCCTTTCCCCAGCCTCCACTTTCTTTATCATTTCCATTTTGGTGGCAAAATCCATAAAGTCTATGCTTTAAAAAAAATTGATGTTGGGAGTAGCTGGTGCAATAGGATTCTGTGCTCTCAGCTTTTCGTTCTGTTTTGCTGTTCAGGCATGCTTAGTAAAGGATTCTAGAGACAGCTGCTGTCTATTTTGCCTGTTGTAGGCAAGCAGGTACAGCTAGAGTAGAATCTCATTTTATTCCAGTTCAGGATTTATTGCACTGTTTAGTGTAGACACCACTGCAACCTGACATTGAACACCTGTGTTTCTCCAGCCTTCATTCACCATCTGCCCAGAGTTGATGCTGCAAGGGGGGGCGGGCAGGGAAACTTCCAGCTAGATATGAGATAGGGAGAAAACGCTGGCTGGGCAGGTGTAACAACAACAAAAAAGAGTTTATAAAAAGAAGTTTCACTGCCTGAGGCTTTGTTAACTGAAGTATGCATGTAAAGACGTCAGGGAAGGAGACAGCAATAACAAAATATTATTAAAGACCTCTATATACCTCAGCACCATGTTGAATACTTCACCTCCCGTTTCCCTCATCTTCGTTTTAGATCTCTCTCTCTCTCTCTCATTCTTTCACCTGGCATATGAGAAGTCAGAGTCTGGGTGAAAGAAGCTGTCACTAAATGTAAACTGGATATAGAAATGTTGTTACTGTGATGGGGGAGTTGTGGAAGTAACACATAAAGCAAAAATGTGATTAAGAATGCATCCAAACAGTTTCAAAACATTCCCAGCACAAAATCTTTCATGTGGGGATTGAGGGTGGGGAAGGACTCTGAATTTTATTTCTGTTAACCATTGACATAATATTATTTTGGCCATGAGCCACATGACCCTGTTACATTTGTGCAGTTCATAGAATGTGTATCTGTTCTTTAAACATTAGCTAAATTACTTAGTAATGTCAATTGCTCAAGAGAGAGCTTTCTCCTTCTGCTCCATGCCTGACTCAGTCCTATACCACAAATGTTTAGCCCTCACACCGAGATTTATGTTGGCCTGTACAAAAACTGAAAACAGTCCTGCTTTGAAGGTTAGTGGTTTATTATTACACATTCAGACATTGTCAACTGCAAAGGAAAAAAATCACTGGATACAATACAAATGCTCGTTTTTTTCCTATAAATGTTTGTTTGTTAAATTTTACAGCACTTTATAGTTTCTGCAAATAATTTGATAATTACTTTAAATGTTATTTCATATGAAAGTCATTATTAGCAGAGTTTGTTAAAGACCCCCCACTGCTAAAACAAAGAGAGACCCCCCACTGCTAAAACAAAGAGAGAGGGACTATATGTTTGACCTCAAACCACTATTTGAAAATCTGTGCAGACACTTGCAGCTTTCTGAAGTGACATACTACATTCCAGGGGCTCCAGCATTTTCACTGACAAAAATAAAACCCAGTTGATGCACGTTAATCAGAATGTATGTTTTAAAAGCAAATCAAATACAATATAGTTGTGTGAACTAAATAACAGTGACTGGGAAGTAAATGCATATTGCACAAGTCATCCTACTATAATGATCTGAACTATTAGTAAAGTCTGACACACAATGATTTCTCTGCAATCCTGCAGAAAAACTGTCCAGTAGAAATTCCTTCAAATATGTCACTTTCAAAATCCAAGATTACTAAATTTCTTTTTCTTTGATAAAGCACTAAGTGAAAGCATGGCATCAACCCATGTGTCAAAATTGAGGATAAATTTTCTCATACTGCTGTAGATGCACCAAAAGTGAGTTGTGCACCATTGCAAAGTGAACATGAATGGAAAGTCTTCCTTGTACAGTTGGCCCTCCACATTTACAGGTTTCACTTTAATGGATTTGATTATTTGTGAGTTACTCCAAACCCTGCTCCCCAACCTCAGGTGCATGTTTTCAACAGGAATGTTTCCTCTCAGCAGCTCCGATCAGGCAGTTCAGCCCTTTAAAAACCAGACTCTGGTTCTCCTCCTCCTCCTCCACCAGCTTCTGCCTGGCCAGCAAAGGACTGCTCACAGCTGGACTTCTCAGTGCCACAAACCCTCTCCTGATGCCCCCCTACACACACCCAAGGAAGGAGATGGGTGAGAGAGAAGAAATATAGGGCCACCATGCCAACACTCCCCTTCCCTCTTTTTTCTTTCATCTGTCTTGGACCCTTGGTCATTTTCCCCACCATGCCTCTGCCCCCTTCCCACACAATACACATTTTGATATTTGCGATTTTTCCTGCACCTCTAACCCTAGCAAATGTAGAGGGCTGACTGTATATGTACAATGCACAATGTTGTATTTTATAAGATTCTACCATATCCTTTGGTATCCTTTTGGGGAGGGATGCCTAAACTAGAGAACCAGTGCAGTGTAGTGATCTGAGAATTGGACTAGGACTCTGGAGACTAGACTTCGAATCCCCATTTAGCTATGGAAATACACTGAGTGATCTTGGGTGAGTCACACTCTCTCAGCCTCAAAGGAAGGCAAAGGCAAATATCTTCTGAATAAATCTTGCCAAGAAAACCCTATGATAAGTTCACCTTAGGGTCCCACTCTGGCAAAAAGGTGGAATATAAATATGATAAATAAATAAAATAAAAATTAGGGTCAACATAAGTTGGAAATGACTTGAAGGCATGCAACAACAACAAAAAAGGCCTAAATTATATTTCTGAATACTCTAAATACTCAACTGAAATGCTAGAAATGTGGAAACTGATGAAAAATTTCGTGGAAGATAGAATTCTTATAATAGAAAAAGTGGAAGTTGTGTGCTGCTGTCATACATGATAGCTGTCTTTAAATATCTGAAGGGATGTCACATAGAAGATGGAACAAGGTCCATTTCCGCACTAGACTGTTATAGTGCTGTTATTCCACTTTCAACATCCTATGGAATCCTAGGGTTTGCAGTTTAGGGAGGGGCCTTTGTCTAGTGTGGAAATTGCCAAGCTTGTTTTCTGTTACTCTATGGACTAGGGCATGAACCAGTGAATTCAAATTACAAGAAAAGAAATTCCACCTAAGGATTCCACCTAAAGAAATTCCACCTAAAGAACTGGTTGACTGTAAGAACTGTTCAGCAGTGCAAGAGACTGCCTGGATAGGGGAAGAAAGACTCTCCTTCTTTGGAAGACTTTAAACAGATACTGAATGGGCATTTTTCAGGACTGCAGTAGTATTCCTGCATGGAAGGAGTTTGGACTACTTGCAGTCCCTTCTAACTCTTCAAGATTCTAAGATTCTATAATTCTATAACCATTTCTGCACCATATAGTTAGAGTGCTGTTATTCCACTTCCAACATCCTGCAGAATCTTGGGATTTACAGTTTAGGGAGGGGCATCTAGAATTCTCAGCCAGAGAGCTCTTTGGTCTCAGTAAACTACAAACCCCAGAATTCTACTGGATGTTTAAAGTGAAATGATAGCACTATAACACTGTAGGGCGGAAAGGCCCTATAAGGCTCAAATCTTACTGGTAGTCTCAGCTACAGCAGACCCATTGAGCCAAGAGTAATTACATATATGTTCACTCACAATTCAATTATTGAATCAATAGATCTATTCTAGTTATGGATCCTCCTAGAGTTTAAGCCGGAATGATTAATGGTTTCTCAGCACCTGCTGAAATCTATTATCATCGTTATTATTGTTGTTGTTGTTGTTGTTTGGTTTTCTGCACTTACTGGTTTTCTTTCTTCCTTTCAGCACAAGCAACAGATGGTGACTGTTCTCCTTGTCTCGAAAAAAATGCATCTGCATTAACATTTGCTGAGTTACATATTTCTATATTCTTCTTATGAAGTGACTCCCCTTTAAAATCAAATGTGAATAGATGACGAGAGGATTTATGAAACTGGATCCATTTTTTTTCCAAAAAGTTTACGATGCTTTGTGAACTTGATCATGTCACCTTTTTGCAAGAAGGAGTTCTAATGTCATTAAGTACCTTAATAATCTTAATAAGCCTCTGTTCCAAGATAATTCAGAAGTATTTCCTTCATGAAATTTAACAGACTCAGATCGTTTTAATACACAAGGGAACTGATTCTTTTTAATTGCTGGATAAAGGATATGAATTTGCTTTTCTTCTCTTTAAATTAGGTACAGAGAGACTGGACTGAACAAAAATAAAAAACAATCCAGCAGGCAAAAATGGGGGAACACTCTAATGGTGTTTGTACTTGCTATCATTGCAGCCAAGTTTCCTTTGTATAGGAAAAGCTGGGATAAAGTCAAGCCATAATTACTGTAATTAAGGAATGTGTGGATCACTTTCTTTAGACATGCTATGAGCTGGTTGGCATGCTTTATGTCTCTTTACTTTTGTGCACTCACCTGTTAAATCTTTGCCATTAATCTAAAAAAAAATCCCACCTAGTATGCTTTAAGTTGTTCGTTTGGTAAAGCTCTGAGACACTTCAGTCAACAATTCTACAAAGACAGATGTTATTCTTGAAAAAGAAATATTGCACACAGCCTAGTAATTGTTTGCCTTTGTATTTTCTTTCGTGGATGGCCAAGTTGGCAGCCGGGAGCAGTAATGCCTTTTAGCAGTTTCAGCTGATGCATCTTTCCTTGAGATTCAAAAGTGAGTAAAGGGTGGCCCTGAAGGTCATTCAAGGGCCCTCATTTTGAGTTACAGTCACAGAACTCTCAAAGGTTGAAAAAAAAAATAACTAAAAATTCCACCCATGCCCTCTAGATTATGTGGGAGGGGCCATTTTGCCATTCATCTGTTCCTGCCCTGGCTAGCCCGAGCTTGTGGGATATAAAGATATCTCTCGATATCAATAATTCGGCCTCACATACCCATTCCCCTCCACGTGCTTGCGAGGCCCTCGGACAAGCACGCATATAGGCTCAGCCGATAATTGCCATAATATTCCAACACAATACAGGCAGGCCAGAAATAGCCGACTCACAGCTTTAGGAGACCTCAAGGCAAGTACCTCAATTAGGTATGCACGCAACTTTCAAAAGATCCTCTGCCCCGCGCTGGCAGCTTGATGATCTGACTATGGAACGCTCAAGCACTCCGCGTTTGCATACTGGCTATCCTATTGACAATTTGGCTATAATTCAATCATTCAAATTCTGACCTTTCGGCGGCTTTGTCTCCAGCCGCAAACTCATTGTTTTCCCCAAGTGCGAATTAGCCTGTGGTCACAATTCTCCTTATAAAAACCCCTGATTTTGAGCGCTTCCTTGGATCGCTCTTGGCTTCCATCCCACCTTGCTGTCGCTTTGTCCAGCGAGCCTTCCCCTCAGCCCCACATGCTGAGATCCACACTCCCCAGCTTCTCCGCTTCTAACCGGGCTTCAGGACAGGTGAAGTATCACCCAAACCAACAACTCCTCTAAAAATCCCTCTATCCCACTCCAACCTTTATTTCCTTCGTTATCTGTGTGAGTGTGCTGCATACACTGTTTGATTGTATTTTAATAAAACCACATTTATTATTTCAACTTCTGTGTGCTCCTTGACTCGGCCTGACCCTGTAAACATAGGGTTCAAGATCTCGCTACATTACCCTGCCTCTCGTATTGCCAGGCTGTGCTCTTGGCTAATTTCCCCAGCTTATATAATTGAGAGCACATTTAGGTGTCCCTCCTGGGACCCCCAGGAATCAGGGTAACACACCACCCATTAAAACCCAACTAAATAAGCTAGAGTCAGTAAGGTGTAGTGGTTTGAGCACTGAACTACAATCCTCAGCCACAGAAACCCACTGGGTGACCTTGGGCATGTCACACACTCTCAGATCCCAGAAAATCCTGTGATAGGTTTGCCTTAGGGTCGCCATAAGTTGGACACAACTTGAAGGCTCACAACAGCAAGATAAGATATCACATTAAAACACCATTAATTTTAAAACACTGTAAAAGAGTAAAGATAAAATTTTGGTTAGTTTGTATGTTTTATAAACCACTTTTCTCCTGGCATGGGATGTAAAGTAGCTTATGAAATGTTAAAAGAAAGTTCAGCTAAAATTTTATTTTATAAAAGTTAAGAAAAAAAATTAAACTAACAGTTGAAGCCCTTTAAAGCACATTGAAAACATAATTAAAAAGATAAAATATAAAAGGACAGCATACCACACCGAAAACAGTCATCTGCCACATGATTTAAGAGCCAAATGCTTATCTAAATAAAAAGGTCTTTACTTTACTTACCAGTGGAAAGAGAGCAGAGAGGGAGCTAACCAAACCTCCCATCGGGTGGAATTCAGCAGGCTGGGTACAGTAATTTTGAGCGCTGTCTGCCATGTCTTCACCAAGCATACCTGTGGTCAGACTGAGAACAATAAGAAAATACAGTCTTTCAGATAACCTGGACCAAGCTGTAAGGGCTTTAAGGTCATAACCACAGACCTTTCCGCACTACACTGTTATAGCGCTATTATTCCACTTTGAACATCCTATGGAATTCTGGGGTTTGTAGTTCACTGAGGCCAAAGAGAATTCAAATGCTCCTCCCTAAACTGCAAACCACAAGATTCCATAGGATGTTAAAAGTGGAATAATAGCACTATAATAGTGTAGTGTGGAAAGGCCCAGCTCTTTGGATTCTACCCAGAAATGGACCAGTAGCCAGTGAAGCTGTTTTAACAAGAGTGTTATATGCTCCCTATACATAGACTCAATCAGCAGCCAGGCCATAGCATTTGGGAGCTGCTGAAGTTTCCAAAGTTGGCCCCATGTAGAATGCATTAAAGTAATCCAAATAGAATATAATCAAAATATGTGTCACCATAGCTAAATCTGGCACACTCGTTTTGGCCATACAAATACACACCTGACCTCTGCTGAAACCTGGACATCCAGTCTCAGATCTGAGTCCAAACTGTGAAACTGAGATTTCAGGGGGAGTGTAACCCCATCCACTGCAGGCTGAATCCCCACTCCCTGGTCTACCTTACAGCTGTCCAGGAGTACCTTTGTCACGTCTAGATTAAGTCTCAGGCCATTTCCGCACGGGGCAAGGGAATAGCCCCGTGCCACTACTTACCGGACTTATTGGCTCCCCGGTCCGGTCCGTGCTGCTCCGGAGCAGTGCATGCTCGTCACTCCACACTGCTCCGGGGATGAAAATGGCGGCTTCCGGTTGGTCGAGGGTCTGCAAATCTGCACTGGAGAGCGGGCACGGAATGGCGTGCTCCATGCTTTTGAAAGACCTGTTTTAAGCGGTCTTTCAAAAGCATGCTTGACACCACTTGGGGTCGTTCCTGAGCGGGCTGAGATGTGGATCTACGTTAAGTAGGTCTGACCCAGTCCGCTCCCAGGTGCAGACGTCCTTCCTGGAGGACCCTCTGCACCATTTCTATTAGCCCGTGTGGAAATGGCCTCAGTTTCTTCACACTTATTGAGTATGGCCATTTCTGCATGATGTTGCTGTCCCATGGTGAGGATACATTGCTGGTGGTCCACAAGTTGTGCTTTCATACATCATCACAGTCCCACCACCAACGCGTCCCCACCCATCACGACCGCAGAATATTCCATTAATGGGGAAAATCCATGAATGGCCCACAATCACACGATGCCTCCATCACCCACAACCATGCAGAATTAGAGGAAACACAATGTAGGTGCTTCCTTTCCCTGTGCAGCATAGGAAAGAAGCCGACTACACTATGGAAGGAAGATACATCTTGCTCACACTCCCATCCACAGGCAACTGACTGGGTGTGGAAGGCAGCACTGGGGACATGCTCTCGCCGCAGCACGGGCGCTTCTAGGATGAAGCTGGGATGATGTAGGAAAAGGGTAAGGTGCAGAAATGGCCTGTATTACATACCTCCAGCTGTCCCCATTTGGCAGGGACAGTACCAAGTAATCCTCTTATCTTCTTACCATTTCAGCTGCTTTTAAAATGTCCCAGTTTCTCTTTCCTCCTCCCACTTTCCCCTTTTTGACTCTGCTTACTTCAATTGCTGAAAACCGAGCTCAAAGTGGAAAAAAAAAGTTTGCACTCAACTCAGCAGGTGGAAAAGGAGAGGGGGAAATGAGATATCACTGTTCACAGTAGGCTCAGGCAAAAGCAAATTGCTGCAGCCGCTCCTAGCTTTTGTGTTCTTCCTAATAACTTTTGCCATCTTGACCACACTCTGATGTTGCTTGACTGCAGATGTCCAGGTTTTCACCTGTGAAATATTGAAGGGTATGCCTTTAGTGACAGCAGATACTGGGCTGGTGCTGAAACAGCTTCCTTGGAATTAGGTGAGATTAGTACAGTTCACTACCTTCAAAAAAAAAAAAAAGACCCTTCTGTGCAACCAATTAATCATAAAATACTTATTCAAATAAACATTTCTGTACATGCCATTGAAAGAAGAACAAAGGGAACATTATGGCTAAGTGGGGATCAGACCTTGGTTCTCCCTAGTCTCAGTCCAATACTCTAACCACCGCACTTGTCATTCCTTTTTATTAGTTCCTTGTTCAGTTCAATCTACATTTGGTCCTAGTAACAATCAGAACATCTCCTGCCTTGCCATTATAAATGTGCTCTATAAAGAATGATGATTTTCTACACTAGCACATGCAGAAAACCAGAGGAGTTTGAATACTATCATTTTAGACCTTCTATTGAAAATATTTCTCTAAACTGTTGTGGGCGGGGGGGGGGGGGATTAGGAAAGGATCATAATGGAATTGTGCAGTTGGAATAGTGAGGCCCAGAGTTCAGTTTCTTTTTTAAAAAATCAATGTGATCATCTGGGTAGGATTTTGCTTCTTCGTACAGAGGGCAAAGGGACACCACAATTTTATGTTTTTAAATACTTTCTGTGATCATTGTGAAATGAGCCTTCTTCAAGCTAACAGCAATGTGAGAGCCTCTCCAAATGTTATTATAGCCAACTCAAGTCTATTATAGCACAATTTAAAAACTGAATTTGAATTTCTTCCTCCAAGCTTGCATTGCTTCATTTTTATTAGGAAAAGCTGGCTCATGTGTGCAGTCTTTTCATTACTAGAGGTAAACTGGAGCAGGGAGGGATGGAATCTGTTCTGTTTCTATAGCACTTGTGTCCATTCTACTTATTTAACAGAATTTAATCTGAGACAGATCTCACCAGGTTCCTTGATGTCTTTTCAGTGCTGGAGTTCACCAATAGCCAACATACAATAATAATAGAGACAGTATCTCTGACCATGTACATAATTGAATGAAACCCTCACATCAGAACCCCTCCCTTTTTTTTTACATCTTGGGGGGTGAAGCATGCAGCACACAGACCATATCCCATTCCACCTGGTCCTTTTTGTGAGGGTCCGCCTGGGTTCCTGCCACTGCCAAATCTGCATCCCTGAAGCATGTTACAAAGAAAGTGTCTGTCTTCTTGTTGTTGTTGTTTAATTTTTATTAAATGAAAAAGCACCATCAACACAAAACAACAAAAAAAAGGAAATACATCCATACAAACATAAACAAAAATCTGCAGATAACAAAAACAAATACTAACAAAACATAACCAAGATTGGCTCCCGCCCTCGTTGCAAACAGTTTATATTACTTAAATATTTACACCTAACTAGTAAGTCATACATTTTATCCCATAATTATTAATTATTGCTCATCACTTATCATTTTAATTACTTACTTATGTAATTTCTCAAGTTCATAATTACTTATTAACTTATTCCAAATGGTGTCTGTCTTTTTTTAAATGGAAAAGCCCAGATTTCAATTTGAAACAAGTCACACTAGCAGCATGCACCTTGATTTAGAGGTTTAAAAATACACCCCCACCCCATCCTTGCCACAGTGACCATGGCAAATCCAACAGCAATGTAGATACTGGCACTGTTGCCAATGTACCCTCCAACCTCCAGAGGTTTCTCACCCTTCTTTTATAGGTTTGAAATTAGTGGAAGAACTTCTCACCAGAACATGAGTCCTTATTGATAACATCAGAAGTATATTTATTTCTTTTGCAACCCAGCCTGGGAACATGTGTATAAAAATAGAATTAATAAATACATTGACACTTTGATTACTTTTTATTTTACTTAAAAATGTCTGTCCTTGTAAAGCTCGCAGGAATGTTTTTGCAAACAGTCTCGCAAGGAGGAGTAAGAGGTCTTTAAACTAAGTTCCACTAAGGGAGATAATATTATTCAGGGCAAGGACTTGGCGAGTGCAGGGGGAAAAGGCCCAAAGGATATTGACCAAGTAGTACAAGCGTCCAATGGTGGGAGGAGTAGAAACTATAGTACAGGATTTGCAGGAAGGGGATTTAAGTGTCTCTACACTAATGCGCAGAGTATGAGAAACAAGCAAGATGAACTTGAACTCCTAGTACAACAAAATAAATGCGATTTGATAGGCATCACTGAGACCTGGTGGGATGAGTCTCAGGATTGGAATGTAGGAATAGAGGGGTATAGCCTATTTTGTAGAAATAGACCAAACAAGAAAGGAGGAGGAGGAGCCTTGTATGTCAAGGATGTTTTCACCTGTGAAGAGATCCATGACTTAAACCCAGAAAGCCAGGTCGAGAGCATCTGGATAAGAATTAAGGGAGCGAGAAACAATAGGAATATTCTGGTGGGGGTTTACTACAGACCTCCAACCCAGACTGAGGACCTTGATGACGCCTTTCTCAACCAAATGACCGTGCATTCAAAAAGGAGAGATACAGTAATAATAGCAGATTTCAATTACCCAGATATATGTTGGCAGTCAAACTCTGCCAAGACAGCAAGGTCCAGCAAGTTTCTTGGTTGTCTTGCAGACAATTTCATGGTCCAGAAGGTGGAAGAGGCAAAAAGGGGATCAAATATTCTGATCCTGACCAATAGGCATGACCTTGTTAATGAGGTAGAAGTGGTTGGATCTTTAGGGGGAGTGACCATGCCCTATTGGAATTTGGCATTCAGTGGGAAGGAGAAGATAAGTGTAGCCAGACACTCATCTTAGATTTTAAAAAAGCGGACTTCTGTAAACTTAAGGAGCTGAAATTCCGTGGTCAAGAATAGTGAAAGGGAAAGGAGTTCAGGAGGCATGGGAGTTCCTTAAAAGGGAGATACTGAAGGCACAGTCTCAAACTGTGCCAATAAGGAGGAAAAATGGAAGGCATCTGAAGAAACCAGAATGGTTGACTAAACAACTCTCATCTGAGCTAAGAGTTAAGAGAAACATGTACAGGAAATGGAAGAAGGGGGAAAACACCAAAGAAGAATTTAAGCAAGTAGACAGGAGATGTAGGGAGAAGGTCAGAAAGGCTAAAGCACAGAACAAACTTATGCTGGCCAGAGACATTAAAAACAATAAAAAAGGCTTTTTAAAATATGTCCGCAGCAAAAGGAAAAAGAAGGAGGCAATAGGGTCACTGCGCAGAGAAGATGGCGAATTACTAACGGGGGAAGAGAAAAGGCAGAACTACTTAACATCTTCTTTGCCTCAGTTTTTTCCCAGAAGGATACAAGCACTCAACCTGGCGGTTGGGGAGCAGGGGAGGAAGCGGCACATAATAGGTAGAGAGGTGGTACAAGAATATCTCTTTTTATGACAGAGTTACTAGCTTGATAGATGAAGGGAATGCTGTGGATGTAGCATATCTCGATTTCAATAAGGCCTTTGACAAAGTTCCCCGTGACATTCTTGCAAAGAAGCTAGTAAAATGTGGGCTGGACAGGGCTACTGTCAGGTGGATCTGTAACTGGTTGACTGACCGTTTCCAAAGGGTGCTCACCAATGGCCACTTTTCATCCTGGAGAGAAGTGACTAGCGGGGTGCCACAGGGTTCTGTCCTGGACCCAGTGCTGTTCAATATCTTCATCAATGACTTGGATGAAGGAATAGAGGGCATGCGCATCAAATTTGCAGATGACACCAAATTGGGAGGGGTTGCTAATACGCCAGAGGACAGGATCAAAATTCAAAATGACCTGGTCAGATTGGAGATCTGGGCCAAGGCTAACAAAATGAAATTCAACAGAGAGAAGTGTAAGGTCCTACACTTTGGTAGAAAAAATGGAATGCAGAAATATAGGATGGGGGACACGTGGCTGGATAGCAATACATGTGAAAGGGATCTAGGAGTCTTAATAAACCACAAGCTGAACATGAGTCAGCAGTGTGATGCGGCAGCCAAGAAAGCCAATGCAATTCTCAGGTGCATCAATAGGAGTATGGTGTCTAGATCTAGGGAGATACTGGTACCACTCTACTCTGCTTTGATTAGACCTCATCTTGAATACTGTGTCCAGTTCTGGGCACCCCAATTCAAGAAGGACATGGTCAAGCTGGAGCAGGTCCAGAGGAGGGAGACCAAAATGATGAGGGGCCTGGAAGCCGTGCCCTATGAGGATAGACTTAGAGAACTGGGTATATTTAGTCTGCAGAAGAGAAGGTTAAGAGGGGACATGATAGCCATGTTTAAATATTTGAAGGGATGCCATGTAGAGGAGGAAGTGGGCTTGTTTTCTGCTGCTCCAGAGACCAGAACAAGGAGCAATGGATTCAAGCTGCAGGAAAGGAGATTCCACCTGAACCTCAGGAAGAACTTCCTGACAGTCAGGGCTGTCCGGCAGTAGAATCTGCTGCCTTGGAGTGTGGTGGAGTCTCCTTCTTTGGAGGTTTTTAAGCAGAGGCTGGATGGCCATCTGTCGAAAGTGCTTTGAGGATGTTCCTGCATGGCAGGGGGTTGGACTGGATGGCCCGTGTGGTCTCTTCCAACTCTACGTTTCTATGATTCTATGATTCCATGAAAACATTTCTGACATTGTTTTGCCCCCCCGCCCCCATTCCATTTCATCAATTAGGTTGAACAAGTTAGGACCTGGCCAGAGAGATACATGTTCATTTCTTGTTTCTGAGATTTATCACGTAACTTAAGGACTGTGCCTTTTTTTTTAAGCCACGAAACAATTTGAATATCCCCAGGAAAAAAGAAATAAGACAATTCAAAGTTTGGTTCACTTCATTTTTCCATCCATTAGAATTGCAAACATTCTACCATGGATTTGTTTTTCTACCAGTTGTAACAGAAGATCCAGCTGGTCCTCTACTGTCTGTAATTTCCTTGTTTTCATTTCAGGTAGAATGAAATTTGCAGAACAATTTAAGTTATTGCTCATCTTTAAATATCACTTCCTCTGGCAGAACACTGAATAAAAAGAGTGGAATCAAAATAAGGCAAAGAAAAATAATAAGGAGGAATTAGGATGCTCATAAGAATCCCAAAATACAAATTCGTTTTGAAAAAACCAGTATGATCAGAAACCATAGAGTACTAAGTGTCAGTTAGAGTTAAAACTGACTAAAGGTATATTTATGTTTCATTTTTAAAGCACTTTGATAGCACTTTTACTATTATGACTCCATCCTATAGAATCCTGGGATCTGTAGTTTGGTGAGAGACTCAGAAGTATCTTTTAGAGAGCTCTAATCCACTTCTTGAACTGCATCACTAAATGCATCCAAGTTAAAAAGTGGTATCAACTGTGTACCACAGCACTTATCTTGGCATGGTTTTGCC
Source organism: Cyclura pinguis (assembly GCA_030412105.1). Taxonomy (NCBI): domain Eukaryota; kingdom Metazoa; phylum Chordata; class Lepidosauria; order Squamata; family Iguanidae; genus Cyclura; species Cyclura pinguis. The sequence continues at coordinate 186,516,705 of CM059603.1, forward strand.
TTCCTCAGCTCTTGGCTGGCAAGTGAACACCAGAGATGCCCAGTGGAATATCATTTCCAGCAGACTGTTGAGTCTGTGTGGAGCAGGCTGGAGCTCTCCCCATTTCCCTGTCACCTGCCTTCCATCTCCCTTCCCCATATAGCATGGGCTACAGCTAGTCAATCATGGGAGCTGAGTACAAATTTTTACCTTGCTCTGATCAGCCTTGGACACAATTTTTTCACCTACGTATATTTGAGGTGCTTCCTGAGGCACTGAAAGGTAAAGGAGCTTTATCAACACATCTCTCATCACCAACAGGCAAAAGGGGTAAAGTAGGGCTGTACCTTGCTCCAGGACTGAACCCTTTTCAAGAGTGCTTGCCACCACTGCTTGAGAGTACCACTAGGGCCCTCAGTTTCTCTTCATGGGGATCAGGCAATGATGAACTGCAAGGGCTTCCTTTTTGCATTTATGAGCCAAAAGATTTACACCACAGGGAGGTTTGATCTAACCAGGCCTCCCAGATCATAATGTCCACATTTTCTGTGTGCTATGCATTGCGCATCCCTGTTGCACAACAAAGCTGTGGCCAGTTTAAAACCCAATTCATTGTTCAGCATCATCATTCCAGGTGGAACGGCAAAGAGCTTAACTGTGGGTACTCTTAAAGGGAAGAGGTCGAGTGTCCTTCTATGGGACAGCATTGATGGCTGGCTAGCTGGAACCCTGAAGATACACCTGCCCCTTCTTAGAAGGTAATAGCATATTCAAAAATCTTATTACAAGTTCCCAGTGTAGTTTCATACTGCCAGAACTTCTAACAAGTGCCTGACAGGAAAGAAGTACAAGGACACATTATTTTACTAACAAAAACTAATGATAAAAAGGAAAATCCATCATTTATATTTCCTTTGTTTGTCCCATAAAACAGTGCAAAACCAAAAAAAACAAACAGTTTTGGAAAGTAAATAAGTGTGCCCTTAAATCTTAGCTCCATCAATGAAGATCTACACCCAATAATTAAAATTGGTTCCACTCATTAATCAACTAATTAGTAATCAAATCTTGAAACCTAAATAATTCATCATGCTGGATTAATACAGTTTAGAAATGGGGGCATAGAACAATTTTTTGTCTCGAAATTCTTTGGTACGTTGGTTCTTAAAAATTCTAACACATAGGAAAATTTTAAAAAGAACCTTGGACCATCTGAAAATCAATAGGCCAATTCATACTGTATTACCACACATTTTATGTGCACAATCTATAATCATCATCTAAAACTTTGATGTAACATCATTTTTATAACTTAAAATGTAATTTATGTTTCTTATCTAAAATGATCCAGAGGGAAAAAAAGTGATGACTACTACCATTATTTTTGATACCCATGAAATACTTCAGCTGTACAAAGTAAGGGCTGTTTTGTTCCTACTAAGCTGATGGGGCTTTCACTGAATAATATGTAATTATGCAAATGTGCACTCAGAAAAACAGAGGAACCTTCCTGTATCATCCGTATGATTCGTGTATCATGAAAGGTCACTCAATGGTTTGATAGGTTTTACTGCAGATCCCATCTGCTTTAAGTCTGCCATGCAATTGTATATAATAACTTGAAATAAATTATCTCTGGTTTGAAGAAAGGGTTAAAAATTTAACATTCTATTATGAATTAGAGGACTGGTTATGATTTTAAAATGTTGTACTGGGGAAGTGTAAGGAATATGAGCTATTGGTAGTTCGTTGCTCATTTCAAAGAGACTTTTCTCATTTCTTTTACTTTGTATTTTCTTGAGAACCATAGTGGTATAGTGGTTTGAGTGTTGGACCACAGCTCTGGAGACCAGGGTTCGAATCCCTGCTCAGCCATGGAAAACTACTGGGTGACTTTGGGCAAGTCACATTTTCTCAACCTCAACCTCTGGACAATTCTTGCCAAGAAAACTCTTGATAAGTTACCCTTAGGTTCACCATAAGTCAGAAATGATTTGAAGGCACACAGTTACAATTTTTTCTCATAACATTTTTCCTACCCACTAGAAAAATGTTAGATGTACATCTCAACACAGATAGGGCCAAAGCTGGGCATAGGGACATGGATAGCACATCAACCATAGCTCCCAATGCCCCTGAGCACCTGGAATTGAGTTAGAGGTCTGAAGAGTGTTCACATATGAATAAGCATGGCTTGGCTGAAAAGTGTACATATTCGACAGAGCACGGTTACAAAATTTCCATGAATGACAACCCAACTTTATCAAGATTCTCAAGCATGCTAATTTCGGAAACCTCAGACCCAGGAATAACTAACAAAGTTACCTGTAAGAAATTGCTAACTAGAGTGATAAAGTCAGTGAAACCACATGCCAAAAGTGATCCAATGAGTAAAAGGAAAATTACTTTACTCCTCTAAGGGTTTTTAGTTATTTTCAAAGTTATTTTTATTTTTATTTATTTTATTTATTTGTTATATTTGTATGCCACCTTTCTCCTGGAGTGGGACCCAAGGCATTTTCCAACAATAAACAAATACATTAAAAACATTTAAAACAGTTAAAAACATAAAAAGCATATAAAGTTATAAAACATAAAACAATATTCAATTTTAAACACGTTAATAAAGCTCTCCTATTCATATAAATGTCTGCTTAAAAATAAATATTTTGGTCTGCTGGTGAAAGGAGAGCAGGGAGGGGGCCAGCCTAGCCTCCCATGGAAGAGCATTCCACTTGGCGGGAGCAGCCACTGAGAAAGGTCTTCCCCGTGTCCTCATCAGGCTATCCTGGGATGGTGGTGGGATCAAGAGAAAGTCTTCCCCGGCAGACCTTAGAGCTCTAGCAGGTCTGTACAGGGAGATACGGTCTTTCAAACAGCCCAGACCTAAGCCATATAGAGCTTTATAGGTCATAACCAGTACTTTGAATTGTGCCCAGAAATGAACAGGTAGCCAGTGGAACTGTTTTAATAAGGAAGTTATGTGCTCCCTGTAACTGGCCTTGGTCAACATCCTAGCTGCCGTGTTTTGAACCTGCTGAAGTTTCCGAACAGATTCCAAAGGCAGCCCCACATAGAGCGTGTTACGGCAGTTCAACAGAGATGTAATCAAGGCATGAGTCACTGAAGCCAGATCTGACATCTCAAGAAACAGCCACAGCTGGCACACAAGTTTTAACTGTTCAGATGCACTCCTGGCCACTGCTGAGACCTGAACATCCAGGCTCAGAGTTGAATCCAGGACAACACCAAGCCTGCGAGCCTGAAATTTCAGGGGGAGTGTAATCCCATCCAGCACAGGCAAAGTCCCTATTCTCTGATCTGCCTACCTACTGACCAGGAGCACCTCTATATTTTCTGGATTAAGCTTCAATTTGTTTGCCCTCATCCAGTCTATTACTGACAACAGACATTTTAAAGACAGTTTTATAGGCAATTTTGACAGGATTTTTTCAAGTTTTAGACCATTCTCTTACCACTAAGGTGTTCCCTGTCAAAACGTAACAGACAAGAATAAAAAGGTAATGAGAAAGACAACTAGCAATGTAATGAGCTTCTTGATTTATTTGGTTACTCTTTTATTCATGTTGTTGAATTGATTAGCCAGTCCCTAGCAAATGTTCCTGGAATAGGTGTAATGGATGAAGAAAGTCCTGCATGGATTTACCTTGTGGGGAGGTTGCAGCGTGGGCTGGCGACATGGCAAGCATGGCCCTTTTGGCCACGTCCAAGCAGGGGCAGTCGCTTCCACCTCCCCAGCAGTCCCTGCGAAGAATGAGAGGGCGCTTCTTGGTGGGGCGGCCAATGGGCTGCTTGTATGGTGACAGCTCATTGGCTGACTGAGGTACCTGCATCCACAACAGAGCTCCTCTTCCAGCTGCTGAGGAGCTCTTTGTTTTAGGCATAGCTGAGAGGAGCAGTTGCTTGGAGGCGTCATGCCACCCACCTACCCCTGAGGGCACTGTTTTGGTATTTTGTTCAGGTTGTGATTCCATTGTCACACTTTAAGTGGTGGCAGCATGGGTCCTGGATTCAGGATGGTGGTTCCCAGGCTGGGGCAGGGAGTTCTGGAACTTCGGGAGTGCAAGAGGAAACAGGTGTGCAATGGCATTGGGCACACATCCTCTGTACTTCTTGGTGGGGGCAGGCAGTCCTCAGGCCTGTCACCAGTTAGGTCTTGGCCTGGGCTGGTGTCGAGTTCATCAGCCAACAGGCAGGTTGGCTGATGCTTGAATGCGGACCCATGCAAGTGTTGACCCTGTCACATCCATAGCCAATAAAATTGTGGCCTTTGTTTCCCAACAAGTGGTGTCTGTGTGGTTATTGGGAACAGCTAGCTTGACCCTGAGCACACAACAAGCAAATGTATAATTTTATAATGAAAATAAATACATTAATGAAACAGTGGCTGGAATCTTTAAGTCAGGAAACGTTTTTAAATGTTCTTTGAGAGAAACTGAAAAGAAATCTAAATCATCTGGATTACACCCGACTAGAGTAGACCCATTAAATCAATTGTTGACAAATGAATCAGCACATATATAACTTCCATTTATTCAATGAATTTATTCTTATTCAGACTAAAAAATAGTATTCAGGCCAGAGAAGAGATTCCACCTAAATATTAGGAAGAACTTCCTGATGGTATGAGCAGTTTGACAGTGGCATGTGGTACCTCTGAGTGTGGCGGAGTCTCCTTCATTGAAGGTTTTTAAACAGAGGTTGAATGGCCATCTGTCAGGAATGCTTTGATGATATATTCCTGCATGGCAGTGGGGTAGGACTGGATGGCCCTTGTGGTCTTTTCCAACTCTATTATTCTATGATTCTAAGATTCTAAAAACGGTCACATGACTAACTTCATTTGGAAGGGCAAGCCATAGGATGCAAGCCTACATATGTACCTTCTCCTAAGTGAGCCCTCATTGCTCACTTAGAGAGGACAGGTGAGCAGACAACAACAGTGAGGAGGAGGGCAAAAAGGAGGGGATGTCAGAAGGCACAAAAGATTAGCAGTGTCTACTTGCCATGTGGGCCTTGGTAGATGCCCAGCAATGCTCTCCCCTGATGTTAGGCCAATAATATTTGATATTTTTATAGAAAGCTTCTAACACACTCATTCAGGTGTCTTTACATCAACCCTGGAGATAGGTCAGTTTAAACGTCCATACTGTGAGTGGGGTGTAGTCTGTTGGAGCTGAGATAGCAGCTTACTAAAGACCACACAGTAAATTGATGGCTGTGGTAATATACCTGAAATAAAGACTTCTGCATTCATCATTTTAACCAACAGCTTTCTGAAGACTTTGGTTAAAATACTATTTATGGTTCCAGAATACAAATTAGTGATGGAGTATCCTCATTCTTTAACTGAGCCTGGAACTTCTTGTATAGCACAGGCTGCAATAAAAAGGAGACGCTCAGGCATATTATTTTCATCTTGGCAGGTGAACATCATTTGACATTTTATTTTCATCTTGGCATGTGAATGTGGTATTTCTTAACTCCAGTTTCTGTCTTTTCCTGGTTTCCACTTGATCCACTGTTTAATACAACTTAATATTGGTGGTATATTGACCTCTACAAATGTCAAAGCATAGAACTTCAGTATATTTAAATTACAACTACTATATCTTGAATTGATGAAAAGCCCAGGAGTTGTTGCTGAAAAATAAAACTAATTTAGTAACTCATATGTAGAGGCTGCCCTTAGAACTAGACATTGTGGAGTGCATTACTGAAGTTATTACACTGACAAAATACATGAAAGCCAATGTTGTCCCTACAGTCAAGTAATGTGACAAGCTGGCCAGCTGTAATCAGACAAAGACAGGGTGATTTTTTGAAAACCCTTTAACCTCTTTTAAAAGGTAATAAAGGGAAACATTTTCACATGCATAAGATACTGGGGAAAAAGTGAAAGCAGCTAAAATACATGCAGACATAACTACAGTTGTATGGCAAAGAGCATTGCTTTGCTTACTTTGCCATGTCCTCATGCCACTCCTGCAGCCCCTGACATTTTATGAGCTGGATTTCTGCACCATGGCCTTTTTCTACATGAGCAGTGTTCCTGGCTGAGTTAGAAGCTGTTATATATCAGATTCCAATATGGTTTTTCCTCATGCACCAGGGGTTCATTCACACTACACAGATATAGCACTATGATTCCACTTTAATTGTCATAGTTCTATCCTATGGAATCCTGGGGCTTGTCATTTCATAAGGCACTAGAGCTCTGTGGCTCAAGAATTCTAAATACCTCTCCCTAAACTTCCACTCCTAGGATTCAGTAGGACAGAACCATGGCAGTTAAAGTGGGACAATAGTGCTATAATTCTATAGTGTGAAGAGGTCCCAGGACAGAACATTTTAGACACCAGAGTCACATTTTGTTACAGAATCTGCACAACAATAGACTTATCTATGTAGTCTTTATACATATTTTTCACAAACACAGTTGTATACAGTGTCCCCAAATTCTAGCCACCAGCCACATAAAGACTGGCATCCTGTTGGTTAGTTCCAGCTAGAGTAGACCCATTCAATAAATCATTGAATGTTGAGTCAACACATAGATAAATCCAACGGATTCAATGTCTACTTCAATGAGGACAAAAAGAATTTAAGCCACCACCACCCAAAAAAGAGAGAATGAATGAATGAATGAATGAATGAATGAATGAATGAATGAATAATCTCTATGGTTATATTTATTTATTTATTTGCCATTGGGGTACCGTATTTTTTTAAGTCAACATAACATATTGGGAAAATTATAAACTATGCTGTTTTTCAGCAAACCATAATGCAGTGAAACAGAACTTATATGCTCTGACTGTCAATAAGCTGGCTTTGTATCAAGGAAGCAAGGTGTACTGGAATTCTCATTTGGATCAAAAATTACCTCAAAAAAGTATATGTATTACTTGTTTGATAAGAGCAAAGGAGGCAGCCTTCTCAGTGGATGCTCCCAGGCTATAGAACTCCCTCTAATAGGAGATTCCGCTGGCCCTCTCTCTGGTCTTTTTCTGCCAGCAGGCAAAGATTTTTTTCATTTAGGCTGGCCTTTGGCTCTTAATCCACATGGAAGAAGAACGTTTTAATGTGCTGTGCTGCATTTTTATCTTTTTATTATGCTTTAAATGTGTTTTAGATTGTTTAACTATGTGCTTTTAAACAGAGTGGTTTATTTGTTTTTTGTTTTTTAAAAAAAATCTTTTGCTATAAGAAGGTTGCAATGGTACTTTGTATTATTTTGTTGTAAGCCATCTTGGGTACCATCCTAGGGTAAAGGCATAATATAACTAAAATTCAACTAAAATTAAAATATTTATATCCAATCCTGTATCTAAGGATCTCAGGGCAATGCAGAGTAAGATTTTATGAATGGTTTCAAACAATTTAAAGTAATTTAAAGGCTAAAAGTGTATTAAACTATTTAACCTTTGAAACAGGACAGATTAAAGGCAGTTAAAGCCTTTTAAAACCACTCACACATGCAAATTTAGATAAGATCAGTCACACCCCTAAAGCTTTAGTAAACAGCCAGGTTTTTACTTGGTAGGAGAATAATAGTAGCAAATAGTGCAATTTGGGCCACATTTCCATAATCGGGTGCAATATCAGAGAAGTCTTAACCATAACCCTACCCGAACCTAACCTTCAATAGCCTGGAATTCTCATTGGCTTCAGCAAATAACCCTCAATCGTTCAGCACAAACTTTTTTTTCAATCCAAACACATGAGGAACAAATGTCACACGGGAGCTATCAGATACTAGCATATACAAAATATACATATAGCAGTTGTTTGTTTGCTTACTTGCAAAGGTGAAAGAATGGCATTAAATATGGCAGAAGTTCAAGGCATGCATATTCAGTGACTGCTGGAATGCTCAGAGAGTATCTAGAGTAGAGGTAAGAAAGTTGTTTTTTGGTCCAAGAGATGAATTGGCCCTTCTATTCCCATTTCCTTCTCCAAGAAGTGGGGCTGCATTGAAGCTCACCTATGGCTGGAAGAAGAGACTGGCAAGCAAAATTCAATGTTCAAGTCCAGAGGAAAACCTATGAAGGAAATTTGTGGATAAGATTTGTTATAGGTCTAATTTAAAATATCCACAGCATTCTGGAGACCATGAACTTATAATCAGATAAAGTTATAACCCACCTCTGCCCATTAAATGCTTCCTCTGTATGACTTTTGAGCTATCAAGCATCCCATCCCCGTATTATTCCATTGTTTTTTTTAAAAAGTGTTCTGATTTCCCACAAGTTTTGGAAAATTCTAATATTATCCTGATTTCTACCAGCTGTTCCATTTTAGTCTCATTTTTCAAAAATGAGTGGGTTTGGCAACACCTGAACAGTCATTTATCAATCCTGGAGAACGAAGGTGCCAAAACAGTGTTCACTGCATCCTCTGGTTGCCCTATTCCCTCTTGCAAAAATTGGCTCTTTTGTAGACTCTTATCCTGGAAGAACACCAAACACTTTGGGAGAAAAGAAAACTAATTTTCATTAGGATGTGCCAAAAAGAATCTCTGTCACTCACAGAAAGGTGAGGAGATGCAACCAGGCACACCATGCTTTCTTCACATCAGAACCAACCGTTAAATTGAATAATAAGAAAATCTTAATGGGAAGCCATCTCTCTTGGATCAGATTGTTGACTGATGCAACATCTGTAGTCATGTCATCAAATAACAGCAACGTCACATCCTATGCAGTAAAACAGAGGTATGTGTTATTCCTTTATTTGTTCCAGTGTTTAAGTAATAAAGCTTGATGTGCTTCCATTTAATGTTGGCTTCCTCAGAAGATATTAGCTGGAAGTGTATAAATAAGTACTTCATAGAAAGGTAGTTCTTCAAAAATAGTAGCACAAGTGATTGGTATTCTGAATCTGAGCACGAATCACTAACAAAGTACATTTTGGGGTGGAACAGTAGCTAGCAGTAGAACAAACGTCTTATTAATACTGCACAGTTGCTCCAAAAAAATCATGTCCTGTAAGAGTTGTTGGGTCTTTGGGTTGCTATGATCTCTTTTACTTTCAAAACAGAGAATTGAAGATAAAACATTTGGTACAAAGGTAGACTATGACAGGACAAGTAGTTCATGGAACTAGGTTTTATAGCTCACATAGTAGATGATATCAGACTGGGGGAAAGAAAAGAATAGTATCATAATGACATAAAACGGACCATCTTCTGATTCATTTGAAAAAAGGAATGAATACTGCAAAATTACAAAAGTTTGCAACATGGTAACATAGTCAAGATAGAAAGCCAGAGTTATGTAGTGGTTTGAGTGTTAGACTATGACTCTGGAGACCAGAATTCAAATCCCCACTCAGCCATGGAAACCCATTGGGTGACCTTAGGCAGGTCACATTACGTCAGCCTCAGAAGAAGGCAACGGCAAACTGCCCCTGAACAAATCCTGCTGAGAAAACCTTGAGATAGGGGCCATTTCCACACTAGACTGTTATAGTGCTATTATTCCACTTTCAACATCCTGTGGAATCCTGGAGTTTGCAGTTTCAGGAGGAGCAACCCAAAACTGCAAGCCCCAAGATTCCATAGGATGTTGAAAGTGGAATAATAGTACTCTAACAGCCTAATGCGGAAATGGCTAGGGTTATAGGGAGATAGATTATGGCACTTTAGGGTCACTGTAAGTCTGAGACAACTTGAAGGCACACAACAGCAACAACAATGTAATTAGGACCCAGTGAAGCTCACCTGCAGCTACTGCTCCTGCCTAGAACACAATGCAGATGAATAATAATAGGAAGCATTAGCCTATCTTTCAAAACCTTGCTAGCTGCACTATTGCTTCTCAAGAGCTGAAGCACAGAGCAGGAGGAAAAATCTCTTTCCTTCTTCTGTTGCTTCCCATATAATTTACTGGGCAGGGCCAATGAAGGAATATGTACTAGTTAGATTTATACCCTACTTTTTATTCAATGAGCTCAAGGTGGCACACATGGCTCCCCTCTTTCCCACTTGTTATCACAACAACTTCATGAGATGGATCAGAAGGAAAGAGAGGGAGAGAGAGAGAGAGAGACTGGTCCAAGGTCACAAGCTGGGTTTCATGGCTTCATGATGACTAAAAGATGGATTTTTGAAGGCCCAGTGCACCACAATAACCACTAAAGCACACTGACTCTCATTCACATGCATTCCATCATTAATGTCCTTAAGAAGTGAGGATAGAGTAGAGGAGGAAAAGGCAAGAAGCCTTTGATCTTCCCTAATTCCCACATTTCCTTCTCTCTGATTTGGGATTTCTAGGCTTGCTTGGAGCAGGGTATTTCACTGCATGCTGCTTGCAGACAGCTAACTTGCCAAGAAACCTAATAGTGCCTGAAATGATCTTCACTTGGTTTTCAGGGACAAATTCTTTAAAAAGGGGGGGGGCAGGAAAAATGCCTCCTTTACACACCATCTCCATGACAGCGATCACATGCTGGTTGCTGCAGCTGCCATTAAGTCCAAGATGCCTTCAAGTCATTTGGCTAATAGCACCAGCAATGGCGCCAAGGGCCAGGAAATGTGGAGCCAGTGGTAACAATGACAGACAGGATGCACTGATCTCTGAGGAGGAAGAATCAACTAAAATCTATGCTCCTTTCCATTTCCTTTCACTAGCAGAATTGTGAGCTCAGGACCATCCCAGGCCTTAAGACTAAAACCCCAAGATCTAGGGATGAACTCTTGTGATAACACAGGGCAAGCCCTGGTGTTACAAGGGGCAGCCCCTCATGATTTGTTAAGCATGTAAAGGCGTATCTTGGGTGGGGCGACAAAGGCACATGCCCTAGGTGCCAAAGCCAGGGGGCACAAAAAAGCTAAACTCCCCCACACCCTTCCACCTGGGCCTGGGCCACTGCTGTCCCACCACCCCTGTCAGGGTTGTTCTTGGCCCAGTGCAGTGGCAGTGGTGGCAGCAGGAGCCCTTCCACATGGGCGTGGCCCAGCGCTGCCCCCACCTGGGTCTTCCTCTGCCGGGAGGGTAGAGGGAGAAGCAGCAGCACCTAGGGGCGCAACTTCCATGCTTGCCCTAGGCACTGTTGAACCTGGATATGCCACTGTAAACATGATACATTAAGCACCAATCACAGTTGCACAGAATGTGAATTCAAATTTAAAAAAACAACTCTTATACAGGAAGAAAATATACACATATATTTCAAGACTGATCTCAACATCAGATTCCTCCCCTTTGCCTTGAAGAGAGTCGAAGTTTTAAGATCTGGGAATGCTTCCTTCTCAAGTTGGCTATGCATTCTCATCTCATCTGCTTTATGAAGCAGTCCATTCCTGACCAGTTAAGACTATAGAATGTGTTATTTGGGGAGGTTTAGACCAGTGGTGTAGTGGTTTGATCACTCTGAGACAACAGGGTTCAAATCCTTGCTTGACCATGAAACCCACTGGGTGATCTTGGGTGAGTCACACTGTCTCAGTCTCTGAGGGAGGAAAAGGCAAACCCCCTCTGAATAAATATTGCCAAAAAAACCCCACAATAGGTTTGCCTTAGGGCACCATATGTCAGAAACAACCTGAAGGTACACAACAACAACAAAAATCAGTTCAGCTGACATTTGTGAAAATTTAATTGAGTAATTCACTTTTAAAACACTGTATTCAGAACATATATTTGTCCGTGAACATTTTCTCCCTCCTTCCCTCCCTCCCTCCCTCCTTCTCTCCCTGTCTGTCTGTCTGTCTGTCTGTCTGTCTATCTATCTGTCTATCTGTCTGTCTATCTGTCTGTCTGTCTGTCTGTCTGTCTGTCTTTGACATCCATTCTCCCTCTGCCTAGTGAAAGTGTAGAATGTTAACAATAAAGAAAATGGAAAGATCTTGTTTTATTGACATCCCCCGTTTAATATTTGGGGGGACAAATTCTCTCAAAAATGTGCTTGGCAAACTTGATATTGCTTTTTGCTAGATCCCCACTGCTTCAGAAGCATGACTTCCCTGAGGAAACGCTAGATCTTGTAACAGAAATATCTTTGAATCTTTCAGATAGCCAGTCCGCAGGGAAAGGTTTAAGAAAGGATCAAAGCTTGTCCTTTCAGCTTGAATTATTCCATTACAGCTGAATGTGACATAATTACAAAAGATGCTGGATGTGGAATCTCATCAGGATTATCTGACACTCATCTTTGTTGAAAAAGTCTCCCCAGCTGTTGCTCTGATAGCACAAATGTGACAAGAGTGCAGAGCGCAAAAGTACTTCTAAGTGACCACTGCTTGGGGGATTCTGTTCCCAGGGCTGTTTTGCAACTTTCCAGTTACCACGAATATTAGTGCTGAATAACTTCAGGAGATGAAGGGGAAAAAATGTGGATTGTTGCCTTGTTTCTCCAGTGCATAACAATAAGTGACCTTGAAAATACAGAAAGAGTAATGGGTCTTCTTGCTAAAAACAAACAGCATGTATACTTGCTCAGCAAGAACTCTCTGCACTTATGTATGTATACAGAGAGAGAAAGAGAATGAAAGAGAGAGAGGTATGTCAATATTGTTTGGTCCCCACAGCACAATCTACAGCCAATTGTTGTCTCTTCTAGTCTGATCAAAATTAGTTCATTTAACTGGCCTTATAACAGCACCCTAAATAAAATGCCCAGCTATTTTTTTTTATTCTAATTTAATTAAATGAGAAACACACTTTCTTTTTTGAAAAAAATGATAATCATTTGCAAAACAATAGAGGGGGAATCATTGCTGTCTTGTCATTTGACAGTTGAAATAAAAATGGGATAAAGCAAGTGAGTTACTGTTCCAGGAGTTATTATTCAATTTGAGAAAAAAAATTCACACACACACACACACACGAAGCTATTATTCCTGCATTTATGGCAACAGCTCAGTTGTAGAAGCCGCAACATCAAACACCCAGCGTCAAATAATTACCTATGCCTAAGTACTTGGGGGCTTGTTTAAAAAGAGAGAGAGAAGAGGGGGGAAAAAACTTTATTTTCCTTCCCTTGTCATGGATTACATTTTCTTCATACATTATTAATGAAGTCAAACTACTAGTAACATGCCAAATGTGCTGTATGGGAGATTTGTGCCTAATCCAGCACAAAACAGGCCCAGTCACATAATGATAGGGAAGGAAGGGGGAAAAAGAACAAATGTCAACAGTTTCACATTGGGACTAGATTAAGCAGACCATACTTACTGATTTCTTACACAGGGATTAGTTCGCTTTTAGTGCTAGGCAAAGGCAAGCCACACTTCTATATTATGAACACGGTCTGCACATTAAAAGAAAAGAAGAAATAAATGAGAGGAGACCAGAACCCTCTAGGAAAGCCATTTATTTAATATTGGTCTATATTGCTATAATGGGATAAGCAACTATGATAGATAGATAGATAGATAGATAGATAGATAGATAGATAGATAGATGGATGGATGGATGGATGGATGGATGGATGGATGGATGGATGGATGGATGGATGGATGATGCACTATGCGTCTAGTTGCCCTGTTTGCATTGAGTCTTAAAATATGTAAATCTGTTCATGCACTGGGATCTGTTCATGCACTGGGGCTCCTTTGTAGAAAAACAATGCTCAGCACATAAAAGTTCCAGCCCCCCAAAAGCAACTTTTCTGAGCTCTGCTCCGGGTATAGGGTTTTACTTGTGAAAGCACATCTTCTTTCTGGACATACCATTCTATTAACCCTCTTTGCCTGATTTTTGCAGGTTTTAATTTAACTCCTTTATTCTTTTTATATCTTATATGCTGACATCAGGCACAGCTTGTCATCAAATAACAGTGTAGTTGCTCTCTGCATCAATCAGTCAATATTCTGCAGCTGAAAGAAACAGGTTACAGCATCAGGAATTGAGTTAAAGGCACAGCCTTGCTCCCTTTGTTTCAACAGGGAAATGCCTTCCATGTATGTAAAGAAAGAACAGGTTTTAGATTATTTAGGATGATAGATTTCAAAACACTCTAATTCTGAGGGCCACAACCACTTTTTGTTATCATCTTATATACTAAGGCCATTTCCACACTACACTGTTATAGTGCTATTATCAACATCCTGTGGAATTCTGGGGTTTGTAATTTACTAAGGCCAAAGAGCTCTCTGGCTGAGAATTCTAAATCCTTCTCGCTAAACTGAAAATCCCAGAATTCCACAGGATGTTGAAAGTGGAATAATAGCACTATAACAGTGTAGTGTGGAAATGGCCTCTGAGAAAATTCAGTTCTCCCAGTTTCAGTCTTTATGCAGCCAAACCAGTACTGAGTTCAAGAAAAAGGGCAGAGTCAACTTCATTGCCAGCCTCTTCTCAACTTTCGGGTTTCTAAGCAAACGTGGTGGCTGGGAACACCAAGTTCATTTTATTTGTGTCTGGAGAATGTTTGCAGATTTCGTGCAGCTAAATCTGCTTTTCTTTATGAAATATATAACTGAGGAAAATGTTGGAAACACATCACATGCAGAATGTTCAGCTAAATATGGGAAGCAAATGGAGGACAGATAGCACAGCAACTTCAACATCTGAAACTGGAAATCCTCTGGATTATCAGGACCAGAATTGCACAAGGAATCATGGCATTACCATGAATCATATTGCCAAGTAGGTTATTGTGCATATCTATATTTATTTGTGATCTACATTCATATCCTTCCTTTCCGTCAATAAGCTCAAGGTGCTGTACACAGCTTTTCTCCTGTTCACTTTAGCAGCACTCCAAACCTGTGAGGTAGGGCAGACTGAGAGAAAAGTTACAAAAGATTTTTTTCTCTCTCTCCAATTGTAGGTTTTGTATGAATTACAGCAATATAAAATATCCCCCCCAAAAAAGCAGTCAAATTAGAATCTACAAAACTCTGATTGAGCTGTCCGAGAACTGTGGCCCAGAGAAGCAACTCCATTCACATACACTCATTCAGCTTGGAAAATTTGCTTTTGGGAATTTAATTCTTAGAATGCCTCACTCAGTCAGGATGGCCAGTAACCATATTGGCTGAGGAGACTGCAAGAGCTGTAGTTCCCAAAATGTTAGCTCTTTTAAGGCCCTTTTCACATGTGGGGGGGGGGACGGTGTAGAGCGACCTCTCAAGGAGGTCATCTACACCGTAGAGTGGACTGGCGTGGACTACTTTTCGTAGTTCCACACCAGAATCCACTCAGGAGTGGCCGGAACTAGCTGGACTGCGTGTTTTTTAAAAACCTCTTTTTAGAGGTTTTTAAAAAGCACAGCGCGCGCAGCCCCGTGCCGCTCCGTCGCCCGGCTCTAAAGTGGATCTGCAGGCGCGCGCAAGTGCGTGCCTGCAGATCTGCCGGGGGCGGGCTTCCAGCTGGCGAGCTTCTCCGGTTGGTGGAGAGCCTCCACCAACCGGAAGCCGCCATCTGTGACGCCGGAGGAGTGTGGAGCAGCGAGCTCATGCTGCTCCACGTGGTGACGGACTTACCCGGCTGGAGGTAAGCTCTGTTTTGGGGCGTTTTCGCCCGTTTCCCCCCACACATGTGAAAAGGGCCTAAGTTTTGCCTGAGAGGTAGAATCTGATGATCTAGGGTAACTTATAGTCTTTCGATCAGCTAAAATGTACAGGAAAAATAAACTGTGTGGGGCCCAAAAACAGCTCAAATAAACCTGAGCATGCTTACTGGAGAGCCAGTGTGATGTAGTGCTTTAACCATTGGACGAAGACCCAGGAGACCAGGGTTCTATTCCCCACTTGGCCATGGAAACTCACTGGGTGACCTTGGGCGCAACACACACTCTCAGCCACACAAAACCCTATGATGGGCTTACCTTAGGGTTACTGTAAGTTGGAAATGATTTGAAGCCACACAACAACAACAACAACAACCATGATCGTTGGCTACAATACTTACTAGTGGACGGATACAAAATCTGGAAAGAGGGATAATAGAAGGGAAGAAGATATACTTGGTTAGTACCTGGAAGAAGACATACCCGGTTAGTTGGGTTCCTGGACAGCAGAAGAGCCTGAAAAAGTTACTTTTTGGTTTACAGAATCCCCCGCCAGCATGGCCTCTTGTGCTGGCATGGCTGCTCCATGCTGCAACATGTTCAAAAATCAATTGCAGAAAGCTCCAAAATGGAAAAAATGAAGCATGGGTAATAAAATGTCACAATACAGTTCCATATAAATTAAGTGAAGCAAAGTTGGGTGGTAGAATTAACCTTCTTAACTTTATATATACATGGCAATGAGGCCCAAGCTAGCAGCGAAGTCAGTTCTCCAAGTCCATTCATTTCAACAGGTATATTCTCAATAGGAATAATATTGGATTTAGCCCATTGTTGAAGATGTAGAACAAGGCAATTAAAATGATATTTATTCAAAGTAGGTCTGTGTTCTAGTAAGGAAAATGAACTTGGGAGATACAGAGTTGGCCTGACAGTTGGAAAAAAATATTGTCAAGAGTCAAAGAAGGGGGGGTAGCTCAAGGGGGAAACTGGCGATTTTTCATTTTAAAAAAAGCAATCTATTATTTCCTCTGCCCCCCACCCCACCCCACCCCACCCCACCCCATGCCATATATTTCACAATCAGCAGCCCATGCTCTAAGCAGAAGAGGCATCTCATTCCACCAGTGTAAGGAGCTCCACCCCTGACCACAGGCAACCACTGCATTTCATTATTTATACAGCATGCTCAAAATACCACCCTTGACCAACAGGGTCCTGTTCCAGTTATTCAGACTACAACACCCAGCACCCTTGACCATAGGTGTTTCTAGGTAAGGCTGATGGGCTTTGTGATCTAAAACATCTGAAGCACCCCACATTGCAGGCCTGAATGAGCCACCGCCTTTAGTTTGTCTTACACTTCAAGAACTGCAAAATGCATTGGATAAACCATACTGCAATTTTATTTTATTTTTGACTTTAAGCATCATCTTGAGGCTTTACTTCACTCCCTCAGTGCACAGGAGGGGGTCATGATATTTTACTGCAATTGAGTTATTTTGTCCAATCATCTTACTGTCCAGCCACTGAAAGAGATGAGAAGGAAGGAAGGAAAAGGCAGGCAGAGAGGAAACTTCCTTATCTCTTCTTATATTTTCTTTTTAGTCCTACAACTAGGACTAAATCCCTAAATGAAATCCCTAAGAAAAGGAATACAGATTTATAGAGTCCTGCAGCTATATTTGGCTTTTTTCCCTCTACCTTCAAGCTTTCTGAACTCTCACAAAGCCTAGCCCAATGAGCCTATAGAAATCAAAAATCTCTTGTGAACTTTTTGGCCCTTCAGTCACTTAGCAATTAGCAGCTAATAATTTCTGGTGTGCATATGTTAAACACTGACTGCTGACAAGCCTGCCATGATATTAAATACATCTGCAGAAATCAAAGAAGACCATTTCACTGTGGAAGTGTTAGAGGGAGCTAACATCACTGAAGAAAAACACTTGATTTCCTTAGATAGATGTTTGCACTCAAGTGCTGAACTGTGAAATTTCAGTGGCTCTCCAGACTCTAGGGCATTTATATCTTAGGAGCCCACCAGTAATCTCCTCGCTTCTTCCAGTATCCAGTTACTTGTAATTATTTCTTTTCAAGTAACAAAAGTATAATTGCATTGCATTACAGCTGCAACAGAAAAAATAATTTCATCCCTTCTGTGGTCTTATTGTAATTTTTTAAAGGTATATGTATAGTTACAGGGTTTGGGTCTCATTAAATGGTGGAGGAGAATATCACATGGTTCAAGTGCTGGCTTGTGATCACACCTCATATTCTATTAGTTTGGAGTTGACTTTAAGATACAGGGATCCCAGAACCCTTTTTAAGATTTTATTTGGGGGTGGGGCTCAACACTTGCAGACTAGTCATTATGGAGGTTGCCTACTTGAAGAAGCATTTTTACAAAATAGTAAAAACACAGAATACATATCTAAATCTTCATCATCATCCATCTGAAACAGTTACCAAAGAGATGCCCATGAACACAACAAAAGAATGATAAAATACAAAATTGTTCAAAGCATAAAATGAACGTATCAAGAAAAGGAAAGATATATACTTAGTATGTGAATACTAAGATGGTTGTAAGGTCTCTTCCCTCCAGCAACTACTTTAAGAGCAAAGACTGTGGAGATATGCTAGCATGTATAGAAAATGCTAACATATTACTCTTAAAAGAACAAGCAAAACATTTTCTCTACAGTTGAAATTTATACAATCTCCTCTTGCAAGACCAGGAGTTAGAGGTAGTGAGCACCTTTGTTATTGATACTAAACTGTTAAGGGTGTTAAGAACAAAAACTAATTGTGAAGAGCTCCAAAAGGATCTCTCCAAACTGGGAAACGGTCAGTAATTTGTCTCCCCTGCCCGCATAATCACGCATAGTGGGGTGGGGCACTTTTGCTGGCCTCCCATGAGGGGAGATCACACAATCACCATGTGACAAGGGTTGCGTGGTGGGATGGGGAGGGAAAGGAGCCTGTATCCCCCTTTTAGGGCTGTGCCACCCCCTCTTCAACCTCTTTGTTTGCCAGCGACTCATCCTCCCACCCTATGGTTACAGTGTAAGATTACCAGTAATCCCCTTGGGGGGGTTCACCTACCCTACACTGCGCCAAGGAATTGGGCAATTGGCTTCACAGGGTGGCATTTTAACTAGGTATTAAATAGATCTCCATGGTGCGTGGGTGGGGGGTCTGAGGGTTTTGGTGAGTACCTGTGGCACCCTTGGGTATAGGATAAATGCTGTCCTTGGGGCTGGTCCACAGCTGGCCCCTACTGCAGGATCACAAGATAGGGGGGTTCAGTTTGGGGGCTCACCTTCCAGAAAAGGGTTGGCCAAAATTTTAACCCAGCCTCATGAGTTGGCTTCGGGGTCCATTACCTCACCCAAGGGGGCTGGGAAGAGGTCTGGAGGTGACCTTTGCCTTGGCCTACCCATTGTGTTGACCCCCTCCTTTTCAGGTCACAAATTCAAAATCAAGGTCAAGTTCAAATTCAAGCCCAAGTTTAAGTTCAAGTGCATTACTAGCTTTATGCTAATTAGGCATCCATTAATAAACTGCCCTAGTTCAACCCAAGCCCTGTGTGTGGTCTCTTCATTTCCAGGCAAATAGCAACATTGATCTCTGGGTGCAGAGTTAATTATTAATTGTGCTACACAACTGTTCTTTTGAATTGCAACACTGTGCCACTGAACTATCAAGGATCCTTTCACACTGCACAATTAGAGAACTATGATTCTGCCGTAACTGGCATGACTACATCCTAGAATCATAGAATCATAGAGTTGGAAGAGACTACAATGGCCATCGAGTCCAACCCCCTACCATGAAAGAATACACCATCAAAGCATTCCCAACTTATGCCTGTCCAGCCTCTGTTTAGAAACATCCAAAGAAGGAAATTCTACCATATTGCCAGGCATACTTTTCCAGGGTCCATCTAGGAAAGAATAAAAGACCAAAGTTGATGTGCTAACTGAAGCTAGTAGTAAATGCTCTCACTACAGAGGTCACTTTGGTTGTTGTTGTTACTCTGTGTGTGTACATATATGCCTTCAAGTTCTCTGTCTGAATTTTAGAGGGTTTTCTTTAGCAAGGAATACTTTTATATGCTTTGCAATTGTGTTCCTCTGAAATACATCCTATAGCTCCTAATATTCCTTGGTGATCTCCCATCCAAGTACTAAACAAGAGCTGACCTTGCTTAGCTCCTAAGATTAGGCAGGATCTGGTGCCATCAGGATATTAGGCATGTTATTGTTGTTCTTGATGTTGTTGCTATATTCTGGTGTGTGTTTTTTCTGTCTGGGATTCAAAGTAGGTTATAAAACTTAAAAAACAGATGCAGCTAACGTAAGACTGACCTTGCTTTAATTTACAACAAAATGCAAGCTGAGAGCTTTACTTTCTTGGAACTGAAATAGGATAAGAAATCCAAACCATGTGTCGTTTTTAATGTGACAGATAATAATGAAATCTGAATTATGGTGTTCAATAAACCCTCTCTTTTTGTACAGTATGCTAACAATGATTGAATATGCTTTACAAGTACATAATATATGGTGTTAGCATTGAGTAAAAGATATTTCTCTATTTAAAAACCGGGATACTCAAAATGGATTCAGAGGGACTAATAAATTGGTCTGGTATGTGTTAATCAATAATGTGAATGAATAACCAATGAAAAAGTGTCACTGGTCTGCCAAAGGGGAAATCATCCAAGAATGAAACCAGTGTAATAACACAAGTGCATTGTATCCTTCAGCAATTAAATGTAAAACATATTGGAGTGAGTAGCAATTCCCAGTGCTAAAATATCTGTTCTTCCAGAAGCATTAAAATAGCCACTGTAATAGGACTAAATGTATTTTAGGTGTAAAATGTTGAATTCAAGATACTCTTATAATGACAGATCTATCCAACAAGTGCTGGATATTTGAAACAGATTTTTTAATGCATTGTAAATTTAAATTATTATTATGTGAATCCTTTGGACAGACCTTTGAATGTACAGAAAAATCTATTGTAGATTTTCATATAAAATTGGCATTCTTTTTTTCCCCTATTAAGCTTGTGTTCAATGACAGGCAAGCAACAGCAATAGCATATGTACAGCACAGGTAAAATAGATCCAGTTCTCATCTGTTGAATACATGGATTTTTTCTATAGCCATTCTTTCTTTCTCTCTCTCTCTTAGTAAAAGTAAGTGGAGCAAGATATAACCATGCATTTTTACAAAATGCATTAGAAAACATAAGAAATTAATGGTTCTCTGTCTCGCCTCTAAATGCAGCTGAGAATCCTTGTAAGGGTTTGGTCTGCTATTGTTTGCCAAGATTCTTTGCCAGCTACCGGCCTTCTAAGCTCATGATCTTTCCCTTTGGCTGCTTGGTTTAATTTTCTTGGAAAAGAGGTTTATGCCAAGCTGAGTAGCTCTTCACATTTATTGCCAACATGAGATGGGGAGCTCATCACTGGATATTTAGTGTGTAATCCAATTCACTGTAAAAGCATCAGGAGACGTCAATGAGTTGACCAAACCTTTGTTGTTTTGTAACAGACTGCAAAGGAGGACAGTTACTTTTGTCTCAAGTGGGAACACTATTCAATATTTGATAAAAGTGTCTAATTTGATTGGGAGTAGACACAGAGCAGAGAGTGAATGTCATTCTAGATGCCTGGAATAATCAAGCTGTTTTCTTGATTCACATTACTTGTCTTTTTTTTTTTCCAATCACATGCATTTATTTGGTTGATACAGTCTGTAACACAAGACACAAACATTTTAATTTCAAGTATGGTTTGGAGAAATTTGAAAACTAAAATAAATGCCCAGGTGAGCTCATGGTTTTTCTGTTTTGCCTTAACATTCAATAAGCTACATTCATAGGTACTGATAACCAACTTTACCATACAGAAATAGAGACACAGTCTTGTTAGTCCATATCAGTATACTAAAGGATCTTGTAGCATCTTTAAGACAGAGAAAGAAGTCTGAAGCATAAGCATTAATAGATTCAGCCTACGCATAAGATGAAACAAACTAAATCTATTAAAGGTTATAGCACAAGCTTCTTTCTTTGCCTCAAAGGTGCTATGGGATTACTTTATGTATAGAAATAAAACAAGATATGGCATATTTGAGGCTCTACAGATGTTGTCAGACTACAAATTTCATCATTCCTCACATTGGCTATGCTGACTAGGAGGTCTAACACTTATAGAAGCTACACACTCTCCCTTTCTGAAATAGAGCATCTTCTTTTGAATGCTTCTGCAGTGGAAAATGTTTGGTGCAGTGTTTCTGAGGCCATGATGTGACCATCTGAACATGCATAATTGAAACAAGTTGTATTTCACTATGCAGCTGCAGGAAAATCAAAACCCAGCTGAAGCATCTCTTGCGACAGCAGGCTTACACAAACTATTTGAATAAAATAACTCATGTAACGAATCACTAGCACAATGAGGAAGATCCTGCTCATGTCTGTACCAAAAAAGAAGCAGCCATCCAGAAGCTAGAGATTCTAGACCAGCCAGTTCAGGTTGTCCCATATTAATACCAAGATAGTTAAGATCACAGAATAAAACAAACAGGTCAGTTTCTAAGCAATGTGGCCAATGAATTCCCAGGGTCTCTAAGCTCTTGTATGGCAGTATTTCCTAATGGAAAATTCACTGCTACAATTTTTTTAAAAGGAAATTGACTACAAAGGAGTGCAGTCACCACTATGCTTCATTACACAGAATGCACAGAATTCTGAAGGGGAAAATTTCTCACCACTGCCGTCTTAGAATGCTGAATGAAGTTTTCAGTTTACATTATTGAGATCCTGATGGTTCCATTTCTGTTTTGGCATGGATGATCAGAAGTTCATTCAATAGCCATTTCTGCACTACACTGTTATACTGCTATTATTGCACTTTTAACATCCTATGGAATCCTGGGGTTTGCAGTTTAGGGAGGGGCATTTAGAATACTCAGCCGGAGAGCTCTTTGGCCTCAGTAAATTACAAATCCCAGAATTCCATAGGATGTTAAAAGTGCAATAATAGCACTATAACAGTGTAGTGCGGAAGTGGCCTCCATCTGATCCTGCTTTGGACCCCATACAGCACACTGTTGCCTTCATGTTTTTAGGTGCCCAGAAAAATAGTGTAATAGAACCAATTGGGGTAGGCTAACACATCATCCAGCTGTTGATTGGAAAGCAGCTGCTCTTTTTCATCACTGTGACTTCTTTTCTCTGTGATCCTTTCCCCTTTGTGCCATAAGCATGGGGACATAGGATCAGGTTGATATTGTTGGGCGTCAGATGCTTTGAAAAGTTTACATTGGGGAGCAGGAAATCTGTTATTGGAAATGTTTGTTGATGGGGGTGACAATCCAACAAGGAAGGACATGAGTTGCTCACACCTGCCTTAGAGGTATAGTTAGTAACACCTTTATTATGCCAACAAAAAGTACAAAAAAAATGTGCAAGCTTCCAAGATCTTTAAAGACAGATTTTGATATCTCTACCAAGAAATGAATGCAGCAATAGAGCATGGATTTCTTAAAAATGAATCATGCCAGATTAATCTTGTCTCTCTCTTTTTTTATTTATTTACAAACTTGGTAGATCAGAGGAATGCTGTGGAAGTAATATATCTCGATTTTAGCAAGGTTTTATGAATGCTCCCCCTTTTTTGTTTTTGCGGACTACCTGGTAAACTATGCACTGTGCACAATGTACTTTTTAAAAATTGGGATTTTCAGTAATAAACATACATAATAGCATAGAAGCCATAGTGAGAGTCCCTGTCTCTTCCCCTTCCCCTCCCAAATGTGTCTTCCTACATGCTGCTCACTTATTAACGCTGTTCAACTTTTTTCTTAATTAGATAGGAAACGCTTCTTGTTATTAGTATCTATTTTGATTTTTTTATATATAGTGTATTGTTAGGTGTTTTTGTACCTGCTTAACAGACCACACCCAAAGAGTGTGCACCCATGCTTCCTTATCATCCTGAAAAGAAGTATCAAATGGGGCTTCATAGGGTTCTGTCCTAGGCCGAGGCCCAAAGTCATCTTTATAAATGACTTGGCTACTTACCAAGTTGTCTGATGACACCAAACTGGGAAAAGTAGCTAATCCCTCAGAATGAAGATTCAAAATGTCCTCAAGATATTGGAGAATGAAGCTAGCATTAACAAAATGTATTGGAATAGGAATAAATATGAAGGCAGAAAAATCAGATTCACAGATACAGGATGGATGACAACTTGTTTGGCAGTAGTATATGTGAAAATAATCTAGACATCATTAGACCACAAACAAGTCAACAGTGTGAGGTGGCAGCAGAAACGCTAATGCAATTCTAGACATTAATGGATGCATTACTAGAGATATGTTGTCCAAAACATTAGTACCATCCTATTTTGCTTTGGTGAGATTTTGCCTGGAATACTGGATCCACTTATGAGCACCATAGTTTAAGAAGGATATCAACAAGCTAGTACATGTCACAGGAGGACAACTGAAATGTAGAAGAATCTGGAAACCAGCCTTACAAGGTATGGTTAAGGGAGTTTAGCATATCTAGCCCAGAGAAGATTGTGAGATGGTGATGATAACCATCTTCAAATATTTTAAGGGTTGTCAAGTGGAAGATGGGACAGGCTTGTTTTCTCCTGCTGCAGAGGGTAGAATCTGAGCCAGTGATTTCAAATTACAAGAAAGGAAATTCTGATTGATCACTGGGACAAGCTTCCCTACCATAATACCTGCATCTGGAAACAGTACAATATACAGTTGAGTCTAGGTCACAGCACTTGCAGATTCTTCACCCTCTTCTCCCCATAGCAGCCTCCCCACACAATCAGGCTTGTCTGATCCAGCCTGGCAGTTCTTTCATTCTAAATCAAACCCTAATAAATTTGTCAACTCAGGGTGGAAAAGGGGTGTATTTTGAGCACAACTAGAAAATTCCAGGTACAGATTGGCTAATATACTAGCAAAACCTGCATGGGGTGTAACTATTAACATGAACTGATCAACATGTGTTATAGATTACTGCTACTTTCTGCTAAGGTTTAAAAATGGTGAGGCTACAGCGAGAGTCATTTAAAAGAAATGCTTTCTGGATTGCTCCTTTATAGCCTGAACCACAATCCAGTTAAACCAAAGTACTTGAATGTAAGCCACTTTATTTCTAGTAGTTTTAATACAGCAACAACACTGGCTCAAATCCATACACTTCACAGATTAGTGGCATTATGACAATCCAATTAGCTTCTACTAGCATTAAAATATATGGAAAATTCTATGACACCTTAGCAACTTAGGTAATTTATTATTTTGGCATGCATTTTGATAGCCAGTTTTGTCAAAACAGATTCAGTCCAATGCTACCAGTGCCATTTGAGAGATTCCTAACCTGGAAACACTTTTAAGATTTTGCAGACATTAAAAGGGGATAGACATCAATATCAGTTCCTTCCTTTGCTCTTTTCCCTTGCCTCTTGAAGTAAGTTGCCCAGCTTGCCTACGGACTTTTATTCTATTTTCCATTTTCCATTTTCCTTCAAGTGAAAGCCTACAGTCCAATTTTGCATAACACAGCAATAATTCTCTCTGTTTCTGAAGTTTAGGCCATAAGGGCCATCACCCAAATAGCTCCATATATTCATAAGAGGAAGCTATCAGAATGCTTGAGAAAACTCTGGTATTTGCAGAAGGAAAAAAAACAGGAAAGTCTGTAGATAGCCCAATTGGGGTTGAGTTTGCTCAATGGCCACAGAATGCTGGCTCATTGTTGATGCAACAAGACCAAAACCTGGATGAAGTCCCCACTGGAGTAGGCCCACTGAATTAATGAGAACTTGGTAATGGATACAACTTGACCAGGTTCATCAATAAATTTGTTGTAATTGCACTTAGGCCGTGGAATTCAGTGGCTGTTGGCTGAAGCCATGAACAGGGTGCATGCTACACTACAACATTTTGATTGGCATCCTGTTGATGGTTTACACACATGTAAGTTTCCTTATACATGTGGTTGAACTTTTTTCGGTCTGATGTAACATCCACATCTATTTACAGTTCTACAAGTAAATTGTTGAAGATGTGGATGTAGTTTCTTCAGTTCCTTCAATGTACCACTTGATTCACTGGGATTGCAGGAACAGGAGGCATATTCACAGATACAGTCTCTTGTGTAATGCTAGTATGCAACAGAAGGGTGGTATACTGCAACTGTCATTTAATGCCATGAGTGTTAATTTATACTATGCAAGTATGCCATAGGATTGAAGCTTTTGTTACAGAAAACACAAAATACAGCATTTTGCATACAAGAGGTTTTTACAAATAAAATTACAAATGCTGAAAAGGTTTCTGAAATCCTTGTAAACATATATAAACACATAAAATGCTGAATGATTGGCAATAAAAGAGAGGATTTTGACCAACATATTAGGTAACTAGAATTAACAACTTGGCAGGCTAAATGTCTGCTGGGAAAGAAATGTAATGCACAGCCATGGAAGGTCACCAGAGTGAAAGGAAGGACAGATGGGAGTCCTTTGACATCAAGTTACAAATCTAGATGCAGCCAGAGAGAAGACACTGTCCCACCTGTTAAACAAATACAAACCAGATATTGGTTGCAGAGAAGAGCTTCCATGGAAGATTCCAATGACAGGATGGATTCATATGGGGAAAAAACAGGTTGAGCTCACAAGGAATTGACAGCTCTAATTAGAATTCACTGATAGCAAGAAGAAAGAATAGACAGCATACACAGGGGTTCCATAAGATGTGATTGAGGGATTATTTTGCTGGTTGTCACTTTGCTCCATGCCACTGTTTTCCTTAATGGCTTCTATTATGATGTCAACAGCAATTCATGGCATTCTGTGTCAGTGGGATAAATCCCACAGACACGGAAGCTAGCCATGGTTAGTGAATCCACAGTGGATACATTTTCAGGTCAGCTCCTTTCAAATTGGACTTAAACCTGGAATGGATTCATTGCCCCACTGGCATGGATGTAACCACATACCACTGCATGAGAGAATACTCAATGTCATAAAAACTCCATGATAACTGTATATCACTTGGAATGGAAAGCACTATTAACACGCATGGTGGGAATATAAATCTCCTTGTCTGAAACAAGCTTGAAAACTATCCCCATTTGGTTTGTCCAACTTTATAGAACCATAGAATTGGAAAGACCACATTGGCCGTCGAGTCCAACTCCCTACCATGCAGGAACACACACTCAAAGCACCCCCAGCAAATGAAAGCATAATGGAATTACATTTTAAAAGCAGCAGAATACATGGGGATAAAGTTAGTTTAGTGACATAATAGGCAACAGTATCTAGTTACTTTAAATTTACCATTTAAAGCCATTATTGTAGGTAATTTTCAAGTTTTATGCCATTCCCTCATCAGTCCTAAGGTTCTCCCTCTACCCCGATAAAACAATAAATTACTTTTTAAGCACTGCATCAAGTAATAAGAACAAATTACTTTTACAAAATAACTTTCTAACCTCTACTGTAAGCAGTATGTGTAAATTGAGGTCTGATATTGTTGAAACGGTTGCTATCATACTCAGTGGTAAGGTTGATCTAAGGATGCCTCCCACAGATGTGCCACCAGTTCTTCCCACTTGGATTCGTACCAAGTGGATGCAAATTGACAGGTGCAGGATGATTCCAGATTGCACCTCCATCTCTCTTGGCATGCTGGCATTTCTTGTTTTACTCAGCAGTCCTTCGGGATTCAACATGGACAGTGGGTGTCTGTCATCATACAATCATACTCGTATTCAGATTTGACATCAGTGAGTGGTGTTAGACGCTTACAGTTGTCAAATCCAGTTATTTATTTATGCGTGTTTACATGCATTAAAGACTTTGCATGGGCTTAAGAGGGGAAGGTGTTCTTCAGAATCATTATTTCAGTACATACAAAGGAACTGAAAAAATTTATTGAGACACTAGACAGTCAAGGAAAAGGAAATCAGATTTTAGGTGTGATTTTCTTTAGTGTTGAAAGTGTTGTTGCTGTTGTTCAGAATAGCATTTTGTGTTAGAAAAAAAAATGAAATCACACAACACAGAAAATAAGAGAATACTAAGACAGAAGAGTATCTAAACATTCTAAACATTTAAATTGAAATCCATGATCGATTAAGCAGAGTGGGCAGATATGTACAGATTTCTTTATTTAGCACAGTGCATCCAGCTTTTAAGACCATGTTGACATATATATGTCAACCACTACTTCACTGCAATATCAAGTGATGGCTTACAGGCATAGACAAGCCTTCAGGCAACAGATAGGAAGCATCTATCATTTCAGTCACATTACTTTTCACTGGAAGCAGACAGTGCATTATGCCATTTGCCACTAGCAACTGATTCTCACCTCTATGTCTACCACTTCCCACACCACTCCAGCCTGCACATACCTTAAGTTCTTCCATTCACTTGCAAGGAAGAGGGGTTTTCAAATCATGGCATCCAAGTTTAGAAATGCCTTCTTAAAAAGACATACATGGTGGCCATATTGTGATTGCTCTAGATACAGATATTTTTATTTACAGAGGCATTTAAATTGTCCAAACAGTCCACCACAACCTGGTATCCTCTAATTGTTTTGGACTACATTCCCCATCAGCCCCAGCCAGCATGCCATTGAATTATAGTCTACATAATCCTTTTACTGATATATTTTATTATTTGTGTTATTGTATTTGTTGTTACTATTATTCTATATTAATTTCTAAATATATTCCATGAGAGAGAGAGAGCAAAATATTTATATCCCACTTGGTTATCACAGATCTCAGGGCAACATACAAATATTTTGCTAAATGTCTAGAGCAATCAAACCCTATGGCTTCTTAGAAAGACTAGACAAATGTAGAAAGAATAAACATTTAGTAGTGAGGCTTAGAAAGCCTGCATGGCTTAATGAATGGAGAGTTAGACTATGACTCTGGAGATCAAAGTCTGAATCCCTTCTCAGCCATGGAAACCTACTGGATGACCTTGGGCAAGTCACACTCAGCCTTAGAAGAAGGCAACGGCAAACCCTCCCTGAACAAATCTTGCAAACAAACAAACAAAATGATAGGGTTGCCTTAGGGTCACTACAGCTCAGAAATTACTTGAAGGCACACAACAACAACAAAGTGACCCTTATCAATGAAAATGGGTCATGCCATCCTACCCACATATAGCCAATATAAATACCCACACATAGCCAATATAAAGGAATCAAATCTTTTTCATATTGCTAAATATGTTTATGTTGGTACACATATTTCCAACATTTGCTGCCTAGCCTGCTGATGGCTTCATTTTGAATATCAGGTGTGAGGGGTGGACACTTCACAGTAAATAAAATATTCCTCAAATCTGCACAATTTTAAAAACTCTTACTTTTTAAAAGAGCAAAATATATGCCAGAAATGATATGGAAGGAAAAGGCCATTTACTTACTACCTTTGCTCCCACCATTTTCCTATCAAACTTTGGAGACGCTCCACAGTCTGTTAAAATTCACCTCCCTTCCTTTGTCATCCTCCAAAGCTAACCTTTTACAAAAGAAACTTAATATGTTCACAAAGATCACTATTCTGCCTTTAAAAATAATTACCTAATCAGGCTTGCTGCTCTGTTTCCTTATTTTGGAAAATAATTAATTGCTAATAAATGAAAGACTCCAAAGCAGCCATTTAGAGGATTTTGTTATCGTTTGAGCATTTCATACAATTCTCTGCTGTCAGATTTATGGATGGCTAAATTGGTATTTCACATAAGTATTCAGTTAATGAGAGTTACTCCTCTTTTGACTGTACTAGCTAACTTTCTCAAACCAGAATGTTTTGGTTGATATTTCTTATTTAGAGCAAGAAAAGGAAAGATATGGGTTTCTTAATGGAATAATCACAGAAAGCTCATCCAGTGCTTGGCAGCAAGCCCTAAAAACTTGCTCCCTGGACAATTCTCAAAAAGTTTGATCTTTTGCCTTATGCCTAATTAAGTGGGAGATCATGTCTATACAGCAGCCCTTTCTCATTTGAAAACCTACAAAAGTTACCTTTTTGTATTGCAGCTCCCAGAATAAATGCTGACTAACCAATGATTCCAAGAGTTTTAGATCAAAAGGTAATGCTTCTAGTCTCTCTCTAACCTGAAACATTCCAAGCATGTTAGACTATAGCTTCCAAAATCCCAAGCTACATAGCTAGTCATGCTGGCTATGATAATGTGCGCTGTCGGGTATAAATCTGGAGGGCACTAGGCTGGGGAAGGAAGATGAACAAAACGTTATTGTATGTAGAATCATACAAGTGGAAAGGACCACAATGGCCAACTAGTCCAATCACCTGACATGCAGGAATACAGTTTTGTTGCTGTGTGCTTTCAAGTTGTTTCCACCTTATTGCAACCCTAAGGTGAACCTATCATGGGAATTTCTGGGGCTGAGTGTGTGTAACGTGCCCAAAGTCATCCAGTGTGTTTCCATGGCCAAGCAGGGAATCGAACTCTGGTCTCCAGGGTCACAGTCCTACATTCAAGCCTCTACTCCACACTGGCTCTCCAGCTATAGCACTCACAAAATATGGCCATTCAACTCCTAAAGAAGCAGGGCCCACCAACCTCCAAGGCAGCATGAAGTTGTTATCTTGTTCCTTCACATCATTTCTGACGTATGGCAACCCTAAGCCCAACCTATCATGGGGCTTTCTGAGGCTGAGAGTGTGGGACATATCCAAGGTTACCAGTTGGTTTGCAGGGCCAAGCAGTGAATCAAACCCTAGTCTCCAGAGTCATAGTCCAACTCAAACCACTATACCATCCTGGCTGTCCCAGCATGAAGTAGCAGTTACATTTTTCACAGTGGTGTAGCTTGGCACAAGTAGGGTAGGGGTAGGAGTGGGCAGGGTGACAGTGCGCAGCAGAGGGGTAATGGTGCATGGAGGGGGGCAGGCAAGCAGTGATGGCGCCCCCCAAAAAAGTGCCACCTAGGGTGCGCCTCCCTCACCTCCCTGTCTCTACGCCACTGTTTTTTAGTTCCTTTGGGAATGGTGGTATCTCAGCAAAGCCAGTGTCCCAGACAGTTTCCTCATCCTCTAATGGAAAGTTATGAGAACTAATGAGATCCCACACCTCACACATACACTTTCCACACTCCACTACCACATCTCTCTTTTCACAGCTCCATTGAAAGATTTGTTCCCCACATAATCTCCCACTCTTTTTCTCCTTTGGTGAATTCTCTCATCATTTCCTGTATCTACTCCCAGCAGACTTTAACCATGTCCCTCACTGTTCATGCTCCCACCAAATTCTTTTGATTTATCACTGTTGTTCTTTTCCAGGTATGTCTCAGCTTACAGGAAGATTCCTCTAGCAACACATTAAGGGTCAGAACATTCATAAGTCAATACAGGACCAGGTCATCTTTACTGCTGTCATGCATTCCCCTCTATCTGAATTTGGTTCCAAAAGACCAAGACAAACTGTAGGTGCATGATACGTGAGTTGTAAGCAAGGATACTTGCTACATTCCACACTGTTACTGATTATGGGGCACACAACAGTCTTAACTTCTAATTTTCTAGTTTTGTAGCTCTTGATAAACTCTTAACTCTGGTTTATTTTTGAGCAGTGAATTATTTGTTTTGGTTAGTCTACTTGATTTTTTTTCTGAGATGACAGGTGATGGGCTAGGTCACTGAAAAATCCAATAGTGAACTATCATGCAACTTGAGGGGAACAGGGGTGTTTCTATGTAAGGTATCCCTAGACAGTAGAAAGGTCCTCGGGGCCATATGATTATTTTAGATGCATCCTGAGGTTACCTGGAACAGCCCTTTACCTGAGTAGCACCCAAGCACAGGAACTCTCTCTTGAGGAAAGAATCTGTTCCCTCACTGCTAAATATCTCACATCCAGGCAAAATGATTTTATTTGAGAGGAACCCTTGGAGCTGTTGCTTTTCCACTATAGGCCTAGATTTATTTTACAGCCATTTCTGTTTTCTTCTTACACAGTTAATATGTGTCTTTAATGTTGTCCTCATTCAGTTGTATGCTGCCATTAAGCAGCTTAGGACACGGTGGGGGACTAATATTTTAATGAATAAGCTAAATGAAGTTTAGACCAAACGCTAGCACTAAAGCTGATTTACCAGCCCAATGACATGCAAGCTACCATTTAAAGCTGTCTAGACTGGATGTGGAAAAAGTCTTCAAAGCCCTAAATAAGACTCCAGAAATCTCAGGTTCATAGTTTGGATGAATTCCTGGACTTGGATCTGAGATTGGAAGCCCACGTTTCAGCTGAGGCCAGGAGTCCATTTGCCCAGCCAACACTGGTGTGCCAGCTGTGCCCATTCCTTGAGAACTCAGATCTGGTTACAATGATACATGCCTTGATTACATCCAGTGGCATAGCTAGAGCTTTTGCCACCCTCCCTCGGTGGTCCCTGCATTTGCCACCCCTCTCAATAAACAAGATTTTTAAAGAGGGGGGAGAGGAGGGGGAGAAGGGGGAGAGAAGTGTCACCTTCAGCAGCTGGGCCTGTGGCATTTTGTGCCTGCAGATGCTTCCAAGTGCCTCCAAGGGCATCACCAAGGAGGGAAAAAAAGGGTGGTTGCTCCCACCCCTCCCCGAGCCCATCTGTCTGGGCTGCTGAGTGCCAGAAGGGTGGGTAGGAGTCTTTCTTCTCCCCTCCTCCCCACAAGGAGGGATCTGCTGGGTGGGAGCTTGCTTGCTCTCCCTTTACCCCCCTTGATCCAGATGCCAGGCCAGCTGTCAGACAGGTGAAGTTCAGTCCTGTGTGGGCAGCAGCTCCAGTCCATCCAGAAAGGCCAGCAGCTCCACAGGGAGGCTCTGGCGGGTGAGCAGGGAGGGACCGGAAGGGCTGGACCACACCCCCAAAAAGGTGCGCCCAGGGCGAATAGCATCCTCCGCACACACACCCCCGTTCCACCACTAATTACATCCCATTTGGACTGCTGTAATGTGCTGTATGGGGAACTGCCTTTGAAAACTGTTTGGAAATTCAGCAGGTCCAAAATGCTGTGACCAGGCTATTGACAGGACCTGGTTACAGGGATTATATGAATCCCCTGTAGAAATAGCTTCACTGGCTACCAGTTCATTTCTGAGCAAAATTCAAAGTGCTGACTTTGACCTTTAAAACTCTACACAACTATCTGAAAGACCATCTCTTCATACAAGCCAACTCAAGCTCTAAGATCAGCAGAAGAGGTCCTTCTCTCAGTCCATTAATTTAACAGGCTTAATCTTTTTAAAATTCTTATAAGCACCTAGAATCTCATCTCAGAAGAAGAGTGTGAAATAAATTCAATACATTAAAAATAAATAAGTAAATAAACAAATAAATAAATAAGATGGGACTATAATACCACATATTGTTATGAGAGTTCACTTGTTATACCTATTTTCAAACTTGATTTAAAATCTGCACCATGTACAATGGTTGTCAAAAGTGAAAGAATTCCAAATTCTTGCCTCACTGGTATTTGTACCTGCTATGTAATGCCTGAAAGCATGTGCTACAGAATCTTGAATTTAATGTTTGTCCACAAACAGAATCTACCATGTTCCTTTGCTTCCTGGTCTGTTCGTACAACAATCCCAACTACTACTTACCAACCATGAAGTCTTACCACAAAATATGGCTTTCAGTAAATTCAGTTGAAGTGTTCTTCTTTTCAGTCCCCAAGTAAACCCATCTTTTCCATGCTATTTAGACAGAAAAACATAAATAAAAATAATTGCTTGCCTGTGGTATCTGTGGTATGTGTGTGTGTGTGTGTGTGTGTGTCTATGTCTGTGTGTGTGTTTAAAGTTCAGTAAAACTCGACAGCCTTTATCCAAAGACTCAGTTTAAGCATTTGGAGAAATATGACATACACACTTTCCATCTTGGCTGCTTCAAATTGTTATTCTACATACCATTTTTCACATAAATGTAGTTTATGAGATGTTTTTAAAATATATAGCTGGCGACAGCTCTATTATGAGAGTCAAAAAAGCACTTTGGTAATAGTATTGTTGAATATTGGAAAGTAAATCCCTGATCAACTTGTCTTATAAAGTAAGTCTTTCTGTGTGCATAAAATATAGTTCAATGTTAAGTATTTTCTGCAAAACTGAGGACAAATCCCTGTGTAATCTTTATACAAAGTTATTTTAGATGCCTAATGCCTGTAAAATTATAGCTTTGTCTGCTCCTAAATGTGAGGGCCTTTCCCTCTTTCCATTAAAAGATAGTTTTTCTGGGGCTTAGAACTCAGCCATAAAAAACTAAGTTAGGGTACATAGAGGCAATAGCCTAAAATGAACTATAAACTTATCAAGCAGAGGTATGGAATATGAGATCTATTGCCAGGGGAATGGTCTCAGATTCTTGGTAAATTATATTCATATTTGTAGCTCCTACTTGAAAGTTGTACTTACTCACAAGCAATCCTGGTAAAGTTATGGGGATTTTAGAATATTCATCATACAGACAAGACTCTATGAATGTATAATACTAATTAGCGCTGAGTTGAACAGAGGAACCCAGAAACTACCAGGGCCCAGCAGTCCAGAATGGGGTCCAGGGTCCAACTCTGTTGCCTATGCTTTGGGAGAGAACAGCACCAAATCCCATGCTTTTTGACTTGGAGAGAGTAGAAAAAGTGGGCACAAGCCTCGAACTAGATATCATCTGTTCCAAGAGCAGCTGGTGCCCACCCTTCCTACCCTTCCTACTCTTAGAAATACAAGCCCAGGCAACTGAGAAAATTAGCAAGTGAAGCAGGCCTACATAAAGCCCACCCAAAGTCTTATAAAAGGAGGCTCTCCTTTCATAAGACTTAGGGTGAAGTCTCATGGACTCCAGAACAGAGCACAAGGGCTTAAGTCCCCCAAAACTCTAGGCTAGGTAGCCCCACCTACAAAATGATCTGGCAAAATTGGATCAACAGGACTCCTACTTAGGTGAGCCTCTTCAGGAATTATTAATCAGAAGTGTACTAAAAGACATAGTGCTGAGAAATATTAAGGCAGATATTATTGCTGGGCCCTCCAAGGAATAATAAAGGCCACATGCAGTCTATTCTATGCACACTGACTTAGGAATAGGCTACTTGGATCTCATGGAGGGGATGTCTAAGTATACATTATAAGAGTGGGTTGAATGTAGATGAGGACAGTGATGAAAACTGCTTGCAAGATATATTTAGCCATTTAGTTTATGCCATATTTAGCCATTTTAAAGCCCACCTTTCAACTATTTCCCTGGGCAGCTGAGAAAAAAATTACAATTACAATAAAAGAAACAGAGAAATATTACACGCCACTTAGAATCTGGCAGCTCTCTTTGCTTGCTATAATACAAAAGATGGGAAAGAATCTTCTGTAGGAAAGCAACACAGCTTCCACAGAGCTTCAATGGAGAGCTGTATATTGATGCCATTTGTCATAGCAATCTAATGCATCCTATCATCAGGCTAAATTCTTCATTCTGATTCAGAGCTTATTCTGAGCACACAGGTCTATTGCTATTGGTGAATGTTCCACACATGGAACAAATATAAAATATGCAGCAGAGAGCTGTGATGAGGATTAGGGGGGAAATTTTGATTGACATCTTTTTTTTAGAGCAGGAGAGCAGAGCAGTTGTAGTCTGGCAATTGGGAAGAGGTGTCCTTCCGTGTGAGCCTTACCATGGAAGAGTGAGTAGACACTTAAATGGGAAGCTGGTGAATGAGATGGGTAACTGTAGATAGTGCACACATGCAGTGGAGAAGATGGAGAATGATGCCTCATTCCTGATTATGTGTAGTGCCAGCTATGGAACAAAGCTATCTTTGGGCTGCCCTTGTAGGGCCCAAAGCGCTTACCTCTCCCCTTCCTGTTCTCATGTTTCACTAAGGCAAGGCCAAGCCTGTCACTAAGGAACTGTGGAAAGTAACATGTGCTGCAGGAAAACATATCCTTTCGACCACATGCTGTCACTTCCCATTATCTCATTATTTGGGGTAGAAAGTGCAACATCCCTCTCCTCTCTTGGCAAAAACAAACACAGCAACAAAAAAGAGATTCCTGTTCTCCTAAATGTAATGTGAATATATGACACCAAATATATTATTCTTCAATGATCTCAAATGCTAACAATGATGTCTAACTAACCATCTAAGTCATCTTGCATATGGCCTTGTCTGTTCCATAATTCTTCCCATGCCTTTGCCTTTCCTCACTTCCACACACCAATATGCTTTCTTCTGGAGATGCTTAAAAAAATAGTTAAAATAAAATAGGGAAGGCAGAGTGGTATGAGAGAGAAAGGATCATTGTGGGTTAAACAAGCTGAACATCATGCCAAAGAGTCTCTGTTAATACAGCTACTTCTAATGTGTGGTGACTCTTACTCAATACATACAAAGGTAATGAAGTGACTCTACTGGCATTTGAAATAAGCTGAATCATAGGGTGGTGAGCGTAGGATTACCAGGTGAAATACAGGAAAAGGCTCCTGTACCCTTAACAATTGTATTTGTTGTTGTGTGCCTTTAAGTAATTTCCAACTAATTTATGGCAACCCTACAGTGAATCTATCATGGGG
The DNA here is from genome assembly GCA_030412105.1 of Cyclura pinguis. Lineage (NCBI taxonomy): Eukaryota > Metazoa > Chordata > Lepidosauria > Squamata > Iguanidae > Cyclura > Cyclura pinguis. Next base: position 186,552,831 of record CM059603.1, read on the forward strand.
TTTTCTGGGGCTGAGAGTGTGTGACATGACCAAGTTTACTCAATGGGTTTCTATGGCCAAGCAAGGAATCAAACCCTAGTCTCCAGGGTCGTAGTCCAATGCTCAAACCACTACACCATGAGGGGTCTCTAACAACTGTATAGACAAAGGGACTTCAGCAGCTGTTGCTTGTGTGACAATGATTAGTGAGATACAGATAGTTAAATATTCCTAGCAACCCTAGCTTACACAACTCTTCTCATCAAAGGCCAGACAATGAAGTTCTAATCAATCTTCTTTGGTATCAATGCATTAAGATCCACCACTAAATATGTTTGTGAATTCTGGACTTGGTTTTGACCAGGTTCAAACAGAAGGTAGATCAGGAACTACTGATAGAATCATAGAATCATAGAAATGTAGAGTTGGAAGAGACCACACGGGCCATCTAGTCCAACCCCCTGCCATGCAGGAACACCCTCAAAGCACTCCCGACAGATGGCCATCCAGCCTCTGCTTAAAAACCTCCAAAGAAGGAGACTCCACCACACTCCGAGGCAGCATATTCTACTGCCGGACAGCCCTGACTGTCAGGAAGTTCTTCCTGAGGTTCAGGTGGAATCTCCTTTCCTGCAGCTTGAATCCATTGCTCCTTGTTCTGGTCTCTGGAGCAGCAGAAAACAAGCCCTCTCCTTCCTCTACATGGGATCCCTTCAAATATTTAAACATGGCTATCATGTCCCCTCTTAACCTTCTCTTCTGCAAACTAAACATACCCAGCTCTCTAAGTCTATCCTCATAGGGCATGGCTTCCAGGCCTCTCACCATTTTGGTTGCCCTCCTCTGGACCTGCTCCAACTTGACCATGTCCTTCTTGAATTTGAGTGCCCAGAACTGGACACAGTATTCAAGATGAGGTCTAACCAAAGCAGAGTAGAGTGCTACCAGTACCTCCCTCGATCTAGACACCATACTCCTATTGATGCACCTGAGAATTGCATTGGCTTTCTTGGCTGCCGCATCACACTGCTGACTCATGTTCAGTTTGTGGTCTATTAAGACTCCTAGATTCCTTTTACACGTACTGCTATCCAGCCACGTGTCCCCCATCCTATATTTCTGTATTCCATTTTTTCTGCCAAAGTGTAGGACCTTACACTTCTCCCTGTTGAATTTCATTTTGTTAGCTTTGGCCCAGCTCTCCAATCTATCCAGGTCATTTTGAATTTTGATCCTGTCCTCTGGCGTATTAGCAACCCCTCCCAATTTGGTGTCATCTGCAAATTTAATGAGCATGCCCTCTATTCATAGATCTCCGAGTTATTGGCACTAGATCTTCAAGTCTTTCTGTCTCTCAGTATTTTAAAAATTAAAAATAAAAAAAATACGAGTTTTTAAAAGTCTTCCTTCACTGACCTGATGCTAGTGATGTCTGACAGCTGGGCCAAGAGTCACCAGAAGCCAACTACATACAGTTTGTTACCCAGCTCTGCCGGCTGGGAAGAATGTTGGGGGTTAGGTGGATGTGCTTCAGCTGCTGGGTTCTTCATTTGCAAAAAGGGAGTCTTCATGCAACTCTACTAGCCACTTTGGGAGTTTTCTGTTAGTCCCCTGATACAAGCACAGACGTAGATTTGTATTTGATACACAGTGTGTGGCTCAAAGAGTGTAGCAGAGAAATTTCTCTGCCCCCCAAGCTACCATTTTCTATCTGGCTTTGATTGGTAGACCTCATAATTCTGGTTTAAAAACAGACTAGATCCCACAAAACTAAATGCTGTCCTTCTCTGGGCAAGGATCTAATGATGGAGCCCAAGGTTTCTTTTTGATCAACATACAGTTGGAGAAATACATGCATGACCCTGGATGTAGAGAAGGTAAATTGAAAATTCCAGAAAATTACTTCCAGAAAATTCCAGAAAATTACTTCCAAAATTGATGTCAACATTTTTCCAAATAAAAGTAAAGGGCAATAGGACTATAACATGAGGCAGAACCAGTCAGAGGTACAATAGTGAAGCAAGAGACATTTGCTCATCCCTGCTGCGTTTTGATGTGCTTGAAGGGCGGGCTGATCAATAACTTGCAAAGCTCAACTGGTTTCGAAAGTACAAATTCAGTCACATGAAACATCAGAAGTGGATCAGTAAGCAATGTGGGTTAAGCATAAGGACTAGAGTGTTTCTTTTGGCATCACTTTCATGCCCCATTGGCAGTACCCCAATGGCAATGTTATTATGATGCACTCGGGGATAGCATGGGAAATTCTAAGCCATAATCCTTCTGACAGACATAGATAGATGATGCAGATAAGAGTGGCTGATTCTTTGAATACCATCTAAAGAAGACACGTGGTGTGATTGCACTTGACAGAGCATACCAAATTCAACTCACTTCACCAAGGCCTTACATGTAGCAGTGGTTATGCCAACCAGTTGGGATAGAGAAAACTATTCCAAATAAACCTTTGCATCTATATGAGTGTTCAAAGTGCTTCAAGTAGATTATCTCAATAATCCACACAACTTTCAGTACTGTTATTCTCACACTGCATATAGGGAGTGTGTAGCTGGTGGCTACCCTATAGTGACCTAGGTAGAATCTATACTACACTATATCCTTAGTCTAATCTGAATATGCTTCTGATTATATTTGATCTGGGGTCCATCCTTTGGATGCTCTACTGAGTGGACCTTACACTACTCTGAGACATATATCACCACTATCCTTAGTTAATTTAAAGTCCAGAAACCACCTTGCATGACCATTCTACGCTTCGTGGTGAACAATCAGAACTGGAGAAGCAGCCGGATACACCTCCCCCATATCCCGATGCACAATGATGACATCAGGCTAAGATCTGAAAGGGACTTTCGTGGGTCTCAGTGCTTCTGTACTCAGTGTTCATCCGGTTATGTGGTGTTATTAGTCACTTCTGCAATCTTTCCTGCTCACTATGAAGCATGGGGTGTCCATTGGAAGTGGCTTCTGCACTTTAAAGTAAGTCAAGAGGTGGTCTTTGGGCACTGTGAAGAGCAAGTGGAAATACCAACCCCACACAGTGCCCAAAAAAAGGACATACACATGTTTAAGAGACCCTTACGAATATAGCCGTTTCTCTCTGAATTCCAGCCTAGGCATTTTGAAATCTGATTCTCCTCTGGTCTTGGTAGCCACCTGGGGTTTTTTTTTCAATTGTAAATTTAGATTAAGGGGGCACTGATCGTATGCATATGGGTCTTTCATTTGCATGAAATGTAGCAATGTCTTGGCCACACAGATCATGAACAGCAGCAGCCCAGAATTAAGCATGTTTACCTGAAACCCGTCGTCTGTGTGTTTTCTTCCAATCTCCTTTCTAGATAGATAGGTAGATATGCAAGGCTGAATAAAATACTAAAACTATAATTAGATGGAGGCTATATATAGACCTAAATACCCCCAACGCACCAGATCTCTTCTGTTCTTGAAAGCCAAGTAGGTTCAAGCCTGGTTAGTACTTGGATGGGAGACTACGAAGGAATATGCCATTCATCCAGGACTAAAAAGTCTGAGTTTGAGAAAGTTCTATTGAAATCCTCCATGCCACTTTTTACAACACTATCTTCAACCGGAATCTCTAGTATCTTCTCAGAATTTGTAAACCAATCATACATTATTTCTTCTCAATGCCTCAGAGGGTTTGTATTAATAAGGGAGCAGTCATCATGTACTCTTACATCTGTTGGGGACTTTAGACCAGTTGCTTGGAGGTCTGCCAAGTTTCTATTTGGGGAGTTTGTTGGGGGTGCTGCTTTTAAAATTCCCAGTTCTATCAAAGCAACAATAGTTTATAGTGTTACCTTAAGTCCAGAAATCTCTTGTTTTATAGTATGCTATTTATCAAAAAATTGTTGACTGGCTTGTGCTGTAAGAAAGCATTGGTCTTGCAAGTGGCCATAGATGATTTGAACATGTCCACTATCAAGCCTGTGAGATTTTCCTGTAGATTTATCTGCCATATTGCCATTGGCATCAGGGGTTGTAAAGTTCAAATGCCTAGGAGGTGTATCCACTGGAGTCCTGGCCAAGAGCCCAAAGACCAGTTACCAATTGTCTTCCCATTTTCGTAATCCAGTTCCACAGGACTCTGCTGATCCTCTTCATTACTTATGATCTCATTGTCAAAGTTCATTAAAGTGCTTGTAGCTGGAGTGCCTATGGAGTTATTGTTCTTATGCTGTACATTAATTTCTAAGGGACCACAGTAACCAAGGATTGACTTTTGAGTTAGACTCTTTAGAGTTTCATTTGCCTGTGCATACCCTTTCTGGGCCCAAATTGTTTGGGCTCTAGTCTTAACCATAATTATCTAGACAAGCTTCCACCAACTTCAGTTAATTTTCCACTAGTAATGTCTAGTTATATCTATATATATCTATGTCTAATTTGATGTTAGCCTGCAAACAAGTGGCACCAATGAAGTCAGGCAATGAGGTTGGAGCCGACATGCAAGCTGCAAATTTTCTGCTGTCCACTGAGGAATATGAGGTGCTATAGGCTATATTTCAGAGGAAGATAATGACAAACCATCCCTGAGTATTCCTTTCCTAAGAAAACCCTGTGATATTCACAGGGTCACCATAAATGAAAGGTGACTTGAAGGCAATACACACACATATACAGTAAAGCATGAGTGTGCATGGTCCCAGGCTGCAGAGGGAAAAAAATGATGGTTCATTCTGGTTCACCATTAGGTGACCCTGTTCCATCTAGAAGATGCACCCCCACCCACCCTTGCTCAGAATCAAAGCCAAGATTAAACCAAGTCATGAATCACACATAAAAACAGACAACAGAAAACACAAAATTCAGGCAGAAAATCAGGGGAAAAAGCATTCCTTTCTACCCCAAGTTTATCCCTTGGGAGTAGGAAAAAATGACTATTTGACTCAGGGATCAGTGAAGATCAGGTGTTAACACAGGGCTAGAAACAGAGATGAAATACATTCTCAAGCCACTGTAGACTGAATCCTACTGTTAGAAGCTACTACGGCTAGAACCAAGGAATGGGGACTTTCAGTCTTGGGTGCAGCTACGCCATGTATTGAATTACTTTGGAACAATTTTCTGATAGTGAAGAATTCTCAGACTCCAGACTGACCTAATCTGCCATGACTGAGCACTGGGGTCTCTTATGGAGAGGCATACTGTTTAGACTTGCCCATTGTCTAAGCAAAGGGTATTCTTGTCTCTTCTGTGTTTCTTTGTAATTCCTGACACTGATTCCCTGGTTCAGCTCCTAGCATTAATTTACAAAGCCTGAGAATGTTTTTTCTGGAAGGCAACTCTCAGAATCTTCCAGACAGTAACAGTATAACAATGGTATAAGACTCAGCCTTCACACCTAGTGGTCATGGCAGAAATAAAGGGATTTCAGTTGAGGACTTCCCAGTTCATGTTACTATATGGCACTGAAATATTATATGGCATTCAAATATTTATTGTTGTGGTTTTTTTCAAAGTATGTCTTGCTCCACTTCTTTTTCATATTACAACCCTACAGAGAAGATAAAGTTTTGACATATTTGTAGATATGTGAAAGGAGAAAAGTGATTTCTGCTTCTATTCTGCTTCTTTACCACGGAAGTCATGAACCTGCTCAGGGAGAGGGTTGTCCTACTTACTGACTCTGCTATGCAGCAATCATTATGTATAATACAGCAGAGTTTTACCTGATAAGAATGAATAAAGAGATGAATCAATGAGCTGAAAAGGAATTTTACAATCAAATGTGGATAGACTGAATTACTGTATATTCTGAATTGTTATTTTTATGGTTTGTGTGTGTGTGTGTGTATATGAATTTTAATTAAAGTTTATTAATTGTTTAATTGTTTTATATTTATGTTTTTACTGAAGGATTTGCATGGTTTTTAGTCTGTATTGTTTTTAAATATGTTGCTAGCCATCTTAGGTCTCATTGTTGGGAGATATAAATGATGATGATGATGATGAGAAGAAGAAGAAGAACAAGAGGAGGAGGGGGAGGAGGAGGAAGAGGAGGAAGAAGAAGAAGAAGAACAATACATTTACCATGAAGGAAGATATTAGACTTTCTCCTGTCTGAGGCAATTCATCCCTGAAATTACCCAAGTGAGGGTGCATCATACCCCAAATCCACTGTGTTCTTTTGGCATAAGAAGCAGAAAATTCCACAAGCACATCCATCAGAAGTAAAAATATGATAATTTTTATAACAAGGTAAATGTGTGGTATGTTTATAATAACAATATAATTAAGAGTATGCTATGCCTTCATGACACCCAAAATCGGTTGATTGAGGTAATCACCTCACTATCTAATGGCAGGGCCAATCTGAATTACTAAAAATAACGTACTAACGTATTAAACATTATTTGAAATGTTTTCCTTTTGGAAATACACAGGCACCTACTTTCTCTTTAATTCAAGAGTGAAAATGTTTGGACATGCTATGCAATCGTGGGTGTCTCAAGAATCAATCTGCCTTTTCTGGAAGTTTTCTGTACAGCCATCTTTGTGAGTCTAGTAACTGGTCAAAGGATAGAAGTACACATTAATCCTACGTCTGAATCACTTTTGGGGCCAACATGGTGTAGAGGTTTGAGCATTAGACTGTGACCCTGGAGACCAGGGTTCAATACTCCATTTAGCCATGGAAACCTATGGAGTGACCTTGGCTGCATCACAAGCTCTCAGCCCAGAAAACCCTATGATAGGGTCATCTTAGGGTCACTATAAGTTGGAAACCACTTAAAGTCACACAGCAACAACAATAATGAATCACTTTCATATGTGAATCTATAGCAGGCAAGGGTGAGTAGGGAGGGAAAGGAGACTATTTTCTTCCCCCACACACAGTTGCCCAAAAGGTTGCACCAGGACTTTTCGGTTCACTGGAAGTGATATAAAGGCACTATTTTGACTGATTTTCATTGATTTGGAAGAGGGCTTTGGGTGAGTTGGAGGAAACAAAGCACTGCATTTGTAGATAGTTTGTAGGGGGGCTTTGGAACAGTTTTTAGGTACAAATTTTATCTGAAATTTGGCCTTAAAAGTTAAATTGTGGGTCTGGGGGCTTTGTGGGGCTTCTGGTGAGTTACAGAGGCCAACGGTGGAGGACCTAAGGGCCACAGTTTGCCCTCCCCTGATCTATAGCCTTTTTGCCATGTTCTGACTAGTTTTCAACAACTGACATTCACAGTTTTTAAAACAAGTTCAGTTAGACTAATGCATGATGAGGCACTGCAAATATAAAAGGAAGGGGAAAGAATTTTGGACAATTTGAATGTTACTTGCATTCTGTTCAGTAGATCAGATGAAGAATTCATTGAAACAATAATTTCAAACTATTTCCCAAACCAACTCAATACCGTAAATTTTCTCAGTTGAAATAAGTTATCCTCAGCTAACACTAAAAGTATCCTAGGAAAAATAAAATAATTTCATTACAAAATACGGGCTGGATGCAGTCATTAGTCCCAAATACAGTAAATTCACTTAATCAATGGGACTTTCTGAAGTGTTGGTTTTGCAAGTTCCCATTGACCCAATGAACTTAATCTAGTTGGGACTAACAATTGGATTTAGCCCTATGAGTGTAATTGCTAGCCATGAAATCACTGTTGGCTAAAAGACTGGCAAATTAAATGTAGCAGGAAAATTAATTGCTACTGTACTTAAATTATAGCAGCTTGAAAGTATAACTTGCAGTGTCTGTTGGCACAAAATCCTTGTTTCAGTGCGATTCAGCCACAAAACTGTACCAGACATTTCATACTGTTAACCATACAATGTGTTGACCTTCTTAATCCTGCAGAAAGAACATTCGTATCTCTTAAAATTTTTGACTATTAATACTTTGAAGGTGAATATAGCATTGTGGCCAAGAGCATGAGCACAAAAGTTGTACATTCAAAACCTGAAAGAGGAATCTTTAACACTGCAATCCTATATATGTCTACTGAAAATATATCCCATCCGGCTCAATATGGCTTAATTCAGTATGAGTGAGCAAAATATGGCTTCTAGTGACAGCTACCTCTTATTGTGCTGGTGTGCCTTCAAAGCATTTCTGACTTACAGCAACCCTAAGGTGAACCTATCATGGGGTTTTCTTGGCAAAATTTGTTCAGAGGGGGTTTGCCTATGCCTTCCTCTGCGGCTGAGAGAGTGTGACTTGCCCAAGGTCACTCAGTGGGTTTCCATGGACAAGTGGGGACTTGTCTCCCAGTGCCCTAGCTGAAGTCTTCAGTCTTCCTTGAGACCTGTGGAGGTCTATTTCATGGTCCTATAGGAAAGGACTTTTTTCTTTGTTGGCCCCGATTGTGGAATACCCTCCTCTCCCAGCTGTAATCAGTTTCCAAACATATTGCTCTTAGAGAGGACATTAAGGCATATCAGTTAGCCAGCAATTTTCACATCTCTTAGCTCTGCTATGATTTTAATGGATTTATTGTTAAACTTTTTTAAATGATGTTTGTTAACTGCCTTAGCAATGTTTCTCTGGAAGGGTAAATGTGAAAAAAATAAAAAGACAAAGAACAAAAAATAAGTACAATAGATTTGGAGTAGCCTGGCTTAAGCAGGGAAAGCCTTCTTCTTTATTTCTGTAGGAGCACTTGCTTATTGCAGTGGTACTAAGTTAAAGGTAACATAGCCTCAGCCAAACCCACTCTGATTCAGCGGCTGTTCCTCTGTGGTGGCATAGGCATGAGAGAGGATAAAGGTGTGACTTGTAAGTCTATTGTCCTAGTTGCTGTGATAAGGTATGTACGGCATTACCTTAATATTTATTTATGCAATGCACCCCACTTAGATTTTATGCACTTATTTTGAACAGCTGTCCATGCTCAACAAAAATCTGGTGACCATTTTTCTTTGATAGCAGTGCCTAAGGGATTTGGATCTCATAAGCCAATGCGCAAGCACCTAAGCCCATAGGATTTGTCACTTGGGGACCAGTATTGATACAAGCCTGCAGCTGCTGGACTTGCATAGGCACTGGGATTGGGCTTTGGGACCAATACTAAAGTATTCATAATTTCCTAAACACTAAAACATACCATATCCTTTCCCTAATGTCAAGACCAATTTGGGGCAAAGAAAGCGAATGAGACATGTAGGATCCCAGGGGAATTTCTGAAAGCCCCAGAATTACAGAAAATGGTAGACCCTTGAGCCTGACTCAGGCAGTTTCTGTTTCATATATTATACAGCAAGAGATCCAGGCTTACTATTCAGTGTATAGCAGATAGCTCTGGCCAATCAATCCTAGCTCTCTACCCATGTAACATAGCTTGAAATTGTATTTTGGGGGACTATAACTCCAGAATCTCCCTTCAGTGCCTTTTTTCGGGGAAAGGTAAGGTATAAATTAAATAAATACAGCAAGAGTTTATTGTGAAGGTGGGAAGTGGGGCTGTCTGCTTGTGTAATAATGGACCAAAGTTTAAAATAACTAGAGGAAATTTACTAGTTTGGACTACATATCCCAGAATTCTTTAGCTAACATAGCCAGTGACCATGATAGCTGGAGATGCTAGGAGTTATATTACCAAAAATAACTTTTCCAAGCTCCAAAATGAACCCTGATTTATATAACTTATACAGTCTACCTTGTATGCTAATCAAAATGAGTTCACAACCATTTGTCCAGTTTTGGTTTTTTTTAAATCCCTGTATGTTCATTACTGTCTACTGTTAGGACCTATCATAAGCTGTGGTACACATGCTTGTTGGGTAGTATTTATTCTGAACAGAAATGACGATAATATTTGGTAAATTGGAATACAGTAGAAAAAGAGGAAAATGGCAATACAGGTAGATAGACTCAATAATGAAAGCTATGGCCCTGAGTTTGCAAGATCTTAACAAGGCTGTTAATAACAGTGTGTCTTGAAAGTATCTCATTCATAGGATCGTAGCCAACTTGATGGCAATTAACAACAACAACAACAACAACAACACATAATAGCCAAGATCTTGTTGGCTAGCACAACTACGTTGGCCAAAAAAAGGAAGACGCAGTAGAGAAGTGATGTGTCCAGCAGAAGAATCAGGATCAGAAAGCTGAAAAGACCACAAGAGCCACCAAGTCCAACCTCCTGCTATGCAGGAATACACAATCAAAGCATTCCTGACAGATGGTCATCCAGCCACTGTTTAATAACTTCCAAAGAAGGAGACTCTGCCACACTCTGGGGCAGCATATTCCACAGGTGCTGCTGTGACAAGGGGATGGCAGCCAAAGCCTTCCCCACAAGGATGCAAAGATGCTCGGTTGAATTGGCAGAGTAGCTTTATCACCTGACAGATGGCTGTTACTGCCATTCCTCTGCTGCCTCAGTTGAAAAAGGACTTATTCCAATGTGATTAAGACTTCCACCAGTGTAAATCATCAGCAGGATCCAACCAGAGTTATGTCTGTCTTTTTAACATCAGTTGGGGTGGAGGGATACAAGGAATCAACATTACCTGAAAGGTATGTAAACACAGGTTAACAGCTATTGTGCATGATTTATTTAAAGAACAGCTGTTATTTAGAAAGGCACAGACCACATTCCCTCCATAGGAAAACAGACTGGTAGCAGGAGAACCTTTCAGAGCATTACCGGGCCATAAAAATTGCAGCCAAGTTCCTAGCTGCTGGCAAGCACCTAAGCACAGCTCAGAGCAAACAATCAATTGTTAAATAAAGCAGTCAGGCTTGGGTGTGACCAGGCACTCAGCTGTTAAATGGAATACACAGTTTTATGTTTAGCTGGTGAACAGCCAGATTTATATTTAAAACAGGAGGACACTAAATAAGAACACATAAAAATACCATCAACAATTACAAAGTTTCTCTTCTGGACCATTAATTTTGGCAGTCAGATCCAACCATCATTTAATTGGATCCTGATGTTAAGACCTGGACTCCACTTTAGAAGCTCAAAACTAAAACATACTGAATAATTTGTTCTGCTGAGCCATTCATCCCAAATGTCAGAGGAAAAAATTAATCTCAGCCGAACACTGGCCTATCTTCTGCGAAAGGAGAAAGTTACTAATGCGAAAAATACAGTGCTTGTGTTTGCCAAAAAAGTAAAGGAGTTTATGCATACATCAGTCAAAACTTGATCTCTTATCACTAAATGACTTGGCAATCAACTCCCTACAAAAGTGTTGCTTGAGTGATGTGAAAAGTCAAGATGCAATGCCTTGTTTGCACATACAAGTTAGTAGTCCACTTATTAGGTGCTGAACTGGCATTTGTGAACTATCAAAAGCCATTAATATTTCATGTCTACAGACATCCAAGTCTTGTTTAACTTTAGAACTTGGTTCAATGGTCTTTTTCACAAGTTTTCTTTTTTAATAAAAGCAGACCTTCTAATGGTACAAGTTCTACATTAGATAACATACACTTAAAGAAAAGAAAAGAAAAGAAAAGAAAAGAAAAGAAAAGAAATGTGAAGGTTCTGGCTAGGGATGCGCCAACCGAATCCTCAAATTCGAGTGCCAAAGTAGGCAAACCAAATCTTTCGAATCCACCAACCAAATAGTTTGTTGGAGACCAGGACACCTGAAAACCTGGGAAACCAGATACACAAGGGGAGATGGCAAATAGGTGAGTTTTTCCATTGGAATAATAATGGCCTTTGCTAATAATTTCAGAAATTACATCTGGGGTTGTATTTTAATATATTTAAATTGAACATCTAATATTTAAGTTCAGCACTATTTTCTGTGCTGAAAATCAATGGCATATATAAATGCCGGGGTCAGTGGGTCTGAAGCCTATCAAAAGTAGTGAGGCAGACGGCAAGGTCGCACAATCTTATCCAGTGATTGCCACATGTAGGCCAGAGTACCCCCTTCCACAAGACCAGTACCTAGTTGTAAACCTATAGCTAGAATAGGATGAGAAGTGAAATGTCTCTCATGGTTTCTCATAAGCCACGTGCCAAACCAAATGTAGCAGAAAGGAAAAATTGTTTTTAAAAATTGGCACCTCTGGGGCCCACCAAAGGCCTGATTGGCTGGTGGGACTCTGGGCACACGAAAATCACAGCATAAAACCATGTGCACACAAGGACAGCTGAAAGATTCCTTTGCATAGCTCCCTTGCAAAGCTCTTTCATACAGAATTCTGGCGTTTGTAGTTGGACAAAGTGTCACAGCCTTCTCTGCCAAAGTGTGCTGGTGCATCATCAAACTACAAACCCAAATAAGGAGCTATGCAAAGAAAATCCAGTTTTGACCTGGATTATCTCTGCACTGTAGTATGTGGCCCTGTTTACCCAGGCGGGAAAATGTGGGATTAATCCACATTTTCCTGCCTGTGTAGAAAGGGCCGCCATGTGATTTTCAATCTGGGGAGATCCTGAGGCAAAACTATGACAATTGTCCTGGCCAGATTTTTTCAGAGGAAGGTTTGCCTTTGCCCAGCTTTTGCTAAGGTTGGGAGAATGTGTCTTGCCCAAGATTACTCTTCTTTCCCTTGCTTTTTAAACCCTTTTTTAAAAAAAGATTTGAAAGATTCGAGATTCATGAGATTCATGGATTCCCAGAACCTTCCAGGGATTCAGATCTGGATTCAGACTGGGAAAATTCTGAATTCTTCCTTTTTCTAGTTCTGGCTAAGAAGAAGGTATTTTTACATGGGATGAATAGCTCATTTTGAAAATGAATGCTTATTTGACCACATACTTTGCTTGTTATTTCATTGCTCATTAAATACATAATAAGCCTAAGGTATCTATTTTTCCAACTTCATATTGTCAATTTTCCACATATGTGTTTAGAAATTCCTGGATGAAATCCACTTGGTGCACAGCAGTGGTATAACTATACCTGTATAGGTGATGGCAGCAGGAGAAAAAGGGTCACAGGTGCAGAAGCCATAATGGAAATAAGACACTGGGGAAAGAAGTAGCTTGAAGACAAGAGATTTTGTCTGTCTTTCCCTGCTATTACTGTGCAAACCTGGAAGAAGCATAACCATCAGTGTAGTGTTCTGGCCTTCTCTCTAGCCTACAAACTCATTGAGACATACTGTGTCACTGGAAAAATAGTTATCAAGGTGGATTTAGGTGATGCCTATAGCACCCCGGTGCATGTTACCCAAAATGATCCTCTTGCATCTGTGTCTTTATATGTAACTAGCGTCTATACCCAGCATTGCCTGGGACTTTATTTTCTCTAATACTTGTTAGAAAGATTTGACATCCTGCGTCTCTAATTTCGCAAACTGTCTTGTCCAGGACCTGTAACTTTTCCCCATATACCCCAATCCAATCCGTGTTCAGAGTTGTTAACATACACAGGTTGGGTTCTTGAGGGAATACACTGTCTTCCTCCTTGCTGCTAGGCCTCATCTCCATAGCAACCGGCCTATTCAAGACAGACACAGTTGACTGAGGCCCAAGAGCTCTCTGGCTGAGAATTCTAAAGGCCTCTCCCTAAACTGCAAACCCCAGAATTCCATAGAATCTTCTTAGGCAGCCAATCATATGAGGTCTTTGCCAGACACAGACAAACAAACTTTCACTTTTATATATTAGATGAAGGTAGAGAAGAAAAACTATTTAGTTGTGCTAAGTGAACCTGTGATTCCAATCTCTCTTGCGCTGTAATCCAATGCATGTATAATCTTGAAGGGGGGGGGATAAAATAAGGGCATTGCCTCCCCCAATAAGAATTGTGTCCCCTCAGATGAAATTGTGGTTCAGTCCCCCAATTTCTATCACTGAAGTAACTTAAAACTTCAGTTGAGCACTTAGAAACACAATTTAGACAACTGAAAAAAAGGGGGAAGTCACCAAGAGAATGCGAAAAGAGTAACTACAGAAGTTCTAAGTATGAATGATTATCAATCTCTCTCTCTCATTGCAGTGCTAGAAATTTGGAGACTGAAAACAATTTCATTGGGGACAGAATTCTTATTTGGAGGCAAGCTTTCATTTTGCCCTTTTCTGTGCAGTGGAATTTACTTCCAAGTAAAGGGCTAATTATTTAAATATGTATATCTTGCTTTAATAATCTCACAGTGGTGCGCAGTAACATCAACCTAATCAATCTGAAACTGTAAAAAAAATAATAGGCTAGAAACATATTACACAATTTACAAATTAAAACTGTGTAAACTCAGTTAATACCATGTAAGACAAGTTAGAACCATACACATATACAGCTTTGAATAAAATCAATTAGACTGCCAAAGGTTTTAGGAAAAAGCCATATTTCAGCCTTGCATTGGAATGGCACAAGTCATAGCATCAATCAGACCTCTAATATACAGACCTCTAATATATTTTTAAGTCCAACATAGATTGCATAAAATCACCAAGAAGAGATGAAAAGAAGTCTTACTGTTTGTCACCATCCCAACCAAACAATCCCTTCAGAATTGTTTCCATCTACACTTTAATCTGAAGATACCTTGAAATCATACTTATTTAAGATGCTTTGTAATAGGGGCACATGAAAACTTATGAAAGAGGAGATAACATCCATTAAAAAGAAAGTTCATTTGTTGAAGATAATGGCCCTTTTCACATGTGGGGGGGGGAACGGTGTAGAGCGACCTCTCACGGAGGTCGTCTACACCGTAGAGTGGACTGGCGTGGACTACTTTTCATAGTTTCACACCAGAATCCACTCAGGAGTGGCCGGAACTAGCCGGGCTGCGTGTTTTTTAAAAACCTCTTTTTAGAGGTTTTTAAAAAGCACAGCACGCGCAGCCCCGTGCCGCTCCGCCGCCCGGCTCCAAAGTGGATCTGCAGGCGCGCGCAAGTGCGTGCCTGCAGATCTGCCGGGGGCGGGCTTCCGGCTGGCGAGCTTCTCCGGTTGGTGGAGAGCCTCCACCAACCGGAAGCTGCCATCTGCAACACCGGAGGAGTGTGGAGCAGCGAGCTCGCGCTGCTCCACGCGGCGACGGACTTACCCGGCTGGAGGTAAGCTCCGTTTTTGGCCATTTTCGCCCGTTTCCCCCCCGACGTGTGAAAAGGGCCAATGTTGTATCACCTGGACTAGATTCCTTTCACAGTGGTCTACTTTCGGGCTGCATTCAGTATTCTGGCCGTAAATGGCCTGGGCCAAGCATACCTGAAAGACTGTCTCCTCCCACTGGAGGCACTCCATCTCCTTAGATCATCGGTGAAGTTGTTCTTTCTGTAATCGACCACTGTGCCACCTAGATTGGGTACAAGAATGCATGGGAGGACATTCTCTGTTTTGCATTTAATCATATATTGAAATATTTCAGGCTGTATACTGAAATCTCTGTCTGCAAAGGCAAATAGCTTGAGTTTAACAGTATTTAAACAACATTAAAAGACTCATGGCTGAATCATGAGTCTATTCCCACTTTAAGTAGGCCCACTGAATCAAGGAGATTACACCAGTGCTGACTTATTATTTAGCAGTTGATTCAAGGAGTCTACTCTATTTATCTTCCTTATCTAAACAAGTCTTCATTCTCTGCAAGTTGAGGTAGATGGATTCACAATTATTGTGATCTAAAAAAAAAAATTGGTAATGCATACTTTCTGTGTTTTTGATTGTTCTAAATTATTGTGATAACAGGTTTTGATTGGATTGATGGTTGAGGGCTTTTTTAAACTTTTCTGCTGCATGTTGTCTTAGCTATTTATTGTAAGCCACTGGAGGTCTCATTTTTGGAGAAACATGGGATACAAATTAAATAAATACCATACATACATACATACTCTCGTTGGGACTAGTAACTGATTTAAGCCTCTGTTGTTTTAGCAGTTCTTTTGCCTATTTGCTGAATAAGGTATCATCCCCCTGGAATATTGGACTCATTTTTTAAAAAATATCATTTATTATAGCTTTAGTGTTTCAATATTTTTCTCTTTTTATGAGTTCATATTTTTCTTTGAGACAATGTGGGGCCCCACATCCTCTCTGAGAGGACATGCAGAAGCACAAAGTAGAAAAAGGAAGGAACAAAGAGAAAATGTTCACTTCTTTATCTCAGGTAATTTAAACAAATCTCTGTCCAAGCTGTGGCATCCTACAGGCTAAGAATTGATATTCTAACCCACACCTCTTCCAGAAGGGTTTCTGAACAGTATGTGACGAATTAGCACAATCCTTTTCTTTTATTCCAACAAGGATATGCAGACATGCTTTAGTCTCAAAAAAACATTTGTCAAATACTTAAAATTGATTCAACTATATAATACCGCTAATAAATACAA
This sequence comes from Cyclura pinguis, assembly GCA_030412105.1. Taxonomy (NCBI): domain Eukaryota; kingdom Metazoa; phylum Chordata; class Lepidosauria; order Squamata; family Iguanidae; genus Cyclura; species Cyclura pinguis. Next base: position 186,569,042 of record CM059603.1, read on the forward strand.
CAGATCAATGATTTAAAACTCTAAGCTTAAGGAAAGATCTTCCCTCAAATCTGAATGCTATTTGAGTCTTATGTTACCTTAAAACTCAATGATAGACTAAAATTGAGATTTACATTGAACAGAAGCAGTCTTTCCTCACATTACTGCACAAAGCGACAATGGTTTAGCCCTGATGATAGAAGCATTAAAAAGAAACAAAGGAGATGAGACGTCTGAGATATCAATCCATTGCACAAATTCAAAGGATGAAGTTAAAGTTACCAGAGGTCTCCAGCTGCAAACCAGCTGACCCATTTGGTGCAAGCTGCCCAGCACTGCTGTTGAGCACATTCTGTGCCTTCTAATGGAACATGTGTGGGATTCCTGGTCTGAAATAGATGAGAGCTGAATAGCAGTAGGGTTTGGAAGGTTGTCTCCACTGAGTTCCATGGAAAAATAAATGACCACCACCCTATCTTTCGAGCTTAGCCCCTGTCCTCACTCCCTTGCTCCTGTTCATTTTTTCTTCTTCTTTCTTTTATCATAATGCTGTGTATTGCTCATTTTGTTTATGTCTTATATCAGTTCAAGACGGTGGCAATGAACACCAAGTCTACCTGTCTGTCACAAGACTGACAATAAGACTGTACTCTTAAGTATGTTATGGAATCCCCATCAAATTGGAGCTGTTATTCTTGTTATGCTACAGTAGAAATAGGATATGATAGGACAATACATTTTAACAGAATATATATGCAGAGTGGATTTGTAAATTATGCTGTTCATGTTTTATGATTGTTTATATTTCACCACAGTACAAAACATGGTAGGGATTAATCTCCACTCATAACAAAGAAGCATTGTGGCCCTTTTAAAACTGCAACTGTGGCACATTTCAGAAGTAGAAGTAGAACAATGCAAACTTACCTCTGTGTTCATGCATGTCACTCTGAGAAGACAGCTCTGTTGTGTCATAAATTGGCTAGAGTTTAAGTCTTGGCAGTTTAATTAGAAAACTGTTTGTTCTCCTGTGTCCCAAGTCTTATCACCACCACTCCAAGTCTCAAAAAGATTCCCTCTGGCCTAAATCCTATTGGTTAATGCCAACCAAAGCAGACATACTGAATCAATCTTTGAATGGTGAATCAGCACATAGATAAATACTATTGATTTATTGGGTCTGCTCTAGATAGGATGTGTTCATGTATCTCCATTTCCTACAAAGAAAATACATTTCACAGTCAAGTGTGGATTGCAAGTCACCTGACTGAGAGCCCATTCACACTACACAATCATAGCACTATGATTTCACTTTAACTAACATGGTTTCATCCTATGGAGTCTGAGAGAGATTTGCACATTAGAGTACTGTTATTTAGAATTCTCTGCCAAGGGGCTTTAGTGCCTCACCAAACTGCAAATTCCAGGGTTCCTTAGGATGAATGCAGCCATGGCAGTTAAAATGGAATCATAATGCTATATTTGTGCAATGTGAATGGGTGCCAGATAATGCCACTTATTTTACATAATTATATATAACTGGTACGATTCAAACTATTCCCCTCATTCCTAGCAGGGGCAGTTTGTAGGCAGTTTGTAGTTTGTAGGCAGTTTGTAGGGAGGGGCAGTTTAATTAGATAACTTTTTGTTATCTTCCTAAACTACAAACCTCAGCATACCATAGGATGTTGAAAGTGGAATAATAGCGCTACACCAGTCTTGTGTGGAAATGGCCTCAAATCTTGTCTTTATTGAATCAAAATATTTTCAATTCCACTAGAAGTTTCAAAGAGGAAATGTTATTTTATTTTCCCCTAAAGACTCAGTTCCTGTTCTGTGCTCCCCTATGTTGCATGTCCCATTTCTTTCTTTCTTTGAAATGGAAGAGAAAGAAGAGAAAAAAGAAAAGAAAAGAAAACATATGGCAGGCAGACTCCATTTTGAAATCTCTTGAGCAATAAAAGCCTGCAACAAAGCAAAATTTGGTACTCTGTCTATCCTAACACAGTAGTTGGACAGTGGCACAAATGTCTTCGATTTTGTTCCATTTTATGGTGGTTGATTTACATTTCATATTCAAATGTTTTTCCTTTTCTTTTTTAAATTCCATGTTCCATTTACTAAGAGAAATCATTTTTTTAAAAAAAATTCTCTAAATAAATTCAGTTTTAATCATTCTCTGCCCAGAGCCATTCATGTTCTCCTCTCCAATCTTGCACATTCCACCAAAATGGCTAGATACATTCATAAATGTGTTGTTGTTATTATATTTATTTACACCCTGCCTTTTTCCCAAAACTGGGATTCAAGGTGGCTTACAATTTAAAAAACAAAACAAAACAAAACAGTATAACTAAAAGCATACAAAACAGTGAACCTGCAAATGAGATTAAAACTATTAACAGTATTAAAATGATTTAAAACTGCACTTAAAAAGATAAAAAGAAAGACAGCAGGGAGAGGTCATTCTGGCTTTGCTGGGAAGGGGGTTCCGGAGTCTAGAGGCAGCAATTGAGAAGGCCCTCTGCAGTGTCCTCACCAACTGTGCTTGTGATGGTAGAGGTGGGACTGAGGCCATTTCCACATGGGCTAATAGAATCGGTGCAGAGCGTCCTCCAGGGAGGATGTCTGCACCTGGGAGTGGACTCGGTCAGACCTACTTAATGTAGATCCGCACCTCAGTCCGTTCCGGAATGACCCCAAGTGGTCGTCAAGCGTGCTTTTGAAAGACCGCTTAAAACAGGTCTTTCAAAAGCATGGAGCACGCCATTCCGTGCCCACTCTCCAGTGCAGATTTGCAGACTCATACCAGTGCGAGCCTGCAATCTGCCGGGGGCGGGCTTTAGGCTGGCGAGCTTCAGTGGTTGGTAGAGACCCTCGACCAACCGGAAGCTGCCATTTTCATCTCCGGAGCAGTGTGGAGTGATGAGCACACACTGCTCTGGAACAGCGCAGACCGGACTGGGGAGCCAAGAAGTCCGGTAAGTAGCGGCACGGGGCGATTCCCTCGCCCTATGTGGAAATGGCCTGAGAGAAGGGCTTTTCTTAATGATCTCAGGGCCCAGGCCAGCTCACAGACAGAGATACAGATAGCCTGGTCCTGAGTCACATAGGGTTTTATAGGTCATAACAAGCACTTTGATTTGTGCCCAGAAATAAACTGGCAGCCAGTGGAGCTGTTCTAACAGGGGAGAAGTATGGTCCAGTAACCTGCTTCAGTTAACACTCTGTTGTAGCTGAAGTTTCTGAACTTTCCGCAAAGGCAGCCTCATGAAGAGCATATTACAGCAGTCCAAAAGGGATTAAACTAAGATGTGTATCAACATGACCAGATTCACCATCTCAAGGCACAAGCTTTAAATTTACAAAAGCATTGCTGGTCACTGAAGAAACCTGGGCCTCCAGGATCAAAGCTGAATCCAGGGATAGCACCAAAATGCTGTATCTAATAACTCTTCACTCTCCCAGTTCTCCACATATAGACGTTATGCATTTCCTGCACTGCTCAACTGCAGTAATGTTACATAAATGTGTGCTATCTGCAATTAAAAGTGAAGCTACTTAACTTTTCAAACTCTAACGTGGCCTAGGGCCACATTGTATCTGTATGCATGCCTCCAAGTTATATGTCAATTTATGGTGACCCCATCAATTTCACACAATTTTCTTAGGCAAAGAATACTCAGAGGTTGTTTTGCCAGTTCCTTCCTCTGCTTTATAGCCACCAGCATCTGGTATTCATTGGCAGTCTCCCATCCAAGTACTAAGCATAGATGAATCTGCTTATCTTCCAAGATCAGATGGGATCTGGTGCCTTTAGGAAATTTAAGCCACCAAGGTCATGTTACCAGATAGATTTTCTTCTCTCATATGGGTCCAAAAGAAATTTCTAACACCTGTCTCAAAATACCCCCACCCAATGGTGCTCCACTCAGTGGGCAATGAATCTACTCCAGGTTTTAGTCCGAATATGAAAGAATACATCCAAGGTGGTGGTGGTGGTGGTTGTGTGCCTTCAAGTTGTTTCCAACTTACAGCAAACCAATAATGGGCATTTCTGGGGTTTGTGTGTGACACACCCACAGTCACCCAATGGGTTTCCATGGCCATGTGGGGAATCAAACTCAGGGTCATAGTCCAATGCTAAAACCACTACAGCACACTGGTTCTTATATCTGAGGTACTGAACTTTATTTCCCAAGTCCCCAAACAAATGCCTGAAATGGTGCCCCAGTCAGCGGACAATGAATCCACTCCATGTTTTAGTTTGAATATGAAAGTATCTATCCAAGGCAGTGAACCCTATTTCAAAGGTAGGTTCACCATGCTGGGTAGCTCTATTAAAGTTCAAACTAAAATCCAGAGCACAGTCACTCCCCCACTGACATGAGAGCCGGTATCCCCCACTATCATACCTAAGAAGTCCGGATTGGAAGACTACAAAAGAGAGGAGGAATTTCACTGTTGACATCCTAGATACGGAATGCTTCTCCAGAGAGTCTTACCTGGCATTTATGTCATGGTCCTACAGCACCAAGTGAGTACCGACTATTTTTTATACTCTAGTCTTTTGTATCTTAAAAAAATTGCACTATTTTTTAACATCAGTACAACAAAATTGTTCTTTATGGCTGGTTTTAACCAGTTTTTAGTTTACTCTAAATTTTGTTTTCATTTTATATTTTTGGTTTCAGCTAGGACTGTGCAACCAAGTCATCTTATTCCCAAATGACACAGTAAAGTGGACTGATTTGGACAATCTCAAAAATGTCACAATCCTAAGTACTTTAGAGTGATCTAGAAATCCATATATTAAAAAAGTGGAGAAAAGTTAAACAGTGGATCTCCAACATGACCATATAAGGAAGTGGTGGCAGAGGCAACGAAAGAGAACTAGGCAGTGCTAATTGATGGCTCTAATATTCAATCAAGAGCATACATTTCACCAGCACTTTACAATCATAGCACTTTGGGAGGTGAATAAGTGAGATAATTGAATTTCTGTAGTCAATCTCTTCTGATTTTTCTTCATTCTCTCTTAGTAGCAGATCACGGAAGAGCAATGATGATGGGTAGGCAGTTTTTGTTCCTCCTGGACCTTTCTTTATTTTCCTTTTGTATTTTTTGCATAGCCTAGCTTAATCTTCCATTGGCCTTTCTTGCTAATGAGTCTCTATGTGTTTTTGGTAATGAAACACATTCTCTATGCCCCAAGCCTGAATTGTCCTCTGTTGTTGTTACATAGGTCTTAAAATGAAAGCTGGCAATCAGAATCACCAGAGAAAATGCAGAGCATTGTCTGGGATCATTTTGAGATGGAAGAGGATCCCAAGACTGCTAGCTGACTTTGATAGAGACAGCAAGTAAACCAGAGTAAACAATGTTCCAGGACCAGCAGCTTGCTGCAACACCTTCAAAGAAGCACTTCATATCTCAGAGCAGATACAGAAGCAAAATCAAAGCAGCTAGATAGCAGGAGCAAGACTAGCAAGGCAAGCAGGTGATGGTTAGAGCAGCTCTTCTCAATATCCCCACCCCACAAGAGGCTTAAGCAGGAAACTCTTGAAGTCTAGGATCATGAGAAGAAAGTTTCCATGAGCCCAGATCAACAAGTGACTTAAGGGGGAGGAGGTATATTACTGGGGCTCTCTGATCACTTGGACTTCTGGAAAGTAGGTTCCCACCACAACCCCTGCTGTTTTAAGCTCTGTTATTGAATTTAACCAGTTGGTTTGCTGGGAGAATAAAGGGAAAAATCCTTTCTTCATATATGCTGTCATAATTTCATTATCATACATCTTAGTTAAACTTTAGCAGACATAGCTGACTGATGCATTGGGGCACAGAGCCAAGACAAAAGCACTGTGAAATGAATTGCCAAGATTGGTCAGTCAACAATAGTTTTTAAAAGCTGTTTTTATTTTGTGAAAACCAGCAAATTTTACAAGTGCCACATCCATGTCTGCTGTAGATTATTCGTTGTTTGGCAAGCATGTCAGGGGACCAGGAAAGCTTCAGATCTTCCAAATCCACAACCCCTCTTGGACCTCTCCCAGTCATATCTTCAGCAAGTGCCAGTTTCACCCCTCTGCTGTCAGATGTTTCTGCAAGGACTGTGTAAGAGTCAGGGTCTAATCTTCCTGTCAACAATAAACCTATCTTCCCTTTCATGGGAGAGGCATAGTCTATTTTGTAATACCCAGGACTGACACCCAGGAAACACAAGATTGAAGCTTTAGCCATCTATTACCTCAAAGCTTTTTGCCCTAGTATCTTGTCCTTATAACATCTCTGCTATGGGACATATGATCCTTTTAACCTTGCATACTTTAACTGGCAGGAAAAGAAAATATGGGGAAGATACTCCTTCAATATTAGGAGGAGGACTTCAACACATTTTAGACATTTAGGAATGAAGGTTCCTTTTTTCAGCTTTGCAGGCACAGAACATCTACCACAGAACATCTACCAAAATTTATCACAACAGTGTATATGTAGGACTTACCTTGCTTTCAAAAGAGCCCTTTCTTGGTCTCCCCATCACTTTGCTCCTCCAAAAAGAAAAGCTGCATGAACGATTTCTATAAGAAATCAATATTTAGATTATAAAGTCACTAGAGTCCAAATTCTTTAGAGTAAAGGTTCAATACTAGGACACATTGGGAAATTACAGGCTAGCAAGTGCTCAGCTGTTAAAGCCAGGCTGGGCAACTTGTGGCCCTCCAGATGTTGCACTACAATATTCATCTTCCACAGTCAACTTAGCAAATTTGAGGGATAGGAGGGGATCAAATCCAACTATATCTGGGAGGCCATAAATTGTCCACCCTTCTGTTGAAAGACAAATGATACCCAAGGAAACCCTTCAGGTTCAGGCAGAATGAAATCACAGAGCTAGAAGAAACACTGCATCCCTTATTTCCATTCTGCGTGAGGTTTTAATAATGAATTTTTGAAGGGATGGATAAACATTACAACACTACTTGGGAACATGGTGTATATTTGTTCACTCCTAGACTATACCACTCTTGGTTGCATTATGGTTCTTTTGCTGGACTGGAGATATGGTATTGCAGTTTGATGAGGGATGAATACATTAACATTTATATTCTTATGCAAATACACTGGAGGCTAGCATTACCATCAGCAACACCAACTGATCCAGGGGAGAAATAAAATCACATAAGCATAACTTCAGACAGCATATTACAAAGGAAACCAAAGGAAAAGGAGTTGGATCTGGAGGAGGAAGAGGAGGAGAAGGACTGATGAGTTAATGTTTGAAACTCACAGAGGTTATGATTATTTCCTAAAATATTTCCTCAACAGATAGAAAGCTGAGATTTGATGTTTATTTAATCCAAGGCATACTGATTTCTAATAATACTGAAACCTTACACTCACAATGGGAAGGCAACTGTAATAGTGAGCAGCAATCCAGAGCAAAGCAGAATAGCCACTCATGAGACAAAAGGAAAGGGTATAGGAGTTCCTCCTTGAGATGTTTGTAGTAGCCTGGCATGGGGGGACAAGTGACTTCTAGTCTCAATTACAAACAAATAGCTAGAATCCTAGTGGATTCTACAGTAGACCCACTGAATCAATCCTTGAGTGGTGAGTCAATATGTACCTACATCCAATTGATTCAATGGATCTATTCTAGTCAGGACTAACAGTAAGATTTAGGCTGTTGGGTTTTTTTGAGCAGTGAAAACTGTACGTGATAGCATGGATGAGATATATGAATTTCACAGAGCACAAAATAAAAACATTTTCTTGGGAAAAATGTTTGCAGCAACCAGACAACAGCATAATCTGATACATATTTACTGCAAAGTAAACCCTATTAAGTTCAGTACATATATATGTTTGACACTCCATCCAAGGGTGAATGTAACATTTTTCTTGGTTGAGAGGCTTCATCTCATAATCCTCACTGCTGCTAAAAAAACCTAAGTCATGTTCATCTACATAAGGCAAAGGATCTTTATCTCCATCTACACCCCCTCAAAAAAAGAGTGAGATGATATTTCTGCATAAGACTGAAGAGAGCTTAGAAAAGTTATTTTTGGATTATGTTGACCAGAGGATTCTGGGAATTTTCAGAATCAGGACTTAGGCCCTTTTCGCATGGCATTTGCCATGCGAAAGGGCGCCTGGAGCGTCGTGCGATTGTGAGGAGCGCATGATGCACTCACAATCGCACAATGCTCCAGGGTAAGGCAGGCGCCACTCGTGCATTTTTTCATTTTCAGTTTTCAGCTGAAAATGGTGCACAATCGCGCATTGCTCCAGGGCCCCATGCGCACTTGCTGTGTGTGCGGAGCCTCCGGAGCTGCGGGGCTCACGCTTCCTGCCCCAGCACAGCGTGGGAAACTCCCAGGCTGCACTGTGGAAGGAAGAGGTGGGGCTCTCGCGCTACCTGCTTGGGAGCAGGCACCTTATGTGGAGCTGAAGCAATGGGGACATGAGAGTCTCTCTCTGGAGGCTGCTTGCGCAATCCTCGCACCGCAGCGCTGAAAAAAGGTAAGGTGTGGAAAGGGCCTTAGATCTATAGGTCTTTTCTGTCTAAAAAGAATGAAAAACATATTATAAAATTTTCGTATCAAGATTTCAGAGGGGAGGTGGTAGATTGTCCCATTCAGCTTGATGTTGTGCATTATTTCACTGCACAAAAACAAGCACACTTATCAGATAACTACCATGTCATTGAGAGCTATTTTATCTGTATTATCACATTAAGTTTACCATAAATACAAAGACATCACATAATAAATTTAATCAGAAAAATATTGTCTAAAAGCATTTAAGCGTATTGTTTTGACAGATGGTGCCAGAACTGATTCACATAAAAGTAAAAGATTTGGAAGCCATATTCAAGCAGCAAAGTAAATTTACTAGTTTGCTGCCAAATGAAACGCGGTGTGATTTGCAAAGGAGTATTCCACAGGAAAAGCAAATGTACCATTTTGCTTCCAGATGAAACACATTTCAACTGAAAAAAATGTATAATAAAGAGCCAACTTTTTGACATGGTATATTATAGGGAGTAGAAGAACTTGGCAAAGCTCCCAGACAAAAAGCAATCTACTGCATGCCACTGATTTTGCCCTTAAAAGAGTGCTTTTCCCAATTGCCACTTAATGTTTTATCCTTTTCAGTGTACAGTGAAAGGGGGATTTACAGTTCTCTTCCCCCACTTTCTCCATGGAATAGTGACTTCTAAAAATATATATAAAGTTTGATTCAAGTCTCACTCACCTCTGTCAATCCTATCCACACTTACTTCAGAGCAAGTCCTAGTGAACCTGGAGAAACTTAGCCAGAGTTTAGAAACCTTCCGTCTTTGAAAAACAACTGCCAGAACTGCAAAGTTAGACTACTCGGGGACTAAGTTTGCTGGGGGATTCTGAAAGTTGTAGTCTTAAAAAGTAAGGTTTCCAAGCTCTGAACTTAATGTCCAACCGAATTTGTTCTGGATCAGATTGTGTCAGAGACTGGAGGGGTTAGTCATTGGAACTACAACTTTCATAATCCCCTCACCAGTATGGTGATTGGCTGGGGTATCTCGTGAGCTGTGGTCCAAAACAGTAAGTTTTTCATTTCACACCCACCCACTAGTGTGTACAGTTTAGTTTGTGAGAATAATTTGTCCCTATGCTGTTACGTAGGTTGGCAATCATAATGTGGAAACTCTGCTTTTATTGCTGATTTTTGGCTCTGTCTCTACTTGAAATCCTGCCAACAAGTCTGGATTTCTTTGTAATTTTAAACCTTTCTGTCTAAATGGTACAGTTTCCTAATAGCTCCATCATATACAAGCTTACTTGAAAGTAGGTATTATTTTATTACATAAGACTTGCTCCCCTGCAAGGGAGTTTAGGCTTGCAATCCTAGCATCACAATCAAAGTTAAATAATCTCTGCTGTGATTCCAGTGAATACATTGAAAATAAATTTTTATTCAACCACTTGAACATAAAATGACCTGTAACTAGAGTATATGTAGGTGTGCCTTCAAGTTGCCCTTCAACTTAATGGCAACCCCATGGATTTCAAAGGGTTTTCTTAGGCAGGGAATACTCCAAGGTGGTTTTGCCAGTTCCTTCCTCTGAAATATACCCTACAGCACCTAGTATTCATTGTTGGTCCCCCATTCAAGTACTAACCAGGGCTGACCCTGCTGTGCTTCCAAGATAAGATGGAAAGCTGGTCTCTTTAAGGTATTAGGCCCTCTTTCGACTTGACAAGACCCACTGAATCTATGGTAATTGTCTAAGTGTTGAGTTGTGATTCAGAACTTGATTCAATGAGTTTAGTACTGCTGAGAAAGACCTTTAATTTTAGGCCAGTCACAATGCATGAGGCTGTTTTAGACCAAAAAGGATGGGAGGACCTCTTTCACCTAAATACCAAATCTAATTTCAGATAAGTTCCTGCTGGCCATATCATCATCACCATCATCATCAATTTATCTGTTCAAAATCCACCTTCTTAACAGCCCCAGGATTCAACACAGCTTACAAAGAATAAAACAAATACACATCACACCATACTATAGTTAAAATACACTTAAATCATCAATAGAATTAAATTTGAAACCATGGCATCATGGAGAAGGTGGCATGAACCACAAAGAACTGTGTTGAGGAGGGACAACTTCAGTCTCAAGATTCTGATGTTCCCATCTCTGGTTTAGGCAAATCAGAAATCTGACCTCAGTATAAGGTTGTATTGCACTGAATCCTTGCCCTTTCAGATATTTTGAACTGTACACCCAGAGGCCTTTTTCATTGACCATGATGCCCGGAAATTCTAGGAGATGAAGTTGCCTTGAAATCAACTCCAACTTAGTAATGACCTTGTCATAGGGCTTCCTTAATAAGATTTCTTCAGAGGAGGCCGAGAAAACAGGACTTGACCAAGGTCACCTATTGGATGTCCATGTTTGAGCAGGGATTTGAACCCTCATCTCCCAGACTCCTTGTCAAACACTCAGATCCTTATAACCATGCTTGCTATCTCTATACATAAATAGTGATCATCAAACGTTCCCCACATCTGATATGTATAAATGGTCATTCTACAACATGAACATGAGACTAAATCTGGAAAATCCTTAAATAATGATCATAGCCTACTTCCAAACCCGCAATGGCTGACAGTGCACATTAGAATCATCATTACATTTGTACCTGGATGCAGTGCTTGGAAAAGTTATTTTTGGACCAGAATTCCCAGGTTCCTCCAGCCAGAATCACCACTTTTCCAAACTCTGCTTGGAAGAACAAAGACAAGAAAAATCCATCAGTTTTAAAAACAAACCTTTTAAAAAATAAAAAGACCAACTGCATAACAGAGAAGAGCTCTTGTTCTGAGTAATAAAATTTTTCAGCAATTAGGAATTCTGAAGTACACTCCTGCTTTGCTATTGCTTGACCGCTGTCAGGGCTCATCAACTCATCCACAAGAAGTATTAACACTGATGTACACAAACCAAAAAACAAGCCCCCAGGAATCATGGCAAGCTGACATAGCATTACTGGACAATGATGGCAAGGTGGAAGAAAACCAAATTCCATGGACATAAATAATTTTAACAGCTTTGCGTTTCACTCAGCATGAAGAAAAATAGGCCTCCCTTGTAAAAACTGGAAACAATCAAAGGATGGAAAATCTGGTCCAAATCTAGATACACTTTCTGAACCTGGGTGGGAAGGAGGAGGAGGAGGAGGAGGAGGAGGCGGCAGCCACGGCGGCGGGGGAAGGAGCAGCAGCTTATTGTCTACTCTAAACTCTGATTTGGATATTATTCCAGCATGCTCTTCGAGCAGTAAGAGGATCATAAAGACAGCATGATGTTCAGGGGGGAAGACACAGCTCGACAGGAAAGCAATGACTTATTAGGTCCCCAGTTAAACTCCTGGCATATCCAGTTGAATGGCATTTCAAGGTTACCATGCTAGAAGGGAATTCCTCTGAAAACCCTGGAGATCTGCCATCAGCCAAAATAGACAACACTGTGGGCTAGATGGCCCAATCATATAACACTCTCATATGTACTTGTGTCAAAATCTTTTTGTGATTTTTTTTCCCTTTTCAAAGGCATCCATAGTTATCTCTCCTAACCAAGAGCAAGTCTCATGCAGAGGCCAGTTTAACCCAGAAGCCATCTGTCAAAACAGAGCTATCTATGGCTGGTCTACCAGCCCAGAGTCAGCAGTTTTATAGAGACAGACTCCCATTGGCACTTTTGTGTCATCTGACCTCTGCAGAGCTGACAGCTTCCATAGCCCCTTGCCCTTCTGAAGCAAAGTAGTTAGAAGGTCCATGGTTCTTTTCTCACACTTAGATCCTGCTGTGCTAGTCACCCTTTGAAAATGAACCCAGCCTCTTTTTTATCTGGATCTGGAGATATATATTTATGCAAGTCACATCAACTGAGGTGATGTTTCACAAGGGACCTAGGTGGACATTACTATCCACATGGGATGAGGGAATAACCTGACCCACAACATCATACTTAAGCTTCATAGAGTAACAGTTGCAATACCATGAAAGCAGGAAGAAGATTGGGTGCTCCATTCACCCAAGCTGTTATGTTCCCAAGAAGGTCCTCTTCCAGAGTCACCTAGCTCAGGAATCAGGGAGGTCGCCTCCTGCTGTTGTTAGATTGCAACCAGGAATACCAAGCATCTCCAGGTTGGTCTAGGAAAGAATCTTGCTTAAAATCCTGGAGAGAAGCCATTGGTCAGAGTGGACTGTACTGGGCTAATGGACCAATGGGAGACCTGCTATAAGTCAGCTTCCTATGTTCCTGTTCCTCACCATTGGTTATGCTGGTTTGGACTGATGAGTGTTGCAGCCAAACAACTTTGGGAAGGCCAACATTTGTCCACCTCTAAGGTAGCCATTAGTATGCACCAAACACAAAATAAAGACTGTCCTCTGATATCAAGGGAGAAATTAGCTTTGCTAGATGTCTATAAATTAACTGTTATCTTTGCTGGCTGCCCAGAGAGATTGAAGCAAGGGACAGTCCTACCTTTAGGTGTAGTGTGGCAAATACTCAGGTGGTTGTTCCACTTGAGTCCCCCAACCACACAACTGGGCTGCTCCTTCAAATTAGCTTGCTGCTTTCTGGTGTGGTGGAAGATGGTATTCCATGTCCAGTCCTGAGAATCCAGTTAAGTTCTGTAATGTGCAATGGAAGAGTGAAGCACCATCTTGTTCTTAGCCTCAGTCAGCAAATTGTCTTGGAGCAGATTCTTAACTGGGTTCACAACCAGTGAAACTTCTGAGAGGTTAAACTTCCTACTACCTTTGGCTCACATTTTTAAAACAAACAGCACAGGTTTGTCGGGAAATGAACTCCATTTATGTCCTTGTCCAGTGGGTGGACCAAGCACAGTGCAATTCAGTCTCCAACGTGGAAGTCTAGGAAAAGTGGGGGCGTTTCTGACGCATTTTTCGCCCTAGTCCTTTTCTTCGCCCCCTAACCCGGAAAGGATCCACCTGTATTCCAGTTACTGAAGGATATTTTATCTCAAAACTTTTACTGTGGTGGTTTGGAGAACTGAGTTTCGTCTGCGCTTATTTTCTGGGGAAAATACCTGCGTCCTGACTAGGGTTTACACCGCTGAACAAGACCTTCTGCTCCGCAGAGTTGCAAGTTCGAATTCTACCTCCAGCGTTTGTCCAGATTAGGTTTTCCTTTCTTGGCAACAGTTTGTCGCCAATTTAACCAAGAATCTGTACCTTCGTAGCTTCAGAGACGAAAGGCAGGCGCAAAAAGACAGTCACAAATCACGATCGGGAAAAGAGAGCAGACGTTTTCTCTTCTCAACTTTTTAATTCGCTTGAAACCTCTTCCTGTTTCTTCCCTTCCTAGAGACAAGTGTGGCAAGTGAGAAAGACGAAGACGGGCAAGGTATCAACAGATAGCTAACAATACCATCTTAGGTGCGCCTAATCAGAAGTAAACTCCATTGAGTTCTGTGGAACTTACACCGGGAAAGTGGGCAAATGGTACACACGTTGATGTCAGAACCCTTCCTTCTAGTCTGAGTAGTGTGCTGACAAACGAGCTATGGCCTTTTTTGGTGATGACCCAAAAATACATTCTGTGTGTGCTCAGAGGCACCCTCAGTTTTCCTAAGCCAGGCATTCAGAACTAACTCAGAAGCTGAACCCTGACGGGACCTTGGTCAGATTTAGAACACTGTAAATCGGGTGCGCGTCTGCCTTCTTCCTTTATCTCTCTTTCGCTCTCTCTCAATCTCCCTTTCCGCCTGTCATTCTCCATTCTCATTCGATTCGACTGGTCGGTTCTCGAGGTCCGACGCAATCTCCGAATTCTTTTACCTACGTTAATGGGGACGCTCCAGACCAAAAGGAAAAAAAAAAGATTTGTGGAATAATGGGGAAGGGGGATAGATAAAGTTGCGAATAAGCCAACGCTGTTGCTATCAAGGGTCTCTTTCTCTCTTTCTTCGTCTCCCTCCCTCCCTCCTCTCCCTCTCCCAAGCCGTTGATGTGGTAATTAAGAATTTGGTGAGAGCCCCGGTCAGGTCACCTCGTTTCTCAGATCAGAAATTCTTTCAAGTGTCCTTCTGCGTCGCCAAAGATGACAACAGCAAATCAATAAGCGCTTGAAATGAAAGGGGGAGGCTGCCTGGCCCCCGAGGCTACAGATTTTCACACCGCCAGCCTTTTTTTCTCCCTGTCTCTCTCTTTTCCCCTTCCTCCCTCCCTCCCTGCTCTCCCTCTTCCCCTTCTCCTGCTTCTTTTTCCTGAACTTCTAACATTCCTCTGCTCTGCTTCGCCTCTTCTAAGGAGAGCTGTTACCCTTTCATGCCTACTCTCAAGACGGAGGTAAGGGCTCCCTGAGCGCCTCGCTCGCCTTGCAGCAAGGCCGCCTCTCCAGAGCGCTAGCAGAGGCCGGCTGGCTGGCTGGCTGGCTGAGGGCTAGCTGCTGTGCTTGCCTGCTTGCCTGGCTGGGAAGGGAGGGCGAGGGCGAGGGCGAGGGCGGGGGCGGGGGGGCGAGGCAGAAGAGACGCAGCCGAGCTAAAGGGCACTGGGGAGAGAGCTTCTGCTCGCCTGCGCCGGGGGAAGCAAAGCAAACTCCGGCGCAACTGCTTGCGGACGGCTAAAACAGGCAACGGCGGAACGGGCCTTGCCTTCCCCACACCATCCTTTCTCCACCCACTCCTCTCCCGTGGGTCTGTTTTGCCGCCTCCCTTTGCATTCCCTTGTTCTTCCGTGCTTTGCTGCCTGGCTTTGCGTCTCTTCTTCTTCTTTCTGCAGAGCGTCAAAGGAGAAGGTGAAACATTAAGTGAAAGTTTCTTCTGGACTCTCTTCTTTTGCGTTCACACGGATTGCTCCCACTCCCTTCATTTCTAATGCCCTGATGGCGTCCGGGGTTTGTTGCGGGGAGTTGTTTTATTTGGAAAAATAAAATTCTAAAGCACAGTGGCCGACTCAGGGCCCTCTTCTTTCTCCCCCTCCCACCCCGTAAATAAATAAATGAATCCAATCCCGAGGACGTTTTAATGAGGTCATTCATTACTGAGTCAATGCGGACATTTATATATTCTTTTTAGCTCGAGTGGTTAAGCGCTCGTGGCTTCGCGAGGATGATCAAACCAACGACGTACACGAGGTACTAGGGTGGGTTTAATTTATATGCAAATCGTTGGATCGGTTTGGAAGGGGGGGTTGTGGGGGGAGAATTGCGTTCTCTCTCTCCCCCCCCCCCCCATGACAGCTTTGGAATCAAGTCAGGGGAGATCTGAGTCAATCCCCCCCCACCTTGGAAATGAAGAGGGGTGGAAGTCGAGTAGCCAACAAATCAATAATTTTCTCGGCGTGTATGTGTGAGTGTGTCTAATTAACTATAGAAACTTCCTCACTGACTTCAAGATGAATAATTGGGAAAGAAGGATTGGGAAGCGTAGGGATGGGGGGGGGGCTTAAAAAAATGCGCTTCTGGATTTGTCAAAGATAAATTGGAAATTACTGTTTAGGAACCCTTCTACAAAGGACTGATTGGGGCTCACCTGTTCTCAAGTTCACCAATGGAAAAGGAGGTTACTAGACCCGAAGTACTTCCCCTGCGTTTTCACGTTTTGGATGATCCCATCCCTCTGTGTCATAGTTAAGATATCAGAGTTCCTGCCCCGTACGGAACAGTAAGGAGAAAGAAATATTTCCATTTAATACTCCTTCAGCCCTCTCTTTTGTCAAAGTGGCTGGAAATTATTATCATTATTATCATTATTATCATTATTATTATTCAGCCACGCATGCCAAAATTGTCAACATGCAGTCCAGCCCTAGGAATAATAATGGTTACTCGGAAGTAAGTTCCGTTGAGCTTGATCACGAAATGTGATTGCAAGATCGAGGCTGCCATCCTAAATATACTTTCCTGAGAGTCAACTCCCCTGAATATCGTGAGACTTTCTTCTGAGTAAACACACCTGTATTATGTTGAGCGCGCCTGACTAATGGATTTTATGGGTCTTTGTTGTGAAGAGATTTTCTTGCCTATCGGAGCCGAACACATTTCCAAATCCCATTGTCAAATAAGTCTCATCTACGTGGCAGTGATTTTCTTCAAACAACCCATTTCTAGGTGAGAGACTTAAGGCTGCAATCCTGAACGCGCCTAGGTGAGAATAAGTGGCACTGAACATGGAGGGGGTTGGTGGTCAGTAAACGCTCATAGGATGGGGCGCTAGCCTTCAGTCCCTATCCTAATTGGGAGTCAGTTCGTTTGAAGCCGGTGAGAAATGCTTCGGAGGAAACGTATTTAGGATGCGAGAGCTAGTTTTTCAGGATAGGGCGCATTTTGACCGGGGAGAGTTTGACGTCAACCTGTTGTCACCTGTCTCCCGAAGAAAATATCTCCTCCAATCCAACCATAAGGGCAACGTCTTTCCTTTGCTTTCGGAAGCCCGGGACGTCGTCTAATGTTCAGCGTCTTTTCAAATTACTCGATTCCAAAATTGCCAGAGGAACGAGGGACTCGTTTCAGAACCGATTTTATAGATTTCCCTTTATCGTGTCTCTGTTTTGCAACAGGCCCATTACAGTTTCGGAGAGGGGTTGATTCAAATTCTATTTAAAGTTTTGTGTTTTTTTTTCAAAAATCAAGTGGGCCAGGGGTTACCGAAAAAAAAACAAAAAGAGAAGCAAACTAAGAGGTTGCACCAAACTTGGCTACGGGTGACATCAGCAGGGGAGGGAGATGGGACGAAGAGAAGAACGGATCGTGCCCTTTTTCCTCTCTCTAGAGTTCTCCCAACCAGTGGAAAGACTGGCTCCGATTTAACGGACGGCAAGATCGCCGCTTAGATTTTAAGAGAGAGAGGAGCACCTTCCCTCCATTCTTCGGCTCGTGGTTTGAGGAGTCTCTGCGGAAGGTGGAGTGAGAACCCTGTGTCTGTGTGGGTAAAAATCGAAATCGCGACCTTTGCATTTTCCAAAAGAATTTCTCCTGCTCCCGCCAGCCCTAAGCGTGGCTGCAAAGGAAGAGGGGAAAGCAAAGCAAATGTAGCCTTGGACTTAACCTACTAACGGACTCAGGCGGCAGCCAACTCGTTGGCGTTGTGCTTGCCCTCGGCTAACGCGCTTTGGCGTTGCTCTGCACGCAGAAAAGGGGGAATCGAAGCCGGCAGGGCCTTTTACCTGGTGCAGGATTCTCTTGCATTGATTGGGGAGAGAGGAAAGCGTGCTGGACTAAGAGAGGGAGACGAGGGGAGGGGAGAGAGGGGGAGAAATGGAAATCCTCTCTCCAAGCAGCTCCACCGTTTCCAGACACCCTAGAACCCCTCTTCCGCAGCCCGCCTGTCTAATGTATTCCCCTGTGGTGCTGGGCATTAATTAGTTGTCTAATAGGAGTATGACTAAAAATGTAAAAGAAGGATTAGGCGCGCGGAACGTATGTCCAGCTCCTTCCACCCACTCGAGGAGGGAATGAAAATCACGCCGGATCTTATGTTGCTCGACGAGCCATTTGCATTTCTCACCAGCTGCTCACTTCAGCTGCACCGCCGCCGCCACCAATTTTTCTGGGCAGGGTCCTGCTTGGAGGAGCCGGCGGGAAGGCCCAGCGGGGAAAGAGACAACCGGGGAGGGGGGGCCGGCAGGGGGGTGAGGAAGGAGAGGGAAACCGGCCACTGTCCTCGGTCCGGCCACTCAACCCCAGACAGGAGAGCAAGGGCTGGGGGAGTGAGGGGGACTCGAAGGGAGAACCTTGTTTAAAGGCATTGGACCGGGAGGGGGGACCAGAGATAGGCGCGTTGAGGGAGGGAGGGAGACTGGAGGCTGCCTCGCATTCTTCGGACGGGTTCAAAGCAACAGCAGCCCCGGTGGATCTGTTTACCTTTGTTATTTTACCCCGGGACTGCCCGTACATTAATGAGGCGACACGGAAGCGTGGATTTATCCCAGGACGCAAAGGGGTGGCTGGAAGTTGCTGACAGCCAAACAAAAGGATTTCTTTCTTTCCATCATCCCTTCCCTCTCCCCGCACCCTCTAGCCCCTCCGCACAAAAAGAGAGAGTTTAGGGTTAACACCGGTAGGTTCCCCCTGTCTCCCCCCCCCCCCGATTTCTTTATTGAGCTATAATAACCCGATCGCTTGTCAGTCGCTTCGGAAGGACGGAAATACCAATTGTCTGAGGCCCTTTTCACGCACATACATCTGAGCGTTTGCGAGGGGGTTAGAATGTGTGCGTGTCTGCACGTCCAATAAAGCCCAAGTCGTTTCTCACACATATGCACAGTATAGGGGGACACAAATACACGGGTAGACAGATTGGTGGGGGGGGGAGGAATTACGTTTGTGAGACACACACATGTAAGTGTGTGTGTGAGAGAGAGAGCGAGAGAGCGAGAGAGAGAGAGAGAGTGTTTCACCAAAGATTTATGGGCTACCACTATTCTTAGTCCCAACTCCTCCAAGTAGACCGCCTCATCTTAGCATGATCTCTTCCTGAGACAATTACGGGTCATAGTCGCTCCAAACATTATGTTTTCCTTTTGTATTAATATTAAGTTTATCCATGGAAGAATAGGTCGCCCCTTATCCAGGTATTTTTTTTTCCTGGTTTATAACCCCAAACCTATCCAAGTGTAGACTTCACAATAAGTTCCACTCGTTTTAGTGAGATTTCCTTCCGCGTAAACGTGTCCAGGATCTTTAATACTAGGAATGTGTCCACCCTCAAGAAAATTAACAAAGTGGGGTGTGTGTGTGCGTGTTTTCAAAGCTTAGAGCGTAATTTTAACTATTCAAGTTGAACCAAGCCACGTATCCATAGGGGGCGGTCCCAGAAATGGGCACAATGATATCCATTTGTTTGCATTTACAATTTTTAATTTCTTTCCCAGTGATGGAATGATGCCACAATGTCGCTTGCAAAAGCAACCTAAAATAACGGTCTTTAATTTTTGTTTTTGTAAAATGTGCGTGTATGGCTTTTTTTCTTGAGAATTGCGGGAGGTCGGTTATTTCTAAATTTTAAAATGGAGAATCCCACAAAGATCAAATTTTAAAGGATCTACGAAAGTAAAGCTTCTTTAAAGTAAAGCCAGAAACGATTGGTTTGCGCCGCTTTGAAAGATATACTGTCAGGACAAATAAAAAACGATCAAAAAATTCTCTTCGGGTTTTTGGCAATATTTCAGACCTAACACATCAGTTCTAACGCTCTGAACCCATTCAGCCACATTTATATCCTCATATGTTTTACCTCATATTTAGGGGGAAAATATGCCTGCATACCATAAATAATTATAATAAGGATAGTTTAAAACAATTTACAGGAAGATCCAAATATTTACCGTTACTACAAAAAAGGCCCTGTAGCCGTGTTTCTGCAGGTTCCTCCGGACGTGAGTCCCTCTGCACCTGACCAGATTTACTTTCAAGTAAGCCTGCCCGGGCGGGCAGCCGAAATAAACCTTTCGGTTGGGTAGGCCAGAGACTGGCCTTCCCGGAAGGAGTAGAAGAGCGCCTCTTTCCCTCCCTGTCCCTCGACCCCCCACCCATCCCTTTTCGCCTTCACCTCGTTTAAAAAAATGAGTTATCCGTGACCCCACGTGAACCCGGTGGGTGCCGCGAGAGAGCGGCGGAAACTCGAGCCTTTGCCGGCGCTTCTGGCGCAGGGCCATCGCAAGCCGTGCCTGCAAAGTGCCTGGCCACTCTCGGCTCCTCCGGCCCTAACTAGCCAGCCCCCGGGCCCCGATTAGTCCAGCTGCGGACTGGAGCGGGGAAGCACCCCCCCACACACCTTTAGTTTTTCCTCCCTTAGTGCGAGTTAAGCTTGAATTCCAACGAGCCTATGGGGCTGAAGGGACCCGGCCTCCGTTCACCCGGGGGCTCTCTCTGCCTTAGCTTCGTGCTCGGCATCCCCTGCTCTCTCGCTCCTTCCCACCGCTACGAAGTCTAGATCTTTACTTTCCCTTTGGCCTCCCGAGGGCCTTTCACTACCAAATTTCCCTCGGGAGGGCCACAGACTTTCCCTCCCTCCCTCTCCCCCTCCCTCCCTCCTTCCCTCGCTTCCTTCATTGCTCGCGATCCCCTCTCTCGCACCTGATCTGCGGGAGAGGGGGATCATAGTTAACAGTGAGAGCCACATATTTCCGAGGGGAGTGTGTGTGTGTGTGTGAATTATTCCACCAGTCTCACTTCTTCTCCTCTATCCCTCCCTCCTCCCGATTTTCCATTGCTTTCCCTTTCTTTCCTCGCTTCTTTCCCCCACTTCGGCTCTTCCTGCACTTTGAGCCCTTCCTCGGACATTTCTTTCTTGGTTTCTCTCGTTCTCTCCATCCTTTTAGTCGCCGAGGCCGGAGGGTGAGTGGGTGGACGCCCTCTCTCTTTTCCACCCCACTTCTCTCTCTCTCTTCTTTCCCTCCCTGCCCAGGAGTCCCCACTCCGCCTCCCCTGGGAAGGAATCGGCCGGCCAGGATCGGGGTCCTTGCATCCCCAGCTCGGCACCACTTCCTCCTG
The DNA here is from genome assembly GCA_030412105.1 of Cyclura pinguis. Classification (NCBI taxonomy): domain Eukaryota; kingdom Metazoa; phylum Chordata; class Lepidosauria; order Squamata; family Iguanidae; genus Cyclura; species Cyclura pinguis. The sequence continues at coordinate 186,590,039 of CM059603.1, forward strand.
GCAAGCCGGCCCAAAACCTCCGAGGGCCGCCTGACGAAGGAAGAAGGAATGGCTACCGAGTCCACGAGGGCTCAGGCCAGCTTGAACTGGCTCGCCTTCGAGAGCATTCTCACCCCCACCCACACACCCACGTGGTAATAACCTTGCACGTGGGTGCGTGCCCCAAAGCGCCCCCTCAGCCTCCCTCAGACCTCGGGGCGGCTGTCCCCTCCCCACTCTCGCCTCGCGTCCCTCGTGGCTGTGTAGCCTGCCTACTCTCCCACCCTTCAGAGCTGTCCGCTATCCGACGTGTCCCCCTCCCTCTCTCTTTCTTTTTTCTCTGCGCCAGGTCTCCTTCCAACCGCATCGGCCCGGGCGCCCCGGTTCTTCTCCCTCCCCCCTCCTCCCCCTCCTCCCCCCCTCTCTCCCTCCCCTCCCTCCCTTTCTCTCTCTCTCTCTCTCTCTCAATCCCTCCGGCTCGGCTCAGCTCGGCGGCGGACGGGAGTTTGGTGGAATCTCTGCTGACGTCACGCGGCTCCCCAGCCCGGCCGAGGGCGAGCGGGAGAGGAGACAGCCGGGAGCAGAGAAGGAGCCGCGCGGAGAGCCCGAGCCCAGCCGGAGGAGCAGGAGGAGGAGGAGGAGGAGGAGGAGGAGGGGGAGGAGGGACTGGGTCCGCCCCGGTGGGGTCCTGCCGCCGCGCCACCCCAAGCTTGCCCGCCTTCCTTCCTTCCCGCCCGCTCGCCCGCCTTCCCTCCGTCCGTCCCCTCTCCGGCGTTCCTCCTCTCTCTCTCCCCGCCGTGTCTCCCTCGACGGAACGGCGCGCCGGGAGGCCAGCCTGCTGCTCTCCGGCGGGTGCTGACGAGGGAGCCCGTGCCTCGGCTCCGGCTCCGGCTGCCGCTGCTCTAGATTGCCGCGCCCGTCCCCGTCTGGCCTTTGCTGGGGCGGCCGGTGCCGGCGGCGGCGGCGGCGGCGGCGGCGGCGATTTCGTCCCCGACAGAAACAGCCGCGAGGGGCGACTCGGGTTTGTCAGCGCGCCCCTCCGGCCCCGGGATTTTCTCAGAGCTTCCAGCGCAGGGGAAGAGAGAGCCGCGACAGCCAAGGAGGAGCCGCGGGAGGAGCGCTCCAGCAGGAGCCGGTAAGGCCGAGCCCCCCCCCCCCGTCCCATATCCGCGCCTTTGGCCCGGCGGCGGCTGCGGCGGTGTGAGATAATGCGAGTTGGGCGATTGGTTCCACTCGGGGAGAGTCGTCCCGATGGGTGATTTGTGGTGCTCGAGCCCAAAGGTGCCGCCTTGACTGAAGAGAGAGCGGGGGTTTTTCGGGGCAGGGGGGTGGTGTGTGTGTGATTTTTTTCCCCCAGTTGTAAATCGAGGTAGGGGGTTCAGACGCTTTCGAGGGGCTAGCCTGGGCGGGCGAGTTTAAAAAAAAACACCTATGTTTCTCCTCCCTCCTCCCCTCCACTTGCGTCTCCCCCCGCCCCGAGAATTTTCGACGAGAGCCTCTTTCCCTGTTCAGACATCTGGGGAGGACTGGCCTTGGCCAGATGCTGCAACAGGGAACGCAGGGCCCAGAAAAGGAAGGCTGAAGAAAGAAAGAGGGGGGAGAAAAAAAAATTAGGGGAGTTGTGAGGGAAACCTAGTCCACAAGCCCTTCCTTCATTTCGCAGATTCGAGGGGCGAGCTTTTTTTCCAACGGGTTTTAGCCGTTGATGTCAACGGCTGGGGCGACAGCCAGTGCTGGACGAGGTGGCTAACGCGAATCGCGAAGGAAATATAATAAATAACTCATCTCCTGGAACCGGAATTATAACAAGGAACAGAATAGTAATAGCCGTCGCTACTACTGTTGTTAGGAGAGCTACAATGATTCCTCTTAATATTTCCACTGTACTCCAAGAAATCAGTTAGCTCTAACTAGGCACAGATACTAGACACAGATCATTAGCTTTGCTTGTATGTCAATATTCTGCTTCTCTCGGGTGTATTTTTGAGGCACACACACACACACTTTTCTCCAAAACTTTGTTGTCTGTTTTTCTTTCTCTTGCCCCTGGCAGTCTACAAATAAGCAAACTCATTTTCCAAACATAGCATCCGCTATTATTATTATTATTATTATTATTATTATTATTATTATTATTAGGTTGCTTTTAAAAAACACAAATCAAGGAAGGGATTAGACTGGGAAGAAGGGAGCATGGTAAAGGGTCTCACTTTGTTCTGGAGTTTGCCTAGTTTTGCAAAAGTTCCTTTGTACTGAAGGGGAGGGCACACTTTTGGAAAGAAAACAGGCTTGTAAGCCGGCTCGTCCCTGGATATTTTAAGTTTTCAGGTCACCTAAAATAATGGGGGAGGGGGGCTCAATCAGACTTTTTAAATTCCTGCCCCTACCTCCTTTTGCCTTGTTGTTATAGTTATGCAATAAGATGGTTTCGCGGGGGGGGGGAATCGATGATTTCAAATAATAATTACGGATGTGTATAAGATCCTGAGCATACTATAAGTATTCTATAAGATATGTTAGTTTGGGCCCTTAAGTAGTAGTCCGATTTCATTTCCCAGTCGCTTCGTATCAAAGAGGCTCTTTCTCCAAATCCTGGTTTCCAATATGTGGTCAGACATCTTCATTAGATGGCCCCAGCATTTATGATTTCATGGACTGTATCCGTCTATGGCTCATAAAATATTTGAGAGCTCTTTCACTTCAGGGAATTTCACTACCACCCTCAATCTCAACCAGGAGGAGAGCAGGAAAAGCTACTAGGGAACGGTGTGCAGAGATTCGGGTTTGCAAAAGAGCAGAAATCTTGTTCTACACACACACACACATCACACACGGTTTAGGGAAAAATCTCACGATTCAATCGGTGAGAATCCGTCTGAGTAAATCAGTTTACCGTGGGCGCTTCATATTAATATAGAGGAAAGTGCGTAGGAGGTATCTTTCGAAAATGTTCAACTTCTTCCGTGTAAAAGAACCCACTTTTTTAAAAGCCCACATTAAATTCATTCGTACATGTTTAAAGTCATGTATGTGAAAGAGAATGTATATGAGTATATATGTATGTGTGAACGTATAGGTATGTTTGTCGGTGTTTTTCTCATAACCTTATTTAAACCCCTGTATGGAATACGTATATAGGTTAGAGGGAGCTGAGTCTTTTAAGAATCGATTTGGCATTGCCAATTCTTTCCAGGTCAAAAATCCCGGGCTCTAAGCCTGCCTCAGGACAACCCTTGCCTGTAATCCCCGGGGAATTTCCTTCCCCATAAACCAGGTTAGGCTTGTGTTGCAAACCTCTTTCCCACATCAGAGCCCCGTCAAGCCTGGAATCAAACACATATTCATACCCATATTACACGAATGTCAAAGGGTGTTTTTGAAAAAAAGAAAAAGGGGAGAGAAAGGTGAGCCCTGGACGCCGCCGAAGTTTCCTTCAGCAGCGTAGGCCCCTGTCAGAATTTGGGGAGGAAAAGGGGGAACTTCAAGAGAAGCGCGGGGGGGGAGGAGGGAATAAGTTGGACGTCTCAATTTGTGAGATAAATTAGCCCTCGAGACGAGTGTTGAGGCAGGGCGGCCGAATTTGTCATGCGAGACTTGTCTTGACAGAACCGGTTTAAGGACCATCAGAGAGGAATTAAGGGGTTTCTTAATTGCCTTCCCAAACAATTTCGCCACAGCTCGTATATACTAGGCCTCGTTATTGGAAAGGTGCCTCTCACGATCTGCAGCCGCCGCCACCCGCTCTTCTCGGCTCTCTGCGGCTTGGAATATAAATTACCTTGGCCGTATTAGAATGCAGAGAGTTGTCCCGGGAATCGACAGCCACCGACCTTTCCGAGGTGCCAATCCCCGGCGGCTGCGCTTTACCTGGAGCGCGCTTTCATTCATTCCCTGCTTACTCCTGCGCCACAAAGGCAGGATCGCAGGCCGCGATCCTTCGTCTCGACGCGCGAGGTATCCTCGGAAGGAAGTTTGGCCAAGGTCAATCAGACTTTCTAGCTCCTAATTTAAAAACCCACCGATTGCCTGTCCTTAACCGGGGGAGAAAAAAAAAACAAGCTGCAATGAATAATCCGTTTTAGGTAATTGCGAGAAACCTACTTAAGACTGGGGTTTTGTTAATTATGTCATTATTTTCTTCTTCTTCCTTGTTATTCCACTCATCACCGTGGAAGGCAAGGATTATTTGCATTTATTTATTTCTGGAAATGGCCCTTTCTTTCCTCAAATCTTCGCCAGCTCGGCAGATTTATTTATATTTATTAGCTCGGTACTGAAGAACTAAGCAGGATATGAGTACTGACTAATAGCAGGAGCCCCCCGAACTCATTGAAATAGGGGAGGTGGACTTTCAAAGGTGGGGGGAGTGAGAGAATTACCCAAACGATGATGACATGCAAATTTTCCACCCAAATTATCATAAGTAAACATTTGAAGCCTGGACTAATAAAATCCCATCTGTGTTACTTCATATCGAGTTAGTAAGAGAGCGCTGATAATGATTTTTGTAATATCTCCCGAACAGACATCTCAATCAGGCACTAATCCTGCGATTTTTTTCCTCCTTCTGCCCCTCCTTCATTTTTTTAAAAAAACTTAGAATTACTAAAATCCTGAATTTCCCAGAAGTGGCCTTTGAGAGCCAAATCGAAGGTGGCAATCGGCCTTCTCTTGCTCAGAATGGGGACCCCAGTTAAGCAGGAAAAGGGGTGGGCCAATTTCCTCCCTTCTTTCCGTCCCGCACCCCAATATACATACAAGCACAAGCATGGATCGTCAGTTTTCCCCCTTTGGAGATTTCAGCACCACAGGCTTCGAAGTTCTTCCTCCGTTCCTACCGTCGAGGTGAGTTAGTTCTCTCTCTCTGGAAGGAACTTCGGGCCGAAAATGGTCCACTTCCTGTCAACGGTGGAAACGTTATCCATCTATCGCTTTATTCGTACCCCATCTTGTTCCCAAGCTGGGACTCGAGGCGGTTTACAAAAACAGGGAAAATGACAATAAAAAAACAAACAAACATAAGGTTAAAAACACACCAAAAAGTTTAAATTAACAGTTCGTTCAAGGAAGGACAAAATCAAAACCATTTAAAATATGGTTTTAAAACAAAGAATATGAGCAGTACAGCACCGTCAAAAGTTATTTTTTTAAATTAAAAAATAAATAAATAAAACTCCTTCTTCCATCAGCCGCTTCTCATTCCCTCAGTATTTAAGGATATCAGAGCCAGTGAACACCGGCGTCTTCATCTAAGAAAATACACATGTATGCATATCCATTCAATTCCCCCTCCCCCATCATTTCGCTTCTCTCATACTGGAAAGAAGGACGCTCTGACCAGTTTGCAGTAAGATGCCTTTCCATGAAGCAACGGAGGGGAAGAGCAAGGGATTTCAAAATCCCTTCTCTTCTCTCGCCCCTATTATGTAAATTACAGCAATTGTTCAAAGCCCAAGTCAGACAAAGAGGACGGATTTCCTGAGCTCCTTCGACTCCAAACAGCAGCCGCTTGATTTTTTTCCAGGGTTTGGGGCATGGCTAGCTCGGCGTAGGATTGGGCTGCACGGAAAGGTAATGGCTTTCCTCTCCCTGTGTTTACTCGGAAGTCGGTGCCTTTGCTTTTAATGGGGCTTGCTCCAGGGACCGTGGACCTCACTGCCTGATCCCGTCCACAGGAAAGTGTCCCCTCCACCTGTGTGGGATTTCTTGTTCTTGTAAATATCCAAGGAGAGATTAGGATCAGAGGGCTGGAAGTAAAACCGACGTTGACTGTTACCAAGCCGATTTTTAGGACAAAGGGGTTAGGATTCTAGGCAGCGCAGGCGGTGTAGCGGGGAGAAACAGCGTGCCATTTTGTGTTTAGTGAACATTTCAGGTTGGTTAGCTAAGGGGAACGAAGCTGTTTTAGAAAGAGGCCAAGCCTCATTCCCTACCACTTTAATTCAACAGCCTGAGCTGAATTATTACCTTTTGCTTTCTCCTGAGCAAGGCGGAGGCAGGACGGATGTTATGGTTGTAATAATGAGTGCAATTGTTATCTTATTTTTTTTATTTTGTAAATGTATTATTTCGTATTTTGTAAATATGTCTAACTACGGGACTCTCCGTGAAAGAAAGAAAGAAAGAAAGAAAGAAAGAAAGAAAGAAAGAAAGGGGGAAAACCTAAGGAAAGTCCAGTCCCTCTCCCCGCCCCATAATAACTCCTTCAAATGTTTGAGAAATGAGCCGGGTATGTCAAGTAAAATATAACCCCAGCAGCCATGGGCATTGGTCAGATTCCAGGCATCAAACGTTGGAATACGAATTTACATTATGTTTGCCTCAAAATAAATATGGCACAATTACCGAAAGCGCCACTGCTTGGGACGTGCCATATTATCCAAGGATACCTCAATGATTCCTGGATAAAATCCGAACCGTCCACGATCCAAACCTGGTAGATCGTGAAACCGATAGTCGTAGGAATATAAAGTCTGTCCTGTGTTCTCACAGCACAATAATTAAGAGTCAAAGCCGAGGAACAGCCGGAATGGGCGGAAATAACTTTAATTTTCTTGAAAATCCAAACATCCAAAAGGAGGTTAAGTGCAACCTAGAGGGCCCGAAGAAAAATAATCCTTAAATCGACTTAAAAGGATATACTTCGATTTCCCCGAACTGACAATCCGGACTGAGAATGTTTGTAGAAGGCGGGGGGGGGGATCTCTCCTGCATTTAGGTGTAGGAGGAGGAAAGAGATCCAGCACAGGTTTGCTCAAAAGCAAATGTGGAGTTATTATTCCGGCCAATTTTCCTAAACCGAATACCTGAACCCTCAAGAAAATAAGGGGCATTGGCTAAGGCTCTCTTTTTTAAAAGAATTGGGGAGGGGGCACTTTGTCGTCCTCTCCTCGCAATGCTTGAAGTTGTGATGTGCCTGGCTTGTCTTTTGTCTGTCTGTCTTAACGTCAATACGTCTAATGTTTTGCAGATAACGGGTTATGGAGTCCAACTGCCGTAAACTTGTATCGGCTTGCGTTCAGTTAGGTAAGAGAGACATTTCTGATCGATTTTGCACTTAACGGGGAATGGATTGCATCCTTATGTGGACGTTTGTTTCGCTTCGCTTTTGTTTTTTTTTAAAGCCTATCACAGTGGCAACTGTATAAATCTATCGGCCTGGGATGCTCTTGAATGAGGGAAACCGGGCCATTTCCTCACTACACTGTTATAGTGCTATTATTCCACTTTCAATATCCTATGGAATCCTGGGGTTAGCAGTAACTGCAAACCCCAGGATTTCATAGGATGTTAAAAGTGGAATAAGGGCACTAAAACAGTGTAGTGCGGAAAGGCCTCCAGACGGTGGAAAAACAGTTCCTGCGCGATCCATAAGCCAGTTCAGGCTCTCTGAGGCGATGATCACACGAGCTGCGCGCAGGTTTTAGAAGTCAGGTTTCCTAGGGTTTTAGACCTCCCAGATTCTGCGAAGGAAGTCTGTGAAAGCGACCGGAAGCCTACTAAAATTACCGAAGGCCAGTCTTAGCTGCTCTTGCTGGCGCTCCAGCTCGAGCCAAGGAGCACCTGCCTTTGCTCCTGTCCCGATCCGGTGTTTTGTCTCTGCCCCAGAGAGCTGGAAAGCTGAGGGCAAAAGTAAACTTGGTTAAGAAAGACTTAGAGGGGGGCGGGAGGTGAAGCGTGGACCTGCCCAGACCTAACAAGGTTGGGGGGCATTTCCCAGGAACGTCGCTAGGAAGGGAAAGGGGGGGGCTCGCCCTTCCGGGTGGGAATTCTGCTGCTCCTCCAATAAAATTTTCCTTCGGTCTCCAAATTTCACATTTAAAACTTCCACGTCCTATGTTTACCTTCCTTTGGCCATTTTCCCTGCATCTCTGGATGCCTCCACTGTATTTCTAAAGCTCAACTGAAGTCTGAAGTTACTTGAAATGCTCAGCATTTGGGGACTGAAGGAAAATTTCATGCGGACAGAATTTTGACTGGGAGGGCAAGGCCTTCATTTTGCTCCCCCCGGTTGCTAGACCTCGGGCATTTCCACGTCCAAAAATGTGACCACAGTCCGCTTACTTAGCGACTCCTTTTCCTCTCTTTAAACTTTCTTTCTCCTTTCTCTGTCCTTCCTCCCTCCCTCTCTTTCTGTCGCTCTTGCCTTTCCTTCTCCTGAACAATTCTCCCCCTCCTCCTCCCTTCTCTTTTCCCTCTCAGGGGTACAGCCTTCTGCTGTCGAATGCCTTTTCTCCTCCAAAGACTCCGATCTTAAAAAAGGAGAATTCACGGATTCTCCCGAGGGCAGGAAAGAAGCTTCTGGCAGCAAATTATTCGGCAGGCAACACGCCGGCGCCAACGGTGAGTCGCCTTCCGCTGCTTTCCCAATCAGCCTCCCTCAAGATCGACACCCTCCCCTTGTCTCGATAGCCCCACTGGTGTCCAGGCAGGGCGACCGGGGGGCGACCTCATGGCCCTGAGATCGAGGGAGGATTCTATGGGCCTTTCCGCACTACATTGTTATAGTGCTATTATTCCACTTTCAATACCCTGTGGAATACTGGGGTTTGCAGTTACGTGAGGGGCCGTAACAGCAAACCCCAGGATTCCATAGGATGTTGAAAGTGGAATAATAGCACTATAATAGTGTAGTGCGGAAATGGCCTGTCTCTCGACTCTGATGTGCCACTACAATGGACGGAGCGGGGAAGGATCTGGTAAATGTGCATGATCCAGTAAAAAGAGGGGACATTTCTGTTGCTTCTCCTCTGCCTTTTAAAGTTTTCTTCACCAGCGGGCTTATCCTCGGCGTCTGACCCGGTGCTGGTAAAACGTTTTCCGCATCTCCTCTCGCTTGTCTGTTTTCCTCGCCTGCAAGCCGGCGTGACCCTAAATGCAGTACAACAGCGCCCTCTGCTGTTCAGCTTTTTATGGGACGCTTGGAGGGTGAGCAAAGCTGTACTTGTTTGCCAACGTTGCATCGGTGCGGGATTTTCCTCGCGAAGGGGAAAACCTATGGATCTGAGCGAACATCTTTGGGTCTTGGGGTCTTACTGGTAAAAAGCGCCATTTGCAATCGGGTGGCGATTTTTAAAAAGAAAGAAGGAGACTCAGCCACACAAACTCTCACTGAATTAAAGGAAAGGCGGCTGTCCTCTAATGCACGGTATTTGTTAGGTAATGATAGCGTGGAAACAATAGAAACCGAAGGGAAATGAGAAAGCACCAGAAAGGCGTTTTAAAATGCTGTGTCTTTCTTTACCTGGGCTATCCTGAACGCGTTTAGTCCAAAATATGTCTCATTGTGCTCGGTGAAGATGATTCTGTAGTAAAAGATTGTAACCTGTATCGCTCTCTAATCCTCCGTCCACAAGGCACAACAGAAGCATTGTCTCGTCGCTTTCTGCAAGGAGGAAGCGGACCTCATTGACAACCGTGGCCATTTCCGCACTAGACTATTATAGTGCTATTATTCCACTTTCAATATCCTACGGAAGCCCGGGGCCTTTGAGGGGACGGACGGACGGCCCCTCCCTCAACTGCAAACCCCAGGATTCCGTAGGATGTTGAAAGTGAAATAATAGCACTATAACCGGCTTGTGCGGAAATGGCCGTTCGTGAAATGGGACCTTTCGCTGGCATTAGGGCTGCTGAGGAGATCAATGTGTCTCACAGCAGAAAACTGAGTCTGACCGTTCTCGTTTCAAAAACGGCGTCGTCTTGTCGGACTGGGAGAAATACCGTTTTGTCAACTTCCCCAAGTAGCGACTTCCCCGAAGCACTTTCCATGGGGCTCTGGGCTGTTCCTTGTAATAAGGCCCTTAATTGTGAACAACGTGTTTTCTAGTGTTTAGCCCAAATGGGGCATATAGTCCCTATTCAGCGAGTCCGTGAGCGCCAACTGAGTACCTGAAGCGCAGAAATTCACGGCAGTGAATTTGACTGGAGCGCATCCCGTTTTTGACACAGAGTAACCCCATTGACTTTCCTGGAGCTTTTCTAGAACGAATATATCTCCTTCCTTTCCCTTCCACATACGCGCCTGCATTGTTCAACCGGTTTGGGTTTATGCGACTGTGTAGCATTTCCTTTTGACGTGAAAATGGAATAATTTTGAAGATTAAAAGGAGAATAACGTGAGAATTCATGTATAGCTTTCTTTAAAAAAAAAAAAAAGTTAAACCACAGCCATGGTAAAGAGTGCTTGTCACAAGGTAATGTAGTGATCTGAGCGTCGAGCTAGAACTCTGGGAGACCTGTGTTCGAATCCCCACTCAGCCATGGAAACCCACTGCGTGATCTGGGGCAAGTCACTTTCTCTCAGCCTCAGAGGAAGGCGATGGCAAACCTCCTCTGAACAATAATTGTGAAAAGAACCTTGGGATAGATGCTTAGGGTTGCCATAAATCGAAAAGGACGTAAAGGCGCTCAGCAACCACAGGATTTCTTACAGTTCAAAGCGGAGGCTGACATTCCTTTCTTCTGCCTCAAATGGATCGCGCGGAATTATTTTCTGAAGAAGCAATTTCTGGGCTGAAGTGGAAGATTGTACAGGTCTACTCGGACTGTGCTGTTAAGATGCAATCCTAGGCACGCTCAATGGCACCTACTTCAGGGTAGGCGTAAATAGGATCGCGATAGCACAATGCAATCCTATCGTTTCTGCACTGGACTGTTATAGCGCTATTATTCCTCTTTCAACATCCTATGGAATCCTGGGGTTTGCGGTTTAGGGAGGGGCCCTTTGAGGATGTTGAAAGCGGAATCATAGCACTATAACAGTCCAGTGAGAAGTGGCCCTAGTCTAGTCTAGGGCCATTTCCGCACTAGACTGTTATAGCGCTATGATTCCACTTTCAACATCCTATGGAATCCTGGGGTTTGCAGTTTCGGGAGAGTCTGGTCGGCCGGATGTTGAAATCTTCTTCCGTGTTCTCCAGCCAAAGTGAAGAATGTTGTGTGTTTGTGTGTGTGTATGTGGTTGCAAGTCGTCTGTCCATTTATGGCGACCCCATAGATTTCCTAGGGTTTTCTTAGGCAAGGAATGCTCAGAAGTGGTTTTGCCAGTTCCTTCCTCTGATATACAGCCTACAACACCCGGTATTTGTGGGGAGTCTCCCATCCAAGTTCGAACCAGGGCTGACCCTCCTTAGCTTCCAAGATCAGACAGGATCTGGTGCCTTTAGGGAAAAATAATCTGCCTCAAGTAATTCCAGGATGTTCTTGGTGGTCAGTTGGTTTGAGCTCAGCGGGATCTGACTTCTAACTAAGCAAGGGAGCTCAGCGATGGAAAGGATTTTCACATGCTCTGTGACCTTTTTCGCTCGCCTTGCGGAGAAACAAATACCTGTTTTTTTAAGCATTTATTAAGAGCCCGGGGTTTTGTACCTACATGCTACATTTCCTGCCCTGCACCGTGTCCTTGGGGGTCTCTCTTTCACTTTTCTCCAATCAGAAGGGAAACGCCTATGCAAACATTTAAATACCGCTGCTTTGTTTTGTTTCAAAAGCGCTTTAGCCTCAGTATTGCTCTCTAACAGCACAATCCTATACACGTCTCTGTTCGGAAGTGAGCCCCATTGAGTTCCGTGGGACTTACTCCCAGGAAATAAGGCACAGAATTACAGCCTGAAAGCCATCTGCCTTCCTTCAGATATTTCAACTGAATACGTGGGGAAAGTTTGGGGAGGGAAGCTCAGAACTGAGGGCTTTTTTCCGCACTACACTGTTGTAGTGCTATTATTTCACTTTCCACATCCTACGGAATCCTGGGGTTTATAGGTTAGGGAGGGGGATTTAGAAATCTCAGCCAGAGAGTTCTTTGGCCTCAGTGAACTACAAGCCTCAGGATTCTAGAGGATGTTGAAAGTGTAATAATAGCACTATAACAGTGTGGTGCCGCAAGGCCCTTTTTTTATTGACATTTATTCTATGTATTTTTATACTCCACATCTGATCGTTCGCATTTGTTGTTCTGCGCCTTCGAGTCGTTTCCCACTTATGAATACCCTCTCCTAGGATTTTCTTGGAGAAATTTATTTAGGGAAGGTTTATCATTGCCGTCTGAGAGAGAGTGTGACTTGCCCAGTGGGTTTCCACGACCTTAGCGCGGATTCGAACCTTGGTCTCCTAATTCTAGTTCGGCGCTCAAACCATTAGACCACAGTGGCTGCCCTTGGTGTAACGGCCTAAATAGTGGCATGCCATCCAAGGCGGAATAGGTGAAGTGAAGACAGCACCCAAAACCTTTAGGATAGCCATCCCCAACCTAGAAGACGCGGGATGTTTTGGACTACAACTCCCCTCAGGCCCAGCCAACAGTGAGATGGGATGGAAGCTATAGTCAAAAACATGTGGAAGAGAAAACCAGGTTGTGAAAACCTGTTTTCATGTGTGATATAACCCAAGCTCAAGTGCGCTGTGGGGGTTTCTGAGTTCGGTGGGCGCATTAAGGTAGGGTTAAAATCCTTCCCATAGAAATGAAAGGAACATAATCGGGATCTAGTTATGAATTGATCGTACCCTTGAATACAGAATGTCCTTGTATACTGGATTAGAGAAATCGTAGGAAATGCCTTTCCTGCTTGGAAAGAGGTATATTGGGCAAGATCCATGCTTCCAAATTCCTATAGACCCCCGGGAGCAAGAATCAGTGAACCTTGAAATAAGTGAGCTTTAAAAGTGTTTCCTTTGGGACGGGGATATGTTGTTTTCCCTCCAGGCGATGTCGCCTCACCAAATTATCTTTGCGACAGCAAACTCCCATGGCTTGCCCCATGGAAACGTTAAACCTGAGGCTGACTAGGATAAAAATCCCAAAGGATCCACTGGTCCTGAATTCCGAGTAAACGTGGGCCGAATTGGAGCCCAGAGCTGTTCTCCTGAGGCCGCGCACATTTTCAACGTTGGAAAGAGATCTTCCCATTGAAATGAACGGGAAGCTTCACTGTGCCCCAGTGGTATTCCCCAGTTCAATGGGACTTGTGCTTCTGCACTTTTGGAGGGCCATTCAGTCCAACCCATATCTTCTCGTCTGTTTGCATTGGCTGAGTGGGGAACGGAGTTCCACTGGAATGAATGGGGATTTGTGCGTGCAGTAGGTGTCGGATTTTTGAGCTGCGCCGACGATTCGATTTGACATTCTAATGGCTGCTTCTTTTCAGTCCACCTCTCAAAATGTCTCCTGTAACGTCTCATCGAGCTTTGCGTTTTGATCCGTTAAGTCCCTGTTGTGAGGACACGGTAACGAGATGTTTATTTTAGTGGGTTTTTTTTTAAAGGCAAGGGAAGTAGCTTCCTCAACCTTGGGTCAGCATTAATGGCGGTTTCTAGATACCAAGAAAGCAAAGAACCAGTATCTTCTCTCTCCAAAGCGAATACTAAGCTCTGTCACTTTCCGCATTAGACTGTTATAGTGCTATTACTCCACTTTGAACATCCTATGAAATTCTGGGGTTTGCAGTTTAGGGAGGGGCCTCAGAAGGTTCCATAGGATGTTCAAAGTGGAATAATAGCGCCATAACAGTCTAGTGCAGAAATGGCCTCTTTTTTTAAAAAAAAAGGAGGAGTTAAACAACAACGTTAAGGCTGCAGTCCTACCCACCCACACTCACCTGGAAGTCCATTCCATTGAACTCAGTAGGGTTTATCCCGGAGCGGCCTCGCCTAGGATTCCCCTGTAAGATTCCTCCCAGTGCATGCGGAACTGGTTGTTTTAATGCAAGTATTTGCATAAGCCATAGCGAAGGCTGTTGGGCGTCTCCCTGCGTCTCCATTAAAGTTGGAGGAGTACCAGAGTTTTCTCGGTGGAGTCCGGACACCCTGACTGCGATCCTTGCAGTAGAATGCCTCAGAAGTAAGCCCAGTGGAGTTTAGTACAGATTTTGCGGGCGTTACTTTTTTTGAACGGCAGCACTCCACCGTTCCCCAAACTGGGACTGGAATTCTGTTGATTAGTTCCGACTAAAGTAGAGCCATTGAACCCATTTTTGAGCCAACGTGTAGGTAAATCCAATAGATTAGATGGCTCTACGCTAGCCAGGACTAAAACAGGATTCAAGTCAACATTGGATCACCCACTGACCATGGGAAGTGAAGTCTTAAGCCATTTCTGCACCACACTGTTATAGTGCTATTATTCCACTTTCAACATCCTATGGAATCCTGGGGTTTGCAGTTTAGGGAGGGGCATTTAGAATTCTCAGCCAGAGAGCACTTTAGCCTCAGTAAACAACAAATCCCAGAATTCCACAGGATGTTGAAAGTGGAATAAAAGCACTATAACAGTGTAGTGCAGAAATGGCCTTAGAAGTGACTTTTTCGAAACTCTAATTCATTGGGGCTTATTCCGACTGAGTGAATATAGGATCCCAGCCTTAAAGCGATGTTTCTCAAGCAAGAATTCAATTACAGTCCTTATGCTTCCCTTCTAGCACTATAAGACTGCATTCCTACTTATACTGTGGCTTAGAAGCCCTGTTAAATACCTTTTGTCGGAATAAAGACGGAAGAAAAAGAAAACTGCTGTCCGTCCACACTAACAGGTTCAGATATGACTCCCTGCAATATTTTTTAAAGGTACGAACTAGGAGGGAAATGGCGTTGAGGTCAATGGGACCAAATAGTTTAAGGAGTAAAACGTTTCATGGCTCTTAGGTGTCCTCCGACAGATAGGCCACTTAAAGGACAATGTACCTTTTAAAAGTTTAATTCAAAAAAGCGTTTAGGGAGATTTGCAACTAAAAGTGAAGATGGGAGGGAAATGGTGCTGCAGCATTTGGGCAATTCATCAATCAAATGAATCGATTTTAAATCTTTTGATCGACTAAAAAGTGCCTTCTCTGTTCCTTTAAAATGTCATATTATCCGTGGGGGTTTTTTTTAAGAAAAAATGCAAGACCTTGCACAACTTGCAAGACACAAATATCATCTTCGAAGTGAAATCCTTTCTTTGGTAGATATAGAAGAGGGAAGGATTTCCTAAGCTAAAAATGATCCAGTCCCCTGTCCTACGAGTTCGCCATCCAAATGCAGCCTAGCCTGGGAAAGTTCCTTCGCTGGACTATAATTCCCAGAATCTCAGACAGCAGCTATGGTCACTGGCTCTTCTGGGGAGAGTTGTAGTTCAACCAAGGAACTTGTTCAAGCTCTGCTTTTCAATATAGAACTACTAAGAACATAAAAACCCTGCTTTTAATCAGACAAAAAGCACATCTTTTTTCCAGCATTCTGTTCGCACAATGACCAACCAGACGTTGGAATGAGGACAAACACCAGCGCGACGTGAGGACAATTCTTCGAAAGAGCCATACTGCCTTTGATAGGGGGAATAATATATTAACCGTCATGACTACAAGCTACTGTATGCATTAAAACTGCATAAATTTGCAAATGGAAGACAAAATAACCATCCCAAGCTATAATGATAGCAACAGCTTTAGGAGGAGATTAGACAGATTCAGGGAGAAGGTGGCTTAGTCTCCCTACATTCGTCTAACTGGCCGTCATTACATCTTCCGAAGGTTTTTGTCCCCTCCATGTTCATATTTATGCAGTTTTTATACATATATTATCTGACTAATCAACTGAAACACAGAAATAAGCCACTAAGATCTGTTTAATCAATCCCTACCTGTTTTATTTTAAATCCTTTTTTTTAAAAAAAAAAATTGATTTAGAAAAAAAGAAATACTTTAAAATATACAACATTTACACTCACAATTATTTTCACTCTAATTAAACCTTGTATCTTCCTTCCTCCACCCCCCCTCCAGGTCTATTTTTATGCTTTTTGCCAGATTGTATCCTCTTATGGTATTATCCCTCACGGCACCTTATAAACATTCTCAATTTGTTATGCATATTAAACATACTATTATTCTGTTCAATCTTAACAGATTTTTCATTATTGTAGCTCTACAACTATTATTAAATATTTTCATTTTCATCTCTATACTTTACTGCTTTCTATAATAGGGCAAAGTACAGGCAAAGAAAGACACTTTTTAAAAACCTTATTGATGTCAATGATAAGGTTGGGGATATTCTTAACATAGTTCCCATCCAAATCAATAGGACCTGTAGCCAGAACCTATAGTGCCTACCTATTTAAGGGTGCAATCCTAAATACACTTACCTGGAAGTCAGTCCTAGTGACCTAGATCACGCTTACTTCTAAGAAGGCATTCTGCTAAAACTGTAAATTGGTAACAGACTTCCTTTTGGCTTGATTGTGCCCACTGTTGAAAGGGGCCTAACAGTTTTATAGCTTTTATTGGGGTCTTCTCCCAGGTTCTTATGTGTCTTTATGATTGCAGTCTTAAAATCCAGATTTCTTCAGATCAAGACTGCTGTTGAGGCAGTATGTGCCAAATTTTATAAGAACTCCCTTTTAAGTGACCCTGTGATCTTCTGGTCCAAAGAGCAGAAAAAAATATAATATCCACAATGCTATTGAGGTGCAGTCCTAACCATACCTCTGAAAGGAGCTTAGTTGGGCTTACTCTCAGGTAAATGTATATAGGATTGAAGCCTGAAGTAATACCACTACAACCTTAAAAACTACTCTTACTGGAGGACTGAGTTCCATTACACTCTATGGGACCTACTCCTGAACTATCCATTTAGGACCTCCCTGATGGCCAAGAAGCCATTCCAACTGACTCCAAATTCTATCTCACTAGATTTAATAGACTCACTGTATTTCTTTTCAAGACTTGGCTTACCCTTGAAATCTTGTGAAGTAAGAATAATGAAGCAAGTGTTTTTATTCATATGCAAAGTTCCTCTTTCTGATTTGGCACAGCCAGATATCTCATACATGCCCTCTGACATTTGGTCTTTGGGAGATCAGATTTTCCAGCAGACTCTGAGCCCTAAGAAATCTGAAGACCCATACCACACTGTTAGGCTGCAATGCCAAGAACAGTGGCTATCCAATGGCATTCTTAGGTTTCACTCCTAAGGAAACCTATTTGAGAATAATTCCCATTGTTCTTAACAGGATTTGTTTCTGCATCAACATGCTTAGGCTTGCTCTGTTAATCAGGAGTACAACTTTGAATTCAGGGGAGTTGACTCTTGAATAGATAGTTTAAGATGGGATGCACTATGAAAGGATTCTGGATTTTAAAAAAAAGTATGGGCTTTAGGGGAAGAGAAATCTCTTGATGTGGTGTGGGAGAAAGGAGCATTGCACTATTGTTTTATCTGCTGTTGTTCTGGCACGGTTTACTTCCAACATCATTTACTACAGAAATCATAAGATACAATTTAAGTAAGTGTAGATATATGCATGTATGAGACTGGGAGGAGGAAGAGAATAAGGGAAAACTGTTTTGGACCACAATCCTCAAAAAAAAAAAAAAAATCTCTGACCCAGCAGGGCCAATGAGAGTTGTACTTCCCAAAAAGTAATTTTTCTAAGCTCTTTTAACATTATGTTTCTTTCTGCACTTTTGAGTCTGATATTTAGATTGTAGTCCTAAAGGCTCTCCTTTGGGGAAAGGTCCCAATGAAATTAATGGGCTTTGCTTCCAAGGAAATGGATAGAGTGGTTTTTAAGGGATATTGAAAATAAGCAACCAGGTTGTAGCCATACATATGTTAAGGTCTATATGCTTGGATCTGGGTGTTTTCACCTTGCACTTTTTTTTCCTTCTTTTTAATGGAGTAGTTTCCCCGAGGCCATCTGTCTGAGTGCAAGCCTTTTAATTAAAAAGACTTAAATTACCTCTTTTTAAAATAGGATTCATGAAGAGGCATTGCATCTAAGAAAAAAAATTATTTTCAATAAACCATAGAAAAGACATGTAGACATAGTCTAACCATAGATTCCCTTTTTCTTTCTAGTAAAAATTACTATAATCCACTCTCAGAGCTAAATTCAGGTGATAGTCACAACTAGATTAAACCCTATTGAAACAATGAGATTTTCAGAAGTGTGGACTTACCATTCAGGACTTGATTCAATGAATCAAGTTGATTCGAGTTCAGAATTCAACTGGATTTAGGCCTTCAGATTTTAGTGGATTGTTCTGAGCAAAGTCTGGAAGTTTCCTTGCCTGCTATAGTTTTCTGAATGCCCAGTTAGGTGGCTGGTTGAGGATCTGGGAATTACAGTCCAGAAAGTTAATTTTCTTAAACATTCATTGTAAGGTCATACATTTTAAGCCCTATATTTTGTTTTTTGAAAAACAAATTCAATTGAGACACCTTAATACCCTGTCCCTCCCCCATGTTTTGTCTCCCATTTACCCAAAGTGAGTGGTTGGCTATTGATTCCATACATTATTTCAAAAGTACCCAGACATGAGTAGAATGATGGAAAGATAATTTGAAGATATCCAGGTTAGACTGCTATCTTTGCTGAGTTTGTATCCCAGCAGGTGAAAGGGTGTAACCAGAGGTTACCTGAGGCAATTTTTGAGGTGCCATAAAATCAAAAGATTTATTTATTATCCCAGGCAGCACATGTTCTTCAAGTCATGAAAGATGAGAACATGCTACACCAAAAAATTTTTTAAAAGAATACATGCATATGATTTATGAAGAGAAGTAAATGAAAAAGAACATTGAATGCAGAAGTAAAATGTGAAACATGCAACGATTACAGGGAAAATACCATTGTAACTATAACCCATAGGATGGGAGGGGGAGCTGCTGCATGCAAAGGTTAAACACACAAAGTAAATTATAATTTAATGCTTGCTGAAGCTTATTAGAGAAATAAAATGAAGCAAAATGAATTAGGCCTTCAAATAAAAAAAGTTTATGTGAAAAATTTATATCAGGCAAAATAACAGTTGGAGACAAACTAAAAGAGGGAAATTATTCAAATAGTTTTGAGATACAAAAGGTGTTATCAGACAAAATGAGGAGCAGTTTGAATTCAGTTGCTTAGCTCCATCTAAATTCCCACCAGTCTAGGCTAGTTAAATGAAGATCCTAAAATTTCAACTGTATAGGTACATAGCCTAACAAATTAAAAATCTCCCTAATGTTATATCTCCCTAGTTCACAGGAGCACTCTCCTCTGTGTTGTGTGCCTTCAAGTTGTGAAGAAAAGCAGAAGATTCTCTCTCTGAGGTGCTAAGTATGGGATTCCAAAAAGGTCCAGGCAGAAAATTAGTCCCAGTGGAAGCAGAGAAAAATATTCAATAATATAAGTGATTATGTCAGAGCGTCCTGAAGTGGTGTGTATGTGTGACGGAATAGGTATAAATTTAACTTAAATAAAAGAAAGAAAATGTGGAAACTTGGGAAAAAGTTGAGTCTATTTTGAGCAGCTCAGGAGCCAAATATCCAGCCTCAACAAGCTGACTGGGGAAGAAATGGCCCAGAACAACCTCAAAGCCAAGAAGAGACATGTTCAGAAGAAAGAAAACCCTTCTTCTTTCAAGACGAAATAAGTGAGCTAAGGCCCTGAAGGCCTCAGAGTAGGCAAAATCTGCTTAAAAAAAAAAAAAGGAGCTGAGCAGAAAGGAAAAGATTAAGTAAGGAAAAGAGGAGAGAAACTGAGCTCCCCTCTTGGGGTCCAGCCACTTCTTGATCCAAGGCTGATACCCCTAAATTTTCTGATTGGCTTCTTTTCCGTTTCCCCAGATGTTCACTGGAAGTTCAGTTCTGAATTGGTGAATGACCTAATTTCAGGAAGGCATTGCAAACCTTCCCTGCGAAACAGGTTTGCATTGTTTTAGGAACCTGGTATAACCCTTTGCTTTTTAGGGTGCACAGGAATTTCCCAGGCTCACGAACTGACTAACTGGACGAAGTTACAAACTCAATATCCCCTTCTCCTATTGCCATCTTTTGTGTTTGAACATATTTTGTCGACATAACTGTCTTGGGCTACGTCTGAAGCTCCAGGCAGCTAGAACTTTCTACTCACAGGGAAAGACAGGTCAGCTTGCAAACCGAAGTGTCATTTTGGGGCATCCCTTGTATTCCCTCTGGCAACAGAATCCCACAAAGATTTGTTGTGGTTGTGTGCCTTCAAGCCCTTTCCAGTATATGGCAACCTTAAGGAGAACCGATTATAGGGTTTTCTTTGTTCAGAGGAGCTTTGTCATTGCCTTCTTTTGTGGCTGGGCGAGTGTGACTTGCCCAAGGTCATGCAGTGGGTTTCAGTGGCTGAGCGCAGATTCAAATCTTGGTCTCCTGGAATCTGAGTTGAAATACTCAAACCACTACACCTTGCCTGCCCAGAAAAGGTACTTGAATATCCACTGGTTGGGTCTCTCTTGACCTGACAAAAAGAATGAGCTAAACAGCCTTTTAGGGACTAAAATTGACCAGATTCCCAAGCCTGCAGGTACCTGGATGAGCATACTAAGCTAAACCAGTTTATACTTAAAACGGGGGCTCGTACCTAGTAATTCATGGTACCTAGACTACACTGTTAAGCCGTTTCTGCCCTGTAGGGTTTCAGTGCTATTATTCCATTTTCAACCTCCTATGGAGTCCTGGAGTTTGCAGTTTAGGGAGGGGCATTTAGAATTCTCAGCCAGAGAGCTCTTTGGCCTCAGTAAACTACAAACCCCAGCATTCCACAGGATGTTGAAAGTGGAATAATAGCACTATAATAGAGTAGTGTGGGAATAGCCCTAAACTGCATAAAAGTGAGAGCTTTCAAAAAATGTAGTCAATGGAGTGCTGAGTCTGGACTGGAGATCCAAACTGAAATTCTTCCTGCATCATGGCAGTACGCCTTTAGTTGGTGATGATGCGGTGCATGAGAATATAACTGCTGTCTTGACAGATTTGTTAAATTCAGCCCTCTGCTTTAGGCAATAGGTGGTTCTCAAAACCTCAACAAGCAAGGCATGAATGAAACCAACTCCCCTTTCACAGCTTCCCCCACCACCACCCGTTTCCCGGTTATCCATCTTTTTCTCTTTCATCTCCTTTGGGCAAAGGTGTACTGTCTCTGAACAGGAAGTTCCTACGTGCCCACCTACTTTCCTCTTTCTCTCTCTTAATATAATTGCTCTTGGATTTTACAGGGTAATTGTGAAAAATCAGAGGGTATTAGAGAGCATTTTATACACTACTAAGATAATTTGGAGGAAGAGGAAGAAGAGACACTTTGAGCCAGCATAGTTTACCGCCTGCACAGCAAAACAGCACTCTTCCCCAGCCACTAAAGGCAAAGTGATTTGGAAATTTGTGGCACCTCTCATCCTGGCAATGGAAGGGGTAGTAATAATAAGGTAAAGATTTCCTAGCCTTTCATAACCCACCAGGTCTGCTCCCTGTCTTATGGTACAGTGGCCTGGTAAAACAGGTTTCTACAGGACTCATCCCTCCTATTGGAATGATTTGAACAAGGGTTATATAGAGGCAGGGAAGGAAACATATTGGAAATACAAGTGGTTTTTAGCTCTAGGTATCTATTGTTCTGTTTAAAGATTGAGAAGGATCTCCCAAATGGGGTTACTGAAGGACTTAGGCCATTTTCGCCCTAGCTGTTATAGTGCTATCATTCCACTTTCAACATCCTATGGAATTCTGGGGTTTGTAGTTTACCGAGGCCAAAGAGCTCTCTGGCTGAGAATCCTAAATGCACCTCCCTAAACTGCAACCCCCAGGATTCCATTGGATGTTGAAACTGGAATAATAACACTATAACAATGTAGTGCGGAAATGGCCTGCGAGAAGAGGAAGGCAGGAAGGATGATCAGAGAAGCAGAGAAGGATAAGAAAAAAAGAGGAGGTCCGATTTGGGGCTCTCAATAGGCTGCTGTGCTAAATAACAGGCAGGCTTGCCTATCTCCATCTGAACTCGTCTAATTCATCTCCTGCTCCTTGGGCCAATTTCTCTGCCAGGGTATCCCCAAGTTGTTCCACACGACGTTACCTGTGGCTCCTGGTATACACAAACGAGAGGTTCTCCTCCTCCTCCTCCTCTTCGGACCTTAATCTATGCGGTCGTTGGTAGATCAACTGGGGCGGGAAGAAATGTGTGTAAGAAAGCCTGAACCGTGAGCAGGAATATCCTAATGAAACAATCCGATGTCTCCTTAATCCTCTGTAAAAAGCTTGGTCGCCTTCCTAATATTGACTGAATGGGAAATTAATGGCTCTTCATCTAGGCGAGCCACCGATAATCCGAGAGAGGCGAAAGACAACAAGCCAAAGTTGTTTAAAAGGGGAGGGGGTGGGAAGACAACAAGAGGTCTAGCCGGGAATTTTGCAGAAGTACCAAAAAGAGTAATCTAGCCGAACAGAACCAGGAGCGCAGAGGGCCGGAGGAAAGACGGATGAAGGCGCGCGGAGTGGGGGGGGGGGCTAACAACCGAGCTAGAGAACACCGCCGGTTCTTTCAGAAAATAATACTCTTTCTCGTATTCATTGTCTTCCCCTCCCTTCCACCTAGCTCGTTCAGGGCAAAAGGCTGGCCTTGTTTGTTTGGTTTTTTCATCGGACCGTGGAACCTCTAAGAGAAAATTAGTTCTTCCATACCGCACCAGGGACTGTGAAAACAGAAAGGAGAGACTCTGTTTATTCCCGATTAATTAACCACCCCGGAAAGTGACTTAAAGGAACACCCACTAAGGACGTTTGGAGAAGGGAAGCGAAATGGTTTTTGGTGTGGATCCTGGTAATGCAGGATCTAACTTTTTACAAAATAGGTTTTATCCAAGAATGAGAGAAATTGTGCTTTGGGTGGCCAATTAAATCCCATTTAAGTTCTTTTGTGAAAAGAGTAGAAACGGCAACGTTAGGGACTCCGAATTCGTTAGAGAACAGGTTTAGCGTTTCGCTGATGTCTATGCGGGAATTTTGCTGGTAGGCAAGGGACAACCTTGATCCACGAGACAATTTTATCTGGCATCTCCGAGGACTAATTTTTAACCGAGAGGAGACAAAAACTTCCACCGCTATTTTACTCATAAAGAAAAAAAGTGGTTGCGTTCAGGTAGAAAGAAAGAAACCAAAGCTTAGGAAATAAAAACTAGGCTTCTTGTTGTGTGTCTTAAAGTTTGTTTGCGATTTACAGCGACCCTGAGGTGAAGGTATCACGGAGTGTTCTGGGCAAGATTTGTGCAGATGGGGTAGACTTTGCCTTCCTCTGAAGGTGAGAGAACGTGACTGTCCCAAGATCACCCAGTGAGTTTCTATGGCTGAGCGGGATTTGAACTCTGGTCTCCAGAGTCGTAGTCCGTTCCTCAGATCACCACACCACTGGCTGTTGCCGAAATCCCCCAGCTTTCCCGAGGTCTGACTGGGGCAATAGGCCACATTTTAAATGTAGCGAGTTTTGGTATCACTCTTCCGAAGTTGACTTCTGTTCAGAAGATGGATGAGCCCATGCACCACTCAAAAAGGCATCAGGGTTCAAAGTTTCTTTCGCACCAAAAGGTTACAGCACTCTGACACCATTGAACTCATGGAAACAACTGTTGAATTTGGTACTCCACGGGGTGGGTAGATGCCATTCACTAACAGTTGAGAGAAACGTAGGATTTAAGCCAGTATCTGCAAAGGGCACAAATTCAGTGGTCCCTTTCACACTGCACAATTACAGCACTTTGATACTGCTTTCATTGCCAGGATGGGCTCCTACGGAATCCTGGGCATTTGTAATTTCGTGCAGCCCTTAGAATTCTCTACCAGTCAACGCCAGTGCCTCCACCAAAGTACAAATCCCAAGACCTTTTAGGAGGTCTGAAAGACCTCTTCTCATATGAGTTTACCCAAAATCGAAGAGAATGAGCAGAGGCCCTGCAGGCGTCCACCCCCACCATTATTCGGCTGGTGGGCAAACCTGGACTGGCCTTCTCTGTAGCAGCACCCTGTGGCATTCCCTCCCAAGGAGTTCAGGCAGGCTCCATCCCTTCTAAATGGTGGGGCGCAGTGAAGACTGTGAAGTGTTAGTGTGGCTTCTGGCTGTTAAAATCTGGCGAATCTTCTCTGGCTGTTTTTTAAAGTGTTTCTGCTGTTTTTCATTGGTTTTCACTACTTATCTGATGCTTTTGAACTGTTTTTAAAGTGTGCATTATCTCTGGGGCCCTGGGGCTAAAGAAGTGGGAAGCAAATGGTAAAGAAAAGAAATAAATGGCTGTGAAAGTGATATTAAAGTGCTGTGATTGTGATGTGTGAAAGAGACCCCCCCCCGACCACCCACAAACTCACTTTGTGTACCTAACACGTAGAGTGGACACAAGGCTGGACCAAGGGTGATAAGCCTACAGGGGAAGGCCTCTTCGGGATGCGCTTGCTCGTTCTCTGTGGCGCATTGTGACGCAGATGGCCTGGTGGTTTTTGTAGGGCGTCTTCTGGATTCCTTTCTCTGTCACGAAGGGGCGAGTCTCCTAACCTGTTTTTGCGCAAAGCTCTGGGCAGGTGATCAAGAGATCTCCTTTCGGCTGGGGCCTCGGCTTTTAAGGCAGCGGAAAAGTACGGGCCCAAATCCTGCGGGAAGGTCTTCTGCGCAAGTCCCCCTGGCAATGAAGAAATATTGCGAAAGCGGGCCTCTTTCTTTATGATTTCCGCTTAAGTTCGTTTCGGATAAAGGACTCTCCCTCCCCCGGCTGATGTGTTCTGGGAACTCTCACTGCCACGCACTGTGGCTAGGACTGGCGCCGAAGTTGCCCCCCTCCCACACCGACACATTCCAGTGTGAAGTCATCGCAGCCTAACTTCTGGCTCAGAGCTCCAGATCTGAGACATCCAAGAATCTAGGAATAACTTGTCGGAGAGCAGAAAGCTGGACATTTGGCATCTGGGCGGCTGGGAGGGCGGGGCTGGATATGTCTGTAGACAAATTAGGTGGGGTCGTGAGCGAGCGGTGCCACAAGGAACTGGGAGATCGGCATTGTTATTGTTATTTTCCATGCCACTGAGAACCAACATAGTGTAAGGTTTGGAGTGTTGGAGCCACACCACATCCTAGAAGTTCAACTCAAGCTCTACCTAACAGAGCTCTTGTATGAATAAAATGGGGAAGGTGAGCGGGACAGGTTGGAAGAAAGTTGAGGGATTTTCTTTAAAAAAGAAAAAGAACCGATAATAACTCACTGTATTTGTTTAACGGCACAATCTTATAATTATCCCCCTAGCTCCTGCTACTACTATCACTTCCTCTTCTTCCTCATCTTAATCTTCTGCTTCCTTGAGTTGCTAGCGATTTTGAGGAAGTGCGGGTGCAAATCAAATAAATAATAGCCGAAATCCAATTGTTAGTTCCAGCTAGAATAGTCCCATTGAATCATCAAAAGTTTCGTAAACGTGGATTTAACAATTTCCCATTAAGTGAGTTTAGTTGAGAGGAACCAGTATTTAGGGTTAGGCCAAATAGTTGGTCTTGTTGCTATTATTGTAATTCTACTTGTTACTTAAGGGGTTCTGGGGAAAATAAAGGGATACCGGAATTCGCTAAGGACTCTTCTTTGTCTACCACAAAATTCAGTCCACAAACTACCCAAGACGAAATATCAGGCTTTAATCCAAAACAATGGAACTAATTCAATTTAAATCCTACTGTTTCAATTTAACTAAACTAAGGATCGAGCTCAATTTGGCTTCTCTGGACCTGGGTCCAACTGCAAAATGAGAATCATTAATCTATGACAGAGATAATGATGGTGGTACCGTTTATTTATACTTTTATCAAATACAATTTGCTCAGTAGCATCAGCTATTATTGATCATTTTTCAGTGAGTCTCCCTGTGTCTCTGACATTCTCAAGGATATCTAAGAGTCATAGAAACAGTACTGGATTAATGAACTTGGTTTCCAAGAATTCTAAGAGTACAAAGATATGGTCCTTCTAGAGAATACAAACGGGACACATTGATGGCCAATAATTTTTGTTCTGTTAAAGTGAGGTTGAGATATCACCTGCGTAATGGGAAAATTGCAGGCTGGCCAGGAGATCTTCGTTAGTTCAAAGCTATGGCCGCCCCTCCGTTTTCTCGAAGCTGAAATGATGCCGAGTGGTCGCCGCGTTAAGCCCCAATCCGCAGAAAGTTATCAGATCCAGGACTCCTTCACTCATGAAGTCCGTCTGTTTTCAGCGTTTTCAGGCCTAGCCGTGGACGAGGGAGGTGCGCTGGCAATGGGATGCTAAGTGGACAGCGTCCAAACATTGGGCCGAGTGGTCCATCCAGGGAGAAAGGCGGGGTATAAAATAAGTACATAAATAAAATAAGTAAATAAATAAGGAAGGGCGTCATGGCTATCTGTATCTGACTGGAAATAAACGAGACCTCAAGATCGCCTGTCATTCAAAAATATTAAATTCCTTGATCAATTCGAGTAGGATTGGAGCCCTATTCTAGGTGGGTTTTTTGCGCAAATTTCTGCGACTACAGGAATGGCAACTATCTCGGTTTTTTGGCCGTGCACTTTTGGGCAAGAATGGCTTGAGGGTCTCTCACAACAGAACTTTCTGCTGGCGCTTACGTTAGTTTGCTCTCTCGAAAGGAAATGGCACTCGTCTCCTCACCAACCCGTGGTCTTCGGTTGGATAGACCAGAAACAAAGTAGAGATGGACGGGGAATTGTGGAAAACAAGCCTGAGGTGCAAGTTACGGAAGAACACCTACACTAACTGCATGTTATGGAGGAAAAAAAGCTAGTGTGATGCAGTGTTGCGCGTCGAACTAGGACTCTAGGAAATCAGGGTTCGAATCTTTGCTCAGTCATGGAATCTCACAAGGCGATCTCGTGCCAGTCACGCTCTCTCAGACCAAAAAAAAGGCAACGGAAAACCTCATTTGTAGAATTCTTGCCCGGAAAACCCTGGGATAGGGTAGCCATAAGTCAGAGTCGACCTGAAGGCAGGTAACAACACAGCCATTGTAGAGGAAAGCCACACACACACACACAATAAAAATACCTCGACCTATCACCATCTATTAGACAGTTAGCTCCAACTAATATGAACTGCACAAGTTCAAGAAACCTAGAAACTTTGATCTCACTCTGGATTAAAACAAAAACGAACATGGATTCGGTTGAAACTAGGAACTATCTTCCAAGGTACCAGGCATCTCTAACCCGTAAATCGCATTTTCGTCAGCGTTAAACACACGCTTGGTTTACAAAAGATACGGGCTGCAGCTCGTCGATTAGGCTGGAGGCAATGGCCGAACGGTCAATTGAACTGGTTACCTAATTCAGAGGTAAACCCAATAGATTTACTCTACTGAGGACTAACTATTGGGTGTAGCATTCCGTCCCTCAATAACCTAAAGGCGCCAGATCCTGTCTGGTCTTGGAAGTGAAGCAGGGTCTTGTACCTAGGTGTTGTAGACTTTATTTCAGGGGAAAGAATTGGCAAAACCACCTCTAAGTATTCCTTGAATAAGAAAACCATATGAAATTCATGGGGTCGTCTGAAGTCGACTGGCAAATTAAAGACATACACCCTGAGAACTAGTGTGGTGTAGAGGTTTGGACAACTGTAAAGCCCAGGGTTCGAATCTCTGCTCGGCCATGGAAACCCACTGGGTGACCTTCGGCAAGTCACACTCTCTCAGCCTCAGAGGAAGACCTCATAATAGGGTCACCTTAGGCTCGCCATAAACTGAAAAGGACTAGAAGGCAGAAAAAGCAACAACAACAGCAACAAATTCCAACCCTTGCATTTGCAAATAGCAACCTTCTGAAACTCCGGAGAAGTGTGCTCTGGAACCCAGACAATGAGTAAGCGCACTGGCCAATGGTGTATCTCGGTCTAAAGCACTTCCTAGAAACCAGCCTCAGTGATGCGTGACAGTCCAGGTAAGATGTCCCCTCCTGTGGAGATGGCACCTACTGTTTGACAGTAACATGCATCCCAACCAACGGGATAGAACTTATACTTTAGATCTTGTTGTTTTTGTCGTTTGTGTGTGCCTTCAAGCTCTTTTTGACTTAGGGCAACCGTAAGGCGAATCTATCAGAGGGTTTTCTCTGCCAGATCTGTTCAGAGGGGGGTTTCCTCTTGCCTTCCTGTGAGGCCCAGTGTGTGTGCCTTGTCCAAGGTCACCCAATGGGTTTCCATGCCCCAGCGGGGATTCTAACCCTGAACTTCAGAGTCATAGAGTAAACTGCAAACTCCAGGATTCCATAGGATGTTGAAAGTGGAATAATAGCACTGTAACAGTTTAGTGTGGAAATGGCTTTAGACCTTTCCGGGGAGAAAGGCGGGAGACAAACTACATGCATAAACCACACCGCTGGTGATCGTCTCGCTGTCCCACCAACCCCAATGGGCGTCAGCTTCTGGCACTGAGATGCAGTTGCCGGCTTCAAAGGAGCAAGCAAAGCTCCTGAACTGTAAACAGAGGGAACACCTCCTTCACCCCACATCTTTGAAAAGTTACTTTTTTGAACAGTGTCTCCTAGAATTCCCTTTAAAAATGTTGTCCAAAAGTTACCTTGTGGAGCTCTGCCCCCCTGAGCAGGTAATCCAGCTTCAAGGGGGAAATCTTCAAATCTTATCACAATTTATGGCATGTATATCTATTTCATCTTTATCGTGTCGAGTTCCGTGCGTCTGGTCTTCAGGCTGGTCGGAATCAAAGGAGAGGGTGGATAGATCTCCCAGATAAAGCAGTTCTTATCTCTTGAAGACGAAACCTTTGCAGTCCCCACGTAAGGAAACGCCCAGATAATCGCATTGTTTCACCAGGTCGCTCCCATTTGACCGGACCCTATTCCTATTCCGTAATTTATTTAGCAGAACAGTTACTCAAGCTCCGGCCCATTTAAGATCATATTCTCTTTTATTTTACTTGAAGGATCTTGGAAGTTCGTTCTGTCGAAATTAATGGGATTGGCTTCCCACCAACTTTGATCCGGGGCGAGGGAAGGCTGTGTTCGAGCGTTTTAGGGTGGCTAATGGTCGATTCCCTCTGTCCATTAAAAAAAAATGCAGGCGCTTGCTTCGCTTTAGATCACAAACGTTGGGGTGTGAATCCCAGACAAACTCCTTTGGAGGTAAGTCTCATTGGACTCAATTGGGCTTTCTTTTTCGTAAGTAGGTACAAGACTGAACTGCATGACGGTCCCTTAGAAGCCAAATGATCCATCCCTGAATGTCGAAGTTTGCAATAATCACCTTGTCATGGGCATTGGATCCATAGTCCATTCGTTCCATTTCCTTCCTATCTTGTAAAGGAATAGGGGCCATATTTGGATTCACTTCAAAGGCGAACTAGTTACCTCTGAACGCACCATCTCGGTTTCATAACATACTCAGGATTAAGAAAGAGTCGATATACTATTCCTTTGAGGGACTTCTGAGCCTTGTTAGCGGCTGTAAGCTGTGGGAGAGCAGTTATTGCCATTACTCAATATGAATCCAAGGAGCAGGTTTGGTGTAGGTGAGAGCAGCAGGTAAAATCCAGTGGTTCAGTCCAACTCCAGTGGCCTTATTGAATCAATGACTTCAGAAGTACCATTCATTTTAGCTGAGACTAATCCCTGGAAACGACCAATGCATTTTCCCACTAGAGTTGGCCCCATTGAGTCACTGGAACTTTCATAAGCCTTAACTTCTCAAGTCCAGTTCATTCAATGGATCTTCTTTAACTGGGACCAACCATTGCATCCTCCTCTGTTCTCACTTAGACAGGAGTGGTTGTTATACCACCTTTCTCTCAAAATTAGGAGTCAAGGCAACTCACAATCTAAAAAAAGAACAATACCGCTAAAAACATACAGAAAGTGAACATCAAAATAGAATTAAGCTATCCTTAATATTAAAACGATTTAAACCTACCTTTTAAAAGATAAAATGCAATTTAAAATACTTTTAAAAGGAATTAAAAGCACTACTTTTTTTTTTCATAGCACATTCTTTTAAAATGTTCTGTTTCAAAAGCCATTCCAAATGCAAAGGTCTTTGCTTGTCAGTGGAAGGACAGCAAAGAGAAGACCATTCAGTCCTTCCTGGGAAGGAAATTTCAAAATATAGAGGCAACCACCAAGAAGGTCCTATCTCCTTTCCTCACTAACCGTGTTTGTCATGATGGTGGGACTGAGAGAAAGGCCTCTCCAACCGGAGAGGCTCTTAGGGGCGATATGATCTGCCAGATATGGTCTGAACCTGAGCCATATAGGATTTTATAGGTCATCACCAGTGCTTTGAATTGTGGCTGAAAACAAACTGGAATTGTTGTTAAAGCGGAGCAGCATGGTCCCTGTAATCTGCCCTGGTTAACCCTTTGGCGGCAACTCTTCCTACCAGCTGAAGTCTCCCAGCACTCTTCAGATGCAGTTCCGTGTATAGTGCTTTCGAGTACTCCAAAAGTTGGCCCTCTTGAGTCAATGGGACTTCCATAATTGTTGACCTCCCGTTCATTCAGCGCGTCTACTGTAATTAGGGCTAATCGTAGCATCATTCTTCCTTTCCCACTGAATCCATGGGATTCCCGTTCATCTTGACTTCTCAAGACCCATGCATTCAACAGGTCTACTCTCCCTGCTGTGTGCCTTCAAGTCATCTCCCAGCTACGGTCAAGTCATTTCTCATTTATGACGACCCTAAGGTTGACCTATCGCAGGGTTCATTTGGCAATATCTGTTCACAGGGGGGTTGCCGTTGCCTTCCTTTGAGGCTGAGGGTTTCATTGGCCCAAGGAGGTTCCCATGGCTGAATGGGGATTCGAACCTTGGTCTCCCAAAGTCCTAGTCCAGCCCTTAAACTACCACACTAGTCTGGAGCCATTTCCTCACTAGACTGTTACAGCGCTATTATTCCACTTTCAATATCCTATGGAATCCCGGGGTTTGCAGTTTAGGGACGGGCCGGCCCCTCCCTAAACTGCAAATCTCAGGATTCCATAGGATGTTGAAAGTCGAATAATAGCGTTATAACTGTCTAGTGCGGAAATGGCCTGGCCCTCTCAGATCTGCCGTAGTTGGTATTGACGGTTAGATTTCGCCCGGCTCATCCCAGCCGCCTGCTTTCCCCTCCCTCCCTCTCTCCCTCCCTACGTCCCTCCAGCCTTGCTTCCCTGAAAGTGGAGGAAACTTCCACCCTACACAACTCAAGGGTGGTGTAGGTGCCGGATCTTCTATTCCCCTCGGTTCCCGTCTGCCGGCTCTCCTCCTGGAGCGGCTTCCATTGATTACGAGGGGCTTGGAGGGATTTGCGTGAAGTGTGAACCCCTCCGTTAGCCCCGGGAGGTTAAGGAGAAACCGGGATATGATTAGTAAACAAATTGCGCAGAAAGGCGCTGGATTCTTATTGACTTACTTATAGGTCATCCGCTGCCGGTGTTGAGGGAGAAACTATTTACTTTACACATATACTTTATGATCTTGGGGGAATTAGAGGAAATTCAATAAGAAAAGGGCTAGAATTGTTTAAAACCCCCTATTTAAAAGACTTAAGCAAATTAGGGTCTTATCAGATTAAAATCTACTACAAATGTAAGAGTATTGTCTCCATCCAAACGCTGTGGGGTCTAAGGCGTGGAGTTGCAGTGTGTGACAGGGAGGGGGGCAGAAAGAGAGAGAAAAAGAGACTTCGCCAAATCTCAGGGATAAACCACGTCATTTAAACACCGGATAATGAGGAGAATGTAAATTAATTTGACCTTCTTTACCAACAGCCTGCTAATATAATATGTAGAGTTTAACGATAAATCGGTGAGATTGGGAGACAGGAGAGGGACAAGAAGAACAGCTCAGGGACCGAGGCCGATCAAAAACAGGGCTGTAGGGAGTCGAGTTTACTGTGAAGGGGGGTGTCCTCGGCTGTCCCAAACCATAATTAATGGTCGTTAAGAACTTCCATTTGGATCAACTGCTGCCAGACTTCCAAAGCGCATTCCGAAGATCAATTAACACGGGCCAGTTATATCTTTAAGGAACCACCAGCCTTCTTGTAGTTGTTGTCGTGTACTTTCAAGTCATTTCCGATTTTTGGCGACCTTAAGAGCCAACGTGGTGTAGTGGTTTGAGCGTTGGAGCGATCCTGGAGACCAGCGTTCGATTCCGCCCTCCACCGTGGAACCCAACTGGCTGACCTTGGGCCCTTCACACACTCTCAGCCCCAGAAAACCCCATGATAGGTTCGCCTTAGGATCGCCAGTCGGTTATGACTTGGAGGAACACAAGAACAAGAATAACAAAGGCGACCCTATCATATGATTTTCTTGACATGATTTGTTGGGAGGCGTGGGTTGCCATTGAGGCTGAGAGAGTGTGATTTGCCCAAAGCCACCCAGAAGGTTTTCGTGGCGGAGCGGGGATTCGTAACCCCGGTCTCCTGAACTCCTTGTCCAACACTCAAATCACTACAGCAGACTGGCTCTCTTCTTGCACTGGCGCTCAA
This sequence comes from Cyclura pinguis, assembly GCA_030412105.1. Classification (NCBI taxonomy): domain Eukaryota; kingdom Metazoa; phylum Chordata; class Lepidosauria; order Squamata; family Iguanidae; genus Cyclura; species Cyclura pinguis. Next base: position 186,622,276 of record CM059603.1, read on the forward strand.
GATTGATTAAACTGGGGCCGAGAGGCCTTTCCGCTCGGATGTAAACAGAGCCTGATCACTGCAAATGTGTGTGTATGTGCCTTTAAGTCGCCTTGAAACCAATAAATTTCTTAAGGTTTTCTTAGGCAAGGAATATTCAAGATGTGATTTCGCCAGTTCCTTCCTTTCTGGAAAAACAGCCTACACAACACCTGGCATTCCTTGGCGGTCTCCCATCTCAGTGCTGACCCTGCTTAGCTTCCAAGATCAGACGGGATCTGGTGCTTGTAGGGTATTTAGGCGAATATGGGGTAGGTATTCTGAATTACCTAATTACCTAAAACGAGAGCAAAAAAATGCAATCTCGTGTATGTGGGTCCTGAGTTGCCTAAACTGGATTAGGGGAAGGGAGGGAGGACAACTTGGCAACATGTGGAACTCTGCAGGATCCGTTGGATCCGACCTCTTCTCTTCGAAATCGATTTACAGAACGTGTTCGATTTTAAGGATAGGTTCTTATACTAATTCTCGGGCGACCCGGTAGCCTCTCCTCTTACTAGAGCCCAAACGATCGTTCTGTCCGGCATACGATCCAGGAAAACTCTCCAACCGATTCTATTTTCGCTCCCCTTCAGATTGTAATAGAACACCAAATCTGAAAGATGAAAGCCCAAGAACCCTGACAAATCGCCACGTAGGCGCTGCATTGTAGGAGCTGATAGAAATATTAAAGAACAGCACTGTTCATAATGAAGTGTTTTAAGCCAGTACGCGGGAGCGTTTACACGCTCAAATCGTGTCTGTAAGAAAAAGTGTTCGGCCCGTTTTCGTCACATCGGTATTGTGTGACTTGGAGGGGGAACATAATTTTCAATTTGCGAGAGAAAAAGAACTGAGATTTTATTGTTCATGGAGACGGGGAATGGCTCAGTAAAGAGCTGAAGTCTGTTGGTTGAAATGACACTAAACTGGCAATATCGTACTAAGAAAGTTATTAAGATAAACACAATATCACTGTTTCTATCTGTACGGATTTCCCCCTTCTGTTGTTCAAATTTTATTTAATAGAATTACCAAGATTGTAGGTTATATCAAAGAATGTAATATTTCTTACAAATAACTTTGAGGATGATTTCAAACGAAGAAATTGACATTATAGGAGGCCCATTCGATATACTGCGTAAAGTGAGTGAAAAGTTAATTTTAAAATCTGTTTGACTCAAAAATGAAAAATTACGGGAGAGTCAGTCGGATGTTCTCCATTTTTCAGAAGTGAACCTTTTTGACTTCGGTAAGACTTAACTTCTAAGACTGCCGGTAGCTTTACTTGCAAACGAATTGGTCTAGGACTGGGATGTCAGGCCCTGAACTAGACAGAACAGCGACGAAGTCACAGCAATGTCAAACAGAAAGATGGCTTGAAAGCTGTGGCTAAGGGGGAATAAAATCTGAACAGGAGCAATTGTTACAGTCCTGTCTATAATTTTTTTAAAAAAACTAGTAGAAAATTAAGGCTCTTCTCCTTCCCCCAGAGGCAAATGGAAACGATCGTGTTTGCGTCGGGGAAACTACAATGTACAGTTTGTTTGTTTAAAACACAATTCGGGGCTATTTAAAAAATTATGCTGTTAGGTAAGGTGTCCTCACTGTTTCCAACGGTGGGCTTTATTCAAGACTTACCTTTGGTTTGAGAGCTTTTTTACAAAAAAATTCTTTTCTTTCTTGAAAGTGCGATTTGCCTTCTAAATCTTCGAAATACAATTTCGGAGGTGACAGCAAAGATGCTCCGCCAACTGCCTTTCTCGTTCAGCACACCTGCCCCAGTCTTTTCAATGTAGCAGAAAAAAGGAGTGGGGATGGCGGTGAGAAACTTTTTGGCGGTTAATGAGGTGATTACAAGAACTCTTTGGGACACACACGTACCGCCCCTTTCCGCACTGGACTGTTATAGCGCGACGATTCCACTTGCAACATCCTATGGAACCCTGGGGTTTGCAGTTTCGGGAGGGGCCGGCCGGCCCCTCCCGAAACTGCAAACCCCAGGGTTCCATAGGATGTTGCAAGTGGAATCATCGCACTATAACAGTCCAGTGCGGAAATGGCCGCAGCTGTCCCTCAAATAAGGGAATATTCAAAGCATTCGGTTACCTGCACTGAACGAAGGCGAAAACCAAGAAGACTTTCGCCTGCTTTGCACATTTCTGGCCCGGTCCCTTATCCCCCCCCCTCCCCGCCTAATTTTTCCCTTGCCTCACTTCCAGAGCATGCCTTTAAGATAGGAAGAACGCGAGCGAACTGCCGAAGGTAAGAACACGCAAAAGGCATCCACTTTAGCCCGGCCCTAAGTCTGCGATAGGCTGGGCTTATTATAGCCCCGGGCCGGGGCGTCGTGCCTCCTGATTGGCCGCCAACCGCGTCACTCGGGGCCGGAGCGGCGAGTCTAGAAGGCGGGGGAGGACAGGAGGGAGGGGAGAGCGAAGGGGGCCGGGTGATATCACCGCCCGGGGAAGGCCGCCTCTGGGTTTAAGATGTTAGGCGGAGGGGAAGGCTGCTGAGCTACCACTCGCGGGTCTGTGGCGCCGCCGCCGCCGGGGCAGGACGAGAGGCAGGGAGAGCCGTGGGGTCGGGCTGCTGCTGGGAGGAGACGCGGCTGGGTGGGCGCACTGGAGTGGAAAGGAGGGCTCCGGCTCTGGCTCTCGCCTTTTCTGCTGCTGCTGCTGCTGCGGCAACCGCCGCTGCTGTCGCCGCCTTGGATCTTCTGGAGGCTCTGCCTGCGCCGCCTGTCACTCCGCCTCCGGCCCAGCCGGCCCGCCTGCCCCTTTTTGGGCGGCAGCGGGAGCAGCCGCGGGAGCAGCCGCCTGGTGCTTAATTCATGGTCGGCGAAGCTCGCCTCGGGAACATACCGCCGCGGAGGAGAGGGCTCCCTGTGTTTTTCCTTCGGGTGTTCCTCGCCCGCCTCTGCCAGCGCCGCCTGTCGCCCGCGGAGGCTCATGCCGGGGAGCCCGTTGTCGCCGCCGCCGCCGCCACCGGGGGACTTTATGGGGGGAGGGCGGGGGCCTCACTTTGCCCCCCGCCTCGATCTGGACTGAGTCGCGCGAACGAGCTGAAACGGATCGGGGGGAACTGAGCAGGGACTTCTCCGCGCCGGCTCCTCCTTTGCCACGGACTGCAGCTGGCGTCGTCCTCCGTGCCACCGTCCCAGGCGCCTACCCCCTTGCACGCCAACCCCTCCGCCGCCGTTCCCGAGGTTCCTCCGCCCGTGTTCAGCGGCAGCAGCAGCAGCCCCGGTAGCTCGGGCTGGTTCCCGCGTCGCCCGATGAACTGCCTGAAAGAGACGCTGAGCCTGGAGCGACTGGGAGCCGGGAATAAACTGTGCTCCCCGTCCCCCTCCTCTTCTTCCTCCTCCTCCACCTCTTCCTCTTCCTCCTGCCATCACCATCACCACCACCACCAGCCAGCCCTGGTCATGGCTTCAGCCCTGACCCCCGGGCAAGCGCGATCGGCCTTGGACTCGGCCAAACATCACCGGCTGGAGGTGCACACCATCTCTGACACGTCCAGCCCCGAGGCTACAGGTAAGGCACGCGTCGCTTCTCTCGCCAGCCACCCGAACCTCACCTTGTTTAGCGCCCTAGGGATGTCGTCCCTAGTGGGCTCCCTTCCTTCGCTTCTCCCCGGGGATTCTTCAGAAAGCAAAGAACTGGGGGGAGGTGGCTGGCTTAGGGTCCCGATCCTGTGCCGTTGCGTGGAGGCTCCGCACGTGAGGAAAGCCCCTTCCAGCTGTTTCACGTGGCACGGGCTGAATGGCTTTGGATGACACCGAAGGGAGAGCCGAGGAGGCGGCGGTGGGTTTGCGGTGGGGAGAAGGAGGCCTGAAGGCGGAGGGAGCGGGCCGCGTTAGCGGGTCAAACAGTCGCCGTGCAAACATTGTCACCCCCTTTAGCAGGATCATTTTGGTAAAACGGAGCGGATAACCGACTCAGACACCTAAACAAAATATAGGTAACCACTTAATAGTGAATCTGCCATTTTAGGTGCAGGCCATTCTAGACTCTTGACACAGCAAAATTAAATTGAACTTCACTAGTTTCCGATAGATTAAATCCTATGCTCAGTTTCCTTCCAGAACAGTAAGCATGGAAACATAGTGGGATTGACTTCTGATCAACGGTGTTTCACGGTTATACTGTAAAACTGTGCAATGCTACTTGGAAGCAAGTTCCACTCAAGTCAGTAGGACGTCTTTGGGAGTAAACGATATGCACAGTCTATTCAAGTACTCGCCTAAACCACTGAGTGTTGATGAATACAGCTAGGCTTACGTGTGAGTAGGATTGGGCTGTTGCATTGCAGTCCTCTATATCCTAATTGAGGTAAAGTCCCATTCAGCTGCCTGAGGCTAACTTCCAAGCAAACATGGCTAGGATCAGTTCCCCATCAATTTCAGTCCAAGTACTTTCCGGGCGTAGGGTTGGAGTCCTAGAAAGTCTTATACATGCCTAGGTCCCTTCAACTCAATCTGAGTAGATTGGTCTGCCTAAAACTATCTGAGGTGTGATTTGAAATTACCGTTATCCTACCCACCTTTATATATCCAGGTATGTCCCTCTTTGGGCTGATACAAAGGTAGGTCATCCAGAAATTTAACTAAATAGTAAACCTGCCTAAATACCCTAAAGGGGCAGATCTCGCCTGATCTTGAAAGCCCTGGTAATACTTGGGTGGGGGACCGCCAACAAATACCAGGGCTGTAGGCTGTATTTCAGAGGAAGGAACAGGCAAAATCACCTCTGAGTATTCCTTGCCTAAGAAAACCCTATGAAATTTATAGATTCACCATAAGACGACAGGAGACGTGAAGGCACATACAAACACAGTATATGCTAAACTGATGGGTAGATCTGGCTTCCGCTTACACCGATACAATACCACTGAAAATGGTCAATGCTTCAATGGACCGGTAAATTATCTTTTCGAGACGGAGTGAGAGTCAAACGTATTTAGAGAACTAGACGTGGATGTAAACACGTTGAGATGGTGGCCCTTGACTGCAATGGTGATTCACGTGTTCTTACACAGGTAGACAAATATGTGGGTCTCATAAAGTGCGTAACTCTGCGACTGCTGAGTATATTTACTTAAGAGCAAACTGTTGTATTTAAATCAGAGATACTTACTTCAGAGTAACCAGGGCTGAAACTGGGCTGAACGAGAAATAATAACCGTTGCCGTTGAAATCTTGAGGTGCACCGCTAGCAAGACAGGTGTCCATGTCCATGTCAAGGTTTTGGTGTTCACAAATCTGTATCGAAACAGATGCGACATAACTCATTCTGTTTACAAAGCCTCTGTACGGCAAATAGTATACTGCAGAAGGCATGAGAGTACAGAGTTGTACCTGTCCAGTTAAAACAAATGCGTAGAGCCATATTTCAGTGCAATGAAAATACACAGTTTGCAGTGTGCGTAGGTATGGGGACAATTCTGAATCGCTGTCACACTAACCTGTAATAGTGAATGTTCAAGTCTTAAGCACTGTTTAAAGATCAGGATAAGACTAAAACCCAGAACCTGAGATTTTAAACCCATGTTTTTGGGAAAACTTTTCGAAATCAAGAGAATGTCCACAACCACAAGACTGTCTGGACATTTGAGGTATTCGTTCTCGATTTGGTGTACAGGTTTCAAAGGAAGAGTATACAGTAGTAAAAGGAAAGCTTATCTACCTTTCTTCTGATCAGTAAGAGGCTTTGATTTCCTGGGCCCTTTAGGATTCCCTCTTCCTCCTGAAGCCTAAAGATATTTATTTCTTAACTGGCAATAATAGCATTTCTTCCCTCTGTGTTGTTCCCTGTAATTATCCTAAACCAGTTGCTAAGGACGCAAAACACATCTTAAAAAAAAAAAAGGAGACACGCGTCTCCTTTGCATGTATAGGACGACAGCCTTTGGATTAATCTTGTATATTTTTACTTTAAAAAGAAACTTAATTCATTTGGAAGGGAATCTCCTGGATCTGGATGGGGAGACGATTGAGGGGAAAATGCCTGGTGTGTTTACTGTTTAGTAAGCCCCATGGGTGTAAGGGGACCGGCTCCCACTCTAGGATCGTAGCCTCCGTTTCGCAGGCTTTTGCTCGCCAGGCGTCCCCGGCGGCTCCACGGCGTGGCGCATGGCGCCGGCTACGGGCGTTGACGGAGAAGCGAGGCGGCCCGGCGGCTGGTTGGGGCCGATCCCGTGCTCCGGTTGTCCTCGCCCCTCCTCCTCCTCCCCCTTCCCGGGCTGAACCTCTGCCCACCTCCTCCCCACCCGCGGCGGGCTCTTGACTCTCGCTTCTTTCTTTCCCCCTCTACAGAAAAAGACAAAAGCCAGCCGAGCAAGAATGAAGACGCGGGGCCCGAAGATCCGTCCAAGAAGAAGCGGCAGCGGCGGCAGCGGACGCACTTCACCAGCCAGCAACTCCAGGAGCTGGAGGCCACTTTCCAAAGGAACCGCTACCCGGACATGTCGACGCGGGAGGAGATCGCCGTCTGGACCAACCTCACCGAGGCCAGAGTCAGGGTAAGGCCAGCCCGGGAGGAGGCTCTTGGCTTGCCGCGGCGGGGCGCGGGAGTTTCAAGGCCGGCGGCGGCGGCGACAGGCGAGGCGGAGCGCCCGGATGCCGCCTTCGCCGGCGGCGGGTTTCGCTTTCGCCTCCTTCGAGGCGGGCCTTGGCCTCGGTGCGGCCCCTCGCGGCTTTGGCCTGTCAGCCCGAGATAGATTGCCATCCCGCCGCGGAAGATGATGGATGGCCTCGCCTGTGCTCGGTGTTCGGAACGGGATGCGAGCTAGGAGGAGAGGGAGGCGCACCGTGGGGGAAGCCGGCCAAGGAGGCGGCTCGGGACAGGCTCCGACGTGCGCTCCGCCGCAGCGACACGCTGCGCACCAGGGCTCGGGGTTCGTCCTTGGGTACCCAGGACCGACGTGCCCTTCCCTGCCTCCCCCCCGCCTTCCTCTCTCTCTCTTTCTCTCGGGTTTCACAACTACGGTGGCTTTCTTCTCTCCGCCCCCTTCGAGATTTATGGCTCGATCAAAGTGCTTAAACGCGACGGGATCGTGCAATTCCGTCGGGGCCGAGGGGGAGGGGGCGAGAAGGGACCCGAAATCTCGGCCCCAAACTGGAAGGAAGTACCATCGAAATGAATGGGGGGGGGTACCTTTCTGGGAGTGGTAGAGTCCCCCACGCCGTTTGTAAGCAAAGAACCTGGCATGAGGCCCAGTTTAAAACTTATGGTTTAGAAGTCGACAGATAGGTAAAATGGGTTGGCGGCCGCTAGGCAGCAGTTTTTTAGGTGTGGTTTTTAGATGGCTCTGGAGTCAGGCGAATTGAAGACAAGTATTCTGCTGCTGTTCTCAAGGTGTACTCGGAAAGAAGTTCCATTGGAATCAGTGAAACGGGAAAGAAGGAGGAGGTTAGCGGAGCTGTGCATGTTTTGTGTGTGTTTAATTTTAAAAAGGTACACATGACCGCTTGTATTCTTCACAGTCTTGTACTATGAGGTTGTTTCTGTGGAAAGAAAAGGGGGAAGAATTCTTCAATTATTGTTGTGGGGGCTCATGGAGTTAAATGTTTGTTTTTAAAGAAATATGAAGGCGATCGTGGCTAACGCCTACTTGGTTCTAAGCTAACGCCTACTTGGTTCTAAGTTGCATCTTTATCAGCATTTCCTACTTACAAGCCAGTTGGGGCCTAGGTGTAGTTAGGAATGGATCCCCTTTTTGAAGCAAGAAAAAAAAGTGTGTGTGAGAGAGTGCCATCAGCGTAAAGACGTTGTGAAATAAATTCATTTGAGACGCGTATGTTTTCCTTATTTGGAGGAATCTCTTTTGCTAAGAGATCTGGAAGTAGACAGATCCACAAGAATGTAGTGAGAAAAGATGGGACTCTAGGCTAAAATACCAATGAATATCTTCTTTAAAAATTCTAAACAGTAGTGTTTTTCACGTAATGTTTTTCATAACGCGTTTAAATCGAAACGCTTGGAATTAGGCCGATCGGTAGGAATCAGCAATAAGTCTTGTTACTTTCAGCGCGTTCTTACAGAAGTGTGCGTTGGACTACAAGGTTAGATTAACGTTTTAAAAATAGAGCCCTTCTCTCTGTATTTTAGTCGGTTGAAAACGGCGGGACTTGCTTTGAAGAAAGTAAGCATGCTTAGTATACAAGTAGGCATGCTTCTCAGGAAGCCATTTGTTACCTTTTGTTTGATCTCAATAAAATTATTACCCTGGTGTGGTTTGGGGATTTTTAAAATACACCCCCAGTACATCATACAGGATGCCTGCATTTAATGTTCGAAGATAATCAGCTTTTTGCTCATAACATGTTCACTTAGAAGTAAATCTTACTGAGTTCAGAATAAGAAGGCATAGCATAGTGGCCTGAAATTTGTTTAATGCATCCGCGATCAGAATTGTAGGCCTAAACCTGATTGCTAATTCCACCTAGAGTTAGATTCACTGAATGGTAAACCAAGGCTTGTGTAAATCTCCTTGAATCCGTTCTGTTTGGGACTGACAACTGGGGTTAGGTCATCAATCCCAGTTGAAAACAATGGCAAGGGAAATGAGATTGTAGGTTTGGATTTGGAAACCCGTTCCATATCCGTGAGAAGCTGGTTGTATTTTTGTTGCCGCAAAGCAACGGTCTGTCCGTCTTTGGTTCTGGGCGGTAGAAAACGAATCGGTTCCTAATTTTCACTTTACCTGTGAAGAATGACGGTACTGTATCTATGTCTGAGATTATAGCGAAATGAAAAAATATAAACGCAGACTTATTTACTCGATGGAGAGTTGACCGAAGAACCGGGTTATGCAGGTTTCTGCAGCTCGGCGGTTGAGGAAGGGGAAGACAGACCCGTTAAAGGAGAGATTTGTAACCTAAAACACGAGCTGTGTCAACAAAAGAGGAGTCCTGCGCCGGTCCGAATCCACATAATAACTTTGCAGACGGCCTGCTGGCAGAGCAGACGGCGGAATGTGGATTGGAGACGGTCGCACGCCTTCGCCATTGTCTGCCCCGCTGAGGAGCCCCCTTTAACACGTCGCGAAAGGGCGAATTTTGCCAAAAACCCAAGGCGGGGGGGCGGCGGGAGTGGATCTGACTCGGCTTTGCAGATGATTAGCACATGAAAGAAGGGAACCCCTTTTAACAAGCTGGGGAGGTGAAGATTTATTAGGGGGGGTCCCACTCCCTATTATTATTATTATTATTATTATTATTATTATTATTATTATTATTAGTGGTGGTAGTGGTGGTGGTGGTGGTGGTGTTATTTTGTCGTGTCTACGGAGAAAAGAAGGCTGAGATTTAATTGTAGTCTCTTTTGTGTTCAATGTGTTATCTTTGTAAAAAATAGGAGAGAGCGCGGGAGGTGAAAACTCTCAGTCCTCTGGTGCAGGCCCGTCTCTTGGATTTTTAAAATTGAGTTATTTCTGGTTTTGGAAGGGGATTTTTATGCTGGGAAGCGGGTAAACCGCCCATCCCCTTTGTTCGCGGTCTCCTCTCCCCCTCCCCAACGCAGAGAGTGCGAACAAAATGGAAAGAGGGCGCCGACTTGGGTAACGAAACCAAGACGCAGATATATTGGACGGTTTTTTGGACTGGTGTCAATAGTCGTTAGGAATTATCGGAGCGTTCGGGCTACAAGGGAGCTTTCCTCGGGTAAATGCATCATCCAAGGACCAGTGGAAACTTTTGGGGAGCGAGGGGAGGGCTTCTCCATCGAGAAACTTTTACTTCGGCTCGGTGTCAGTGTAGTATCAAATGCGCTCATTTTGTGAATCCAGAAGTCCAATTCTTTCTCTGGCTTTAAGTATATAAGGGGGAGAGGCGACATGACTTCGTGCGCTTAGGCGTAAGAAGCTGTTTTCCTTAGAAGATAAGTCTCGAATTTGTGCGGGACCAAAGCAAAAGACCCTCAGCCGGATCCTATGCTCTTTTGCATAGTCGGTTCAATAGACTTTCAGTGTTCAGGATTCCAACTACGGGCCTTGAGGTGGTGCATCTTTCCTTGAAAGAAAATCCCGCTAGATCCAGTGGACTTTCTTCTGGAAAAAAGAGGCCGAGGTTCGCAGCCTGGAGGCTGTCTTCAGGCTCCCTCCAAAGCAAGTCCCGTTGGAAATAAAATCTCATGAGTCCAGCTAAACTGTTTTCCATCAAAAGCTTCAGCGATTTGCAATGAGGGAAAAAAAGGGTGGGTGGGTGGGTGGGGAGGGTGAGATGCAGGAGGGACCAAGCGGAGTTCTGAGGAGGGGGCAGCTTCAGAGAAACCACCGTATGCTTCTCTTGAACGCCCACCCCAAACATTTAAAAAAAACCCTCAGGAGCAGCCCGGTGGTCTTGAGTTGAGCAGTGCGTTTGCTGTTAGGACTCCAAACCTTCCTGACGTGCGTTCTCTGATTCTGGGGACTTTAACTTTCCAGTAAGCCCTGTTAGGGTCGCCACTTTCTTGTAAATGCCCCGTTTATGGTTCTGTTCTAATTTGTTCATTGGTGGGAGAGGGGGAGACCTCGCCACCTTTCCACGAGCCACATGGCTCTAGTAATGGAGGAACGAGGTGGGTGGGAGCTAGCGGCTGGATTCTGGGGCGCTTGCCCGCCCCCTCCTGCTCTGCCCTCAGGGAGCTGACCTCTCCCACCGTCTGGCGATGATTGTTGTTTTTGCGCGCCAGAGGTGGTTGGATTATGCAGATCGTAAGGGGAGAAAGGTTGGTTGGTTTTGTTTGTATTGCAGCTCCCATAATCCCTCACCAGGCAACAGGGGAGGACAGAGGTGGGGAAGTTACTTTTTCGGACTGTAGCTCCCATAATTCCTCCAACCAACTTGGTCCTGTCATAAAATATGCTACCATTTGTGTTATTTCTAAGGCCTCTTCGAAGTTGGGTTACCACCTCAAAGATGGCAGAGGATTGGAAAGTTACTTTTTGAACTACAGCTCGCCTAGCATCTCCGGGCAAGAGGGAGAGTTTTAAAAAGTTACTTTTTCTGGCCACTATTCCCATGATTCTCCCTTCTCAAGTGGCCATGTAATAAAACATGCTAAAATTTGTATGATTCCTAAGGCCTCCTGAAACATGCGTTACTACCTCCGAAAGGGCAAAGCTTGGAAAAGTTACTTTTCCTGGCCACTGCTCCCAGAATCCCCACGCCATAGAGCCACGTAATAAAATATGCTAAAATTAGCAATACTTCTAAATCTTGTTGAAGGCTGTTACCAGCCCTGAGAGGGCAACGCTGGGCCAGATTGTTTCCCCTCCTGACGACAGTTCTCAGAATGTCCTACCCGGTTGTTTGGGGGATTCTGGGAGTTGTGGTCTGGAAAAAAAAAAGCGACCAGGCTGGGGAGGTGTGTTTGGAGGGCCCTTCTCTCTCCCCCAGTGACCGGTTTCTCTTTTTCTTTGTTTGCTTTTCCCTTGTCTCCCTCTCCACCATCCCCCGCTGAAGGTTTGGTTCAAGAACCGTCGGGCCAAGTGGCGGAAGCGGGAGCGGAACCAGCAGGCGGAGCTGTGCAAGAACGGCTTCGGGCCGCAGTTCAACGGCCTGATGCAGCCCTACGACGACATGTACCCGGGCTACTCGTACAACAACTGGGCGGCCAAGGGCCTGACGTCGGCCTCGCTCTCCTCCAAGGGCTTCCCCTTCTTCAACTCCATGAACGTCAACCCGCTCTCCTCGCAGAGCATGTTCTCGCCGCCCAACTCCATCTCGTCCATGAGCATGTCTTCCAGCATGGTGCCGTCGGCGGTCACCGGCGTGCCGGGCTCTGGCCTCAACAGCCTGAACAACTTGAACAACCTGAGCAACCCTTCCCTCAACTCCGCCGTGCCCACGCCCGCCTGCCCCTACGCCCCGCCGACCCCTCCTTACGTTTACCGGGACACGTGTAACTCGAGCCTGGCCAGCCTGAGACTCAAAGCCAAGCAGCACTCCAGCTTCGGCTACGCCAGCGTGCAAAACCCAGCCTCCAACCTGAGCGCCTGCCAGTACGCCGTGGACAGGCCCGTGTGAGCCGGCCGCTCCGTCGTTCTTTTGTTGTCGTTGCATTCGGAAGAGAGACAGACAAACAAAAATCATAAAGAAATACAGGAGGGGGGAGAGAGAGGGAGGGAAGAACCCCAGAGTGACCGCGCACAATTCTGAACGCACCGGAGGCCTCCCTGAAAAACGACTTGAACGTTCGAATCCGACGCAAACGGGCACTATTGAGAAAATTCGTTAAAAAAAAAAAACCTGGGACAGCGGGATGAAGAGCAAATATACACAAGGAAGAGAAAAGGGGGAGGGAGGGATGAGGGAAACCACTGAAAATTGCCGAGTTCCTTTGTTTTCAAAGGCTATTCTCCGGCCCCTGTTACCTTTCACTTAAAATTAACAGTTAACAAACCACAACAAAAGTATTTCCAACAGCTACAAGGACATATATTATAAATATATATAAAAAATGCGGACAAAACGTTTGACTGGATATGGTATGACATTTTAATGTTACTATAAGCTTGTTATTTTTTATGTGTAGCATTGTTAACATTAAAAGGTAAAAAAATGACGGGAAAGGATGTATATATATATCGAAATGTCAAATTAATTTTATAAAAGCAGTTGTTAGTAATATCTCCACAGTGTTTTTAAAAGTTAGGCTTTAAAATAAAGCATGTTACACAAGAGATTAGGGATTTCTTTTCTTTTCTGTTTTTTTTTCCGCTTGCGAGCAACGGAATGTATATACTAAAATGCGACACTGTATGTTTCTAACATATTATTATTATAATTATTATTATTAAAAAAAAACAAGTCCCATTGTGTGAATATCGGTTTTAGAATAGTACTTCTGGTGGATGCAATGGTGACTCCGAAACTGCAATGTAAAACATACCCTGTGTATAACATTTCGTATAATACTAGTGTTTTTCCTTTTCAGACAGCATTGGAAAAAATGTGTTTTCTTTCATGGGAGTAAAATATACAGCATACCGTTTGGTCTGGATTTTTTTTAACGAGTTGAACGACAGAGGAGCGTTGTGGCTACACAGCGATTGAAAGAAAGATGAAAATCAGCCTTCTTTCTTTGAGAGAAAAGATCTCTTTCTTCCCCAGTCCCTGATCTGCAAAGTAACAAAAGTTCAGCGCGGCTAAATAATACAAACCCTACGTCCTAAAGTTTCAAACTGAATTTTTCGATGGCGCGCCACTTAGAAAGAAAAAAAGGTAAAAGGATAGTGGTAGTTAACCAGAGGAGAGGAGGGGAAAGCTACAGTCTCTCAGAGGAGTTAACTACGGCTCCTGCTGACTGAGGGCCTTTCTGCACTGCAGTGTTGCAGTGCTATTGTCCCGCTTTCAGCGTCCTATGGAATCCTGGGGTTTGCAGTTTAGGGAGGGGACTTTAGAATTCTCAGCCAGAGAGCTCTTTGGCCTCAGTAAACTACAGTCCCCAGAATTCCACAGGATGTTGAAAGTGGAATAGTAGCACTATAGCAGTGTAGTGTAGAAGGATCCTGACTGTGACCACTATAATCGAATTCCTCCCAGGCCCGATCCGGTACTAGGCAGCACTATAGAGCCCTCTCTGCTTCCTCCTGGAGAAACAGATCCTTCAGCCCATAGTCTTGCCTGAGAGCACGGCTCTCCTTGCGGTCTCTAGGACTTGGAAGTAAGCCCCACAGGCGCCCACGCCTTGCCTTCAACTGCAATCGCAGGGCTGAAAGGGTCTGCATTTAAGGGTTAGACTCTATTAGAGCAAACCGATGGAATCCATGGAATTCACCTCCTTTTTTCCCCTCTTGGTTTCCGTGAATTCAGTCGGTTTGCTTTACTTGAGGTAAGCAAGAGCCAGCGTGGTGTAAGGGGAGACCAGGGTTCGATTTTGCATTCGGCCATGGAAACCCACTGGGTGATTTCGAGCGCATCACACACTCTCAACCCTAGAAACCCCATGATAGGGTCGCTATAAGTCGGAAACGACTTTAAGGCCCACGGCAACAGCTGAACTGAGGCTACAATTTTCAGCTCTGGCTGCATTGTACCTAACAACAGTTTGATTCTCATTGTCACTCCCAAGTAGTGTAGGCCCATTTAATCAATAGAATTTATATAAATACTGACTCATGATTCAGCAGTTGTTGATTCAGTGGGTTTACTTTAAGTGGGACTAATTAATAAGATCCAAGCCGTAGACAGTAATTTTGAACTAATGAAAGAGTCCGGTATCTCATCTGTCCACTGAGTTTTTTTGTTTGCTTATTTTTTTAGCTCAGAGTCCTGTCTTAAACCAGGACCCTTCTTCCTCCTTCCCTCTTTCCTTCTCTCTCCCTCATTTCCAGATCTCAGCAAAAGAGCAAGAAATCAGAGCGGAGGCTTTTCCCGAACATCCAGCCCCCCTTTGCCCGCCACTCCCGCGAGGTCCAGGGCGTTGGGCTGGTCTTTCGGAGCGTCTCCTTTCCGAAGGCTTGTCCTGCAATCTGTAGAAAAGTGGAAAGGTCTTTGCGCCTGCTGCCCAGAGGACAGATCTATGGACATCCCTTCCTCCCAGTCCATTGTCAAACTGGCTGCTCGCAGAGTCATGCTGGATTAGACTTTGTATGTCTGCGGGAGGGTGAAGCAAATTAAGAAGAATTACACCACCCGCCTTCTCAGCAAATGACATTGGAAAACCTGGAGCGAGCGAGAGAGACTGGAGTTGAAATTTTCGAAAATAATACTTTTTTTTAAAGTTTTAAAATAATTGAAGGTAGGCAGAGAGAAGAGAAAGGTTTAGAGCATCAGAAGTACGTACAAGGCTGGAACTAGAAACTCTTTCACTCTTTCCCTCTTTCTTTCTTTCTCATTCCCTCTCTTCCACCCGACCCCCACCTCACCCTAGGTTTGGGCAGACTGTGTGCATTTTTATCTCTTGCAACTTTAAGCGAGAGACAGAGCACACAGACCTTGCCTTTGTTCTGCCCCACGTCGCTCCCGCCTTTTAAAAGGAGGGATCTCAGATAATAGACTCTGGTTTATGACGGCCAGTCCTTGCGCGTTAATTTTTCTCTTTAGCTCCGTCGCCCTCCTCCCCCCCCCCCCCGCTTTCCTTTGGAGGGACTTCGGGTGAAATCTCGAGAGGCCACTCAGGGCCCCTTTGGGTTACTTTGACGGAGCGGGTAAAGCGAACTAAAGGGAAGGCGGTGGGAGGAACGTGGGCATCCGCACTCGCTTGCAGGAGGCGGTCCCAAACGCGTTTAGGGTTTACGTTCCGTTGAAATAACAGCAGAATTAAAACCCGGCCTTTCGCCAATGACATTTGCTTGATTTGCAATCACTAAAGCTTTACCTTCTTAAAAATGAACAAAGAAAGGGTTAGGAACTGGATTCAGATAGAGTGGCATTCCAATTCCGGATTACTGAGCTTGGAAAAGTTACTTTTTTTTTTTACTCCAATGCTCAGAATCCTCCACCCACCATAGCCATATTCCTGTTTCAAGGGACCTTTCCGCCCTACACTGTTGTAGTGCTGTCATTCCACTTTCAACATCCCATGGAATCCTGGGGTTTGCAGTTTAGGGAGGGGCATTTAGAATGCCCAGCCAGAGGCTCTTTGGCCTCAGTAAACTGCAAACCCCAGAATTCCACAGGATGTTGAAAGTGGAATAATAGCACTATAACAGTGTACTGAGGAAAGGCCCACGATCTGCTCTAGAAGGAGGTAGCCCCCCTACACATGATCTGAGTCCCCTTCCCAGTCTGTCTGTTAGCGTCGGGACTGGTGCAAGCCAAAAACAAGACTGAAAAGTATGCAGAACCAAGAACTCATGCGCATGATCTCATCCTTCAGGCTATACAGTATGATGTTTTGCTCAAAATAAAATAGAGGAGAGGGAGATTGAATTAGAATTTAATTTTCCCAGTGCTTTTGTTGTTTTGTGTTAAAGCAAGTCAAAGCCAAACAAGGAGCCCTCAAGAGTCAGGTTCTCCCTCAGTCCCATCTCTTTGTTCAGACTTGCTGTCTAACAGGAGGGGAGAAGGGTTTCGGGTTAAAGGAGGGAGGGGGACACTTCGGAAAGTGTTTTTTCTTAGCGTAGGTTCCGAAACTCCCTTCGGCCTTGGTGCTCCAGCCTGCGCCGAAAGCTTGGGGAGGTGAAACGGGTGCTGTTTCGCTTCAGATCCAGAAAGCTTTGTGGCATACCACCCTGTCCCATTGCCATGGGGTTTCGATCGGTTGTCTCTCTTTCACGTCAAACATTTTCGAGCGAGGAGCCTGGATGGTATTTATTGGGGCTATTTTTTGTGGCCTCTGTGAGTGTCTGTGTTTAAGTGATTGGTAATGATTAATCCAATTGTTCTCAACCCAAGTTAGGACACCTAACCATTTTTTTTAAAAAAAGATAACCCACAGAGATGCCCTGTTAAGCCTGTTCCTTCCATGAATTAAATGTTGTGTCGTGATAACGAGGCAGCGAGGTGTAGAGGTCTGAGCTGGACTCCAACTCCGGAGTACTTGGGTTCAAATCCTTGCTGAGCCATGGAAACTCATTTGGTAACTGAGGAAATTCTAGTTTCTCAGCCGTAGTTAGCACTGTCTAACCTCCTCTGAAGAAATCTTGCCAAGAAAACCTTAGCCATAAGAATCTTCATCAAAATTTACCTGAAGGCACCTTGTAGGAACAACAAATGAACCTCTCTCTGCTTCCTCTCTTGTTTCAGGACACAGATTTAAAAAGGGGATTAAGAGAAGATCTGACCTTCTGTGAAGCTAGGACAAGGAGATTCCTCTGGAAGCAAGCTCGCTAGAAATCAGTTGGGGCTTCCTCCCAGCAGAATGTCCTACAGTCTCACTGAACTGTCCCCTAGAGAAAAGTGGTCCGTGGACTGGTGCCGGTCCACAAGCCATCAGCTGCTGGTCCCTGGAGAGATCCCAGGGAGGAAAGAAACAGTTGTTAGCCAATAGCCCTAGATATGGTACCCGTCCCTGGCATATGGGGAACGGGTAGAGATGGCTGTTCTCTCCATTCAAATAGATTAAGAGTAATCGCCCTACAGCTGTGGAGTAAACCCCATGGAGATGATTCCCAGGTAAGTCGGTTAGGGAGTGGAGCCATCATGGCTCTGCTTGAGATGTTGGTTTAAATCCCACAGGCGGAGTCCCATCTACAGCAAACGCATGGAAGCTGCAAGAGAATGGCGAGTTGACATGTCAGGAAAATCCCATTGATTCAGTGAGCCTGCTCTAGTCTAGGCCACAGCCGGATCTTGGGAGAGTTCCCTTTTCGGAACTTGGCTGGCTGGGGGATTATGGGAGCGGCAGTCGCGAAAAGGGAACTCTCCCAAGCTCCGGTTATTTCTCGTGTTCCCACTTGTTTGGGTGGGTAGGAGAAACTCCGGCGAAACTCCGATGCACTAATAATAGGAATAATAAGACAAGAAGCAGCCTTCGGTTTCTAAGCTCTGCCAGAAATAAAGAGGCGGGGGTCGGGAGTGAGGGAGGGAAGGGAGAGAAGGAGAGACAAGGGAAAGAAGGTCTCTCATGCCTTTCCCAGCCAGACCCTGGATTAAATCCCCTTCCTAAACCGAAGGGAGCGGAATTTCTGTCTCTTCTCCTTCTGACCCTTCTAATAAGATGGAGCCCTAAGGGGAAGCCAGAAGGAGGAGGCGGCGGTGTGTCTCTTTCTTTGCGAGAGCACCAACAGTTTTAAATAAAGAAATGATCCAACGTTTGGCAAGAAGTAGTTAATCGCTGGGGAGTTTTTCGGGACTGGAGGGGGGGAGACGAGGGGGGAAAGGATGGTGATGGGTTGCTTTTCTTCTGTTTCTTTTTTAGGATCACTTTCGGAAGCAAAAGAGGGGGAGGATGAATTTAAAAGGGCCTAATTCCCCTAAAAGCACCAGATCCCGTCTGATCTTGGTAGCTAAGCAGGGTCAGCCCTGGTTTATACTTGGATGGGAGACCGCCAAGGAATACCAGGTGCTGTTGGCTGCATTTCAGAGGAAGGAACTGGCAAAGCTACTTCTAATCCTAAGAAATTCTTGGAGTCATCGCAAGTCGAGGGGGAATGCGGAGACACACACACACACACACACACAGGCAGAAGACGGAGACTAAGAGGGAGAAAAGAGGAGAAATCGCTGCTTCAAAAAAGGAAGAAAATGTGTATGTGCATTTTGTCCCCTAAAACTGCAGATCTGGAGTGAAAGAAAAAAAAAGACTATTAATTCAGCACTGTGAGAGTTGGCGGCTGCCCTCTTGAGGAGTCTATTAAAAAGTCAAGAAACCTCCGAAAGATCCGAATGGCTGACCCTGGGCGTGTGAACAAAACAAGGCCGTCTGGCTGGGAATCAACATCGCAATCCACATGCAGCAGGCCTGCCCCCCCCCTCCCCCAGTGTGTATGAAGGGGCTCACGCTCCGTCCTCTCCCGGCCTCCTCCACCTTCTGGCTCTCGGCCCTTGTTTCCCTTTCATGTCTGAGGAGGGATGAAAAGACCGAAAAAGGGGAGAGGAGGAGGAGAGTTCCTGGGCGCGTCCTCGTGCGCTCGGGCGCACGACCGGACGGAACCCACTCGAACCTGGTAACAAGAGCCGATGCTTGGAAAATGTTGTGAGTATAGACTGGCTATTGATTGCCTTCAGGAGCGCAGTGCCTTCGAAAGCGGCACGTTAAATCCCATTGCCAAGGAAACTTGGACGGGGAAGGAATTATGAAAGGCTGGACGGGGAAGGGTGGGACGAAGAGTCAACAGGCTGAGACGACTTCTTGGCTCTGGCGGCAGCCGCGGCGGAGGCGGCGAAAGGGTCTGCAGCGGAGTGGAGGACTTGCTCTGCAACTCGGACACAGACCTCTTGGCTCGGAAGGAAGGAAGGAAGGAAGGAAGGAAGGAAGGAAGGAAGGAAGGAAGGAAGGAAGGAAGGAAGGAGTCTCGTTTTCATGCTAATAGATTCTATAGATTAAACTAAACTTAAGTGGGAGCTTACTGGGGAGGTAAGTCTCTCAGCCCGAAGGCAATTGCTGCTCCTTGCTAAACAAGACCCGTTGAATCAATTGCTGAATGGTAAGTCAAGATGACCGGACAGAGCTCCACACAACGATGCGGTTGGGGCAAAACGAGGGCATTGCCTTCCCAAATAAGAATTCCTCCCCCCCGTAACATTTTGCTTGAGTCTCCACATTTCTAGCATTGCAGAGACCGAGACACTGAAAGTCCTTCACACCTACAACTCTTTTATTTGCTATGTCGGAATTCCCTTAGTACCTTTCTTTGAATGCCTAAACTGTACTAATAAGACCATGGCCGAAGCTTTGAGTTGCTGCAAATGCTAGAGATTTGGGGAAGGAAGGAAGTGTTCATTCAGAGGACTGAAATTTATTTTGGGATACAACGCCCTCCTTTTGCCCTCTATTTGGAAGTAAATATACTCCGGTTGCAATCCTAGGCCATTTCTGCCCTACACTATCATAATGCTATTATTCCACTTTCAACATCCTGTGGAATTCTGGCGTTTGTAGTTTACTGAGGCCCAAGAGCTCTCTGGCTGAGAATTCTAAAGGCCCCTCCCTAAACTGCAAACCCCAGGATTCCACAGGATGTTGAAAGTGGAATAATAGCACTATAACAGTGTAGTGTGGAAATGGCCCTAGATCCATTTACTCTAGGAGTCAGCTCCAGAGAAGGGAGAAAATTAGATTTGTTTCTGAATAGACACACTTAGGATCCCTTGGTTTGAGTGGCATAGCATTGTCAGGCCTCAAAAGCAAGAAGTGAATTCAAACGTTTTTTATTTTCTTTCTTTAAATAAGGTAGTATGATTGGACTAATGATCGTGCGGTTTGGTCTTACTGTCTTTTCTACACTCCAATGGGGAATTCCAGTTCTTCTACATTTTAACCTCTACCAGTTGGTGGAAGCAGATTGTTTAAAAATTCACTCTAAGAGGCAGTAACTTAAAAAAAAAAAGCAAAGCCAATCGGAAGACCGAAGTCAGTGAATGCCAAAGAATGTGTTTAGATAGTGACAAGACATATGTGCACACCACCAAGGAATTCCATACACAAACAAAAGGTTGGAGGGGAGGGGAGAGGTTTTCACTGGATTTTTAAAACTGTTTAAACGCTTCTAAAATGAATTTATATTTCCAGGCATTGTACAGCGCCAAAAACTGGTGCATTATTTCAGCTCTGTCTCTGTGAAAGAATTCTAGCATTCAGACGTGGAAGAGGGAAGCGCATACACTCTGAAGTGTGCGTTATTTACAGTCAATAAATATCGTAGAACCATCAGGTTGTGTTTGTATGTTGGCGTACGATTACACCACTGCTTCACTTAGAACTGGATACCTACAGAGCGCACGATCTGTAATTTACAATGCCTAGGTATGTGCCTAGAAAGAGAGAGCTAGGAGAGCCACCCCACCCATCCACTAGAAAACTGGATGCTCAGAAGGAACACGGTTCCAGTGTTTAATCTTATTTCATGAACCTGCAAGCTGACTTTTAAACCTTCCACCCTTAGTGATGCCCAGCACTTTAATTTTCCTTTGTAAGTACAATTTACCTTTGTAAATTTTCTTTTGGTAAGCAAGACACACAGACATATTGTTGCTGTTACGATTCTACTTATGACAACCCTCGCACTAGGGTTTTCCTGCTAAGATTTATTCAGAGGCGGTTTCTCATTGCCTTCCTCTGAGCATGAGAGAGTGTGACCTAACCCAGGCCTATCTGGGGATTTCCATAGTTGAAGGGGATTAGGCTACAAGGTCCTAGTCTAAGGCCATTTCCACACTACACTGTTATAGTGCTGTTACTCCACTTTCAACATCCTATGGAATTCTGGGGTTTGTAGTTTCCTGAGGCCAAAGAGCTCTCTGGTTGAGAATTCTAAATGCTCCTCCCTAAACTGCAAACCCCAGAATTCCACAGGATGTTGAAAGTGGAATAATAGCGCTATAACAGTGTAGTGAGGAAATGGTCTTGGAGTTTGCAGTTTAGCCAGAGAGTTCTTTGGCCTCAGTAAACAACAAACCCCAGAATTCCACAAGATGTTGAAAGTGGAATAATAGCACTACAACAGTGTAGTGAGGAAATGGCCACACCACACTGGGTCTCCACACAGATATAGCTGACATTTCGTGCTTGGTGGAATCCTTGGACTAAGAAAGATTCACTTACACCTTAGAACTTCGTCTGAAACTGGACTTACTGACTGCGAAATTTCGCTTCTCTGGGCACCCATCCAAACACACAGAAATAAGCAAACAGGGGATTTGTGTCCCTGGTACGTTCAACAACTCTATTTAGCTTCACAGAAAAGTTAAAAACAGGATATGAGCTTCCAGTTAAACTGCCCAGAGATTCACTAAAGTACAAAAACAAAAACAAAAACCACCTGGCTTAAACTGTTTTCTGTTCCGAAACCTATGCACAGAATCCTCTTTCATCTCAATAAAACTGATTACTCAATCAGGGACGTTCAAGAATGTGTTGCTCACACCTGTTACTGTCTCAGATTCAGTTAAACTGAAGGACTTGGTTCGAAAGGAGTTCGATTCCAGTTAAATACCACAGTCGGATGGGTTGGTTGGTTGAAGTCCAAGCCTTCCTGCTTAAAGGGATGGTGAATCGGCAATGTCTAATCCGGTCCTTGGCAAATTGTTAACCGTAAGCCAGAATAATAAACAGTACAATTAAATAGTGCATTAATAATCACCGTCCACTCCCAACCAATATATATGTATGAATATGTATATAATTTACAAATTTACACCCATTTCTACTACCCAATCAAAATAAGGTCTCAGCCCACCTGAGGAAGGCCTCAATACATCTTGACAATAAACTTTGCAATAAATTAATATCTTTCTAGGGAAGGAAGCTGAATACCTGCAGATAGGTCCCACACTTATCCAAGAATAGCCAGTAGGTTAAAAACAAACAAACAAACAGAGACCAGACTGGCCCGTGTATGTTGTTCGGTTAGCAACTTTGGAGTGTGATGCAATTTTTTTTTTAATTTACTCAGGAGAAAATTCTACTACAGCGAACAGACATGTAGTGCACTCCTTTGCCTGCAATTAAATTCCATTATGTTCCCTAGCAAGGGCGTTTAGGATGACTCTCGTGGAAATGAACACTGTTAGTATGGGCATAATTTCTTTCTAGTGAAAGGCTCCTGGGGAGTTAGGGATGTGCTTGTACTTGCCTTTGCCTTCTTCTGGGGCTGAGAGAGTGTGACGTGCCCAAGGTTGAGTCAATAATGTGATGCGGCATCTAAAAACGCCAAAGCGATTGTAGGCTGCATCAATAGGACTATAGTGTCCAATTCAAGGTAAGTAATAATGCCACTCTATTCTGCTTTGGTTAGACCTCATCAGAAATACTTTGTCCAGTTCTGGGTGCCACAATTCAAGGACAATATTGACAAGCTGGAACATGCCCAGTGGAGGGCTACCAAAATGGTGAAGGGTCTGGAAACCATGCCCTATGAGGAGTGTCTTAGGAAGCTAGGAATGTTTAACTTGATGAGAAGAAGGTTAAGAGGTGACATGATAGCCATGTTTACATATTTGACTAGATGTTATGTTGAAGATGGAGCAAGCTTGTTTTCTGCTGCTCCAGAGACTAGGACACAGAGCAATGGATTCAAACTACAGGAAAAGAGATTTCACCTAAACATCAGGAAGAGCCCTGGGACAGCGGAATATGCTGCCTGGGAGTGTGGTGGAGTCACCTTCTTTGGAGGTTTTTAAACAGAGGCTGGATGGCCATTCACTGGGAGTGCTTTGAGTGTGTGTTGCCCCATGGCAAAGGGTTGGGTTGGATTTGATAGTTATTGCGGTTTCTTCTAACTCTATGATTCTAAGGTCATCCAGTGGGTCTCCCTGACCCAGCGCGGATTTGAACCCTGGTCTCCAGAGTCTAATCCCTCATTCAAACCACTACACCACCCTAGCCTCCAATAAGTTTGCTTTCAAGTGAATGTGTTTGCAAGGGGGATGTACACTACTGCATTTTTATGTGCCCATTTCTCAGTGTCCTGACAGAGTTTTCCAATCTCCAGGAGGAAATCTACTAAAAGTAATGAAATAAAATTAAATAAAGAGTGAAGTCCTACACACGCCTACTGGAATGGAAGCCTCATCCCGTTCAATGGCCTTGCTCCCAAGGTCTGTACTGTATCCTGTACCCTACAGTATAATTTTATCCTCTCAGTCCAGCTACGAATCTCAGCTGAAGCAGACCCAATGGGTTTTACCTGACTCGTCAAATGTCCAGGTTTAGTGAGTCTGCTCTCCTTGGGCCTATAAGAAGATTCTGGTTTATATACCTTAATTACTCTTTCTTGAGCCATTTCCGCATTAGACTGTTATAATGCTATAATTCCACTTTCAACATCCTAAGGAATGCTGGGGTTTGCATTCCATAGGATGTTGAAAGTGGAATAATAGCACTATCACAGTCTAGTGTGGAAATGGCGTTGGGTTGCCGCCTCCTTTCCCAGCCCATTCCTTCAACTCTTCCCTGACAATTTTTCCATCCAGCTGGCGAGAAGGAGACCTTTGCCCCTCTGCTCATCCTAAATGATATTGTTCTTAGATCGCTTATCCTGGACTTCGTGGTCTGTGTACAAACAAGAGGACTCTTTGCCTCCCCCTTTCCTGGCTCAATAGTGTAAAAGGCAACTATCAGTGAGTTATCAACCACTCTGAGTCTGGCTATCTGGCAATGCTGGGAAGGCAACAGTTACAGCGGCATGATTCAGTTTTAATGCCATGGCAACATCCTGTGGAATTCTGGGACTTGCAGTTTAGGGAGGGGTATTTAGAACTCTCAGCCAGAGCATCCTAGTGCCTCATCACACTACAAACAGTGCAGAACTACATAGGATGTCGCCATGGCAAGTAAAGGACCCCAGGTTTATTATAAATGGGAACAGGGAAGAGCAGTAATAACACCTGGGTCAATGGAGAAACCTTGAGCTGGGAATGAGTCGGGAGATGTCCGCATTGACTAAATGGGAGATTTCCAACCAACCACCCCTCCAGAGCTCATCCTGAAGTTACACTACACCTTTGTAGAGGCTTTATATTGCTTTAACTGCCGTGACTCATTACTATGGCATCGAATTTTCTCCTTCAGTGTAACTATGCACTCTCCTGAACCGGAACAGAGAATTCTAAGTGGCTCACGAAACTACAAATCCCAGGTTGGATAGGATGGGATCATGATAGCATATCAACCTGCTTTGTGTAGTTTAGATGTGCTCCAGCTTCTATATACAAGAGCTTTGCCTCTGCTTGTGGACTTCGGTTGCTCTGTTACTCCCGGGGTTCTAATCCAACTGGCTGCCATGCAGCAATACACACATCTAAGACGTCCATGAAAGATATCCATCCCACCTCCGTTTGGATCTTTTCTTTGACAGCGATAAGACATACTTTCAGGGCACTAAATACGCCATTCAAAACACTCCTCTTTTGGTTAAGTGCTTTCAAGTCGACTCCGATTCATGGTAACCCTTACCGCTGGGCTTTTCTTGTCTTTTTTTGTTCAGAGGTTTGCCATTGCCTTCCTCTGAGAAGAAGAGAGTGCGACGATCTAATGAGTTTCCATGGCCGATTGGGGATTCAAACCCAGGGCTTCCGGGGTCCTCGGTCAACGTTCAGACCAACAGACCACCCACACACGACTCGCTTCTCTGCTCCAGGTATTCTCTCAGATCTCCGGGAATGAAGGAGCTGTCTGCCTCTTCTCACACAGATCTCCCTCCTCCCACCCTGAAACTCTGTAAGATTTGTTCCTCTCTAGCCAGACACCCACATCTCTCTCGTGTTCTAAATTCTGGGTACCAGAGTCTTGAAAAGAAACTTGCAGTGTCAGCTTGCTGTTGGTCTGAGGAACTGTCTGTGCAGATTTAACCTACGTGTTACCTACATCATTTAAAGGCTATCTGTTCTACATTATATCAGTTCCACAATACTTTGTCATAGCTGAATGCCAAGGCATCTTGGGGTCTGTGATTGCGGAGGTACTTAGAATTCTCTGCAAGAGAGCTTTAGAGCTGAACTTACAAGTTCCAAGGAATCCTGAGCGCCTCTCTACCTTACAGAATTAAACGCATTGAATCTCCAGTCCCTCTCCTCTCAGCTACCAGACTACAAATCCCAGGATTTCTTAAGATGGCAATTAAGATGGTATGAAAGTGATATAACAGCGTAGTGCAGATGCAACCGAAGGTTTCTGAGAATTTTAGGGAAGGCTTTGAGAATTTTCTGTTAAAAGTAATCTGCTGACCAAGACAATCTAGTGCTATTCAGATGTTTTGGGCTACAATTCTAATCTGCCCAAACTAGAAAGGCCAATGGCAAGGAAGGACAGGACCTGTGGTTCAAAGTCCCGGGGGGAGGGTGCCAAATTGTGTGTTCCTGTCCTATCAGTTTATAGAACTAGATCTCGGAATCAGTTATGTCGTCAAACATGTTTTAATCTCCAGCATAGAGAGCGCACCAACTTCCCTCTGCTTTCCACTACTGGTAACTCCCTTCTACAATTCTGTGCTGTTGTGCGCCTTCAAGTCATTTCCGATTTATGGAGATCCTAAGGGGAATCTATCTTGGGATTTTCTGAGGCTGAGAGCGTGTGACGTGCCCAAGGTCTCCCAGTGGGTTTCCATGGCCGGAGGGGGAATCAAACCCTGGTCCGGCTCTCAAACCACTACACCAGCGGGCTCCTTCAACTCTGTTACAGCTTCTGGTTCCCAGAGGTCGATAAATAAGAAGTCAATGGGGTCCTAATGTTGAATTTGGGATATGTGGCGTCCAGGATAAAGCTGCATTCCTGTACCCTAGACTCCATTGAGCTCAATAGGCTTGGTCATTTCTACACTAGACTAGTTATAGTACTGTTATTCCACTTTCAACATCCTATGGAAACCTGAGGTTTGCAGTTTAGGGAGGGGCCTCAACTGCAAATCCCAGGCTTCCATAGGATGTTGAAAGTGGAATAATAGCACTATTACAGTTTAGTGCGGAAATGGCCTCTGAGTAGACACGCATCAGCTTGTAGGGTGAGTCTAGATTCTCGCTTTCACATGGCAACAGTGAGTTCCAAAGATCTTCATTGGGTCACCTGATGGTCAACGGGCGACTTGAAGACACATTGCATTTGGCCTATGGATGTATCTATAGTACATAATTAAAGCGGTTGGATGTTACTTTATCTTCCCTGACTCCATTTTATGGATTCCTGAGATTTACAGTTCCACGAGGTACTAAGAGTTCTCTGTCAGAAATCTCTAGCGTTGTCGGTGGAGGAAATGAATTAGTGAATGCTAAGTCCTTCACCAAACTGCAGATCCCAAGATTCCATGGAAGTTAAAGCGGGGCCATAGTGCTGTTAATTGTGCGGTGTAGACATTGTCATTCTTTTGCGAGGATCAACCTGTTAGTCTTCCTAGAGACTGCTCGACTTCCTTTCCTCTCCTTTGCCTGTCTTCCACTCCGGTATTTAAAAATACTTTTCCAGGCCTATTATGGACGTCAGCCAGAGATAGTTCAGGTCCCTTCACAACCCCAGTAAATCAAAGCAACTGTATGATTCAGAGAGAATCCTTCTAAGAGACTATGTCTGGAGGGGGCAGATGGAGCTATTTTTGGACAAAGTTTTAGACTACAGCTGTGAAGTTGTGATCCTGCCGTGCTTTGTTTTGCTTTGTGTGGAAGTCGAGGATTTCCCATTAAGATCATGTTTTATTGCATTCTATGGAGTCTAGGATGCGGTCCTAGTGGAACTGAAGAATTCGACGGGAATCTTGCTAACTTCAGCCTACGCTTCTGGCCTTCGGACACGCAGAGGGGAGAGAAGACTTCCGAACCATTGCTGCGGAGATTCGAATAACTCACTTCCGACTCCGCTTGGGATTCTAGGTTTCCATGGCTATATCTGGAATAAAATATGTTTTTCCCACCACATGAACCCTTCGCCAGCAGCCGGACAAGAAAAACTGGCTAATCGGAATGCTCCCGCGTGCCTCCCATTCCGTTCAACGACCTTTGTAACGGATGGATCCTCCGGGAATTACCGCCTTGAGCCCTAGCTGGTCCAGAGTCCCAGCCAACAGCAGAATATACTGTTACTTCAGAATTTGCATGACTGTGCCAGGGTATGCTTTAATTCCAGAAAATCCACGCCTTACACATTGTAATAGCGGTAGCTGCCGGGTAACGTTACTCCTTGGACTTTTTTTTCCTGAGCGCACCTGCGAAAAGCGACGTTCCTCTGCATTTCGATCACTCTCTATTAGAGATACGGTATATCTTTCCCATTGCTTAAAATGGAGAGCTTCTACTAGATCCAAGTCCTTTGGATTAATAGGAATGAAGTCGTCCCCTCTCCTTCCACGTCTCCTTTGATATCAGCCGCACCCCTCTCAGTCACTAGTGGGGCAGGTGGGATTCCCCCACCCCGATCGCAAAGTACTGGGGAGTGGCTTTTATCTCGACTGGGCAATTAAGAACCATTAACATTACAAAAGACTTGTTCCCAACGGAGTTGAAAACTGCTAGAACAGGTTTGTTGGTAGGGACTCATAACAGCTGCTAGGATCTGGGACTTCTCCTGATGGCCATGACCATGAGGACTCTACCACGGAAACCTTTGGGTGACCTTAAGCAAGCCACAGTCTCTCAGCCTCAGAGAAAGGCAATGGCAAGCTTTCTCTGAATAAAACTTGCCAAGAAAACCCTAGGATAGTGTCACCATAGGTCAGAGTCACATTGAAGGTACATAAAAACAAGGAAATAACACGGAGATCTGCATAATCATCCCTTTTTAGGAAAGCGAAACACAAGATCCTGGGGGGGGGGACCCCAGACCTTAAACACCACAGGTTTTGACTGCCAGTCGCTGTGTTCTTACATTGCCGTGAGCCTCGTTGAATCCAGGGTGGCTCACTTCTGAGCAGACCGCTATAAGTGTGGGGCTAGGAGAAGGGAATTCCTCAAGTTCAGTGCCTTCTGACACCCCGCTCACTGCTTGCATATTTACTCGGAGGTAAGTTCCGCTCAGCAAATTAAGCCTGGACTCTCCCTAGAAGCCCAAATTACTAAACGGAGGCTATCATACTTTGGACATATCGTGAGCTGGCATGACACATTGCAAAACAGGATAATAGTCACGGAGAAGGCGGTAGGAAAAAGCAAAAGACTGCATTTCAGATAGATGGAATTAATAAAGGCAGCTGGGGCTCTGAGTCTGCAAGACCAGGGCTGTTGACAACAAGGTGTCCTGGAGGCCTCTCATTTATAGGGTGGCCATAAGTCAAAATCAATTTATGGCAATTAATAGCAACAAGTCCTGTTAATGCAATTGACTCTTTATGGCTGCAATCCTGTTAGCTCAAATAAAAGAGAGCCGTTGAATTAATTGCTGAATGGTGAATCAACCTCACTGGTACGTCCCGTTGATTCGATTGGTCTACTTGAAATTAGCAACAAATTCAGGCCCAGGTGTGGTCAGATTTTAGAGATTTTTGCCTTTATCATCATGTCATCATTTGAGGGAGTGAGTCAACCAGTCAGCAAAAGGAAAGTGAAATCCGTCTTAGGCCATTTCTGCACTGGACTGTTATAGCGCCATTATTTCACTTTCAACATCCTATGGAATCCTGGGGTTTGCAGTTTAGGGAGGGGAATAGTAGCAGTATAACAGTCTAGTGCGGAAATGGCCTTAGTCTCAGTCCCTTTCTGAAGTCCAGTAGTTGAAATATTTTCTAAGGCGAAAAAAGTTGTCCAGCCCAAGAGAAGAAAGGCGGTGGGCGGAGGGTGGAGACGGCCGGCTTTCTTTGCCCCTAGACTCTGTTGAACATTAACAGCCTGGGAGCTGCACTGCAGCGTAAAATGTTACATATAAAAATGAATCATCTCTCAGATTCTTGTAAAAGGCCTCATAAAAGCAGCTCTATAAATCTTGGTATGCACTTAATCCTTTCGATTTGACTTCTTAAGTTACCACTAAATATTTGCACCCTAAAACCAAGAAACCTGCTGTTGCCGCTGCTATTAAACGACCGTCTGGTGGAGGGGGGGGGCCTTCTGTGCCCCCTCCTCCAGCTCCACATCACAAGAAACAAATCGAAACAGTAACGCCGCTCCCTCTCCTGGTTCCCCGTTTAAACGGACAGGAGCAGAAGGAGATTGCTCAGGAGAAACTCAGTGGCGGTGGGAAGTGAAATGAAAAAAACAAAACAAAACAAAAAAAACCGAGCGCAGGAAAGGGAGGAAATCAGAAGAGAGCGAGGTTGCTACTAGACTGGCGGTGGCTTAGGGTCTCGAGGATCCCGAGGCGACTGCGGAGTAGGTACGGGGCATTTCATAGCAGATTTCCCGCCCCACATCACCGGGAGGAGAAAAGTTGTCACCTCCCACTTCCACTCCCCCGGAGCAGATTCGAATCACTATCACCCACAGGAAAGTTTCCTCATTTTCTCAGCCCATCGTCTGTTTCTGGAGTAGATGCAAAAAGTTCTAGGTGCGTCTGCACTACACAGTTACAGCAGTTTGGTGGTAGCCGTTTAGTTGTCACGGCTCCATCTCTTAACCTGACCTGTCAGGGCTCCATCCTATAGAATCCTGGCATTTGTAGTTGGGAGAGGACATTAAAATTCTCTGCTGGAGTATTCAGATCGGGCTAGAGGTCTCCAGGACAGCATTCTGAGTAGCTCAGAAAACTACGAATCCCAAGAGACCCTAGGATGGAACCGTGACCCATAAACTGGTATCGAACTACATAGTGCAGATAGACTCTGAGGCTCTTCCACCACTCTAATGTGCAAACTTGGTGTGATCATATACGGAAAGTTTCACGTTCTAGTCATCATCAGCTTGAGATAGCGATTTTTTCCGGTCCTTCTCGGTTACATTAAACCCCATATTTGTAATCCCGACGAACTGCAAATCTATGGATGTCCTACTTAAAAGGAATCCCACTCTATTCCCTGTGGCTTACTCCCAGGTAAGCATACGCAGCTTCGTATGGAAGCTAATTCTACCGATTTCCTAGCGACCCGCTTCAGTGGGTTACAGCATCATGCTAGACATAACTCTGGAGAAAAATATAGAATTTTTTTAATTGATTTCTTTTATATCCTTTTTTTTTTCTGACATGGAACCCACGGCGGCTTACAATAAAGTTAAAATAAAGAAGTTAAAACACAACTAACCAAACCATCATATTAAAACGCCATTAATATTAAAAGTATAAAGTCACTAAAAAACAAAACGATAAGGAGAAAATGCAGCAAATGCACCCCATAAAAAGTTCCTTCTGCACAAACGGTTGTAACTCATCAAACGAGGTGAAAAGAGAGCAGAAGACTCCATAGCCTGGGAGCAGCCACCAAGAAGGCCCTCTTCATTCTTAGATACCTCTGAGCAAAAAGGGGACAGGAGTAGGTCCGGGACCACCCCCACCCCCCCGTCGATCTTTAAGCCGGTCTTGCGAAGTATAAACTTCAGAAGTGGATTGAAGCTCGATTTTAAACTATTTGGTAGGTCACTGGTAGTAAAGGAGTTAGGGAACATCCTAAAGATCCATGTAACACGCAAGTAGGATTTTAACAACGCATATTCTACATATTATTTCCTCCACAATTAAATCTAGCTGAGGCCAGCAGGGCTTCCTGCCAAGTAAAAGTGGACAGAGTCGCAGCCATGGCGAGATCTGAATCCTATTGCAGTAGAGCCACGGAATCACTTGTTGAATGGTGCTTCCTCACGTATGCAAATGCCTTAGATTCACTGAGTCTACTCTAGTTGGGCTTACCAATACGAGTCAGGGCTAAAAGTCTTCAGTCCTCCGGGCAATTAATTTGAGAAAAATCCCCGTGCAAAATATTAGAAATTGAAATCGAAGCGTCTACGACGGTCCACGAATTATTTTCTACTCCCAGGGCTATGGGAGTTTGGCTTTTTCCTCCCAAACTGTACCCAAGGGAGTTAGCTGTACAGAGCATCACAGATTCTGACGTTCTTGGAGAGAGACTCCGACGCAGGCGCCTGGGATTGCAGTCCTCTGCATATTTCTGTGGATGAAGCTGCCCTTGCTTCCGAGTAAACACGAATAGATACGGACTGCACAGCGCTCCGCTACAATATGTTCCCCTGCATCGTCTTCCACCGCAAGTCTCCAAGGACACTTTGTCTCAGATCGTTCGAGAAAAACAAACATCTAATAGTCAGGTACCAAAATTCAGGATAAGCAGTTTCTCTGTCTTTCTCTCTCTTTTTCCGACCTCCACAGAGTATTTGCTCCATATGTCAAGCCAAAGTTACGGATGATATTATTGATGGATTGACTGAATTTATATTTCGCCTTTCTCTCCAGACAGGACCCAAGACGGCTATTAAGAAATTTGAAAAGGCTGATTAGGGCCCAAAACAGGTAAACGGCAAAAGGGCCATTAGTTTGGTTTAGGAGCCCAACGACGTTTCCATACTTGCTTCCCACTGTCGGACAGCGCGGTTTTTATCGCTCACTGCGTTTTTTTTACATGCTGAGTAGATCCATTCAGAATACAAGCATACCTCCCTTAATAAAGAAGCTTCTTTTTTTTTTACAAAGTCTTTTTACATATGCCTGTCCAGCACACAGTTCCTACTGGTCCTCTGTCTAGTTGGAAGGTTTTCTAGCAGCATCAACACTGAGGGAATGATGAAAGAGGGCTGGACAAACAGACGCTCAGTGCCGGATTGCAGCAGTGTATCTGTAGCAACCAGTGAAATAAAGCTTGAGCTGGGAAAGAACGGGATTCTTCTCTAGCCAGTCCTACCTCTGCTGTGTGCACCTTCCTACACCAGGCAATGTAAAAAGCATCTGCGTCCAGAAATCCTTACTGCGCATGGGTGAACAGCAAAAGAGAACAAAAGGGAAGACCAGCCTGCCTCTTCAGGTACTGGGAGCTTGTTTAAAAACCATAGACCATATGTTTGGCCACCAAAACAGGAATAATTAAACAAGTAGAGGCTGGTGAAAGGGAGTTGTGGAAGAGAACATTTTGGAAGAAGCCTTCAAGTGCTCTCAGGAAGATTGGAAATGTTTTTACTTGTACAAGATTTAACTGACAGGGTTGTTTCATATCACA
Source organism: Cyclura pinguis (assembly GCA_030412105.1). NCBI lineage: Eukaryota > Metazoa > Chordata > Lepidosauria > Squamata > Iguanidae > Cyclura > Cyclura pinguis. The sequence continues at coordinate 186,654,394 of CM059603.1, forward strand.
CGTGCTAGTTTGGAATGAAAAGTTAGGGGAAACGTGTTGAGCTGCTCTTCAGCTTTTGTGGTGCCCGAACCTATCCCATGTTATTTCTGCCTCTGGTACCAAAGTTTCGCTCAGGAACACATCTGCTTTGTTAACTGGGGTATATACCTGTATAAGAAACTTTGAGCGGGTGCCTATGCGCTCGCACCCGTACATCCACGCGCGCTCAAACGCTGGAGCCGAGCAGTTGATAGGCTGGAAACGACTCTCGCTGGAGTGAGCGCCTGCGGACAGAGGACGACTTCGCTTAGACATTCCGGCCCCGTTCTTCCTTCTCCACCCCTTTCCTCGCCTTCACCTGCAGGGCTTCTTCCTTCCCCAAGTCGCTTGAGTCAATCTTTCCTCTCCGAGCTCGCCTGGGGCAAGGGGAAGGGCCACCCACGTGCTTAAAACTTTGCTCCCCCCCCCCCCCATAATTGACAGGGGCTTCCATTCTGTCGCAGGTTGCCTCGCTCTTCCGCGCCTGCATGCACATACATGTCGCCCTTCTTTTGAGAGCCTCCAGCAGGCATGCGCGAGTTCCATCCGTCACAAGGGAATAGCAAGAATACTCCCCCACCCACAACCATACCAGGTGCGGGAGGCTATACTTCAGAGCAAAGGACTGGTAAACTACCTCTAAGTATTCCTTGCCTAAGAAAACCCTATTAAATTCACCGGGCCGACGTAAGTCAAGGGACGACTTGAAGACGCACCGTTATTCTTTTAAAAAGACACCCCCAGGCTCTTCAGTCCTTCTGTTGTCACCAAATCAACAGTCTTCCAGTGCTGACCATAACAACTTCGCTTGTGGCCATTCTCCTTTTTCAGATGCCACCTTCCTTCCCTCCTATCAGGGCTCTTGTGACTTTAAATAAGCATCCCTGGGGTTGAAAAACCAACGGGTTCAGCACCAAACGCAGCGACGGGGGAGGTTCACCACCTGCTATAGACAAGCCCTGCCAGGAAGCAGAATGTGGAAATCCTGTCTCCTTTCATAGGATTTAAGTAACAGGTGGTATGAACAACAGTGGCATTGGTTTTTGTGTGCTGTACGAACAATTTCTTCCCTAGATCCCCATCCCGTGGTTTAATTACTGCATTCTTTAGTTTGCACTTCGATAATTTAAGGAAATTTCTCTGTCATATTTCATCAAAATGATCAGAGGGTCAAATGATGACCAAAGAAATGACAAACCAGGAAGAATATTTTTAAAAGAATGCTACCCAACTATAGTAGGGATAGGTTGAGCACATAATTTACTCTGGGTTTTTTTTCTGAAATCAAAGGGGAAATAAATTTAAATCAGAGCTTAGGAAAGATGTTTTTGAACTACAGCTTCTAGAATTCCCTGGTCAACACAGTCCTGGGAACTGTAGTGAAAAAAGTGGTTCTCTCAAGTCTTGATTATGGGAATTGTAGTCCAAAAAGTAACATTTCTGACCTCTGAATTAACAATTATACTTTTTAACAATGATTAAACTAGTATAAGCTTTTTGTTACAGTAGGTGTGTGTAGTATGGATGAAAGGGTGTGTATACCACTGAATCTCAATTACTATTTGTTTTTCTGTGCAGATCATTTATGGTTTACGGGTCTTCTTGGCCCATTTGTACCTTCATCCCTCTTTCAGAATGTGCAGCAATCAAGTAAGGGTGGTGATCTTTACCCACAGTTTGCAAAATCAGTAGATGATTTGCAAGCAAGCATGGAAGTAAGAGTACCCTTTGGGTCCAGCCACGTAAAAAGAGTATATCTCCTGAAGCTGTTCTGAAAGGCAGCATTTATCTGGATCCCAAACAAACGAGAAAGCAATACTCTCCCACCCACCCCCTTTTTCAAACAGTACTTCTGACTTTAGGATATGATTCTTAAAACATTCTTACTAAAGTTCAATCAAAGACTAGTAGCTTAATTTCTTCAGTACAGTACATTCATTACCTTTTGTGAGTTACATAATGCACACTTAAGTTCCTAATTAGATATTAATTTATCTAGGGGGAAGATTTTTCTGATTTAATTCATGTTAGTCAAGAAATGTTAGCTAACCCAATCGACTTTCTCTACCTTGGCTCAATCATTAATCAAAATAGAAACCGTATTCAAGAAATCAGAAGAAGATTAGGAAGGGTAGTTATGAAGGAATTAGGTAAGATCTTCAAGTCTAAAAATCTCATTGACTGGAAAAGTCAGGATCATCCAGGCCATAGTATTTCCAGTTTCTGTGTATGATTGTGAAAGCTGGGCAGTAAGGAGACCTGAAGGAAAGAGAATCAGCCTATTTGAAATGTGATGCTGGAGGAGAATTTAATGATTCCATGGACTGCAAAAATGACCAAAAAATGGATTTTAGAGCCATTTAAGCCTGAATTTACCCTAGGCCATTTCCGCACTAGACTGTTATAGCGCTATTATTCCACTTTCAACACCCTATGGAATCCTGAGGTTTGCAGTTTAAGGAGGGGCCTCAGATTGCAAACTGCAAGCCCCAGGATTCCGTAGAATGTTGAAAGTGGAATAATAGCACTATAACGGTCTAGTGTGGAAATGGCCCTAGAAACCAAAATGACCAAACTGAGGCTATCATACCTTGGGCATGTCATGAGATGACATGACTCATTAGAAAAAAACAATAAAGCTTGGTACAGTGAGAGGCAGAAGGAAAAGAGGAAGATCACATTACAAGTGGATAGACTCCAGCAAGAAAGCCAGGGGCTCCTGAGTTTGCAAGACTTGAACAACACTGTTGATGACAAGCTTATCTTGGAAGTATCTCATTCCCAGAGTCACTCTAAGTCAAAGCCAACTTGATGGCAATTAACAATTAACAAACCTTTCAATTAACAATTCACAAACCCAAAAGACTTCACAGGAGATTTTAGCACTGATGAAAAGTGCCACAAGCACATTACTTTCAACATTTCTTCAAACATGGTTAAGATTGGCTCAATACCAAGCTGACTTTTAAAATCCTTATTAAGCATAGTTTAGCTTTAACCTAATATGGGCCGATTAATCCTGGAGAGGGAAAATGTCACTATATGAGCCATTAAACTATATAGGCCACGGCCTGTGTAAATGCAGGTTATCCATTTGGTTTTATCCAGAGCAGCAAAGTCCTCTTCAATATTGTTAATCTTTGTTGCTATAGTATAGAGAGCCGAAAATGATCTGGGAGTTAAACAAACAATGCTACTGGCAACCTCTTTGCAAAGCAAACAAACTTTAGAAGGTATGTAGCCAGCATATTTAAAAGGGACAGATACATTCTTTTTCTAAAAACGGTTGCCTAATGACCATTCCAATGGAACTGGGGCCCTTATCTTGAACACTTTGGGCACAATCCAGCCAAAGCAAATAATTTTTGCATCCCTGTGATTCGAGCAGCACATACGGCTTAGAGTAAGATGGTGTTGTGTAATGTTTATTAATTTGAAAATTTCAGCTCTCTCCTTTGGCCTTATTATTTTGAAAACTTTTTTCTCCAAAGTGGGGGTTGCCTACCTCATAAGGTTGCTATGAGGATAATAATGGTGAGAAAGAGAAACACATACATCCCTGGGAGCATACTGTAGGCAAGGTGGGGATATGAATGTAACCCATAATTAAACCTGTCTTGTTCATAATTGCAACAATAATGACAACAGCAAACACCACATGCAGTAAAACGTGCAGTAAAATCTCTCCAAACAAACAAAATATGCCACCATATATTTTTTTGCTCATAAAATTCCCACAGGGCTTTTGCTTTGTTGCAACAGTTTAACACAGCTCTCTCTGTAGGTGTTTGGATGTGCCTTCAATGGCCCATTGACTTTAAGCGACCACATGAATTCCATTTTTCTTAGGCAAGGAATGCTCAGAGGTGGTTTTGTCAGTTCCTTCCTTTCTGAAAAAAAGTTAAACAGCAATGATAGTGCTCTTGATGCCCACCTGACCTATGAGGCAAGAACTGTTGTTATTTTGTGCCTTCAAGTCATTTCTGGCTTAATGTGACCCTAAGGTCTACCTATCAGGAGGTTTGCTGGGATGGAGAGTATATGACACACCCAAGGTCACCCAGTGGGTTTCCATGGCCAAGCAGGGAATGGAACCTTGGGCCATTTCTGCACTAGCCTGTTATAGTGCTATTATTCCAGTTTCAATATCCTATGGAATCCTGGGGTTTTCCATTTAAGAAGGGGCCTTTGAGGCCCCTGTTTGCTGTTGCCTTCCTCTGAGACTGAGGCCATTTCCATACTAGACTATTATAGTGCTATTATTCCACTTTCAACATCCTCAAACACCCCTCCCTAAACTGCAAACCCCAGGATTCCATAGGATGCTGAAACTGGAATAGTAGCACTATAACAGGCTAGTGAGGAAATGGCCCTGGTCTCCAGGGTTGCAGTCTAAAACTCAAATCACTACATCATGCTGACTCTGGAGGCAAGAATTACAGGGTAGGAAGTTCTCTTCTGATTTAATTTTTTAATCTGAACACACACCTATCTATCTACTACTTTCTCATGCTCCCACTTCACTTCCTGGCTGCTTCCCTTTCTGGACTGACCTCTGTTGCTATGGCACATGGCATGCACATTACAATGTGTCAGGTGACAGATGAGGAAGATACAGAAACTATCTTCCCTTCTTCTATTGGGCCCACTTCTGGAATGGCAACGGATGTTAGAGGAGAGGCAAGTAGTGGGAGCGAGATTCAGAGACACAGGCCATTTCCACACTATACTGTTGTAGTGCTATTATTCCACTTTCAACATCCTACGGAATCCTGTAGGTTTGTAGTTTGGAGAGGGACATTTAGAATTCTCAGCCAGAGAGCTCTTTGGCCTCAGTAAATTATAAACCCCAGAATTCCATAGGATATTGAAAGTGGAATAATAACAACATAACAATGTAGTGTGGAAATTACCACAGCGGGAGGGCTGGGATCAAACCATGTTATGTTTCTGAGAGTATTTCTGGGGTTGCAGGAGAGGCCAGCTTGGGCTTTCAGAATTAACCAGTGTATTTTGCAAGTTTCAGGGAATAGTTTTAGGCTTTTTTGTTTGTTTGTATTTTTTAGTATGTCAAAGAGTTATTCCCATTGTTATTAAACAGCACTATGTGACAGCAGAACAATGGAAGCTAATTTCTTTTCAAAGCTTGGGTGGATAGGATTAACTTGTGCTGACACCTAAAGTTAATAATATTAATGGCAGACAAATCTCCTTGCAGAGGCCACTCCTGTTATTATCTTGTAAGTAGCAGGACAATTTCTCCTATTCACTAAAGCTCTGGATAGTAACTAATTTTCATTGTATTAGTATCAGGGTGCTACCACCAAGAAAGCCTTGTTGGCCATGAACACACTCTTAATTTCCAAGGACGATTCAGTTACTGAGAGGAAAGGACCAGAAGAAGATCTTAGCTGGTGGACTGATTCATTTTAGTAGCAGGTTAGGGCTTTATAAATCATGTTCAAATCTTTGACTTGTGCTTGGACACAAATGGCAAGTCAATGCAGATGAAGCACTGAAAATTCAGCAACCAGCCTGCTACATTTTGAATCAGCTGAAGTTTAAAAATGGATATCAAGCATACACATATACAGTCTCTGCTAAATTGGATTTTTCAAGATATGGCAACTACAACCACTATGTCTGGCATAATCAATGATCAAGAAAAATGAAAATTGTAGGCCCAAACATCTGGGCAATAGGGAAAACTAGTTTAGCACTGCAGTTATGAGGGATGGATATTACCAAAGTATGGATAATCAAAGATCACCCTAAGATTCATCCATTGATTTAAAAAAAAATCATTTGTTTTGAGGAAAATAAATTGGAATAGAAATTTCTTCATTTAGGGGATGTTCTGCTCTTTATATGTATGTTCAAGAATTTCTGGTAAAGAAACTTTGTTCAAGGGCTTTTGGACAATCAAAGCTACAAATGGACCACCGCAATCCTTATATATATTAATGTCAACCATATGTATATTATTGTCAAAAACCTCAGTGGCCCAAATCCAGTTGCTGTCTCTAGGGTAGACCCACTAACTCAACTGCTAAATGATAACTCAACATTTGTGTAAATTCTATTAATTTAATTGGTTTCCTGTAATTGCGTCTTGAGATCGGATTTAAGCTTTAAAAGTCGAAAAAGAGAGAGATGGAACTTACCTTTGCAGAAGTCATGTTGATTCTTTTTCAGCAGGTCTTGATGTTCTAGGCATTTGACAACTTTATCCAACAATTTCCAGTCATTTATCTCATATTTTAACTCAGGCAGCAAACTCTATTGGACTGACACAGGTTCTATAGCTCTAAAGTCATTGCCTTTTGAATCAATGGGATTGTGTTTAAACTATACAAGAGGCTGGGAACCTATGATTGGATCTCTTGGAAATCATTTTCCAGGGTTTTGTTCTCTAGAACCAAACATCAATGACTTCCTTGTCAATATCCTCCTCCTGTTTCCCCTGCTCCCCAATATTTGGCTAGAAGTTCACTGCTGACAACAGCAGTCCAGAAAAGAAGGAAAACAGCAATTGAGAACTGGAAAGAATGGAGCTGCTTCTTTCTGCCAGCATTCCTGAACTTCTCTTCCAGAGAATCTGAACTCTTCAATACCATAGGGTCCATTTATGTGGTTTTACTGCAGAGTACAATGTGTTTCGACACAAGGGGAGGTGTGCTATTCAGCAAGTGTGAGGTCTATGTTTTCAGTTGTTCTTGCGTGACTTGAACAAGCCTTCCCTCTTAATTTATGTTGTTAGATGTCTGTCCTTAATTATTAGTGCCGCATCTTAAGTCATAATTCAGGTCAATCTGACATAAATATCATGCACAATATTCCCTAAAAGCAGAGGTTTCTATTTCAATTTCCCCTTCTTTGGGAAAAGATTTTTTTAGGCACTGGATGAGTTTCTGGATCCTAAATTAATTATTTTGAAAAGTTATTCTTAGTCATCATCTCCTATGCCTAAGAACCTAAGAATCTTCATTATTACAGTTCTCTTCAGTTTACAGAGGATGAGAGTTATGAATTATGAACTGATGTAGATGACAAGCATCTCCCTGGATAATCTGCACTCAGTCTGACAATCCATAATAGTACTACAGTCAGAGCTAAAGTATGTTGCAGTTTGGACCGTAACACTCAGAATCCCCTCTCAGTATGGTCAGTGAAATTGTAATCCAAAAAAGTAGGATCAGATGCTGGTTTGGGGGGAACCCTTAGCATGCCATTTCCTGGTTGGAAAGTCACAGGAAACTGTGATTTAGAAAGCAAATATAAGATCTATGAAGCTAGGTGCAAGAGGGGCTTATCTTATCGACTGGACTAATTAGCCCAGCATGGGATGAGGCACTGGCGTAAATGGTGGGATGGTGACAGAGCCCATAGTGGCTGTGAGCATTGTGATGCCAATGGGGGTAGAGAGAGACAGCAGCAAAATTTGTCTCTGTTAGAAGGAAGAAAACAGTGCTTCCAGCTCTGGAATAACATGGATAGCATGGAATAACTCTGGAATAACTTGACATAACTTGGCATCCAGACAGAGATGCCTTTCACACTAATCAGGTATAGCACTATAGCCATTTCCACACTACACTGCTATAGTGCTATTATTCCACTTTCAACATCCTGTGGAATTCTGGGATTTGTAGTTTTACTGAGGCCAAAGAGCCCTCTTGCCGAGAATTCTAAATATCCCTCCCTAAACTGCAAACCTTAGGATTTATAGGATGTTGAGAGTGGAATAATAGCGCTATAACAGTGTAGTGCAGAAATAGCCTATGATTCCATTTTAACTTGTATGGTAACATCCTATGGTATCTTAGAATCTGAAGTTTAAGGAGGGGAAATTTTGAATTTTTAGTCAAAAAGCTCTGGTGCCACTCCAAACTACAAATCCCAGGATTTCATATCATGCAGACATGGCAGTTACAGTGGAATGAATGTGCTATAATTGTGTAATATGGAAAGAGTAAGACTGACAACTCTTGCTACCACTAGCATCACTAGCGAAAAGCTGCTTTATGTTTCCATAACAGACTGTTATAAGTCACCAACAAAACTATCATCAGAAAGACAAGAGCAATTAGGTTGCAAGGACAGAGCATGTGGCTCATTCTCAGCTGATAAACTAGCATATTAGACTAGGATCATTACGTCCCAACCACATCATAGTCAGCCTGCCTCCATTATCTCAGTAATCTCTGGCAGATATTATTATCCGCCTTCACAGAAAGGTGACTGAGGTTGAATGATAGCGGTATTCATAATCATGGAAATGAAGGCCACCTGGGGAGTTTATCACAGAGGCAAGGATTCAGAGCTTGGAAATGTTACTTCTCAGATTACAATTCCCAGATGCTCCTCCCCTACCAGTATGACCAGCACAGTGTTCCATCAGCAGCCTGCAACTCTTGCCTCTGGCCAAGGCTGAGTTGATGGCATTGCTCTCCTTGTTTGCGTCTTTCTCCAGACATCCTTATTTTTAAATGAGATTTCCACATAAAGATAGACAGCTGCTGCATTTGCCTTGCATGACAAAACAGAAGGTGCTTCTGGGAGTGAATTTTAAGAGCTGCCGATAAGCAATCATCTGAACATTCCCAGCAGCTGAACTGAGCTTTTTGTGAGATATCTATCAACACTCATAAGATAGGCAGTAGAACTGATAGACGTCCTCATAGCGTTGTTGTAAATTATCTCGTACTCCAGCATTTGAAGAGGTACTGCCTGAAACAGAGAACACATGGCATACCGTATAGCTTTCCTTATATCAACCTATCAGTTGACTGATTCAGTGATGTCAATGGCTAGTTCTATTAAAGTTTTGATTTATATTTCAGTAGATTTGTCTATTAGCCACACTTCAGCAGAGACGCTTTTTGAAGAATTATTGAACCAAGCATGGTCTTAAGGTTTGGGCAGTTGGGACACCACTCACCTAAACTTCAACAACTCTACCAACCAGCAGGAAGGTACAAAGTATACCTAGACCATACAAGGGAAGAGGTTGAGTAGCGGACAAAATGGAATTGACTCTGTCTCTGGTAAACTCCTTGGCTTTGGCCATTTCTGCACTGGACTGTTATAGTGCTATTATTCCACTTTCAACATCCTATGGAATCCTGGAGTTTGCAGTTTAGGGAGGGGCCTTTTGGCAAACCACAGGATTCCATAGGATGTTGAAAGTGAAATAGTAGCTGCAAACTCCAGGATTCCGTAGGATGTTGAAAGTGTAATAATAGAGCTGTAACAGTCTAGTGTGGAAATGGCCTTTGTCTCTAGTGATCCTTCCTTCTGCCCCACTAGCCCCAGTGGGTATCGGTCACCACTGATCTGAAGCAAATGTGAGAACCTACAACACAGTAAACAAAAGATGCCCATCTTGATAACATTCTCTGGTGGTGTAGACCACGTACGTGATAGGCAGGGGGAATAATCTTTAATTAGAACTAGAGAATTTGTAATTAAGACTAGATATCTAACCTTGCTATTAAAAGGATAAAAATACTTAGTTTATATGTTTGTCTACTTTGTTCATTATTAAGGTAACACATCAGAACTAGCTCCCTTGAAAACCATCCTGGGAGAAAGGCAGTGTAAAAACTGAATAACAAACAAACAAACAACAGCTGGCCCTCCACATCCACACGAGTGGATTTGATTATTTGATTATGCTACCACCTCTCCTGCTGCCCTACTCCATTTTTAACAGGGACTTATAAATCTCACTTTGCATTTGCAGTCTCTCTGCAGGCTTGGAGAGACTGAGGCCATTTCTGTAGTATTCTGTTATAGTGCTATTATTCCACTTTCAACATCCTGTGGAATTATGGGGTTTGTAGTTTACTGGGGCCAAAGAGCTCCCTGCTTGGGAATTCTAAATGCCCCTCCCTAAACTGCAAATCCCAGGATTCTACAGGATGTTGAAAGTGGAATAATAGCACTATAGCAGTGTAGGGTGGAAATGGTCCAAGAGAGACTGCAAGAGACTGTGAATGCAAGGTGACGATTGTAAGTCCCAATTAAAAATGATGTAGGACAGCAGTGGCGGTGGCAGCAAGCCCCACCAGGTGTCTGCTTCTGCCTTGTGAAGGAGCCTTGCCATCTCAAAGGCAGAATGGGGAGGCTGGTGTGCTGCCCACCAAGAGTCAAATGTATTGTGTACTTAACTTTTGAATCTGCAGTGGGTTGAATCTGTGATGGTTTGAATCTATAGATTGTACTGTACTTTTTGTGCATGTGTTAAATATGATTTGGAAGACCATTTTTTCCACTTTTGTGAGGGTTCTGTGCACCATCCCCTGAAAAGTGGAGCAACAACTGTAACCTAAACTACCTTTGAAAAATGTACAAGAGTGCCTGGATCTTTCTTACCAATTTTCATATAATTTAAATTTTCAGTGCCAATTGTCTCTGTCTGTCTGTCTGTCTGTCTGTCTGTCATCTATCTATCCATTCACCTTATATAATACACTTTCTACAGACATAGAGTCAGATAAATCTATAATATATTATATATCTCTCTATTTATAGCTTTCTTTGTAGATCTGTATCTATTTGAACTGGTTAACACTAGTGTCTGTGTCATTACAGTAGTTGACTCAAGTAGGCCAGTTGGATGAAAAAAGGAGGCTTAACTGCAATGTTTTGAAGAATGTAATGCCAGATATGATTTATGCCTTAGCCCTTTTCCAGATCATATCAACCAGACCAATCATTTCCATTAATGTTTTTGTTTCCACAGGGAAGTCCACAGAAGTCTTTGGAAGAGCTTCCTAAGAATGGACTGTATTGGCATAGATGCCAACTTCAACTTTCCTTGTGGGTGGTCCATTGTGAAATTCCCCTGAAGGCCAAGGATCTTGAGCTTCCCTAGGCTTCACGGGTAAGCTGGAGTGTTTAAAGGATTTTACATGTAATCCAAGATGTTTGCAGAGAAATTCAGGTTTCAGATTTAACTCTTTGCAGTTCAGAGCTTTTCATTTGAGCATTTTAAAGAGTCTTCAACACCTTTCGACTTTGATCCAGCTACAGAAATGTGCCATTTACTTCAATATGATACTGGAACATTCACCCACCCCATGATCTTCCCAGGCTTTGTGTTAGTTGGATCAGTGACTACAAGGGAGCCACACATTAATTTTCAGAGCCTGAGACTTTGGGTTTTCTGAATCATCAGCAATGCAAGGACATATGTGAATGTACTTTATGCAGAGTCAGGCCACTTCTGTGTCTTGATCAGTGTTATCAGTTCAGACTGGCAACATCTTATGTCAAATTATTGTTTGTGGGTAGTGGGCTATAGTTACCCCGTTTTTCCATTATTCTGCTACTCTTGACTGAAGAGCTGGATGATGAGTATCTGCCTTCAATTCACTTCCGACTTATGGTGACCTTAAGACAAATCTCCCATGTGGTTTTCTTGGCAAGATTCGGTCAGAGGAGTTTTGCCATTACCTTACTCTGAGGCTGAGAGGGTCTGACTTGCTCACAATCACCCGGTAAGTTCCCATGGCTGAGTAGGGATTCAAACCCTGGTCTCCATCATTGCAGATAATGATGAAACTTCTCCAGCACACTGGATCTCAGATATTGTGTACCCTTCAATATTTCATGGATGGAAACCAGGACACATGTGATCAAGCAACATCAGTATGTGGTCAAGATGACAACAGTTATTAATGAGGAAGAATACACAAGTTAGGACGAGCTGCAGCAGTCTGCTTTTGCCTGCATCTACAGCAAAGGGCAGGACTGTACCTCCTCCTCTCCTCCTGAAGTAAGCTGAAGACAAAGGGCAAAAGTGAGAGGATAAGAAAGAAAGTGGGACATTTTAGAAGCAGCTGGAAAAGTGGGATGATAGAAGATTAATCAGGACTGTCCCAGCCAAATTGGGACAATTAGAGTGTATGGTGATGTTATGCTGTAAAAGAGAGGTAAGAAGATTTTCTTTTTCTCTTGAGGGCTACATTCCCATGCAGGTAATCTGTTGAATCCACCTGCTGGTGGTGAGTGAAGCCATCCCTTTTTCTTCTCCTTCTCCCATCTTGTCCCTATCTCCCCACCTCACCCAATATCGTTTCCAGGGGATGGAAAGATCACGCTTACCAAAGATCTGGTCAATCTGATCAATTTCTAGGTCATCACTCTCTTTATTTTATCTCCTGCTTCCCTCATGTTTTCTTTCTCCATCTCACGCTCTGTGCTCCCCACCTTCATGAAACTAGACCAAGGGTTGCATTCTTTGGGAATATGTAAGGGGTAGTTGCCTGGATATGTAATGGCATACAGATATATGAAGATGGAAGGGCTGACCCCTTTCCGCTAATTAGACAAAGTGGGGCAGTCGTCTCCATCAGCAGATTGTCTCAAATTCTGGCATGAAATTGTTTAAATCTTGAAACTGTATATCATTGTTGTCCAGTTTAAAGTTCTAGACTTGTAAGAGACCATTTTCTATTTATTGTTTGTAACCCAACTGGATGGTAAAAAGTATTCATTTAGATAGACCATGTGATTTTATGTAAGCATCTTCTTTGGCAAGTAGTATATCTTTTTTGTGTGTTTACTGTATCTGAATTTTTCCTATTATGTAACTCACGAAGCATTTTTTATTAAAAAATGAAAGGGCAGCAAATGTTTACTTATTTTCTTTGTTGTTTCTGTGCTTTTTAGTGCTTGGAACAGAGAGAGATTTTTTTCTTCTCCATATTGCCAACATGGCCATCTTTGGGATGGGTGGGTGGGGACACCATTTGCTGTTGTAACATTTCAGACTAACCTGAGCAAATAATTATGTTGGCACACCTAGTATATGTGAACATATAATATGTGTTATGTTGTAGACCCTCCACAGTCTGAGAGGGTACATTGCCCAAGTAATTATTTTCCATATTTGTGTGAGTTCAGCTGAAGGAAAAAGGGGCACATATCTGCATTAAATGCAAAGCAGACTTATTTTGGAAATTGTAGGCAATACATTGTAAGAACCATATATAATCTTAATTCAAACTACTTAGCCTGAATAGGGCTTGAGGGGACTCAGTGTTCTTAAACCTCGAAACTTGACCTGAAGCCGGTTTGTGGATCAGACTATTAGCCTTGAAAATGTTGTCACAAAACAAGCAGTCATTTAGGGTTTTGAACAATAAAACCAACATATTACCTCAGCTGTGTCCTTGTCTTTCAAGAGGCAGTCCTAAATGAATATTTACAGTAGTCATAAATGCCGAACATTTGAATAGAGGCTATAAAGTAAATGTTGACACACTCTCGGCCCCACTGTCAAGTTTTGGGTGTTTTTTTAAAAAAGATATTTTGGAATTTATTTTGATTTCTAAGCCAGACTTTTCATTTATTTTTATTTATCCATTTACTGTAGTTATAAAAAGCTGCCCCAGAGCGCTGTTAAAGTGAGTCTTCTAAAATTAAGTTTCATACTGACTTTCAGCTGGACTTGTTTTCTTAGAACAGAAGAAATGCTTGTGTAGAAGAACTTGGAGGCAAACTCTTAAGAGGAACAATGCCAGTAGGGACGTCAAAGTTAATATACTGGTCAGAAAGATTTCAGCTTACAATAGTTTTTTGTCTGAGTGGGGTTTTTGAAGAGAAGGGGGAAGCAAGAGCCTGGAAATTTCCAGATGTTTTGGAATGAATGTTATTGTATTTTCATTTACTGTTGTGTTCCTTGTTCTTTCACTCTTGTACCTGTGCCCTTCCCTCCACACCCCTCCACAAACTGTGTTCGCTTCAGAAATATCTTCTGAGAGTTGACTCACAAGAGCTTTGGTTAAGCACTGAGCTAATATTGACTAATATTTTGAAAATAAATTGCTCCCTCTAGTGAAGTCACAAGAGAACTGATGTTTCCTGGATGTGACTATACCATTGACTTGTGTGCTTTGTTTTACAAGCTGGTGAAACAATTCCACCAGCCTTAATAATGTCCAGAGCTGGTTAAAGTTTCCATTGGTGTTAGGTTGCCAGGGGTCCCTTATTATAAGGGATATCCCTTATTTGGGGGTTGGAAGGCTTGACTGTTGTAGGCTTGGAAGGAGTCCTTCATTGAAAGGGATGTCCCTATTTGAGGGCAGGAAAACTTTTCCTTTTATACAGACTGAATAAGGCACTCACAATTCCTGTATTTTGGGGTATGGGACTTTTGTAGAAAGAGGAATGTGTGCATCATGTAATTAATGAATGTGGACTGTATGCTAATTTTACAGAAAAAGCCATTGTTAAATGAACTGAAATCAATACTTTCATTTGGTATTTAGGTAGACCACAAACTTGTTAATAGCTGCTTCCTGACTGCCAACTCTGCATGTCATGAATTTCAACTGTCCTTTAGTGCTGTTTTGAAAACCTTGCGACACTAATTGGCATGAATAGAGTGTTTTCTTCCCCACTTAAAATTCTCTTCTAATCATTACCGTAGTAGAGCCAAAGCTTATAGGGTCAAAGTATCAGGATCTTTTGACTAGTGAGGATGATAATGTTATCCCTTGCTCCCTACAGACGTTCGTCTTTCCTCTGAGCTTAGCTGCAGTCCTCACAACAGTGAGGTACATTTTCTCAGCAACAGTACCATATATTGTTTTGAGCTATCCCACTTGCTTATAAAGTATGCTGGGTTGCCTTGTTCTTTAATGGACAGCAAAGATCCATGTGGTTTATAAAAGACCTGCTCTTGGTATAGAAAACAATTGCTAGCACTGGTTTCTTGATTAGGACATGAAGTGTGTTTTCCCTGGTGCTCAAAAGCAAAAGTGGCTTGAGATTTTGGAGACAAGGGTTCAAATCCCTGCTCAGCCATGGAAGTCTACCGGGTGACCTTGGGATAGTCACACTTTCTCAGCCTCAAAGGAAGCTAAAGGTATATCCCCTCTGAACAAATCTTGCCAAGAAAACCCTGTGATAGGTTCACCTTAGGGTCACCATCAGTCAGAAATGACTTACAGGCGCACAACAACAAAGAAAGCAAAGCTTCTGGAAAAACTTGACCTGATGGTCTTAGACAGTTACATCTTCTCCTTTCTGTTCCTGTTCTGTTGTGATATGGAACTTTGGATTATAGTTTGAAAAGAACAAGTTGTCTACTGCTGAGAGAAAATGAAGGCTCCCCAAATTTCAGACCACATGAAAAGATCTCACATTCCCTTCTGGAACTGACTGTGCTTTGTTTTTGACAATTTCTACTTTTCTCTTTCAACACTGGCATGCTTGTTAGATTAAATTTTGTTCTTTCTGTATTGAAATACCTGGTATTTCATGGTTTTGTGTCTCCGGCTGTCACATAATATTCTGAAAACCTGGCATGCAAAATCAGTGCCTACAAAATGTCTAGCACAGCACATTCAGTAAAGCAGTCATTGTAATCTATTGCAAATGGGAACATTTCTGGCCTTTCCAGGTAATGTTCCCTTTGGAGCCCCCACGGTGCAGTATCAACATAGAATTCTGGGAAATGGGGGAATTTGTTCATGACAAGATCATCTGTTGATTATCTGAAGAATTTATGAAAGTATTCAAACAAAGGAGTTAGCCTTGTTTTGTTTGCTTGCTTCAAGTGTTGTAAAATGAGCACACTTCTAAGTCTGTAGAGATAAGCTACTCTCAGAACTGGAGTCCCTATACTTCATTTAGGCCTATGTTTACTTAGTTTAGGCAACATGCACGAGAGTTGCTAAGCATAGAAATGCTAAGCTGAAAAACAAAATTTTTCTGCTTATCTCAAAGCTAGAGACAATCTTTTTTTTTTTAAAGAGACTAAGCCCACCTTCCTTTTTTACTTTCAGATCCTATAGTGCATCTGTTACTGATATTACTCATTATAATTTATATAGCTACAGTGATCCCCCCCAATACCCTCCAGTGAGCTCAAGCTGACATATTAGGCTCACTTCTTCTCTGCTTTATCCTCACAGCAACATTGTGAGGTAAGTCAGGTTGAGTGATGCCCAAAGTCACTTTGTGTGTTTCTCATGACTATGTAGGGCCAGGAGAAACCTCCCATGTTCCAGTTCAGCACTCCAACAATTGGACAACACTGGCTGTCTGGTAAATGAGCAGAAATGGGTGAGGCTAGGCAAAAAATATCTAGAGATGTGACTAGTTCGGGAAAGTTGCTGGACTACAGGGAAGTTCTGGCTTGTATCCTTCTCCCTTTGCCAGTGTGATAGCTCTGTGCAGTTCAGAACTGATTGTCACTGAGTTTTGAACCTTTGAATAAATGACAAATAAAAGATCACTTATTGTTTCCAATTCTATTTGTTGTTGTTGTTGTTAACTAGGGGTTCAATTTAAGCTATGAATTTAGGACTTCCACATCACATGGTCATCAGTAGACCTACTTTGGTCTTGCAGACTGAGGGTTGTGGCTTCCTTGATTGAGTCTCTCAATCTGTAATGTGGTCGTCTTCTTTTCCTACTGCCTTCTACCTTACCAAAAATATTGTCTTTTCTACTGAGTCATGTCTTCACATGGTATGTCCAGAGCAAAACCTTCTCAGTTTAATTATCTTGGCTTCTAGGAAGAGGACTGAATTGCTCTAGGACCCATTTATTTGTCTTTTTAGTATCTATGGTATACGTAGAACTGTTATCCAGCACCAGACTTCAAACGAGTTGATTTTCTTCCTTTAAAGGCATATTAATCCAAATGAAGACATAAAATGGATTGGACTGCGATCATACTCTTTTGGAATATTGGCTGGGATAAATGAATAGACCCATGACAAACATCACAATATTGTGAGGAATATTTTGTGACTTTGATCAGTGGATGTTTTGAAACCCATGGAAATGTTTATGTTAATAAAAGGATCTTAAAATTTTAATTGTCTGTAATGCCTGCTTTTCCCCACTAGAGGCTACTCTTAATACATCCTGGTGGAAAATGTTTGAACATTTTGCATTCTTTAGCTTTTATCAGTTAGTTCATATCTTTGTTTACAGATTTAATTTGATCTGTTAGTAATTTTCTGTTTTTCTCCTTCTTTCATCATTTCATTTGCGTTGGGATCACAACACTGTGTTTGAACATGATAATTTTTAGAATCTATTGGTGAGACATTGATTATAAGAACTGGGTAGTTCTTTGGAACTTTCCAAAAGAGCTGGCAGGCTACAGTGGATGGAATGTTGAGTTTGGCTAGAAGAAACCCCGGGGGGAGTTCTGTGCCAGCTATTTTTATTTATTTATTTATTTATTTGAATGGACACCATGTGCTGACTTGGGTATGCCAGAGGATCTATTGGACGTTGCAGCCAAATTGTAGACTTGCACTATTTTCCTTGTTGTTGTGTGCCTTCAGGTCATTCCCAATTTTTGGTGACCTTAAGGTGACCCTATAACGGGGTTTTCTTGAAAATATTTGTTCAGAGGAAGTTTGCTTGAGGCTGAGAGAATGTGACTTGCCCAGTCATTCAGTGAGTTTCCATTGACTAAGTGAACCTTTGTCTCCAGAGTCATAGCCCAATGCTGCACAATGCTGGCTCTCTTTGCTTGTTGACCTTCTCTACTTATGGGGATCTTTAATCTTTATATGCCATTGCAGTGCCAGCTTTTTGGATATGGACATAACACTATTGACTCATCTAACACAGCTCTCCCACTTGGTGATACATTACATTATAGTGGAACCACCAGGCTTTTAGGGTTAAGAGCACCAAGATTTTTTGACTAGCAGGATCAACAATATTATCTGCTGCTGCACCCAGCTTCCCTGTTGCCTCTGGGCTTTGCTACAATCCTCAAAGTAGTTGACTGGGGGTGGTGGATGCATTTTGCAAGTTGTACTATATTGTTAGGTAAGTGTGTCCTGATATCATGCAAAATATTTTTTCTCGAATGGGCAATTAAGCCCTATTAGCATTACAAAATGAAGTGCTTCTGGAGGAGATAAAATCTACTACAACTGGTTAGTTGATACAGATCAGGCCAGGAGCTTAAGTTTTTGGATGCTCCAAGAAAGGTGTGGCTGTGGGAACTGTCATGATGAGCATTTGCCCTTCCAAATGTGTGCCTTAGTTTTCAGCACTGCACTGCTGTCTTGGCTTGTCTTCCAGACAGTCATCAGACAAAGCCAGCCAGCTACCTCAGAAGGAAGACACTGGGCCACAAGGAGGAGTAATGAGATATTGGAGAGCAGAACTATGGGTGCTATGCACTCAGCTCTGTGACCGCCATCTATCTTGATATAGGCAAAAGAGATGGACAGAGCTATCCTATCACCACTATTGAAGCAAAATTAGCTTTTTCTCAACCAACAACTGAATAGTGGTGTTTTTACAGGTTTTTCACCTCTACCATTACATATCTTATGCTATGTTTCTTTCCCTAGTTGCATGGAATTATGATGATAAACTTGCTTCCAACTGACTGCACGCTAGTAGTACTAGAAGACCCTGGTGTGGGAGGTTCTGCAGAGTCAAATACCTGCAACTATGAAAACAAAGGGCCAAGTTACATGGGATTTTAATGGATTAGTTCTGTCCACAATTTGGCATAGTGGGGAAGAGCAGGAAGGATCTGGACAGGCACTTTCCCATGTGGAGTAGGGGGCTTTAACTCTGGCCTGCTGACAGTCATCAACAACCTCCCTTAACTTCAAGTTCTACTTGCCATAGCCAGCACAGCTTACAATGAAGATGATGGGAGATGCAGCCCAACAACTTCTGGAGGGCCACACATTTTCTGTTTCTGATAGAAGAAATATCCTACATCTTGAGTTGGTATAGATCAGCACATAGCCAACCCCACTGAAGAACAAATCAGTTTACACCTTGTCTGAAATTGTCTCTGTCAGAAGCTGGCCAGCCTTCTGAACTAGCTGAACGTTCTGAGCTGTCTTCAAGGGAAACGTTGGGAATGAAATATTGGCATGTCAAGTACCCTTATCCAAGAAATGTTGTTGGTTTTTTTGCTACTGTATGACATATCAGAGGAGAGGCCTTTCAAAAGAACAGACAAATGAATTTTTAAAATTGAAAACCCTTTAATCACAATCTTTTTCAGTGATTTAAAAACAAACCACTACCATGGAGGTAGCACTCAACCAGCAACTTTTGCATCCTGATTATAAACATTTGGACCTTGGAGCTGCTGTACACGTGACTCTTATCAAGGTAATACCAATGCTAACAGGCAAATGATCTGAGTCCCATCTACACATGTTTAGAATTTTTTACTCTGTGCATTGTAGTGTCATTGCAGGGCCACAATGTTCCATAAGAACTTTTTTGACAGCTGGTAATAGAGCACCAGTTTTGGAAATGTTACTTTTTTATATATACTGTACTACAACTCCCCAAATCTCCCAGGCAACACAGGAAGTGATTTTTTTCAAGCTCTGGATGAGCATGGCAGCCTTTCACCCTCTACTCTTTAAACAAGAATTGGGAACGTTTGATTCATGGACTGTAGCTCCAAACATCTTTTACCGTTAGCTCTGCTGGCGAGTTGTGATGGGGATTGCAGTTGAATGACGTTTGGAGAGCCACACAAGCCCTCCTCATTAGGGTTGCCAAGTCAGGCTCTGAGATTTCAGGGACAACTAGAAAACCTGATATCTAGAGACAACCCCTTATGACGTCAGAGGAGGTGAGCCCTAGTGACATTTCAGGGGTGATATTTCAAGGGTAAGCCTCGGTGATGTCACTAAGCATGATACATTAAGCATCAACTGCAGTATGCCATTCATGTAAGAAACAGCAGTTCTAACAAATGAACGTTTACCTACACATACTTTTCAAGGCGGTGCTCTCACCCTGAGGACAAGAGAAGAAGGTCCAAGCCCTGAGACTCAGGGCCAGAACGGGACACCTTGGAACCCTACGCTCCATCTCTGTTTCAAAACACAGCAGGTGACGCATAGAAGAATCATCTGGAATTGTAAAGGCATTTTTTAAAATCTCTTTCTCATGCTGCCTGATAGTACACACATGCCTATACTTCCAAGTAAGCCCTACATGTAATTGCTAGTCCCATCTAGAGCAGACCCACTGAATCAATAGAACATATTCCTTCACCATTGGACTAGCAGGATGGGGCTGATGAAAGTTGTAAGCTGAAACATCTGGGAAGCCAACATTTCTCCATTCATACCTACAGGCTTTCTAGGTATGTTCTCTCCTACACATGCTGACACAAAGCTACCTTAAATTCAGTCATACTGCTGCAATATTTAATTCAGTAAAGTTTATTCTGACTGGTAGGGGCCTTCTAGGGTTAAAGGCAAAGGAATTTCCAGGCCTGTGACTACCTAAGATTTTTTCCTGAGATTCTTGAATAGGTGGTCCTCTCTATGCAAAGCATGTACTCTTCTACTGAGGTACGGCTTCTCCAGGGATACTGGTGATATCATATATGTTATCAGACCATGCTTTGCAGAATTTTTCAGCAACATGTTATTCTCATTGCATAGTGAAAATGACTGGAAATTACAACCTGGCTGTACAAGTAAAATAGCGGGCAAAATATATATGAAGGTTGCTTTACAAAGTCATATTAGGTGACTATTTCACTTCTTTAGGGAAAACATATCATTTGATTTTTCTTCATGGAGTCAGAAGCTAAATTCTCTCTCTCTTTGGAATGGATTGCTGCAAAGGTACACTTGGAAGGACATCCTGAATGCATGGAATAATATGGTTTTTGTATAAACAAAGGACTAATTTTCAAAATTACCAGTGTGGTTCTCTCTCTCTCTCTCTCTCTCTCTCTCACACACACACACACACACACACACCCCATTGATACTCATGAAAATTGAGATCCTGTAATTATCTATGTGATAATAACAATTTTGTACTTTGTAAGCAGTCTTACTTTAAAATGAGAACATATGTATTAATAGACAAAATAGGATCTAGAATTGCCCTCTAGCTAGTCTGAACATAATATTACAATAAATTAATGTATCTTGATATTGACAGATTTACTAGATTTGAAAGTAAGATTTCTACAAACTTCCCCTTTTTGTTGCATTTTGGAAACAGAATTCTAGGAGTTTATATAAGGTAAAAAGAAGTGCATATTGTTATGCAAAACTTGATCCATTTTAACTCCCAAACCATGCTGCTATTTCTTCTCTATGTTCCTTGAGCCACTCAATATTGCTTTTCAGAGTTTCAAGAGCCTGTTTTCTGGATGTTTCCCCAGCTCCAGCATTAGGATACTTCTCAAAGAAATTTTCCATCTTGAGAAAACAAAATGAAACAAAACACCATGTGGATTAATGAGTATGAGATAACGTGTTTGCCAAGGGATTAACCATTATTTTGCTTTTCTCTATATTTTCAGGGCACACTCTCTCATGCACTGTGGTTTCCCTCACTAGTTTCATATCAGCTACATACCAATATGCAATAGTCCTGAACAGTCTTCTAACTGGATTGGTACTCTCTTATACTTTGGTGGGGTGCTGCCATGCTTTTGAGCTGAAGAATCAGACCAGTGTGACTCTTAAGCTTGGGAAAAATTAGTTTGGGAGTTTGCAAGTCCTAAAATCCCTCAACCAGCATTGAAGACATCTGTGGGGGCTTCCAAATTTGGAATGAGGCTGCAGTGTATGTGTTCAACACTTCATCCTCATGCCTTTTCTCTTAATTAAGTAGATTCCCCAGCCCATTTGACATGGGAGCTGGGAGTTGACTGAGGGTTGCAGATGCTACGGGGTAAGCACTGGCAGCCTTTAGCTCTTCTTCCTGACCACTGTGACCATTCCCCTTTCCTAGACAACAAAATGGTCTGTGTCACCCTACTTTCCCTGCACCCCTGAACCAGCCAGCTACACTCAGATGTGGCCCCTGTCCCATTGTCAGTGTTCAGTCCAGTCAGCTTCTATACTTGGGATGGAAATGGTGCCATGACTCATGCACTTTAGACAGCAAAACATCTCTGGTTGATCCCAATGCTAAAACATAGCTTAGCAATGTGAGAATGGTCCACTCATGTGCTTCTTGCTCCCCTCTAAAACATCTGTAAGGAGATACTAGAATCAGTTGCATCCTGCACTAATTGGAATTTATCATTACATCTCAACATAGCTTAAAACAGTTCCATTTTGGACAAGGGCCAGCATCTACTAGATAGTATGGTGACTGTTGGTTTGGAACTCTGGAGGTTGTAGTCCAAAAGAATAAGTTTTCTAAGCTCAGCATCCAAACTGGCGAAGTCTGGAAACCTTTACCTGCCAAAGCTGGAGCTCTGTGTTAAATGTTTCAGTTATTCTTGCTGGTAGGCGCCCAAGGTTTCTGTCATTGAGTGTGTATCTGAAAAAAAGAACATAAGCCAAGTGTGATCATCAGGATTTCAGATTAGAACTGAAGAGACATGGATTTAAATATCTACAGGACTATGAAGCTTAGAGGACATGGAAAAAAAACTCTCTAATGGGGCATATCCTGATAGGAAGAGGCCTTCTGGGAAAAAAAATGCTAAGGTCCCTCTCAAACCTGAGGTCAGCCTTGATGAATTTTCTCAACAGCATTTAAATTCTGCAGTTAGAAATTCTCTGTAAATTTATCAGACTATGCCAGGAATAGAAGCAGAGTCCATTCTATTTCTATCCTTAAAATCTATTTCATCCCCAAGAGAAGGTGGATTGGTGGGTACTTTTATAGCAGCACCCTGACTATGGAACTGACCCCTAACTCCCATGGAACACAAGGTTGATTGCTTCTCCTCCTCGTCCTCTACTACTATTACTACTACTACTATCACCGCCTCTTCTTCCTCCTCCTCCAGAACAATAGTAAAGACTGTTTTGTCCCAGTAAGCTTTTAATGTTTGGTATTCTGTTATTATTTAATTTTAATGTAGATGTTCAATATTATTGTGTGGTAGGATGGGTTGTCCCATTTTGTGAATTTAAAGTTTTTTATTGTACATTACCCTGGCTATCAGGAAGGTGGAGACGTGAATGTAATAAATGAATTTAAAAAACTGGATTTAGGTGGATAGCACACAAACATGGGAGGAGGGCTCTTAAATCCACTTCCATATATGGCTTGTGACCTTCAGCAAGTCCCAAAGACACTGAAAAGTCCAGACTTTGATGTGTCAAGAGTTTCATCATTTTATCGAATGTATTTTTTTCTTTCTTGTTAGCTATTCATACTGTATTTTTGCAGTCTTCTCTGATAATATCTCTGGTTGGGGCTCCAGTTTTCCTGGTTCATGGTCAATTAGGTTTAGTAGTGCAAATCTGTTCTTTACATGAGCTTTAAATTCTACAGAGATACTGTTTAGATTATCTTTTGGCTCTGCAATTGATTTAGTGTACTTCTTTAGTTTTGCTCATATGTGTGTGTGTATTAGCAGTGTGTGGCCCTTGTCACAATCCATTTAAAGTGTTGTTTTTGCAGAGAGAATGGAGCTTCTTCCGTTTCTGTTTCTTTATACAGTCTATTTGATTTCTATATTTGCCTTCCAGTGATGTTCACATACATAGTCTTAATGAT
This sequence comes from Cyclura pinguis, assembly GCA_030412105.1. Lineage (NCBI taxonomy): Eukaryota > Metazoa > Chordata > Lepidosauria > Squamata > Iguanidae > Cyclura > Cyclura pinguis. The sequence goes on from CM059603.1 coordinate 186,677,881, forward strand.
GTTATTTGGTCAGACTATGGCCATTTCTGCACCGGGCTAGTAAAACGGTGCAGAGCGACCTCTAACGGAGGTCTACTGCACTGTAGAGTGGACTGCGGTGGACTACTTTCTGTAGTTTCATACCTCAGTCCACTCCAGAGCAACTGGAACTGGTCGCACAGAGTGTTTTTTAAAAACCTCTAAAAAGAGGTTTTTAAAAATCATGGAGCGCGCAACCCCATGCCACTCCGTCACCCGGCTCTGGAGCAGATTTGCAGGCGCGCGCAAGTGCGTGCCTGCAGATCTGCCAGGGGCGGGCTTCCGGCTGGCGAGCTTCTCCGGTTGGTGGAGAGCCTCCACCAACCGGAAGCCGCCATTTGGGATGCCGGAGGACTGCGGAGCAGCGAACTCGTGCTGCTCCTCGTGGCGACGGACTCGGCCGGCCAGAAAACAAAGCCGGTAAGCTCTGTTTTCGGCCGTTCCCCCCCCCCCCCACGTGGAAAGGGCCTATGCATTATATCCTCTGACTACTTTTGGTATACCTTGCCTCACTATTAATGCCACCTTGTTTCTTCTCAGGTTGCTGTTTCCAGAGTAAAACACTATGAAATTATATAATTGAAAACGTATTCATTCATGTCTACTTTAGCTTGCTCACCCCAACTGTTGAAATGTTTATATATTCCTTTTACTGTTTTACAATGTCTAGCTTCCCCTGGTTCACATTTCCAATAGTCCGTGTTGCTACTATGTATGTTGTGCACCTTTGGATTTTCTTTTTGCATCTGAGTATGTTAGCTGCTGAATGTCTTTTTTGCTTGGGTGCAGCTGCATCATTAGAAACAACACTATTCACACTTGTCCTTTGGTCTTTCCCAGGGGTTTCATCTTCCAGCAAGCCTTGTTGCCTAATTTTAGATTGTCCCATCATAGCATTTCAAAATAAAAGCCATTCAGAAGTGATTTACCACTCTCTTCTTCTGTGAAGTATTAACAAGAATTAGCAAAGTACCACTGCCAGTGTCTTCAAGAGATCCTCTGCCAATGTGTGATTTCCCTCTATGGCTCCTACCCAGTAGCTTCCCTTCTGGACCTCTTCCACCACCCTCACTATTGGAACTATGAGTTCACATCTGCTGATACAGTCATTACTCTCTGAAGAGGATGGTGTCTCCAGTTTGAGCATTCTACATGGGATGACCTGACTAGGAGTCTAGACTCGTGAGAAAGTCTAGTCTTCTGATGACATTACTCTCTGCTGCTCTGACACACTCAAATGCCACATTAAAGGATGGAGTCTATAACTTACCTGCTGACTAAATAATCCCAGTTGAGGCGTACCCAGTCCCAAACCATGGTTTTGCCATAACTGTTATAGGAGATGTACCGCAAAACAGTAAACACATCTTGACTTTTAATCAGAGTTGTATTGTAGACGCAATTTAAAAATCTAGGAGGAATCAAACATGAAGTAATTATACAAGATCATAATTATTTCATCAGGGATGAATGGAAAATGAGCTCTAGACTGCATCTTGAAATATGCTTCCATCAAGACTAAGTTGTAAGAAACATGAAAGCTCTTTTAATTTATTTTATTTTAAATACACAGAGACAAACAAGGAACAACCCAGAGGTTGTGTCCATAAAACTAGATTCTTCAAAACATAATTTGGGAAAGGCGTAGCGGGCATGGGAAGTGGGAAGCACTGGATTAGATGTCCTTTGATATTTCATCATGGCATATTTTCACATTAAACGATAAATAACTTATTACCCTATGCACTGGGCCAAGCCAGCTAGGTTTCATTGTCAGCCCATGTGAACTGACTGTGTGCCATTAAATACACCCAACACTCCCTTTCAGCTGCATGTTTCAGACTTGTAGTGTTAGCCAGGCAGTCCTTCAGGGAAGATATCCTAGTCTGGTCATATACTTAGAAAGCCATAGATCAGTTTCTTATGGTCACTGCTATTTGGGGGTTCTAGTGGATAGAAAATAGTAATTTGAGGCTGCGTGCACAGCTTGGAAAAATGACTGTTTGCACTATGACTCCCGGAGTCCCCCTAGCCAAAAAACAAAACAAAACACTACTTTTCCAAGCTGTGGAAGTGAGGTATGAAATTTGGTCTAATTTGTCTCATTCCACCCCTTTCCTGGTTTAAATATCTACAATGCATCACTTTGCGACCCTGCTGTCTGCTGTGTTTAACTGTCAGCTACACATTCCATGGGGGTTCTACAACTTGAAACTTTCCACATTTGTTTTTTTGTTTTTTCTTTAAAAACAGCTACGCGGCTCTGAAAAATTGGGCTTAGAAGGATTGAGTGGGGGAAGAGGCTTGACCACCTCTCTCTACGCCACTGCTCTGATCAAAATGACTCCCTACCCTGTATTAACTTGTAATATCTTCAGAGGGGGTTTCAACTGGGGGAACTGTCCTGGTGGCACAGGTTTAAACCTTTTGCCAATGCCCTAATCCAAATCAAGAACATCACATTTGCTTAAGAATGGAACTCCCCACATTTCTTTCATCTTTCATGGAATTCCTATATAATGTGTTTTGACAGTGAACCCTTTTGGACATAACACTCAACAGGAGTGGGCTTACAGTCAGGCAGAGTGAGGCAACTACCTCAGCTCGCAGATGCTGTGGAATAGCATGGGCAACCTGCTTGGGCACATGGAAAATTGAAAATTTTCCTTTTGTTGGACTACAAATCCCAGACTGCCCAAACCTGCAAGGCCAGTAGCTAAAGAATTTAGAAAAGTAGATTTGCATTAGCTGAGGAATTAATTATTGATTTGTTAATCTTAAACCTAATTAGTTGCTATCATCAGACTCAGAAATGTTGCTGTATACCCCTACTCCCACAGACAATGGTGGCACGATGTGGGTCTTCTTCCAGTTATATCATCTGCAACACTCTCTTCCCAGGGAAGCTGGTCATCATATGACCTGGAGCAGCTCCAACATTGTTTTATTACTGCAGGTCAGGCTTGATTAGAATTTGGATGGGAAACCACCAAGTAATATCAGGAATCTCCAGGAAGGGCAAGGAATGAAACTTTCTTAAAACCCACTTCTGGTCAGAGTTAGGAATACTGAGCTAGAAGGACCCAAAGTTGTAGTTATAGTGCTTTCTTTGTCTTCTTTTTGAAATAAACGGTACCCTTTTTCCCCCAAGTCTTTTAGCTTTCTGCTGATTTTTATGATGGATTTTTCAAACTACCTGCTGGATTTTGCTGCCTGTTTGTTTTTTTTAATGTATGTATTATATACCATGGTGTAGTGATCTGAAAATTGGACTATGACCTGGAAACCAGGGTTCACTTCCTTGCTCAGCCATGGAAATCCAGTGGATGACTTTGGGCACCCCCCAAAGCCCTGTGCTAGATTCGCCATGTTGTTGTTGTGTGCCTTCCAGTCATTTCCAACTTATGGTGACCTTAAGGTGAATCTATCAGGGGGGTTTCTGGGGCTGAGAGTATGTGACATGCCCAAGGTTATCTAGTGGGTTTCCATGGTCAAGTGAGGAATCGAACCCTGATTTCCAGGGTCATAGGACAAAGCTCAAACCACTATACCACGCTGGTTTTCAAATTAACTTGGCTAGGAAATGAACCCAGGCCAACTGCTTGGAAGGCAGCTATGCTCATCACTATAACTCCAACGCAGGTTCACTTTAGGATAGCCATGAGTTGGAAACAACTTGAAGGTACTAGCAACAATAATTATATATCACCTTGAATGCAAAAGCTAATAAATGTTTTTAATTTTGAGAAATCAACAGTATTTTTAAACAAACCTGTCCAGGAGGGTGATGTTTTTCACTGATGCCAGGCCATATAGCAACTTCTCCTTTTCTTGTGCTAATGGTGTGCTTTGATACTTCTCAAACATATAATTCCAGGCTTGCTCATTGCCAGAGTGCTGCATCCCAAAGCGGTAAACCAAGAGGCGGAGATTCACGTCTAGGCTGAAGTTTAAGAAAAGGACGTTATTGAGGAAGATGCATATCTTTCACCTTACTTTGTGTATATTTGCTGCATGCTTATTAAATGAAATCTATAGATGTACATTCACCTTGCTCCATTGAGCCATTCGCTAAATAAATGAGATGCATTACTCAAAGCCTCTGGATCGTTCATGCTGCAGGCAAAATCTAGCACTGTTGTACGTAGGAGACTGAGAAGAAAGAAAGAAAAAGAAAGGAGAAAAGGCTACTTTATTAGTTTTGGATATGTTACATATTAAACATATACAACAACGGCAATACAAATATTTTTGTACACGAGGTTTGTTTTCTTAAATAGCTCTAAATATCTCAAAGTGTTGCCAGGTGTAAAACAGGACAAGGCTCCTGTACCTTTAATAAAAGGCTGGGAGACTGCACAGGATCCTCCAGAAATCACACACACTACTGGAAAAGGAAGCAAGCACCCACCCCCAAGAGGGCAGAACTCCACTTCCAGTTCTCAATAATGTGTAGGGTTTTTAATGTTAAGCAGTACAAGGAGGCTTTGAAACCTATTTAAAAGGTACATTATTGCACCTGAAGGCTGCCAGCAGCAATTTATCTGCTTTTTTTGAAGGCAACAAAAATGCTGCATTTTTCCCACTTCTGTTTTAATGGCTGTGTAAAAGAGTGAATTTCAGAATGTAGAGCTTGCAGCTAAAATCCCCTCTTCTACATTACTCTTAAAAGTACAGGAGTCTTGTCCTGTGTCCTGAGTCTTGTCCTATTAGGCAACTCTAATACCCCATAATGACCCACTTTGGAAAGTGAGAGAGAAAGCAGTGATGGCACAGAAAGCTCCTATTGAAGCCAAAAAAAAAAAAAAAACTATGCCAAAAATCCTTTCTACATGCTTGAAGTATCTCTGGATCTGGTTTTTCTCTATATATTTGCCAATACAGATATTGCAATCTATTAAGTGTAATTCATAGGATTGTGCAGACACTTTGGGGTTCATAACAATTTGTATAATGAAAGTGAGCATTTGAAAGCTGAAGGATGTTGGCTCACTGAGTAAACATTCTAGCCACTTTGGCAGACTCTATTCCCTTTTCTTCTAGTGCTTCAGCTAGCAAACTGAGTTGCCAAAAGTCAGTGGCACCAGTGTTATTAAACATAAAATAACAACTCTATATTTTCCCTGTAATTCCCTTTTCATTTGAGGAGAAGGAGACATTCTATCCTGCACACTAGCAGGGCTCTATGGTGCAGGGGATTTCTATGTCACCCTTCTTCAGCACTGAGAGATGCCACAGTTGTGGCTCAATATGGTGATAACAGTGATTGCCAAGTTTGTTGATTACACTGGCAATGAGACTTTCAAGGGGTTGGGTGGTGGTCTAACGTTCTCCCCTTTAGTCCCTAGATGTTCAGCACCTTATTATGTGTCAAAGGTTTTGAAACCAATGTCATTTTCCCTCATGCAGTGGTGACAACTGACTTCCATTTCAAAGTGCTCAACCCTGTCCCAAAAATGAATTCAGCATCATAGATAGCTCTTTTAAAGTTTTCACTAAAACCTGGAGCAGATTCACCATCCTGCTGAAATGGAAGCCAACAGACATCCATGCCTAAGGAGCAATGTTACAGGGACCACATGCCAATTGCTAATGGTACTAGAAGACCTACACACAGACACTTTATCTCTTATTAAATGAAAAAGAGACATATGCACTACAGGTTGATGTTGACTGAGAGAGGGCAGAAGAATTGGCAAGAGGGGTAAGAGTGATCATTGTAACTTAAGATCAGGATAACTTTTTCTCTCTTTCTCTTATGCACATAGAACCAATTAAAAAATTAAGGCCCTTTCACACTACACAATAATAGTGCTATGATTCCACTTCAACTGCCATGGTTCCATTCTATGGAATCCTAGGATTTTCAATTTAAGGAGGAGTCTTTAGAATTCTCAGACAGAGAGCTCTAGTGCCCTCAGAAAACTATGACGTCAATTCAACACAGCTTGGTGTAGCATATAGTTTCTCATGTGGAGCCACTGCTAGACTGAGCCATTTATCCCCATCCAGGACCTATGGTAGCCCTACTGAAACCCACCCACCCATGGCCAATCTGTGCCTGACAGAGAGGGAAAGGACTTGCAACAGCATCTGGCTATGTCCCCATAGCTAGACACAAAGATATTGCCCGAACTGCTGAGTTCTGCTGGGGTGTCCCAGAAAACTATTGCATCTTACTATGGAGGCACAGCCAGATCCTGCTGCAACCCATTCCACTGCCCACCAGGCATGGATTGGCCATGGAGGGGGGTGCTTCAACAGGGCTACAGTAGGTCTTGGGGGATTTTGGTACCTGCAGAGAGGGGAAGTGAATACCAACCTCTGCAGTGACCAAACATAAACATAGGCATGCATACATTTAATATACACATGTGTATGTTAGAAAGAGAATGCCAGCCATTGAATCAGAAGGTTCCATAGGTTATAGCCATAGCAGTTAAAACGGAATTACAGTGCTATAATTCTGTACCAAGAAAAGGCCACTGAGTAGCTGTTTTCCACTGATTGTTTAATGCTAATGTGTCTAACTGCCTTAGCATTAAACATTCAGTGCAAAACACATTTAGGATGTTTCTATCTCATTATTAAGAACAGAATTTTTGTATTCATCTGCAGTAGTAGCACTAAACAGAGAGGCACCTGACGAAGGTTGAGAGCAATAGGAGCTGCAAGGCATATTCTGAATAGGACAAATGAGCACTCAGAACTGTACGTATACGCAGTGAGAAGAAATGCTTCACCTATTAATATGGTCTCCATCATTTCTCCATCCTAGCTGATCTACAATGGGTTTGACCAGGCTACGAAAATATTCCTGGAAGATAGATATAGTATCAGTAAAAACTGTGAAGCTTGAGATAGTAACATTTTCAGTGATTTCCTATGATTTAAAAAAATTGCAAAACAAAAGAATGGCAACATTTTCAAACAAATGGCTGGTTAAGAAATGAGGCAGAATCAATAACAGCTGTGTGTTTTTTATAACACCAGTTGCAGTGTGATGCTACAGCATTTTTGACCCTCTGTTTTCTATTTCCTACTGACCTTGGCTATCTGGTAAGCTCCCTGAAGTATACAGGACTGGGTGGGATATCAGTATACGAATGGATGTCAGGCAGACAGTGGAACAAGCTTGTTTTCTGCTGTTCCACAGCTTAGAACACAACCAATGAATTCAGCTTCCACACACAGATACACTCAGAGAGGTTGAGAGAGAGAGAGATTCTACCTAAACACTGAGACAAACTTTTTCACTGTCAGAGCTGTTCAGACAGTGGAATAGATTGCCACAGACTGTGGCATCTTTGGAGACTTTTAACTGAGATTGGAAGGACATATTTCAGGAGTACTTTAGTTGTGTATTCCTGCATGGCAGCAGATTGAACTAGGTAGTCCTTGTCATCCCTTCCAACTCTATGATTCTATGGTTCTTTGATCTTGGAAGCCAATCAGGGTCAGGCCTGGTTTATACCTAGAAGAGAGACCACCAGGGAATAGCAAGAGCTGTAGGCTAGATTTGAGGTCCAAGTACTGCTAAGGCACCAGACCCCATGTGATCTTGGAAGCTAAGTAGGGTCAAACATTGTTAGTACTTGGATGGTGCCATAGGTTATATTTCAGAAGAAGGAACTGGCAAAATAATATCTGAGTATTCCTTGCCTAAGAAACCCAATGAAATTCATGGGGTCACCATGAGTCAACAAGTAGCTTGAAGGTACACAGAGAGAGAGAGAGAGGGAGAGAGAGAAGCTACATTCAGAGGAAGGCAATGACAAACCACTTCTACGTATTTCTAAAAACCCCAGGAAATTTATGGGATCACCATCAATTGAAAGGGCAGTTGAAGGCACATACTTTAATTACTTTTGTAAAAACAAAACTCTGTGCACCTTACGAACAAAGTTGCCGTATACCTTTAAGTTATTTCCAACTTATGGCAACCCCAAGGCAATCCTATCATTGGATTTTCTTGGCAAGGTTTATTCAGAGGAGGTTCGCCATTGCCTCCTCTGAGACTGAGAAAACATGACTTGTCCAAGGTCACCCAGTGGGTTTCCATGGCTGAGTGAGGCTTTGAACCCTGGTCTCCAGAATAGTCCAGTGCTCAAACCACTACATAGCACTGGTTTTCTATGAATAGAAACACAAGTTGAATTTCTGCTGATGCACTAGCCTGGCATAAATATGAGAGTGTTAGTGCTGGCAAATGAGGAAAAAGGCTGCAAAGGCAGCAATCATGAAGAAAGTCAAGCACTAGAGAAATAGGCTGTTCAAAATAAGCAGGTTTTCACCTGCTTTCAGTGCTACTGCTTCGAAACCCTTCAAAACATTCAGTCGCTAGGGTAATGCACCAAAAGATTTCCAGTCAGAGTACTCAAAAGAGATTCAACATAGCCAGTACGTTACTTTTTAATGAGATAAACCTGAGTTGATTAACACAGCTTAAATCTTTGCACTCAACAGATCTTTGACTGTGGGTGGAATTTCACTAGGATGGGTGTGGGTGAGGCAAGAACACAATAAACAAGCTATTCGTCATCCCACCGTCATTGTGTCTGGCTAAATAGTCTCCCCACTATATACATTCCAACTTCACCCATTGTTATCACAAAAGTCTGCATTCTGTTGTGTCAACAGAACTTGTCCCAATGACATGCTGCTCATGTTGTCCTATTATCTTTTGGGTAATTGATGCTAAATGACACTGATGCTAAATGAGAAGAGCTGAAGAATCATTAGATTCTATACATATTCCACAGCATTGTACATAATATAGTTATCATATCCTTCGGTTATGGTGGGTAGATGAGGATAGGATTACTGCTCACTCTTCATGCAATGGCTTTACTGTGTTGTGTGCATTTAAAGAATGTTCAAAATGTTCCTTCTAAGTAGAATGACTACAGTGACATGGGGAAGCCATTCATCACACTGAGCAGAGATAGGATAATTCTCAGTAGCCCAGAAGATCATCCTAACACTGTCCTGTTATGGGTGGGCCCAACACGTCATTATAGTAACTTTCCAAACTCTGCATTTAACCCAGCATAGTAATAGTGGCCAAGCTACTTGGGAGATTCTGGAAGCTGAAATCCCCCCAAAAATGAAGTTTCTAAAGTCTGCGGCATGAATTGACTCTGTAACTGTTAGACCTTATATAGCTAAAATGTTACCATCCTTGCACAAGAGAAAATGTATCATCAGACTTGGATGAAATGCAACGTTTGTATCAGTGGAGAAAAATGTGAGAGAGGATCCTACAGTGGGAGGAAACATCAAAACCAAGAACCAAGAAAAGAACCAAGTGGATACTGAATACCAACTGTCTTTTGAGGGGAGAGCAGAAAACCATGGAATGGAATGGAATTTCAGAAATGAGGATAATCCTTGCTAGCAGGAATCCCAAACAATTTAAGAGCACTTCTTCAATTGTTGTTAACTTGTCTTAAATTGTTCCCACTTCTAGATCAATAACTTTTTTAAAAAAAAATTATTTATATGTTTGTTTGTTTGTTTGTTTGCCTTTTGTCTTACATGAGGCTAACCAGGCTCAGAACAAGAATAAAACAAGATAGGGCTAAAACCCTATGATACAAAACTTTTTAACAGAACAGCTAAATCAGCTTTCATGTAAAAACACCCACAGTTTGACAAAAATGCAGCACTCACACCCTAATAAAAACCTTTTGCATCATATGCTATGAAACTCAGATGCCCGTTTGAATAAAACAGAGAAAGGGGAGCAAAGAGGAGGTCAGCGTAGCCCCTTGTGGTAAGAAAATATTTATCAAGATCAACGTTTAAAAACTATGTATAATGACACAAATTTCTTTATTTTTTTGTCTTTAACTGGCAGTTTTACCTGAAATTTGGAATAGAGTGTATTATCATCTTCAAGCATGTCTCCAAGATAGGATACAGCTACAACAACTCTTTGCCATGGTATGTATTCATTTTCATTTCTCAGGTATCTTGTTAGGTTCAAGGCATAAGAATAATCAAGAAGTCTGGCCCTGGGGAAAGTATGAGGGGGAAACAACTCTTTATTTAAGAACAGGCAATAACAATTCAATTTAGCACTGATTACAATTTCATCTACAGTCTTTGTCCTTCACTCAACCCTGTAAAGGCTATTCCTTATACCAACCTTTATGTGAGCCAGGTACCCTCTGGGTATGCTGGACCATCTTCACATCATCCCCATTTAATGGCCATGCTGGATGGGAATGATGGGATATATAGTCCAGCACATCTGGAGGACATCAGACTGGGGAAGGCTGCTTTATACTTTACTAACAATATACATAGTCCATTAAAGAATACACAAGCAACACAGACAGGCACTTGTTAAATTTATACTGCTGATATCTGCTTCTTTAGTTCTCAGCTAAGAATGCTTGAGGAATTCCTACATAAAATGACTTGATTTGCACCTCTCAGTTAGCTGTCCACCAGCTTTGCATTCCTCAAAGTTGTGATACAGTTCAGAGTAGTTTATATGTCTCAGCACGCCCCCCAATTTAAATATAGGAGCATGCATTTTGAGAGAAAATATATATTTATGTGTTGTTTTTAATAGAACATATGTTTTCCATCACAGATTAATGTGGAAATGGACCAGATTTTTCTTTTTTGGAGGTGAAGGAATATAAAAATATATTGCACTGGAAATTGATAGTTCATCTCTATAGTCAGCCACCTGAATGTCTTCCCATTTTCATCAGTGGTGATTGGTGGCAACCATGTCAGTGGGATGGTGAATCCACTCTGGATTTTAGACTGAAATTTAAAAGAACTATTCAAGATGCTGAATCTCTTTAAAAGATATCTCCTTTAAAATCTGGACTAAAAAGACCTACGTAGTGTTATATAGCAAACCTACCTCTTTTAGATCCATCCTCAAAACCCATTTTCCTCCAGACACCTTTCAGTCCTCTGAAATATGGCTTAAATTAAACCCAGATACTATCTGCAGACTTGTACACCCTCATCTTACTCACAGAAGTGCAAGTAAAGAACCTTAAAAGTGGTGAATTGTGGGCCAGTTCAGCTGTTTCTATAAGCAAAGTATCAATCCTGTTTCATTGAAAACAGGCCTAACGCTGTTCTTCTATGTTTTTTCCTGGGCTTTATAAAAATAATCTTCTTCGTAGTCTTCAGTGATTTTTTTGGGCCCCCATGCCTAGTTTTACTCCTACAAGAGCCCTGTAGTTTGAGTCCATAGGAAAAGCAACTGCCCCACTGATTGATAATGGACAAAATAGTACTGAAATTATCATCACTAATTACAGTACTGCACAACTTGATCTTATGAGAGCCAGCACAGTGTAATAGTTTGGGTGTTGGACTAGGACTCTAGAGACCAGGGTTCAAATCCCTGTTTGGCTATGGAAAGCAATTGGGTGCCCTTGGGCAAATCACAGTCTCCCAGCCTCATAAGAAAGTAGTGGCAACCCACCTAGAACAAATCTTGTCAAGAAAACCTCTTAGGGTTACCATATGTCAGAAATGACTTGAAAGCAAACAACCTTGGGTGCTTTCAAATGAAAGGTGTTTTTTTTTCTTTTCAAGTGTTGATGGGATTGATTCGATGTGTCCATCTGCTGCAAGCCAGCCTAGAGGGATGATCATCCCAGTGCAGATGGCAATTAAACCTAACATCAAATGGGAATCTAGGGAGATCAGAGCACTTGCCACAATTCATTTTTTTCTCTTCTTCCTGCCTCCTCCCCAAAGATACCAATTCATTTTTATTTCCTTTTTCATTGAAGTTACTGTTCCTCACTATAAAGCTACAGTGTTAAATTCATCACAGGTAAATTCACTGCCTGGATTCATTCATACAATTTAATCACGGGGGAAAAAGGTACTCTAAGATATTGTTAGAACTCCATGCACTAGTTTTGAATATCTCAAGATGTTATTATCAGGACACGAAAATATATTTTGGGGGAGAGAAGAGGCATAAAGAGAATCATGCACCCTACACCCAAAGGAATATAGGTGTGTATGTGCGCGCATGTGCATGCATGTGTCTTCAAGTCTCCTGTAGACTTTTGGTGACCTCATGAATTTCACAGAGTTTTGTTTGGCAGAGATGGCTTTACCAGTTCCTTCCTCCAAGGGGCATCTGAGGGAAATAGCTACAGGAGGGCATGGTCCTGCTCCAAATAAGAATTCTTCCTGCCCATTAATTCTTGACATTGATAACTGAGACACTGATAATTGTTCACACCTAGGATTCTTGTATTGGTTGTGTTTGCATTCCCTTGGTAACTTCGTCTGTGCCTTTTCTTTGAATGTCTAATTCTCAAGTGAATCTTTAAATTACCACCATGGTGGAAGTGTGGGAACTGAAAGAAAACTTTGTTGTGGACAGGATTCTTATTTTGGGAGAGTCAAATGCCCTCATTCTTGTTGCTACACTCTTGTGCACACACATCTTCCTTCCAAGAAGGACTAGGCTCTTGACAGGCCCCTAGTTTAAACCTCCTACCTAACAACAGTGACCTGGATTTATTGGATTCCAAAAACACCTGTTTTACATTCCTTAGCTCCTTGTTTTATCAAACAGCACTTCTATTTCTGCTGTGATTTACCCAGCCCAAAAGTAAATATCTCTTACAAAGATGCTTTATAAGAAGAAGATAGGACTTGGAGGCACTTCAGAACATTGGAAAGGCACAGGAGAAATGGAAAAGCTCCACTGAAAAGAAACAGAAGTGCAGAAAGCAGGTTGGTGGAGAAAAGGAAGTGTCAAGGAAGAGGCAGTGTGGAAAGGGACTAGTTTCTCTTCTCACGGAATGAGACTTCAGCTATGGTAGGTTTCCTCAACCTAGTTCCTTCCAGATGTGTTGAACCATGTTGGCTCTGCTAGCTTGGAACGATAGGAGTTGCAGTTGGAGGGCACCAAGTTGGAGAATGCTGGCCTATGGTATGAGTGAAGAATTAGGGAGGGAAGATTGAGTCTATTTCTGGTCCATGTTAGTTCTAATCCATGATAAATACAAACTCTCCTATTTTCTCAATAACCTGTGGATTTTTTAGAAAGTCCACATAAGAATATATATTTTAAATATATAATTTGAAAGTATTTTCTCAGAAGTCGTATCTCAGCTAGACATCAATGTGGTGGTGGTTGTTGTTGTGTGCCTCCAAGTCATTTTCCAACTTACAGCAACTCTAAGGTGACCCTATCATGGGGCTTTTTGGAGTTATGTGTGTATGTGATGTGCTCAACATCATCCGGTGGGCTTACATGGCTGAGTGGGGAATCAAAGCCTGCTCTCCAGGGTCATAGTCCAATATTCAACCACTACACCACACTGGCATTCAAGACATCAGTAGCAGAAGGTCAAAATGGTAATGTAACACTTCTACACAAATTCATTACATAATGCACTTCTACACAAATTCATGACATAATGGCACCTACCTGGCCAGTGCAAAAGCATCATCAAGAAAGCCAGCACGGTCGGATAGACTAAAAACCTATTGGTGAAAGAAAAATAAGAAAGGAAAAGATGCAGATTCAATAAATCCTATTTCTTTGCAGTCAACACACCACAAAATCCTCTGATTAAAACACAAATTTGGTAAGAAAGCATGTGATGCACCTTAAAAAAATCTAAATATTATAACATCTAAAACAATTCCATAATATAGTAAATATTACTAAAAGGAACAAAGAAACAGTCGATGCCTTTTAGCTCAAATGAAGATGCAATAAGTCATTTGAACATGTTAATATCACAGCTTTCCTCCAACAATCTCCAGGCAACACACATGGTTTTTCTTCCTTCTTAATGAGGTAGGTCAGAGAGAGAGTGATTGGCTGAAGTTCACCCAGTGAGTTTCATGCTGAATGGATTCTTGTTTCTGGATCCCCTCAAGTTCTACTTCATCACCCTAACAGCTACCTACTCTGGCTCTCACATCCCACAAACCAAGGGCCACTTCCATTTCAGCAGACTGACCTGGTGGTTATCCATCATGATATTGGCCACATCCTCCCAGTCTTGTACTTCATAATTAATACGATAAAACCCAACATGATCCTTGTTCACTTTCAAGAAAGAATTGAGAGCAGGATTGCTGGGTGGTGTAATAGTAATGCCTGTGGAGGTAAAGCAAAAACAAGAAAGGGTTTATAAAGATGTGGCTGGATGAAATGTACTTTCTCCAAGGTCAGTTTCCAGGGTTCTCATCCATTGGTCCTGAAAAGCGGTAAACAATATGGTTGAATTTTAGCCATTTCTCATGTATAGTTTTTTTTTCTTTGAAGGACCAAATTTGTCCCAAGAAATACATTACTTTTAGCTACTAACTTTTGGGGGGAGGGGTCGGGGGGTCTCAGGCAACGTAATGTATCAAGAGAGAAAGAGAAAGAAAAAAGATCCCACATCATTTTTCAGCTAACCATGTTGCCAAAAAACTGAAGTAACATACTGTGCTGTTCAGTAGGTTTGAACCATACAAGGGGGTGGGATGGGGGACATTGACATTCTTATAGAATTCTGGAAATATAGGAAGTGTACATTAAAGTCTACCTTTAACATTAACCACCATGCAAATACTACTGCTAAGCCTCAATACATTGGAATTTTCCTTAGGGTCAGAAAGTACCCCACAGCTCATTCAGTGCAACTCCTCCTCCCTTCATGGTAACCTATAAGTTGTCTCACAAGAAGTCTTCAGAATACAACATGGATATTTTTATCGAGACTTGTGATCCCCTTGCCAGGATGGCTCCACAGTTCCAACCCGGGGTTCCTGTTGCTCACCATGCCCTTCATCCCTTCCTGGATTGGGAACTTGGGCCTCAGGGTGACCCCCCCTATATGGACCAGTGGCTGTGTTGTTTTAGTGGATTCATTGTAGTAAGGGCCTTTCCACACTACACTGTTACAATACTATTATTCCACTTTCAACATCCTGTGGAGTTATGGCGTTTGTAGTTTACTGAGCTCTCTGGCTGAGAATTCTAAACGCCCCTCCCTAAACTGCAAACCCCAGAATTCCACAGGATGTTGAAAACAGAATAATAGCACTATAACATTGCAGTGTGGACAAGGTCCTCCACTAAACTTAATATGAACAGACAGAAGGAGTGGTAAAGTTTATTGAGATGAAAGAAAATAATACACTAACCCTTCAACTACTAAATAATTTACAGCTTCTCAAAACTATAGCCAATCCTTTCCTCTGTCTTTCCTGTCTTTAGTCCGTCTGTTCCTATCCCTCTGAAATCCCTATCTCTGTGTTAGCTTTTTCCCACATACCTTCTAACAGACCAGCCTCATTTTTTTCATTTTACATTTCCTTCCTGCAGGCCCCCTTCACAGCATTCCCCCAGCTGCGACCCTTCAACCAGGGGTGCCCAGCTTCTCCTTTCACAAGGCCCTTCAAAGCTTATAACATTATTTTCCACCCATATCCAAAGGACATCTTATTCAAAGCATGGAAAATCCCACTGAAGTAATTGTTGTACTTAGTTCAAGAAAGTAGGTTGAGCATGGTTGGGCTGAGGTTTAACATAGCCATTGTCTGTTAATTAAGATTACCTGCAGTTTCTGATTTATTGTAGATCGTTGTGCTGGTTGTGTTTCCCTCATACCATTTCACTGGAATATTCCATCTGTAACTGAAAATTTTTTAAAAAAAGCATTTTCAAATTTAAAATAATATTAAAAAAATTATGAAACGCTGCAGCAATGACCCCGTGCTCTTTTTGAATTCAATAGGGAAAAAGGATTAATCCACTTGTGCATGTTACTCAAGCATTATCCAAGTGGCAAAGTATTTAGACTGAAGTAGACAACTGTTGAGGGTTGGGGGCTTCATTGTCCCCACAGGGATCTTGGAGAGATGCACACACACACCACCGGCCCATCCAACCCCCATTTTTGTCACTTGCTGTTGAAAAAAGGCCTCAAACAGGCCAGGAAGGGACTGAAACATGGTATTTTTATGCAGCTCGTTTGAAGGTGGTTGCTGGAAGACTTTTCAGATCTCAACATAGCTTTAGATACCAGACCTTTCTTATCCCGGATTTAATCAGACACAACAATGCCAAGTTTTCACATAAGGCATTTCTTTCTCTTTGTGAGGTCTCCCATTCTGTGATGCAAAGGTGTCTCTCAAGGTTTTGTATTTTGTGAGGAAAGGCTGCCATCTTCAGCTTGTTGTCAAATGAATTCATTCAGTCACCACCTAAATGCCCAGCAAACACCTCTTTTTCCCAGCATAGCTCTGAAAAATTTGTGGCCAAGCAAGCTAAATGCTTGACAACAAAAGTCCAGAGTTTATTGAGAGGAGGGCAAAATAAATGCATTGTCCCCCAAATAAGAATTATGCTCCCTAAGAGTTTTGTCTTTAGTCCCCAAATTTCTCGCCTTTCAGAGAATGAGGCACTGAAAACAATTGAGACCTAGAACTCTTCTGTTGTTCCACTTTTTCCCTCCAACTGGACCTCAAAGCAGCTCATGCATTAAAACAATACAGTTTAAAATAGAGTATATCAAAATAGAATTAAACTGTTAAAGAATTAAAACAACAGCTTTAAAAGATACGAAAAGATAATATTCCCTTGGTTAAATTTGCTTGCCCCTTTGCTTTGGCCTAAGCCGTATTTCCAAATTCTCAAATGAAAATTTAAGTTACTGGAGAGTAAAGGAAAATTTCATTTGAGGGGACAGAAGTCAATTTAGGGGACAATGGCCTCATTCTGCCATCCCTCTGTCACAGTTATATCCCTGGCAAGGACTCAGTGAGATTGTTTTTGTTTGTTTAATCAAACTGGAATTGGTTTAAAAAAAGGGGGGGATAGTTGTCAAGCACCTGGCAGAGTGCAAGATATAACTGGTCATCCAAAAGCCACACACAAGTTGCATAGGTGTGTCCCACATGTTTCAGAAGTAGGGCTGAGCCCACCACTAGGCAAAGTGAGGCAGCTGTTCAGGCAGGAGATGCTGTGGATTGTGAGCAGCAGTGGTTCTTCCTCAGATTGTTCTTCCTGGTTTCTCCAGCCATTCTCCTCTCTTGGAACACAGTCTGTCCTCATCCTCCAAAGTAGCCTGCTCCCCCAGCTGTGCTGGAGGATGGCATCTATCATCAATATTTGAATTAGGATGCAACTGTCAGTCAGACACGTGGAGTGAGGAAGGAGGGCCCTCTTCCTGCTCACCTCAGGCAGCAAAACATTTTGTGCTAAGGCCACCTAAAACAAATGATACTTCTGCTGTTTCCAGTTTCTAGCTTTGCCATGTCACCATAATCAGGGACACTAAGAAAGAGAATCATTGTTGCAAACTGGGCAACACATTTGACAAATGCTGTTGAGTTAGAAGGCACTTAGAAGACACCTACCAATCTGTAAAGCTAAGTAAGTTTACCCCACAGCAAAGTTAACTAACATGTGCCCTTGCCAATGCTGTTGGATTATAGCTTGCATTGTAACTGGCCCTGCTGCTTGGGGCAGATGAGAGTAGTATCCTATCCCTGATTAAAAGAATTTTAAAAAAACTATTTTTCTGTAGGAGGATGAACAAAGTATTGCCCTCCAGATGTTGTTGGACTGAAACATCAGCACTGGTCAGAATAGGCAATGGTGAGGAATGCTGGGAGTTGCAGTCCAAGAACATCTGGAAGGTTGTATTTTGCTCACTCCTGTTCTGTAGTGTCAAATAAAGATCAAGCAGTAAAATTTGGGACCAGTAGAATACCTTAGACTGATCCTTGGCCAGTATGGTAACAACATACTCAACAAGTGGAGAAAGTTTACCTGAAGTCAGAAGATGGCTGGGAAGGATCTGCGTTGGGATCCAGCAGGAAACGCTTCTGTGTGATTGTTAAGTTCGAATCCACATTCAACACAGGGTATCCCATCTGTCTGGTCCAGGTGTCCATCACTTCTTCAACAGGTTGACCACTCGCCTAAGAATAACAGTGGATGGTCATGATGAGAAAGCCAAAGCTGACTGAAGAAAGGTATAACTCTTCTTTTCAGGAGGTGAGAACCTACAGAGAGAACAGTTTCCTCTCATAAATTCACATTTTAGGAACCACATGAGCACAGCGGGTCCAAACAACTGCCTGTATCAAACATCAGCAATAAGGTAAAGGAGAACTGTTTATTATATACTGTCTCTATAGATGGACAGTCATGTTTTTGAACATTTGGAGATGCAGATGCTGAAGATATTGGAAGGCACCTCAAGTGAAAATATCTGATCCTTAGAAGACAGTGGTGTCAACCTGTTGCAGCAAAAACTGCAAAGGCACCTTCCATACTAATAAATTCTATTTGGCATAAGTGTTTGAGGATTGCAAGCTATTTCATCAGATGTATCAGATGAAGTATCCTACAGTCCACAAAAGCACATGCTATTTGATTCTTATATCTTACACACATTCATGCCAAATAGTTTTTGGGAAAAGTGAGAAAGCAAAAGAGCAAATTTAGATTAAAGAGGTTTGCTATCTTGAAAGCAAAAGGAGATGCAGACACTGGCATTAACATCTTCAAGAAATATTATTAATTTTTTTTAAAAAAAGATGCAGGTCAGGTTTTTTTCAGGCCAAAACAAACAAAAAAACAAAAACCCATCTTCTCCCATTGCGGCGTACCACAACTGCAGAACTTGTTACTATTGGAATACAACTCACAGATTACCCTCTCCTTCAGCTGATATGACCAAGTTGGCTGAGGGATTCTGGGATCTGAAATCTAAAAAGCACTTTTTCCAAGCTCCACACAGTTATGGGCTAAAGTATATTGATTACACATAAAGTGATATGAGACACAAACCCATTCTAAATATATGCATAATGTTCCGGGCGGCGGGGTAAGACTTAATAAGTAAGGAGTGATTGAGAAGTAGGAACTGAGTAATAAGTATGTAAGCAACTAAATAAGTTCAGCTCAACTGCCTTTGTTGGCTAGAAGAAAAGAAAGGCTGGTAAGCTGTATTTCTTTTTAACCTTTGTAGATCACCTTGGTTTCAGGCTGGGGAAAAAAGGTGGGGTATAAATAAATATCACCGCCACTGCTCATCCATTGCTGGTGGTCTGAGATGCTTAATTCATTTGTGGATTCTTACTCTTCTTTATAATTTTGAAATCAGGATAGCAAGGAAAACACTATTAAGAGTTAATAGTTAGCAATGGGGAATATGTGTTCCTTCCAGCACTTTTGGACTGCAAGTCTCATCATTAGACACCACTGACTATGGTAACTAGGGCTGCTCAGAGTTATAATCCAAGACTTTCTGGAGGACTGTAAATTCCTCACACCTGAAATAATATATTACCATTGTGAAGTTCAAGTGAACTTTTTAGATAAGGGAAACACTATAAAAAAACCTGTATGCACCTCCTCTCCATGGTTCTTAGTGCCTCAAAACAGAACCAAGCTTAAATTTCTAAAACATTTTTGTGATAAAAAAATGTCTGAGATTTTCCTTCTCCTCTCATATACTCCTTATATTTTTTATGGTGGATACCTTCTCTGCACTCCAAATGTTCCAGGAATTTTGGAAAAAACCAACATACTGGCCTGGTCACCTACAGAGTTGTTGCTGCTTCTGTGAGGGAAGAATACAAACATTTAATATCCCAAACCTATGTTTACACAGAATGTACCTCTTCCAGTGCTTTCCAAAACTGATCCGTTCTTGCATTTTTAAATTCATAGTCTTTCAAATATTTCTGTTGGAGAAAACGTAGACAGTTAAAATGTTAGCATTATCACCCAGAGTAACAGCCCTTCTGTTCCTGTATTAGAAGTTCTTCATGATGTAGTAGCCACCTTCTTGATGAGGTGGAACAGAACCTGGACAGTTACTTTTTGGACATTTCCCAGAATCAATTACCCAGCATTGCTTGGTCATGCTGAGAAGCTGATTCCAGGAAGGAGCAATGGATTCAAACTACAGGAAAAGAGATTTCACCTAAACCTCAGGAAGAACTTCCTGATGGTCAGAGCTGTTTGCCAGTGGAATATGCTGCCTCGGAGTGTGGTGGAGTCTCTTTCTTTGGAAGTTTTTAAGCAGAGGCTGGATGGCCATCTGTTAGGAGTGCTTTGATGTGGGTTCCTGCATGGCAGGGGGTTGGACTAGATGGCGCCTGTGGTCTCTTCCAACTCCATGATTCTATGATTCTAGGAATGTTAATCCAAACAATTAACTTCCAGAGTCTGGTGTGAATCAACAAGTGGCAACTTCACACTAGAATCATAGAATCATAGAATCATACAGTTGGAAGAAACCCCAGGGGCCATCCAGTCCATCCCCCTGCTATGCCTTGGTTTCCTATTATTTTTATGAGTACAATTTTTATAAGCACAAAAGGCACTGACAATGATTGATGAAGACCTAAATGGTTTGGCCTAACAAATAACAAGGCTTGTGCCCTATTGGACTGAAGTCCAACATTTTGTTCACATATACAGTGACCAAACGGACACAGTGGGATATGATAAACGATCAGTTTCATTCTCTTTGCATTCTCATTGCAGTTGGCATTCAGGTCCTGCCTCAATTCCTTTTTCACTTTCCACATCAAAAAATGTGTACATTTTTGTGCACATTCTTTCAAAATATAAGCATTTTTGCATGAATTTTTCTAATATGGTCATCTTTTGTGCATTAATCTAGTCAAATGCTTCTTAAGCTATCTGAAGTGGTGAACCATCATTTTTTCCCCCAGCATTCCAGAAACCAGTTCCCTTCTGGTGCCATATTATAACTAAATTTGCACAGTTTCTTGGAATTTAATTGTGGACCAGCAGCTGGTGGTTTATGGATCTACTCACAGGCCATCACTTTGAGCAGTACTGATTTGTTATAGACATTTGACCACATTGTCTCCATTGACTGAAACATATTTGCATTCATTTTCCAAAGTAGTGTATTTTTAATTGCACATATATTTTAAATGTATGTATAATTTTGTGTGCATTTTTTTTCACCAAAACACATTTCAAGCCTGAAAAACATACAGATGTCTGAGACAAGTTGGGCTCAATTCTGCTGCTAGTTTCAGCAGGTAGCAAATGGGTAATCCCATATGGAAGTACAAGTATTCTGAATTTATTTTCTGTTCCTATCTATGAGCAGGACATGAATTCAATAGCACTATCACATTCAAGTTCCCCAGCAACTGGTATCTTGAATGACATAAGATACTTTCTGTTTCCCTCTTGACTATTCTATCCACGGAACAGAAAATGCAAAGGACAGCAGAGCTAGAGGGGTGTCACATCTTTGGCCAAGGTGTTGGTACAATTCCTGATATATCTTGACTTACATGTTCATCCAATAACATTTACAATTAGACTGTCATGTCATATGCTATCTACAAACAATAGGCAGATAGCTACAAATGCTGCATACAAGCAATACAAACATACTCAGATAGGAGCCAGCCGAATTAAAAAAAATAGTGCTCCTTCTCTAAGAATCCAGTGCAATTCAGTATGTTCCCCTTGAACACCATGGGATGTATTCCAGTGTATGCAGAGGATCACATACAAGCAACAACAGATTCACTAGAAAATAAGTTCCATCAAAAATTGGGGTGCATGTGAACTTAGGAAGACACAAAGGGCATGTGGTGGCACAGTGATTAAATGCCAGTTAAATGCCAGTACTGCAGTCACAAGGTTGTGAATTCGATCCTGCTGGGCTCTAGGTCGACTCAACCTTCCATCCTTCTGCAGCTTGTCGGGGGCAAATTGTAAACTGCTTAGAGAGCACTTAGCTGATAAGCAGTATAGAAATACGCATGTTATTGCTATTGTTTTTGGGTGATCTGTGACCTTTCAGTTATTATTAGACTTCAGCTGCCCATATTTCTCACCGCCGGTGATACTGACTACGGCTAGTGACAGCTGAGGGCTCCATAGCAATGGGGTGCTGAATTTTCTCTGGGTTTTAGTCTGAGCATTAAAGTAGCTATTCATGGTGCTGAAGCTACCTTTCAACTAAGGTTCAGCAGCTTGGATCCCTGAGTCTATGGCCATTTCCACACTAGACTGTTACAGTGCTATTATTCCACTTTCAACAACCTATGGAATCCTGTGATTTGCCAAAAGGCCCCTCCATAAACTTCAAACCCCAGGATTCCATAGGATGTTGAAAGTGGAATAATAGCACTATAATAGTCTAGTGTGGAAATGGCCTATGTGGGGGATAGGGTTTTGACACTTTTGAGCTGAAACTTGGAGCAATTTCACTCCTCCATGGGCATGGAAGCCACCAGCTGGCACTGGATAAGGCCAGTGGAGATGGAGACCAATAATAACACATGGATGACCACAACTACACTCCTGATGTATAGTATTTGGGTGTAAGAAATGGGACTTCTAAGATCAGTAGTTCTGAAATCGCTGAGCATCCAGCAAATTCAGTCCCTTGGGGTTGGTTTAAATTTACTGAAAAGATCTACAAGGTGAATAAAAGGATCTGAATCTTCTTTAAAAAAAAAAGAAGTTTGTCCTTGATTTAAACATGGTCAAAAACATAACTCTGATTGACCTTAATTACTTCACTCAATTAAAAACTATTTATGTAAGAGCAGATTGTTCTCATTGCACCCTCGTTCACCTTATATTCCTGCTATTCAAGAACATTTCTTAAAATAACCCTCATCCATTTAACCAGACAGGAATTTATAATCCAGGTACACCATTTAGGCTTCAGTAAACAAAAATGAATATGGTCAGAATGCTCACTCCAAGCTCTCCGGTCCTAATTGCATTGTCCAATAAATACGTCAGGTTACAAAATGCTGACTCCCAATGTCACTGCTGGATAAAGAATGGAGCTGTACTTTTAAAAGCACTGAAACTTGCTTTCAGAGGCCAAAGAATGCATTCTGCAGACATGTGAGATTGGAATGTATAGAAAAGTTTATTTTTCACTCTGGACAGTATTGTCAGGGAACAGCTGTGCTTTTGCTGAATTGTCTTTTAAACGCCCTCTCCAGATGCTTTCATCTTTAACAGAAACATAATTTTTCCCTTGCCAAATGTATACCTGAGATCAGCTGTAAAACAGAAAAAGTGAGCTTGATAATGAGAATGTATGAGAACCACTTTGCTGTGGTATGCTGTGATGTGTTCTTTCTGGTTCTAAATCAGTGATAGGAAACTGTCTTGCCCACAGGCCACTCCCAAAGCTCTGAGTGCAGGAAAAATGGGTATGTCTGATCTTAGAGGCTAAATAGGGTCAGCTCTGGTCAGCATTTGGATGGGAGACTGCCAATGAACACTAGGTACTGTAAACTCTGTTTCAGAGGAAGGAAATAGCAAAAAAAATCTCTGAGTATTCCTTGCCTAAGAAAATACTATGGAATTCATGTGGCCACCATAAGTTCACAGGCAACTTGAAGATGTGCACATGCACATGCATGCACATGTATACACACACAAACACACACACAGGTCCTGGAAGTGGATTCTGGGTGAGTGTACCCCAGGTACCTCCACAGCTCCTTACCCTGATCTAAGTAAGTGCCTGGTTTGCTAAGAAATTTGTTAGGGGGAGACCAAAATTGAATACAGAAGAATCCCCATGCAGTAACTTTTATTGCAGAGTGTGCCTAACTCCATGGGAATCCAGTGGACAACATTGTCCTGCCAAGAGACAAAAGGAATTCAATCACTTCTTCAAATTCACAGTCAAGTACAGATAATTTTGGTAAAATTTACCATCTAGCAGAACAGACAACACTAGGAATGTTAGGAAATATACTGAGTGATGTAGTTGAACCACAGCTCCCAGGATATATATTCTAGGACTTTTTGATTGGGAGGGATGAGTTATAATCTGTCCTCGCCTGTTCCTTTGGAGCTTAGCTGCATTTCTCACAGTAGCCAACAAAATGTTGTTGCAAGCCAATCCTAAACCTATCCCTGCTGCAATGCATAGTATGCAAATGGAAGTGTACCCATTGCAAATGCAAACAAAAGTAGATGGTAGTGGAATCTCAGTGATCATTGGATTGCTCATTGCTCTTTGGTAATTTAAAAAACACTTAGGACTCATAACAGAATAGCAAAAACTGAAAAATTCCTGTCAAAATGCCTCTAATATGTTCTTAAAATATAAATTTTATAAGTAACTAAGGTAAGTAACTTTTATAAGTAACTCAACAATATTGCATTTTCCACTATCAGAGTAACTTTGTTCCCATTCATTGCATAGCTTTTGAAATATAACAGTATTACACCTTTATTACAAATGCCCCCACACAGGTAACTGTTTCCACATAACTGCTATTGTAGTGGCATCTGGCTGCTCTGATGTTAGTGGACTGATAAATCCAGGGTTCAGTGTGAACTTAAAACTATTCAATGTGCTAAATCCTACATCCAGTATAAGTTGAATACTCTGAATTCAAACTAACGATGCCCATTTGAGAATATTGCATGTAGTCTTAATAGCTACAGCCTGAAGTGATACTAAGTATACAACTTCTGCAGTATAATCACACAAAGGACCACATGCACTTAGGGAATGTTAGGCTTGTTATTTTGCAACTATCTTATGTTAGTGTAATGTTATTACACTAACATATGCTAGTGTTATTGTTAGGGTAATATTGTTGTTATGTCAGTGTAATGTTAGTGTAACATCACTGCAATTGTAAGTTTTATGTGGATTAAGTGAATGTGTGTCAGATATTATGTATATTATGTATATTGTGCTTCTTTCGCATGCTATATCTTTTCTTTCTCTTCTTGCTTTGTTCCATAAAAATATTTTTTTTAAAAAATAAGTTGAATACTTTGGATAGTTCCTTTAACATTTGAACTAAAACTTATCATTCCATTGGTACTGGCACTGTGTCTCAACACTGGTTACTTGTAAATTATTACTTGAAAACTCTGACTGCCAGCACCTTTTATTTGTTCATGCCTTCCCCACTATTCCTACTACTACCATCCATCTGCTCATTTCAGTTAACGTGGGTTATTCTTGACTGCAAGAGCCAGACCTTCTTTTCTAATACAGAAGTAGCTGTTTACTTTAATAAGTTCTCCCTGAAGCAGACCATCCATTTCTTCCTAACAACCCCTCAGACACTGAATTAGCTATACAGGACGGTAGATGGTGCTGTTTGTCTCATTCTCAGCTGCTTCCGTGCTTCCACAAGGGCACTCACAGGACAACACTACCATGCATTATGTCAGAGTACAACTCTGGTGTATCAGTGTGTTGCCTCTTGCCTGTGGAGCAAAGTTGATCGTTCGTATGGAAACAAAAGTGGAAGGCAATATATTCAATTGGTCTGTTCCATAATCATTGTGCTCTTTGTCTGCTAGTATGAAACTAATGATGGAAGCATTACTATCTTTATCGCTTTTCGATCACAGTTCTGGCTGTTAGCCATAGTCGCATCTGTGGTATAAAATGGAAGGATAACAATGTGACATGAGGATATGGGGAATTATTTCTTTTAAACTAAACTGTAGTTAATGACTGTAATTCAGTGCTTCTGAAATGTTACTGTTTTGGATGACAATTTCCCTGCTATCTGGAGAACTCTGAGAGCCCAGATTTTATTTATTTATTTATTTACTCACTCCAAAAAGTATCCTTCACAAGCCCTGCAAACTGTTAAAATGAATTAATACAATGTTGTTCTTGTTAACCTTGGAACTGGGGGAAGCGGAATGAACCTGCAGCTTTATTTTAAGGTCACAGTTCTGGAACTGTAATCAGGCAAATAAGTGCTTGAAGCACAGCTGAGAGAAGTTATCTTTTTGGATTACAGCTCCTAGATCCACCAACCAGAAAGGAATTTTTGGCAGCTATAGTCCAAAATAATAACCTTGCCAGGCTCTGCTGTGCTCTTAGTATCTATCATCAGGGCAGCAAGAAACACATTCGGCTTTGCTGTTGCTGTGTGTCCTCAAGCCATTTCTGATTTATGGTGATCCTAAGGCAAACTTATCATGGCAAGATTTGTTCAGAAGAGATTTGCCATTGCCTTCCTCTGAGGCTGTAAGAGTGTGACCTGCTCAAGGTCACCCAGGGAGAAAAGCAGCCTACAAACACAATCAATCAATCAATCAATGGCTAAATAGGGATTCACATCCGAGTCTCTCAGATTCCTAGTCCGACTGCTATACCAGACTGGCTCTTTGTATATTTGAAAGTAAACTGAAATATCATGGAAAGCCAGGATATTGTATGTTCTACTCTGCAGAAGAGAGTCCTTTATTGGAAGGGCTGTTGAATACATGTCTGGCTTAATGATAAAGAAGTATAAGAAGGGAAAAGGCAGGGACCTTTAAGTTGCCCATCAGTGAACAGCACCTAGACAACAGACAGGTCACCTAGGTATAGTCTCCCATTTATAGTGAGGAGTAGTTCATGTATATTTAAATACATTTTTAAATTGGTACCTATACATATAAATTAGTATGCATGCAAATGTTATGCAAACCCACAACCATTTTTATTGGGGGCATGATATATTTCCATTTTTGTTGTTGACCTGGATGTTTTCTTAGAGCCAGCCTACAACACTGCACCAATAGAGACTTACTGACATACTTTAATTTAATCAGTTTTCTTTTCTTTAACCATGTGGGCACATGCTATTTGAGTAACAAACGTTTCCTTCCACACTGGAGAAGCAGGCACTGTGGGTATGGATGGGGATGACATGCACATGTCTATAAATTCAAGTTACTGCTACAGCAAAATTTCATATAGAATCATAGAATCTTAGAGTTGGAAGGGACCACAAAGGCTATCTGGTTCAACCCACTGCCATACAGGAACACAAAATTAAAGCACTCTGAAAAATGCCTGTCCAACTTTCCTTTAAAGACCTCAAAAGAAGAGGTGTCCACAGTAAAAATTTACTTCTTAAAGTTTAGGTGGACTGTCTTGTAATTTGAATTCACTGGTTTATGTTCCAATCTCCAGAGTAGCACAAAACAAGCTGCCTCCATTCCTTCAGAGTTTTAGACCATTTCTGCACAAGACTGTTATAGCGCTATGTTTCCACTTTCAACATCCTATGGAATCCTGGGGCTTGCAGTTTAGGGAGGGGCCAAGTGGCCCCTCCCTAAACTGCAAGCCCCAGGATTCCATAGGATGTTGAAAGTGGAATCATAGCGCTATAACAGTCTCGTGCAGAAATGGCCTTAAAGACAGCTATTATGTCACTTCTCTCTCTTCTCCAGGCTAAATGTATCCAGCTCCCTAAGTTGTACCTCATGAGGCTTGATTTCCAGACCTTAGATAATCTTGGTCACCCTTCTCTGGACATACTCCAAATTGTCAATGCCCTTCATGAACTGTGGTGCCCAGAATTTGACACAGTATTCCAGGTGATGTCTAACCAAAGCAAAACCAAGGGACATCAGTATTTCATTTGATTGGGACAGTATACGCCTGTTGATGCAGCCCATAATTGCAGTGGAGTTTTTTTGGGGGTGGGGGTACTACATCACACTGTTGATTGACATTTAATTTGTGCTCTACTAAAGATACATACAGATACATAATTCCTTAAATCACTTTTAACAGCATCTCTCCTCAAGAGTGCTGGGGACATTTAAAAAAAAATTCTCGAAAGTTCTGACTAAAGTCTCACATTATGATTAGCACTAGAATTAGCACAACCCTAAACAGGCTTCCTGACAAGTAAAGTCTACTGCTTTCAGTAATAAATGTGGATAGGTTTAGAGCCTCAGATTATTATAGATTCCCCTTTTGGTGACTATTTTGCACAGAACTAAAAAGTTACTTTTTAAAATAATTAGTTACCATTATAGGTCTGGGACATAAAGCAGTTAATTACCTTTATAGTTACTTTTAAAAATACTTATTTCCATGTTACAAATGTAACTAATGAAGTTCCTTTTAGTTACTTTAAAAATCTGAATGCTACAAACTGCTGGCCTGTGAAAGAAAACATACTCTCTTCTTTTCTATTGTATCATCCCCTCAGCAACCTCAAGAGACAAAGAGGCAGCAGTGTCAGGTAAAGCATTAGGCAGCACATCAACCATGTGATATTCCTCTGCCACCATTTAGTAAGAATATGTTCCTATAGCTGTAAAAACAACTGAGAATTACCATTATACCAAAAACCAGGGAATTCCTCAGCAATTCACACTTACAATGCAGCTTAGTTCTAATTTTGTTATTGGAAAAAGAATTAGTTATACGTAAGTAGTTCTTCTATTACCAAGGTCTGGTTGTTCACATATCACAGCAGATCACATACCTGACATCCAGATTGGAAATTTTCTGGTGAGATCCAGTCTTCAAGCATTCTAAGAATTGATGCTCCCTAAGCAAATAATAATTAGAATTATAAATAACAAATCCTTCATACTAATTTCAACCTGAATGAAAGACTGATAAAAATATTGCTTCCTTATTTCTACGCAACCTGGCAACACACATCTATTGTTCTTATTTTAAAATCCTTTCATTTAGAGTAAATGCATCTCTTTATCTCACAAGCTTCAGCCTCACAATGTAACAACGAACATAAACCAGAATGAACCACAGAGCTAAAGCCAGCATAAATCACCAGGGTTAGTCATCAACAATTCACAGTGGTTTGTGGGAGTCTTACCTTAAAAGCTGCCTGTTTTACAGATGCTTCATAGGGACAGATAGCAAACTCCACCTTTTAGCCTCTAAATAACTCTGCCAATGGCCTCATTTAGTTTCTGTGGTTTCAGTGGATACGGATGAAGTCTATTTTGTATTTTTTTTTTAGTGTTTCCCCATTTCTGTTACTAAAAAAAGTGAAAATGTTGAGAAATTCGAGCCTGTAGAAAGTTCTGGCTTCGCTCTTCCTAGCTCCGCATGGGAAATTTTAATGTGTATGTGTGAATTTATTGTCTAGTTGATCTGAACCAGATCCACTTGGCATACTCATCCTAGCTATTTGTTCTGGTTTAAAGGCCAATGCATGCGTCTACTCTCCTTACAGTCAGTTGCTTGCTTCCCATTTCTCACTCCTTGATTGAGGCACTCCAATTGTAAAGGGGCCCCACTTTGCATGTGACAGGTCCTAGGTTTGCTGCGTATGCTTCTTGGCTTCACATGCTTCTTGGCTTCACTAGGCAGGACTGAGAAAGACTCCTGTCTTGCAACTCCCATTAGCCCTAGCCATCGTACCCAATAGTGGGGATGATGGGTATTGTAGTTAAAAATAGAATTACCCCCGTTTATGCATTATTGCGCAAGATGAACCAATAGTCCGCTGACATGGTATCCAGTCTGGGAGGAAGTTACCTTTTTCCCTACTACAGTTCAGAATTCCCTACTGGCCATGCTGGCTGAAGAGTCTGGATTGTAATTCTAAAACAGTAACTTTCTCAAATCCTGCTAAGTATAAGGCATCTTCCTAATCCAGGCTGCCATTGAATTGTTTATCTGAATGATTTGTTGTAAGCAATTTTGCTGGTCACCATTCAAGCTGGATGCATGGCTTCAGTTTGCAGTAAAGGAACAATATGACCCAACCACTATGAATGGTTGATTATGCACAGAAAATCTTCTTCTTCTTCCTCTTCTTCCTCTTCTACTTCCTCTCTTCCTCCTCCTCCTCTTCCTCCGCCTCTTCTTTTACTTATTCCTCTTCCTCTCACCATGTGCCTCTGACTCCAACTTATGGAACCCTATCACGGCATTTTCTTGGCAAGACAACGTTTGCTGTTGCCTCCTTCCAATGCTGAGAGAATGTAGCTTGTCCAAAGTCACTCAGTGTCCATGGCTGAGCAGGGACTTGAACCTAGTGCAGTACTCAAGCCATTATTCCACACTGGCTCTTGAATTGGTCCTAATAATGCAATGGTGCAGGACAACAGTAGAAGGACAAGCACAACATGGTAGGTTAAAGTATACATATAGGATGAGTACAAATTTAGGAGTCGGTGATTGTGAGCTCCAGCATGGTGTAGTGATTTGAGCACTGGACTAGAATCCTGGAGATCAGGGTCGAATTTCCTGCTCAGCCATGGAAACCCACTCTCAGCTCCAGAAAACTCACAATAGGTTTGCCTGAGGGTTGTCATAACTTGGAAGCTACCTGATGGTATATAACAACAACAACAACAAAATCCACTGTAAGTCATAGTCCCCAGGTCCAATTCACACTTTTTCTTTTGTACTTGAGCCTGGATATCTAATTATGAAACACCTCTGCAAGGTGTCAATTCAGAATAGTGAATTTTCATTTAAATGAGCACTTCCCCT
The DNA here is from genome assembly GCA_030412105.1 of Cyclura pinguis. Lineage (NCBI taxonomy): Eukaryota > Metazoa > Chordata > Lepidosauria > Squamata > Iguanidae > Cyclura > Cyclura pinguis. The sequence goes on from CM059603.1 coordinate 186,708,141, forward strand.
TGAACTATATGTGGAAGAGATGATGGGGAGGCATGTGGCCTGCATATAGAAGTGATCACTTAAATCTTAATCCATTATTGCCAGTTCATATATGGCGTATGGATTTTCTATTCAAGGACCTGGAACCAATGCTAAGCATGAATTCACCATCAGAGTTCTAGGGTGCCATGCCAGAATCCTGTTGCTTCATTCCAAATAGAGTAGAGCCTTTGAATCAACTGTTAAATGGTGAGTCAACACATAAGTAAATCCAGTTGGTTAAATGCTGCACTCTGGGACTAATAATAAGAATTAGGGCTAAATATAAGGATTAATTTAGCATTGGCTGTTTTGTATATGATAAGCTTTATGTACCAGCCTGAATAAACATAGGCTCTGGTAGGATCACTACCATTCAGGACACCAGCACTGCTACTGCAACAATTGCCTCTATGCTTCTATGCCCGATTATTCTGCTATTCAAGGAAAATGCACTCCTCTTAACATCTGATTTGATCTTTCTTTCCATTTACAACATGAGATCAATCTTACTTTGCTGTAGGATATGCTATCAAACACAGAGGTTATTTCATCAGGAGAAGAAACATTCACTACAATAGGATGAGAAGAAAGCAAGGAGTCTTCCTCCAGCACAGGGAAAAAGTCATCAATCAATATCTGGTCCAACTGTGGAGAAAAAGGAAGAGGGAAAAGTCAAATGGCTATTACAGAAGTGAAGGCTCTCATCCTACATCTCTGACTAAAGGCTTATGAACATGGGGTTCCTAAACTGGAATCTTTCAGGAGCAAACACTTGGGGTGGGTGTTATTGCATGATGTCATGATTATCCTGCAACCATCCTGCTATTTCCACTTTCAATCCTGTTTTTTTTTTCTTCCAAAATAATCTGATTGCTCACCCAGATACTGTTATAATTCTGTTTCTGCCAATTGGTGTGGAAAACTTCTGTCACTTTCTTCCCTCTTCTGAGATCAGCTGACTCTGGGGTGGCTGTGTCTTACTGAGTTTAGGACCCACCTTCCATGTCCATCCTCTCCTTTCCCATCCAGTTCAAGGAATATGCAGATAGATTGCTGGATGGACAAGGAAGATCCTTCCATGGAAAGGTTGATTCCCCCTTTCATCTTTTCTTATTCAGGGGAGACAGCATATGTCATTTCTCATACAGCTGCTAGCCAACCAGACTGGCCATCTGCTTCCCTTGCTCCTTTCCAGTCTTTTTTCCTCCAGACCAGGGTGTGAAAGTGTGTGACTAAAGCAATAAGTCTCACTGATGTTGGTAAGGGATTATTTATGAATTGACTCATAGAGGAACCTCCTGGAGGAATAAAACCAGCATGATGTAGTAATCTGAGGCCATTTCCATGCTACACTGTCATAGTGCTATTATTCTACTTTCAACATCCTGTGGCATTCTGGAGTTTGTAGTTTACTGAGGCCAAAGAGCTCTCTGGCTAAGAATTCTAAATGACCCTCCCTAAACTGCAAACCCCAGGATTCTATAGGATGTTGAGAGTGGAATAATAGCACTGTAACAGTGTAGTGTGAAAATGGTCTGAGTTTTGGAGCCTAGAGACCACGACTCGAATCCCCACTCAGCCATGGAAACCCACTGAGTGACCTTGGGTGAATCATACCTTGTGAACCTCAGAGGAAGACAATGAAAAACGCTATCTGAACAAATCTTGCCAAGAAAATCTCATGATAGGTTTACCTTGGGGTTGAAAAGTAGGAAACTACTTGAAGGCATGACAACAGTGTCATTTTGATATACGTACTATGTTTCATCAGAGCTTAGAAAGATTATTGTGAAAGCTAAGGTGTTAATGTTAGTATTATTTTTTTTTAAATTAATGTTGTGTTCATTGTTACTAACACGCTACTTTTAAATTGTTGAATATTGTACATGGATGAGAGCCATCTTGGTGACTACTCCCATGGGAAACTAGTTTGTCCACTCTCTGTTCTCTTTCTGTTGTCAGTCAAAGACCTTTTTGTCTAGGCAAGTCTTTAGCTCTTAATTTACTGTTGCTGAAGGGTCTTATAATGGGATGTCTTACATTTTTATCTTTTTTACTATGATTCAATGTGCTTTAAAACTAAAACTATTTATTAATGTTTTAATAGAATTGTTTATTTTATTTTTTTAAACAAATCTTTTGTGTAAGATATGTTTTGGCCATATTTTGTTATTTTAATTCATTGTAAACCACCTCGCGTCCTATGTCAGGAGAAAGGCAGACTTTGTTTGTTAACAAACAAACAAAGAAACAAATATATATCAACCACCTAGTCTGATTTGTGTAAGTGAAAGTTCCCCTTGAATATGAGAAGGAAACAGAATGAAAGCTCAGAATAAGGATTAGTGCTTATTTATAAAATATACTTCCTGAAAAGAAGATGAAACATACAGCTATCCCCGTAACTTTATCTTCACAAAAGTAGTTGTAAGAAAGAGATTTTAAATGTAACTGGCTGAAATTCACCAAACCTCATAACCACAGGAATGCATAGCTGAAGACCTCTGGTCTTCTTAATCCTAGACTGACATTTTCACTACTGCACCATGCTGGCTCTGTGTGAACTAGCAAAACATATTTGGTTTATTTTTTGTCTTCACTAGTGCCATGCTACTTGCATTCGACTAGAACTTAACTCAGAATGTGGAAAAGTGACATCCCAGAATTCCCCAGACAGCATGTCTAAAATCATAAGTTTTCCAAGCTCTGCTTCAACTCCCAGGACTGAATTGGTTGTCTTTGACCATATATATACTATGCCAGTACCTACTGAATGTCTCCAGTGGACAGATTACCAATAGGTAAAATATCTGCTATTTCTCTTGAGAAAATGTCCCACTGATCATCTGCAATCAACAAAATATCTTCTCTAGTATTCTCCTGAAGCCCTCCCACTCCATCTCCAAAGCCTTGGTTTTATATTTAGAAGCATCATGCTACTTTCCAATTCAAACTGATTTTCAGTGGTAGATCAATACTGCCATTCAAATCACAGAGCAGAAACAGTGGTTAGTGGGTTGGTTACATGTCATCATTTCTCACAGCTACGATCTACATTTTACTCACTGCTCAGTTTGTGTTCTGAGGAGATCATCATTACCAAAAACCTTTTCCTAAACATTTCTATTAAGCTTTACATTCCACAATACCAAATAATGTGAGTACTCAAATAGTTACCATTTGCCAATCTTCTTCTGTAGCGTTTACACCCAGGAACTCAAAGAAGCTGGCAAATCCTTCATTTAGCCACAGGTCATCCCACCAATCCATGGTCACAATATTTCCAAACCACTGCAACAAGAAGTTTTTTTAAAAAAAAAATCACATATGCAGAACACATATCTATGTTATCTTAGCAAACTTTTATATAATTCAGATATTTATACATTTTTTTTAAAAAAAAAACTCTTATTGGGTCAAATTTAGGATAGTTTCTCATTTAGAATTTGTCACCAGTGTTTGTTAAGTAATTTTGATTTTCTAGAAATAATATACATTGTGGCCTAAAACCAATTGCTAATTCTAGTTATGATAGGTCCATTTCAATCAATTGCTGAATTATAAAGTCAGTATTTGAGATTTATCCACACGCTGAGATCATCTGGAAATAAAACCTCTCTAGATGCTCTGTTTTTTAAGCTTGGAAGGGCAGTGATGGATATAGACTTACTTGGTCATGATATTTTTGTGTGTGCTATGCAGAGCTACTCAACTGGTGCCTTCTTATATGATTTTCAAGCACCAAATGTATACAGTTTTAACTGCCCTTGGTTATTAAGAGTGGTAACAATTGCTGCCACTTTATGTGTTACACACCGGGGATTCATTTATTTAAAACTGGTTGAGTTCATAGATCATAATAATGGTTTACTGCAACCAGAAGCATGGTTTTGGGGGATGTGAGAGAGGGCCTTCTCAGTGGCTGCCTCTAGACTCTGGAACTCCTTTCCCTGGATGGCCAGAATGGTCTCCTTTTTGTTGTCCATCTGGTGGCAGACCAAAACCTTTTTATTCAGGAAAAATTTTAATACTGACAGATTTTAAAGAGTGAGCTAAGGGGATACTATAGTGTTTTAATTTTGTTATCTTTTCATACCTTTTTAAGCTGTTTTAATTCTTTAACAATTTAATTCCATTTTAATACGCACTATTCAAATGTCTTGTTTTAAAATGGGAACTGCTTGAGGCCCAACTTTGAAAAAAAAAGCAGGATACAAATAAAGATGATGACGACGACGATGATGATTGTAATACGAATGATCCCCCCTTCCGCCAGCATGTGGACTTGCCGATACTCTTACACTGCCACAGTTTTGAGGAAGAGTTCATGATCTCTCCTTTCCATTCTCAATAGTTCACAGTTGATTGCATTGTCCAGATTCAACAGACTGTGGTTAAATTGTAACAATTGGTTTGTTGGAAACGAAGCAATTTCATGGCATATTTTGTAAAGCTGATTTGTTTCAACATAGTTAGTGTTAATCACAGTTCAGGTTTATACTTAAGGTTAAAATTTGGTTTATTGAAATCAGAATCAAAAGCTTCCAAACTCCTGGCTCCCCATGGCTTTCAAATTCCTCCTCTTGCCCCAGAGGAGAACCTGGGAGGAGAAAGCTTCCAGACCTCATGAGAAGCAAGACTTATTCTAAAGGGGTTTTTGTTTGTTTGTTTGTTTTACTGTTCAAATGCAGCCATTCCACATTGTGACATATTTTCTTTTTCTCAAGTACTCTGAAAACTTTTAACTATAAGGTAGAACAATTAAAAATGATTTAATTTATAATGACTAAATAAATAATAGCTGGATCATAAAGAAATAAATCCACAGATCAACTACTGCTGGTTTTTAGACTGCCTTCTTATATGCTTTATTATATGTTGAATATAAAAGTCTAATTGGTTCTTCTGAAAACACACATTATCACCTGAAGTTTAAATTTTAGACAGTAAAGTTTTAAATACCCAGAACTCAGGACTTTTTTTTTTACTTTACATTTTTAGTGCAACATCATGCTACAGTAGTCCCTAGCAGTAAACCTCTAACTATTAATACAGGATGTACATTCGACCAAGCTATATCTACTTCAGTATTTCAAAGTTTTAAATTAAGCCACTTATTTCACAACCAAGAAACAAATGGATGAAGAAGAATCTATAGTGTCATAGTGTCTTCATGGTAAAACATTTTGTAAGCTGTACCTGGTGAACAAGTTCATGGGCAACCACAACTGCTACTCGTTGCTTGTTAGAAGCAGCAGATTCTTGTGGATCATAAAGGAGATTTGTTTCTCTGTACGTGATCAACCCCCAGTTCTCCATGGCCCCGGTGCCAAAATCTGGAATGGCTATTTTGTCTACAAAAAAAAAAGAAAAGTTTTGGTTAGGCATCTCCCTCAAGTCCCAGAGCAGGTCAGAGCCAGCTTTCCCTTCCTTAACCCTCACCCAAGTCAAGGTACCCGAGCCCAGTCATGATTCTTTCACTGGTCCAGGCTGTGAGCAGCTTTTATGTAAACTGGTACATTTGCATGAGTATGTGACCAGTGCAGAGCTGGTTCTATCATTGGGCAGAGTTCTCTCCTTGACTGCTGCCCCTGGCAGTTGATGTAGAATGGGGAATAGTGATAAGGTACGGGAAGACAGAGCTCTATGGATATCATGCAACCTGCCCTGTGGCCTCTAAGCTAGGCTGTTGTCTTTGGATGTGGAAGAACAGTGCTAATCAAAGTGGTGGTCCATGAATGTGTATCAGTCCACATACCATTAGCTTCTGAACCCTACTGGATTTCCAGTAAAAGAAGAGAGGAAGGAAGGAAGGAAGGAAGCCAGCCAGCCAGCCAGCCAGCCAGCCAGCCAGCCAACCAATGGATACAACTATGGATCCAGTCACTGAGGAAAAAAAATAATTGCCAGTTTCCCACATCAGATTTGGAAACACTGTGGTAGAGCACATTGTCTCATCTCCACTGTTGAAGTAGAATCCAACTACCAGCCTGGCTAGTCTCTACACATGGAAGGGGGAGAGCCACTGTGTGGTCCTTTGCTTCAGGAAGCAGAATGCCTTGAACCTGCCCTGTTGCTCCTTGTTGCTTAGATCCAAAAGCTCTGCCCAAAAATGAAGTTTGACTGCCTCCTGAGACTGACCTGCTTTTTGTGATTCTGTAATGGGGGGAGGGGGATCATGCCACTTTCTAGATGTTGCTAGAACAGAACTCCCAGCATTCCTCACCTTTGCTCACGATAGCTGGGACTGCTGGGAATTGGAGTCAACAGCGTCTGGAGAGCTGTACATTACCCTTCTCTGTTCTGTGATAAACTCTGTGTTCAGACAATGTAAAACCTGATACCTATCTTTCTCAGTCAGACACAGGATATGGAAGAGAAGGAACTATGTGTGAGGCACATGTTCTACATGTCTGGGAAATCTGTGGACCTCCAGATGTTGATGACCTACTACTCTCAGCACCCCCAAGCAGTGGCCACACAGTCTGCAGCTGATGGGAGTTGCTATTAAACCATATCTGAAGGGAAAACATAGCCTCCTGCAAACAGACACACAGCTACTATTATGGTACTAGGCCCTAGGCAGCAGTCTGCCTCCCGTACAGCAGGAATAGTTTCTGCTGCCTTACTGATAATGCCAAACTAATCTCTACAATGTCTTCCTGTGATTAGGTTGTAAAAGGATTTCGTAAATGGGGCTAAGAAATATTTATTGGCAAATTAAGTAAACTAAATCCCTCTATAATGAACAACATCTGCTTCTACTCACCACAACATGAGGGGGTCATGTCTTCATGGCTGGCAATCAATACCAGTTTCAATGAGAATTATGGACCCTGCGTTCCTCAGAGAGGTATAGCAGAGCCGCTACTTGGTCTAGCATAGAATTCAAATTGATTCCAAAATGGGCAAAGCTAAAATGTGACTCACTGGTTCAGCAACAAGAGCAACACTAGAATCATTTCTTTCCATTTAACTTTTGTCAAAATGGGTCTCTCTACAGATAGCTGACATAATTTCTTAGCTTCATTCATTCATTCATTCATTTTAGCTTCACGTGTTTATTCAGTGCTTATCTCATCTTCACACAATGTTTTAAAAAATTATTTTTAATGATATATTGAAAACGTTTCTTAACCATTCTTTGTCAAGACCATTTCACTAAACTGGAAATAAAGATGTCTGCTCAGACATAAAGAGTAAGGCAAAAGTTGCTTTACAGTTGGATATGAATAGACTGAGACTTAATCCAGGCAAGACAGAAGTGCTGCTGGTTAATAGGAAAACCAGCTTGGGATTGGGATCACAGCTTGTTCTCAATGGGGCTGCTCTCCTTGTGGAAGACCAGGTTCATGGGTTGGGAATGTTCTTGGATCTAGTGCTGCTCCTGGAAAGCCAGGTTGCAGTACAGCCTTTGCCCAGTTTTGGATAGTTTGCCAGCTGTGCCCTTTCTGGGGGAAGGCAGATCTAGCCACAGTGGTGTATGCCTTATTTACCTCCTGATTAGACTATTGTACAATCATCTCTCCACATTTGCTGGGGTTAGGGGTGCAGGACCCCCCGAAAGTGGAAAAACTGTGAATAGGCCCCCTAAACTATATTTAACACAGAGAAAAAGTATGATCTATGTATTCAACCTACCACAGATGCCTTCAAGGTGTCAATGCTCCTTCGCAGGACAAAAGTGGGTGGCTGGTGAGACTTGCACTACCACCATTTTTGCCATATACCTAGAGACTTACAAGCCTCATTCACAGTCTCCCAGTCTCACAAGGCTTGCAGTCCCTTTTAACAATGGCAGATGGCAGCAGTGGAGGCAGCAGCAAACAACGACTAATAATGAATATTGAAATAATCAAAAGTGAAACCCACAGGTGTGGAGGGCCAACTATAATGCCTTCTACATGCAGCTGCCCTTGAAAAATATTCAGAAGCTGCAGATAGTTCAAAATGCAGCAGCCAGACTGGTGTCAGGTATGCATTTTAAAGCCCATATAACACCAGTCGTGCAAGAACTACACTGGCTTACCAATTTGCTTCTGAGCTCAATTCAAGGTGCTGGTGTTGACTTGCAAAGCCCTAAATGACTTGGGGACAAGAAAGACCACCTCCTCCCACATGAGCCTGCCAGAAATTTGGAGTTTTCACAGGAGGCCCTGTTGTGTGTCCCAACAACTTGTGATGTTAGGTTGGTGGGTACACATATAAGGGCTTTTTCTGTATTAGCCCCTCAATTGTGGAGCCCCTCAACTACCCGAGGAAGTTAGTCTGGCCTCATCTCTTTTAAGCTTCTGGTGGGCAGTCAAAGCAGTGTTGCTCTGCATGGCATTCAGTGATTGAAAGTGCTGTTTCAGGTGTTTTAAAACTGGATTCTAGGGTTGCTTTTAGACTGCTTTTAGGAGTTTTTAAAGACTATTTTAATGTATTTTTAAAATAGTCTATTGTTTTAATTTTTAAAATTTGTTTATTGCTTTGGGAGATCCTGTGGGCTGGGAGTAGATACAGAAATACTTTAAATAAAATAAATATGAGGAGGAGAGCAGAGTTAACATTGAGCCCTTCTGACCCTTGTGGCACTCAGCAGGTGCTGAGTGCCACAAGGCAACTTTTGATGCCAGTCCAAATTAGCCAAACCTGCACCAATATTAAAATTCAGCTGCTCCAACTGCAACAGTAAATTGAGTGGGACCAAGGTGCTTCTTTTACTCTTGAGTAAAAGATACCATGCAACTATTCTGCTTGTTTTCCATGAGAGATATTCTTTAATAAGAAAAAGGATAAAAGGAACAATAATAAAATACAGGAGGACTTCAAAAAGTGTCTGGACGTCTTGTGCCCTTTCCTGAGGATAAGGATGTGCAGAGTACAGTAAAACTTCATCCAGCAACATAGCCATGGCCACCCGTTCACTAGAAGACCCACAGTTCAGTATATGCAGAAGGGCGAGGCTTCATCCACCACCACGTTATGTTAAAGGGGATACAAGTAACACAATTAGGAAAGAAGGAAAGTTGCTGCCAATTTGAACTGACAGCACTGGGCTATATAGATCAGTGATCTGACTCAATATGTGGCATGTTATGCATTGTTCTACAGGGGTAAATTTAATCACAATCCCAGCAATGAACTACCAGTGCTTCAGACATAACCCTTGCATATAATATTCAGGTGACTCTTGGAAAGGTAACAAAATAATGATAGTCAGAGGAAAAAAAGAGGGGGGGGGGAACAGAAATGACAATAATTACCCAGTTTAGGAAGAGAATAGTTCATGTTGAAGTAATTTTCAAAGAAATCAAATATATCTTTAGTTTTATTTGCTGCGTATTCTGCTGTGTGTATCTGTTGCGGCTGGGCATAAACACGAAGCTGTAAAAGAAAGCGGAGATAGATTGAGAGGTGTTTCAAGTATGACTCAATGATCTGTATCACATTATGTCATTGGGATAGTAAAAACCAGGTTAAACTAGCAGTTGCATGTTTCAGAGTAAGAACAAGGGTGGTGCCCAATACAGTATTCACTGCACAAGCAGTTGTGCAAAGTTGTGGTGCAATCATTTACATAGCCTCTTGTAAGACCAGCTGTCAAAACAACTGCACAAACTCTTACACACCTGGCTGCATAACTGGCTGTGCAATCTCTTGTGAAACTTCACACAGCCTTGTGTGCAACTGTTTTACAGTTGTGTGCAACTGTTTTACAGAACATGCTAAGGAATAGACCAGTGCAACTGTAGTACAGGGGATTTTTAATCCGCTTCCCTTAAATTGATTCTAGGCCTATATTTGTTTATATCTTTGAGCAATTATATAGTAATTATAGCAATTATATAGTATATTTTTATAATAATTTTATTGAAGTTCCATAATATAAAATAAACATATATAATTGTACATATCATTGAATTATTTTTGCTTATCTTCCATCCCTCACTAAATTTCACTTTTTTTTCTATATAATCAACATGTTGAAATTTAATGTACCACACTATAAATGCTAATATTTCATGCTAGATCCTGCAATACATCAGACACAGTATATTATAACATAATATCCATCTTTTCACCCAGTTGCATATTCTTAATATACAGTCTATATTCTTCTACATTAAGCATTGTCATCTGATAGTCCCCAGCAATTACCCGACAATATTTGCCATTCTTTCATTATCTCTTCGTCTGATTTCCCCTTTAATCTCTGAGAGACTATATCTGCATTTCTGTTTTCAATAAAAGTTGTCCACCATTGATCAATTGTAGGAATTTGCTGCACATTCCAAAGTCTTGCAAACTCAATTCTAGCTGTCGTAATCATATACAATATTATCTGCCAATATTTCTTTTGAACAGTAACATCAATCATATATGTCATATTCAACAAATACATTTCTGGTGTTTTATCAAATTGTACCTTCAATATTGTACAAATCTTATTATGTATTTCTCCCCAATATTTCTTTGCTTTGGGACATGACCACCACATATGAAACATCGTACCGAACCTCCTTTCGACATTTCCAACACTGCCCTGTTCCTGTTTTATAAAATCTCATAAGTTTTTCTGGTGTCATGTACCATCTATGAAACATCTTATAATAATTTTCTTTTAAATTTTGGGCAGCTGTAAATTTCTATGTTCTTTTCCAGCTCTGTTCCCAAGACTCTAACTGAATTGAATTTCCCACGTTCTGAGCCCATATAATCATCGTAGACTTAATTGTTTCCTCTTCCCTCTCTTGCTGTAACAATTCTTGATATATTCGAGATAATAAATGTGGGGGGCTTCAAATAGCCATTTTATCAGTCCTTCCTTCTCTTTTTGTTCAATTCCGTAGATTTTTACATCCATCTGAAATCTTTCAGTTAGTTGTCTGTAGGGAAACCAGTTTAAGATTACTCCTTCCAATTTTTCTCTTGTTTTAATCTTAACTGTATTTCCAGCTGATTTTTCTATTATGTCCTCATATCTGAGCCATTTTTCTGTTTCCTTCCATCTTCCAAAAAGAGCCTCTTGAGGGGACACCCATGATGGGGGCTCCCTTATGTTTTTAACCTTATATTCATTCCATATTTTCAGTAATGATTTTCTTAAAAAGTGGTGCGAGAATTCTTTATCAATCTCTGCTTTATTGTAGAACATATAGGCATGCCACCCCATTCTTAAGTCCGCTTTTTCAAGTGCCAGCATTCTCATTTTTTGTAGATTTACCCATTCTTTTATCCAAGTCATTGCCGCTGCCTTGTAATATATATACAAGTATATTTTTGAGCAATTCACATGTACAATAGGGTGAACTTTTTCTGCATTCCAAACTGGAAAAGCACCTTTTATCCAAAGCACCTTCTTTCTAAACTGCTTATTTCAGTGGAGCTATTAATTATGTCAAATTCATAGGGGCATTTCTCTTTTTCCTTCAGACAGCTGAAAGAATAAGACATATATCATCCAACAGTCTTTCCCCCAGGCTGTAGAACAGGAAGAGAAAAGACCACCCAATCAGTTCAACTGACAGTGCAGAAATGTTTGGCTCCTCCTTTCTGTTCTTGTTTTAAGCCATCATAATAAGAAGACTAACAACATCCAGCTGTACTACTGCAATTCAACAGCATTAAATCTGATTATCATTTCATCCTTGCAACATTAAGAACTCATGCCTGGTTTTCTTATCACAAGAAAGAATCAATCCACTAAAAAGGGGGGAGAAAAATCTCAGAAACAGTAGTTAGTTAAATGTACAGTACTGCATTATATATGAGAAAAATAATGCTGCTTGCCTTTCTGCTTCTGGTGAAGAAAAGTGGAGGTGGAGATGCAAGGACTGTGTATCAGGACATAAGAGCAGACAGATCAACCAGGGAGGACTATAGAGAGGAAAAAAAGAACCTGTGCTGGGTTTGGGAGCAGGCAGAAAGTTACTGCGGGGGTTTATGAGAGGCTGTCAAATGATCAGAGCTGAATGATTTTGACAGCACACAGATAAACACATGTGCTGGGAAAAAGCAAGACAACGGAAAACTAAAGATTGCAGCAGGGTGAGCAAGAAAGATAACCAGGCCAAAGTTTTTAGCTAAGGGGATCATGAGGAAAGACCTATTTTTGTAACAGCATAAAAAGAGAAGCAATACAGGGGTGAGGAACATAAGAAAAAGAAGAGATCAAACTAACTGTTCAACAAAGTAGATGATAACTATAGCTAATGTGGAATGGGAAAAAGAGGCAGATGGAATGCGGAGAAGTTCAGACTTTAATCATGGGACAGGGCTTCCTCTCAAAGCTTGGAACAGTTTTGGACTATTACTCCCAGAATCCCCAGCCATCCTGTTGTTATTCTGGGACTTATAGTCCAAAAGGTAACTCTCCTTTCCCTTCCATGTATCTTGCAATGCCAAGTTTGTCCAGAAGCTCAAATCCCCATTCTGCTTCTGCTGCTATCACACATGCATGCAGCTCTTTCTGGAATATTGAACATTGAACTTTCCCTTCATATAAACTGGATGCCCTGGCAATCCTTTCATTAACCAATGCTTACCACATGGAGGTTTAGCATGAGCAATGCCAATGGGCAAAATGTATCAAAGTAGTTCACAGCTGAGATCAAGGATATGGCCAAGTCAAACACCTCTTGAACTCTGCAGGGGTCTTTTCATTGCTTTAAATTACAGTGTGAGACCTCTGATGTTGTCACACCTCTCAACGAAATATCAAGCAGCTCATCACAGATAATTTTCATATTTCCAGAAGCCAGTTTTGGAGAAGGTGGAGGACCATAGCAGAAGAATGACCCAAGATTTTTCAAATATGTTTTGTTGTATATATAGAAGAAGCCCTTGAAACAAGAGTTTCAAGAGTCTCTGCCTCAGGGCCAGCTTTTCGATTTGCAACAACCTTGGTTGGCAGGTGTTGGGGCCCAACAGCAGCACCTAGGACATTCCTCTCTCTTCGAGAACAGAGCTATGTGGCTTGCCATGAACCTCAAAAACTAGTTTCTTGCCCTTGGTGTATGCAGCCACATTCTCACCTCCTCTCCATTTTTAGTGGCATTTTTAATTTAAAAAAATTAGAACATTTCAAAAACGTAAAAACAGCCTGGGGAGCACTTTTGTTACCCTGATATAAATGATGCCTACACAGTTTGCAGTCCTCCAAGACAAAAACAATGAGCTTAGAAACATTGGCTTAATCCTGTCGGTAGTCTCATCTGGAATAGGCCCACAGGGGGGAAAAAAATAGGATCTACATAAGTGTTGATTTTCCGTTGACTCAATGGCTCTGCTCTAATTGGAACTAACCGATAGGATCCAGGTCTTTATTGTTAGAGCTGATGAATTAGTATGAGAACATTAAAGAAGAATATTATTCATGAATGTTAAAATGTTAAGAAAACTTACTAAAACTAATTCCATTAATTAAACTGTTCAACTGTTAAATTAAGAAATCATTTAAATTGTGAAAAAATGACCAATAATGAATTAAAGCTGACAGAGAAACAGCTGGCTCATCTGAAATATAGTGCTGAAGGAAAGTAATGGGGATAATATAGAATGCCAAAAAAAGACAAATCAATAAATTCTAGAGCCAATGAAGCCTGAACTCTCCCAAAATGACTAGACTGGTACTTTGGACATATCATGAGATGATGTCACCCACTAGAAAAACAACAGCCCTTGGTAAAACTGAAGGCAGTAGGAAAAGAGGAAGACTGCATTACAAGTAGATAGATTTAATCAAGGAAGCCACAGTCCTGAGTCTGCAAAACGTGAACAAGGCTATTGCATTAGGGTCTCTGGGAGATTTCCCATTCGTAAGGCCAATCTGATGGCAATCACAACAAAGAATTAAAGTAATTGAAAACACTGATTTTTCCTCCAAAATAATATTGTTGACATTTAACAATTCACATATTTTTAAAAAATCATTGTTGAAAATGTTAATGAACAATTTAGTTTTCAAAGAATTGTCTCTGAGCTCTTTGCTCCTCAGCCATACATGACAGTTCATCTGAGCCTCATCAAATATCCTGGGTTTGCTGTTTGTCTCGAACAGCAAAACTAGAAAGTATATCAAGGGCCTACCAGACCACTGCCCACGTCTGGTGGACTGCCATTGAACCAGTGGCTCATGAGTCATTCATACTTTATATTAAGCATCATGAACATTAGAACATTCTGTACAAAACTTGATTTGGCTGACATTTTCTTCAGAGTTTATCTTGACAATAGTTTCTAGAAGCTGCAAAGTCATTGTAATTTTCTAGAGATATTTTCAAAAGTATGTGTATGTTTAGGCCAGATAATCCCACTGCTGAAAACAAGAAGAAGTCTGTATATGAGAGCTACTGTTAATCCCATAAATCTATCCCACCCCTATGAGTGGATGACCCTTTATTTTTATCTTTAAATGAGCTATTAAGTAAACAGACACAATGGGGTAGGAAATTAAAGCTACTTTACCACTTCGCTCATCTCCCTGAATGAGGTCAAGCTAAACTTTCTGTTATCCACTTTTAAAAAATTGCATAATGACATGATAACAGAAGAAATCTGAGTGCAAGAATTATGCAATGTTTACTAAGTCTTAAAGCCAAAGCTCCTAAGAATAAGAAACTGCAGGTCAGCAAAACTAATTAGGAAATAAGATCTTTTTTGAAGAGAAGGAAACTAAGGCATAACATTTTGGTATCCTTTTAAAGAAGCTTATCTAGAAAGAAATGAACTATCATTCTGTGAGTAAAGCCAACTAGTCCAATGAAATACTACAACTAATGGAAGTCTTACTGTTGTGTTTAACAGACGGCTTACCTGGGCCCTAAGACATTAGACTATGGCCCTTTTCGCATGGCATTTACCATGCGAAAGGGCGCCTGGAGTGTCGCGCAATTGTGAGGAGCGATCTGCATGATGCACTCACAATCGTTCAACGCTCCAGAGTAGGGCAGGCGCCGTTCGCGCACTTTTTCATTTTCGGCTTTCAGCCAAAAATGGTGCACGATTGCTCATTGCTCCAGGGCCCCGCGTGCACTTGCCGTGCACGCAGAGCCTCCAGAGCTGTGGCACTCGCGCGTCCTGCCCCAGCGCAGCCTGGGAAAGTCCCAGGCTGCGCTGCGGAAGGAAGAGGCGGGGCTCTCGTGCTGCTTGCTCAGGAGCAGGCAGCTCGTGTAGAGCTGAAGTAGCGGGGACATGAGAGTCTCTCTCTGGAGGCTGCTCACGCGATCCCCGCACCCCAGCCCCACAAAAAGGTAAGCTGCAGAAAGAGCCTATAGCTCTGTTCAGGCATTCAGTCATTCCCACAAATGAAGGAGAGAATGGAGATGTGCTCTCCCTGGGCTTGCATCTTCTGTCATATCCCCATCCCCTCCCCCTTGGTTCTCCATATGTCAGGAAAGAAGGTCTGAAGAAAGGCTGGCTCAAGACACTTTGCTGCCTGAGGTAAAAGTCGAGATGGTACCTCCTCCTCAGAGTCCAATTGGACTAGCAGTTACATCTAACTTCAGTACAAATGGCAGAACAGTATATTCCATTACAGCTGAGACAGTAATTTAGCAGACCCAGGATAAGCTGTCTGCTTCAACAACTAATGAATTAGAAGTAACATTGTTATCTGCAATAAGGGCCTAACAAAGTCACATTTCAAAAGGAATACTGTACTTCATTTGTACAATGAGTAATGTTTTCCAGTTACATTACTTTTAAAGGACATTTTTAGGCATTTTTAGAAACATTTTAACAAGATTTTTTCAAATTTTAAGGCATTCTGTTATCAGTTCTGCAGCTTTGAAAAAAATAAGCAACAAAAACACAACCATTTGGCTCTTGATACTGTAACAAAGACTACAGTGAGTAACAGGAATGAATTATTTTTTAAAATGAAACTTTCTGAGCAATGCCTCCAAACAGAACAGAATGGCTGGCACTCAAGTGGATTACTCCCACCATCTTTTCAAAGCAGTTGCTTGACATTGCCCCCAGGCATTTTCACAATGTTTTTGGATCTTCCTGGGCCATTTTAGGACTTAGTCCAAATTTTTAGTAAACTATCAAGGTGCTAAATCCTGCCCCCAAGATCAGTTCAGTACCCTGGATAACTCTTTTGAAGTTCAGACTTAGGGCCTTTCTGCACTACACTGTTATAGTACTATTATTCCATTTTCAACATCCTATGGTATCCTGGGACTTGCAGTTTAGAGAGGGACATTTAGAATTCTCTGCCAGAGAACTCTTTGGCCTCAGTAACCTACAAACCCCAGAATTCCACAGGATGTTGAAAGTGGAATCATAGCACAATAACTCTAGTGCGGAAAGGCCCTAAGAACCAGGGCAGAAGCTCTGCCCCACCAGCATGGGAGCCACCAGCTACAACTGGCCTGAACTAAGCTGAGTCCCATTTCTTTTAGCTAAATCCCACTGCCACCATTAAGTGTGGTGCAGCATGTTCAACTTTGACCCAAGAATTTAAAAAGGAAAAAGAGAGAGAGAGCAGAAAAGGCCTTTCTACACAAGGTTTCTATTCTTCCGCAAAAGAACAAGAGGGGGAAACATCCATAAGAAGACATTTAATTAAAGCAGTTGCTTTGTTTTCCTTCTGTAAAGCAAAAAACATCGCAAAATACTGTGGAAATTTTATTAAGCGTGAACGTAGGACTTACAGGAATTCCTCTGGAGGAAATTCTTTCTATAAAATTAAACTGGTGCACAGCCCAGCACACCAAGTAAGTGCTCATTGGGACAGATTTTTCGAATGTTGTCTGAGTCCAATCATTGTCCACTGAAATTATTTCCTGGCGAGGGGAGAAATAGTGAGAAATAATTACACATGATATGTTGTTTACAAGTAAATCAGTGGTATAAGATGAAGAATGGTCTGTTAAGATCCCCTTACATGCAAGATGGTAGGGTATTACAGAGTCATATCTATCATATGAAAAACTATTGACTTTTATGTATCCTAAAGCTCCCACTGTTCAGTTTCAGTCAATGATTTCGGGTTGTTGTATTATGACAAAAGGGAGAACATTTGCCATAGTACCTTTATATACTTCTAACATGTCTTTCTTGGTGAACCTTTTTTCTAAGCCACACAAGCTCCCAAAACTATAACTTTTCCTCATAGGGGAGTTGGTTCTATTCCGTAATTGTTCTGATTGCCCTTAACCAACTTTTCCACCTCTTCATTATCCTTTATGGGGTGTGGTAACCAAAACATAACACATATGCCAAGTGCAGCTGCATCACAGCCTTGTATCTTGATAAGAGCAGTATGATGTTGGCAGGTTTCAAAATTCTTCTTTATTCTCAAACTTTTCATTTTTTTTTTCAGGGCAGCTCCGTGCTGAATCAACATTTCAACTGAGCTGTTCTTCACAACCTCAAAATCTCTGTGTTGATCAGTCATTTTTTGCCAAATGAAGGCCCATTTCCCCAGGTTAGAGAAATCCTTTTAGAGTTCTTCACAATCTGTTTTTGTTTTAAGCAAACTAAACAATTTAGTGTTGTCAGCAAATATGGACACCTCACTCACCACCTCTCTGTATGAACTTCAGATCATTATAAACAAGATTTTAAAAACCACATAGATCTCAGTAGAAATATTTGGGGAATCCCTCTACTTACATCTCTCTAATGTAAGAACTGACCCATTTATCCCCTCTATCTATTTTCTTATAAGTTTCTACTAAGTTCCCTCAGGACCATATGGTAAGAACCTATGTCAGAATCCATTTGCAAATTCAAATAAACTGTACTTATAAGAATTTGAAATTGACAATGTGAGGAGAATATAGTAAGAATCGCTACATGTACATGTCAGGGTACTTATCATTATCACTGTGAAGAAGATAATACTGGGAATGTCCACAGATTTTTGGACACAAAATAGAATAGTGGGAGCTCAATGGTAATCATGACCAAATATTGTGAACACTATCGAGCATTACTGAATTTGGTTAAGTCCTTTTGAAATAAATAGGATCCATTCACATAGAACTATGAACTGTATTTTGGCCATTTACATCATGGCATATACAACCATCAAACAGGAGCAATATAAAATACAATCAGTGTGATACAGTTTTCTATCTTTCCTCCTTTTCAGAAGAAACTATGTTTCTAGAATGCTGATTTTTTTTAATGTAAAACATCTTGGAGGGTATCTTTTGCCAGAGGTTTATTTCGTGAAATTTGCATTTTAGTTGTGTTCTTAGCTTGAAAATTTGGAAACCTTTCCTTCCAAGTTATGTGTGTGCTTTGATTTTCAGCTCAGCTATTCACTGGAAGCTCCTTTGGCTGTGAGCCACAAAACTCTTTCCTACTATCAGCCCCAGAGGCAGAGAACGTATGCCATTGACACCTACAGAAGACTAGGAAGCTAAGCCATGGAAACTAAAAATAATGAGATGCAAACTTACGAATTTATGAACTCCATTTAAGAAAGGCTTTTAGAAAAAAAAACCCTATTAATATGGAATTTGACCCAAAATGTCAAACACCCTGGTAGGAATTTTATTGCTAGTGCTAACTAGAGCAGGCGCCATGAATCAATAATAACTCAGGAAATCAATACTTGGTAAATTCCATTGACGTATACATCTGTCCAGCTAAGGACTAAGAATAAGATTCAAACTTCTGTTTGTTATCATCAGGTCATTTTGATACAAGTCCCTCTGATGGGCCGTAATCCACCTGTTCCAGACTACTGCTGCAGAAGCACTGGAGAATCTCAGCCTGAAGGACAAATTCAATTTCAGAGATATTCTCAGGGCCACGTTCTGGTGAGGGGTAGCAAAAGTGATACTGCCATATTTTAGACCAAGACTCAAACTTTCATTAGCTAAGCCTTAAAGGCATTTCAGCACTTCAGAACAGGGGCTAGTATAAAACCTGTATAAAAGTTGTACCAAATGTTGGTTTCATGAGTAAGGGGTTGGGTCTTCCCAATCCAGATGGCTATACGAAGACCCCAAGATGGCTGGATTTGGTTCCAAGAGCTGAGGTTTTCCAACTCTGGAGTAGCAGATGAGTTTGGAACCTTTATTTCTGAGATGAAGGGTACATTAGCTCTAGAAGAGGTACAGCATGGTAGTTGTGAGCAAGATTGTACTACTTCTCCCATGCCCCATTGCAGCTACACCATTCAAACATGTGAATGCACACACATACACACATGCATACATCTAAATTAATGTGGTAGACCCTGACTGAACCAGATTTGCTCACCTCTTCTCTCTCCTGTTAGATCCTCCTTCAGGACCCACCATTTCAATGTACTCCAGGCACCATGAGGTGGCATCTCCAAAGAAGCTGTAACTTATCTAGCTTCTCTAAGGGACAGAAACTTCAGGAAGGAACTTCAGGAAGGGAGAAGGACCTCAGCTGGGAGACTTGATGGCTTAGATAGTGGGCCTATTCCAGCTTCCTACTGGTGGTTCTCCATTTTCACATGAAATTATTGCTACAAGGCATATGATTATTTTTAAACAGCCACCAGGTTGCATATGTCATGCACACAGAAACAAAGACATTAGATAGTTAAATGCATACCTCTACTGGCATGTTTGACAAAGCCTGATAAGGGTTCTCATGGATAATAGATATCTTGTAAGTAGCCTTTTTGTTAGGTTCATCAAAGCAAGGAAATGATTTCCGGGCATCTGTTGGTTCATGATCAGTGGCTGCTATGCTCCTTTTGAAACAAATGAAGATGATTACATCAAACCATTACTCATCACTTGATAATAAGACCAATATTTAGGAAAAAAAATGAAGCCAGTAAAGCAAATCCTTCATCTGAAATAAATAAAAGGAAGAGAAAAATCTGACCCTCTATGACTCGTATTTGAATCATCTATTGTTCTACAAAATAAGTATGATTAAGCCTCTATACATAATTCATTGTAAAAGCCAAAATAAGACATAATATCAACCTGCATAACAAAAACCATGTGCATTCCAATTCCCTTCTGATGCTTGTTACACATTGCATTTTCAGTCCTAGAAATCCATTGTCTGAATTTGACTGGATTCATTGTGAATTGTGTGAGGCAGTTCAGATCTTGTTGAAGTGATCCAGAAGTGTGCTATAACAGAGTATTTTAGTTCAACTTAAGAAATTAATATGTTTAGAATGTGCATTTATACTCATGTAAAATTCTGTGTGCTTCCTGAAACAATTATGCAATTGCTTTGGTCTGGAACAACTTCGTATTTGCCCCATACTTACTACACTACATTGTACTCTGCTTTTAGCAACATTGTGGTCAACTATAATGTATATTAAGGTAAATGCTAGTCACATGCTGGGTTGATCTCTCTCTCTCTCTCTCCCTCTCTCTCTCTATCTATCTATCTATCAATCATTTCCCATCTTAGAGCTGGGACTCTAAGCCAGCCAGCCTATTTAGTTAGATGAATTGTTGTCTCCTTTCAATACGAATCTCTGCTGTTTGGACTGATGTTGGACCCTTAGCAGAAATCACACAATTTTTCCAGAGAAGGCTACTAATATCCCCTCCACACAAACCTTAGATTTCTGTTATAGGTGATGGATGATTTTGAGCAGCTTGTCAAAAGCTGCCTGGGAACAGCACATTCATAATAGGGACATTGATCATCCTGAGATAACCTTGCACATCTGCCTTTCACTGTCCAGAGAGCAAAGTATAATGGCTACCTTGTATGATTTGGCATATTGATAGGATATAGCAAAATAAACTGGAATGAGATACACTTGGTATAAATTGATACAATGGTGTTTTCCTTAACAAGAGGTACCTGAGCATCTTACCTGCACAGAGTATAAATGACTGAGAAAAACAGCGTCATTAAAATTGTTGCCAAGGTTTACAGAAAATATTGGCTCTCTAAACAGAATTACACAGTTCTTATCAAGACAGTATTCACTGATGTGGTATGATTGATGGGAGAACACAACTAAGCTGTCTCTTCAATTAATTTTGAATCTGGTAGGTTTCCAGCACTATATCAATGAATACTTTGAGCTGTGTAAAAGTAGTTTTCATAGTCTTTTTTCAAAGAAAGAAGAGAAAAGTAATTATAGGACTTTGGAAATGTTATCTCAACAGTCCAACTTGTCAGTGTTCTCGTGCCTTTGGCATTTTTTTTCCTGTTGTGTTTTAAATGCTTAACTGATCATAAGGAACTTGCAGTCACATCTTGAGAGGGGAAGTTGGAAACCAGTGATTTTGACCGTCTATAAGCAAGATGTGAACCTAATGGACGAGATGAACAGTAACTGTGGCCATGAAACAGGGCCACAGCTGTCTAGTCTTGGCAACAAAATGCTGTATGGCCTAGAAGGAAACAAGTCAGGTGATCAGAATGGAGACCCAGAACACTGAATGTACAAAGAAGGAACTTGCTGCGGTTACCATGTCAGACAGCAAAAATGATCAAGAGACAATTCCTTCAGAACCCTAGACAGTTCCAGATGGAATGATTAGCTATTCTGACAAAGACTAGTTATTGCCTGAGGTAGACCCTCAGTCTACCAGGCTCTGCCCTCTTATTCAAGAATGGAGATCCTTCAGGCTTCTGTACTAGAGTACAGCACTCCCTCATATTTCTTGCTGCCTGCTGAGCATGGTGAAGATCATGATGACCAGATTTGGCATGCAAAGCAAAGAAGTAAGGAAGCCATTTATGCTGTTTTCTCTTGCCCAGGGACTATAGTCAGTGGGGAGGATGGTTCAAAACTTTGGTGGTTGTTGCGGATGGGAATCTCAGTGTCCTATAGCATCTAGTTGCTGGACTTTGTGTCCAGGCTAGGAACCAGATCCGGTGCTTCTGTGGGTGGTGTGAATAGCTTATCCAGCTTCCTTCCTTCTGAGTCAGTATTCAAGGAATGATGCTGCCAAGACTGAGGGAGCATAAGGGTCTTAAGAAGGCACACTTTCTCCACATTCACTCCATGCTGGATCTGTTTCCCTTTCTTTCTCCTCAACAGGTTCCCCATTCTCTTTTGGCTCTTTCTCCTCTTTTCAATAGTCCTTTTCTTTTTCTTTCTCTTCTTCCTCCCCCTCTGCACTGCCTCTGTCTCTCCCCTTTATCTCCCACCCCAGAACCCCCTTTATCCCTACCTTTCTTACCTCTAGCCCTCAGAAAGTTATTTCCTGCTACCATCAAGATTCCAGCCTAAGAAGACTTTGAAAAATCCTATAAAACGCACTCTGTGAAAAATAACACCAAGACAAAAAGGACTCAAGAACATTTAAATTATCTACATATACTGGGTGACTGCCAAAAGGGGACTGGAGGAGCCATAAAGTCAGGGATAGAGCTAGGGGCAATGCAAAATGATGGAATTGTCTCCACCAATGATTTCTGCTCCGATAAAATGTTCCTTCAGTCCCCATACTTCTAGCTTCACAGTGAGAGAGACACTGAAAATTTATACCTAGAACATTTGTATTTGCTGTGTTCACATCGCTTGGTAATTTTGCCTGCCCCTTTTCTTTGGATGCCCAACTCTATTTCTAAATGCTCAGCTGAAGTTTTAAGTTACTGCAATGCTTGAAATCTGAGCACTGGAGGAAATTTTTGTTGGGGAGGACAGAATTCTCAGCTGTGGGGCAATGTCCTAATTTTGCCTATTTCATAGCTACACCCTTGCAGAAAATTAGAAGTAAGTCCAGATAAAGAAAAGAAACGAAAAGAAAATAAACAAAAAGAAAAGAAAGGAAAAGAAAAGAAATGAAATGAAAAACCAGGTCCATATGGCTTCATATAAGTAAGACACAGATAGTAGGCTTCTATAAATGTCCAAAATCCAACAAACACACTGGCAGAGTACAAGTCTCCACCAGTGTATTTATGCTGTTTCAGGAGGGACAAGTTGCTCCTCCGTCTCCATATCCTCTTCAGCTGCAACAGCAGGTGAGGTGAGGCATCCTGGCCGCATTTCCATCCTGCAGCTGCTGTTCAAGTGCATTTTGGTTGCTCTTTTGTACCCACAGAAGATAGACAAGCTACTGCGTCCATCCTAAGACTGCTCCTTCTTTTCTAGGCGGCCAGAATGCTGCTGAGTGGCTGAGCAGTGGTTTGGAAAAAGAACTAGTACTAGGGACTCCTGGCTATTACATGGCTGGGGCAAGGGGCGTGGCCTGAGGAGGTAAAGGATATCTCTTTTCGCAATGTCCTTTAAAGTACATACACCAGTTTTATGAAGGTTGTGCTGGCAAATGTTACCTACAGGATCTTCAACCATGTCATCTTAGAACTAAATCCCCATGTTTTGAATGAAGTTGTAAGCGTGTACAGGTCTGCAGGCTGAAAGATATTAAATGATGAAGTTACATAGCTGTTTGGTGTTTATGCTTACAGATGGGGTAAATATCAAAACTGCAGAACCATCAACTTTATAAGCCAAATACAATTTAAAATACAAATACAAATACAATTCTTGACAGAGTAACAACAGTGATACTAAATGAGCAGGTGTGGCCTGGAGACATTTGACCACTTCAAATGGTATCTCTTTGCCCATTCCACATATAAAAGCTAGCTGAATTATATTGGCAGGACAGCATTCTTCACCCCACCTGAACCTGGCAGGACAGCTTAAGGACCATCAGACTGCACATGTGGCACACAAGACGTGTGATACATAGCTTTGTCCAGCAACAGACAGGGATGGTCAAGAGGAACAAATAAGTACCTGTCACTGCCACCCTCCAGCACTGGTGCCCTAAGGCAGTTACCCCATTCTAGAGCCTGCCTTCCAAACCAACCTGAATCCTCCCTTTGTTTCTCCAAGATTTTTTTTTTGTCTCCAGTTTTTTGTCTCCAGCACTTACTATCTGTAAAATAGAGCTCAGCTCACAAAAGGTTCTGCTGACAAACTGCTCCTAAACCCACCAAAATTGGCCAGCCTTTACCAGAGGAAGTAAATATTCCTTCCTAATTGTACAAAAGATACTCAAACAAAGTACTTGGGATTACTCTTTTATAAGATCACCAGAAGACAAGTACTTCATGTAAAATATGAGGCATATCCCCAAGTCTGAGTGGAAACAAATGTTGCCTGGATATTAAATTGGGACCAAACATACTTTTAAGATATGGATATAATAAAGGACATGGTAGGGAAATGTATTTGTCGAATTGTGACTTCCATTATTACCTATTGAAACAGCAACATTATATCCACAACAGATATGTTCTGCTTAGTTATAGTTGTTTAAATTTATAGCAACTTATTTGGCTCTTGCATAGTAAACACTTTCTTTGTATCTTGAGCTTAAAAGAATATAGTATGTTATTCCACAGCACATGTACATTAAATTCTTGAGCACAGAAGCAGCAGCAGAAGCTTCTACTTTGCCTGAATTAATTAAATAAGTTTTGCCATAATGGCATTTTAGTTATTTGCTATTCATTTATCTTCTGCATGGGATTACAAAATGTTCGAAGATTACATTAACAGCTACCTACAGGGCAATATTTTACAAGTGACTGCTTTTACAACAGCACTCTCTGTTCTGAAATTCTCTGTCCTTGCATTCCACTATCAGTATGGATGGTATGTTTCAGGTTGCAAGTAATGCAAATGTACAGCTAGATCTTCCTTGTTTTGCTATAAGCTGAAAGGATGTAAACCACATACAATGGTAGCTGGTTGCTTCCATGTCAGTGGGGTAGTGACTACATTCCAGGTTTTAGTCTATACTTTAAAGGTGCTATCAAGGTGCTGAATCTTGACATTCAGCCTATTGGATAGCTCTTTTTAAATATAGGCAAAACTCCAAAATGGACTCTGCCCAATTGATATGGGAACCACTGGTTGCTATTAGTCCCATAAAAATGAATGAGAACCACACACAAGCTCCCATTCATTTAAATGACAGGAGGAGCACATCCCACTAGATTATGATGTAAAATAACAGCAGCAAAAAGTTCTTCATGCTCATAGGAGGTCCTCACACACACCAAAAACTGACTGCCCACCTCCTCTGTCTGCGCCAAGAAAAAGCAATAAAAATGAAATATGGTAAATCATTTCCAAAAGATATTAAGTCATGTTACATGTCTGTCATGTGAAGGCTCATCCTGTACACACAATTTGTAACATAACAGGAGTTCTCCATCCCTGGCTTATACTTTAGGACCTGGACATTAGAACAAATGCGGAAAAATTACTTTAGGTCTATCAGAATTTGCTAGCCATCATGGCCTTGACTATGAGTAGAAAGTCTGTGTAAGACAGGGATGGAGACAACGTGGCCTCCAGGTATTGTTGGGCTATAACTCCCACCAAGTTGGCATGGCCAATAGTGAGAGATGATGGGACCTGCAGTTGCACTCTAAGAACATTTGATGGGCCTCATATTCCCCCTTTACTAGCCTAAGCATGAGGTCTTCAAAATGAAAGCCAAAAGCAAGGCATGACTAAATACACTCTGAATATTATCAACATGAATCTATAACTGCATCCAGCTATTGTTCCTAAAATAAAACATGACTGAAGCTCCCTCCTCCTTTTTGGCCAAACTCAGTGAAATGATCAGACCAATATACAATTCAATTTTGAGTTGAAACTGCGCCGGCCTGGAATAAAGGAAACTAAATGAATTTAAGAGGATTGTGAAACAGATTCCTCATGGGTTCTTCCCCCTCCCACATCTATAAATTAATTCTGGCTAAGGAATTAGACCACCCTTGTGGAACATGGATCCCACATCACATGTCTGATAGAACAGGTGTTCCAGTTATTCATTGCATGTGCATGTGGCTATGTTCTTGATTCATAAAAATGAGTAACTGTGCACACATTGCAAGTGTCTGACTGGGGGGGTGGGGGGTGGGGAGGATTCTCAGAAAGCCAAGTCACAAATAAACTTATCTTGAAAATAATCTGTTTTGGATTATTTGGGATATTCAGGCATTTGAGTAAGTGCCTGAAAACCTTGTTCTTGTATTGTAGTGTATGTGGGCCTGAGATTTTCACAGTGGATAGGAAAGTTACTGTTTTGGACTACAGATCCCAGAATCCTCAAGCCAACATGGCCAAAGATTTTTTTTTTCCCCAAGCTTGAGACAGTCATTTGTTCTTGCCTTGCATGGCTGGCCCTGCTATTAGGTACAGTGAGGTGGCCACCTCAGGCAACGGACATGGTGGGATAGCAGTGAGATGTCAGAGGACAGAGATGTGGGTGCCATGCAACCTAACATGCATCCTCTAACCTAACCCACTGTCTTTTGCCAGGGTGGAACATTCTGCCTCACTGCCCTGTCAATGTGGAATAGAGTGGTGCCATTTTACTTTTCCCCTCATCCAGCAAGATTCCTTTGGCTACCCCTGGTGCCTATCCTTCCATTATAATTTTTCCCTTATTTTGTTTTATACAATGGACAATGCTTGGAATGATCTATGTGCTACATAGCATCTTTCACCAGCTTCAGCTGATGTGCCAGTTGAGTCTCTCCTCAACAGAAACAGCCTGGACACAGTAATGATGAATGTTTGGGTAACCTCTGGTCCCATGAAGTACCTACACAGGTTAAATGATAGGCATCACAGGTATCCCTTTGCAGCATGCCTTTGAACTTGGAGACATCAGAGGGACTCAATAAGGGCAAAGCCAGTATACAAAATCCTACTACTTCCTACATTTAGTAATAGCAATGACATTTACATTTCTCTACCATTTTACAGCACCAAGCACTCTCTAAGCAGTTTAAAATGTGAGCTAATTGCCTCCAACAAGCTGGGTACTCATTTTACTGACCTACAGAAAGATGAAAGGTTGAGTCAACCTGGAGCTGTGCAGGATCCAACTCACAATGTTGTGGCTGCAGTACCAGCAATTAACCTCTGTACCACCAGGGCTTTAACCTGTACATTTAACCTATACTTGGATATAGCTCTAGAAAGGGATAATTAGCTCTAAGCGCAGGGCCAGCCCAATATGTTTTTCAACCTGAGGAAAGCAGGGAGGAAATGTTGTCCCTTCTCCATTATATATGTAGAAGATAAGTGGTCTGTCAGTTGACGGGGTAGCACCCTCCAGTATACTTGGAGGTAGCAAGTTGGTTTAGCGGTCTCAGAAGATGCCATATGTTCCTCTGCCCTATGACAGAAGGGAACTCTTGGAGAAGTAAAGAGGAACAACCCAGACGGTACTGCTACCATCAACACTTTGCATCTTGCCTCACTCTGCATAACAGCAGGAATGTTCTTGTCTGACAGGTTGCCATTCTCAGTCTTGGTCTCCTAGATAGTAGATTTCTTTTTAGCAGAGGCCCAGCTGTCCCTACATGTTCAGATCGTTCAAAAACAGTGTGTCATTATCCTCTCTGTTTCTGATGCTTGGGCATGAATGCTGCTGTTTATGCAGCCAAAATGGCTGCCAAAAATGGCACCACCCACCCACAAGAGGCTTAAGGGAGTTTCAGAACTTGCACAAGTCCCAAGCTCTGTTAAAAATAGATGCTCTTTTTCTGTAACAAAAAAACATTTCCATGGGCTTCGTAATTTGAACTTTAATTATATGTCTTTTATATAGTGAATATTTTCATAGGGATGTGTTTCTGTAGGGCTTTTTGTTTATCTGCCTTACCAGATTGTCTCTGTCTACCAACCAGAAAGCTGCTGCTTCCTACAAAAGACCACACTGTTTGACTCAGAGTCTGGAAATGTTGTGGGGGCTTTTTTGATGACCATTCTGATGGAGAGATTCTGATAGTTCTAGTACACAAAAGAGGAAACTTTTCGAACCCTGTGTCTAGTCTCCATTAAAATGGTACCTTACGTTAAGGCCCTTTTCACATGTCGGGGGGGGGTGAACGGGCAAAAACGCCCAAAAACGGAGCTTACCTCCAGCCGGGTAAGTCCGTCGCCGCATGGAGCAGCGCGAGCTCGCTGCTCCACACTCCTCCGGCGTCGCAGATGGCAGCTTCCGGTTGGCGGAGGCTCTCCACCAACCGGAGAAGCTCGCCAGCCGGAAGCCCGCCCCCGGCAGATCTGCAGGCACGCACTTGCGCGCGCCTGCAGATCCACTTTAGAGCCAGGCGACGGAGCGACACGTGGCTGCGTGCTCCATGCTTTTTAAAAACCTCTAAAAAGAGGTTTTTAAAAAACACGCAGCCCGGCTAGTTCCGGCCGCTCCTGAGTGGATTCTGGTGTGAAACTACGAAAAGTAGTCCACGCCAGTCCACTCTACGGTGTAAACGACCTCCATGAGAGGTCGCTCTACACCATTCCCCCCCCACACATGTGAAAAGGGCCTAAGTCTTGGGTAGGGAGATTTGGAGCCTTGGAGAGGAACTAACAATCATTATAAACAGTACAAAACCAAATTTATTCACATTTTGTTTCTGTAGAGCAAATATGGGAATCAAGAAATCTGTAGGCTACATGTCGCTCTCTAGGGATTCCAGTGAAGCCCTTGAGATCCCTAACTCTAAAGGTTCTAGCACACCTCAAAAAAAAAACTTAAGTTTCTGCAAATGCACTCCTAGAAATGTTATTTAATGAGGACTCTGACCTTGAAACAGCAAAACTCTTTCCCAAGACCCCAAAGGCAACTAGAAGTAACACAGTGCTGGGGATGCTCTAGCAGGAGATCTTGCACTGAGCAAGGGGCTGGCTCTTGCAACTCTATGATTGTATGGTTCTACAATTCAGTGTTCCTTTTGCCCCAGATGGCAATTGGAGTGCTGCAGGGCTCCTCCAGAACTCCAGAGGAGATCAAATGATGCTGTCCACCCTGCCAAAGTCTGCAGTATGCCCAACGCTGGCATATGCGATGTCATTCATGTTTCTAACACTATGTGTCCCATGATAGCTATTGGCATGAACTAAAAACACATTTAGAGAAAACATCATGTTTTCAAACTATTTACCTCCCCACTAGTAAGCCAGAGTATTTAAAAGTGTTAAGGGATAATTAATTTGTGTTAAATGATCTTGAGAACATGCCTCAAGTGGTTTCAAAAGCAAGGGCAACTAGTTTTGTATTTTCAACACCCAGCTGGCCTGCCACCTGCACACATAACTACCACCTCCTCAACAGATTTCCCATTAAGCAAGGGTGCCTCTTCTTCTGATGCCTACGCCCTGCATATTTGCATTTGACATTGGGACAGGAGGGGTCTAGATTGGAAGATACCAAAGCAAAACAGACAAGGAAGGATGCACAGGAAATATCAGAGTGTTTTCCACTGAGAGACTTCATTAATGTTTCTGAAAAGTATCAAAACTCAGTACAGTGTGAGCAACTTGACTGAAAGCACAAGTATAAGAGAGAATATTTCAATAAAGGTCTGTTAAGAGTTAAGAATCAGTTACAATTTACATAAAGCAAACCCTTTTGTACTATTGAAAAGTAATAGTTTATTATCTGTTCACCACCTAGCTCTATTTGTGGTTGTGCTGACTCCCATTATGACTGTGGTTCCTTCACTGTATGTTTTTTATTTGGTGTACTGAGTTTAGTGATTTCTGATTTCTGTTTCATAGCCTTCTTGCTTAGGGTCTCCATACAGAATACTGAATAACTTGGGAATCCCGTATTGAAACTGAAAGAGAACATCACTGGGAGCCTTATCAGTTGAGTTGCTTAATAGTCAGTGACTTGCAGGAATACTCACACAACTTAGGCCATTTCCGCACCAGGCTAGTAAAAAGGTGCAGAGCGACCTCCCACGGAGGTCTTCTGCACCGTAGAGTGGACTGGGGCAGACTACATTCTGTAGTTCCATACCTCAGTCCACTCCGGAGCAACTGGAACTGGTTGTGCGGTGTGTTTTTTAAAAACCTCTAAAAAGAGGGTTTTAAAAATCACAGAGCGCGCAACCCCGTGCCGCTCTGTCGCCCAGCTCTGGAGCAGATTTGCAGGCGCGCGCAAGTGTGTGCCTGCAGATCTGCCGGGGGCGGGCTTCTGGCTGGCGAGCTTCTCCGGTTGGTGGAGAGCCTCCACCAACCGGAAGCCGCCATTTGGGATGCGGAGCTGCGGAGCAGCGGACTCGCGCTGCTCCTTGGGGCGACAGACTCGGCCGGCCAGAAAACAAAGCCAGTAAGCTCTGTTTTCGGCCATTTCCCCCACACACGTGCGGAAAGGGCCTTAGATTGACTTTGAACCCTCTGTAAAGATTTCCCTGAGAAATCTGGGACTTTCCAGAAGTTCCACAACTTTCACCCCACCATCAGGTTGCCAGACCAAAAACTGGAGAGGGCTGCTATACCTTTAAAGATTATGTAGAAGAGGGAATTTTGCTATGTGTTGCTTTTCACCTGAGCAGGTAACAAGCAATATTGTGCAGGAGAGGGTGTTTTGACAATCATTAAAAGTACAGGAGCCCTGTCCAGTTTTCACTCAGGTAACTCTAGAATTTAAGAAGTCCATGCAAAAGGATCACTTTATGGATACTACTGTGCAACTACATGATAGAAATGTAAGCACCACCTTATATCATATAACGTATTGACTGGGTGCACATACTTAACAAGTTTCCAGTGCCAGATCAGCACACCTAGCACAGTCCATGGCCAACAGCAGGTGTGGGCCCACTGTGACCCTCTGAATGTTGTTGCACCGTAAATCTTGTTAGTCCTAGCCAACAAAGCCACTGATGAGGAATGCTGGGAGTTGCAGTTTGTCCACCTTGGTCTACAAGCCATACTACCAAATATTCTCAGACCCATTAGAAACAGATTCATAAGTCTGGGATTTACAGAAGTCACTTCCCAAACTACAGTACCCATCCAGCAAAGGGTAGAGGTAGAGGAAACCAATTAACAAGGCTAGAAGAGCTAGAAGAAGAAAAAACTTGTCGCCATCTACAGCTTCCAGCTAAAAATCATCAAATAAATGAACTACAAGTCAACCTGGATGATGACACTTCCTTCTCACAGGTTGTGAGTGATCAGCTTGTACATGCTTACTATAAGCACCCCGTCACCACCACAGATAGCTGTTCACTAGCAACAGCAAGCTACATTGCAAGGCAACAAAGACTCAGAGACCAGAACTTGCCTGAAACCCAGATACCAACATTGCCCTCATATCTGCTTTGGAAACATTATTACAGAATTTAATAAACTTTCCACAACATTAGGGTTCAATTGGTTGCTAATCTTCCAGTGTGATGCAAGGTGTCATCAGCCAGCTACACCTTTGTGTGCATCACACAGGGCAAACAGGGCAGCTTCTATGAAGCAGAAAAATAAATTGGCACCAACATGACATCAGAAATGGCAATGTTCAAAACCTCTGGGAGAACATCAAATCCTTCCAGGCCACTCTGTCACTAGTCTCAAAAATGACCATCCTGGAGCAAAGAAACTTCAGAAGAAGATTAGAATAACAGACTGCTGAGTTTGAGTTCATCAAACAGCTCAGTTCTGTCTTCAGTGGCTTGAATCAGAGCAAGATTTTGCTTTGTTTTGATTTTTTTGTAGTCACATTTGGAATATATCTACACTGGCTGCATCCTACAGAATCTCTGTATTTGTAGCAGGGTGAAGTATTGAGAATTCTCTGCTAGAGAGCTCTCATATACTGCCCTGAGCTACAGTATGAGAGCTCTCTTTAGCAAAAGAATCTAAATGCCTCCGGTCAAACTGCAAACCTGAGCATTCTGTGGGATGGAACCATGTCAATTAGACTGGAACCAGTTGTATAATAGAGACATATTCTACATGTGTCAACTGTCTTAACCAATAACACAGGCTGCTTGTGCTCTCATTTCAATAACTGCTCTGTGAATGGACACAACATGGTCTGGAATCTTATTGGTTAGTCCCAACTAGGTAAACCCATTGAATCTGTTGTAGAATTGCAAGTTAACACATTGGTGAGCCCAATGGATTTAATGGCTCTGTTCTCATGGGGACTAACTATAAGATTTAGGGCATAAGTGTCATTATCTGTACTTTCTGTGTTTTACGTCCTTATGATCTCACAAGCCATCCTAGAGAGTCCTACCCTGTCAGGGTCCTCATTCAGAAGAAACTCAGCCAGATCAGCATGTACAATCCTGCTGCATAGATCACTGTTGAATGAAGAAATATTGATAGAGGAAAAGAAGCAGGTGGGGCCAGAATAAAAAGTGACTTTGGTAGCATGGAGACTCTCATATTTTATTGCACACTCATATTTTAACTGCTCAGCTTAGGGACTCCATATATATATATATATATATATATATATACATGCATACGTGTGTGTGTGTGTGTGTGTGTGTGTGAGTGTGTACACACACACATACATATACACACATATACCTAAATAGGGCTGGTGTTCTCCAGTGAGATGTCATCATTTTGAAGTATCTGTAGCAATCTCAGTATAAGGCCAGGCCAGGCAATACTCTCTTCTACAGCTAAATAAGGGCATTGAGACCCACAGTGGATTTATTTTTGGTTAGCGCTCTTTTGACGAAAAGAAAAAAAAACCCTCAAATCACACTCATTCCCAAACCTCCAGATTTATCTACCTATAATTCAAACCAGATGCAGGAAGAAGGTCAAGATACTGCTAAAATACAGCAACAAGTTATTAGCCCAGCTAAGTTATCCATGATATTTTTTTAATTTGCAGCGTGATCCTATACATGGGTAGTCAAAAGTAAGCTTTATTGGGTTCAGTACTGCTGGCTTCCAGTTGAATGTATATAGGATTCCGGCTTTAATTTAGGGAAGAAGTGGGTTCAGTAAGATTCCAAGATGTAGGTTTTAATACCGAACATACTTTCTTTGAAGCAAACTGTCATTGACAGTGATGTAACTTGTTTCCAACCAAACAGGGATGAGGTGTTAGATTTATAGGAGTGAGGGATCTCTATGCTGCAGTTACAGAGTTCCACAAATAATTCAATATATTATGGAGGCAGAACTACCTTTTTAGCAGAGCTTGGAAAAACTACCCTTTTAAACTAAAGTTTACAGAATACTCCCACTGCCATCACCTCTGGCTGGGCTAGCTAGCAGATTCTGAGGAGTTATATTTGGGAGGGGGGGGACTTTTCCAGACCCAGCTTCTGGAACAAAGTAGATTCTCATTGTAGTAGCTGGTGGCTCCTATGTCTATGGGACAGTGAACTCATTCCCAGGATTCACTTCAATTCAAATTAAAACCCATGGTGGTTTCACTAAGCCAATGCCATGGGAGCCACCCATTGCCAATGGATGCTAGCATTTCATGGGAATAGAACTTGGCATACAGAAAATGAATGCAGAAAAGTGGTTGGGAAAATTTGATCTTCCAGATGTTTTGGACTTGACTCCCCAAAGTCCCAAACAGTAGGGCTAATAGTACGGGACTGTGGGATTTGCAGTCCAAAACACAGTAAGTGAAGACATTTTCCCCTCCCGGATATAGAATTTCTAGTGGTGGTATGTATTATGGTCTCTGCCACCCTTCCCCAGCCTGGTATCCTCCAGATACCTTAGGTGACAGGTCCCATTCCACTCTCTAATCCAACATCTCTGAAGGATATCAAACTGGAGAAGGCTGGACTATCCTATGCTCTTAGGTAAAAGGGAAAAAAAAGATAGTTTCTTTCACTTATGAATTACACACTTCAGTATACCATTCTGCCTGCCAGCATATAAGGAAGACACAGAATCTCAGAAATTTAGAGTTAGAAATGACTTTGGAGATCATGCAGTCCAAGGCCCTTTCCATACGAGG
Source organism: Cyclura pinguis (assembly GCA_030412105.1). Classification (NCBI taxonomy): domain Eukaryota; kingdom Metazoa; phylum Chordata; class Lepidosauria; order Squamata; family Iguanidae; genus Cyclura; species Cyclura pinguis. The sequence continues at coordinate 186,741,803 of CM059603.1, forward strand.
CAGCTAAAACAGGCCAAGGCGTCCTGGCACAGAGGTCGTCCGCACCTTGGATCGGACTAGGTGCGGATTATTTAACTTAGTTCCGCACCACAGTCCGATCCAACCTGCCCCCAAGTGGTCCTCCCCCGCGCTAAGTAAAGACCGGAAAAATTAGGTCTTTACATTTTCTGGAACGCGCCATTGTGTTCCTACTTACCCGTGCAGATGCGCAGGCTTGCAACAATGCGAGCCTGCGATCAGTGGAGGGGGGGCTGTGGGTATGGCTAGCGTCAGCGGTTGGTCCACTCCCATGAAGACACCGGAAGCCGCCATTTTGAGCCGGAAGCCACAGGAAGCTGCCATTTTGAGCTGGAGGAGTGCGGATCTACAGACCTCGCACTGCTCCGGTTCGCCCTGCACTAATGGAGGAACCCTGCAGAAGGGCTCAAGGGAAAGTCTGCGTTACTTCGGACTCAAGAAGAGCCGGTAAGTAACGGCACGGAGCAATTCACTCGCCTCATGTGGAAAGGGCCCCAGAGTGGGCAATTCTGTGAGTCTGGGAGCTCATTTCATTCCTGAAACCATCATGAGCTACAACACACAGAGTCATGCTGCCATTCTGCTGCCAAAATCTGAAGACAAACAAGGAACACACCTTTAAATCAAGCATGAGATGCTTATTTTAAAAGAATTCCCACGGTTTGTCATGAAAGTTTAGCAAAACAGTTTTTCTTGGGGCAGGGGGATAAAGTTAGATCACCCCTGACCTCGTCTACTATCCTACTCAATCCAAGAATCTTCAAGCTACAACATCCTTGAGAGACAAAGGTCATTTCCACACTAGAATGTTATGGTGCTACTATTCCACTCTCAACATCCTATGGAATCCTGGGTTTTGCAGTTTAGGGAGGGGCCTTTGAGGCCCCTCTGTAAACTGTAAACCCCAATATTCCATAGGATGTTGAAAGTGGAATAATAGCACTATAACTGTCTAGTGTAGAAATGGCCGAATGTCCAGATTTTGCTTAAATACTTCTACCTGCCAAGGTAGTGTATTCTGATGGTGAACATCCCTAGAAAGTTTCTTCTAACATTTAGTCTAAGTCGGCTCCCTTGCCATTTCCCCTCATCAGGTGCAATCCTACCCTGTGCAGCAACAAAGAATAAGTCTGCTTCATCATCACTGTGAGTATTGTTCAGAACTTGGAAAACATATTTTTGCAATACAGCTCCTAGAATCCCATCAGAATCCCTTAATTATAGTCTTAGTATTCTCACATAGGCTATGATCTTCCACGCATTAATGAGAGAGTTAGTTGCCCAAAACCTATTTCTGGTGGCCACTAGAGCAGACCCTTGGAATAAATGGAATTTAACTATGTGCAGGGTCACCATTGGACAGTTTATTCAGTGGGTGACTCTAGCCTAACAGGAGTCAGGCTAATCAGAGCTGGAGCAGGATCTAGCTGAAAACACCATTCCAGCATCACCAAGCAATCTTGCAATCAAGAGAAGAGGAGGCTGTAGCCAGATTTCCATCCATCCTGCCTGAAATATTTCCAAAGACTATTTGCAGCAGTAGACTTTTAATTTGGACACAGCCATGCAGACAAAACTACTCTGCAGGAAACTGCAGGGAAAGAGAACCTATTATGTATTTTAAAGAAGAAGGTTTGCTTGCTTGCCTTTCTGAAAGACAAGGAAGACATTTATTGCATACATAAAGTAGATTCCACATACTAAATCCAAGTAAATGTATTTAAATTAGACTACGGAGAGCAAAAAGGGACTCCAACCCATGATTTTCAAAGAAGCTTCCAGTCTCGAGTGTCTTGGCACATTCAAATGCACATTGTAGAGGCCAACAGTATAAAATTATTGAAGAGCCCAGAGACACAAGAGTAATTTTCTATGACAAAATGTGGCTCCCAAACAAGTGAAATGTACTGTTTTATCACCCCTGAATTCCATAGATGCAGATAGAATTGGTAAGCACAGGTGAAAGCATTTCCCCAAATTCTGATCAACATTATGATCTACCTGCCTGTTGCCCAATTGCCTTTTTTCTTCCCATTGACTGAATTCTCATAAAAGTAAATAGTTCCATGCAGAGCTTGGAACTGCTACTTTTTGGACTATATCTCCCAGAATCCGCTAGTCAACAAGACCAGTGGCAATATCCTGGGAGACACAGTCTCCCAGGTAATGTTTCGCAGCACCAATATTATTACAGATAAGAAAAAGGAAAGTGTCAGAAGGAAAGAAAGAGAGAGAAATAGAAACCTTGAGCAAAATGTTATAATATAGATATTTGGGAGAAGGCAGAGAGGTTTACTTGGTTATTCCATCCTCCACATAGGTTGTTCTATAGAATCCAACCAGGGAACCATTTAAATAGCCTTGGAACTTCATAGTCAGGAAGTAGGTGCTAGGAGATAATTCTTCTTCTGCTTCTATCACCACATATTCCTGCGGGTTGTACTCGAAGCAACGCTTTAAAGGAATGGACTGGCCTGAAGATGTCTGGAGCAGAGGCATTTCTATGATCTTAGTCTCTCTAAGGTGAAGCCAGAAGTACTTGGTGGTGTAGCTTTCCAACGTGATGGAGATATTGACAGTTCCATCATAACGATCTGCTTCCATCTCAGGTTTCAACTCCAAGTCATAATGGTTTGGATTAACATAGTGAGGCAGTCTGAAATTTGTCCAGTCTCCGCTGTTGTCATCATTTTGAGCAGGGCAAGGGTCCGTATTCTCTGGGGCAGGGCTTGTGGTTGATTCTGTTGGCATCTGCCCATTGTCTTCTGGAGGAGGGCATGCTGGTGGTTTTAATCCCAGGCCCAAACCCAGCCCCAAGATTAGACCTACAGCAATAACCACACCACAGATGATGATCACATGTTTGTTCTTCATGCAATACTTTTTGGATTCCTTGTCTTCAAAACCCATTCCTTGCATCTCCACTCTCCTGCACGAAACTAAATACCTAACAATAAAAAAAAAAAATTATGCAACAACAGTTCCTTAGCTTGCTTGCTTGCTTTTTCTCTCTCTTTCTTTCGTATTGACTCAGCAGCCTCTGTTTATGTTCAGTTTATGTTCTCTTCCTTTCTCTGCCTGTCTTCCACTCCCAAGCTGCCATTCACTCAGTTAATGAAAAAATAACATTTGATTTATCCAAAGGAAAGTAACCAGTAAAGAAGAATTCAGCTAAGAAGTGGAGACAGAGGAAATTAACACAGAAGAACATTGTAGCTGCTGCCTTTGGCCTTATAAGCAGTGCAACCCCACCCCCAAACTCCTCCTGCTTGGTCAGAGTTAAATATAAAACAGCAGTATGTTAATCAGCAGTCAGGGATGATCAAATGCCAAGGCTCAGTGTCAGCAGCTTTCTACACAGATCATAGACAGAAGCAATGTGAAGATAGAGAGGGAGAACTATTCAGGAACCTCAACCTTTGTCACTACCTTTGGCTTTGCCCTCCTGGATTTTTTATGAGTGGGGATTTCCTTGAACTTCTGCTCTCAACTGTTTGTGTAAGAAAACCGCTATGTTCTTGGGTTTCCCCTCTGGCTTAAAACCTGTACATCTCTTTTCTTTTGATTTTCCCCCCTATTATGAGTAATGGAGTTTTTAATTTCACTTTTCTTTACTCTGTTATTCTGCGTGCAGCTATAGAAAATTACTTGGCCAGATGAGAAATCTCTCTCTGCGTGTGTCAGGCTGTAAACATTGGCTCTCAGTGCACACATAGAGCCAGAAACGATCTTCAAGAGTCTGTTCTTGTTTGCATTCTGAGCAAGCAAGGCAGCTACAGATGTATGTCCTCAAATATTGCTATTTATGGTTTATGCGTTTTCTGCAAACGGATGAGTGGGGTGCTGAGAGCGCTGGGTAGTACAAGCGATCCATGTTGAGGTAGTTGGCATGTTTCAGTATCAAGTTAAAATGTATGGTGGTTTCCCAGAGAGTGTTAGCCTTTTTACAGTGCAATGCTAAACATATTTCGTCAGATACAAATCCTACTGAGTTAAATGGAGGACTACCTCAAATCTAGATGTAGCATAATTCAAAGTGGGGGAATTAGATCTTAGGTGGCCAGGGCTATGTGGGACAAAATGAGGGCATTGGCTCCCAAATAAGTGCCCCCTCCTCAAAATTTCCCTTCCATCTCCACATTTCTAACACTGCAATTGACTGTTTAGAAGTACAGTCAGCTATCCACATTCTCTAGGGTTAGATGCACAGGACCTGTCGCAAAAGCGGAAAAAATGCATATATCAAATGTGTGTGTTTGTGTGTCTGGGGGAAGGAGGCTGAGGCGTGGTGGGGACAGTGGGCACCCAGGGTCTAAAGCAGGTCAGGGAAATGAGAGGGAAAGGGGGTGGGTCAACATGATGGCCCTATGCTTCCCCTCTGTTGTTCATCTCCTTCCCTGGGTCTGGGGGGGGGGATCAGGAGACTGTTAGTGATGCTGAAAAATCGAGCTGTGAGCCACCCTTAGCTGGCCAGGCAGTGGCTGGTGGTGGAGGAGGAGGATCAGAGTTGGGTTTTTAAAGGTCTAGGCAGCCTGATTTGAGCTATCAAGAGGGAAGGGTCCCCTAGAAGGAAGCACCTGAAGTGAGGGGATAGAGATTAGAGATACTTGCAAATAAATCAGTGAAAATTAAACACGCAAATGTGGAGGGCCAACTGTACAGTTCAGGCAACCCAAAGAAAATTGGCAAGCCAGGTAATGAAGGGAACGAAAACACAGCAAATCTGAGGAGTTCCAGTATCTAACTCTCAGCAATACTAGAAATTTGGAGACTGAAAGAAAAATTCAATTGAAGGGCAAAATTCTTACTTGGGGGATGAAATGGTTCATCCCTCCCCCCATAGCTATACTGCTACAGGTGGCACATGGTGTGATGGTGGGGGGACAGAAGCACACTCCTGGACATTTCTCGTGGTCCCTCTGGCTACTTCCCTCTGTTGGAGGATAAAGCTGTGTGTTCTCAAACTAGCCTGCTGTGTTGAGATAAAATCTGACTGCTACTCCAATTTGCTTCTCTGTGTGAAAGGGAGAGCCACCATCTTGCACCTTGTCTCAGGCAGTAGAAACACTTAGGACACCTCTGATTACCAAGACAAGTACAGTATTTATAGTTACTTATTTACATTATTGCTTTATTTAAATATTTCTATTCATCACTTTATCATAGGACGTCAAGGCAATGTACAGTATAAACAAGTTAAAACACTTCCAAATTAAAATTATAAATAATTTAAACAAGATAAAAACACACAAAAGAACAGTTAAAATCACTTTAAAATATTATAGCTTGGACTGAACAAAGTGGGGTTGATTTCACCATGATAATACATAGAAGTAAAATGTCTTTGGACACCTTTGCTACTTTTACAGATTCCTTCCTCCTCCAACAAATAGACTTTATAACATACTGTATCATTTCAACAACAGTTAGAGATTCAAAAAAGCTATAAAAATAATTTATAGCCCTCTCATTCCACATACTAAAGCCAAAGTACAGAGTGTGCCATGCTCCATTGCTTTATAGCATCATGCTTTCCAAGGTTAATATAGAATACATGCAGCTAAAGGTTGCTCTGTACCTTACCAAAGACCTCTATAGACATATTGTCTCTGCAAAAATTTGACCAGTTGCCACAATCCAGTGACAAGGACCAGTTAACTCAACTGAAAATAAGCACAGATGATCACATGTTATGAAAATCTTGTATCATCAACAGAGGCCATTCCGCACAAGGTGAGGGAATTGCTCCATGCCATTACTTACCGCTTCTTCTGGATCCGCAGTAAAGCGGATTCTCCCTTAAGCCCTTCCTCTGGGCTCCTCCATTTGGTCCAGGATGAATCAGAGCAGTGCGAGGTCTTAGATCCGCACTGCTCCGGCTGACAAAATGGTGGCTTCTGGTTGTTTCTGGGTCCGGACCAACCGCTGAAGCTCGCCATGCCTACAGCCCTCCCTCTGCAGATCGCAGGCTCCTGTTGGTGCGAACCTGCGCATCTGCACAAGTAAGCAGGAACACAATGGCACACTCTGAAAAATAAAAGACCAGTTTTCTTCCGTTCTTCAAAAAGCACACTGGAGGACCACTTGGGGGCGTTTCAGAGCAGACTGAGGTGCGGAACTAAGGTAAATAGTACAGACCTAGTCCGCTCCAAGGTGCAGACAACCTCCGTGATAGGACGCACTGGCCCATTCTAATTCCCTCGTGCGGAAATGGCCAGAGTTCCAACCAGTAAGGGTTTCAAATTTTTCTCTTGTTTCTGGAAGATTAGCAAACTTGAAGTCAAAGATGGAGAAAAATAACCAAACAGGTCTAGATATCTTTCCACTTTGGATGGAGTCTTTTCTTCATGCTAGCAGTTGATGGAGCAATGTTTCTCTGCATTTCAAAATAAAAGTGGAAGGAAACATTTCAAGTGAGTTAAAGATCTGTTGATAAAGCTCAGAGTGTTTTGCAAAACTGATCTAAGCAATCAGAAGTGAGCATCACTGAGGTCAATGAGGCCTGTTCCCAAGTAATGGTGCATGGAACAGCACTCCAATCATGCTGATCCTGAAAGACTGGGTATTTTGGTATGCACTCTTGCTCTTTCATAGGCAGACAGTGGCATATATTTCTAAGTATATATACTGATCTGATGAGCTCCTGAGCCTCAGAATTTCCCAGAGAGAGAAAGGGAGAGAGAGAGATGATTTCCATATGCAAGATTCACGCCAATTTTCCATAGAATTTAGCTATATATGTATGAATTCTATAATTAAGTTTGCTTTGAAAATATTTTGGAAACTTGGATGGTATCAGTCTGTTTTCAGGCAAAGTTCAAAGAGACTAGAAATAAAGATCCACAAGCAATGTTGTTACCTGCCACACATTACTTTTTGGGTCATGAGGGTGGAATGAAGTTACATTCCAAAAGTAACTAATTAATAATTAGTAATTAGTAATTAGTAATTAATAACTAATATGGTACTTTTTAAATATGGTGTTTCTTTAAAGCTTTTTTATTACTGATTTTTAATATATGTACTTTGCTTTGCTTCATGTGTGCACCACCTTCAGTTCTATTCAGGAGGAAGGCTGGATGTAAGCTAAAGAAACAAATGTTATTGATATAGTGTGTAATGGTTTCTAGTTACTTTTAAAAAGTCTTTTTAAGGACTGTTTTGACAGGGATATTTAAAGATGTATATCTTTTATTAATCCTAAGTGAGGGAGAGTAATAGAAAAGCAAAATGCAGTGCAACAGGGAATGTAAAGCATTTCTTGATCAACATTTTCAACTTTTTCAGCATTGCAATGTGCAACAATAATTCAAATATTGTCATGTGAGTAATGAGAATAAGTTACTTTTTAGAAGTACCCTTCCAAGCTGTCATGCTAGCTATGACCTACAGAGTCATATACAATGTCAGACCAGGAAATATGAAAAAATATGTTCTCCCCAATGAATCAGCTTGTGTTATAAGATCTTGGGAGGCCTTTCCGAGGAAGTTGTTTGGTTGGTTGGTTGGTTGGTTGGCTGGTTGTTTTAGTGCAGCTGCCACTGGAAATATGTTTGGTGAGGATTTGAAACAGGGCCCTTTTCATTGGCCACTCCAGGTTCTAAGAGGAAAGTTCGGTTTACTCCCCTTCTCTTGCCCTTCCACAGATAGGCAAAGGCACTTTCATTTTAGAAGGCCTTTGGCAGGCAAGATATTGAAGGTTGTCTAACCAGTTTGGTGTTGGCTGTGTCTTCTGTTATTGTGTTTAATTAAGATTTTGTTTTTAATCTGTATTTTCTTTTTGTTAGCAGCCTTAAGGGGTTTTGTTTTTTCTTGTTTTGTTTTGTTTTGTTTTGTTTTGTTTTGTTTTGTTGGTAGAAAGGTTTTCTTCTTATTTCTGAAGCTGCGCCCAGGTTGTGGCAACTGGTTTACCTGATGATGTCTGTATTTTTCTGTGTGTTCCATCTGTCTGTCTGCCTGTGTATTTGTCTATTGATCTATGTGTCAAACTAATTCTCTCCTCCCGTCTTTCTATCTATCTAATATTAAAACAGCCTGTAATGAAAACAAAAATACAGTTTTGCAATAAATGTAAAATCTGTTTTTTAAACAATTTCTCTTGAGTTGCTGTCCTTATTCCATCTGAAATTCCAATACAAGATATGCAACAAAGAATTGGAAATAAGCATAATAAGATAATAAGGGAGGGATACACAACTTTTTAAACTGCCAGTACCATGTGTAATATTGGCTCTGGGGCTCTGAACCACATGCATGTACACCTGAACATATAAACACACTGCAGAAATGCATGTTTGCAGTGTGTTTGCACACTGTTTACACACCCAGCAATCCTCTTTTTCTTGTTGCAATCATCAGATTTCATTTAGAGAATACTGTGGCAGATGGAATTCTGAAACAACCACAAAGTACTTCTTTAATCAATGAAGTTTCATGCAATGGCTTTTTCTCTTTGTGCATACCACTTGACTAAGGCCCTTTTCGCACCTTATCTTGATAGCGCAACGAACTAGAGCCCTCACAATATTGCCAATATCGCAAGAGGCCCAGTAGAGAGCCCCTTGCAGTCTGCACACAGTAGGGCATTCGCGAGAGAGCACCAGTCCTGGCCTGGTGCCTTGTCTGCATGTTGGCGTCCTGGGCCATGCCCAGATCCTGCCCTGTCCCCACCCCACCACCCCGATTGGTCGGTGGTTTTTCTTTCTTTCTTTTTTATTGTTTTGTCGACTATCGTGCTAACGTTAGCACGATAGATCCTGCCAACAGGCTGTTTCGTACTACGTTGGTAACGTGCTAACATGCTAACGATAGCGCCGGGTTTAAAAAAAAAACACAGTCGGCCGGACCCCGGGGGCTGCTGTCGTCTCGAGTGTGAGTGGCGACACAGCCCCGGGGTGGCCTCTCGCGGCGACGTGTCGTGCAGTGTTCCCTGCTGCGATGGGGGCAGTGGCCGGCCTGCTGCTGGGCGGAGCGTCCCCTGGGAGTTGCTGCATGAGGGACAGGCAGCAGGGACTGCCCACACCCCGCCCACTCCCGGGTCCTTCCCGGAAGCACACCGGACGATGGCTCCGCAGGCCCTCTGGTCACGCGACTGATGCGTGAAAAGGAGGTTATTTTCGCCTTTCAGGCGAAAATAAGAAAACGCTCTGTCAGCATTATCCGTGGCTGTGATAGCACCTGGTTCACCAGAATGTCATGCGGTACAGCGGCTTGTGAAGGGGGAAGGGAGCGTGCCTAATACGCTTTAAAAACACCATGTGAAAAGGGCCTAACAAAGGCAATACATGATAGGCAAACTGCTAAAGCAGTTTGAACATTTTAAACTGCCTAAACACTGAAGCATGCCAGATTTTGAGCCAGCTCTGCTATAGACAGACTACCTCTCTTGGAGATAGTGGTTTCCTCCTGTTTTTAAAATGCTTCTGAAGCAGACGGTACTGGTCTCATTCCATTTCATTGGCCTTCTCATCTATTCCTCAGGGAACTGTCAAGGTAGACACTTAAGCCAATTGCTAATGATGAAAGAAAAATCCAAGTGTTATAAATGTAGATACTGGGTATGTATTAAGATATGGCAAACTAATCTCCACGCTCTACACTGTGAACTGGCAATTCTCACAATTAATCCAAAGTGGAGGGAGGGTGGACAACCAACTAAATGTGGGCTATGTGCAGCATCTCTGTTAGCTATGATCTTCCTAAATTTTTTGTCATCTGTTCCAGGAAGGCATCAACAATCTGGCTTGGAGGTCTGGAGTAGACCCCCACAGTGACATCACTATTGTTTCTCTGCCTCTTAATTTTTACCCAGATGTTCTCAACCTGGTTTCAGGATTTAAATCATGTCCCCAGTAAATAGTGCTACAACTACTACTCCCTTCCTGCTATGTCTATTTCTCTGAAACAGGTTATACCCCTCTATTGCTACATTCCAATCATAAGACTCATCCCACCAGGTTCCAATGTTGCCTATTATACTGTATCTACTTGGCTGTGCTACAAGTTCAGGTTCACCCTGTTTATCTCCCATGCTCTGTGCATTAATAAAGAGGCATCTGAGACCATGGGTCTCTCCCTCTAGCTGCTTATTTAAGTTTCTTTTCCTCCCACTGTTGGGTCCCTGTACTGGGTGAAAAATGGCTCACAGACCCTCCAAGCTGTGGAACTGGCTAAGCATAATATCGGTATTTCTTGGCATTAATATTCCTGACTCCATCAGATGTCAACAGGAAAGCTTTAGCCTCATGGGATTAGTGCCAGTCTCAGTTCTAGGACAAGGCGACTTTCTGCTAAATGAGGGCTAACACATTTTGCACTCCTCCCCACTATGTTTGCGCTGGCTATTCCAGCTTTCAGTGAAAGTTATTGGCTCTCCTTTGCCCTTTACCATCCCTTCATCTGGACCAAGAGAGAGCAATTTGATGGACATGGGAGCCATCTTTCTCCTCTGAAGACCCACTATGGGTCATATTGCTCTAGAAGTGCAGAAAATTGCCCGTCTCAAAAAATCAGCCAACATTTTACCTAGAAAGAACAAGAAGTCTTCTTTCAGTTATGAGTTTGGGAAGTTTTAGCAGGTTTGGAGGACTGGAAGAGTATTGTCTGCTAAAGCAGTGATCCTGGGGGCTTCCAGGTATAGCAATTGACCATTCTGGAATGCCACCCCCCAAAAAAAATTGGTGCAGAGGCCCAGGGGATACAAAAGTTCATAAATCATGCTTTGTCTATCTCAGATTTACTTTATATTGATACAGATTAACAGCAAGGCTGATCCAAGACATTCCACTGCCTGAAGAAAAAGACAAGATGGTAATTAATTAAACTAGCAGTTGAATACTACTTGAATATTGGAAGTCAATATTCTTCATCACAGCACATTATTAGCTCAGCTGATGTGTAATCGTGACAGGCTCAGAAAAACTCAACAGTACATGCCTACTGACTCAGCAGAAAATCTGCTTTCTATGCATGTTCTGATGTTAATATCAAACCCCATGAAATTCACAGCACTGTTCCACAGTATCACCAGACTAGTTAACAGAAAGATTGACATGTTGACAATTCAGACCAAGCATGAACTAGTTGAAAGAGATGAGTTGTAGATATACTGGTGAAATTAGAAGCTGTATGCATTTTGCTAGCTTACAGCTAAGAAAGAAGTCACTGCACAGACAAGCTGTTTTGGCAAACTGTAAAACATTTTCCCCCAAATAATTCTTACAACAACCCCATAATTCCATACTGAAGAGAATATCAAAGGACCCTGAAGCTGAGAAGCAAGAACAGCTGTGGCTGATGAATCCATTCCAGTTTTTAGCCTGAACTTTAAAGAAACTATCGAGTTTCTGAATCTGTTTTGGACATAGAGTTCAGCAGCTTATATAGTCCTAAAATCCAGAGCAAATTACCACCTCACTGACATTGGAGCCACCAGCAGCTAGACAGGAGTTATCTGTTAGCTTCATGACAGTAGAGATATATGGACTGAGAGTTGTTTTTTGTTTTTTGTTTTTTTGGTTTACAACTCATTTAGTATCCCTTATACCAAACTATCAACAAATCACAGAATTATACAGAGGGGAGAGATACTGGAGATCAGCTAGGCCAGCCCCCTACTCAATGCACAATGCAATTACAGCATGTCCTTCTTCTACTTCAATATGTGCATCAAAATACCACCTTTCAAGTCATTCTATTCCACTGAAGAATATCTCTTAATATCATGATTTTCCTACCTGTACTTCTTACTTACTGAGACACTTCCTATTAGACTTTAATGTTCCAGTAGATTTTTAAAGGTTGTTATGTAAACCACACTTGGTAAGCCTTGCAGTGGCTTGTCTATGGAGAATTAGCATTTTGGATTTTGTTGGAATTTGGATTGCAATGTATTTGGTAGGGAAAAAAGGCTCTGCTCATTTGCATGTGGTCATTCCTTTTAATCAGTGTGTGTGTATATGTGTGTGCCTTCAAGTCACCTGTCAACTTATAGGCAAGGAATACACAGTGGTAGGTTTGCAAATTTCAACAGGTCCCTCTTCATCATTGGGCTAGAGCTTCAAAAAGCAAATTGTTGGGAAATTCCAGCATCTCTCTCCTCCACCTCATTGCAGTGAGAGCAATTGGGGTTTAGATAGACAGAATTTCCTGCAGGTGAAACCCTTCTGCTTTCTTACCTGAAGCATTCTACTTTGGTCTTCCTATACATTGTAATGCATGGTCATAAATACCTTTTGTGTATCCACATAACTAGACCATGTGACCCAGGAAATTCATAGGGTCACCAGTTATATAAAGTATCCCATCTACTCAGTCTTTCATGGGGCTACTGAGTGGTGGTCTCCATCTTCACCTTCCTTACCATTCTATTCTTCTTCTTCTACTTCAACCGTGCTTTGCTTTTCCATCAACAAGGGGGTAATCAAGCTGCTATCTTTACCTAATCTTTCTATTAGCTAGTTTGGGCATAAGGTCTCTAATGCATATGTAATTGTAGAAGCCATTAGTAAGTTCATAAACTGAAGTGCATAAACTGAAGGCCTGTCTTCTTTATTTTTGAGTCAGTTTAAGTTGAAGAAAGCAATATGAGATTGAGACATGCTTTATCTGTAACTCTGCTAAAGGAGCACTGACTCCTAACAGTTTTAGGTTTCAAAATTTTTCCAAAAAAGGGCTGAAAGGCTGAAACCCTAAGAAATGCTAATTCCCAGATTCAAGCAAGCAAGCAAGACCCTCAGTACAGATAACAAAAAGGGAAGCAAATAAAAATGACCAAGGTGATTAATGCAGTTCCTCTGAATTAAGAGAAGGAACTGATTTTGCAATGAGGGAAAGAGCCACAATTCAGAAAGTGTGTAATGACTCAATTCAGCCTGAGCAAATGAGGGTTATTTTTAAGGGAAAAGAAGACTTTGGTGTGGAAAATTACAAAACTGGAGAAGTCTGGAGTTACCAGTCATGACAAAGCTTCAGTGGAGTCTGTTTTCCAATAATATTCATTCAGCTGCCTAGAAAAACAAATTACAGCTGAGAATTCAGTGTTTATGTTATAAAGGGTCATAAATACTTGCTTGCATAGATGAGACATCCTGGATTCTGAACTTCGTATTTTTCTTATTCTATTTTCTCTCCTGTTTCATCTCCTGGTCCAGCCATTTCTAATGATGAATAGGAATCTTTTCATCCATAGCAGATATATCATCTGACTTCTTATGGTGGTATTTACTCTTTTCTTGAACATTTTTTCCATTATCCTCATTCTGTTCACAGTGCCCAACCAACACCTGCCCTGTGTGAAATGCTCTTCCCCTGAGATCTCACATGCTTCATTTCTTACTTTTAGACACAGATCAAAAAACTCACTTTTTTTGTAGCCTTTCTCTGTGTGAGGTGATCTACATGCCTCAATTACATTGCATTTGGATTACAGTAATGTGCTGTACATGAAGGTGCCTTTAAAGAGTTTTTGGATTCAGCTGGTTCATAGAACTGCAGTCAGATTTTTAACTGGGGCTGGTTTCAGGGACCATACAAGTCTCCTGGTGCGACTGCTCCACTAGCTCCTGGTCCATTTTTGAGTACAGTTCAAAGTGCTGATATTGACCTATAAAGCTCTATACAGTTTGGGCTCAGGTTATTTGAAGGACTACATCTCCCTTTATAAGTGCAGTAGAACTCTTGTTCAGAGAGGTTCTTGTCTCTATCCCATTACCGTCATAGGTACACCAGGTGGGAAAATGGCAGACAGCCTTCTCTATGGCTGTTTCCTGGCTATAATGGCGCTCTCCTTATTGTCTTTCCACACCCAGGTGAAGACCTTTTTATTCCAACTAGGCTTTTTGAGAATTGATTTTTATACAGGAAATGGGCCTGATATAGTGTGATGGGATTTTTGTTGTTTTTTAAATTGTAACTGGTTTTAATTTTTTTAATGGTTTGATTACTTTTTCACTTCTGTGTGCTGTGAATCTCTTTCAGTGACAACAAATATGTATTTTTATTTTGTGTATCATTCTTTTCCATGTTCTGTTATTATGGTACACTCCTTTGATACCTTCAGGTCTAAGTAGCTTATAAATATTTGTAAAAAGTAAGTAGATAGACAGACAGACAGACAACACAGGCAGCTGTTATTTGGACCACTTTTGGGCTTAATTCTTGTCCAAATTGCAGATAAGAACAGTCACTTGTTTTCTCTTAATGCACCCTCCTTATGAGATCACATGCAGAAAAGTGCATTTGTGAATACATTTGGGAACAACTCAAAAATGGCCTGTAATAATTTCTGGCTCATGGTGACTAGAAGGATCATGTGAACAAAACAAGCAGTCCTTCTACAGACATGGCTCAACTTTCTGTATAGTGATTTACATATTTATTTAATAAAAATATTTCCCTCCCACCTCATATCATAAGATCTCTTGGTAGCTTACAATAAAATTAGTCTGAACAATTTAAAATGTAAGACAATGAACATTGAAAACCATAAAAACAATGGAAACATTCTAAAACCATATTGAACAACTGAATAATTTAAGAAATTAATATAAAAACATGCATGGATGTTTTTCAATGATACAATGATGTCATTAGGTCTCAAATATTATTTATTCATGAAAAGCCAAGTATTAACATAATGCCAGAACGAAGCAATGTCAGCACCCATCAGACTTCCACAGGGAAAGCATTCAATAGCCAGAATGCCAGAAATGAGAAGGTCATCTCCCTGTCCTTATGCTATATATTGTTCCCATTAGTGGGGCACAGAGTAGGGCTGTTCTAGCAGACCTCAGGCAGACTGAGGGAAAGGTGGTCCTTCAGGTATCAAGGTCCCAAACCATTTACATGTCATTATTGGCACCTTGAATTCAGACCAGAAATGTAGTGGTAGCCAGCACTTTTCCTTTAGCAGGAGAGTTATATGGTTTCTATAAGTAGTCCATGTCAGCAATATAGCTGCTTTATTTTTTTTTTTAGTAGCTTCAGCAATATAGCTGCAGCTTTCAAGTTGGCTTTAAGGTCAGCCCCACATAGGGAGCATTGAAGGAGATGATATCAGTGCATGATCTACTGTGGTCAGGAACTATCTCTGTCCAAGAAAAGCAGGAGCTGGCAACCAGTCAAACCTGACACCAAACACTCTGAGCTAGACAGTCTACTTGGGCTTCCAGTGAAAAAGATGGATCCAGGAGATCTCCCAAGTGCTCCTTCAGTAGGAAAGCAATCACATAAAGGGCAGATTTCTTAGCCAATTCCAAGATCCACTGTCCGGAGAGTCTGTGTCTTCTTAGGGTTCAGCTTAAGCCAATTGGCCCTCATCCAGCCCATTATAGCATCCAGATCCTGCTTCAGCACCTACATAGCAAAGCTGACTCTGTTGACAAGGAGAAGTAGGGCTGAGTGTCATCACATATATCAAAGATGAAAATAGAGACATTGCAAGGAAATATTATTAGAGACAATATTATTTAGATCTTATTACTGCCCTCACTCAGCCCAAATATCTACTTCCCCAAAGTTTCAGAAAACTACTTCCAGGCTTTATAGTCCAAAAAGTTTCCCAGGGTATTTCCATGACAGAGACCACTTCAGAAGGCCTATGTTCTATGTCCTAAAGGCCATCTATGCAACTTTAAAGCCTGAAAGCCTATGATTTGCTCCAGATTCAGGGTGACATGACATGAATAGGATTCATGCTGCTATCTCCTAATAGGGAGTAGAAGTTTATTTCAAATTCGGTCAGCCACATTTGATGCCAAAAAGCACTGTGGTAGGTTTAGGTAAGCCTAAGAAGTGAAGTGAATGACAGCTTGTTTTGTCCCAGCATGCTTTTATCAGTGTACTAGGATGAACCTGGGTGAAATTAACTTGCCAAGTCCTGACTGGACTTGTGCTCTTTGTAGATATGCCTGCATGACATGCATGATCGTAATGATCATAACATGATTGTCTTTGAAGCAGCTACATTGTTCACTGTTGACTGAACTTCCTACTTCCATATGGAATGTATCTGTACTAGAAACATATAGCCTTTTGATACCACATTAACTGCCCTGGCTCAATTTTATCAAATCCTAGAATTTGTCATTCGGTGAAATATTTAGAATTCTTTATGATACTTAGGGAGAGGCACTAGAGTTCTCCATCAGAGAATTACAAGGACTTGTCAAACCATAAAATGGAGCCATGACAGTTAAAGTGGTATCAAACTGATATTTGTTTCTAGTGTAGATACACTCCAGAACATGTATAAAAACTATTTCTCCACTTGCCTACCTCCTCATTCATCCACCTAGAAAAGGGAACTCAGTCTTCACTGGTAGCTTTGGACTGTAACACTAATTAATTTGTATTGTGAAAGAGGTAGAATAAAGCTGTTCCTTTGATTCATGCTGACAAAGAGCAAGAGGTGCTCTGGAAAATCTCTCAGAGAGCAAAACAAACAAAGGGAAAAAATAGTAAGGCAAAACCCAGCAAACAGAGATGAAATAGGGACACATGTTTTGATGTCGGGGGAGTTGTAACAGGAGGCCTATTAGATCCCTGTTCTAAGCATAAGAGCGTAAGAGGTAAAGAGATCCAAGGGACAGAATCCTCATTCTTACCTTATGATGACTGATTGATTGGATTTATAGCTGATCTTCCTCTAGAAAAGTACTTGTTCAGGAAGCTCACAATAACCAAGACTAAAATAAAATTAAAATACAAAGGCCTAAATCTTATTGCTGGGTCTGCCTATAGTAAAGTCATTGCATCAACTGGATTTATTTACCTGTTGATTTGCCATTGAACATTTCATTCAATGGGTCTTCTCTAGCTGGGACCAATCAACAGAACTGTAATGAAAGATAAGTATCAAAACATTGGCCCTTTTCGCACACCAGTCCTGTTGCAAAATGGCCTCTGGAGCTTCATGCAATTGCGAGGACCGTTTCACATGATGTTCTCGCAATCACGCGACGCTCCCAAGGCCAGTAGGTGGAGATCATGCATTATATCATTTTCGGCTCATTGCCAAAAATGATGTGCAATTGCACATCCCTTCCGGGCCCCACACGCACTTACCTTGCATGCAGGGGCTCCGGACATGCAGCCATTATGCTTCCTCCCCCAGCGCAGCCTGGGAAAGTACCTAGCTGCACTGTGGAAGGTAAGGGCAGAGCACTCATGCTTCCTTTCAGCCAGCACGGAGCTGGTGCAGAGGGGAAGCAGAGGGGATACAAGTGCCTCTCGCAAGAGGCTTCTCACGTGATCCCCTCGCAATGCCAGCGGCACCAGATAAGGTGCGAAAAGGGCCATTGTTAAATCAGAAAACTCATGTCAGTGAAGGAAACATAGAACACACTCAGTAAGAAGCCCCTTGTTCAGAGCAGCCATTCAGTTGTCAAAACTCTAACTGACTGAAAAAAGTCTTCATCAGGAATGCCTATGCCTATGCATACTTTGTACTTCCTGTCTTTCCCTCAATGAGCTCAAGGTCATGGTTCTATTCCTGCTCATTTTATCTGCCTAGCCACAGGAAGGTAGATGAGCCTGAGAGATAACGACTGGCCCAAGCTCACTCAGCGAGTATCAGGGGTCAGTGGGGATTAGAACCTGGATCTCTCAAGTCCCATCCAACACTTGAACCACTATATCACACTTAGCAGCCAGAATGATTTCTTGTGAATAGAGTAATCTGTATACAACTACATGATAAGGCACTATTATTACAATCTGTTTTTGTTTTTTGTACATTGTCTTAGGTGCCCTGGCAGGCTAGGAAGCAATAAGCAAATTGCTAAATTTAAAAAGGAATTATAAATGTCATGCCACCTAAAAGTTCTCTAAGACATGCTAAAATTAGAGTTGTTAGTTAAGGACTATCCCAGGCTGTGAGACTTTAGAGCCAAAGCTTGAAACAATGGACTCATTCATACTACACAACTGTTATTTCTGAGTGCCTTCAAGTCCTTTCCAGCTTATAGTGACCCTAAGGTGAACCTATCATGGTGTGACATGCCTAAGGTCATCCACTTGGTTTCCATGGCTGAGCAAGGACTCAAACCCTGATCTCTAGGGTTGTAGTCTAATGCTTTAACCACTTCACTGTGCCGTCTCTAAACTACAGCACTATTATTTCATGTTAACTAACATGGTTCTTCCCTATAGAATCCTGGGGTTTCATTAGCACAACATCAGAGAGAGGGAGCAATTAAGGAATGAACCTGCTGACCTGGGGTCTTTTCAGACTGCAAAATTATATCCCTTTAACTGCCATAGCTGCATCTATAGAAAATTATAGTTTGAACTTGAAAGTTGAGGATTTCAAGATTCCATAAATCAGAACCATGGCAGTTTAAGTGGAATAATAGCACTATAATTACGTAATGTGAATAGGATGGAAATGGCCTTCTTTGCAGCATTGTAGGAGATGAATCTTGGTGATGTTACTTGACTGATGTTACAAAGGGCAGCATGACATATTAAATGTCAGCCACAGTTGCACAGAGTATGCCAACAACAACTCAGATCTTATTGTTAGTTTTGACGGGAGAAGAACCTTCAAATCAACTGGATTTACCTTTGTGTTAAGTTTTGCTGTGTGTCTTCAAATCATTTCCAGCCTATGACAACCCTAAGATGAATCTGTCATGAGGTTTTCTTGGCAAACTTTGTTCAGAGGTGGTTTGCCTTTCTCTGAGGCTGAGAGAATGTGACTTGCCAGGGTCACCCAGTTGGTTTCAATGGCTGTGTGGGAATTTGAATCCTGTGCTTGTTATAATTTCCACACAGACTAAAGGTTTTATATAGGTCTGTGAGCTGGACACCAGTTTGCTCCAAGCTAAAGGGCATCCAAACCTGCTCCCTTCATGGATATGTGGTCAATGTCCTGACCATTTGGCTATTTCACTTCCCTCAAAGCTCAGTACAGAGAAATGTAAACATCTGTACAAATAAAAGGATAAATGTGGAACTTGTTGTCTGGAAAATTTAAGAGCCCAGGGAATTATAGGAGAAATAATTCTCCTGGCACTACATTTCCTCCCATAAGTGAAAAAAAAAAAAAGACTGATCTCTTCATCTTAGCTTTTAATGCTGTCAAGTGCTCATTAATTTTTCAAACTGCCTAGGGTGTAAACACTGTTGTTTATGGAGAGCCTGGGTTTGTTTAAAACCTCTCTCTTTTGCCATAATTTTCACTTTTAACTTGTATGCAATGTCCTCTTGGAATTGTGCATTTTGGAAACATAAGGACTTTCAGCTGAGTGAACACAATGAAAGCCATTTGTCATTCCTCTCCCAGTTTTCCAGAGCAAAATGCTCATAAACTAGTTTCTTCTACAATGTTATCCTTACTGCATTTTGTCAGAAATAAAATTACTCCTGAATTCAAAACAGGAATAATCAGTTCCGAACACACCACAATAGAACTGCTGGATCAGATAGTTAATCCATTTGTCTCAACCTTCTTTCTCTGGCACCCTGCAACTATTTTGGACTACATCCTCCATCATCCCAAGACTGCATGGGTGAGATTTGTTGTCCAGCAGACCCAAAGGACAACTGAGTAAGGATCTATTCTGTTTCTAGCAGTGCTAAGTAGATGTTTGAGAGATATTGACAAGCACAATGTGAATGACAGAGAGTGCGTGTCTGCAGCAGAGTATCTATACTGATTAAAGAGCAAAGTCACCAATGGCTTAAAGAAACAAAGTGAAAAGCTTTATTATAGGAACTCCATTCTAAGATAGGAGAGTAACTCAGGGTGCTATCCTAATTTATCTGCATTCTTGGGAAGGACTGGGAAGAGAGAGTGGGTGTTGAGGCAGAGAAACATCCCTAAGAGTATCAGTTTATATCACAGAGGGGTTAGGATAGGTAGAGCCAAAGAAGAGAGGACACTTCAGGTCACTCAAACTAACTAGCTGTATTACTGACCACTGTGAGGCATTCTGATTCTTAAATGCTATGCGTTGTTGCACTCCCAGCAGTAAAGGCCTTCAACCATCTTCCAGGTGTTTCTACCATTAGTGTGGTATTCAGGCTGTTGCATCTGAACTTAGAGATGCAATTTAGTGAACAATTTAACTGCCAGCAAATTGAAAAG
Source organism: Cyclura pinguis (assembly GCA_030412105.1). Classification (NCBI taxonomy): domain Eukaryota; kingdom Metazoa; phylum Chordata; class Lepidosauria; order Squamata; family Iguanidae; genus Cyclura; species Cyclura pinguis. The sequence continues at coordinate 186,761,910 of CM059603.1, forward strand.
TCCCTCATAAATGCAATATTTCAACCAGATGTGTGAAAAGTAGAAAACTAGAAACTCTCAAGGAGGATGTTTTAAATAAATAAATAAATAAATAAATAAATAAATAAATAAATAAATAAATAAATAAATAGTCAGTCAAAGCTTTCTGGAAACCCCTTATAAAAAAACCTCTTATAAGAGATATAGACACATACATCAGTTGTAATAACAAAATGTATGGGGACACAACATATCTCATGAAAACCTTTCACATATTTTTAAAAATATATGATTTATAAATAATATCATACATTTCCAAGATCGTAGGCGACACACCTACACACTTCAGGAAACACATTAACATGTGTTGTGGCACACCATTTGGAAAGCCATGGTTTAAACGTTATAAAAACTATCCAACTTTCTGTACTTGCCAAAATAGGTGGCTGGCTTCTTTAAGATATGCATTAAATTCTGGAGTGGATTCACTGCCTGATGGACATGGAAGCCACTAGCAATCACTGTCCCACAGTGGGATCAGGATGCTTCTGGGAAGCTCAGAAGCAGAACATGAGGGGAAAGAGTCTTGGGGAAGCCATTTCTAGCTCCTTGGAGGCATACAGTCTGTTCAGGAGAGGGATAAAAGAGTAGAGTGGAAATGGGGAAAAAAATGAAAAAGAGTGGTGAAAATGCCTCTGTATCCCCTAAAGAGCATTTGGGGGCATTCCTGATAGGGGATGTTAATGAAGCTTCTTAGCTTTCCACAGTTGCCCACCCTGGTGTCAATTATTCTTTTAAAAAAGTTAATAGACATGTCAAGAAAAGGTCTGGCTTTCTGTACTCATAAAAACATATTTTTAATGGTCTTCTGTTAAATCCTTTCTATTTTTCATCCCAGGTGCAGCAGTGTGACTACAAGGCATATTGATCCCTGAGGCTAAAGACAAGATTTGGAGACACAGGCACAAATGTGTGTGTGTGTGTATGTGTGTGTGTGTACAATCACAAAAGCCAAGAAGGCTGCCGGTGAAATCTTCCTTCAGCATTGGTGATAGGCTAGTGTCCTCCACCAAAACTGGAGGCAAAAGGCGAGTTAGAGAATGTCCAGAGGCCACATGGCACAACAGAGGTATCGCTCTGAGTGGGGCAAATTGAGGGCATTGCCTCTCCCAATAAGACTTCTGTTCCCTCACCCTATGAAATTTTCCCTCAGCCCCCATTTTTCTAGCACTGCAAGGAGGGAGACATTCAAAATCATTCACAGCTAGAACTCTTGCATTTGCTATCTCTTCGTATCTTTACCTGCCTCTTTTCTTTGGATTCCTCATTCTGTTTCTAGATATTCTAGTGAATTTTTAAGTTACAGCAAGGATGCAAATTTGAGGACTGAAAGAAAATCTCACTCGGAGCTGCAGAATTCTTATTTGGTGGTGAAGTCCTTATTTTACTCCCCTAACCGTTACATCCTATGGCACACACAGCTGTCTGTAATAACTTGGCACTCCTTCCCTCTCTGTGCCATATTTGCTGCCTGAGGCAGCTGCCTCAATCAGTCTAATGATAGAGCTGCCCTTTAGTCTGCAGATAAAAAAGCCTTGCAAATTTCTTTACAAATAATTTCTGTAATTTGCTTAAGTCCAGCAACTTGCCAAACAACCACATATCCTACCAGACTAAACTTCATTCAACTACCACGGTAGGACAGAGTGAAAAATGACATCCAGGAAATCCAGATCAGGATTTTATTTTTAAGTGCATTAAAAATATCCTTTGTTAGAATGGAGCAGTCATCCTGCAGTGTTTACTGTGGAAGAAAGAAGATGGCAAGAAATCAACCATTCATATGAAAACTGTAGTGGAAACTTCTAGAAAAAGGAGAAACACACACATTTCAAATATACAGTTGTCAGTTTTGTTAAACAACACAATCTTTGTAACATAAAACCAGTATATTGGAGCTCATAATTTGAAACTAGAAACATGACACAGGGTTCATCTGCACCATTTCTTACAACATAATATTGCTTTTACTTGCTCTAGGAGTCATATAGAGAAGGTGTATGATTTTGGGCAACCTATTAAAATCAGGAAAAAGAATCATAATATTTGAGACATCTATACAGAATTCCACAAAATATATATTTGGGATTCAATATAGATCCCATCATTCATGCTCCTGAATTAAAGATACATATGTTGTGAAGGGAAAGGTCAGGAGTTGATTGAAAAACCAAAATAAGACAGAACCATGCTAAAATAAAAAAATTTTCAATCATGGAAAAATTTAGAAACTGCTGAGAAAACAAGTTCTTAAGATTCTTAAGAAAAAGCAGATTACGCATTACTAGAGCATTCTGACCCTATCATCAACTGACACTTTCTATTAATAATAAGAACAACCTGAAATGTAAGGAAAAGGTTTAACATGAATAATTTTTACATTGTACTTGCTCTGCAGTTTTTCATTGTGGTTCAATGACTGTGTTTTCATGATTGGCCAATATATCTCCAGTAACTTCCTTTGATTTGTCATATGTTGTATGCTGTTGCTAAGCTGATTTTCCAAAAACTTTTTGAGTAACTGGCTGTTTCACAAGTGCTATGTTGCTCCACTTCAGTGCTGATATCTGGACTGGCACTGTGTCATTAAACAAAATGCTGCCTTCAGTTCATGATGCCTCCATTCTTGAACACAAAAGCAGACAGGTTTCTCCTTGAAAGTATGTGTATGTACACACACAAAAAATTATGTATGGACCACAATCTACGTAGCTCAACATTTTGACCTAAATGCTATTTCTATACCAACTCGAGTAAATCCACTCAAAATTCATGTTAAGTCTTATTGAGTCAATGGGTCTACTTTAGTTGGGACTAACAATAGAATATCCAGGCCTATGAAGCCTCTAAACCGCCATTAGCTTAAGCACTTAGAATTGGATGTGGCCATGGTGCTTCACACAGCTGGTTATTAAATGAAATACCAAAGTGGACCTTTGCATTGTATTCCACAGCTACTAATCTGATGTGTTTTGACATTTTTCTGGTGTTAAAAATGGGAAAGCTGAGAAAATATTAAAGGCAAAGGAGGCTGATGGCTCTGATGTCCAAGGTGTGTTGAATCTATTCCAGGTTTTAGTTGATACTTTGAAGGATCTCCCTTAGATGCTATGCACAATCTCAAATAGGTCCAAGAATCAGACTGACAGTGGATTCAATGACATCAGAGGCCTCTGAATAATAGAATGGTTGGAAAAGAAAGCAGATGAATCTTTTGCTGATCTCATCGGGGCACCCACAAACATTGGGATTCAAAGGCCATCCTGTCACTTAATGTTTGTTAGAGATTACAGAAGGTTTTTTTCCCCCCTATTTAAAATAATGACAGTTTTATGTTACAAATACACCTCAGTTAATGAAGTAGGTGTGTTCCTGGGCATCAATTCTTTGACAGAAAATCTGGTAGCAGAGATAAAAATAACATAGAAAAACTAAGGCCCTTTCTGCTCCACCTTCCCAACCCGTCAGTGGGACAGGAGAAGGATGGGATCATGATGACACTTCTGAACGACATTGTTGTGGTCCCATACTTCTCCTGTCCCCAGGTGGCGCGAAAGTGCCACAGATCATCGACAGATTTTCCCCATCAATGACCACTGATCGCACCGCCATCCTGCCGCACTCCTGCACTTACCTTCCCTGCAGATGCCCTGGAAGCACAATGGCTGCACTTCTTGCCCCAGCACAGCCTGGGACAGTACCCAGCTGTTCTGTGGCAGGAAAAGGCATGGCCATCGTACTTTCTGGATCCCAGAGGCAGCCAGTGCAGAGAGAAGTGTTCTCATTCTGCTCCCCTCCCAGCAGAGCTGACACTGGGACCCACACCGGATGTCTCCACAACCAGGTAAGGTGTGAAAAGGGCCTAAGGCTCAGTTCATATACCACAAAATAGAAGAGCAGTTCAATATATTTCAACAGAGTTCTAATTCAAAACTAACCATATGCACATGTGAAATGAAATAACCAGGTCAGCTAAGCCTTGGATAAGTAAACAAAAAAATTCTGAACTTTCTAGAAGTCATTTGAAAACTTCTTCCAAAATGCATCTGAGGATGATTTTTTTTTCCCTTTCACCAGCCCCCACTTTTCTGATGGTGGCCAGATCTATACTTTTTTTTTTAACATGCTGGGGGGAGCTGCTGAGGCAAGTTTATCTGCTTTATCTGCTCTCGTATTTCTGACTGTTTTACTGTTCATTCATGATGAATAAGGGATTCTAGAGGCAGCTATTCTTCACCTTGGCTGTTCTACCTCTACAGTAGGATTGGTCAGAGTAGAATCCCAGTTTTTCCCAGCTCAAGCTTTATTGCACTGCTTACTACATACCAGCTGCTGCAACCCAATACCAAAAGTCTGTGTTTCTCAATCTCTCCCTCACCTGCCTTTCAATACAAATGCAATACAAACACACATGCAAAACCACACACAAATACAAAATACCTTCCAGCTATACAAAGGACAAGGAAGAAACAGACTTTGTAAAAAGAAGCTTCTTTGTCAGAGGCTTCTTAAACTGAGGTCCTTTCAGCTCTCTACCTGATCCCAGTGGCATCCCATGGGGATCCCAGTAGAGCCTCTTCTGGGAGGGGAGCTCGACAGGAGCTCTCCTCTTTACACTAGCTTCCTGCGGAAATGGAGGAGGTGCAATGGCCATGCCTCTTTCTTCCTTTCACAGTGCAGCCAGACACTATCCCAGACTGCACTGGAGCAGGGAGCAGGACCATTGCACTTCCTGACCCTCCGCAGCTCAGGTAAGTGCAGGAGGGCAGTGAGAGGGCTGCACAATCACTGGTCATTGACAGGTAAAACCCATCACAAACCCATTTGTGGTGCAATCGCACCACCTGGAGACAAGAGAACAATGGGACACGGACGACACCATGCATAAGCGCCATCCAGGTCCCATCCGTCTCCCTTCCCCAATGCAGGATGATGACGTTTAGTGGAAAGGGCCTCAGGTATGCCTGTAATTGTGTAGTGTGAAGGGGCACCAGGGATGTACCTCTGCTTTTCTTTCTGTCCTCAGCTGCCTTTACAACAGGTACACTTTTTGCCTGCCCTTGAAACATTTGAGTGAGTGGCATAAAATCTGAAAAAATGCCTTCAAATGACATTTTAAAAATAACTAGAATACATTATTCATTGCAGCAATGTAGCTAATGAGTGGTAAGCACATTGCATTGCTTTCAGAACACATTGACTTTATTAACTGAGGTATACCTCTACATGAAATATGGGAGTAACCAGAACAGTGCCACTCACTTGTTCCAAAGGAAGACTGTATTTTCTAGACATCATTGCCATGTAAGTAAATGACAGTCTGCGGAGGCACTGTTTATGAGCTAGGGATTGTGAAAATGGTCTGCTAAGTTTCTGTAGTTTGTGCCATGTGCTTTAATAAGTTTAAGCTGCTTTAATCTTTTAATACAGTTTTGTCCTGTTTATACTCTAGTTAATCCGCTGGCTTTCACTTGGCTGCCCATATTTTATCAGATATAACAGGTGCAAGTCAAGGTATGAGACAGGGAATTGAAATATGAGAAGGGCGAATGGAGAGGCAGGAGAGAGAGATCACAAATTTGTTGAAAGATTTAAGTGATAGAGGAAGTATCTGCAGTGTGTCTGTCTTGGCATGTGCGGCTCACATACCCAACCTATCTTCTTATTTCTCTTACACTCTTTTAAATTTTCAACATCACATTTGTTGAGCTTTTTAAAAGACACATATCAACATGCACACTCAAAACAAGTTAAAAAGAGGTCCAGCCCTACTATTAGACAGAGTAAGGCAGCCGTTTCAAGCGGTCAGTGCCCCTTCTGTCTATACCCATGTGCTTCATTCATCTGATGAGGTAGCCCATGAAACATTATGCTATGATAAATTTTTGACTCTATAAGCCACAAGACTGTGTGTTAATTTTGCTACAGCACAGACACAGTTTCACACCTGGAATAATGGAGTTAACCACTGATAACTACAGCCTCCCCTTGCTTTTCATTCTAAATTTTCTACCTGAAAAAAACTTTTAAGGCCTGTTGCTGTGAACAGAAGCACTGTATGAGATGTTTCTGCTGTCTTAATTTTCCTGGAATGATTCTTGGAGCTTGAGGAGTCATGATTCCACTGAGGGACTATACTAGTATGAGACATGTTGCATGAACAGTTGCACATTCTGGGAAAATGTCCAAATGAACATCACATTTGACTAGGTCCAACATTGCGCATTGTGCAATGGGTGAGTGCACAGCATAAATCCACTAGCACATACTTTTGCTGTACTTAAGAGCCTTCCAGTTGACACTGACTTATGGAGACTCATGGGGTTTTCTTGACAAGATTTATTCAGGGGAAGTTTGCCATTGCCTTCCTTTCAGACTAACAGAGTGACTTGCCCAAGGCCACCCTTGGGTTGCCATAGCTGAGCACAGGTCTGAACCTTAGTGTCCCAGAATTCTAGTACAACACTCAAACCACTATACTGTGCTAGAAGTGTATGGGCATCAGCCATGGTTACCTGTGTCAAAACAAGAACGTAATTTCTTACATGCCATCTTGAGGCACATAATATGGTGTCCATGGGTAACACTGTGTCTTGAAGTACTTCCCTTAATGGCCCTTTCTGCACCTTACCTTTTTCCAGTGCTGGGGTGCAGGGATTGCGTGAGCAGCCTCCGATGAGAGGCTCTCATGTCCCTGCTGCTTCAGCTCTGCATGAGCTGCCTGCTCACGCGAGAGCCTCGCCTCTTCCTGCGCTGGGGCAGGAAGCATGACCGGCGCGGCTCCAGAGGCTCCGCATGCCAGGGAAGTGTGCGCAGGGCCCAGGAGCAATATGCGATCGCTCACCATTTTTGGCTTCCAGCCAAAAATGAAAAGGTGTGCGATTGGCACCTGCCAGCCCCTGGAGAGTTGCGTGATTGTGAGTGTGTTGTGCAGGTCACTCCTCACAATCGCGTGACGCTCCAGGTGCCCTTTCGCATGGCAAATGTCGTGCGAAAAGGGCCAATGTCTTTTGTATTGGATTTGTTAAAAGATTTTTTTTAATTAACAATTTAAAATATTATATAGTGACATTCTGGTCTCCAGTGCCATCTTTATTTTCAGAAATCATTCTGCGGCCTACTCAGTTCTTAGAAACATTCTTAGAAAACATACCTGAAAGGCTATAGCCTAGGACTTTTTTTGAAGCACACCCACAGCAAACTCAGGGGGGAAAATACAGGATAGAGGCAATTCTGGGTGAGTAGGAAAGTTAGAAAGCACATTTTTCTTTTTGGGGTGTGTGTGTGTGCTTGCTCCAGTATTTTCCTCGATTTTTCTCTGTTTTTAATATGCTAGGTTTGTTTTTTTCTGGTGGGGTGTTTTGACTGTTGTATGTTTCTCTCAGTATCACTAGTGTTTATCTTCTGCAAAATAGAGACTTGATTGTGCTTTTGTGTATTTTGTACTCAGCATGTGAGGCTTGGGCCATACATCTCCTTTGTATCAGTTTCCTGTGCAAATTATTCAGCTATGAGCTTCTGTCTTAGGTCTATAGGCATCAAGTGTTCAGAGAGAGAGATTATTATAGGGGAGGCATGTACAGGTAAGCCAATCCAACCCAGGTCATCCAATAAATTCATCAAAGATGAAGGGAAATGCAGGAGCAGGGTCTCCGCTGGTTTAGAAGTAACTAAATGAAGCTAGTAGTCCAAATAACAAAAGCCAAAAAGGGTAAGGCAAGAAGTTGTTAAACAGTGCCAGTCCAGAGGTCAAGAATACTAAGAAACACACAAGCATCAGGAATACAGCCATTCAAGGAGAACAATTGTGAACAATGAGGAGTCCCAGCTGAGTGCTTTTCCTGTGTTACAAGTTTTAATTCCTACAATGCTGCTCCTTCTCTCTTCTCTGGACTTCAAAAGTAGGTGGTGATTCTGCACTGTTTATCAAGCCCTGCTGAGAAGAGAATCTCTCAGCTGCTTCGGCCACCAGCTTCTTAAATTCAGGGAGGGAGATGTCATTTGAAGCCAGAAATCCCTTGCAACCCAACTAGATTTCTCATATTTTGAAGGGATGCCATGTAGAGGAGGGAGAGGGCATGTTTTCTGCCGCTCCAGAGACCAGGACAAGGAGCAATGGATTCAAGCTGCAGGAAAGGAGATTCCACCTGAACCTCAGGAAGAACTTCCTGACGGTCAGGGCTGTCTGGCAGTGGAATATGCTGCCTCGGAGTGTGGTGGAGTCTCCTTCTTTGGAGGTTTTTAAGCAGAGGCTGGATGGCCATCTGTCGGGAGTGCTTTGAGGGTGTTCCTGCATGGCAGGGGGTTGGACTGGATGGCCCGTGTGGTCTCTTCCAACTCTACATTTCTATGATTCTATGATTCTATGATATTCCAGAAGGTGAGTTTTGACAGCTTCATCCATTTTTCCTTTATGAAGTGGATACTGGAGCATAAAACTCTGGGTACAAAAGAGTGGCTTTGTGTGTTGAGCCTTGACTCCCATCTCAGTGTAGTACTTAAGTTCTTGAGTTGATTTTTTTTTCCTTTTATGTTTACCATTTTACCTGCTGAGAAAAGGATGCCTTACCCAGGCAGCCATTTTGTAAAAAGGAAGCCTTCTCTAGTGGCAGCCATTTTGTAATAGTACCCATGATATCTTCTTTAAAATCTCAACGTGGCTCTCCTTCCAGCCAAAGCACACTAGAGATCCTTGGCTTCCCAGTGTTTTCAATGTCTATATATTTCTTTAATTCCACTCCACACACACACACAAACATGGAAACTCTTTAGAAAATAACCAACAGATTTCTAGTTTCTCTCTTGACACTGCTATTGTTATTAACATGGTGGAGTGTTTTTTGTGTGTTTGTTTTATTTGCAAGTGTTTGTCCGTGAAGCGGGGCAGCTTCAGCAGCGGACATTGTACAGTGCATAAGTTCGAGCTATTAGCTCAGAGATTTGGCGTGTACGTTACACATCTACTTTTTAACAGCTCCTATTATGCCTTCAGCTCTCCCATCTATAACTGTCGTTTTCTCTCTTCATATATCCAGGCAGACTTTATGAGGGCTGAAAATGAAAGCAGGTGCAAGGAGGTTTACTTCTGTTAAAGTTAATGAAGTTATATCAGCTTCAACCAGCTGAGGATTCAGACACTGGCATTGCTGTTGTATGTCTTTGGTAACCCACCAGGAATTCAGTGTTGCGTCTCAAACAGGATCCAACTGGCAGATGGAGCTGTAGCCTCATTTTAGCAAACAGATGAGTTCTTGGTACACTGGGCCAATCATCTGGAACCCTTCCACTTTCTGCTGGGTGTCCGCTTCCCAGCTATGCCAGCTCTTAATTCTGTGGCACATAACTCCAATTGGGAAGTTTACACTGTGCACCAGGCAGCAAATAGTCTAATGAAATACACAGTGGAGAAAGCTTTAGCTTAAGGGAAAACACAGGTCATGTAGATGACCTGCGGGGCATTTTACAGGTGTATTATCTTCTGTCATGCTATTCCAGTGCTTATGTTATCAGATTAAAGTGATGTGTGGTGTTCAGGGAAGGACTATGATATCTAGATGTTTCATAACAGCAGGAAATGAAACAGCAATAGATAAGAAACTCATTGCAAATGGCAGTGTCAGTCTCCTTGGCAGAGCTTCAATGCTAGGCACAAATATTCATCTCTGGGACTCTTCTTTGGGCCTTTCTGCACTGCACTGTTATAGTGCTATTATTCCACACTCAACATCCTATAGAATCCTGGGGTTTGCAGTTTAGGAAGGGGCATTTAGAATTCTCAGCCAGAGAGATCTTTGGCTCAATAAACTACAAACCTCAGAATTCCATAGGATGTTGAAAGTGGAATAATAGCATCATAACGGTATAGTGCAGAAAGGCCCTTTGATTCAGCTGTTGAGGTACATTCCTGAATAACAAATGAAGAAGTTTGTCTCATGCAAATAGTTCAGTTGGACCCTGCTGTCTGTTACATTTATATTCAACTGAGAACTCAAGATGCTGTACATGGCTGTTCTCTTCCCTACTCACCCTGTGAGGTAAGCTAAACTAAAAAGCTGCCAGGCTCAAGATCTTCCAGTGACTTTCATGGCTCAGTGATGACTTCAGCCTGGATGTCCCCAGTCCAGCTATCTGACCACTGCAACATGCTAGTTCACTACACCACCTTAATTCACTCGATCTAGATGAGGGATTTCCAAATCATTTACTTAAGACCCAGTGATAAACGGGTAGGATGATTTTATTGCTATGGAATCTTCTTCTGATCCTCCTTTGAAGACATGGCACACTGATAAAACTGTACATCTTGGCAGACATTTGTATACATAAATCTTGTAGCTGTCTGCCACTTTGAAAAATAACATTGTGGCGTAGCAGTTCACTGAGAGACAGAACGATGTAGTGGTCTGAGTGGTAGACTATGACCCTGGAGACCAGGATTCAATTTCCCACTTGGCCATGGAAACCCGGTGGGTCACCTTGGGCACATCACACACTCTCAGCCCAGAAAACCCAATGATTGGTTTGCCTTAGGATCACCATAAGACAGAAATGACTTGAAGGCACACAACAACAGTTCTTTGATTCAAGTTGCGTAGCGAGAAGGCATCAAAGCTTAGAAAGTTTAAAAACGAAAAGAAAAGAAAATTGAGCTACCAAAAAGTAGTTGGCTGCCATCACAGAGGGCACAATTTAAAAGTAATTCTTTACTATTCACAAATACCAAAGGCAAAATCAGTTGCATTTAATCACTTTTTTAAAAAAAACAACCTCTCTGAATGCTACAAGGCACTGACCTCAGTCATTTGTAGCACAAAGCATACAACTAGTCTATGAACATTAAAAACAGCCACGGTATAAAATTACTTTAAAATCATCCATGGGATTTGCAACAGAATGGAATTAAAAGGCATGTCAACAAAACATTCCCAAAATGATTTTTTTTGGGGGGGGCATATCTGCTGCACTCAGGGGGAAAAAAATTAAAAGAAGCATATAAAAAATTAGTTTATGTGCATCTCCTGAGAGGGAAAGGATGATGCAAGAACAGAATGCTACATCACGTCATTCATAGAATCATAGAATCATAGAAATGTAGAGTTGGAAGAGACCACACGGGCCATCCAGTCCAACCCCCTGCCATGCAGGAACACCCTCAAAGCACTCCCGACAGATGGCCATCCAGCCTCTGCTTAAAAACCTCCAAAGAAGGAGACTCCACCATACTCCGAGGCAGCATATTCCACTGCCGGACAGCCCTGACTGTCAGGAAGTTCTTCCTGAGGTTCAGGTGGAATCTCCTTTCCTGCAGCTTGAATCCATTGCTCCTTGTCCTGGTCTCTGGAGCGGCAGAAAACAAGCCCTCTCCCTCCTCTACATGGCATCCCTTCAAATATTTAAACATGGCTATCATGTCCCTTCTTAACCTTCTCTTCTGCAGACTGAACATACCCAGCTCTCTAAGTCTATCCTCATAGGGCATGGCTTCCAGGCCCTTCACCATTTTGGTCGCCCTCCTCTGGACTTGCTCCAGCTTGACCATGTCCTTCTTGAATTGGGGTGCCCAGAACTGGACATGGTATTCAAGATGAGGTCTAACCAAAGCAGAGTAGAGTGGTACCAGTACCTCCCTCGATCTAGACACCATACTCCTATTGATGCACCTGAGAATTGCATTGGCTTTCTTGGCTGCCACATCACACTGCTGACTCATGTTCAGCTTGTGGTCTATTAGGACTCCTAGATCCCTTTCACACGTACCACTATCCAGCCACGTGTCCCCCATCCTATATTTCTGCATTCCATTTTTTCTACCTAAGTGTAGGACCTTACACTTCTCTCTGTTGAATTTCATTTTGTTAGCCTTGGCCCAGATCTCCAATTTGACCAGGTCATTTTGAATTTTGATCCTGTCCTCTGGCGTATTAGCAACCCCTCCCAATTTGGTGTCATCTGCAAATTTGATGAGCATGCCCTCTATTCCTTCATCCAAGTCATTGATGAAAATATTGAACAGCACTGGGCCCAGGACAGAACCCTGTGGCACCCCGCTAGTCACTTCTCTCCAGGATGAAAAGCAGCCATTGCTGAGCACCCTTTGGGAACGGTCAGTCAACCAGTTACAGATCCACCTGACAGTAGCTCTGTCCAGCCCACATTTTACTAGCTTCTTTGCAAGAATGTCATGGGGAACTTTGTCAAAGGCCTTACTGAAATCGAGATATGCTACATCCACAGCATTCCCTTCATCTATCAAGCTAGTAACTCTATCATAGAAAGAGATAAGATTAGTCTGGTATGACTTATTTTTGAGAAATCCATGTTGACTTCTCGTGATTACCGCATTGCTTTTTCATTCTCCACACTTGGAGAAGCAAAGATTCTGGGCTTCACTTACAGCTTCCAGAAAGTTCATTTTGATTATAGCTCCTAGAATCTTTTAACTGTCACAACCAACAAGGAATTCTGTGAGCTGTAATTTGAAGAAGCAACTTCTCTAATGTCTGGGCTCAGTAGTTGTCCCTCTGCAGAGGTGTGGGCCTTAGCAAATGCCCAATGACGTTGGCTTCCAACACTAATGGAATGTTTGGGAGAAGAATTGTGTAGTTTAATTGAGATTTAAGAGATGAACTAAACTATCCTTACAGCACAAAGAGAAATTCAAAAAATATAGCAGCTTTAGTTCAATAAAGAAACCTAGTTCAATGAATGAAATACAAAAGTACTTTTATGGCGTGTGTGGACACACACACATTTCATGGAAAGCTGTGGTAGCATTTAGCTTCAACAGGTTTACTCTTCCTACTTCAGACAGATTCACACAATGGTAACTGGTTGAAAGCTATTAATCTGAGGTTTAAACTTAATGGGGGTGCCCCCACCTGGACAACTACTTCAGTTAGATATCAACAAAGCCAAACAAGTATTGAAACAACAGCTACTAAATATTAAACACCAACATAATCTATCTATAATGACAAAAATGAGCCCTTAGCTTGGCCAGAGTTCATCTGGTTTTTCAGACTCTACACTGGCTTGTTTGCAGCATTTAACATCCCCACAATATAGGAAAACCTTCTCAAGTGCAGGTTTGAATGTGCTCCCTTTGGCAATGCTTGAGGCTTGTTACCAGGAGAAGCCCATTTCAGAACTCCATATGTGTATGTGTGGATATGGAAATATTGAAACTATGGCCTATGTTTTGCTATTTTGTTCCTCATAAAGGGACCTGCCCAGAAGAGTTAATTGCCTGCTTATTGATCTTTCACCAGAATATTCAGCCAATTATTATGTGAATTTTATCTCTGAGGAGCATATTTCTGCAGTTATGCTAAAAACTGCAAAAAAAACTGCAAAAAAAAAATTAGCAGTTGCTGTTAAAATATAGAGAGCCAGTATGGTTTAGTGGTTTGAGTATTGGACTATGATCCTGGACACCAGGATTTGATTCCCTGCTCAGCCATGGAAACTCTCTGGGTGACCTTGCGCATGTCACATACTCTCAACCCCCCAGAAAGCCCCATGATAGGTTCTCCTTAAGGTTGCTATAAGTCAGAAAATTCTGAAGGCACACAACAACAATTTAAAGGCTACAGGGTTGAGTTTTAACTTGTAAGGGTTTATTCTAAAAAGGACACAATGGTTTTATTTCCTTGGCAAGATACTTCCGCTGTATCACTTATGTACCCTCTGACAGTCCAAGTTTGACAGAAGAGTCCCAGTTAATCCTCTGCTCTTTCACTGGCCCTTTCCGCATGTGGAGGGGGAAACGGGGGAAAACGCGCTGAAACGGAGCTTACCGGCAGCCGGGTAAGTCCGTCCCCATGCGGAGCAGCACGAGCTCGCTGTTCCGCAGTCCTCCGGCATCCAAAATGGCGGCTTCCGGCTGGCAAAGGCTCTCCACCAACCAGAGAAGCTCGCCAGCCGGAAGCCCGCCCCCGGCAGATCTGCAGGCACGCACTGGTGCACGCCTGCAAATCTGCACCGGAGCGCAGGAACAGAGTGGCACGGAGTGGCGCGCTCCGTGCTTTTGAAAAACCTGTAAAACCAGGTTTTTACAAAGCATGCTGCACGACCACTTCGGGTCGCTCCGGAGCGGACTGAGGTGCGGAACTGCGACAAGTAGTCCGACCCAGTCCGCTCCCAAGGTGCGGACGACCTCCGTCAGAGGTCGCACCACACCGTACTACTTACCCCGTGCGGAAAGGGCCACTGTTTCAGCTGCTTATAAAATGTTCCTGTTTCACTTTCTTCCTCCCATGCTCCTCCTTTGTTCTTGACTTACTTCCATTGATGCAAACTGAGGCCATTTCTGCACTAGATGCCATTAGCATGATATACCATTACAAACCCAACGTTGCCACTCACACGATGGTAGCCGATTAGGAATGCACCCTCCCACCTTCACCCTATGAGTAGCGGTATTGCCACTGCTGTTCCTTCTGCACTACAATGTCCTAAAAAGAGAACTTTAAAATAAACTTGAAGAGGTGATAGATTTTGAAGTCACCATGCCATGGGAGTTACTGAGGGAGCGACAGGCTGGGCACACCCTCAGGCCACCCACTGCTGGATCCATGATGACAGGAAGTGCTATCAAGTGCTATTATAGTTCTGCAGTGAGCCAGCTGACGGGATTGAAATGCTAAAGGAGGTGCTTAATGGATTTTTCTAGAAATAGAATATGGCGGTTTTGTAGAATTTGGGGACAGGATAGCAACTAGATGGCTATGATGTCGTGCAGTAGCACAGCTCCTGACCTGGAAACAACCCACTGCTATGGCAGTATAGTAATGTTGTGTGGAAATGCCCTGACCTTTCAAGTGTAAAACTAGTTTGTATACAATGAACTCTGCAGAGGTAGAGAAGAACAGGTGGCAGAATCTTCTCTTCCCAACAGACTAAGGGAAGAGCAAACTGCTGCAGCCTCTCCTAGCATGTGCATTCTATCTTGTTATTAACTTTTGCCATCTTGACAACAGTCTGATGTTCTTGACCACATGTGTCCCCATTTTTACCTGTGAAACATTGGAGGGTATGCATTTATATTGGCTGTATCCTTTCTATTGTATCATTTGGTACCAGGGATATATATCTGATATACAGTTGTTTTAGTACTAATAGTGTGTCTGTATATTAGTCATATTTGCTTGTATGCACTTTTTTTTTTTAATTGCAACTGCCATTGTTTCAATGTAAATAAAACCTGATTTGATTTGACCTCATGGAAACCATAACAGAGGTCAAGGACCATTATGGGCTTTATCCCACAAAGTAGGTAAATCACAATCGCAGCAGGATAATAGTATCTTTGGCTGGGACTTATCACATGAAGTCATTCTTTTTCTATTGTTCTCCCAGTTACAACGGAGGTTATTATCAGATTAATCCATTGATGAGTTCCTAGTAAAAGAAATGGTTTCCAAATGTTCTCCCACTGGAAGAACAACAGAAGAGGAACAGCATAGTGTGAGAAGTCCCAGCCAAAAACACTACTATGCTGCTGCAATTTCAGTTTAGCTCACTTGTGTGATAAAGTCCTAAGAGATATGGTTTCAAAATTGGTCAGCAAATAACAACTGGTGAGAACATCATTGTTTGGA
This sequence comes from Cyclura pinguis, assembly GCA_030412105.1. Taxonomy (NCBI): domain Eukaryota; kingdom Metazoa; phylum Chordata; class Lepidosauria; order Squamata; family Iguanidae; genus Cyclura; species Cyclura pinguis. The sequence goes on from CM059603.1 coordinate 186,777,548, forward strand.
GGCTTTATTTTTAAAGTGAAACTATTTTTAAGATTAAAAAGTATTGCTTCTCTTGATCTACGTACAGTTCTTTATTGTACTGTTGCCTTTGGGATATCACTGTAACTATTAAATAAAATACTAAATAAATTAACAAGTTATAACTATACAATACACACATCCCACTAGACTAAAATATTTTCTGACATTACATTTCTTCATCTATCAGACCTAGAAGCTCCTCCAACCAGCTTTCATTCTGTGTATAGACCAGGTATATTTTATGATACAAATCTGGCTGCAGTTAAAATCTCTTGCCTTTTTTTTAAGTGAAAAGATGGCATATAAGTCATGCAGTGAAATGTTAAGTTATATACAGCATTAGCTTTCCTCAGTACATGAGTTGGCCCATGTTAATGGCCTTAGATCTGATACTAAAGTTGTACTTAGTACTTAGCATAGCAAAAAAGTTCTTGAAGTGTTCACCTCTTCTAGAAATCAAAGAAGAACACAAATTCTGATAAAGAGGGTGGAATCTATTGCTGTCCATAAACTTTGAGTCACATAACCATGTTTACTAGATTAGTTGATAAGATAACTAAAAGGAAATATTGAAGAATTGCCCTGAATGGAATTGCCTGGAATTGAAAATGCTTTAAGGAAGAAATAAAGGAGAAAAATATCCATGGGTTCCATAACGTCTTATAAACAAATGCTATGGCAGTTATTTAGATTTCTAAGAATGTCTGATCTCATTGAAAGTCTTAATTAGAGAACAGAATGCAATTTGCAAAGAGAGTTGAAAGTGGCAGTATTGGTATATACAGTGGACCCTCCACTTTCATGAGGGTTTGGAATGCAGAACCCCAGCGAAAGTGGAAAAACCATGAATAACTCCACTCCTGCAATCCCCATTTCATTCCCTTATGGGGCTCCCCCTCCCATTTCCTTGCTTTTTGTATGCCAGGGCCAGAGGCAAGGGAATTGTGAGGGGGCTCTGGAGGGGAAAATGAAGGGGGCGTGCCTCCCTCTGCAATTTCCTTACCTTTTTTCCCGGTACCTTTTTTCTTCATGCCCAGCAAAACACAAGGGAATGGCAGGAAGAGAATTGGGGGAGGGGGGTGAGGCACATGTGCACCTCACAAATAATCAAATATGTGAAGGTCAAGCCTGCAAATGTGGAGGGAGGACTGTGCATATATTTCTCTTGCTACATGTCATCTTTGAATAAACAGCTTTCACAAGTTTTACAAGAACCCGCAAAACATGTTTGTTTAGTGCAGAGGTAGAAACTGCACCACTTCCAGATGTTGTTGAATAATAACTCCCATCTGTCATAGCCAACAGAACCAATAGTAAGGAATGCTGACAGGTTCAGTTCAGTAACATCTGGATGGCCACACAATTCTCACCCTACTTAAGTGGGAATTGTGCATGCACAATGACCAATAATGCTTCTTTCATACCTGTTTCACCACTCTGGAAAGAAACCAAGAGAGAGAAGATAAGCTCTCTCCAGTCTTGAACTACTGTAATGGATTTAGAAGTAAGCTTGAAAACACAATTTTTAAGAGTTCCACCATAAGGAAGGAAAAGACTTGAAGTTTTTAACTTGTAACTCGATGTTTTGCTAGATGTACGGCCACAAAACCTACTTTGTTCATTCTTTTTGTTAATTACAAACACAACAAATACAAACATCTACTTTTCACTGCAAGAGAAGAATGTTTACAGTATAAGAAAAGACACATGAAAATACTTGTACAAATCTATGTGTAACGGACAGGTAGACAAAGACTAGGACTAATCATCCACATATATCCATGAGAAAGTGAAGACGGTTTTATCTTCTATCAAATTTACAAATGAAAAACTGTGACTTTTGCAGAGGTTTCTAACCTAGCCACTTCAGAGACAATAAGCCTAACCTGTTGCATCTAAATATTTTCTGCAGCACGCTGTTATGCAGCTGTACATCAGAAATATGGTAAGTCTCAAAGCATTTAATGGGGTTTACTTCCAAGCAAGTGTGTATAGGACACATGCATGAGTTCAGCTGTTTCTCTGAGCATCATGTTGTTGTTGTTGTTGTGTGCCTTCAAGTAGTTTCTGATTTATGGCAAGCCTAAGATGAACTTATTACAGGATTTTCTGGGGCTGAAAGTATGTTAGACACCCAAAGTCAGCCAATGGGTTTCCATGGCCCAGCGGGGAATCAAACCCTGGTCTCTTGGGTTGTCGTCCAGTGCTCAAACCACTACATCATGCTGGAATCATATTACACTTCCTATTTTTCCTTAACTTTGGTATCCGTGAGAAGAAAAATCTAAGTCCTTTAAAACATCAACATGAGAAATTATCATTACGTGTATAAAAATGCTGAATACACATGTCAATATGCCCTGGTGAAAATATTTACAGCACAAATGCTGTGCTACTCCATGCAAGAAGGTGGTTTTTCATATGTTTTGTATTTGATTTCTCTGCTGAAATCTGAAGGCCACGTTATCTAAAACATATGTCAATAAATGGCAAGGAAACTTGAAGACTGCTTTTTTTTGTCGGTCTGGGGACAAACAGAAATCTGATGCAGTTTGTATGAGTACAGTCACCTGAAGCTGAAGCTGAACCTGAAGCTCCCCACAAGTATGGACATCATTTGGGTGGTGCCAAGAACTCTGCTCATCTGGCTGCAAGATTGACATGTATGTCTATACTACAATTTAAAGTGTATCTCTGTTTTGCTATATACAGTCCAGATGCTTGATCACAGAGTTATCAAACTTGGTGAATTATCTAATAGAACCAAAACAAAGACTGTCGTAAGAATTTGGGTCTGGCCTGCTATCTACTACAGGAAATGCCTGAGTGAACACTTTGGATTTCCGTAAATATTTTTGCTCTGAATGCACATTAATGAACAGCTTTTCACTATACTTGATATTTACGCTTAAACAGATGTCTGGAATATTTTCATGCATACTCATAACTAAACAGCAAAGTTCAGTGTTTTGCTTTGTTTTTTTAATGCTATTTTATAGAATCATGGGATTGTATAGTTGGAATGGACTGCAAAAGACATTTAGTACGATCCCGTGTCAGGCAGGAACACCCAGCTGAAGCACTTCTGAGAGGTGAACATCCAATTTTTGTTTAATTACTACTGAAGAAGGATAGTTCACTATCCTTCACAGTTCGCTATCCTCCAAGACATCCTATTCCACTGTCAAGCAGCTCTTACGATCAAGAAGTTTGTTTTGGGGGAATCTCTCTTCTTATAATTTGAATCCAATGGTTTATGTTCTAGTCTCTGGAACATCTCCATCTTCTACATGACATTCCTTCATATGTTTAAAGATGGTTATCATATCACCTCTCAATCAACTCTTGTCAAGCTAAATGTGCTCCACAACCTCACAGTCCTCATAGGAATTTCCAGATCTTTGATCATTTTGGTAACCCTCCTGTGGACCATGTTTCTGCTTGCCAATATCCTTCTTGAACTGTAGTACCCAGAACTGGACACAGGGAATTCTGGAATATTGGGAACTCACCCAGTATTTCACTAAACTTATGAAATCAGGTTTCTTAAAGTGCAAAGTGGATGACTGACTGTGTTTGGCTTCTCTTTCTCAGAAGAATTTCAGAAGAATGTGGTCACTACCACCCAAAGATCTCCCTGTTTTCACCCCATGGACTAGTTCTTCCCTGATGTTAAGATCAAATTTTAAAAAATAGTCCCCTTTTGGCCTCCTCTACCTTCTCTACAATGAAAGTGTGACATTCCTGATATTGTTGGATTCCAACTCCCATTTCCCCTAGACAGTATATTGGGGGTGGTCAGGAATAAGGAGAGTTTTAGTCCAACAATATCTGTGAGGGCACAGGTTTCCCACGCCTGCTGTAAGAATATTTCACATTGAATATTTTATTCAAAAAGTTACTAGGATTTCTGCATAAATCTAGAAGTGAATGCTTGCTCTGCTTTATAAATAGATCTGAAATTTGAATCCACTGCCTCCCTCACCCCAAACCTGAAGCGCACTTTCTTTGTTTCAGCTTGAAATAAGAATTGGTTTTATACTTTAATCAGAAAAGTAAGCAAATCTTCCAAAGGGAATGGAACCACTTGTTCCCTGACAATAATGCCAATGACTGAAACTCAGAGATGCAAATGCTTGGTGCTTTGAGATGGATTTTTTTTAAAAGAGGTGCAGAATAGCAATTTTATTTTTTTGCAAAAGTGCAGATTACTTTGAACAGGGAGAAAGTATAAAGCAATTGATTATAATGGTGCTGCAGCATTTTCTGAATCTCCATTTGTTTAGAAAATGAGCCATGGAAGAATTTTAGCAGAGATTGCTGAGTTGCAAAAGGATAGAGGTGGTTAAAAAACACAATGCCACAACTGGTCAAAAATTTGGAATACTTAGCAACAATCAAGGACATTGGTGAGAAATGTTCAGGCAACGTGCCAACCCACAATCGACAAGGCAGAAGGCACACCATCTTCTGAAGTACTGATTCTACTAGTCTTTTTATTGGTAGGCAGGGAGCTGAATAGCCCTAATTAGGTTTTTCTTTACTTTGACTTAAGTACAGACAGGCAGCACATTCTGATATTCTTGTATTGTGATGTAGTTCTGGATGCCGAGGTTCAAGGCCTGATGTCTACTGTTAGTCCCAACTAAAGCAGACTAGTGAATCAATGGGATTTACAAAAGTGTCGACTTACCACTCAACCATTTCTTCAGTGAATTTGCTTTAGTTAGGACAAACTGACAGGGAGAAGTCTGTCTGCATGACAAACAAATGCCTTGGGGAAATGATGTTCACCTACATATCCAAACCATAGCCAGTGGGAGATTCTTGGAGCTGCAGTTCCAAAAAGTAGTCTTTCCAAACTCTGATAATTATTTTTTTTCAAAGCTTTACTCTTCTTGTTCTGAGTTTGGAGTAATGAGTTAGAAGTAGCAGTCACCTGCAAACAGTTACTATCTCAAGTAAGCAAAGTGGAATGAGGTCACATTCCAAAAGGAGTATCGTAAGCAAGAGTGAAGTTACTTTCCTGGTACAATATGTAACTGTTTGTAGTTACTTTCCAAAAGTTAATTTGTAAAGGACATTTTTAGAGGCATTTTGACATGAATTTTTCACATTTTATGCCATTCTCTTATCAATCCTAAGGGTTTTCTCTCTCAAAATTGTAATAGAACGTAATGGAAAAGTATCAAGCAATGCAGCAAATAATATAACAAGCTATAGGTTCGACACTGCAATACATAAGTAATTCAAATTACTTTTCCATTACCATAATAAATGTGAAATGTTTTTAAAATGTGTTTTCCTGAGCTTACCTCCTCCTCCTCCTCTTTGATAGACCACTGGAATTTGAAAACTGTGACCTCCATAACTGATGGGACTGCATTCACATTAGGCCTCCAGACATTGTGTGTGTCCTATTTTAGTAAGTCCAATTTTCCTGTGGCTAAATAAAGGCAAATTGCTACAGTATGCCCTGGAACCTGGGAGTAGATGACTGCCATTAGCAACCTCCCAAATTACAGTCATAGTATCAGGTTGCTATGGCAATGAATGGGAGACAACAGGAATGCTGGATTATTTTACTCTTTGATTACAACTGCCTGAGAAAGTTTTCCTGCATTCCCTTAGTGAGAACCATTGAATTTCAGTGGGAGCCAATATTTCTTCATCAAAAAAAAAAAAAATTACAAAATTTTATCTAAGTCAAGCCATTGCAATGCCATTTGTACTACCTGACATTCTCAAATAGGAGGGCAGTCCTCATTAATAAGCAGATGATCCAGAAACCAGGTCCAGCTGGAACTTTTTAAGGTCAACACCTTAGGTCCAGCAGAGAAATGTGTAACAACAGCAAGCAGGGCTATTAACTGGGGAGGGGGGGAGGCAAAACTTTCTGTTTCCCCATTTATCATTCATTCATTCTCTTTTTAATATGCACCCCACAAATCCATTCACATATTTGCAAGCAAACACCCATTTTCCTGTCATCCATCTATCTGTCTATTCCTTCTCATTCACCTATTGTCTTACAGACACACACCTAGAAGTGGGTAAGAATTTGGTTTCAATTCCTTTTTAAAAGGCATCTGGCAGAATGGGCAAAATTCCTCCATATTCAGGATCAGGCTGGCAAGAACTTCAGACTTAAAAATTTTTTAATTTAAATTAATTTTAATTTAATTTAAAAAAATTTCAAACATGAGAGAAATCAGCCTTGACAGATTTGTCCTTTCCTTTCCAGTATCTTGAGAATTTAGCTTTTACAAGTCCAGGTTTAAAGCTCCATATAATTATGTCAGTACTGAACTGCAGTTTGTAGAGGCGAGGAATGTGTGGCCCTCCAGATGGACTACAGTTTGTATCAGCCCTCATGAGAACAGACAATGAGGAGTTAGAATAGAAACTACAGTCCAGCAACATCCATAGGACCACAATTTCCCCATCCCTGTTGTAGGGGGATTTATGGATCTGTTCAGTCAATAGGAGCAGGAGATAACCAAGGTTAGAACAGAGGTGGCCAGAGGGTATACCTGGATCTACTGGATGCTTTGAAGTAGGTCGTCGAGGATGCCTCGATATCTAATATATAAAAGTCAAAATTGATTGGCTGCCTAAGAAGATTCTATGGAGTCCGGGGGTTTACAGTTTAGGGAGGGGGCTTTAGAATTTTCAGCCAGAGAGCTCTGAATAGGCCAGTTGCTATGGAGGTGAGGCCTAGAAGCAAGGAGGAGGCCAGTGTATTTCCTTCAGGAACCTAATCTCTGTATGTTAATAACTCTGAATACAGATTGGATTGGGGAATATGGGGAAAAGTTGCAGGTACTGGACAAGACAGTTTGGGGAATTAGAGACACAGGATCTCAAATCTTTCTAACAGGTATTACCTAGGAGAAAATAAATCCGAGGTAATGCCGAGTATACATGCTAGTACATATATAAAAGCAAGAGCAAATGCCACAGATTCACATCCCAAGAGTATCCTGATAAAAGCCTTGGATACCTGGTGTGAATTTTTGTATGGACCAACTGTAAGAAATGTTCAGTCCTCCTACTCATATTTCTGGGCTCAGAGTTATTTATTTGTATGTGTATGTTTTTTGCACCAGGCTCACATTGGTGGATCTTGCACTTCTATTAAAAAATAAACCCTGAATTTTCCTGACTTAAACAATGCTACTCAGAGTGCTGGTCCATCAACCACTACCAAACCATGAACCACTGGCTTCTAGTATATGATGAATTTCCAGAGGTGGGGGAGCCAATGGGCCCAAGTATGGTATTAGTCACTGGTATATTGCGGGGGGGACTCTGGTCTCCCCACATCAAATTGGCAGGGAAGCACTGCCTTAGAAGATATAGCCAAGAAAAAAAGAGCAACTCGTTTTTTCACCTTTCAAAGACTGTGTTGTTATTATTTTTTCCTCCTTGCTGAACAAGGTCATCATCAGCATTTTGTGGTTTATCAGTTTCTGATGTCAGTGCTTTAGGTATTATAATTAAACATGAGTATATTCCCATGAATATTAAAACAACTGATTTTCTTCAATGTTTTCTGGCATTTGCATAATTATAATCTCTGCGGCGCCTGTCAGATTCAAGCTGTCAAATCTGTTTACACAGCAGTGGAAAATTATTTACTGGGAGGCACAAGTGCAACATTTGCATTTGTAACAGGAACATGTATGGTCCTTGAACTCCGTTATGGCAAATATTCATCTCTCAGGTGTTGTTTTTAAAGTCAGGTCTACTCAGATTTCGCTTTTTCCACATCCCATTAAGGAACAGGCACACTTAACGTTCCCCTGGTATTTCACTCACTTGCAGGATCTTGTTATCTGGAAAGTATTTGACAGGGACACAATTTATATGAATTATTAAAGGAAAATCCAGACTACTGAAGCTCCTGCAACATTCTCACACTTGTTGAAGTGGACAATGTTACAAATATAGGAAAATGTCCAATAGCTCGACAGGGTAAGTAACCCAGAGTCCTCCCTGTGTTTTGGAATACAATTCCCATAATCCTTGATTATGTTGTCTGGGATTTAGGGAAGTTCTAATCCAAAGTGGTGGGCAGGAACTGTGTTCCTTGTTCCTTAAAATGAAGACCAGCTCCAAGTTTCATGAAGACATTGGCAAAGTGGGGTTCAGTGGGCCTGCTCCATCTGTTGACCCCAGCAATGGACTTGCTAGCCAACCTAGCAAACAATGGTAAGCCAACATTTTCATTTCTTGGGTGTCAGTCCTAAGTAAGCATGTGCCAGGTGAGAACCTATTAATTAAGTCCTATTCATGTCTATTTAGAAATTAGTTCTTCTAAGGTCAGTGGCATTTATAACCAGGTGAATGTATAAACCCAAGAGAATTTCTGGTTGTAGAGAGGCCAGCACAGGATTACATTGCTGTAACACTGTTTTCTGCCTGTATTTTGATTTATATTTTTCCTTCGTAAGAAGAATGCGAAGTAAAACACCAGCTCACTCATATCTTGTCCATCTTCTCTTTTTACATTGTTGAACGTGGTCCATTAAGTTTACAGCACAGCTTAGAAAAGTTGCTATTCTGGACTACAATATTCAGAGTCCCAGTGATCATGCTGGCTTGAGAATTCTGAGAGTTGTTTTTAATTGCCATTTTGTTCAAGCCCTGGTTTATATGAAGTTGCCTATTCAATCTTTGTTTTAGATCACAGCCATTCTCTTTACCAAAAATTTCAATAACATAATTTGCAATGTCTATGAAATGCAGCTGAGAATCTCCTTGTTCCTATGAAGACATTATTCACAGGTACTTCCTGTTGTGAGCATTAAGGGAAGAAAATGAAGCGTCATGTTCTCAGCCCGTACAACTACTGATTCAGATTCTATCACTCTGTGTCTGATTGGGCTGGGAAAAGAGGTAACAGTCAGTGTTCTTGCAATATTTCAAAAGAGTAACATTTTGGAAATGGTGTCATCATTTGTGCACAGTTTCTACTTATATCAAATTATCCAACAGAGAATATATGCGCCAAACACATGGTGATTAGTATAAAAAATACACAGAACTGTCTGTTTTCCATAGAGCTAGAAGGCACACTTCTTTATTAATTTTAGTGGGCAACAAAATGTATGCTCTGACAGAAGGAAGGAGATCCATGTGTACAAACAAAGCTATGAACACACACATACCCAACTGTCGCACTTTGGTAGGAACAGTCCCCACCTCTGCTGTCCCACTTTTTCAGCTGCTTTCAAAATATTCCAGTTTCTCTCTCCTCCTCCTCCTCCTGCTGCTTTTCCCCTTTGTCCTCCACTTACTTCAGTAGTTTCAAACAGGTGCAAAATGTAAAAGTATTTCGACCTCAATTAATTCAGTGGTGTGGGGGGAGAGGAGGGACAGAATTTTGCCCTTCCCAGAAGGCTCAGGCAAAAGCAAACTGCTGTGCCCCCCCCCAACTCTCAGAGTCCAAATCTCTGCCTGTGCCTCTCTGTCACCAAGAGAGAGGAGGCAAAGGTACTTGCTCAAGAGGAGGCAGCGGCAGCAGGGAGTGTCCAGTACAAACAACAAGTGGAAACGCTGAGCCGAGCCAACTCAAGATCAAGCACCACCTTAACCACCAAGTGCTTAAACAAGGGGGAGCAGAGAGGGCGGGCCAGGAACTGAGTCAAGTCCCCCTGGTTTAGAGGCCTGCCCTAAACCAGGCGAAGTTAGTTTTCCACCAAGGTGGATCAGCTCCACTTGGCAGAACACGCAGCTGCAACATGTCCCTGCCAGCCACAATACAGGCACAACCCCTGTTGGTGCCTCCTGGACTTCTCAGCTGCAGAGAGGCAAGGGCAAGTGCCTCCCAGCTGCATAGGCTCCTCAGCAGCCCCAGCCTCCTGTACAGGTGTAGTAGAAGGCACCAAAACAACTTGCTCCTTCATGGGTGCCAGTGTGAGTAGAGGAAGAGGATTTGCTGGTGGGAATTTTGGACGTCTGATCTGTCTCTGAAGCACATACAACTCTGCTTGTTTATTGAGGGGCATCAGTCCTTGCAAGGTGTTGGGGGTATCGAACTGCACCAGCTGGTCCAAGATAGGGTCTGCCAAGCCTTCCAGGAATTAGGCAGTCTGAGCAGCCTCATTCCATGCCAGATCCTGGGCCAGTAACTTGAATTCATTGGCATAGTCAGCCACAGAAAGCTGCCCCTGTCACAGCTCCCTAATGCGATGGTTTGCTGTCTGTGCCTTAGCTGGATCAAGAAAACACAGACTGGATCTGCTGAGTGAAGGCATCAAAAATGTCCAACAGGGAGCTCTGTTGTTGTAGCAAAGGTAGAGCCCACCAAGCCATTCCCCCAGTGAATAACTCACTACAAAGCCAGTCTTGTGGGTGTCACTGAGAAACTCTTCAGCTCACAGATGCATATATAATTGACATTGAGTCCAGAAGGTAGGAAAATCAGCCATCTACCTGTCAAACCTGGGGGGAGTAGCTACTGGGCACTTAGGCTTCACCCAAGCAACAGCCCCAGAAGCACTAGGCTGAGCCTGCAAATGCTGAAGCTGAACAGTTAATTGTACCACCTGCTGAGTCAGTAGCTGATTAGTAGCCACAACTCCCTCCATAGTAACTACTACTACTACTACTACTACTTCTCCTTCTCCTCCTCCTCCTCGCATCTTTCTAGCTGGAAAAAAGACACTCCCTACCAGCAAGTAACTATCTGTCGGCTTGTAGCAACAATGTCAGAGTCCAACTCCCTGCCTGTGCCTCTCTGCCAGCAAAGGGAGGTGAAGGTACTTGCCCAAGAGGAGGTGGCGGCAGTGGGGAGCGTCCAATACAAACAACGAGTTGAAACACTGAGCCAAGTGAAGGTCAAATCCAAAAGGTCCAGAAAGCCGAAGGTCTGTCCAGAGGAGTCGAGGGAGCCAGAATACAAGGGTTGTGAGGGCTTGCATAGTAATTTTCTACAAGCAAACAGCAGGCCATGCTGACAGACTTAAAAAGCCACTGAAAACAGGTGTTACTCATCATTGTTCTGTTTCCTTAATCTAGCCAGAGCAGCTTCCCTCCGAGCTGTCTGTTTCAGCCTCCTCCAGGATTGGAGGCAGAGGGGCACAGGTGACTGTAATTCCTCCAAATCACTGCTGGTTCCCTCTCCCTCTGGCTGGGGCAACTCTGCCTCTGCTTGTCTTTCGACTGATGGGGATGTTTGCAAGCTGGTTTGGTCAATCGCTGGCTCTGTTCCTGGCATAATCAGTTGCTCGTCGACCTCAGAGCCATCGTCCGTCACATCAGCTTGTGTGTTCTTTCCTCATTCGTAACTTTGTCCAATTTGGCCACTTTCTGAGATTGCTTGGCCACACACGCCCTGATTTTCATCTGTGAAAATCTATTGGGTGTAGGCCTGGAGGGAGGAAGTCAGAGACTTGGTTGTGCAAGAAATTAGCAGCCTCTAGCGCTCTATATAACTGCAGCCCCAGGCCCTGCAGCTCAATAAATAGGCATTTTGCATGGGCGTGGTAGAAGGGACAGCATAAGCTGAGGTTGTGTCTGTTAGGTTAAACCTTCCCAGTTCCAGAGAGTCCGTTGGGAGAGTTTGTTAGGTTAAGGCTGCATGTCTGTGGGGGTAAGGCTGCTTGTTTGTGTGAGCTGGGAGGAGGCTTGATTGTGTGCCCCTTAGTATTCTATTAGTCTGTTGTGTTTTGGTGAATTTGTGTTTGTTGTATTATGGTTAATTTTTTGTGTGACCTGAGGTAGGTTTGCTTGTTAGTGCTCTACTGTTCTATTGGGTATAAGCCCAAAGGAAGTGAGTCAGAGACTTGGTTAGGGGAGGAGCTAGCGGCCACTAGATCTCTATATAACTGTCATCCCAGTCCCTGAAGCTCAGCAAACAGAAGCTTGGCTAAGGGACAAGTCCAACAGGTGTTTTGTCTGTGCATTTAGCAAGGGAGTTTTATGGGAGAGGTCCAGAGTTCTGTTTCTACTTAGGACTACTACATATGGATGGTAAAGGAGCTGCTGCAGTTACCTGCAACAGCTGTAGTATACTTATGTTCTTGTCAGAGGATGTGGGTAACTACATCTGCAGAAGCGCTAGTTGGTAGCTCAATTGGAAGAGAAGGTCCAGCAACTTGAAGCCCATTTATCTACTCTTCAGCATATTAGGGCATATACTAGGGCATATTAGGGAACATGAGGTTTTCTTGGACAGAGTGGAGTAGACTGTCCTGTGGAATGCACAGAGGATGTCTTTGGTGAGGAGGAGGTCAATTCCCAAACACAGGAAGTAGAGATTTGGAGGAATATGAGACATAAAAGTAGAAAGACCAGGGATCATTCTGTGAGTTTGGAGTTACAGAACTGATTCAAAGCTGTCTCCCTTGTCAGTGAGGGTGAGGAACAAGAACAAAAGCAACAATTTCAGTCCTTATATTATCCTGTAGGAAATAGGAAATGAAATATTTTCAATCGTTACTTGAAGGTGATTGTGTGTAATTTTATTAAGAAAAATACGGACGGTGAAAATATGGATCGGATGGATTCAATAACAATATTTATTGTCATTCATTGTATTTGGGTTTTTTTTTTACTGTCTTTCTTCTAATGAACTCAAGGATGTATATCTATTGTCCCTTCTCTCCGCTTTATACTCACAATAACCCTGTGAGGTAAGTCAGAAGGAAAGAATGACCAGTCAGTGAGTTTCATAGGTTACAGTCCAGTCATTTTACCACACTGGCTTAATTTTTTAAAAAACATGTAGCACTTATCCATAGCTTTCCAGATAGGTTTCTTTTGTGATTTAATGTAAGTTAGAATCTATCTCAACCAGTTCATTTTGTGAATTTTTTTCATTACAAAACTATAGTCTACAGCTTAAATCCTGTTGGTTATTCCCAACTAGGGCAGACCCATTACATCAATTGTTAAAGGGGAAAGTCAACACATGGGTAAACTGAGACCCTAAGAAGAGCAATGTTAAGGTATCTCAGAAGCTGTAGTTAGGAAAGACTGTACAGAGCTCTCTAGCAGAGAATTTTAAGTACTTCACCAAATTACAAATCGCAGGACTCTGTAGGATGGGACCATTACAGAATGGCATCAATCTAATATATAAAGGTCAAAGTTTGTCTATTTGTCTGCTTGTCTAAAGACCTCATATGATTGGCTGCCTAGGAAGATTCTATGGAATCCTGGGGTTTGCAGTTTAGGGAGGGGGCTTTAGAATTCTCAGCCAGAGAACTCTTAGGCCTCAATCAAATGTACCTGCCTTGAATAGGCTGGTTGCTATGGAGATGAGGCCTAGCATCAAGCAGGAGGACATAGGATCTCAAATCTTTCTAACAAGTATTACCTATGAGAAAATAAAATCCCAGGCAATGCTGGATATATATGCTAGTCTGCTATAATTATTCAATGTGGATGTACTCTGGGCCTCAATTCAGTGAACAGAGTCATTCCATTCATGGAAGCCTAGTTTGAAACCAACTTACTGTGCACAAGTGGGTACATTCTCTGTGAACAGAAAGACAGCTTTCATTCATCAAGTTCCTATCCCCCAGTGTTTGGCAGAACACCAGGCTCAAATACCACACTTAAACAATTTTCTGATTTCTCAGAAGGGTGGTGTCCATGCCAGAGCTTAATTTAAGACAGAACTCATCAGAACTAAGCCATGGACTTGTCATCTGAATCCTGAAACCTATTATGTCAGGGCTTGCAACATGCCAATGCAACGTGCTATTAATGGGAGGAGATTGTTTCTAACAAACACCTGTCCTTCCCCATTGAGTCATCATAGTCCAGTGTAGTTTACCTGGCTAACTCCAAGGGGGAAACACATTGAACCTTGATCCTGAGCCCTCCAAGACACAGGAGTTTGGATCATGTGACAGCAGCATGGCCACATATCTCACTGTACAAAAGAGATCTCTCTGATGGGCTGTCTAGTGCAAATCTGGTTTAAAGATAAGCAATCCTAAGAAGGGGCCTTGAAAGTTGAGCATTGTGTGTAAGAAAACAGACACATTGGTCACAATCTTCTCTCCACCATGGAAAAGTGCATTCTACCTCAGTTAAAATAATTGACCTAAATTTAATTGTTAGTTCCACAGACACAGTTGGTAGGAATATGGCAGAAGATCTTCTCAGTGTTTGACCCCAGATTCCAGAACTCCCTTCGTAAGGAGGCTAGACTGCCTTTCTCCTTGCTGTTCTTTTGTAAACAGGTGAAAGCCATGGTGGCACAGTGGTTAAATGCTGGTACTGCAGCCACAAGATTATGAGTTTGATCCGGCCGGGCTCCAGGTTGACTCAGCCTTCCATCCTTCTGCAGATCAATAAAATTGAGTACCCAGCTTGTTGGGGGCAATTAGCTAACACATTGTAAACCACTTAGAGAGCACTTAGCTGATAAGCAGTATAGAAATATACATGCTATTGCTATTACTATTGCTATTGTTCCAAAGTGGTTTGGGGAACTTACTGCTAAGGTGTGCCAGTGTATGATGATGATGATGATGATTATCATTATCATTATCATCATCATCCTGACAATAATTTTCTATATGTCTTTACTTGCCATTTTGTTCCCTAAAACAAACTGTACTTCCACAAGCCCTTGCTAAAGAGTGTAAAATTCAAACCAAGTCATTGCAGTACATGAAGTAGCAATTCCCTCAAGTTCCACTCCCCATCTCTAGCAGAAAAATACAAATATTTCTTGCTCTTTAATGGCACTCCAAATCTGCTGTCCAAGGTAGTTGCCTCACTTTGCCTAAAGGCAGAGCTGGCCTTGTGAGTATCATGTAGTTATAGGACAGAGGTGAGCAACTTCATGGAGGCCAGGGTCCAAATCCCACCCCCCAAGCCCTTGTGGGCTGCTTTCTCTCTCCCCACACAGCAAGTGCCTCTGTTTTCCTCTGCAGTCCCTCTCAAAATGGTGAAAAACAGTGAAAAAGCTATAGATAGTAGACTACTGCTGTGTGTCTTCAAGTCACTTTTGACTTATGGCAACCCTAAGGCAAATCTATTACGGGGTTTTCTGGGGCTGAGAGTATATGAAGCACTCAGGGTCACCCAGTGGGTTTCCATGGCCAAGTGGGGAATCAAACCCTGGTCTCCAGGGTCATAATCTAATATTCAAACTACTAACCTATACTGGCTCACAGATAGTAGGTACAGCTATATAAATAGTAGGTAGAGAGATAGATAATTTTCAAGGTGTTGCTCTCACCCTGAGATTTTTCCTTTTTGCCCTGAGGACTGGAAAAGATGGTCTAGGCCCTGACATCTGAGAATACTAAAGACACCTTCACCCAGACCATGTGATACTTATTATACAGTCCTACCTAACACCCTGTAAGTCAGGTTTTAGTGTGAACCAGTGGTATAGGGATGGGGCATTGAGGGGGCAGTGCACCCTGGATGGCACTTTCGGGGATTGTGCCACCAGTCCTTGCCTGCCCCCCATGTGCCAGTGCCCCACCCACACATGCCATTGCCCTGCCCACACGTGCCATTGCCTCACCCACGTGTGCCATCGGCCCACCCATGCGTGCCCTTGTCCCTCCCCCGCACTCCGTCGACCCTCCTCCATGCTCCATCACCCCACCCCCACACACCGTCACCCTGGCCATGCACACTGTTGCCCCCCTGCCTGCCCCTGTCCCTACCCCACTCACACCAAGCTATGCCACTGCTGTGAACTTTAAAGGAGCTCTCCCATGTGTTGAGTCTTGTCCTTAAAAGAGGTTCAGGACCTTGGCTTGCTCATTTAAAATCCACAGCAAAATCCAGGGTGTATTCATATACCCACACGTGACATGGGAGTCATGAATCTTGATTACATACTAGTGGTAAAATTGATTGGGAACAGTAGGTGGAATGCAGAGCTTGGAAAAATAATTTTTAGGTTACAGTTCATGGAATTCTCTTGCCAGTAAGGCTATTGTCCATTCTGGTGTGGGGGATTTGAGAACTGCAGTCCCAAAAGGTAACTTTCTCAAGCTCTGATGAAATGGTACATTTATCTCAAAACAAAAGTTGCTCATGGGTTGTCACACCAATAGATCCTTTAAAAAAAACTGGGTTGTTACTCCTAGCCCATTGTTATTGACCATGTTTTTCATGACTGTGGTTTAATGGTTTTACTTTTTTAAGAAATTATATGTTGCATTGTTGTTTTTGTTTTAGTTGTGGGCCTTCAGATCACCTCCAACTTATTCTCACCCTGACCAACATCCTGTTAATGACTATGCACACGTGAGCGAACCTTATGCACATGTAAGTCCCTTTTTGGATGGGGCACAGAGGGGTTTCCTACCCCTACAGTCCTTCCAAAAGATTCCCACTGCCCAGAAGCTGTCAGGCCCAGGCAAGAGGGATGCTGCTGTTGCTTGCCAGGGAAAATGAGAGGGAGGAGTGAGACAATTTATTTCATGAAGATCCAGGTGTTCTGGGCTCTAGGGGGAAGGGAAAGATGGATACAATCCACTAACGAGTGTACTCCTATTTCTTCTTCACAACCAAGCTGAAATCAGCTTCTCCATGGCTGGGCAGTGGGAGAATATGAAACTGTGCATACAGAGTTACGTGCAGATGTAAGTTGTCTGCCTCATCATAGGATTTTCTTGGAAAGATGTATTCAGATGAAGTTTGCCATTTCTTTCCCCTTAGGCTGAGAGAGTGTGACTTCCCCATGATCACCAAGTGGATTACCACAGCTGAGTGAGGATTTGAACCCCAGTCTCCGCAGGTCCTAATATAGCTTTCACACCACTACACCACATTGGCTTCTTTTGCCATCTGTAAAAAGCAACCCTTAAATTACTCAAATAGATGCCTCTATGTGAATTACTGTTGTGTGCTTTCAAGTTGTTTCCAACTTATTATGAACCTACCACTGGGTTTTCTGGGGCTAAGAGTATATGACATGCCCAAGGTCACCCAATGGGTTTCCATGGCTGAGCAGGAATTGAACCCTGGTCTCTAGGGTCATAGACCAAAATGCTCAAACACCTACACCATGCTGGCGTTATTCCACTGGAAAAACCCTATC
Organism: Cyclura pinguis; assembly: GCA_030412105.1. NCBI lineage: Eukaryota > Metazoa > Chordata > Lepidosauria > Squamata > Iguanidae > Cyclura > Cyclura pinguis. The sequence continues at coordinate 186,794,601 of CM059603.1, forward strand.
CCGGGGTCTACAATTTTGATATTAAAATATGATTCAATGTGCCTGAGAGGTCACCCAGATGGGCACATAGACAGCAATGGTCAAAGGATCGAAAACCAGGTCAGGCCAGTAAAATCCCCAGTCACGTAACCCCAGGAGACCTCAATATGTGTAAACCTACAATAGACAAAGGGTCCTCAGCCCCGAGAAGCCGACTTGAGAGGATTAGCATGTCTGCCCCAAGTTGAGCAAATATTCCATCAGGCGAGGACCAGAAGTCAGACCACAAAACACAGCCAAAGATCCTGAGACTTTGGCAACACCTTGCAATCCCATCATACAAAAGAAATCACCAGTGTGGAGCTATTGCCCACTGCAATACCCATTGTTCTCCCCGGGAAAGGATTAGCCCTCCAGGTACCTTTTCCCCTACAGATAGTCCCAGTTTTTGAGCATTTCTTTGGATCAGTCCCAGTCATCCCAGCAGACTGTTTCTCTGTCCATTGAGTGATCCCCTGAGCCCTCGCCGTGCTGAGCCCCACTTCTCCGCTGCCTTCCTGGACCCGGGGCTTCAGGAAAAGGTGCAGTACCTACACCCCTTCAATACCCCCCTGTCCAATTTCCTCTCTTTTGCTTCTTAATAGTTCTTGGGTGTGTGAGTGCGTTGGTGCGTGAGACTTTTATTCAATAAAATCATTCATTGGACATTCTTGTTTGGTTTTTGGCTTGGCCTGACCCCATAAAAACTGGGTAAAAGACCCCACTAGGTTATGCTGCCTCTTGCATTGCTATTCCTTGTGCTCTGGCTAGTTTCCATTCCCCATCGCGTGGAGCACATTGAGGTGTCCCCCAAGGGACCCCAGAAATCAGGATAACACTGGCTCTCATGAGGAAGGCATGGGTGTGTTGCATTACCTTTTACAAAATAAAACAAGTGAAAAGAACATCTCTTTTTTCACCTAGACGCTTGTGTATCTGCAGATACACAAACAAGAATTAAAAAAAAACAACAGTCTTTTGCTTAAGTTAAAAATAGGTTCATGTAGATTACACCTGTAGCATGAATCTATTTTTAACTGTTATTTCTACACCAAGCAAATGAACTCATACTTTTCTTTAAAACAAAAGAGCTAAAGAAAGACTTTTTTTTTCCAATTCTTGTTTATGTATCTGTTTATGTATACAAGCATCTAGGCGAAAAAGAAAGTGTTCTTTTCACTTATTTGATTACCCTAGACAGTAATGTAACACATCCATACCATGTTTTGAAGAGGGAAGACAGCATCATTGTATAAATCTGGCCACAAGGGGGCGCAGCCACCCAAAATATACATAGGCACAGCGCACGCTACAATTGTGATGTTTGTAGAATATCGCATGAATAATGTAGCCATTTTTTCGTTACATCTCAGAGACTAAATTACACATTGTGTGTTGCTGTGCACTCCCTGTTATCTAGCACCAGAGTGTTTTCCCAGTTTTTAAAGCTTCTCCCAAATAACAATAAATTCAATTTCTCTTTTACGCACAGACACAAAACAAATTGATGGAATGTTAAAGGGAGGTTTCAAAGGTAAGCCCTGCTCAGTACTGCTGACACTCATCTTGGTCACACGAATAGGGTTCCCAGATCTAAAAGCCTGGCTTTTCTTCCCCAGTCTTCACAGTGAGGGGGAGAAATCTCAGGGTGAAGGCACTGCCTTGAAAAGTGTGTGTGTGTGTTCTCCTTTGTTAGACTTTTTTTTTTTTAACAGAAATGTGAATGACATATTCTGGGTAACTGTGCCAGATGCTTAATGCATCCTGCTTAAGAACATCACCAGAGCCAACTCCCACTCTAACATCACCAGATACCACTCATTTTAACATCAGATTTTGGCCCTGAAATATCAGGACTTGGAACAGTAATAACCTGGCAAACCTACATAGCTGCTGACATCTTCTGTGACCAAGGTGGATATATACACAATACACAAGCTAGGGCCTTAGATTATGAGGTGCCAAGAGAGAGTAGAGGGTTCTTTAAAACTTGACATAGCTTCAGCCATCAGCAACCAGTGTCAGATTTATGCACAAGCAAAATAAACTCAATTTAGGAATTTAGATTCAGAACTACCTCGCACAAGGCAAGTAAATTGCAACATGATGCAACAATCATTTCTCCTGGTGGGATACTGTTTGAAAAGTCTTTTATTAACACACAAAATCCATTAATGACCTCCTTTGTAAAAGAAATGCTTTCCAAATGATTTCCCATGAGAAGAACAACAGAAGAGGAACAAGATAATGTGGTAAGTCACAGCCAAAGATGCTATTATTCTGCTGTAACTGTGATGTACTTGACTTGTGCGATATAGTCCTCAGATTAAAATAAGAATAAAAATTTTAAAATTCAAGAAATGGTTTATTGGTCATGGCGTAGGCCTCTTACACTCCACATACCTTAAGATCTCTGCAAATTTTAATTTACCTGGGGGGGTGTGGAAACACTTTTGGGCAGCTCACCATTCAGCCAGCATGGAAGAGGGCTTCATGCATGCCTGATGCACCCCTATAGAACTCTTCCACTCCAGGTCAAGATTCCTTTTACATGCAGAACCTTTATACACATCCACTGTTCCATGTGTAGAACTCTTGCAAATACTGACCAAATTCACAGTTCATATACACAAATTTTTGGAAATGCTCTGTTCTCCCCTTGCCTATGTTTTGTGTCCACAAGGTGGGTGGGCTACTGCACAACATGGAGAAGTTCCCAAGTGTCTCCATCAAAGTAGAACAACCTTAGCCCCCACATTATGAAAAGTGAATGGAGCACTGGGGAATCTTCATATAATTGTTCAGTTAAAAGTCAGGAATGCTAATGTCATAGTTACAACCCTTCTATTTCTCTCCAGATTTTCCACTGTTGTGTTTTCCCATTTGAAGAGAGCTTTCTGTAAAAATATATCAGTTGGTAGAAATGTACAGTCTGTGGCCCTTTCCACACATGGGGAAGGAAATGCGTAGAAACGCTACTCACCGGCTTTTCCGTGGGTCCGATCGGGTCCGTCGGGACGAGGAGCAGTGAGAGCTCATCACTCCGTACTGCTCCGGCATCCAAAATGGCGGCTTCCGGTTGGTGGAGGCTCTCCACCAACCAGAGAAGCTCGCCAGCCTAAAGCCTGCCCCCGGCAGATCTGCAGGCACGCACTAGTGCGCACCTGCAAATCTGCACCGGAGCGCGGCGATGGAGCGACACGGAGTCGCGTGCTCCATGCTTTTGAAAAACCTCTTAAAAGGGGTTTTTAAAAAGCACGCTGTGCGACCACTTCCGGTCACTTTGGAGCGGACTGAGGTGCGGAACTACGAAAAGTAGTCTGACCCAGTCCACTCCACGGTGCAGACGACCTCCGTCAGAGGTCGCTCTGCGCCATTTTAATTGCCCCATGTGGAAAGGGCCTGTGTCTCTTTGTCACTTTCTAAATTTCTAATTAATCTTCAAGAGTGTTTAGATTCTTACCCACTTCACTTAGGGGGAGTCTTGCTTTGATCCCAACATTTCCTGAATCTGTCTGAATCATCCCAATTCAGTTCTGGAGTCAATCAAAATATCCCTCATGTAAACTGTAAATCTTGAATCTGAGAAAGTATAATACTTGTAAAAATTATTGAAAAATTATTGAAGAGCCTCAGATAATTTACATGGAATTACTGCAAAAATAATCTTCTGAAAGACAGGCAAGGGTACGCTAGAGGATATTGTTTGTTACAGAGAACCTTCAGAGAGATTTAAACTAGAAAGTGTCTTGTATTGGTTCATAAACTATTAAGGATCTAAACTGAAACCACACCTGTGGATGTGTAAGAAATAACTAAAGTTCAAGTAATTTCAGTAAGCAAATTGCACAAAATGGCCCGCAAGATCCAAGAAAAGCATATATATGGTTAATTTTAATTTGTGTGCTGATCCTTATACTATAAATTGTGATCCCCGCCCCCCACCCCAATTAGAGATGTTGTCCTAAGCACAGAACCTGCTTTAGAGTTTGAGCTTTAGTCCACACTTCAAGAGAACTATTCAAAGTTCTGAATCCTGGCCCAAAATAGGTTCAGCATTTGGATATTTCCATTAAAATTAAAACTATATCATGGAAGGGATTCACCACCCCATTGATATCAGAGTCAAGTTCCATTGGTAACAACAATGACAACAATTAATAATAATTTCTTATCCACCTCTCCTCATGGACAAGGTGGGGGACAACAATAGATTAACATATAACAGTTAAAAACAGAATATCATTTAAAAGAGTAGTTAAAATACATATCCTCTAAAAAGAAAAAAAATACAAATACTTAAAAATAGATAATACATAAGCAAAGAAACACAAGAAAGGAGAGCAGCAGGACCTTGAATGAAATTTGCCCATCCAGAGTTAACATCCAGATGACAGAATAAGCAGGTAGGTCACAATCTTTCCCATCATTATAAGATGTCTTGTAGTTCTATTTGAATTATACTAATTGCTGTAAATTACTGTGGCTGGTATCCTACATTGCAGTATAGGATTTGTAATGCAGAATTATGAATCAGTAACTGCTCTGTAGTCAGTTATCCTGTATACACACAACTGTGGCACTGTTGCCAGAATTATAAATATCTTCCCAAATCCTACCAGAGTGATGCTCCAAGTGATGGATTGTTCGTTCTTCTGCCACTCAGGGCTTAGCAGGATGACATTTCCAGCCCTCTTCCACCAGAGATCAGGGCTACGACAATCAGAAGTAGGACCCCATCACACTTCTTCATCACTCTATAGATTGCCAGAGGAAAGGGTTGGAAATGTCATCATGCTGCTCTCCAGTCACCAACAAAACAGGTCTTCATCACTCAGTGCAGCCACTGACTGTTAAGATAGATACTTAATTATGCATCCAAAACTAAGTCAGTGATAAAGGATCTTAGCCTGTGTTTCTAAATGCAGCCTTTTTCTGGTCTCTTTCCACTAGCTGGCAAAAGCCTTTTTATTTGGTTACACCTTTGGTTCTTAATTCATGTGTCACAAGGGTATTTTTTAATGAAGTATGTGAGACATTAGAGTGCCAGCAAGATATAGTGGTTTGAGGACTGACTAAGACTCTGGAGACCAGGGTTCGAATCTCCGCTCAGCCATGGACGCCTACTGGGTGACCTTGGGCAAGTCACACTCTCTTTTCCTTAGAGGAAGGCAAAGGCAGACCCCTTCTGAACAAATCATGCCAAGAAAATCCCATGATAGGGTCGCCATAAGTTGAAAATGACTTGAAGACACACAACAGTGCTGGATTTTAATCTTTTAAAATATATCTTATACAGAGTTTAAATTGTTTTGTGTAAATGCTTTTCTCTAGAATTGTTTAAGTTTTCTAAACTTTTGCATAATATTTTAGCATAACTTTGTTTTAAATTGTAAGTTGCTTCGGGTCTCATATTGGGAGAAAGATGTGAAAACAAACAAACAAATCTATCCTATAAAAACACTATGAAAATCAGTAAAGATTACAAGTATCTTTATAATGCAGCAGTAAATTATAAGGCAAACCAAGAAAGACATTATAGTTTGAAGCTATTTTTGAAACAAAGAAAGTGGCATTACCCAACTGCCAGGCCATATCCACCAGCCTCTATTTTTATAAAATTTTAGCAGATTCCCACCCTGTAGTCCTTAAATAGATTTCAGGAAACACTTATTGGGCTATAGGAAAAGAAAGAACTCCTTCATTTCAGTATATGCCAAAACTAGAAAATGTCCCATTTGTTAATGAGCATTTTCAACTAATAATTGAGAACCAACAGGTAAACTATATTGCCATGTTTCTGAAAATTGAACATTACCACTCCAACGCACAACAATACTTATTGCTTTTACTTAATTCTTGCCTGTGGGATAGGGTGAGCAGCAAAAACAGTGTTGACACATCAAGCCAAAAGCTATGTATTGTGACTTATCAAACACTTGACAATTCCCACTGGCAGGCGGGCATTTAAAACGTGAAGTCTATGAAGCTCTCAGTGAGACATCAGATCTATCAAGCTCCTAGTACCTAGATGGTGGGTAGTGTTTGGCTTGGCAGAAGTTTATGGGGATTTTGAGTGGGCCAGATTTCAGCTGTACTAGTCACATTCTGGGCTACAGGTTTCTAGCATGCATGCCCAGGAAAAGTTAACATGGGCCACTTCTCTACAGTAATAGCACTGTTATAGTGCTGTTACTCCACTTTCAACATCCTATGGAATTCTGGGGTTTGTATTTTACTGAGGCCAAAGAGCTCTCTGGCTGAGAATTCTAAATGCCCCTCCCTCAATTGCAAACCCCAGGATTCCATAGGATGTTGAAAGTGGAATAATAGCACTATAACAGTGTAGTGCGGAAATGATCATAGGCAGCTTGGACTTGCCAGCTGTAGGTTATTTTTCTGATATTCTTATTTTGAGCCAGTTTATACCAATGCATGTCCCAGGGCCAGCCCAAGATATTATGGTGGCTGAAGGAAAGAACAAGATGGTGTCCATGCACTTGCCTTATATAAAAGTTTACAGAAGCTTCTGAATCTTACTTCAACACTGAAAATGGAGCAGTATTCTCTACCACTCCAAAGACAGCTGAGTAGTTTAAGGAACAAAATACAGGTTGACTTGCAGACATAGCTCTGTCCTCCATCTGGTGGATCTGCTGGGAAGTTGTTGTGACTGCTCACCCACCCTGATAGTGTTTTTGTTTTGTTTTTATGGTATTCTGAGGCACCAATCCTAAAGGGATGGTTGGCTTGGTACATACTAAGGAACTGCCACTTTATCTATGTGAGCCTGTAAGTTTAGGCTGAAGGATGTTCACGCAAATTTTGTGGCTCCCACGAAATAGCTTGTTACACAGTTGGATGACTGACTTCATACTAACAGAAACATTTTTAAAAAAGAATGTTTTGCAATGCTCCGGAGTGAATTAGGGATGGTTATAACTCAGTCTTAAGCTGTTCCATGTGAACATTTGTTTATCTGTGTTGTTTATTCTTGTCTTACAACTTCATTTCAGCTTACAGTGTAATTATCTAAGGAGTGGCCACATTTTAATTAGACCAGGACCACATGATTCCTGTGAATATGACTATTACAAGTGTTATAATGATTATCCTTGTTATTGATAGTTATGGTTATTATTTAGAGATAGGCCTATGAGCAACAGTTGCCTTTAAACTGGGACGTTTTACACAAGTACGTGCATCATCGTTGCCATCTTTATCATTAGTAGGTGCTAGAATTGACCAGCTAATCTTACTCAGTGAGGTATTCGCAATGTGGAAATCTTGCCAGTTTTAGTATCTTTCCTGTTCACATAATAGTGCCAGGCTGCCAGCCGCAAGAACAGATTGACAGTGTAAGATGGGTTCTTTCATTCAGTACTTTCCCAGAGTGCTATCTCCAGGTCAGTCCATTACCACAGAGTATAATTTTTGCAACTCTCACTATGAAACTAATCAGTCCTCTCTGTATTTATATGCCTTTCTGGTCACCCTTAAAGCAATTTCTGGGATGGTACAAATGTGCTACTTGTAATGCAATGGTAGAAAGAAATGTTTGTGCATTTGAGGTAGAGCTTGTGAAAGATACTTTTCTGAACTACACTTTCCAAAATTTCCATAACTGCTGGGGGATTCTGGTAGTTGTAGTCTTAAAAAAAAAGATACTTGACGATTCCAAGAACCTTTTCTGAACTACTGGTCTAAAAAGTACTTGGTGATTCCAAGGTGATTTAACGTTAAATTGCTAGGATTCCTATACTTACACTACTTAACTGGTTTAGTGAAAACCTGTTGAGTATTCACAAGTTCTGTGATTTGAAAGTTGCCTTCCTAAAATAATGAGTAATTCAGCACAGGTTTATTGCCAGAGTTCCCAAAATAAAAATGGCCATCGCTAAAATGAGCCTATGGATATGGGAGCGGTGCTAGTGATGAATTCATCTGTCAAGAGTATCATGCTGCATAGATTGGATCATGATGTCTGATTATTCAGTTTTAGCCCAGGCATTCAATGAGCTATTCAAAGTCCTGAGCCGAACCTCCAAAATAACTACAGCATTTTGGATAACTCTTTTGAAGTTCAAACAAAAACTAGAATTGATTCACACCCAACATGGAAGGCACCAGGTACCACTGATCTTATTCGATTGTTGTATGGTATCCATATTATAAGCGCTGCACAGGACATTTTCCTTTATTTCCCACACAATTTGCTTCCACCTAACTGGTTATGCATAAGCAGTGGCTTCCCATGTAAGTCGAGCAGTTTACTCTACACCACTTTAGACAGTCAAGGAACCAGGTTGCACAGTAGTGGGCTGGAAATGATCACTCTTCTTTCCTGCACAAACTGCTTCAAATATTATTATCAGTTTCACAGTCTGCCAGGTGTTACTGTCTGGAGTTTGGGACCAGCAATGATTCAGCTTCTATCCAGCAATACAAGAATAAGTGAGGTATCACTGGATAGCATCACATGTTCCACAATATCACAATTACAAAAAATGTCACTTCTTGTAATTGTGATATTGTGACCATGTCTATGTCTATGTCCATTTCATTCAGATGTTTTGTGAATTGCTTTGGAATTGCGACCAGAGCACCTAACATTTCTGGAACCTCTGTTGATTTCTTTTCCCAAAGGTACTGGAACAAAGTTTGCACATCTCAGTGGTTCAGAATTGTTTCCCCTCTCTTTGTCTTCAATTTTGTTGTCCTCTGGGATTGCCATATAGATAGACACAGATATGGATACAGATACAGATAAAGATATAAATTATATAGATATAAGTATAAACATTGCAAGATTTCTTTTTCTCAGTCACAGTTAGGCCTGATATACTATATAATGTTCTGTCAGTTTGAATATTAGTCTCCTAGAGGAGTTTTATGCCACCATGTTTTACACCTTTCTCTGGTATATGTTCCCATCAATTCCTTGGGAGGATAAATTGTAATTTTTGTATAGATTTCAACTGCATTGTAGCTGCTTTATCATGGCATTCCTCCTCCTCCTCCTTTTCCTCTTTATTTATAGTGCACCTTTCTCCCAAAACTGGGAATCCAAGTAGCTTCCAAATTTAAACAATTACAATATAGTTTTAACCATATATATATAAAAGGTCAATATAAAAAATAGAATTAAATTACTAAAAATATTAAAACAAAATACATCTTAAAAGAATAAAAATCATTTAAGATAAGTTACAATTTATAACACAGCATCACCTGAAAAGCCATTTCATTAAAAACCTTCACTTCTGAAAACCTGCTGGAATTTTTAAAAAGAACAAAAAATAATAGCAAGGAAGGGGCCATTCTAGCCTCCCTCGCTGGAGTTCCAGTGCTTAAAGATAGCCACCGAGAAGGCCCTCTCTCATAGCATCTTTGAAAGTGATGGGACTGAAAAGAGGATTTCTCCTGGAGATCTCAGCACCCAGCCAGGCTCAAAGGAAGAGATATGGTTTGGGAGATAAGCTGGAACTAAGCTGTACAGGGCATACCGTGATGAAGTTATTTTGGAGGTTAGCTATTTGGAATGCCAGAACAACTTGATGGCTGGTTGTTAGGCAGCAAACGAAACCCAGCACAGTGGTATGCATAGGAGGGGCTTAAAGACGAGAGGAATTCTACGTGAGGCAAATTTTCTGTGTGTGTTTTGATCCTTCAGTGGGAACTAGCCAGTGTGGTTTGGTTTGTGGTTAAGCAACTGAGGAAGAGACACAGGGAACTAGTGCCTGAAGCAGTGATTAAGTGACAAAGTCTGTCAAAAGCTTAAAAGTGCTAATGTATCAATATTGTACCACAAGTGAACTCTAACAAGACACCTTATTTTTGTTACTATAATAAATACAATACTCTTACTATAGTAAATGTTACAGTTTCTTTTATAACGGCAGAGTCAGTCTGAGTTATCTAAAATCATTGTTATGAAGACAATATGCTACCTTAAATAGTTTGGTTATAAGGACTAATGAAACTCTAGCCCTGTTACACAAAGGTTGTGATAAAAGTATGGACTTGGACACAGTTATATTGACAGGGCACCTTACTGGAGTGGAACTGCCGCACCAATCTGAAGGAAAATAAAGGGCCTGTCACACATACCTTCATGACAGGGCCACATGTAGGTGATATGGAATTCCTGTCTAATTTTGCTAGTAAAAACAACAGTTTAGTATAGTATTGTCAGGGATTCCAGGCAGGGAACCCTGGGAAAATGATCAGCCCACTGCAAAGATGTTGCATCATACCCCAGCTGTGGATCATTGCAAGGTTGCATAAGAAACTGGGGTCGTGTGCAGATGGTAGAGGGAGGTGTGCAAACCTCTACTTGATTGGTTGTAGATATGTATATAACAAAGCAACGCCAGTATGTATTTGTCTGTTGACCAAACCTGGTGCCTGGCGCAAGCTTTTGTCCGTCTGTCCTATGTTTTGTATATAACAGAACTTTGCTGCAAGATAAAGTGCCTCCTGTTTTGGAAGAAACTCCTCTGTGTGTGAGTATCCTTACTGGGTAATAAGGCTGCTGCTGTTGGCTCGCTGAACTCTGGTTTTTCCGCTGCGTTTCCGTGGGGCTGAAACTCCTATCATCCCCAACAAGTAGAGTTTAGTTCATTATCTGCATGTTGCATGGAAAATTCTCCCAATCTGATGTTATTTTAGAATCAGTGGATCCCATGCTTCATCAGTACAAAGGCTGGAAACACAGGAGAGCAGAGCTAAGAGTTAGTTAATGTGTGATGAAGCATTATTAAGAGCCAGTGTGGGGTAGCGGTTTGAGCACTGGACTATGATCTTGGAGGCCAGAGTTTGATTATGCTCAGCCATGGAAACCCTCTGGGTGACCTCGGGCACATCACACACTCTCCACAAAACCCAGTGATAGGTTTGCCTTAGGGTTGTCCTAAGTTGGAAACAACTTGAAGGCACACAAGAACAACAGCAACGAGGTGTTATTGAGGCAGATATGAAGGTCATTGGGAGTTTATTAAACTTTTAATCATCTTCAGCTCTACCTCTGTGTCAAGGTAGGAAACACATGTCCCTCCAGATGTTGTTGCCATACAAATTCCATCAGTCTTAGGTGGTAAAGCTGATAGTAAGGGATAATGGGTTTTGAACTTCTACAATATCTGAAGAACCACACATTCCCCAGTTGTCCACTACATATTAAGCATGAACACAGCCTATGCATACTTGTGTAGGTAAAATATGTGAGGATGTCAACTGTTGCCATAGCAAGGTCTGAGAGGTTTTTTTGTTCAAAGATGACAGCATGACAAATATCTCTTTATGGCCTTCCTGTTTATTGCAGAAAACTCATTACTTCTTGACAGGAAAAGATGTCTTTTCGTTGTTCTTTTGAATCACTTCTTTGACACACAGCACAGAACAGCAGCCGGTGAGAGCAAAAAGGTTGTCACCTGTAGCACATCTTGTGAAATGGGCACTTATTTATTTGGAACAGTGATTGTTATCATCTCCAATTCTGCACAGGTCACTGGGCAGTCAGCAGCTGCCAAAGTAGCCACTAGGGATGATTTCTTCATGTACTTTCTTCTGGAAAATATCTGTGGATCTGTCATGTTACTTCATGCTGGGCCCAGCCAAAATAAACTTTGTGCCAGCTAGACCTTGCAATATTCTTCAATACAAATGAGAAAAGAAGCTTTTCAAGTAGGGAACTGTGTACTACACAGTTCAGGAGGCATTTATGAGTTGCATCCAGGCTTATTTGGATTTTGATAAGTGTGTTGTATTGGTACATACCCTCATGTCACCAGCCAGCTTATGGCAACGCCATGAATTTCATAGGGTTTTCCTAAGGAATTAAGGATTCTCAAGCAATCCTCAAAGGTGTTTTGTCATTGTTTTCCTCTAAAATATAGTCTACAGACCCTGGTATTCTTTGGCAGTCACCCATCTAAGTACTAATCAGGCTAGACCCTGCTTAGCTTCCAAGATCAGATGCGACCTGCTGCCTTCGGTGTATTTAGCCATACAATTTAGATTAGACCCACTGAAACAAATAGAACTAATGTTAGACTAATTTAAGTTCCATTAATTTTAGTGTTTGCATTTTAAGAATGATTGAGTCTGGATCTAATCCTTAAAGTGCTGCTCTCGTTACTGACCAAGCCAAGAGAGCTATGGTGAGATGAGATTGAAGGAGGGATATTTTTCACCAACTGTTAGGACACCTTTGGCATTGTGAAGGTACTATTTCAAGCTTACTGTGCCAGAGCTTGGAAAGTTACTTTTTTGAACAATAACTTTCAGACTTCCCTAGCCAGCAAGCTACTGAATAATTCTAAGAATTACAGTTCAAAAAGTAACTTTCATAAGCTCTTGAATCTGACAATCCTGAATGAATTATGTAACAGCAACCAAATCTTGTGCAGTGTAGTGACTCAGAAATTAGAATAATAGAATCCTAGAGTGGAAGAGATCATAAGGGCCCATGACAGAGCCTGGGGTGTGGCTAGCAGAGCAGCCCTAACAACAGGTGACCAGATAACCAGATTGGCTCTGTCTCAGCAAAACCCAGCCCTAGTAACAGCGAAGGGCTGTGGGTGAGACAGAAGAAGGCATACGTACAGGGAGCATCAGTTGGATTCTAGCTTCCTTCAGTGAGATTCTTAGATAGAACTTTAAGTCAGAGCCTTCAGTCAACCAAAGGGGGTTGCCTGAAAAGAGGGTTGTATTCTTAGTGGCCTAGGGTGAAGCAGAGAAGAAGCCGAACTGCTTCTGAGTGGGTCAGAAAGTGGGAACCTGAGTGGGAAATTACACCTTTATGCTAAGGGGAGCCAAGGGTATGTGTTTGAAAGCTCTGTTCTTGAGTACTGTGGTGATTTGAGGAAAATAGCTAAACCTCTTTGGGGAAGTGTTATTTTGTTTGAAAATTCTTGGAAAACCAATACCTTTTCCCTGTGTGTTATTAAAGATTCTATTCTATTTTTATAATTTCTGCCTCACCAGAGTATTTTTTTCAGTTTTACTTCTATAAGAAGTATATCTTCTTATAGAAGGTCATCAAGCCTTTTTGAATAATCATTGATAAGTTTTGCCCTTTATCCACTAAGGTGGTGGTTTTAAAGAGAAAGCAGGGTTGAATAAATGGAAAGGGGGGAGCCAGGGTGTTATAGCAGGGGTGCTGCTACTCCAATCAGCAAAAAAGAAAAGCAGTCCTTGTCTGTCTGGCCCTCCCCTGGCCCCTCTACAGGGCTTCTAATCCAACTTCCTGCTATGCAAGAGTACCCAGTTGGAGCACTCCTAGAAGATACCCATGCAACCTCTGCATAAAGAGCTCCAAAGATGGAGATACCACCACAGTCTGTTCCAATGTTCAACAGCAGATACAGTAAAAAAAAAGTTCTTTCTAATGTTAAAGTGAATATCTTCTCTTGTACTTTGAACCCATTGTTCTGTGTTCTAGTCTCCTGAGCAGCAGAAAACAAGCTGGCTCCGTCTTCTCTATGACAACCCTTCAGGTATTTAATGATAGCTATCATGTTGCCTCTCAGTCCTCTCTAGGCTAAACACGCCCAGCTCCCTAAATCGTTCCTCATAAAGCTTAGTTTCTAGAAATGTAATTATCTTAGTCATTCTTCTCTGGATACTTTACAGCTTATCAATATCTTTCTTGAACTGGGGTGTCCAGAACTGGATACAGTATTCCAGGTGAGGTCTGACCAAAGCAGAATAGAGTAGTACTGCTACTTCCCTTGATCTACACACTAGACTCCTATTGATACAGCCCAGAATTACCAAAAGAAATTGACTTTTTTGATTGCTGCATCACACTGTTGACTCATGTTTAACTTGTGGTCTGTCCTAGATCATTTTCACATGTACTGCTTTCAAGCCAAGTGCCACCCATCCTAGACTTGTTTCATTTTTCCTGTCTAGATGTAATACCTTATGTTTATCTCTGTTGAAATTCATTTTGTTAGTTTTGGCCCTGTTCTCTAATCTGTCCAAGGCCATTTTGAATCCTGCCCTCTGGAGTATTAGCTGCCTCCTTCAATTCTGATGTCGCCTGCAACTTTGATACGCATGGTTTCTATTCCATCATCTAAGTCATTTATAAAATCTTAACACCAGGCCCAAGACAGAAGCTGGAAGCACCCTGCTAGTCATTTCTCTCTAGATTATTAACCAGCTCAAAAAAGTTCCCAGCTATGACAAAATCTGCAAAGTATCCCCCTCTCCAATCCTCAGTCAAGAGACAATAAATCATACAGGACAGAGATTAAATATGTAAGAGTCTCTCTGTCTAAATGCTCAGGGAGATTCACCTAGACCAGTTTGGCATGAATGCCTAAGCAGTTATATCAAGGATGGGAAACCTCTGGCTGAGAAATTCTCCAGAGCTAGTTATTGGGAAGTTCAAGGAGTCTGCAGGAAAGAGAAAGGATGTTCCAAAATTTCTGGGAGTATAACAGTAGATTTAGCCCTGTATGTCAGAAATCTGAGGTGGTAGATATACTGCTCCATCCCAGAACTGAAGTACTGATTCCGAATGTTTCCTTATTTTTTCTAAGACATGTGTAGGCTAAGCCTTAATGCCAGTTATAATGCTGCCTTCCCACATAAAATGTTGAGGATTGTGCCTCTTGTGTTAACCGTGTCTGACATCAGTGGACTATGTATAAACACTTTTGCCATCAATACTCCATACCTTCCAACTGTCCTGTTTTGGCAGGGACAGTCCCAAGTAACCCTCTGCCACTCTACTTTTTCAGATGCCTTTAAAATATCCCAGTTTCTCTTTCCTTCTCCCACTTTTCCACTTTGTCCTCAGCTTATTTCAATCATTGCAAACTGAATCCAAAGTGCAAAAGTAGTTTTCACTCAATTAACTCAGAAGTGGGGAGTGGAGAAGAGGGGACAGAATCTTGCCCTTCCAGTTAGGGTCAGGCAAAAGCAAACTGCTGCAGACTATCCTAGCATGTGTGTTCTTCCTTATCAATAACTTTTGCCATCTTGACCATCTTGATGTTGCTTGGCCACATGTGTTCCAGTTTTCTTCTGTGAAATGTTGGAGGGCATGATTACTCGCATATACCCTCCCTTCCTCCTCTTGTGACCTTGTTGTTAGTGTAAGAACAACTCCCTGGGAGAATTTTGAAAGCACATTTTACTTGTAAAAAACTGAAAAAAAATGAGTGACATAAAGAAATCACATCTGTGTTAATCTGCAGAGGCATAAACTCTTCAGAACAAATCAAGAGTAGAATGCATTTTGTTGACAACTCAGTCAAGCTTGCCTGTTGGGTAGTTACATTGATTTTCTGGCAGTTACAGATAATGCTCTTTAAAGATCTCTACAGCTTATCTGTCAAATCTGAAAGAAATTCACAGATGTATCTCAACCGTGTGTTCTTGTACTCTTGCATCCCCCCGCTCTTTGGTGTGTGTGTGTGGGGGGGGGGAGGTGTTCATTCTTTCCAGTCCTCTGCAATTCTAAACGCAGGCATGCTTTTCTGCCTGCGCATACAATTTGCTTGCTTGCTTTTTTTCTCATTTGAGGAATGAAGGAAATAAACCCATTATTTTATTTAGATATTATCTGTCAGAAAAAATGCTGACTGGGGTGAATGGCTATGTATTAAGATCTCTTGACAACATATAATTATGTAGCACTAGAAAATGAATAAAATGCAAATGGGGAAAGAATAAATTATGTTATATATGCTTAAAGGATGTAATTAGCTATTAAATTCCTTGAATGTTTCATAGCCAAAGTTTGATGAGAATCCGTTGCCTGCTAAATCAAAAGACCTCTTGCATCCTTGGGAATTGTTTCACTGGATTGAAACAGAGGTTTGTCTGCTTCAGCATTCTTTTTGCAGCCAGCCATAAGTCTCTGAAACACTGAGGAGACAGCATACAGCTCAGAATGTTTTGCTACCTGAAGAAAAGAATAGCACCACTCCTTCCAGTTTCATGTATGGAGGTAAGCCAGACGAGCAGGTGAGTTTTACATTATCACTGGCAATAGCTTGGTCTCTTCAAGGCACCTGAGGACAGGAGGCTAGAAGATACAGACAGGAAATGTGGCTCACACTGTTCTGCTGCAACAGAGGGAAATGGTCACAGATTCTGTAGTTGCCCCCTGCGTCACTCTGGAAGTGGTTGCCTCACTGTGTCAAGAGGTGGTGCTATCAAGTTGATTTCACTTTATGGTGGTCCTATGAATGACAGACTGCACAGTCATCCTGTTATCAAACACCCTGCTCAGATCTTGCAAACTCAGAGTTGTGGTTCCTTGATTGAGTCTGTCTGCCTGTAATGTGGGCTTCCCTTTTTCCTACTACCTTGTGCTTTACCAAGATTTTTGTCTTCTCATGATATGTCCAAAGTACAAGGATATCTTTGCTTCTAGGGAAAGTTCAGGCTTGATTTTGCCATAGGACCCATTTATTTGTCTTTTTTGGCAATCTAGGGTATCTACTCCAGCATCATATTTCAAATGAGTTGGTTCTCCTCCTATCAGTTTTCTTCACTGTCCAGCTTTCACAGCCATATATAGAAACTGGAAATACAACAGCATGGTCAATTCTCATTTTAGCATTCAATGATCTAATGAATTAAGAGATACAGACTGTCTGTATATATTTCATTGATCTGTACAATTTATGAGCCACTCCATATCAGAGATGTGGGAACACTGTGCAATAAAACAAGAAATTAAAAAAAAACATACAAGAAGAAATGGATTAATAAAACTGTGGCTAGAATTTGTCAGGAACTGCTTTTAGTTTTTTTGAGGATCAGGATTACATTTGTCCATTGGTACATATCCTAACTGCCATTCTTGTTCCTTTATTCATTCTTTGTTCATCAGGAAACTGGGTATAAAAATCACTGCCCTGAATGCATCAGAACTCATCTCTTGTGTCATGAAAGTACTTGTTGTACTGCTTAGCACCAGTCACATCTGGTATTATTTAAGGTTTTGGTGATTTCCAAGTGATAACAAAATGATATGTCCAGGGCTGGAGGAGGGGAAGAGTGAGGTTATGAATAGATGAATTGTGATCTGTGTGAACACAGAAGAATATTTGTCCTCTAGCTGTTAAGAACACCCCTAATCAAAATTCAAATATAAAAACAAATGCTTTATCTGTTTACTTAAACACTTTCCCTGAGTCATATTGGAGCTAAACCTTCATTGCTTAAAAGTAGACCTTATAAATAATGTTTTACAAATGGATGAACTTCATCCAAGTTGTACTAAAGAAACACGCAGATGTAAACATGCAGACGTAATCTTGGAACCTCTATGGAAAATCTTTGAGAATTCTTTAAGAAGAGCAGAGATCCTAGAAGAATGGAGGGGGAAAATATCACCCCCATCTTCAAAAGAAAAAAAAAAAGAGAGGGGAAGACCTAAACAACTACTGACCTGTCAGCTTGATGACAATACCTGGAAAGGTTCTAGATCATTAAACAGCCAGTGCATGAGCACTTAGGAAGGAATGCTGTGATTACTAGTGTCCATCATGGTTTTCTCAAAAAGAAATCATACCATGCTCATTTGTTCTCTCTCTCTCTCTCTCTCTCCTCGTACAGGCTTGGTAGATCAAGGGAATGCAATGGATGTAGTAAACCTTGATTTCAGCAATGATTTTTCCACAGTATTCTTGCAGACAACATGGTAAAATGTGGACTTGAGAATACTTCTGTTGGGTGAATACAGTACTGGCCACCACAATTCAAGAAGGATATTGACATGTCAGAACATGCCTAGAAGAGAAAAGGTTTGGGAGCAAAGCTCTATGAAAAATATTTTGGGTAGCTGAACATGTTTAGCTTGGAGAACAGATGACTGAGAGATGACTGACATGATAGCTATCTTTAAGTATGGTAAGAGATGTCATGGGCAAGGTGGAACAAGCTTTTTTATGCTACTTCAGAGATTAGGACACAAACCATAAGATTCAAATGGCAAGAAAAGAAGTTGCATTTTAACATTAAGAAGAACTTGATGGTAAGTGCTATTCTGCAGTGTAATGCATTGCCTTGGAGGTAGCAGACTCTCCTTTAAACAGAGATTGAATCACAGAAGTAAACCCACTGAATTAATGTAGTTTCATAAGTGTTGACTAACCATCCAGCAGTTCACCAGATTTACTCTGGCTGGGAATAGCAATTCGATTTAAGACAGTGTGCCTATCAGTATCTTCTCCAGGTATTCAGAACACTTGGGCAGGATTTTCTGAGTGGACTTCCTTCTTGAGTGGGCCCATTGGATCTTTGTTGCTGTCTACTTTGTCCTTTCACTTTTCCTTACTGGTCCTTTGGACCCAGTCTGCACAACAAGCCAGAAGAGTGTGTACTTTGGCTTTTGCAGATTGCTTCTCTGAGTCACAACTGTGGCAGAAGAGACACTATGGACCTGAAAAATGCCACCAGTCAGGTATGAAAAGGAAGATGCTCAAAATGTCAATTTCTATGGATAGCACAACATTCAGAGGGATAGAACAATTCAAGAATGGAGCTGCTCTCCTGGGACTCTTTCATACTACACCTGCCAGAGTGGCATCCCATGGAAACCTGGGGTTTGTGGTTTTGTGAAGCACTGGAGGAATTTTCTGGCTGAGAATTCTAAAAAATCCTCCCTAAACTTGCAAACCCAAGATTCTATGGGATGTCAACATGGCAGTTAAAGAGGGATCGTGGAACTATAACTGTGTACCAGTGATGTATTTAAGTCTTTTATTCCAAGTCTCAAGTCAAAGTCAAGTCTCTACCTTCAAGTCTCAAGTCCAGTCTAAGTCCTTGCAAGATACTTTCAAGTCAAGTCTCCAGTCAAGTCTCAAGTCTGGGAGCCAACTTTATACCCAACCTGTATTCCAGAATTTCTGGACAGAGTCAAATAAAGTTAGTTTTAACAATTTAAGTCAAGTCGGCCCTCCACTTTTGTGATTTTGCCATCTGCAGCTTCAGAAGTGGGGAACAGGTTCCTTCTTACTTCCCATTTGCAAAGCTTGCCTTCTGCTCTTAGGAAAAGTTTTGGAAAGCTCCTCCTATATGAAGAAGGGACAGGCTGCTGAGCAGACCTCAACCTCACTTCAAGCCCATTTGCTGTTCCCTCTGAGAAATGTGTCCACACTTTCGGCTTGAGACAGATTGTCATGTGACCAGTAAATTGTAAGGTTTCTGGAGGAATGTATTATGTTACTGAACCAAGCGCAGCAAGTCAGTCACTAAAAATATGCAAGTTGAGTCAAGTCAGTGTGTAATTTTTGCTGAGTCATGTCCGAGCCAAGTCACTGAAGTGACCTAGGTCTGACATGAGTCTGAGCCAATTGACTTGAGTGTACATCACTGCTGTGTACTGTGAAAGGGGCCTGAGGCAGTATGATGCAACTAGCAAAGTCTTCAAGGTGGCTCATCTGAGCAGCATGCTTTACGCTGGCTTCTACTCACAAATAAATGGGTTTTGTGCACCATTTGCAGCTCAGGATTGAGTTTAACAGTGTCAGAGAAACTTGCAGCTGGCTGTCTATGCCATGCTTCCTGAACATCTCTTTGTGGGTTTGATGTGCTGCCTCCACATTAATCTTAGATGTTGCATGCATGCCATGTTCCTTCCATGAAATTCTAGTCCCAGTTTCATCCCTACTACAGAGGTCTGTCTCTAGCTTTTCCTTCTGCCAGTAACTATATTTCCTGCATCATACATATTCCCATATTGTTAGTGACTGTTGTTAGCTATTTCCTAAAGCTCTAAAAATATACCTGCTCCAGACCACAGTAAATAGAAGTAGTAGATTCCCCTCCCATATAGGACTGGCATGTTCTATAGGAAGTGCAAGAATTTTTTTTTTAATTGTGACAATAGGTCACATTGTTGTTGGTACCTAGCCTGCAGTAATCCTTCACTCATAAAACTGAATGTATGTAAATAACACACACAGTAATTAGCAAGTTGGATCCAGACCTGGTCATACTAAAATCAGATCCTCTAAATATCAGTAGGAGTCACATTTCATAGGACTAATAAGATCCACAAATTTCTTTGGTCTACACTAAGTATGACTAAATCTGTTTCCAACTAAGTCAGTTGATTGTTTATTTCTTTCATAGCTGAATGATAATGCAGAAGTACATTTTCTGTAAATTTTATTGAAGGAGTCAATGAAACTTCTTTCAGAATTCAGCTTCCTTTTTTCTCATGATCTCTCCCAATTTGGAAAGGATACCAAAAAGGATATCTGCATGTACTTCTGAACATGAGCAACCTACATAAGGGAAATACAATGCTGGCACTATTACTGTTGTTTTTTTCTCTTGATCTAAAGCAAGTGTGGGAAAGTGCTCCATGTGGTCCCACGATTGTCATTTTCACCTCCCCTGAGCTAAAAAAAATACCCCCAAATGCCCTTGAATACCCCTTCAAAAATTTGTTTTGCCATTATTTGGGAGGGGCTGGTATGTTTTATGCCTAGAAGACAACTTTTTTCAACAGAGAGTGACCTTGGAATTGACTTTCTGGTCACTTCCTGTCTTTAAAAAAAAGGCCCCAAACATGGCAGAGTTGCCTCCTAAGTCCCCTGGGGAGCATTGCAATTTTTTTTTTCTTTATTGAAGGCTGAGCTTGGAAGGTGGTGTGTATTTGCACCCCTAACTCCTCACAATTGCCCAACCCTGGCCTAAACAATGGGGAAATGAAAAAATGAAGAAAATGCTTGAGGAAACCGTGGTTCTACAGAAGACTTCATTTTAAAAGAGAGAGAGAGAGCAAATTGTGAAAAATGAAGGCTGGAATAAAAGGGGAACTGAGGATGAGGTAGAGAACATGCGCTGTAAACAGTGGAAACCATCAAGGGCAAAAAGTAGCACTTGGATGACCAAACTTCATACAATTTATCCATAAAAGAGCCCAGTTTTCATTTATTTTCTTAGAAAGATTTTTGGATGATACCCTTATTGTAGAAGCCAAAAACCAAAAGAACTCGCAACCCTACAGAGATTTAAAAGTGACTTTTAGAGTCTCATCAGAGAAGATGCTGCCCTGTGCCAATCTCATTAGTGTCAGCAGATATATAACTTCAGATGAAATATGAGGAATCAATCTTAATTCCTCATCCTGCTTCCTGTCTTCTGACTCACCCTTAACAAGGGGCTGCTGAAGTTTTGGGAAAGATGAAAACAGTGCCATTAACTACAAATGACAAAAGGAGCAGGTGCAGATTCTTCTATGGCATGTTTCAACTTTCCTAAAAAGTGCTGATACGTAATGTGAGAAATGCAAATCACCACAATGCAGAAAATAATTGTGCTTTCTTTTCTAGTTAAGATTAAATAGGAAAAGTGTTGGCATTTTTTTTTAATGTTAACCATTTTTTAAAAAAATAAACATGAAATAAACACGAAACCAGAGTTGGTCCTGATTTTTTTCCCCTAAGAAGTCACAATCATAGACTGCCCACCTTGAAAATTCTACCTTTTTTCCCATTTTGGCATGTATGCACCCAGATGGAAGACTAGTCTGAAAATTAGAGCGGATGCGTATATGCCTAAGTCGAACTGTTAGTCCTAAAAGTAGAACCTTTGTATCAACTGCTATCAAGGTAAGTCAAACTTATATATAAATCCCCAGTAATTCAACAGATCTTTCTAAACGAAACCAGCAGTTGGATTTAAGCCACTGAGTAATGCACAGGGCCTATATGTTTGAAAACATGTCTAAGTGAATATGTCAGCTGTTTAAGATATACCTTCCAACATTTCACAGATGAAAACTGGGACAAATGTGACCAAGCAACATTAGAGTGTGGTCAAGATGGCAAAAATTAACAGGGAAGACTGGACAAGGAGAGGTTGCAGCAATTTGCTTTTGCTACATTTACTAGAAGGTCAAGATTCTGCCCACATTAAAAAAAAAAAAACTCTTATACTTCAAACACGTCACATCAGTGGAAGCAAGACAAAGACAAAGGCCCTTTCCACATGTGGGGGGGGGGGAACGGGCGAAAACGCCTCAAAACGGAGCTTGCCGGCAGCCGGGTAAGTCGGTCGCTACGCGGAGCAGCGCGAGCTCGCTGCTCCGCAGTCCTCCGGCGTCCCAAATGGCAGCTTCCAGTTGGTGGAGGCTCTCCACCAACCGGAGAAGCTCACCAGCTGGAAGCCCGCCCCCGGCAGATCTGCAGGCACGCACTTGCGCGCGCCTGCAAATCTGCTTCGGAGCCAGGTGACGGAGCGGCACAGGGCTGCGCGCTCCGTGCTTTTTAAAAACCTCGAAAAAGAGGTTTTTAAAAAACACGCAGGGCAGCTAGTTCCGGCTGCTCCTGAGTGGATTCTGGTGTGGAACTACAAAAAGTAGTCCACGCCAGTCCACTCTGTGGTGTAGAAGACCTCCATGAGAGGTCGCTCTGCACCGTTTCAGAAGCCCGGTATGGAAATGGCCAAAGATTGAAAGTGAGAAGAGGAGAAAGACACTGGAAAAGTGAAAAAGTGAAAAAACAGAAAAGTGAAAAAGCTGAAAAAGTGGAGTGACAGAGGATTAATCAAGACTGTGCATCTATGATATATATTCAAATGAAGATAGAGTGGTGAAATCTTCAGACCATTAGCTAATAGTAACAGAGTATTTGTCTTTCCTATCTTGAGGGACAAATCTCTGTGGAACTATAAGAATGAGGTAAGGCTTTGTTGTTCTTCTGTTAGATCAGGAGTGATCCCAAATTCTTGGCAACATCCTCATAGCCCCAAGTCCCATTTTAGCTATATGGGGGGAGGGGGGGTTGACCCATAAATGCCTTCCACCTATTTATTTATTTACAATATTACTTCCCCACTCCATATTGTGAGATCTGTGGGTGGGTTACAATAACCGTAACTGAGCAACCTGAAATGTACGAAAATGATATAGAGTAAGCCTATAATAGCTTTGGGACTAACTGAGAAAAAGAAATTTCTAGGACAAGTTTTCATGGACTCTGCATCTGATAAACTGTATTGGAGTCTGTGAAAGTTTATGCTAGAAGTTTCTTTTTCTCAGTCAGCCTCAAAGGTACTACAAGATTCATGTATATCTTTCTGTGCTGAAATTGACTATTATGGCTTTGAATCTAAAATGTACAACAATAAGACAATAAAACTCAAGACAATAAGAATTATTTAAACATTTGAACAATGAGAATAATTTAAACTACATAAACCCCTTCAAAATATGTCACGTTAACTCCCCTAAGTCCTCAACAGTCATGCCCCCCCCCAAAAAAAGTTGAAAATTGGTCCAAACTGAAACTGGAATTCATGCCAGTTTCTGGTTCCAGAGTAATGTAATGATGTGGACCAGTTGGGAAGGGGGGCTGAAGCTCGTTCCTAGTGCAGTTGCCCAAACTTGTGCTAAAATCTGTCACAGCTCATCTTGTGCAGTCCAGAGATCCAATACAGAGGAGTCAGATCTGGAAGAATGCCTGAATCCAAATAAGAGCACCACCACCACAAACCTGAGCTGCTAGTGGGAGAAGCAGTGGCTGCCGAGGGTACTCCCCCATCTCAGCCACAACTGATGGACACTGTGGAGAGATCCCCATAATTTACAACAGGTCAAAAAGACAAGCAAGAGCAGTAGAGCAGCCAATGCCTCTTAAATAAGAACACTGATCAATTAAGCACTTTGCAGTTCAAGATCAGACTACAAATTCTATAGCAGCAACTGGGAGTTGTATTCACTCTCCCTGGCTTCACTGTGCTTCCTGGTTGTGGGTTTATTTGGATTCTTAACTACTAGACTGGCTGGCTTATGTTTTACATTCTTTAGCTTTCCCTTGTGGCTCTGGTTCCTATGATGATCGGTTTCTCCTGATGGATTTTGGAATGGCTGGGACTTCACCACTGTACCTTCCTTCACCAAAGTGAACTCCCTTGATTACCCATGTATGACCTGGTTGACTCATTTGTAACTGTTTCTCCATTCTACAGCCTGCCTCTTTTGGCACTTGATATTCAGTGCAAGACAAAATCTACATTACACAAATTTAATCTAACAGTGCATGACCATCTGTGAATATCAAATATTTCTTCAAGATAAAATTAATATTAATCACAAATTCTGAGTATTTTTTTTAAAAAAGCTACAACCTCCTTTCCAGTTCAGCCAATGGAAGAGAAATTAATTACTTCAGTTTCAAGATGGAATAATAAAGGGTCCCCTCAAGGCATACTCCAAAACCCACTGAACTTTCTGCAGGTGGATTGTAGGACATTCGGCTGGATGTTCTGCTACATACTAATTGTGATGTTCTGCAATTTTTCTAAATGCTTACTTGCATATATTAGGTGATTTAAGGTAAGATTTAATGTGGCGTAGTGCACTATAAATGTGTACATAAGTGATTTTGGTGATTTTCTGTAAGTGGTCTGTTGAGAATGCAAAGTAAGAGCTGGAAGTGAATGATGATGGGTCAAGTGTTTGAGTGACAGCATTTGAAAACTGGAGTTTGATAGATGGGTAGATTGAAGTGGGGTTGTTTCAGGATGTTGTTGTGTGCCTTCAAATCATTTCTGACTTATGGTGACCCTAAGGTGACCCTATCATGGCGTTTGCTGGGGGCTGAGAGTGTGTGACATGCTCAGGGTTACTGGGTGGATTTCCATGATCAACCAGAGAATAGAATCCTGGTCTCCAGGGTCATAGTCCAATGTTCAAACCACTACAGGCTGTTACAAATAAAGTTATTTATCCATACTCATACCTCTCCCTTGGCTGTGCTAGAGATAAAGATATTTTCAAACACAGAGTATCTGTAGTGTCAGAAAAATGTAATAAAAATTAAATCGCAGATTAAATAGGACCATCTCAAAGCAGTAAACTTCAGAGAGAAAACCTGTATTCCAAAGTTCATACTTCCATTGAACACATCATCAGTAGGACCATGCAGAAGTACAGGAGGAATCAAGATAATGGATAAAACACATGAGTATTTACTTCTGACTGTAATGGAAACTCCCAGGAAACTACAGAGTTTTAAAAGTGGTGTTTAGTCCCAGAAATTCACAAGAAATAGTCCAGGACAGGGGCTACATCCTATGGAGATTTTTTTTTTTAAAGAGATCCTAGTAAGTACAACTCCTACCAAATTCCAAGGCTTTTGGCCAGTCTGGATGAGCCTGTAGAAAATAATCTAAGGAGGGATGCATTTCTGCATAACAGGGGAAAAGATTTATAATACCATGTTCCTAGCCATATTAATGTACCCAGAAGAGATGTCTGCTTTTCCCACAGTTAAAGGTTTGGGCTGCCATCTCAGAAAGAGAAAAAGATTGAGAGAGAGAGGCTACCATAGAAGCCCTTCAGATTCTTGCTAGAATTGTAGCACTTCTTGCTATAAACATGGCATTCCCACTTAACAGGTCTTTCAGTCTCGACTGATATAATGAATTCTTTTGTTCTCTGAGCTGAGCTAACAGTTTTACTTGATGAATGCTATTGATATTCTGTTTTGATGTGCGTTCTCTTCAGTTTCACAGCTAACGCTGGATGGTTTATACAGGAAAGTATAATTTGGTCTATAATTCGAGCATATTTATAAATTGTTTCAAGCATCCAAAGTTGCTATTGTTGCCTTCTTCTCTTTCTCCATTGGCTCTGGTGACTAGGACCAATGAGAATGACAGTCCAACAAGATATGGAAGTCCACATGCTCCCACTCCTATTCTACGTAGAAAACAAACCATTGTAAAAGCAAAACCTTGCACTGGGGAGACTATCATGATAGATTCCATGTTTAAAACAAGAAACAACCTAGAAAGAGTTTTCAAACCAAATGTTAGCAATCCATATCTTGACTGATTCATGAATTCTTGGCTTTAAAATGCAAATATTTTCACTGAAGGAACAGAACCCATCATTATTTCTTCTCAATTCATTGGTCTTTCCAGAGTTTTTTTAAAGCTTTTTTTTCTATTGAACAACCATTTTGAAACACTGGAAAATTGACATAATCAGTTTAGTGCATGATACACGGCACAATCATTTCGTCTTCTGTTCTTTGTTAGCATTGCCATGTAGTTGTCATATACCAATGCAAATTTTATTTGCAGAGTTCAGTATGAGTTCATATAAGTTCCTAATAGATGCAGAAAACAGAAAGAAATAGAAATTGTTCATAATCCTGTATTGATTGTATGTTATTGGATCAGTTCCCTCACTGAACAAATACTGTTAGTATAATGTCATTTCAATTTTCCATTTCTTTATCTTTTTCTCATCTAATCTTGTTTCTGATCAAAGCCCATATTGCCAAAAAAAAAAAAAAATCTTATTTCTTATTGCACATTTTTTTTTACCCACTGGGTGACCTTAGACACATCACTCAGCCCCCAAAAACTCTGTGGTAGGTTCACTTTAGAGTAGCCATAAGTTGGAAATACCTGAAGACATACAACACCAACACCAGCACCAACACATTTGCACAAAATGTATTCAGTTGCAGATTCTGAATGAACATATACTTGACTCTAATCCATAAAGTAATCCCTCTTTGTTTTCAAAAGTTCTTCAAGAACTGTTGGCTTCATCATGTAAAGTGGATATATACTTGAAAGGAATAGAAACTATCATTTTAAGGTGTGCCTAGAAACAGATCTTGAATGCAAATATGAGGTAAGCCTTTAATCCCGCATACGACAAGCACAACAATAAATTGTGATGGATGGCAAATACTATTGTGTTTGCTCAAATAAATAATACATATAGTAGCCATTATTAATTTCTCAGGACTGCACAGTATAATGGCATCTTTTCTATTCAGTCATGGTCGCAAGGCCCCTTCAGTTTATGGTATTTTGCACAACCTACATAAACTAACCAAAAAGAAGGTAATGTGCCACCCAAACAAGGTGGTGGAAAGAAGAAAAGAAAGTGCCGAACATACCTTTCTTTCTACAATGAGTGCAGAAGATCTGACATCCTATACTAAAACTAGTAAACATTTCATCCTGCCATTCTTGTTATCTGTGATTAATTTATTTAGAATAACACTGTTCAGAATACCTGAAGATCAGGTCAAGGAAAATGTGTTCAAGCAGATTTACAATGTATATGTGGCAGCATATACAAGAATACTGATGTCTTTTAATTGGGCTCAGATGACAGTTTCTCAGTTTGGAAGTCACAGCTGGTTTAACAAAATAAGAAGTCTGGGTGTGTGAGGGGAAAAAGCAGAGAGAGGAGAGAGCATTACATGCCTTGATTACATAACAGTTGGATTATTGTCAACACAGTCTACATGGGCCTGGCTTTCGAAACTATTCTGAAACTTCAGTGGGTCCAAAAGGCTGCTGACTACAGCTGATTATGGGAAGCATATGACTCCCTTGTCAAAACATTTCCACTGGCTACCAGACCATTGCTCACCAACCATGGAATAATGAGTCTAGACACAGAGAACTGGGTTAAATAAGGGCCACTTTATTTAACCTAGAACCTATTTAAATTGAGTTGTACCTGGAATGGTGCAAGGAGAGGGAGAACAAGCTTATGCAGGATCAATTGAGACTAGGCATCACTCCATAACGTGCTCCTCAGCCTTCCCCTGGATGAACCACCTAAGCCCTGAGGGCAACCCAATAGTTGGGTTGCTCTCCATCTGGCAATTACTGGAAGGCAGACTTAAGGAACCCCACCCCCAAGTTACAGGAGTTAAATGGGGGCAAAGCCTCTCAGTCCAACCCCAAAGGTAGTCTCCTTCCTTGTCCTCCAAGCACCACAGAACCTAAAGAGGCAGTTCCAGGGCCCTCCCCTTCACCAAAAGTGCGTCAAGATGTTCATTGTAACTCTTTTTTGTCCCCCCACTATTTTCCAAGTTACCTCCTATTTAAGGAGTACTGGTTATGTCCTTCAAAGCCCATAAAGCTTGGATCCAGACTGTATGAAATATTATATCATAATACAAGAGCCTAACTGAATTTAAAATCTTCCAGAGGTGGCTATTCCTCAGTCTCACCAACATCATGGGTACATTTGTTGCAAACACAGGAGTAGGCTTTATTGTTCACTGCCCACAGGCTGCATTTTATCTTGAATGGGAGGCTGAATTCTCCTTGCTCTCTTTCAATAAGCAAGCAAACACTTTTCTGTTTGTGCAGACCTTTCATGCTTAACTTGTTGGAGCTTTAATTAGAAGGAGCTTTTAATGCAGTATGTTGGACTTTTTATGTTTTAAAATACTAAAACTATTTTACTTTTGTGTTTTTAATAGAATTGTTGTTTAATTTTTTTTAAAAAAACTTTATAGTAATACTTTTTTAGATGTACTTTGTTTTAACTTTTTTTGAACTACCTAGAGTCCTATACAGAGAGAAAGGTGAGATAAAAATAAAATAAAATAATTTTCATCCCTGATCCCATAAAAATCCCATGAACCTGCACCATCATTGCAACTACAATGATAGAATTCCATCATCATATTTATGACTGCCTATGCCCCCCTCCACTTACCTTTGTAGCTTAGCGGTACCTCAATTGGTGTGTGTGACAGAGCATAGGGGGAGTGGTATCCTGAGTGGTAGAAAAGATGCCCAGCAACAGGTTGATAGGTATCCAGAATGGCCACTCCAGAGGAAAACCCAGCCGCTTTAGTGGGATGGAGAGGTAAAATCCTGAGTGGAAATATATTTATAGCAGGCACACAGGTTTGATTGAGAGAGATTTCCAGAGGAGTCAGACTTTCAGAGATTAAGGGGGAACAGTAAATTCTTCAGCCAGAGGAGCTTTCATTCAATTGAATGAAAGAGGTATTTTCTCAGGAAAAGCCTAGAGAAGGGGCAGAAGAGAAATCAACCCACTGTTAAATCTGGTCAGAAAGAATGGCCTAGATTTGGGAACATGGCCTTTGGCAAAGAGGGAAGGCAGAGGGCTGTGTGTGTGTGTGTGTGTGTGTGTGTGTGGGAGAGAGGGAGAGAGAGACCTGTACCTTTATGCTGTTGTAAAGAAAGAAAATTAAAGTTGAAATGAAAGACAAGAAAATGTTTAAATGCACTTTGAAGATCTGTTTGAACTTACACATACATACAAAACAAATATGTTATTATGCTTCCTGTTTTAATAAATGATATACTTATAAAGTTAGGCCCTTTTCGCACTGCATTTTCCATGCGAAAGAGTGCCTGGAGCATCACGCGATCGTGAGGAGTGATCTGCATGATGCACTCACAATCGCGTGACGCTCCAGGGGGCAGCAGGCGCCGATTGCGCACCTTTTCATTTTCGGCTAGAAGCCGAAAATGGTGCGTGATTGCACATTGCCCCCGGGCCCTGCATGCACTTACCTGGTGTGTGAAGCCTCTGGAGCCACGCCGGTTGCGCTTCCTGCCCCAGTGCAGCCTGGGAAGGTCCCAGGCTGCACTGTGGAAGGAAGAGGCGGGGCTCTCGTGCGAGCAGGTAGCTCGTGCAGAGCCAAAGGACCCCAGATGCAAGAGCCTCTCACTGGAGGCTGCTTGTGCAATCCCCGCACCCCAGCACCAGAAGAAGGTAAGGTGTAGAAAGGGCCTTAGTCTCAACTGAATGATTCTCAGTGGCCATAACCATCCAGAGCCATGCTACCATAAATCTTTAGAGGTGATTTAATTGCTAACTGAAAGGCTTTATGCTGGTTAGTGGTGTTTTTAGGGAAAGTCAGAATTGTGCATAAATTGGCAAAGCACTTTGGTAGACTGCCATTCCAGTCTAATCTCAGTCCAGACCTTGTTGTGTGTTCTCTCCACTGTGTGTTACAGAGGCACTGGAGATTGGAGCTCTGGAGAATGATGTCCACAGCATTCTCCCAGTCACATGGTGCCTCCAGAACAGGGAAGTGAAGAGAACCCTTGGGATACTGCCACAAAATGCTTATCCCAAGGCACCCTATGATCAGAAGAGTGTGGTGGACATAATTTCCCAGTGCTCCAATCTCCAGTGCCTCAGAAACATTTTAGTCAAGGTGCTACTAAGCTGTCTGTGGACCTCCAGGGGGCCACAGTGTCCTCATAGAGAATCTACCAAGACTTCAAGAAATGTGAGTTTTTACAAGGAAGAAAGAGAGAGAGAAAGAAAGAAAGAAGGAAAGAAAGAAGGTCATATGTTGATCTCAAAGAGCAGGAGTCTTTTGCCAGTGACAGACATCATTTGTACAAAGTTTCTTTATAATATCTCAAACCAAATGTACTCAGCACTTGCTACATCGTCATCATCATCATCATGACCATCATCATCATTATTATTATTATATCTTTATTTGTATCTCACCTTTTTGCCTCAAAAGGTATTGGTGGTCCATGGCAACAAAAGATGTTTAAAGGAAGTCCAAGAAAAAAAGGTTAAAAACCATTGCAGTAGAACATAATAAATTAGGAGCATCCAATCTTTTGGCTTCCCTGGGCCACACTGGAAGAAGAAGAATTGTCTTAGACCACACATAAAATACACTAACAGTAATGATAGCTGATGAGCTAAAAAAAAAGTCCATGCATAATTTTTGTGATATCTGCTGTTGAAATATTCTGTTCTCTTTTGAGACATTGTGGAAGCCATGCTTGAATTAAAAAAAAAATTAAAAATTCCATGCTGGTATTAAACACTAATAGATAAGCAACTATATTTATTTTTATCATGAAAATTAATAGACGGGAAAATATTTAATAATAATCAAATAAGATCAAATCAAATGTAATAATCAGATAAGAATACTTACATGTCTTCTAAATAATATTAAACACCTATCGATTACAAAGGTAGGTTGAAATATTATCAATAATCACTATGCTTTACTTGCCAAGTCACCACAATCACACATAACGTCTGATAGTGTCAATTCGACTATCTGTGCTTGGAAGATAACACACTGGAAGCCACACACAGCTGTAAAACTGAAGCCATGCATACGTACAAATAGTGAGAGTGAACGGCACGTGGCAGCACTATGCTTAGTACAGAGTACACACTTGAATTCTTTGTCACAATTCATTTTACGTGACATTAAAACAGAGTCCTGTCACTATTTTATGAGTTAATTTTAACAGTTTTTTGTTTCTTCTGGCTGAACTGTTTGCAATTACAGTCAGCCCTCCACATTTGCAGGTTTCACTTTTGCACATTTGATTATTCACGGATTATTTTCTGTCACCTCTGCTGCCTTCTTATGTCATTTTTAATAGGGACTGCAAGCCTTGTGAAACTGAGAAACTGTGAACAAGGCTTGTAAATCCCTATTAAAAATGATGTGGGGCAGCAGTGAAGGTGGAAGTAAGCCCCACCAGCTACCCACTTCTGCCTTGTGAAGGAAGCCTGATGCCTCAAAGGAATCCATGATGAGTTGAATATGGCGATTATACTTTTTTTCTGTGTCAAATATGGTTTGAGAGGACCTAGAATTATTCACTTTTTTTTCACTTTCACAGGAATCCTGTGCCCCTAACCCTAACCCTAGCGAATGTGGAGAGATGACTGTATAATGTGAATTATGGATAATACTCTGATATTTGTGGATGTAACATACTCTGATTATTCCATTCCATTCCATTGTTGTCTACAAAGTTTGCTCTCAAGAACCACACAATCAAGTTACAAAAAAAAAATCACAAAAAAATCTCATAATGTTTTAAGAAAGTTTACAAATTTGTGTTGGGCTGCATTCAAAGCCATCCTGGGCTGCATGCGGCCCATGGGCCATGAGTTGGACAAGTATCTAATAGATTTATTACCTCCAATGATATCATTTCAAATCACAAGAGCAGATGCCACCTAGATTTGGGGAGATGCCATAGCTTACTGGGTTACATGTCTTACCTGTTAAGACCTCAGGTGTCACTGGTGCAAAGTCTGCCTTCTTTTCTTCTCAAGAGAGGCAGTAAGATTGCTGATCTGTTATTTCAGTCTCGAGAACCTCCTGTGAAATTTGGCAGCCCATGAGCTGTTTTAAAGTTTTAGTACAAAGTGTGTGTGCTGCTTGAATTGTGTATTGCTTCTGCCATTATGTACTAACATGATGAATAGTAAAGGGCCCTAGTGTTTTGGTGCCTGTGTATTTTTATGCCTTGGAGATGTTTCAGATAACCTGGAGAGGAATGGGGGTGTGCCTATTTATGTGGTCATAGGTAGCAAGAAGGTATGGTATTGGGAGATGAGAAGGCCAGTTAAGGAAAAGAGCAATCAGATACCTTATTCCTCTTCCTTCTCCTGGTTTCCCAACATCCCAAAGGTTCCTGGTTGCTTAACCAGCTTCCTCTCTTATGATGGTGCTGTGCAGAATGCCAATCAACTCCAAATTATCTATATCTATTTGATAATCTGTGGTCTAATTAAGGATTAGGTTCTAAGTAGCTTCTGGTTTCTAAAGAAAGGCCTTTTCTGGGGCAAAAATCGCCCAGGAGACCCATCAAGACTCCTAGGAGTTCCATGTGGTCCATGGACAACACTTTGTTCATATCTGATGTACCCAGAAGTTAAAGGTCATCGACTGTTGCCTTCTTCCAGGTAGCTGCACCAGAGGCCCATTCACACTACAAAATTATAGTGCTATTCTTCCTCTTTAGTTGCCATGGCTTCAGCCTATACATTTCTGGGGTTTGTAGTTTGGTGAAGTACTAGAGCTCTCTGGCTGAGAATTCTAAAAGCCCCTCCCTGCACCTCAAATCCTAGGATTCTACAGGATTTTCTTGTGGCAGTTGAAGTGGAATGTAGCATTACAATTCTGCAATGTGAATAGGCCCCAAGTTGGCCACCTAGGGATTAAACCTACGAGTAGGATGCATCCACAATATCAATATAATATAAGAATTCTCCCCGTACCCATTTTCTTCCATCCCCAAGTGTTGCAGTAACTTAAAATTTTAGTTGAGCATTTAACAATACAGTTTAGGCATCCAAAGAAATGAGGCAGGCAAAGATATGAGAATGGAAACACAGCATACAGAAGATGTCTAAGTATTAGCAGTTTTCACTGTTTCACTGAATGCAGTACAAGAAATTTGGGGACTGAAGAAAAATTTCATTTGGGGGTTGGCAGAATTTTATTTTGGGGATAGTGCCCTCAGTTCCTCCTTCCCTCTTTCTACCTTTAAATTGGGTTTCATGTGGCACACTGCTGTTATTTTTTGCAGCTAGGTTTTGTCTTGATTTTATTACAATGTCAAAGTTAGTTATCATTCATCTTTCATATTTTTCAAAAGGTTTAATTTACCACTGAAAGAACTTTCATTATAGAATGATCTAAAAGTGTTATAGATAAATAAATTTCATATCTAGAAATTAGGGGATAATTCTTTGAACCTTTGAGACAGAGATTAGAGTGGTATATCAAACAATATACATCATACGATTTGATACTAACCAAGCAACTCTCATTATGTCCAACTTTTGAAAATTAAATAAAAATTAATCTACCCCTGGTGTGTGACAATTGGAATGCTAATTAATATCTTTGCAATCCAGGTGATGTCTGCTTAGAAATAAGGCCCAGATCAATGTATAAATTACTGGAGCCTCAATAGTACGTAGTGGAAATGCCACGCTGAATGGTCAGATGTAGTAACAGGTATGATAAAATACAAGCTGAACAATTGGTCAAATACACTGGACTAAACTGGCAAGAAATATCTTTGAACTAAAGGGGTATCTCAGGAAATGAAGAGAATATAGCTCAGCGGTAGTACTTATGCTTTATATACAAGAGGCCATTTCCGCACTACATTGTTACAGTGCTGTTATTCCACTTTCAACATCCTGTGGAATTCTGGGGTTTGTAGTTTACTGAGGCCAAAGAGCTCTCTGGCTGAGAATTCTAAATGCCCCTCCCTCAACTGCAAACCCCGGGATTCTATCAGATGTTGAAAGTGGAATAATAGCACTGTAACAGTGTAGTGAGGAAATGGCCAGAGTCCTAGTTTCATTCCCTTCTCACAGATAAGACCCACACCTAAACTACAAACCCCAGAATTCCACAGGATGTTGAAAGTGGAATAATAGCACTATTACAGTGTAGTGTGGAAACAGCCTAAGCTCGGTTGTGGCTTAAACCCCATTGCTTTCAAAGGGTGTCTTTATGTTATCGCTCAACCTGGATCCAGGCCTATATGTGTAATTAAGGCTAATGATTGAAATCTATGCTAAAGTTTGATGCATCACCTTTCCAAGAACTGTCATACACACCCTATATATGTGACTCTAGATTGCTCAACTCTCTGGTTCCTCATTTTTTTTTCTTCCCAAGTAAGCCCAAGTGTTCCTGAGACTCTCTTTGATTCTCACAGCTATCACCAAAGATTCATACACAGAAGGCATTGGAGAGAAGAAAAGCTCTCTGTCATGTACTTTAGATTCCAGTTACAGGGATAGCTTTCACTGGTTTGTGAGGAGTAAGGTTTCTTGTCTGTCAGCCAACAGCGCCTAACTACTCCTGCTGGCTGCCCCAATGGCAACTCTCCCCTAGCTTATCACATCACTGCTAGCAATAAGGAAAGATGTCTGATAAGTGGTGGAAGACAAAAATAAGGAGAAAGAGTAGGAGGACTGCAGGCTCACTCATAGAATTTCTCCCTCTCTTTCTTTAATGCGTCTCCTTGATGTCCCACTGATTTGGCTTCTGACTTATGCATGT
Source organism: Cyclura pinguis (assembly GCA_030412105.1). Taxonomy (NCBI): domain Eukaryota; kingdom Metazoa; phylum Chordata; class Lepidosauria; order Squamata; family Iguanidae; genus Cyclura; species Cyclura pinguis. Next base: position 186,829,223 of record CM059603.1, read on the forward strand.
AGTATGCTGATCTGCCAGGGTTTTCCCATACGCAGCCCAGGCATGTTGCGAAAGCATCCAACCCATGTGTCTAGCCTGTTACTCAAACTTGCGGCACACAAGCTGCATGGACTGCAGTTAATTCATTTCATTTCATTTCATTTCATTTCATTTGTATGCCACCAAGGCAGTTGCCAGAGACAGTAAATTTAAAAACCTTCACAATAAAATTTAAAAACAATTACAATTACCACAGAAAACAGTACGAAATAATTTTTTAAGAATACAAAAAATTAAAAAGATAAATAAACCATCCTCAGTAAGAAGCTCCTCTGCTTACACATTAGAAGTTTGCTTAAACAAAAAGTTTTTTGCCTACCGGCAAAAGGAAAGCAGAAAGAGAAGTGGGAGTAGCCACTGAGAAATTGAAAGAAGTATCAACTGGAGCTGTGACAATGATCAGCGCCAGGGAGAGGGGACAAAACAGAAAGAGGGAGAGAGGAAGGAGAAACAGGCACATCTGATAAAGGGAAATCTAATCCACAAAATGTTATAGTGTTTTAGTAGTAATGTAGTATTTTACTATATAATTCAGTTACTAATTTTTTTTTCTAATACCTTGCCAAATGCATCGCCTAAAACATTATTTTTTGGACTATAATCCCAGAATCCACCAACTAGGAGGATTCTGGGAGTAGCCCCCCTCCCCCCCATAACACTTCCAAACTCTGGCTAGATTTTTTTAGTTTTGTGCTTTTTTTTTTCTTTTCTTTATTTTATTTGCCACTAAGAGATTCAGGAATTAGTGTTCAGATTGGATCTAAGAATATGACTGAAACTATTAATGAAAATTAAGGAGTTCTTAACTGTAGATCTTTCTCCATGACTGATGAAGTTGGGAGAATACAGACCTAGATTTCTAAGTATTTAGCACTTGAAATTAGATTTAAATTTATATGCAAGGAGGTGGTTTAAAGTTGGCCCACACACGTTCTTAAGACCCATGATGAATATAGCCTACAACCTGGGCTGTGGCTGATCAGATCCCAGATAGAAAATAAAAATAAGTTTATCTATTGACTAGTGGGTTGCCACAAATGCCTGATAAGATTGTGTACAGCCCATGACTCCAGTTTGTTTGTTAAGTATCATGCCTTTCTCCCAGGGTTGGGATGCATATTGTACAGAATTCTGAGGCCATTTCTGCCCCTTACCTGATCCCATTGTCCTCCCATCATGAACCCAGCAGCACCTTTGCCAGGAAGGGAACACAGCAGGAATGCTCCCCTCGAGCATTCTGAGTGGCTCCCTGTGGAAGGGAGCACACGTGACATCGCCTGCCTTCCACAGTGCAGCTGTGCTCTTTCCTATGCTGTACTGGGGAAGGAAGTGCCACCATTGCACTTCCTGTCCTTCTGCATGGCCAGAAAGGATGGGAGTGTTGCACAATCATGGGTGCTTAACGAATTTATTCTGTTAAGCAAATATTCCATGATCCTGACGGGTGGGGGTGGGATGGCAGCAGCATCGCGACAACGTTGTGCAAAAGCAAAACCCTCAGACTGCTGCCATCCTGTCTCCATAGCAGGACTGCAGTTCCATGCAGAAATGGTCTGAGTGTTAACCACACATATCAAGGATGTTTACACCTGTGAAAAGATCCATGACTTAAATCCTGGAAGCCAGGTTGAAAACATCTGGGTAAAAATTAAGGGGGAGAGAACAACAATGATGTCACTCTGGGGGTCTACTAGAGACCCCCAAGCCAGACTGAGAACTTGGATGATGGCTTGGATGATGGCTTCTCTCCATCCTGGAGAGAAGTGACTAGTGGGGTGCCTCAGGGTTCTGTCCTGGGCCCAGTGCTATTCAATATCTTCATCAATGACTTGGACACGGGAATAGAGGGCATTCTTAGCAAATTTGCAGATGACACCAAATTAGGAGAGGAAGCTAATACCCCAGAGGGTAGAATGAGAATTCAAAATAACCTTCACAGATTAGAGAGCTGGGCCAAAACTCATAAAATGAATTTCAACAGGGAGAAATGTAAGGTACTACACTTAGGCATAAAAAATGAAATGTACAGATATAGGATGGGTGACACTTGGATTGACCACGGTACATGTGAAAGAGATCTAGGAGTCTTAGTAGACCACAAGATGAACATGAGTCAACAATGTGATGCAGCAGCTAAAAAAACCAAAGAGATTCTATCTAGATCAAGGGGAGAAATAGTACCACTCTATTCTGGTTTGGTTAGACCTCACCTGGAATATTGTGTCCAGTTCTAGGCACAACAATTCAAGAAAGATATTTAGAGATTGGAAAGTTGCCAGAGGAGGGCTACCAAAATGGTAAAAGGCCTGGAAACCATTCCTTATAAGGAGCAACTTAGAGATGTTTAGCCTGGAGAAGAGAATGTTAAAAGGTGACACGATAGCCATATTTGAAGGATCTCATATAGAGGATGGAGCAAACTTGTTTTTTGCTGTGCCAGGGAGTAGGATATGGAGCAATGAATTCAAACTTGAGGAAAAGATATTCCACATAAACTTCAGGAAGAACTTACAGGCAGTAAGAGCAGTTCAACAGTGGAATACACTACCTCAGAATGTTGTGGAGTCTCCTTCTTTGTAGGTTTTAAAATCTGGATGGCCATTTGTTGGCAGTGTTTTGATTGTGCATGGCAGTGGGTTGGACTCAGTGCCCCCTGTGGTTTCTTCCAGCTTTATGATTTTATGGTTGCAAATGACTGAAATATCAGTCCACCTTTGCTTCCCAGATATATAAACATGGAGCTGAGATTATGATTGGACAATGCAAAAATGTAGCTTTCTTAAAACTGACTCTAAGGTGTCATTTCATTCTGGACAAGCACAACAGTGCAACCCAACTGAAACATTGCAGTAAGGCCTATAATATGCTACTTAACAACATGCTTTTCTAGATGCTAATATTATCAGATGTCAGTCTTGAATCTCAGAAATTAGTCCTCTCTTTGAAGTAGGGAAGTAAATCCTCATTGCAAGAATGATTAATTTTTTAAAAAAAAATTCTCCCCACTGAGCAAGATAATAAAAAATGTTATGCATTTTTAAATTATTTTGCCTACTTCATCAATTTTTTTTGCAAAATTTTGTTTGCATAAACAACCTTTTTGCTCAAAAACTTTTCTTCTAGAAAACAGCACATTTTACACACAAAATCACTTTTTGAACAAATGAATTTTTTCACACAAAAGGCTTCCAAATGGGAAAAATCTCACAACAATTTGCCATTTTTTGAAATGGGATGTCTCTGTTTGTTGAGACATACTTTCTTGTCAAGGACCAAAAAATCAGTACATACCATCTACATTCTTACTTAGAAATCATGGTCTATTTTATGACAATTCCCATCACCCCTCATCCTTGTCTAAGCTCCCTAGAGCTGATGAGAGTTGCAGTCCAATAACATGTAGAGGATCCCATATTTCCCATCCATACTCTCTCTGAAGAACTGTCCAGTCATAGGCCCTTTCCACACATGAGAAAGGAATCGCGCGAAAACAGAACTCACCGGCTTTCTTGAGCTTCCGGGCAAGTCCGTCGGGACAAGGAGCAGTGCAAGCTCATCGCTCTGCACTGCTCCGGCATCCAAAATGGCGGCTTCCGGTTGGTGGAGGCTCTCCACCAACCGGAGAAGCTCGCCAGCCTAAAGCCCTCCCCCAGAAGATCTGCAGGCACGCACTTGCGCGTGCCTGCAAATCTGCTCCGGAGCGCGGCGACGGAGCTAGACGGGGTTGCCCGCTCCGTGCTTTTTAAAAACCTCTTAAAAGAGGTTTGTAAAAAGCACACTGCGTGACCAGTTCCGGTCGCTCCGAACCGGACTGAGGTATGGAACTACAAAAAGTAGTCCGCCCCAGTTCACTCCACGGTGCAGAAGACCTCCGTCGGAGGTCGCTCTGCACCGTTTTAATAGCCCGGTGCGGAAATGGCCCAAGTCCATTGTGAAGAAAAAAACCCACAAAAAGTCTTGAAGTTCAAGTCAAAGTTGAAGAGTGACCAACTTGTCTTCTGGCCACAGTCTTCCCCATTATGGTGAGATGAACTGTATCTCCATTAAAATTAGATTATTTCTCAGAGAGCAGCATAGTGTAGTGGTTTGAGCATTGGACTCCAACCCTGGAGACGAGGGTTCAATTCCCCAATCAGCCATGAAAACTCACTTGGTGACCTTGGGCACGTCACACACTCTCAGCCCCAGAAAACCCCATGGTAGGTTCACTTTAGAGTCACCATAAGTCATAAAATAATTGAAGCCACACAACCCCCACAACAATTATTTCTCACTATGTATCTTTAAATATGAATTAGCACACATGGAAAACTATGTGAATTGGTGTGCTTGGGGGGGGGGTTTGTTTTTGTTTTTCTTCTCTCCCTTTCGCTGACCTGAGAAGGTCAAGATGATTTATTCATAGAGACCTTCATTCATCAACCTTATCTTCCCTTAGCTCACAGTTTCTCTAGAACAGCAAGGTGAGGTGTACATCCCCATAAGCCTACATCATATCTGGTTTATAGAGTGACATGTTTTGAAGCAGCAGTTGCAAACACAGTTGTCAAATCTGATGGGAATATGAAATTAAACAGATTTCTTCAGTGACTTCCTCACTCCACCTCAGACAGTGCCAAGCAAGCTACCCATTAGTAAAAATAAAGGAGTTCTTCCAGCATGTAAACAATGTATGAAAAAATGATCCCAGGGAACTGATTTGAGGTAAAGATCAAGACTTGATAAAATATTTTTAACGGATTTTTGAAAAATTCTAATATAAAGACAAAGGAAAAACTGGCAAGTTCAAAGAATATGAGTGTGAGCTACACATATACATTAATATAAGCTAACCATTTTCATAAAGTTGACATCCATACATTACATGTTCATGTCCAGGCAAAGCAGTGATTTTCTTCTGAGCATTGATGGATGGTGAATGTTTATCTTTCCAGCTTTAGAATACAAAGCTTTTAACCAGATTTAAAGTATGCAGGATCCAAAGACAGAGACAAAATTCAATTAAATACATGATTATTCATGATAAACCCAAAGTATTCATGATTAAAAGCAAAGATAGATTAAGCAATAAGATTCTGAGCCTAAATCATAATGGTTCAGTCTACCATAGTTTGTGTGTGTGCATGCAAGCATGTGCGTGTCCAAATGAAATTGATCACAAACCACCACATTTCGTGTGTTTCTCATTTACTCCTTTTTTCAGTACAATATAATCTCAGGCCATTTTCTCACGACAGTGCCATCCTGGCACATGGATACACTGAAGCTGGTCCACAACGCGTGCCATCATACGTCATTATGGCCCCGCTCCTGTTGCATCCCAAGTCTTTGTGATTGCATGGTATACCATTACTGGAAAAAAAAAATCTGGTAAGGGCCTCCCTTCAATTGCATCAGCAGCAGCCATGCGGGAAAGGCAGAAGCCCTATCAAGCACTTCTCTCCTCAGTGCAGCAAAGGAAGAGGCCAGCTGCACTGTGGAAGGAAGGAACGTGTTTTGAATGCTACCATCTGCCAGCAGCCAGGTGGGTGCAAAAAGGAACATTCAGGTCCTGCTCCCATCCTGGCAGTCATACTGCTGGGATGATGCCAGGACATCACAGGATCACAGTATGGTGAAGAAATGGCCTCAGTACCAACCTTTCTAGTATAGAGACACAACCTTCTACTGATTCTTGAGGGATATAATTCCTTTAATTAAAGCCTTCCTCCTAGCAGTTTCTGCTTGTTTTATTGCTTCCTGTTGAGCACGAACAAGAGTACTGATTAATAGCTATTAACTGTCATTTGATGACATTTCATCTTCCTGAAAGGGGAAGAAGAGGAATTCATTCATTATTGTGTTTTTGTTTTTTTTTCTTTCCCTTACTGCCAGATGAAGGACTTCGGTTTGGTGATATGTCAGTAGCTCACATAAGATATGCTGGCAGTATGAAAAATACACTAGTGGAATACCCTAGAACATGGGAGGAGCAAGCAGCTCACAGGCAGGGTTTGTTACACGGGCCTTGGTTACATGTAAACAAAGTGGTGACATTCACAGCTTTCAAACAGCTCACTGTGACAGAGAACATTCAATTGCAATTATTGGAATTATATTACCAGATATAGGTGTGTGCAAATTGGAAGCACTCAAGGAAGATGCCTCCCCTCATTATCTCCACATCAGAGCCCACCTAATTTAGTAATGTCTATCTATGTTGCATTTTCAAGTGGCTGGTATGACTACTTTTGAGAGGAAGGATGGGAAGATCCAATTAAACCAGCCCAGTTGCACCTGCCTAAACCTGGATCCAGCTAAATTTTGCTTCTACGGTATGGCTTAGAGGAGTACAGTACTTATATTACAGTTATTCTCAAGATGAAGAAGGTTCATCCAAAATCAAGATTATTTCGTATACCAAATGTTAGAAGATAATGGAAAGAAATTCTTCCAACAGTGGTAGTAGAAGAGCCAGACCCACACTGTTAGGCAGTCTGAGGCCCTTTCCACATGTGGAGGGGGAAACGGGAGAAAACGCTCCAAAACGGAGCTTACCGGCAGCCGGGTAAGTCCGTCGCCATGCGGAGCAGCGCGAACTCGCTGCTCCGCACTCCTCCGGCTTCCAAAATGGCGGCTTCCGGCTGGCGGAGGCTCACCACCAACCGGAGAAGCTCGCCAGCCAGAAGCCCGCCCCCGGCAGATCTGCAGGCATGCACTAGTGCACGCCTGCAAATCTGCACCGGAGCGCGGCGACGGAATTGCATGGGGCTGAGCGCTTCGTGCTTCTTAAAAACCTCTGAAAAGAGGTTTTTAAAAAACACGCAGCACCGCCAGTTCCGGTCGCTTTGGAGCGGATTGAGGTGTGGAACTACGAAAAGTAGTCCGCCCCAATCCACTCCACGGTGTAGACGACCTCCGTGGGAGGTCGCTCTGAACCGTTTTAATACCCCGGTGTGGAAAGGGCTGAGATAGTTGTGTCAGACCACAGAGTTTGTTGTCATGCAAGGGTAGAAACTTGTTAGTTAATCTAGTTTTACTGCATTTTTTTTCCTTTATAATGCCTTAGTCCAATGCCTCACTGTGTGATGGAAATGATCTTGGATTCTGGAAGGCTCTGCCAGTGGACATCAGGGTCAGGCTGGTGAGGATCCAAGTCCTTACCTGCCAGAAGCAGACTGTGTACTTGTCATCTGAGGACCAGCCTAAGCTTAGAGAAGCTCATCAGTAGGATGCTGACCACCAGGTGGCAAGCTGAACATAGCAACTATACACAGAAGAACAGTGCCCTTACCAAGAAAGACAATTCATATATTAATGAAATTACAGATTTACGTGTTATGTATTGTATTTTTAATTGCAGGGATGAGGAAAAATGCTTCTGTGATTTTCTGCTTGATGAACCAAAGTAGTGTGCCATGCTGTGGGTGTTTTGCACTTTGATTTGGGTAGGTGGGGAGTGTCATCTGCAGCTCTGACTCAGGCAGTAAAATGTCTTTGGCTATCACCGAAAAGATAGCTGATATAACCAGTAATAGACTATCTATCTGTCTATCTGTCTATCTGTCTATCTGTCTATCTGTCTGTCTATCTATCTATTTTATTTCCTGCCCTTCTCCCAGTGTGGGATTCAAGGCAGCTCACAACTATGATAGGTACTTGGATGTGAGACCTCCAGTGATTATCAGTGGTATAGGCTATATTTCAGAAAGGAACTGGCAAAACCACTTTGCCCAAGAAAAACCCTTTGAAATTCATAAGGTCACCATAAGTCGACATCTAATTTAAAGGGACACACACACTATTAAAAACTATTAATAGAAAAGTGAAAAGAGAATTAAACCAGAGGTCAGTTTAAAATACACAAGTTAAAAACAATTTAAAATGCACATTTATTACTTAATAAAATAGAAACACAACACACATACATAAGCTGCATCTTTGACAGCAAATTAAAAACCAAAAGCCTACCCAAATACAAAGATCTTTGCCTACTCGTGGAAAGACAACTGGAAGGGGACCAACCAGGCAACTCAGGCCATTTCCACCCTACACTGTTATAGTGCTATAATTCCACTTTCAACATCCTATAGAATCCTGGGGGTTTACAGTTTAATGAGGGGCATTTAGAATTCTCAGCCAGAGAGCTCTTTGGCCTCAGTAAACTACAAACCCCAGAATTCCACAGGATGTTGAAAGTGGAATAATAGCACTGTAACAGTGTAGGGTGGAAATGGCCTCACTTCCACAAGCTTTGTCATAATAGCCATCAGCTTTTTCCAAATTAAATTAGTGTTGCTTAAAGCATGATACCTACCATGGGTGTGAACTTGGGCAGGATATTTTTTAAAAAAGCAAGGTATAATTTAGAGGCACGAATGGCCAATTTCTTCAGCCTTGGGGAGATTCTCCTGGAAATATGCTCAGGTGGCAAGCTCTTAACTACAACCTACAATCACTCCTTGCTCCTATACATAATTTCTTGGGTTGAGCGTCAATCATCTCTTTGTTTTTACTTTGTTTTCACTCTACTTTGTTTTCCTTTAAACAGCCATCCAAAGCTCCAATGAACTCCAGAGAACCCAGCCCCCCCCCCCAATAGTGTTCCCCATTCTAGAAAAATATGAAACAAGAGAAGCAATTTTGCTACCTCTCTCTCCCTGAGCCTCTGAATTCAGGCTCTGTTCTAGAGCTATTGAAAGAACAGTTTGACCATGATTTTCTTTTACTCTTAACTTTCATATAATCTGCTACTCTTTTCATGAGATATGTGTTTGTTCAACAAAGATATTCATAATAATTAGGAAAATGTTTCTGAGCTTAAAGATAACTGGCCTTACCAAATTTATATATTTCTGATGTTAACAATTCACAGACTCTAAAGCTATTTACAATTCACAGAGATTTGGCATTGGCAACAAAGTTACAGAAGTTTCTGTTGATCTAGAGGGAGTCACATTTTCTCCTCATTCATTTCTTTGAAATCCCACCTAAGCTGGCTAAAGTCCTAATTGTAAACGGCATGTATTGCATAACTAACTGAGAGGGAAGCAAACATAGCTGCATGATGCTAATGTGTGCTAATACTGGCTTCCAGCCAAGGAACAGAAAGGTGCTGGTGAGAAAACGGCAGTAATGTTTAAAGCTGGTTGTACATGAAAGACTCAGGGATGATGGTGGATGATTTAGTGTTCATTTCTAAGGTGATGATTGACAATTCCTTCACTCCTAGGCCATCATATTCAGTCTAATTCACTGCAATCCAACTATAGGAGGAAAAAGCCTGAATCCCACTGGCAGCTCCAACCTGTTAAATCAATGGGATTTAATTGTTGAATCACCTTTTGAGATTTGATTCAATGGGTCTTATCTTGCTTGGACTATCAATAGTATTCACACCCAAAGGAGCTGGTAGGCCCTCCTCTGTGCACCAGGAACAAAACTAATGGACGAAATGGGCACTTGTGACAGATGAAGATCACAGATCACAGAATGATTGGACATGGATATCAGCCCTGCTTGAACTGTGATTTCTGCTTTCGGATATCAAAATCATTGGATTCAGTTAGTGTCCAAACCAGTCCAAACAAAAGGAACATGAGGTGTTCAGCTGACCAGTGTGTGATCACTTTGATCAAGTGAAAATAATGATGTAAATCTTTGCACGTTTTTTCTTGCAACTCAGCAATATTACAAAAATTTCTGTGCATTGGAATTGATTCCCCACCACCACCACCCTTAGCATTTCAGGACTTGTTATGAAAATTTCATAGACACAAAATCACTTCTGGCACATACAAAAAAATATTTTTGACAGAAAACATTCTATTTTGTGTGCAGAAATGATAATTTCACCTCCCCACACACAAAATTCCCCAAATATCAAATATCTTGTGTGTGTGTTTCAAATTGGGTGCGAATACTCAAAATTCTATTAAAAAATTCTATGAAAATTACATGTCTTATAATTATACAAGTATAATTCTTCCACATTTGAGTTGTGGACTTCTGGGGAGATTTTCAGCCTATGTATTTGTGATGGACAGAATTAGAGTCCATGCCTTTCTAGGTTCAAGCAATAAAACCCAATGGAGTGCTATAAAGGCTTTCTCTGTTTCTTTCTCTGCTAGACCCTGTGGGTGGGTGGGTGGGCCGGGGCTTGGAAGTGGCTAGTGTTCAGCTTTTGACTTGTCAATATGATTACTGTGCTTGAGAGAGCCAGTGCTATCTCTCACAAATTCTTCTTCCCCATACAGAATGCTAGGTACCTCCTGATACCTTGATAGCTACCAGCGAATGCAATTCAGTCAGTCTGCAAGCTCCATCTCATGACTAAACTACATGGCCACAACATCTGCCTTAATATTTCGACTTTCTTCCTCTATCTCCTAATTGTTTGTCTTCCCTATCTTAATGAAGAGTTCTAGAGAACTTGGAAGGTTGTACTCTTTTTAACATTTTGGTAGGTTATTATAAAATTATTGCCTATCTGTGGTTTTCATGCAAACTGCATGAACAGTTGCATAATCTTCTCTTACAACCAAATTTTTCAGTTTGTTATTTTCTGTCTCCTACCTTTTTTCAGGTTATCATTACATTGCATCTTCCCCTGAAATCCCATACTTTTGGAAATATGAAATACCAAAGCTCAAACATGTTGTGATAAGTAAAACATTGTCTGGCTATAAATAAATAAATGGCCAAATTCAGCAACAAATTCTGCTTAAGCACTAACACATTTGTGCTGCCTGTAAGAATCCACTGTCTTCTTGTTCAAAGAGTATTAAAATAAGGGTGGCAGGATCTGGAGATATGGTAAGCATTCAAATGTTAGTCTCCTTCTGAACAGTACAACAGAAGACTTACATTGTATTACTCATAATTCCCCAAATCCGATGGAACCTTAAATCTCATTTCTGTGCATAACACTAAAGCAAACAGGATTTCTGTTTAATGCATGAATGATTAAAAACTAAGTTGCAAGCCCCATAGGCTAAATCTACCTCTAATGAAAGCCCAGTGGAACTTATTTGGCTACAAGACACCAAAAATCTATCTGTCCCCATATGCAAAGTGATCTGTGCTATGTGTTAAAGTATAAAAATGCCAAATGACTTCAATGCTTCCAGTCTGATGAGAAAATGTGACTCATTTCTGCTCCATTTAGAATTTGGTCACATTAATTGTTAAATGTGTTTATTTAACATGAACTATACATTTCAGTAATCAGCTTGCATGTTACATTCTCTACCCTCCGACCTTCCAGCATTAAAGATATGCAAACCTGGCATTAGCTGTGGGAATATATAGCTGAATTTGGTACTGTGTAAATACAGGAGGCCTGATTTCCACATGATGTAAAACTGGTGATTCAAGTTTGCATTATTCCCTGGAATAGCAACCACATATTTATTCAGCACTGTGCCTATTAACTAAGCTTCCCCAAAAGGAAAAGCATTTCTCTTACTACTGCCACTACTGGTTTCAGTTTTTATGGTTTGACTTTATTTTCCCTTCTCCTACTTAATCACTTATAAAGCCCTATATGGCTCAGGTCCAGACTGTCTAATGGACAGTATCTTCCCATATGAGCCTGCCCAAATTCTAATATCTTGTGGGAAGTACTTCTTTCAGTCCCACCACCTTCATAGGCAGGTATGCTGGGATCATGGTAGAAGGCATTCTCTATTGCTGTTCCTGCACTCTGGAACTCCCTCCCTAGGAAGACTGTACTGGCTCTTTCCTTGCTGTTGTTCAACATCAAGTGAAGACTTCTCAACTCTAGCAGGCATTTGGGAGCTGATTGTTTTAACCGTGGGTTTTCTGTTTTAGTGCAGTACTGGTTTTAGTCTGTGCTTTGGTTTTAATATTATAGACAGTTTAATATTATTTTAGTCTCAATTTTTGTATGTTTTAGCTACATGTGGTTTTAATCATGTCTCTCTTTATTCTTAAGTCCCACTTCTGGGAATAGAGGGTGGTATAAAGTGATAGACTGAATGAATTAATTAATTCAGTGATAGATAGAAAAATATTGGTATTCATGCCCAGAGTGATTCCATCTCCCTGCCCCTAACTTTTAGCAACTGCTAAAGGGTTGAATCTAATGTTAGTCTAATGTTAGTCCTACCTATTGAAATGAATGTCATGTGTTAGGCCATTTCCACACTACACTGTTATAGTGCTATTATTCTACTTTCAACATCATGCGGAATCCTGGGGTTTGCAGTTTAGGGAGGGGCCTTTAGAATTCTCAGCCAGAGAGCAATTTGGCCTCAGTAAGCTACAAACACCAGAATTCCACAGGATGTTGAAAGTAGAATAATAGCACTATAACAGTGCAGAGCAGAAATGGCCTTAGTCACAGCTTAAGTTCCATTGTTTTCAGTGGGTCCCCTTTCACTGGGACTAACACTGGATTTAACCCATTAGAAATTCTAATGTTGAAGATTTTTCCAGCAGGCAAATTAAGTGATGAGTGCTGTTCTACATAGAGAATATTGCTTTCTCATGCAAATGTCTACAGGCACATGGCAAAACAGTGGTAAGCAATGTGTCACCCTCCATGCACTGGACTACAATTACTATTAGCACTAGTCAGCATAGCCAGTGATAAAGAATGTTGTGAGTTACAGCCCACCAACATCAGGAAGGCCTCTTTAGACCACTTATGTGATTAAAGACCTGTGGCCATGCAAATTATTTCTGGCAGTAAATTTGCCCCTTTGAGATTAGCATAAGAAAAGAACATGTAGGGCTTTCCCACTTTTGGGGCTAGACTAGACAACTTGCATTAGCCACATATCAGTCTTTTCCCCTTTAACTGGAAAAAAAGCAGAGCATAGAATTCCTTTGCATGGAATTCTGGGATCCTTTTTAGCCATTGGGTCTAGGTTCTTGAACTCTCTGCCCATTGCAAGGCCTATCTAGCCTGTTCACTAGAAAACCTTCTGCTTACTTGCAAAAATCACATTATTTGACAGGGTCTTTGGCCAATGAGCTAAATTATAATCCTTCCTGAGGCACCAGGATGCTTTTTAATTGACCACTATTAGCTATGCTCTGTTGAATTGCCTTTATCTAGTTGTCTTTAGCTTTATATACTGTGTGTGTGTGATAAACTGTGTGATAAACAATGTTTATCATACATTCGTATATCGTTGTAATCTGCCCAGGGTGCTGAATGTAGGAAAATGAAGCTTAACTTTGAGAAATGGACAGTCTTGGTAGAAAGTCCAGCCAGAAAAAGGATACGCTATCTCTTATTAAGGGAGAATGAAACTACTAACTCTCAGTTAGTAGGCCTCTTAGCAGATCTGGACCCCAGTAACTACCAGACTTGTATCTGGATTACATTCTGTGGTGCCGTTTGATTAAAACAAACCAACCACCACTTCTGGAAGTCCATTCTATCCTTGCACCAATATCAAATCCAGTCAATCATTTGATTCTAGTTGCATGGGTACTCATGCCAGCTATTCTACCCACACAGCATCACCACATTAGAACTTCAGTGCCCTAGGTACTACTTGCACTAGTTGTTCTACTATCATTTGTACAACTGGTAGTGGAACACATTGCCATTACTAGAACAAGAATGTCACCTATGTCACCTTTTTTTTCATTAGCATCACAGTGGAACCTCCTGAGACTAGCTCCTGAATCTTGTCATATTATCTGCTGGAATCTAGACTGGAATTCACAAATGCAGTTCCGAACACATAAAGTAGAGCTATGCCTCCGTAACTGTTTCATATCCACAATCTCTACATATTAATGAGAAAAGCAAAGGCAAAGTGAAACCCCCTCTGAACAAAGCTTGCCAAGAAAACTCTGTTATAGGATTGACTTAGAGTCACCATAACTCAGAAGTTACTTGAAGACACACAACAACATTATATTGTGCAGGGATTACAAAGAGATTATAAAATTCCCCCACTCCTGCCTTACTGAATTGCTGCTGCTGCTGCTGCAAGCAATGGATGTCTGCTCTCTGTTGATCAGGATGCAACATATTGACATTGCACCCCCTCCTGCCATCAATCTCTGGTCTGATGATCAGAAGCAGGATCCCTGCTGCAATTCTTCCTTCCACCAGAGATCACTGGTGGGATGGATAGAAGCATTCATGTACTTGTTGGGGATTATAGGAGTTTCAGCCCCATGGAAACGCAGCGGAAAAACCAGAGTTCAGCAAGCCAACAGCAGCAGCCTTGTTCCCCAGTAAGGATACTCACACACGGAGGAGTTTCTTCCAAAACAGGAGGCACTTTATCTTGCAGCAAAGTTCCGTTATATACAAAACATAGGACAGACGGACAAAAGCTTGCGCCAGGCACCAGGTTTGGTCAACAGACAAATACATACTGGCGTTGCTTTGTTATATACATATCTACAACCAATCAGGTAGAGGTTTGCACACCTCCCTCTACCATCTGCACACGACCTGAGTTTCTTATGCAACCTTGCAATTACCCACAGCTGGGGCATGATGCAACATCTTTGCAGTGGGCTGATCATTTTCCCAGGGTTCCCTGCCTGGAATCCCTGACAGTACTATGTGCTGATTGACAGGAGAACAAATCTCTATCACTCACAGCAGCAGCTGTCCAGTAAAGCAAGTTTGGGAGGGGGTTGTATACTTAACTAAGTATATGTAACTAAGTAGTTTCTCCTGGCCCAGCCCCCCACCCCAGTATATTCAGTTAACTAAGTAGCTAATCTAGAATCTCAGCCCTAATACTTTGTTACTCAAGTAGCTCTGCAGCCAAGCAAGACACTACAAACACCACTGAAGATAACATTTCTGCACATGAAGAAAACCTCAGTTACTCAATTGCTTTTACTCAGTTACTCTTGTTAAATTGGTAATTCAATTTTAGGAAGGCTGTAGAGAATAGCTGACATGGTTTGATAGAATTCTTTTTATTTTACATATATTGGCAAGACCAGATTAAGGTGGCTGGGTTCCTGGAGTACATGCTTCAGCGTTTCATGGGAAGCATGTCTGCGAGCCTTGGCAGATCCAGCTTGGTGGTACTGCCAAGTTCAAAGACTCTCCGGTGCCAGAGACAGAGCCATCCCCTTTCAGGACTAAGGGAGACAGCGACTCTGGGAATCACCTTTCTCTATGACTCCATACCCTCCAATGTTTCACAGAGGAAAACTGGGGCCCTTTCTGCAACTCGCCTATTTTCGGCACTGGGGTGCGGTGCTCACGCTTCCTGCTCGCGCGAGAGCCCCGCCTCTTCCTTTTGCAGTGCAGCATGGGACCTTGCCAGGCTGCACTGAGACAGGAAGCGTGACCAGCCCGGTTCCCGAGACTCGGCATGCAAGGTAAGTGCGCGTGGGACCCTGGAGCAATGCATGACTGCGCAGCATTTTCGGCTTCAAACCGAAAATGAAAAAATGTGTGAGCGGTCCCTGCCGGGCCCTGGAGCATCGCGCAAATGTGAGTGCATTGTGTGGACCGCTCCTCACATGTGCGCGATGCTCAAGGGGCCGTTTCGCATCGAAAATACCGTGCGAAAAGGGCCTGGGACTCATGTGGCCAAGAAATACCTGTGTGAGGTAAACATGGCAAAAATTATATATGAGGAAGAACACACAAGCTAGGAGATGCTGCAGCAGTTTGCTTTTACCTGAGCCTATAGAGAAGGGCAAGACTCTCTCTGCTCCTCTCCTTACCCTCCGAACTGGGTACAAACTACTTTTGCACTTTGAACTCAGTTTGCTGCATTTGAAGGCAGCAAGGACAAAACGAGAAAGTGGGAGGAAAAGAAAGAAGATGGGCACATTTAAAAGGCTGCTGAAAAAAGAAAGTGGAATGATAGAGGATTAAATCAAAACTGTCCCTGGCAAGTCAGGACAGTTGGAGGGTATGTGACTCAGCATGGCCAACACCATACCCTCATGTAAGCAACAAAAATGCACTGCTCACCTCATCACTTACACTGCAGCTGGGAAATGCAGGCCAAATTGAGTTGCAAATTCTATCATACCTTGGGAAGCAGGGGAGGAGGAGACTTCCAGCTCTCGTCTCTCCATGCATATTTGCTTCTGTAACACCATTACAGTATTAGAACTTGGGGAGGGGCAGCCCCAGCAGCAGCAAGAAGCCACTGAAGATGTTGGAGCATTTGTTCAAATTGTTCCATTGACACATCAGGCTTGCATATGGTAACTTACTCTGTTTTACTTTATACCCAAAGTACTCACATAGGTGGTTTATATTTTTATCTAGTTCAACTTGTTTAATAACTGTGATGGTTGATGGTTAGCACACTGAATGAGAGATGATAAAACCATTTCTCAAGAAAAAATTGAAAATGCAATCATTACAAGACATTTTGCGCAGTTTTAAGATGCCTCCTGATATCAAATATAGCTACTTTTGCCAAGGATAAAAAGCACTGCTGTTCTGGAACATGAAACAGTGTCAAGAAACAGACTATGTCCTATGTAGTGAGTAATTCTTTTCAAAATGTACAGATATTATGGTAGCAATGGTGAATACAGAGAAGCAATTATTGTGTGCTCCCAGGAATTTATACCAGGAAACCCAGACTCCCTGACAATATAACTTAAAACCTGTAAAGTTATTACACAGCTCCTGAACACCACATTCCACATTCATGGTGCCATTGCCCTGAACACGCTCCCTTATAGTGTCCTCTTCACAACACTGGGCCTTTGCGTATGTGTGTAAATCCATTACAGAAAAGAACAGTGATCCACATTGGATATCCAGCTTAAGTGACTCATACTGATCTATGAGTCACTGATTCCAAAACTCTAATACTGATCCTGTGGCCAGTACACTTCCCATACCTCAGATTTGGTATACACCTACATTATTGAACATGTATTAATTATGTGAACGTACGTAGCATCATAAAATCCAGCCTCTGTTTATCTGACTTCCTTTTTTTCCTTCTGTGTGGGATAGCTCATTTTTTGAGCTCTTTGAGTTCCTGAGTGTTTGGATAGATAATGGTATAGGCCAATAGACAGAAAAGACAGCTATAGCGTCTAGTCCTAGTGCTGGGTTTTGGTACTATTTTATTTGTTTTTATTTTTTTTAAAAAAAAGATTTAATGTGTTTTTAATCTGTTGTATGTCAACTTGGAAGCCCTAGAGGGCTGAGAAACAACACAGAAATACAGTATTCCCTCCACTTTTGTGAGAGTTAGGGGTGCAGGACCCTCCCAAAAGTGAAAATATTGCAAATAAACTGATAGCAACAGCATTAGCCAATTGAGCTCTTCACCACCCTTCCCCTACTCTCTGTCCCCAACAGCCTCCCACCATCCAGTGCCTCCTCCTACTTCTCTTCCCTACCTCCTAACACTTCTCTCTAGTGCCAACAACAACCACCCCTCTCTTCTCTTCCTGCACACATTGGAATCTTCACACCATGCCCAGATTCTCAGACCAGGAAAACTCAACTGATTTTTAATCTTCTCTCACCTCCCCCAACACCTCCAAGGAGGGGACGAAGACAAGTAGGGGGAGGCACTGGAAGATGGGAGGCTGCCAGTGAGGTCTCTAAACCTCAGGTGGAATTTTCTTGATCTGAGAATCTTGGAGATGAGTGAAGGTGCCAAACAAAAAAAAGGGGGGGGGGAGGCACGGACGTTCAAACTCACAAATTAACAGATTTGCAACACTCAAACCCACAAATGTGGAGGACTGACTGTACTTCTAAAACATAAACAATGAATAAAAATGCTGTGTTTGTTCAAACCTTGATTCAATTTACTTCTCTTATCTGCTTTATCTGAAAATGACACCTGTTTCAGAGCTTCTTCTGAATACAGGCAAGGAGGTTCCTGTCCTTTGCTTTCTTGGAAATCCCTTTAAGGTTTCTTACAAGTCACTGTATATGCCGGATACAGGAGAAGCAGATTAAGATCCGAATGCATAGCAGATTAGCTTAAGATCTGTCTGACCTACCTTGTAGAATGAGTGAATAAATGTGGCCTCCAAATGATGTTGGACTGCAACTCCTATCAGCCTCAGCAAGCAGACAATGATATGGGATGCTGGAAGCTATATCTGCAAGGCCACCCTGAGGACAGAACTTTGCCAGAGAACAAATTGAAGTGGTAACCACCTTTATAGCAGTATGTGTAAACATGTTCTAGTAGTCTTCAGCCCTTTCTACAGGAGGCCTTCATCCCAGCATGGGGACGGGAGAGGAGCAGAACAGCAATGATCCTTCTGCAAGACATTGTCATGATCCCATTCTTCTTCCATCACCAGCCAGTGCAGTCGTGGAGTAAATCATTGATGGAATTTCCCTGTCAATGGCTATTTCTGCACTAGACTGTTATAGCACTATTATTCCACTTGCAACATCCTAGGGAATCCTGGGGTTTGCCGTTTCGGGAGGGGCCAGGCGACCCTTCCCGAAAGTGCAAACCCCAGGGTTCCCTAGGATGTTGCAAGTGGAATAATAGCGCTATAACAGTCTAGTGCGGAAATGGCCAATGACTTCTGATCGCACGATGGTCCTGCACTTACCTGCCCTATAGAAGGCCCAGAAATGTGATGAAGGCACTTCCTGCCCCAGTGCAACATGGGAAAGAACCTGGTTGTGCTGCAGAAGAAAGAGGCGTGTCCATCGCACTCCTTTTCACAGGGAGCTGGTCTGGTGCAAAGGGGAGCATTACCACTGTACTCCTTACCTGGCAGAGGTACTGTGGGGATCATGACTGGAAGACTACAGGAAAAGTTAGGGTGTGAAAAGGGTAATAGTCGACAAGCTATAGATGGGTCAACAGTATGCAGCAGGAAAAAAGCCAATGCAATTTTAGGCTGTATCAACAGCACTATAGTGTTCAGATCAAGGGAAGTAATAATACCAGACCTCACCTGGATGACTGCATCCAGTTATGGGGACTACAACTTAAGAATCCACAAGCTGGAATGTGAGTGAAGAAGAGCAATCACAGTGGTAAAGAGCATGGGAACCAAGCCTTTGAGGAACAGCTGAGGTAACTGGCTATATTTAGCTTGGAGAAGAGAAGATCAAGAGGTAATTTGGTAGTGATCTTTAAATGTGTGAAGGCTGGCATATGGAAAATGGAGCAAGCATGTTCCGTGCTGTTCCAAGGGATAGAACTCAACCAATGGGTTCAAATTACAAGAAAAATGATTCTGACTAAACATTAAGAAAAACTCCTGACAGCATGAGATGTTTGACCACAGAACAGACCATAGTTGCAAAAAGTGGCTCCTTCTCTTGAGATTCCTCTTAGGAATGCTTCAGCTATGGATTTCTGCAGTGGCAGGGATTTGTGCTTAGAAGGGCCTTTTGTGATCCATTTCCAACTCTGCAATTCTATGCAATGGTGATGGTGAGGAGGGAGGGAGGGAGGGAGGGGCAATGAGGAATAACTCATTAGAAGCAGAATTTGGGAAATGTTTCTCCTTGGAGAAGTTTCTTTGGTTGGTCTACAATTCCTATAAGTTCTTAAAATCAGTGCTTTCAAAACAGAACAGGGGAATGTTTGTTTGTTTGGTCTGGTTGTTTTTCTGTTCTCAATGCAAAGCTTCAAAAATTTCATTTTCATGCAGCAAAATATTTTATCATTTGTTAGATTTTTGCATGAATCCTAGCATGGGGCTGCCCTTGAATATGCAGCAGACAGACTACTGACTGAATCATCATACAAAACCCATATAACACCACTTTTAAAAGAATTGTACTGCCAGCCAGTATGCTCCCAGTCTGAATTCAAGGTCCTGGTAATTGTATTTAAAGTCCTAAGTGTCTTGGGACCTCAGTACTTTAAGGAGTATATATGTACCTGCCTGAGACTTAAGTTCTGCTGTGTCCCATCAGTCAGAACAATATGTGGAGCGAGGACATGCGAGAAGGTTTTCTGTGCTGCAGCACCTCAGTTATCGAACACCCTCTGCTTGACACCAACATTGTTTTTTTCCATTATCCTCACCCAGCTTAATCGAATGGTTGGAAGACTCTAGATCCTACCGTTTTTCTGAGTTCTGAATGACAGAAGCCCATACAACTATTCTTGTTGGGCCAAGAGGCAGAGAGTTTGCAGCAATCTCTCAACACTGTAAAGTTTTGTATTTGAGGGTGGCACTATGAAAGGGCTGTAACCCAGCAACATGGTAGATACTTAACATGCAAAGGGTCTTACATTTAATCTCCTCCATCTCCAGACAGGGGTAGGAAAAATTCCTACCTGAACCCTAAAGAATTGCTGCCAATCATTGTCCACAACACTAGACTAAAACAGACCAATTATCTAGCTTGGTATAAGGTGGCTTCTTACATTCCTTAGGTAATTTATTCATGATCACAAGACTACCACTTTGGTTGTGTAATTCTTTCACATTTCTCAAAGACAATGAAGATCATCTTTTCTCATGATCGTTGAAATTTTGCTACCATGAATAATGCCATCAAATCCAGAAAAGACCAATAGGATGAGACTGCCTTCATTCTGTTATATATC
This sequence comes from Cyclura pinguis, assembly GCA_030412105.1. Taxonomy (NCBI): domain Eukaryota; kingdom Metazoa; phylum Chordata; class Lepidosauria; order Squamata; family Iguanidae; genus Cyclura; species Cyclura pinguis. Next base: position 186,849,730 of record CM059603.1, read on the forward strand.
AGAGCAGAATCTGCTGATCATTCTTCATTCTTTTAAACATTTCCCATTAATATTTTCATGGGAAATTAATCACCTGACACCATGAGATGCAGAACACTGTCGAGAACTAAACTGCAAAATTAATGTTTCATAGATAGATGGGACTTCATCTACACTCATAGATGAATTTTGTAACAGGCAAGAATCAAACATTCTTACATAAAGTTCCACCAGAGAAGAAGGTGACTTCTTTGCACCAATGACCTATCTCCGTGACAATTTCATGTGAGCTCAATAATATATATCTTCTTCCTGGCACGTGTACTGTGTGGAACCAGAAACTGGGACAAAGGAAGTACCCCTATGTTCCTCATCCAGTTTCACTTATGCAGAGCAATGAAAGAAGTACATTCAGTGTGCTGATGAAAACTGCACACTGAATCAGGCCTTTCCCAGGTCTGGGTTGACTGGAGGTTTCCATGTCAGTAGTGCAGTTGTTTCCTGCTGGAAATGGATGTAGTTCCAGGGTTCTTTTGATGCCAAACACTGACACATGTTACTGCGGTGGTAAAACTTACGGTGGTAAATGATGCAGCAGAAAGTACACTGGAAAGAAGTTTGCCAGCCCTGTTGCTAGTGGAGTGAAGCATCCCCTCACAGTCAATGAACTGGTCCCCTAAACAACTAATTCTACCCAAACTCGGGCAGTGGTCAAATTGAGTTCCCATATGGGGTACCAGATCTTGTCTGATCTTGGAAACTAAACAGGATCAGCCATGATCAGTACTTGGATGGGAGACTACCAGTAAACACTGAGTGCTGTGGGTAGTTTTTCAGAGGAAGGAACTGGTAAAACCACCTCTGACTATTTCTTGCCTAAGAAAACCCTCCAGGTTCATAAGCTAATGCTCACACCACTACACCACTACACCACATGATTCTCATAAAATAGATACACACTAGGAAATTATTAATTCATTAAGTACCGAGTTAGTCTCCACCATTATGAACTGAGTCTACTGTTTATGCTATATGAGCTTTATACAAGGCAGTTCCTACCAATTTTCCTCTCCACCAGGAGCAGGAGTTTTGATAAAGCTAAAGTCTTTTGATACAGTCTTTATTGCCCATTCAAGTCCAAGCAATCTCAGAATGTTATGCATTAAATGAGGGATACCTCACAACATGATAGTATTGCTGAAAAAAATCAAATTTCTCCCTAAACACTGTAGGCATAATACCACAGGGAACAAGGGAGGGGGACAGTCAAAAGATTCCAATGTTGCTTCTTTATAATCAAAAAATTCCAGCACTTGGACCTTCTGACCCCTGCTTGTAGTACATCACTCTGCTTATACCTATATGCTTTTTAATATAAATATATAAGGCTTGGGAAAAGACTAGAAACCACTGAATATTACTTTGGGTAACCATTACAGATTACTTTTTTAAGGCTCATTTTTTAGTTTCCCTCTAGCTTTCCAAGGCATCCTTAAGCAAATCATTCACTCTGTTTCCATTTTGTTCCGCAAATTGGAGATCAGATACTTATCTCATAAGGATTTTATGAGAAGCTAAACTCATTAAAATACATTAAAAGCTTGGAGGCTCTCTGAGTAAAGATACTGGTATATGTACAGAATGTTATTATGAAAGTGTACATCCACTAATTATACTACAGCATTGGACCTTGATATTTAAAAGGAAAAGAAATAATATCATATCAATGTTGTTGAGAAAGCATGAGTCAGAACATCAAAGCTGAAGTGTCTTATTAGATTTCTGTTCCCACAGTGTTATGATTGGTGCCAGAAGTCTGTGAGCTAGATGACAGTCAAATCCCAGAGGCTGGTATGGACCCTACTCAGCCAAGCTGCCGTCTTGTCTCCTATGTACCTTTACTAGGTGAAGTCATCCTATGACTTGGAAGTGAAATAACAACTGAAAATAAAATTAAAAAAAATAAGTTTGATCCATTGTTTATACTTCCATTGTCCCAGAGAAGCTGCAGAACTAGTAAGTCAGTTATCTGGAGATGTTTTTCAGGTGCTTGAGGGAAAACAGGCTGATGCTCAATCCAAAGAAGATGGAGGTGCCATGTGTAGGTAGGAAACAACTTATTCTGGAGGTTTACAACAATTGGTGTTAGATAGGGTTGACCTCCCCCGAAAGACAATGTTGTGCACAGATAGGATGTTTTTTCTGGCTCCTGTGCTATATAGGAGCAATAGTGAGGAGCATTATCCTCTATATCAACTCCCCTTCTATTTGTATGCGTGTTTGGTTTACTATTGTGGTTTCTGGTTATGTTAAATTCTAGAAGATGCCAGAAGAGGGATTTTTTTTCTTCCGAGTATAATATAACAATTTGCAAGGCCTAATTCACTGGGTGACCCTGGGAGCATCACACACTCTCAGCTCAAAAAAAAAAAAATGAAAATAAAAAATCCCATGGCAGGGTCACCTTGGAGTCATCATATGTTGGAAATGACCTGAAGGCACACAACAACAATTCATTTGCTGTTCCAGCTTTCAAAGACTTATCTTCTTCCTTCCCTCCCAGTCTTGATCTATAACCTGTTCTCTGTTTGTTTGTGTGTTTGTTTGAATGACAAGCTGTGAGCAACCATGGTTGCTACTTGATGATAACACTTAATGATATCACTAGGTACTGTCCCTAGATTTAAGTTTTTGTCTCTCCCTGCCACTTTGGTCTCAAGTGTGCATAAAAGGCTCCTGATCACTTGAAACAGATCCACTGAATATAACAAAAGCCAAAATCCACAAAGCAGAGACCTTTATTGGGCCAACTCCAAACCATAAAATACATCATGCATGCTTCTGAAGCTTCACTGGCTTCTTCATCAAGCAAAGATGTTAAAAATAATGTTTTTCTTCTTCTTCTCCTTTGCTCTCAAGTTGTTTCTGACTCATAATGACCCTAAGGCAACCCTATCATGAGGTTTTCTGAAGCTGAGAATGTGTGATGCAACCAAGGTCACCCAGTGGGTTTTCATGCCTGAGTGAGGAATCAAACCTAGGTCTCCAGTTCAATGTTCAAAATACTACACCATGCTGACTTGTACAGCAGAAAAAATGGTGACAATTTTAGAGTCACAGGCTTAAATTTTGTCTCAGATGTTACTCTGTTGTAAGTTAAGATGCTATTCAGGGATCTCAGCGCAGGCAGAGGCCACTCCCCTTCTTGGTTATGGGAGGACTAGGGACAAAGGGCAATAAATGACAGATAATGACATTTCAGCCCCATTAGCAATGGAAAAATTAATCCCCTTGAGATCCAGCTGTCCCTATCCTGTGCAAAGCTAACTGCTCCTTCCTTAGCCAGAGAACATTGAATTTTTCAAGGAATCTCTGTACTGTCACATTGGGAAAAATGTTTAGGTGCTGTACAGGTAAAACTTGCCAATTGTAGTCCAGTGAAAGAGTTTTACTGTTGTTAGAGGTGTAAACTTCAAAGAGCTGAGTCTCAACATTTGGCTCCCTTTAATTTTAAGGTTCCCCTGTTGTGGCTAAACTGAGTATCTTCAAATCCAGGAGACATATTCGGGAGTAGCCATGATGGCTATGTAGCAAAATAACGCAATACAAAAATCCGCAAAGCAATGATCTATTTAGTGGGCCAAATAATTGCCTCAGCTCCACTGGATATTTCTTTGCAGATGCAGTGGTGGCAGAAAAGAAACATTTTGCTGCCCACACTGCAACACAATGGGTCTTCATACAGGCTTAGTTCATGTTTAGTCATTCATTCCAAATTTTCTTTCATTACCAGTTAATTTATTGCACTGCTGCCACCTCCCTGGAGAACGTGGGGGCTGGTTCAGATCCAAATCCATGAGAGAGGACACTCAAGAGCAACCACATATGCTACCCTGGGTTTTTCACCCACTCCAGAGATCAACCAGGAGCTTTAACAGAATTGCCTGCCATGGCAGCGGGAAAATCCCCAAGCGCCAATAGGAAAACATGTAGCATTATCAGCCTCCTGATGAACATTTAGCATTCCCTTACAAACAAACTATTATTAGACCAGTTGTTATCAGACTAACCTTCTTGGTATGTATGTAGGAGTACGCTAACTTTTCAGTTACACAGAACAAAGATAGGCAAATACAGGGTTGCACCTCATCAATAAATGTAAAGCATTTCAAGGACATAGTTGATATACTAGAAGTACATGGCAGCATATTAGCTTTCCTTACAGGATGGAAATATTACCTCATGTAGTTGCGCTAACATTAAGTGAGTAGGTTAGTGTGATGGACCTGCTCTCCAGGCTGGTCCCACAGTTCCAACTTTTGAGTTCCTGACTCTTGACTTGCCTCCTTTCCTCTCAAAATCCCTCCCTGGACAGGATACTTGGGCCTCAAGTTGATCCCTATGTGGACCAGTTCTGTGGTTTCACTGTGGTAGGCATGACTAGACCCTCTATCAAACATGATAGGAATGGCCAGACACAGTTGTTGAAAAAAAAAAGTATAAGTTTATTAAGACACATTTATATAACACATCAACCCTGAAGGGTTTAATTATTTGCAACTCCCCAAAATTTTATTCAGTTCTTCCCACAGCTGACTGTCCTATATTGATTACAGCTTTTTTGCCGTCTCTACATCATCTTTTCCCCTGTATCCTGCTATCTTTTCCCCTAACTCAAGGCCATTTTCCCCCATCTGTCTTCTGTCAGAGACAAGCCTCAGTTTTGTACCCTTTCTCCTTTGTAGCATCCCCCCACCCCTTTTCATCATACCCTGAGCTGAGATTGGCTGGCACCAACCTGGCTTGCCCAGCAATTCTCTTCACAGTTTGCCATTTGTACACTTCCAAAACGAAGGACATAAGACGACACACAAGGACATAAGAGGTTCACCTTAGGGTCATCCTAAGTCAGAAATGACTTGAAGGCACATAACAACAATAATAGATTATCTAGCAGGCTGTGCAGGGTGAGCTCATTCTGTAGGGGCAGATGAGAATGTTCCTATCTTAGAATTCCTGAGAAACTGTACCTTTGTTAGGATTTGGTGATCTTCTCACCTTGCCTAAAAAAGTGTCAGCACTTCTCAGAACAAGCAAGAAAGAATATTTAAAGATCAGAAAAAATCAAATTGTTTAGTCTCATCCTGAGAGGATGCAATTGAGTCCAGCTTTAGTCCAGTCCAGGAATCCAGTTTGCTGCAGTGGAGTCTACTTCATTGTGGGGACCCCAGTGAATAGCAGCTGTGATGAAGGACTGCTTCAATCAGGGGAAAGGATGTCAACTACTTTTGCCTTTGCCTTTAAGCTTTATTGCTGCATGCTGCTTCACACCTTCATGTAATCAATAAACCAGTGCTTTGGTGCAGTTGTGATATCTAGTTCCATTTTGAGAAATCCTCAAGCCTCAGCTGGCCTGGGAACCAAGTGGATCAGAGTCTTGGAATCACTACAGTCACTTCCTCTGGATATATTATTCCAACATGATTACCAGGTGCAAACAGGAAGTAATGCATGAATGTGTAGTTTCTCACTAGCAGAGGTCAACTCATAAAAACTTCAGCTGCCCTGTTATTAAATAGGAAGATCACTAGGCACTGACTAAAAATTTAAACAGGCCCTGCTAGTATAGCCTTGGATATATCTGTTAGTCTGAAGTGAGATCTTGGGATAACAAGGATTTTTGAGATGTGTGGGCAGGGGAGCTGTCTTAGTTACAGAATCCCTAGGAGAGATAATCCCTAATGTGTGTACTGTAAACTTGCCCCACCCATCTGTAGGAATACTCATGAAAACCTGCGCGTGAAGCCTGCATAGGTGGGAAGTCTTTAACCCTCCAGATGTTGTTGGATGCCAACTCTCATGAACTCCGGCTTCTATCACCCTACTGTACCTATGGAATGATGTATCTGTATCATGAGAGGAAAAGATCAGAACATTAGCAGAGAAGTTACAACACGTTATGTTAACTGTTATCAAGCCTGAAAAGCTAATCTATTTACATTAAGCTTTGATGGATAAATTTTTAACACATTAAATTACTGTTAAGTTCATTGTTGCCATTACCATTAGAAGCCACAGAGTGACAGAGAAAATGGCATGCAATATTTTCACCAGCACCATTTTCCACAAGTATCACACCTGGCTTTTGGCTCTTTCAGCAAAAGTGGCTGAGGGACTTTTGGCTGGGGCTGGTAGGGTTTGTAGTTTAGTACATCTGGAACTGCCAGGTTGGAGAGGGCTGTTTTTAAATTATAGTAGCCAATAGACCATACAATTAATCTGGGTCCCGTTTACACTATACAATTATAGCACTTTGATTCCACTTTTATAGAATTCTTATGGTTTCAGGAGGCACTAGAGGCCTTTGACAGAGAATTCTACATACCTCTTCCTAAACTGAACATCCCATAGTTCCACAGAATGAAACCATGGCGGTTTGTGGAGAAGTAAAGTACTGTGCAGGTATACCTCAATTAAGGGAGTAGTTGTTCAGATATTCCTGGGCATCACTACTTTAACAAAAAATTTGATGCCAGAGAAAGAAATAATGTAGAAAGAATAGGGATAGGTAGATTCCTACACAGCTACCACATAAAAAGAGGATTTAAACATAGTTCAGAAAACTTTTTCTCCAAAACTAACATGCACATGTGCAAAGAAACAGTCCTGTCAGGTAAGCTCTGTATAAGTAAACAAAAACATTGTGAGAAATCTAGATACCACCTGCAAGCTTTTTCCAAAATGTATCCAGTGATTTTTTTTCTTTCACCACTTTTCTTAGAATTTTCTTTTTGGTTGCCAGGTGTATACATCTATGGCCATTTCCACACTAGACTGTTACAGTGCTGTTATTCCACTTTCAACATCCTATGGAATCCCGGGGTTTGTGATTTGGGGAGGGGCCTTCCTAGTATTTACCTTTCCTCTTGTAGGCAGGCACATACAGTAGGATTAACCAGAGCAGAATCCAATTTTTCCGCCAGATCAAGCTTTATTGGATTGCTTCTGATTACATGTTGCTGCAACCTGTTACAGAAAATCTGTGTTTCCCCTTTTATCCTGCATCCTCTTAATGCTGATGCTGCTAAAAAAAACTTCCAGGTAGACAGAGAATGAGGAAGAAAAGGGAGGCTGGATGGGCATAAAAGGAGCTTGGTAAAAAGGAGCTTCTTTGTCAGAAGTTTTGTTAACGGAGGTACCGCTGTAATTGTGCAGTATAAAAGGGCACTAGGGATGTATCTCTTCTATATTAAATCACCTTGGCTTGCCCTTCAAACATCTGAGTGAATGACATAAAACTTGAAATTGCCTTCAAATGACATTTTAAAAGTAACTAGAATACATTATTCATTACAGTAGTGCAGCTAATGAGTAATAAGCTCATTGTATTACTTTGAGAATGTAACTCTCCTATGTTCCATTATAAAAAAGACATCTTATTACAGGTAACTACATTCATTGTTTACTTCCTATCTCTACTGGAGGCTTAGAAAATGCAGCGGATAATATACCAAATACATCACACTTATTCATTTAAATTTCTCTGTGTACCCTCAAAAAAGGCTCAACATTGCTTTTGCATACTATACACATGACTAAACTGGGGTACAATGACTAAGCATCAGAATAGGTTTATAATATTTCTGCAATGGGGTGAGCAAGCTAAAGTGGACAAGAATGGGTCATTTTGAGTCAGATAATTACATAGCGTTTTACTTGGGAAATTAAAATCTAAGAAGAAATGAGGTGGCATTAATACTAAGGAGAGAGGTAGCAAAAGCAGTCAAAGGATGTAATACAAAGTCTGACAGAATAATAGCAATAAGACTTAGGGGAAAACCCATCAATTTAAATATAACCCAAGTTTATGCTCCAACTATAAAGACAGAAGAAGAAGAAATGGAAAGACTCTATGCTGGAGTCCAGAACGAAATTATTCGCACACCAAAACAGGATTTGTTAATCATAGGTAATTGGAATGCAGAAAGTAGAAAACAGAGCAGAATCAAGGATTGTAGTACAAGTTGGCCTAGGATCAAGAAATGAAACAGGAAAGTAACCGACTGAATTTTGCAAGGCCAACAGTTTGTTCATAGCAAGTACATTCCTCAAGCTACGCAAGAAGCAACTGTACACATGGATATCATCTGATGGCCGAAACAGAAATAGACTACATAACTGGAAGCAGAGGATGGAGAAGTTCCACTCTCTATGCAAAAAACCAAGACCAGGAGCAGACTGTGGTGCAGATCATGAACTACTAATATCAAAAACTAGAGTAAACCTAAAGAAAAACATTAAACCAATCATCATGTCAAAATACTACCTGAAGAACATCCTCATATAATTTAAAGATATTATAAAAAGAATAAATTTGCATTATTAAACTTAATTGACTGGGTGCCAGAAGAAATCTAGACTAAAGCCAGGGACATTATCGAAGAGGAATAAAAAAAACCACTTGTTGTGCTGTTGTTATGTGCCTTCAAGTCACTTCCAACTTATGGTGACCCTAAGGCAAACCTATCACAAGGTTTTCTGGAGCTGAAAGTGTGTGACATGGAATCAAAAAAGAAAGAGAAGCCTCATTGGATGGCAGACAAAATTCCTCAAGCAGTTAAGGATAGGTAAGAAGAAAAAGTAAAAGATGACAGAAATAGAATCAGAACTCTGAATGCAACTGTACAGCAAATTGTGCACAGGGACAAAGAGAACTACTATAATGACCAATATAGTGAAAACAGATGATAAAAAAGACCTCTTCCACAAGATCTGAGAAATCAAATGAAAATTTAAACCAAGAGTGGGAGTGCTCTATGACCAGCAAGGGAATATATCACATGACCAAGTAGAAATAGAAATACAATGTAAACAATACATTGAAGAACTATATAAAAGAGATGAAAGGATGACAGATTCATTCAAGTGAGAACCTACAATTTTAGAAAGCTACACTCAGAGCACTTGGGAGAAATAAATCACTAGGAATAGATGGCATAATACTAGTGCTGCTTCCAGCTACAGAGACAGAATCTAGTCTAGTTCTAACTGAATCTGTCAACAAATCTGGAAAACAAAAAATGGTTCACAGATTGGAAACACTAAAAATACTTCCCAATCCCCAATAGAGAAGACATCAGGGACTGCAATAATCATGGACCATTGCATTAATCTCCCATGCAAGCAAAGGGAGGCTCAAAATTTTACAACAATTTTTTTTTACCATATATGAAGTGAGAAATGCCAGATGTTCAAGCTAGGGTCAAGTGTTACCCTGTGTACTGGGGGTCCCGGGAGGGACACCAAAATGTGCTCAACTAAAGGTGGGGAAAATTAGCTCAGAGCACTGCTTAGCGTTACAAGAGGCAGGGTAACGTAGCGAGATCTTGAACCCTATGTCTATGGGGTCGGGTCGAGTCAAGTAGCACACAGAAGTTGAAGCAACAAGTGATGTTTTATTAAACACAAGCAAAACAGTGTATGCGACACACTCATACAAGATAACTAAAGAAAATAAAGGTTGGAGTGGTATAGAGGGATTTTTAGAGGGATTGCTGGTTTGGGTGATACCTCACCTGTCCTGAAGCCCGGAAAAATAGAGAGTGAAGCTGGGGTGTGATGTAGCTCAGCACGTGGAGCTAAGGGGAGGCTCGCCAACCAAAGCGGCAGCAAGGCGGGATGAAACTTGGGAGCGTTCCGAGGAAGGTATCGGAATCAAGGGTTTTTATAAGGAGAATTGTGACTGCAGGCTATGCCGTACTTGGGGGAAAACAATAGATCTGGAGTTGGAGACAAAGCCTCCGAAAGGTCAGAACCTGAATGATTGAGTTATCATAGCGGTTCTCAATAGAGTAGCCAGTATGCAAACGAAGAGTACTTGGGTATTGTATAGTTAGCCCATCAAGCTGCCAGCGCGGGGCAGAGGCTCTTTTGTAAGTTGCGTGCATACCTAATTAGAGTACTTGCCTGGAGGTCTCCTAAAGCAGTGAGTCAGCTATTTTCTGGCCTGCCTGAATTATCCAGGAATATTACGGCAATTAACGGCCGAGCTTGTTTACGTGCTTGTCTGATGGTATCGCAAGCACGTGGAAGGGAATAGAGAAGTGAAGCCAAAGTATGATATCAAGAGGATATCTTTTAATATCCCCAAAGCTCAGACTAGCTAGGGCAGTAACACAAGAAAGGAAGAAGGATTAGGGATCATATTACAGACATATGTTGGATAATGAAGCACACCAAAGAATTTCAGAAGAAAATCAGCCTGTGCTTTATAGATTAAAGCAAAGCCTTTGATTGTGTAGATCATGAAAAACTATGGATTACTCTTAAAGAAACGGGTATGCCACAAGATATTATTGTCCTGATCTATAACCTATACTCAGAACAAGAAGCTACGGTCAAGACAGAATATGGAGAAACAGAATGATGTCCAATTGGCAAGGAGGTCAGAGAAGGCTGCATTTTATCACCCTATCTGTTTAACTTGTATGTAGAACATAAAGAACACATAAAGCAGGATTAGACTATAGGAAACAGGCATGAAAACTGGAGGAAGGAACATCAACAATTTATGATATTTGGATGACACCATACTGCCAGCAGAAAGTAGTAAAGACTTGGAACAATTACTGAAGAAAACCAAAGCAGGTAGTGCAAAGACAGTTTTACAGTTGAACATTTAAGAAAACAAAAATAATGACCAGAGATTATTTTCATAACTTCAGAGTAGATTATGAAGACACTGAAATACTGTAGACTATTTTCCAAACTTTCCCTCAGTCATTAGTTGGAATGGAGACTGCAGTCAAGAAATCAGAAGAAAACTAGGTATTGGAAAAGCAGTTATGAAGGAACTAGACAAGATCCTGAACTGTAAAGAAGCACCGCTCAATACCAATGTTAAGATTGTCCATGCCGTTGTATTTCCAGTTACTGTATATGGATATGAAATCTGCACAGTGAAGAAAGCTGATAGGAATAAAAATCAGCTCATTTGAAATGTGATACTGGAGAAGAGTTCTACAGATACTGTGGACTGCTGAAAAGACAAATAAATGGGCCCTAGAGCAAATCGAGCCTGAACTCTCCCTAGAAGCCAAGATGACTAAACTGCTCCTGTGAACGGATACTTTGTACAAATTGCAGTGGAAATGGGTATCTCCACAATTTATTTTACGGAGATGGAGAAAGTGGTTACAAAAGTCAAACTTTTGTATCTAGGGTTCCCATAAATGTACTTAAAGGGCTTTAGGTTTCTCCAGAAAATGTTAATATCATAAAAACCAATGATGAAGTAGCAGCAAAAGCTAACACATATATACACAAAATCTTATTTATTTGGGGAAGTATACCATCTTGTTCTTATTTATATATTTATTTAAATTATATCTCATCTTTCTCCCAAGAAGGGGTTAAAAAGACTACAATAATTTTCAAAAGATTAAGCTAAAACATTAGTTTCAAAAAATTAAAAAAGAATGAAATGATATTTTTAAAACGTGATTGAAAACATCTGAAAACACTAAAGCGCATTTAAAACATCATTTCCAGTAAAATATTAAAAACACAGCACATCACTCCCCCACACACACACACTATTGCTCTTTAATTAAAATTCAAAGATCTACCTGAATAAAGATATCTTCACCTGCCAGAGGAAAGACAGCAGGGGGGAGGTGAACCAGACGTCCATCAAAAGGGAATTCCACAGCCTAGGAGCGGGTTGTCTCCTGAGTCCTCATCAAACATGCCTTTAAAGGTGGCAGGACTGAGAGAAAAGCCTTCTCCTGCAGATCTTAAAGCTCACATTGGCTTGTATAAGGAGACACATTCTTTCAGATACTCTGGACCCAAGCCAGGTAGGGCTTTAAATGTCAAAACCAACACTGAATGCTGCCTGGAAACAGATAAGTAGTTGGTAAAGTTGTGTCAACTGGGAATCACATGAACACTACAACCAACTCTGTCAACAGGCTGGTTGCAGCATTTCGGACTCACTGAAGTTTCCAAACAGTCTCCAAAGGCAGCCCCATGTAAAGTGCATTACAGTAGTCCAAACAGAATATAATCAATGCTTGTATCATTATAAACAGATCGGACTTCTCAAGGAGTGGGGGCAGCTGGTGCACTAGTTTTAACTGTGGAAATGACCACCTGGCCACAGCCAAAACCTGAGTATCTAGGCTTAGAGCATCTTAGAGTCCTCAGCTGTGAACCTGAGATTTCAGAGAGTATAACCCCACACAGCACAGACTGAATCTCTATCCCCTGGTCTGCCTTCTGACTGACTAGGAGCACTTCTGTCTCATCTGGATTAAGTTTCAATTTGTTCACACTCATCCTATCCATTACTGACAACAGATACTGGTTTAGTAAAGAAGCAGCTTCCTTGGAATCAGACAGAAAGGAGAGAAGAGTTATGGATGAACTCTCCCAACAGTTTTATGCAAATATTAAACAGCATGAGGGACAGAACCAAACCCTGAGGGACAACACAGGATAGTAGCCACAGTGTCAAACGGCCATCCCCCTAGCACCACCTTCTGAGTCCACCCTTCCAAGAAAGACTGAAGCCACTGTAAAGACTGAAGCCTGTGAGCCCCACCCCAGAAAGGCAACCCAAAAGGATGCCATGGTCAATGGTACTGAAAGATGCTGAGACATCCAGCAGAACCAAAAGGGACATACTTCCCCCCTTAAATTCTTTGCATAGGTCATCTATGAAGGTTACAAGACCTGTCTCTGTCCCATAGCCAGACCTGAAACCAGACTGAAATGGATCTAAATAATCTGTTCTATCCAGAAAATAAGAGCTTCATCACAGCCTCTTTTAGATACCATGGAGACTTGCCTTGTTGTAGTAAGGTTTCACTGGTCCCCTTACCCAATCCCCCAGTCTTCCTCATACAGCTTTCAACACCCAGGAAGGGTAAAAGTATGGTGACTCTCACCTGTCCAAGGATCCTGTCCACATCCCCAGGCTGCACAAACTGAAATGTATCCAATAACACAGGACAAGCAGGGGCAAGGGTTACAGCCACTGGACCTGTGTCAACTACAGCCTCTAAATCAGAGCAGATTTGTGGGATTTTATCTGCAACGTGCAATGCAATCTCTTCACACCGGGCTGCCAAGTGGTTTACATACTGGTTTTGTGGGGCAAAATGTAAAAGGACCCAATCAGTCAAGACAGCTCCACTGGATGACAGTGTGTGCATGCAATGGTGGCAGTGAAGAAGGATTTTTTTTTCTGTCACCTCTGCCCTAGTATAGGCTTTTCAATGAGTAACAGCCCATGTTTGGTCGGGCTTGCTCCAAGTCTTCTGCCATCAATGGTTTAGTGTCCATTTTCCTCACTAGCGAACAAGGAGGCTCACTCAGCTCCACTCCATGGGAGAGGATGCTTAGGAGGGGAACCTTTTTTTTTTTATTGCAGGCATTAAACATAGCTAAGAAAGAGTCTGACATGTGCATTTTTGGTGCTGATAGAGAGAGGTAAAGCAAGGAGCCATATGCAAAAATGAAAAAAAAATCTCCAAAGTGTTTTGTTTTGTTTTTCAAAATTACTTTTTGAGCCCACAACTTCCAAAATCCCAGTTGCCATGCTGGCTGGGCAATTCTGGAAGCTGTAGTTCAAGAAAGCATCTATTCCAAGATCTTAAGTACATAGCACAATAGCCAGTTATTATCTTTATGACTGCAATCCTATGCACAGCTACCTGGGAGTTCACTGTTGCTGATTCCCACCACCACCATCACTGGAGAACACAGGCCATTTCCGCACTACACCGTTATAGTGCTATTATTCCACTTTCAACATCCTGTGGAATTCTGGGGTTTGTAGTTTACTGAGGCCAAAGAGCTCTTTGGCTGAGAAGTCTAAATGCACCTCCTAAACTACAAATCCTAGGATTCTATAGGATGTTGGAAGTGGAATAATAGCACTATAACAGTGTAGTGCAGAAATGGCTACAGTCAGAGTTTGACTTCACCAGATGTTGAAAACAGCAAAGAAAGAATGAGCCTTCTAATCCAAGTTAGTTTAGTTTAGTTTAGTTTAGTTTAGTTTAGTTTAGTTTAGTTTAGTTTAGTTTAGTGATACACCTCTTCCAAAAGCAGCTCAGACTCCTTTGTTTACTATGAACCAAAGTGGTTCAAAACAAACAGAGGCTTATTATCAAATGCATCATCTCATTTAGTACAAATCATTTGTACTAAATGATATCTAACACATTAAAACTAGACTGAATCAATAACTGAATAACTGTAACTTAAACTCAATATTACAGTAAATTAATCTAAACTTATTTGTGTGTGCACCTAACATATACAGGGTAAACTCAAAATGGACAAGATCAAACAGCTAATCTAAGACTCATTTGCTAGTGTCAGTCTTGCAGCACTCTTAAGGAACCACAACAACGAATATAGTTCAAAGGAGAGCATGGAAATGTTATTTTTTTGGACTACAACTCCCAGAATCCCCCAGCCTGCATGGCCACTACTTCAGGCTTTGATCTGAAGAAATTTGGAATGGAGGTGGGAGGTCTTCTCATCCATCTAGGGTGACTGTCGTCTCCTTTGTCTCTCCTTCATAAAAGACTGGGAAGAGGTAGGTGTGAGAATGTTGCAGCTCTCCAGATGTTGTAGGACTGTATCTCCCCACATCCCCATCTTTAGCTACATTGCTGAGAGTTGCATTCGAACAGCACCTGAAAGGCTTTATGATATGTGCTAGGGAAAAATGCTAGAGAATGGCAAAAATAGCAAGACTTCTACCTCAGTATCCTGGGCATTCTGGCTACTAATGGTTTGGTTTTGCCCCAAGTTATGTTTTATTCTCTAATACAAGATATCCTTCCACCTGGGTCTTCCTGGCTATCAAATCCTATTATGTAAAAATAAGACCCCCCTAACCCTACCTAAGTGCGTTGGAGCTCATCACCGTTCCACCGTGTTTTAATAAAGTTCACTGAACCTGCTTTATAAGGTGGCCAATTGCAAGAGAGAGATCTTAGGCATTCCATTGTGGTACAAGACAGGAAATTTCACTTTAATTTCAGGAAAATTCAGCAAGAAATTGAAATTGCTTGTCATTCCATTTACATCAGCGGGAATTCTCCTTTCTATATAATTGCTGAAGGTGCAGTATGCCTGTGCTGTTTTACCCGGGCTACCCGAATGCATGTTGATACAGTACTTTGTTGTTAGTCAAATAATCTACCTACTGGCACTTGTTCAGGCAAGTAGGTGAGCCTCCAAAGATATATACAAACTAAAGACTCCTTGTTCAGAAATTATACCTGCCATACTGCTTTCACACATGCAATCTTCTCTGAAGGGCATGCCGCAAGGAGAGCAGGTTCTGCAACAAGAACTCCTTCTTTATGGCACCCTTTGAGATTTTTTTATCCTGCTTCTGAACTGTCTGTTAGCAAAGTTACCTCTGGTTACTGTAACTCACACAATCTCCCAGCCACCATGCCCAGGGGTGTTTTGAATCTAGCTAGGTAGCTGCTTATATATGTAGTCACACAGAGGATTGTATTGTGTAGAAAAATGGGGTAGTGTGGTGTAGCCATTTGAGTGTTGGACTATGGATCTGGAGGCCAGGGTTTGAATCCCATGGGGTGACCTTGGGGAAGTCACACTCTTTCAGCTTCAGGGGAGGGCAATGCCAAACTCTCTCTGAACAAATCTTGCCAAGAAAACCCTGTGACAGGATCACCTTAGGGTTGCCATAAATTAGAAACAATTTGAAGCACACAGCAAAAAATAAAAATGGAAGAAGGGCTCATCTGGCAGCGTATGATGGAAAGATTGTTGAGCTGAGCATAGCAAGGACGTAGGAACCTCTGGGTGTTTTTTGTTTTTATTTTTGTTTTAATCATCCCTTTAGTTACCTTTAGATCACTCTTTTCCTCCAGTGAGCTGATGTGACCTTCTTCCTTTCCACAATAACCTTATAAGATAGTTCAGGGTAGGAGAAAGTGACAGGACCAAGGTGAGTTGCATGAGTTGGGAGCTGAACCTGGGTCTCTTACATTCCAGTCCAATCCAGGTTCTTGTGAATGAAAGAGGAAGAGGGCCAGGAGAAAAGAACAGGCATGAGAGTTTAGATAACTATTCTTCAGATACAGTACCAAGTGATACTAAGGCCTCAGGTACAAAGCATATTTATACAGTTGTAGGAGTGGGACAGAATATACTAGGATCCAGAAAAATGCAAATCATGTCTCTTGCCCTAAATTTTCTTTTTTTATTTAATATTTTTATTTTCATCGTAACAAAAAAATACAAAAGTGGTTATTCAGAAAGGAAACTTATTGTCTAATATAAAAACTTATTTCTCTTCACAATTTTCTTAGTCTGACTAGGGCTGGGGGTCTGACAGCATCTGGAGAGCCATGCATTTTCTACCCTGGCACTAAGAGTAAACCTTAACCCATTGTACCACTTTGGTCTAACAAGAGCATTTGTTCTATATCCCAGAAATTATTCTGTCAATCTTTCTCTGAATTCCCTTAACAAATGTTTTCTTAAAATGCAACAATCATTTTTTCTATTTTTATCAATAGCTCTTTGGAACACCCAAAACTCTCCTCACTCAGCTTGTAACCAAGGTCCTCGAGAAGAGGTATAGAGCAACTCTCCAGGTGTTGTTGGACTGCAACTCCCATCAGTCCTAGCAGCATATTCAGTAGGGACAAATCCTAGGAGCTGTCCTAAAACCTCTGGAGGGCAATATAGTTCTCTGGTATACAGACACACCTATATGTGCTGACTGAAAAAGTAATCTTCACTGAGTTCAATGACCCTTATTTTCAAGTCACCATGACTATGATTGCAGGCCTCATCAGTCCTCTAGGAGAACTAGTCACACAAACCTTTGGGCTCCAAATTCCATTGGATTAGAATTCCATTTTAGTTCCATCTGAACATGGAAAGAATTGGACTATTCCATTAAAGCAGGGGTAGGAATCATACCCCCCCCCCATTTTGTGGAATTGCAACTCCTATCATCAATGTCTATTGGCCATACTGGTTCAGATTGCTGTGAGTTCCAGAACAGTGACATCTGGAGGACTACTTGATTCTCATCTTTGTGTCAAACCAATGATTCAACTCCAGGAGCATACATGAGTGACACAAGATTCAACAGAGAACACAAGAAATACTTCCAAGACCAGCAACCCATTCACTGTTGCAGGCTGCCTTGAATCCTGGGGCCTTTCTGCACTACACTGTTACAGTGCTATGATTCCACTTTCAACATCCTATGAAATCCTGGGGTTTGCAGTTTCAAGAGGGGCCTCTGAAGTTCTGCAAACCCCAGGATTCCATAGGATGTTGAAAGTGGAATAATAGCACTATAACGGTATAATGCGGAAATGTCCCTGGTGCGGGGGAAAAGCAGAGATATAAAATTAATCAGTCCCTCCATCCACAGGACAAGGAGGTCTCAACTGGTAATCTACTGACACAAAAGATCTCATCTCTGCAAACAAGAGCCAACTTGATGTTTTCATGCAATTTCCATGGCAACTATCCCACAATGGTAATTGTGGTACAAAACAAGAAGTCCAAAATTGCTTTCAGTTCAGTTTTGACTCCCTTTTAATTGTGTGACATAATTTAACTGCATTATCATAACTTTGGGTTTTTCTTTCTTTGTCCTTGCTTTATTTTTAAGCTTTTTGTGAGCTACTTTGAGTCTTGGTTTTGGGAGGAAGGCGAGAGGGAAGTCAAACAAACAAATAGGTAAAGGGAAAACTTTAAAAAAATACAGACTTAATGCAAGTTTGCTTCCTGAAAATACTACTAACCGACTCCATGGGGTTTTACTTGAAGCGGGCAATTTTCTTACCACCACTAGGTCGTTAGTGTCTCCAAGGTGTTAAAACTACAGAGCAACAGCTTGAAAAGATTGCTCCTCCACGGTAGACTCGTTAAACCAGAACTGTCGGATCCACACCTGGTTAAGCCGCATTGAGTGAATGGGCTGAAAGCCAAGTGATCCAGTTCAGCAGTTTTCGGGACTGCAGCCGAAAGCCGGCGGAAGCTGCACACCAATAAATGAGAAAGTAAAACCCTTTACTGTAGGGTATTACTGCTAAATGTGTAACAGAGAAACGAAGTGCCCAGACGAGAACTGGACGAAGGGAAAAGAGCTCCGCTCCTTTATCACAAATTTGCTGCAGAGGAGTCGCTACTCCCGACCTGACCGGAAACTATTATCACCTTCTAACTGAGGCAGATCAAGTCCTCTTGGAAGGGGCCGGTCCAAAGCTTGGAGAAGTTACTTTTTTGGTGGGGGACTACAGCTTCCAGCATCTCCCAGTCAGCATGGCTAGCACTGTAATCCCCAAAGCAAGCTTCTTCCCCTCCCCAAGACCTTTGGGAACCATCTAAAAAACTGACTTTGGCGGGAAGCGTTACGGTTACGATCTCGAGAGAGAGAAGGTCGAGGAGTGGGAATATTTGAAAGCTCCAGCGCTCGCCTAGTTTATCTAGAAACTCATCGCACCGGAATCAATGGGATTTGGCCGTGACTGAACACGACGAAAAGGCGCCGTGCAAAAAGTTCAGTGGGGTGGGTGAGTGGCACATGGCCATTCTTTCAGATCGGGTGATCCGCGAAGAGCCCCGCCTCTAGCACACCAACCGGGGTGAAGGACGAAACTCCCGTCCCCTCTTCCACCAGCTTCCACCCACCAGCTTCGTGCTCGGCTCCTTTCGCCGTCTGCTCTCCTGAGCGTGACGTCATTTCATTCATACCTCTGTTTTGCAGAACAATCTAGACAGCAACTGGGATCGTCGGAAGGTAGACCAAAACACAGGGGGAGCTGGCTCTCCTAACTTCCACCGTCTGTTTCCAGAATTGATTTCAGAGGACACCCTCGGCTCCAACGATGGTTCTGTTTTATTTCTTTTTTTTAAAAAGAAAATCTGAATCAAGTATCCACCTTTTGTATCCTGTGTATGCCATATTCTTTATACAGATCCCTCTCAAAAGGCATCCTTCCCTCTCCCAACCTCTCCCCCTTTCCAGATCTCGGTGGTACAGCCCTTTCTGGCATTCCGCTGGAAACCTGTCGGCTTTGTCGACTGCAGACCACGAGGGGGGTGTGGAGTCTTAAAGCTTACCAATTTCGAGGGAGTCAGGTTTCTTTTCCTTACCTAAGGGGGGGGGGGGTTTCCGCGATTTTTTAAAGCAGATATTTTAACCGCACGAAATCAAATACACGTTAAAAAAAGGCGAAACAAGGACAAGCTATGCTTTACTCCTCGCTGAGACCCCGTTATCAGCCGTGGCTTTTCCACGGAAATCAGTATTTCTTCTCGACTATGCAGCAGCGATTTATTGATGAATCAGTGGCCATTTCCGCGCTAGACTGTTATAGTACTATTATTCCACTTTCAACATCCTGTGGAATCCTGGGGTTTGCAGTTTAGGGAGGGGCCTTTGCAAACCTCAGGATCCCATAAGATGTTGAAAGTGGAATAATAGCACTATAATAGTCTAGTGTGGAAATGGCCAGTCTCCCTCACTAATGGTGAAAGATACAAGGGCTCATGCCCCAGGGAAAATCCCAGCTCAGTAACACCGGTTGCCAGTTCCTGTTGCCTCATCAAATTTGTATTGCTCCAAAATTGATCACCCTCTAAAACTGGTCTTTTCTTCCTTTTGCTGAATTTGCCTGATAAGCACTCATTGGAATCCTGTTGGTTTGTTTCAGCTAGAGTAGACCCATTGAGTCAACTCTTGAAAGGTGGAGTCAATAGGTAAATCCAATTGGTTCAGTGGCTCTACTCTAATTAGGATCAATAATTGGATTTAGACCATTGTCACTTAAGTGTCTAATAAACATTTCAGTGTGTCTGTGTCTCATATGTCCAACTGCATACATAGCATCTGTTTTCAAACTGCACATTTTTCCCAGCTGCACATTTTGTCTCCATCTACCCTTTCGCACTTGTAAGCTAGCATGCATGGTGTAATGGTTTGAATGTTGGGCTAGGACTATGCAAGACCAGCGTTCAAATCTCCACTCAGCCACAGAAACCCACTGGATGACCTTGGGCAAGTCACACTCTCTCTCAGTCTCAAAGGAAGGCAGTGGCAAAGCCCCTTTGGAACCCATCTTACCAAGAAAGCCCCATGATAGGTTCAGCTTAGAATCAGCAAAAGTCAAAAGGCAGGTGCACATGCACATTCACCTGGAAAATCTTTCCACTCAGTTATAATTTTCTTCCTCCTCTATTAGTCCTTCCCCATAAGGAAGAAACTGAAAAACCAAGGAAAATATTAAAGTACTAGTAAAGCTAGTGTGTGTGTATGTTTAGGTAAATGGAGTAAATCTAGTCAAAGGATGTATGTATACAGCAGTTTGATTCCAGTTCAGTTGACATGATTCTGTCCTATGGAATCCTAGGATTTGTAGTTTGGTTAGCTACTTTTGAGTCCTCTAGTCCAGTTCCCCAAACTGCAGATTAGAGCACTCTGAAAGCGAATTCTAAACTATAGATCCCAGGATCATGTAGGATGGAGGCATGGCAGTTAAACTGGAATCAAAGTGCTGTAATTAAGTGGTGTGAATACCCTCTACAGTTAAGTAGTTTACAGAGGACTCCTATGCTTGCCTGCGTAGAGTACTGTGAGATTCTTTTCCAGGTATGTAGCACATACACTTAAAGCCTCTTTGGATTCATTAGGAAATATTCAATAGGATTCATTAAGAAATGTTTAAGTATTTACGTAATTAACTTCACACATTGAAATTAGTTCTAAAATATCCAGAGTTCTGACCTGTTCAGAACATCACTGCTTTCCTGGAAAGGTTGTTTGTTGCTGGGGCAACTCCACATCCCAAATCTCCAAAACAAACAAAACCTTTCCAGTTTTCATTTGAAGTTACTCAGACCATAGCCAAATTGATATGAGAACTTTGTGAAAGTAGTAGTTTCATTTCACCACTATAGGCTAACCTGAGCGTAAGTCCTGCTGAGCATTGAGTAAGTTCTTTCTGAATAAACATGTATGAGGCTGTAATGTTAATCAATTAAATTACTGGCTCAACATATCTTTTGATCTAATAAAAGGGTGCTTCCAGCTGAGCAGGCAACACATCTATAATGGCACAAGAGTGCTCCTATCAGTTCTGACTGCGGTACCACATTTAGTAGAGACATGCATAACTGTTTGATTAAGGCTTCTGCATTTCCTTCTTTTCATTTTCCCCCCATTTTCTTTATGGTTTTCATTTTGTGTAGCTGAAGGAAGTGAACAAGATATGTGAAGGTAGTGAGGCATAGGACCCACAACTAATGATTTGGAACTGTGTCGATTCCTAGATTTACCAAATTTGCGGGGCAGGGGGCGGGGATTGGTTTCTTGTCTGGTTCAAGGAGGTAGCAAGAAATATCTATTTGAGGAATGGACTGGTTGCCACAGCAGGCCTCATTGTTCTATATCAGATGTGGCACAATTATTCAGCTGTAATTCTCCGCATTTCTCACCATTGGCTGTACTGACTAGGGCTCGTGGGAGATAAAGCCAAAAAAAAAACTTCTAGAAAGGTACACATTGCCTAATCCAGATCTATCCAAACCAAGAAACTGAACTGAACAAAGAGCTACCATAGTGGACCACCTAATGTGCATTTAAGTAGCAATCCTGTACACATTTTCCTGAGCACAGGATTCATTGAACTCAGTAGGACTAATTTCTGACTAAATACATGTAGGATTGTGCTCTTAATCTAGAATTCTGACTCAATCAGAAGCTATTTAAGTATCTGGGGATGCTCATTAAAAGCTTTGAGAAATGGTCTTTGTTCCCAGTGTTCAAAATATGATTCTGTACATGGCGGTTTATTTATTTAAAGTACTAACAAGTTCTTTGTGCAAAGTCCTGTTCTGGTACCTCATCATGTCCTGAAAATAAACCTAGCTAGGCCTTGAAGCAATGCACCAGGGCTCAACAAGCTCTGGCAGGCTCTACTGAGCTGAGTACAGCCAGTGATGGACTGCATATGAACTATCCAAGAACTAGTCAAGTACAACTAGGCTTACTGCTGGCACACAAGACTGAGGTGACAGAAAATACTTCTGCCACTTGTATGAGAAAAGCTGCCTTTGATTACACAGCCGTCAGTCCTTTTAAGGACAAGCAGCAGTAAAGGCCATGGAGAAGAATCTATATCCACCAACTGTCATGACTTGGCATGGCAGACTTGGCATGGCCGACTATATCATCCTATGTTTTCAGCTGTTTTTACAATGTCCTGGTTTCTCTCTTGTCCTCCCACTTTCCCCCTTTGTCCTCAGCTGTCTTCAAGTGTTGCAGACTGAGTTCAAAGCACAAAGTAGTTTGACTCAGTTAACTCAGTAGGAGGAAAAGAAGAGAGGAGTGGATAGAGTCTTGACCTTCCTGGTAGGTTCAGCCAAAAGTAGATTGCTGCAGTGTCTCCTGAATTTGTGTGTACTTCCTCATTAAACACTTTTGCCATCTTGACCATACTCCGATGTTGCTTGGCCACACATGTTCCAGTTTTCACCTCTGAAAAGTTGGGTGGAATAGAAACCAAAGTCATCTGTGACTTTTGAGAATGATCATCCAAGAATACAGGGCTGGGTCAATTCCACACCCCCATTTCCACTCCCTTTTGAAAAACTGAAGTGGAGGTAAGTCGTCCAGATGGAAGAATAATGGTGTGGCATTGTGTGGACCTAAAAGAAAATATAAACAATGCAAACAATCCAAATAAAATCCTTCTGGAATGAGACAGCATTCTTCATACATATTCAGTTGTGTCAAATAGCTTAACAGATAGATGAGCTACACCCAATAATTTTAACAAATGACAATAAGATTATCAAACTTGCATCATATAAGTGTCAAAGATCTATAGGACAAGAAAGAGACTAGAGGTTTTACATAAATGGGCCATGCTTAACCCTCATTCACACAGACTTTTAAAAATACGCATTGGGTGACTTCTGGGGTATTTTCTCAGCCCACTGGCATTCTACTACTACTATTAAAAATGTTCCAGGTCCACAGAAATGTTTGTAGTTTGAAGTCTACTTCACAATACCCAAATACCCAGAGCCAGAAAATGTGTTCATGTGAAGTATAAAATTTATTTTGAGTAGTTGGTAAGACTTCTTTTTCTATTTAAAAAGTCAAGTAATCAATTTATACATCTTTTCTGTCTAGAAAAGGTAACCATCTATGAACGCAGGTATCCATAACTGGGCAATAATAGAACCTAGCTGTGGATGGCTTTGGCATGTCATTACATTCAGTACTTTAAAAAGCAATTTCCAAACTGTGTGTAAAGAAAATAGCAATAGTATCTCCACACCAGCATATTGTCTCTAAGTTGACAATTTTCCACCCTGTATAGGTAGCTTAGGAAAAGTGGTAGAGACCACACTGTTCCCTAGCAAGAATCATGTACGATCATGCAGAAGCTAACCGAATATAAAAGAAATGAATATTTTTCAGCTCGGACATAAAAACCTTAAGTACTTGTACTGCAGTATGTTTAGATAGGGCAATGTACAAGTAAAATCAAATCAATATCAACAGGTTAAAACAACTTGAAACAATAAAAATGATTTAAATAGACTAAAAACATAATAAGCATGTTAACACATTAGAACAGGTTTAAAAGTTTAAAATAATTTAAAACCATGTGCAAAGTATTAATATTTACTGATCAGTTAGGTCTAAAGACTTTAACAAACCGTCACTTTTTTTACTTGGTGCCTAGGTGAAATCAGCGTTGGCACCAATTGGACCTTCAGGAAGTGGACATCCACAGTGGGGGTGTCATGGTTAGAAGGCCTTCTCCCATGTACTCACACAATGTATTGACCTCACCGGTGGGACACAGAGGAGTCATCTCCCCAGCAAAGGATGAAGAGGGCAAAACCAAAATTAGTTGGCATTCTGTCTACTGTTGACCTTGCCTTTACCTCCACTAGCCACCCTTCCTCACCAGTCCTGAGAGGCATCAGCCATCACTGTCAACAATGTAGCAATGTAACCTTTGGAATTTTCTTTGTTGTTATGTACCTTCAAGTCAACTCCAAATAATGACAACCCTACACTAAGGTTTTCTTGACAAGATTTATTCAGAGAAGATCTGCCATTGCTTTCCTATTTTAGGCTGAGAGATTGTGACTTGCTGAAGGTAACCCACTAGATTTCCATGCCTGAGCGAGGATTTGAACCTTGGTCTCCTGAAGTCCTAGTCCACTTCTCAGATCACTACACCAGTAGTTCTTAACTTTTTATCCTCTAGTTGCTCTGAACTTCAGTCTTAGAAACACTAGTCAGCATGACCCATGGAGATGGATTCTGGGAGTTGAAAGTCCAAAATATCTGGAGAACTTCTACACTGCATCTTTGGGTTCCTCTGTGTGTGTATGTGCCTTCAAGTCATTTGTTGAATTATGGTGACCTCTGTGAATTTCATAGGGCTTTCTTAGGCAAGGAGTAGTCAGAGGTGGTTTTGCCAGTCCCTTCCTCTGAAACATAGCCTATATCATCTGGTATTTGTTCATGGTCTTCCATCCAACTAGCCAAGGTTGACCTTGCTTAGCTTCCAAGATCAGACAGGATCTGGTGCCATTAGGGTGTTCAGGACTTTGGGTTCCTCTACCTGCTTCTATTGATCTATAGCCATTGACATCCTCTACTTAATGCTTAATGTCACTAAGCATGGATTATAGCACAATGCTATTTACGGCTACTGATTTCAGTGAGATTTACTTTTTACACAGATGCCTGTGCATTTTTTTTAAACTTTACAAGTTACTGTTATGATTGAGGCTGTGGTCGTATAGAATGGTGATGGGGTAATAAGACATGGTTCTAGTCCTGGCTCATGCTGTACCTTGTAGTAGTAAATAACTGTAAGCATCTTAGAACTATAAAGGCAACTTTTTTAAAAAGCAGCTTCCCAACCTTTGCAAAAAAGATTGGTTGGTTATATTGTTTTTCTTTCCGAGGATATCAAAGGTGTAGGTAATTCCACTAAATCATCATCACCATCAACATAATTTAAAATTTTCTACTACATTCCCACAGCGCAGTAGCAGAGAGAGAGTAAAAGAACTCAGATAGAAGCAATCTTTACATTTTGGTCTGATAATAACATCACTTGTATTGTTTTCTTTGCATCAACTGTGCACACAGTGGGTCAGGCTAAAAGCACCACAAAGGTTGGCCCTTGGAGCCAAAGTCCAGGGACTAGTGGCCCTCAGAACAAATAAGAGGCAAGTCTGCCACCTGCAACTGGGCCAGCATTGGCTTGCTGGAACCTCCTGGTGTTGATCGTACTCAACATAACTCCTTTCTTTTTATTTTAATATATCCCATCCGATGCGGAGGGGAGCAGCTGGCTGAGCATGTTCATGATTACAAAATATTCATTTTTTTTCTTTTTACATCAAAAATGTTTTACAACAAAAGTGGGCTGGTACTGTATATAAAGAGTGCAGTATGAAGAAAACCCTTTTTTATTTTATTTCTTTAGTCCTGATGGTAGTATGATTTTGAGCAAAACTGCGTATGCTCAGAGCATGTCTTTTTCTAAGGGAAAAACTCTCCCTCAACCTCCCACCCTGTCAATGTATCAGGAATGTAGACGCAGTTCAAAAGATTGGACTATAAACTGCAAGGAAGGGGGAGCGACGACTGTTAGTTAGGTGTCTCTCAGAACTGAAGTCTGTCTTGGGGGTTGGCCTGGTGGGCCCCTGTGGTCTCTTCCAACTCTATGATTCTATGATCTGAAAGGCCACAAGACCATTAAGTCCTGGGTTTGAAACTGGGCACTGTCAGCATCGCTTTCAACGTGGTTAGCTGAGAAGCCTTGTACAGGAGAGTGGCGATCCCCTGCGGAACGCTGCAGTTTCCAGTTGAGATCGGTCGGTCGGTCGGTCGGTTTCTTGGAGCATCACCGAAAATTAACTCTCCTCGCAAGTGGAATGAATGGCTTTGAGAGGCCAAGGTTGCCGGTGGGGCACTAGGACCGCAGCGGCTGTCTTTCCGCCCAGGGTGGATTGCAGAAGCCGAGAGGAGGAGAGATCTCCAGACACGAGAGGAGGTTATAGGAAGAGGAGAAAAAGCAATGCCACAACGAGGATATAGCTGAGAGAGAGAGAGAGAGAGACAGACAGACCGAGGAGGAAGAAGAAGGGAAACCTGGCAAGGGAAAAACACTCGTCTCCTCCTCCAGGCGTAGGCAAAGCGTTTCCTCCAAGATCGGTCCAATGAACATGTCAGTGTTGACTTTGCAAGAATACGAATTCGAGAAGCAGTTCAACGAGAATGAAGCGATTCAGTGGATGCAAGAGAACTGGTAAGGGGATGGACGGCTCAGCTCGTGCTGGGTTGGACGGACTGCCTGTGTGTGTGTGTGTGTACGCGCGCGCACGCCTGCAGCCGCCGATGCTCTTGCTGAGAACGACTGTGTGTCTGGTTATTTCCGCACTACACCGTTATAGCGCTATTATTCCACTTTCAACAACCTATGGATGTTTCAACATCCTACGGAATCCTGGGGTTTGCAGTTCCGGGAGGGGCCAGAGGCCCCTCCCGTAACTGCAAACCCCAGGATTCCATAGGATATTGAAAGTGGAATAATAGCACTGTAACAGTGTAGTGCGGAAAGGCCCCCAGTCTCAGTCGCCGTGCGCTGCTTTCCAAGGCATGGATTATGAGCCTGAGGTGGGGATGAGAGAAGAACAACGGAGAGCGGGGGGGGGGGGGGAGGAACGGATGGCAGAAGGATGAGGCTGCCGCTACGTCCCTGCGCGTCTCCGGTGCGAGAGTGTAGCTTTATGCGCGCGCAGCCGGTATGCCCAAAATGTACGTGTGTGTGTGTGTGTGTGTGTGTTCGCGGGTCTGCAGCTCGCGGATAGGTAGGTGTTTTTTTCTTCTTCTTCTTCTTTACGTGAATGGGTCTAGTGTTCGGAAACCCCTCCCAAGCACGCCACTGTCGGGGGGAGGGGAGGAGGAGACAGACTCCTGTTGTTGGTTTCGGTGCAAAAATTATATAATAACAGAACACGCTCCGAATTCGGATTTTTCAAAAAGCCCGATCGTTTCTCCTTCCACCCTCACCTCCCGGATTGGCATCTTTCAATGTGATCCGGGTGCCAGCTCTTCTTGCGAGCATCTTTGACCTCTTCTTCGTAACTCCTGGTTCGATTTCTGGCCCTCTCCTCGACCAGTCGTTCTCCTCCCTCGCCTGTTCCCGGTGGGCCTATTTTACCCCCTCCCAGTCCCTTTGGCGGGCCTTTAGAAGCGATGATTCGCGTCGCCTTCGGAACAGGCCGACCGCGTGTGGATCCTCCGTGCGGAAACTGGGCTTTGTCGCCCCGTAAGAGCGGCAGGGCGTTTCTGTCTGCCCTTCCCGCTTTTCTCGGTTTGTGTCGGCGACGGGGCTGTTGAGGAATGACTTGGGAGAAAAAGGGGAGGCAACGCGGATTCTGCCGCCGGTTGCCCGGAGGCAAGGATGGGCTAGAAACTTGGAAGAGGAGAAATCAGGTTGGCCGTATTCGGTATTCGCAGGCAGGGAGATAAGCAAAACCGCCCAGTTTATGTATCTATATATTGGCCTGCCAACAAGGGATAGCAAGGTTTTACTCCGCCTTAGATGATCTAGAATTGTCAGGTGCCCTTCAACGGATGGTGACCTCTTCCCTCCCCAGTCCCCGCCATCTCCTTCCAAGGCCATTTCCGCACTAGACTGTTATAGCGCTATTATTCCACTTTCAACATCCTATGGAATCCTGGGGTTTGCAGTTTAGGGAGGGGCCGACCGCAAACCCCAGATTCCATTGGATGTTGAAAGTGGAATAACAGAGCTATAACAATCTAGTGCGGAAACGGCCCAGGTCTTGGAATATCCCTTAATTTACAATGCAATCCTTGCCATGTCCACGATATTTCATATCCACCGGGTTCAGCGGCGCTTCGTCTCAGGTGAGTAGGAATGCAGCCTTTCGCGATTTGGATGAATTTCGACAGTCTTCCGTAAGGTAGAGAATACCCTTTTAAACCGAGGGCGTGACCCACGGGGGGAGTGTGATAGGAGGGGAAAAAATGTTCTGGACGACGTTTAGCAGCAGCAACAGCCCTCCCCGCCCCCGATCTAGTCGGAGCCGGCCGGCGAGACTTTCTGTGTGTGTGTGTGTGCGCGAGCGCGCCTTTCTCAAACAAACACACGCCCTTCTGGGCGAATCAATGGCAGACGGCGAGGGAAAATGAGGTGACGCGCTGGCAGCTGCGTGTTACAGAGACTTAATGCCGAGCCGGCGGAGGAGAGGAGGGGAGGGGGAGGGCTCAGTCCCGGAACCTATTTTTGAACGCCTGGGACAACATGTCAATGAATAGTAAGAGCGGGCAATGCCTCTGCGCATGAGCAAAGCGCGTTTCTCTCCCCCTCCTCTCCATCTCGTCGTATCCACTGGCCCAGGCCGCCTGCAATATCATCGAGATTTTAAAAGGGATGGGGGTGATATCTGGGTGTTTGAAAGGTGAGTTTTCGGGGTGGTGTGTGTCCTTTCAACAAAGAAAAAGGACGTGGCCTAAGAGAAAACCGCAACACACGCTCGCGTTTCCCCATGGAAAGGAATGGAATGGCTCGAACCCGCATGTTCCTCTGCTCGGCCATTTGCGCACTAGACGGTTATAGTGCTATTGTTCCACTTTCAACATCCTATGGAATCCTGGGGTTTGCAGTTTAGGGAAGGGTCTCAAACCCCAGGATTCCATAGGATGTTGAAGGTGGAACCATACCGCTATAACCGTCTAGTGCAGAAATGACCCAAGTCTTCTTGGCCTCCTCGGCTGGAGGAAGCGGCCGCCTTCCGCCCCGGTTCATTTCCAGACCGCAACACGTGCTCGCCGCCGGCCGGCTCACGCTGCCTCAGGTTTGAATCTTGCACTCCGGCCGCCCCGCCCCTCACTCTCCTCCTCCGCCTGCCTCCTTCGGCAAGATCGTGGCGGCAGCGGCGGCGGTTGTGAACCGCCAGATTCACCCCGCGGGCCGCGTGTGCGCTGCACCCGTCCCGGGCCGCGCCGCTCCCTGGTTCCTGCGTGCCGGCGAGGTTGGGGGAGGGCTGTGGGTCTGGGCCCACCGTCGGATGAGCGGCCTGGGCATCCTCGTCCACGGCGGCGGCGGCGGCGGTGAGTCCCCGCCCCGTGGTCTGGTGACCCTGCCCCGGGGTGGGGCGGCTGCACCTGTGCCTGCTGAGCGGGTTGCTCTCTGGCAGGCCCGGGCGCCGTGGTCAGCGCTTGATCCCCTCGGACCCTTGGCCTCTGGGCTTGCTGCCATCGGATTGGGACGGGCTGGGAGGCAGCCATCCTCGTCCAGCAGGTTGCCAACTGGGTAAAGAAGGAGGCGAGGGGAAAGGCCCGCTTGGCTTATTTCTCTCTTGTCCCCCACCCACAGAGGCTTCACAGGCTGGGTCACCAGCCATGATCGCTAGGGCAGGTCAAATGGCTACCAAAGGACAGGTGGGGTGGGGGGAGCTCGCATGCTTTTTTTAAATTGCCACTGTCTGTCTGGGAGATTAAAACTTCTCTTCTGCTGGCCCTCTCTTTTTACTACACAGGGGCACAGTGTGTGCTTAGGTGAATCTTGCTTACTGATCAGTGCTTCGCTTTCAGTTCAGAGGAGACCTCTCACCAGCATACGCAGCAAACAATATTTTTATGGCTACTATTACCTTTTAAGGTTTGACATAATTGTTACAGTCTGTACGGAGTTTACTGTTGTTGTGTGCCTTGGAGTCATTTCTGACTCATGGCAATCCTAAGGCAAATCTATCACAGGGTTTTCTGAGGCTGAGAGCGAGTAAGGTGCCCAAGGTGACCAAGTGGGTTTGCATAGCTGAATGAGGAATTGAACCGTGGTCTCCAGAGCTGGAGTCCAATGCTCAAACCACGCCGGTTCTCATGTTTATTGTACTGTACTCAAAATAAATAAATTTCTGCCAACCTTATTGCTCCCAGTTCCCACGCTGCCTAACCTGAAACATAGGCTAATGTTTCATATCTCTGTTGAAACTCTGGGCTCTGTAAAAGCTTGTGCCATAGTTATCTGGTTAATCTTGAGGGTGCTAGAAAACACTTTTTGTGTACATTGAATATTATTTGCTCTTGTGCCTAAAGTTGTGATATAGCTGGACTTCTCACACAAAATCCCAAATCCTTCAGCCACCTTTGCTCCCATTTTTCTCTGTGCAGATCTGCCCACTCAGCAACTTGTGGGCTTCCAGAAGATGTTTGACTGCATCTCTCATCAGCCTGACTAGCATAGTTAGCCCTGAGGAAAGCTAGGAACTGCAGTCCACCAACATCTGAAGAGTGGCACTTTTCCCTCCCTTAACCATGATAAATTGAGATAGATGAAGGACATAGACTTCTCTTTTGCCCATGCTGAATTGCTGCAGTCCTGCTGCAGGGCAGTATATTGAGATGTATTTGTTTAAAAAGGAACTTCCTTTTCACAAACTCAACTTTCAAAAAGTTCCCAGGTTGAGATGAATGGGCTCCTAAGATATAAAACATACCAAAAAATAAGAAATCAATCAAAACTAGTATCCCTGATACAAAAATCTGAAATGCTCCAAAATCCTAAACCTTTGAAAAGAGGAACACAGTCTTTTTCCTGTAGGAAGAATGAAGGAATTATGGAGGCTTGCTTGGGATCACACGTACAGTCCCAAGTGAGCCTCCGTAATTCCCTTATGTTCCTTACAGAAAGAAGGCAAGAGGAGAAGGACTGACAGAAGAGCAGATCCCATGTTGAAAGAACATTATATAATCTAATTGTATACATGCAAATATTCCCAAAAAATGGGAAAAAAACTGAAATCTGAATGAAACTTCCAAGCATTTCAGATAAAAGGTACTCAATTGTACCAGTTCCTGCTTGGCCATTTTAGAAATACAGGACAAAAAATCCAGAAAAAGAATAGACATTCATTGGCCTTCAAAATATTTCTTTACCATTGCTTCAGGCAACAGCAGCCGTAAAGTATAACCTACAGCATATTTTAACACATACTATTGATTAATGGTTGCACTAAGAATTGTAGCCCCATTCATTGATAAATCCAAGTTGCATTTACTTAAAAAATACTTATATGCCACTTGTGTGCAGCCTCACAGTTGTATATTTCATGTGCCAAACTTCAAAGCGGGTGCCCCTGTTTTCCAGTCGTAACACTTGAGACCTTGTATTTGCAGCTTCAAAGGTCAATGGAACTCTATGATCATGCATTTAAACTCATCTGTCTGTCCTCGCTCTGTTTAATTTGTAAGAGTGGGAACATGCCATTGCGTCATTCTGCACAGAGGTTAAGTTGCCTTTGAGGACTTTAATAACTGCAGGACTGAAACCAACAAGTTATGCTCCTCTGCATCTCCATGCTAGAAGAATCCATTCTCTCTCTCTCTCTTTGTCTCTCTCTCGGGTCTATGTGGCTATTAAAAGAATAGACATCTCTTGTCCATTTTTTAAAAAGTAGACATTTTAAATAGTGTCACTGCATCTGGCCCCCTCGTTAGTTTTAGGTGTCTTTCAATTAATGCATTAAAAAGAAGATAGAATCCCACTGACAAACAAGCTATTCTTTAAAAAAATTAAAAGAGTGTGGGCATTTAAAAATGGGTGGGGACCAACCTTCTCGATCAAGTTCGAAGTGGCCCTGGTTTTCTTGTAAGGAGAGGAGGTGTGTAGAAAGACTTGGCTGCCTTATAGATAGGAAGAAAAACAGATATGATTTCCAGAGTGTTACAGCAACTTCTGAAACTGGGTCTGAGAGCAACCTGCAGGTAAACTAAAATCTGGATCTTCTGTTATAATGGTTGAAAGGGTCTTGGCTCCATATATCTATCTGAAAATTATTACGTTATTATTGTTGTTAATGTTATTATTTTACCCCAATTTTCTTTCATTGTACTTGAGGAAGTGTACAAAGGGATTTTTACTGTTTTGCACAACAGCCAATTGAGGTGGGTCTTGGTTGGCAGAGACAGTGACTACCCTAAGATCACCTGGTGACTTTTATGACCTCATTAGCGTATTTACCTGGTGTTGCCCGGGGTTTTTATTTTCCTCTTAAGAACTCACCAAACTGTCTTCTCCATTTCCTAGCTTTGCTCCATATTTCCCAATGCAATCTATATTCAGAGTTAATTACATATACAGTTTGAGTTCCTGAGGGAGTACACTGTCCTCTTCCTTGCTGCTAGGCCTTGTGTCCATAGCAACCGGCCTATTCCTATACCTGTAAATTTTCCCCATATTCCCCAATCCAATCTTTATTCAGAATTGTTAACATTCAGAGGTTGGGTTCCTGAGGGAGCATGTCGTCCTCCTTCTTGCTCCTAGGCCTCATCTCCATAGCAACAGACCTATTCCAGTACCTGTAACTTATCCCCATATTCATATGAGGTCTTCTCACCCCACACAGCCCATCATATGCTGACGTGAACAAACAGACAAACGCGCAGACAAACATTCATTTTTATATAGTAGATGGGGATTTGGGGACTTGAACTCTCATCTCTCAAGTTCAGTGGTTCTCAACCTTTGGTCCTTCAGATGTTTCAGACTTCAACTCCAGAAGTTCCAGCCAGCACAGCCAGTGGTCAGAATTTGGGAACCAAAGTCCTAAAGATCTGGAGGACCAAAGGTTGAGAACCACTGCTCTAATCACTATACTGGCTGCTTGGATTGAGTATAATTAATCTGTCAAATAGATAAATTTTATTTGTTTCATTTAAGTATCGCTATAGGAGCTGGTTCAGGAAAAGGAAACAAGAATGTGCTCACTTTTAAGCAGGGAAGTCCTTTAAGAAAATGGCATTGGTATACAGCATCAGCTATTGCTGTGAACTGTTGAAAATGTAGGTGCATCTTGGCTGAAATTAAGCTCTCAGCCCTTGTTCCACATCTGCAATCCATTTCAAATGCCACAGTATCACCGCAAGATTTTGTTACTCATTACTGTCTCTTACTCAACTTACATCCTCAACTACACTTGATTACGTAATTTCATCCCTGTTCCCTAGGTAGCATGTCACCCTTCTGCCTGTTCCAAATCTTTTATACCTGACCTATTGCCATTATCCTCTACCATACACACCTATACTCTTAATTTGTGTCTTATTTGCTATCAGTTTCAGTGTTCACCATGTGTCCTTATCTTGCACTTTCACACAATCCTTCCTGTGATTTTTGTACTTTGTTTTGACGTGGATTCTTGTCCATAGACTGTCCTATCTTCTTTGCCCTCAACCTTTTGCTCTGTTTCTTTCTACACCTCTCCCCCTGTGACCTATTGCCATTTTTCTTTCCTCCTTGTTTGTTGAACCAGCAAATTCCCTGGTTCTTCTATCTGTTCGGAAGGAAAAGTGGAGGCCCTCATCTCCATCATTCCTTTACCCACAAAGTTCTGTCCAGATCCATTTTTCTTACACTTATACACTTAGAACAATGGTTTAGAACTGGTAGAGTATAAATATCCAGTGCTCATTTCAGCTCCCCCATGCCAAATAATCTGGTGAACTTTTGGAATGACTCCTGAGATTCCATGACAAACAATAGAAGGAGACCACGTCTGGGTGTCATCCTCTGGCCCCTTACAGTCTAGCTTTATGATCAAGCTTAGCCATGTCAGGTTGCTCAGGTGCCTGGTTTTGATGCTGTTGGTTCCTTTAAGTTTCTTGCATCATTGTCAGTCTAGCAGCAGTGCATAATGGGCTTCATGCTGGTAAGTGAAGGAGAAAATTCAAAACTTTTCAAGCTTGTTCACTCTTTTTTTCTGATACAGTTTCAATTTCTCTTTATGGGTAGGCAACCTGGTGTTCTTCAGACGCTTTAGACTACAACACCGATAAGCCCCAAAAGCAAGATTAGTAGGAGTTAGGGGAGTTGCAATCTAAAATATCTGGATGGTACAAAATTGCCTACTTTTGGTTTCTCGTACATTCACATAATGTGATTATTTATATTATAAACAGTTCCCCTCCTCATAAGATTTTGTTTGCATTCCTAGGTGTTTCCTTAGATATAATGGTGAAACTCAGACCTGTGTGGCCTTAGGAAAGGAACCTGCAGTTGCATTCTGGATATGGTTAATAACAAATGTTTTCTGTAGTGTAGCATACCTGTGGTGTAGTGGTTTGAGCGTTGGAATATGACCATAGGACCAGGGTTCAGTTCCCCGGTCAATCATGGAAACCCACTGGGTGACCTTGGGCATATCACACACTCTCAGTTCCAGAAAATTCTGTGGTAGATTCATCTTAGGATCACCGTAGGTCAGAAATGACTTGAAGGCACCTAGTTTTATTACTCTACAATACTATTATGATAACTATGCAGTTTTTCAAATCTTGAAATTACTTTATTGAAAATTAAGTCATTAAATATGATAGCAAAAACTGCATTTCAGTGAGTGGAATACATACTATAACTATAGTTACTGGGCAGTATTTGTTGTGCTCCAATCAATAGGATATGTCGGCACAGAAATATTTTTCAATATAAAGGTGGAGCATGAAGTAAACTCAGTCAGCTAGAATGATACTTTAATGTTTGTCTAAGGATATGATTTATAATTCTGCATTTTCAGCTTGGCTTTCCTATGCCTATTTATGGAGTTACCTTGCTATGGGTGCATCTGTTTCTCTAGCTGTAATATAAAAATAAGACTTATCTTGAAGAGGATTAGTTTTTAAAATATTCCTCAAAGCTTGTGTGAAGATGTAAAATGTAAGACATGGCCCTGGAAACGAATAACTGGAAATCTTTATGTTCATTATAAAAATCCCTTGTGTGCTTCAATTTGCAGCAGATACTTACCTGCTGGGATCCCAGAAATGTTAAGCTCTTGCTGTTTAGCCTCCTGAGACAAATTGATGCTCCTGCGTTGTTTGCTTCTGGCTTCAAATATTAGACCAGCTTCATCTTTTTGTCAGTTTAGAACGGTGAACTGCTCTCACTGTCAAGAAGCTCCTTCTAGTGTTTAGTCAACATCTGCCCTCCTGCCATGCCCAGCTTCCAATGGGGAATGTATCCAGAAAAGGCAATGCATGGTCATTTTGCTGTAGAATGAGTATTCCAAGAAAGCCACGATACTGTATACTTTCAAACTATGGAGTAGTCTGTATACATGCCCAGCCCAGTCGTAAAGTTTCATAGAATATGGGAATGTAACGTAAAAAACTATCTGCAACCCTCTTCTGCCTTTAACTCATGCTATTATCCATGCAAGGAATCACATGGGCCATGTAGTACTGGCAGTAGGCCAAAAAAATGAGAAATGTATGGGTTCCCTGATGTTTGGCAGCCTCAGCCAGCATAGGCAATGGTGAAGGATGCTGGGAATTGCATGTCAGCAGTACCTGTAAAACTCCATATTCATCTGTCTGCAACAGGTCTTGGGTGGCTTGAGAAACCACCTGTCTTATGCCCTGCCGTTGCATCATCACTCTGCATGGATTTTGGCCAATTCACATTCAGGCTGTTAAGGTAGACAGCCAGGGTTAGATAAAATAAGAGTCAGTTCTTTCCACACTTACACTTACTTGCTCACAGTGAGACACCAGCATTGTTTCTGCTGTGACTTCAGAGGAATAGAGATCCTGCTTCTGTACACAGACTGGCCCAGCTCTCCTTGTAGGTTGAGTGAGACACAGATTTTGTCCCTATTTGAGTCTGTCTTGAGCAGGCACATGGCACCTCAGTGGCTGGAACTCAGGAAGAATGTGGAGAAGTTACCCCACACTCTACAACCAGTGTGGCCATGGCAGATTCTAGGAGCAGTGGTTCAAAGAAGTAATTTTCTCAAGCTTAGATATGTCTTAGCAATAGGCAAGATGTGATGGATATAGGGACTAGCGACCACATCAGTGCATCATCTTTAAACATTCTGGCTTTGCACTAGAGCTTCCATCTGATCAGATTGCAGAAGTGGGAAATGGCTTTTTGTATGTTTCCTTGCCTGCTTAATTAATGTGATTTTTATTATTCATTTTTCTCTTCTACATGTAAAAAAAATCCTTCCTAATGTGATAAATTTAATGTAATAAGTTTTTTCCTTCTTCCAGTGATAAGCTTTTCTTCTTCCCCTTTCCTTGTTGACCTTTTACCACAGAGCCTTCTTGTTTCTCCATTGCTCATGTCATAGATAGCTACAACTATTCTTGAGCCTTTTGTAAGGTTGTTTCCCAGACCACCCTCCTAGCAGCTGATCATGATGACTTTTATATTCTTATTTTGCTCCAGGAAACTCAAGGTAGCATATATGATTTTCTGCCTTTCATGCACACATTATCCTCGCAACAAGTTGTCATGATTCCATTTATACTACACAGTTATAGTCTCATGATTCCACTAACTGCCTGGCTCCATCCTATGGATTCCTGGCATTTGCAGTTTAGGGAGGGGTGGTTAGAATTGTCAGAGAGCTCTAACTCTTCACCAAACTGCAAACCCTAGGATCCCATAGGATACAGCTGCAGTTAAAGTGAAACCATAGCACTTCAACTGTGTACTGTGAAGGGGCTTCAGTTAAAAGACAATGTCCAGCTCCAAATTCGGAATTTGTAAAAGTTCATTTCAACTGGCAGAATGCTGCAACTTTGCATGGCAGGAGGCCTTGCTGGTGGGGGATTCTGTGAATTGCAGTCCAAACCCTCCTCCCTTTTCCAAAATCTACCCAAATCATTCAGTGAGCTTCATAGCTGACTAGAGATTTGCATTTGGCACTGCTCTATGGGTGGGAAAGAAATTTGTAGAATTTGCATTTCCTGAGACTGGCAGTGGGATGGAGCACATTTTGCCTTGGAAATTCGTACACAAAAACCGTCTGAAATGTGTGTGTGTGTTTGTGTGGGAGAGCGAGAGGAACTGTGCCTTCCAAAAAATTATGTGTGAAAAATATACATGACCTAAAAATGCATATATGTGAAAAATGCCCAAATGTCTGTGTAACACAAGCACACAAAATCCCTATTTTAGCAGAATGCACCCTAAATGCATATATAGTGGGGCAGAGGCACCATACTGAAAAACCCACACAATTCGGGGTGGGTGCTGCAGAACCAGGATGGGACAAGAATTTTTATGGTATTCTGAGAAAAGGAATAAGACTGACAATTTTTCACCTCTGTAGCTTGCTAATTCAAGATAAAGTTCTTTCTGACCAAACAGTTTTGAGCAAAATTGGGAGAAAATTTGCTGTGCTTCCTTTCAAGTCCCATTTGATTTTTTTTTAATGGAATATCATCTTTACAGAAAAAAATGCTTTTAGTTATTACATTTCAATTGAGAAATGTGATTTATATTGTCAAAGTCATCTACTGACATGAAATGGTATTGTGGGTATTGGTGTGATTTGTGCTTTAAAAGTGTAGGAGCTATCTGGAGAAAGGCATGATAGATTCATATTTCTGTTTTGCAGTCGTCAAGAGTTATTATCTGATAACCAAGTCTGTGAAACTTTCCCAGCATGTCTCAGTAGCACTCTAGTAAGATCAAACATGCAACTTTTGAGCTGAAGAGCACTTTACATGCTGAACAGTGTCTGATACGTTGTTAAAAAGTTTTGTTGCAACATGCCCTATTGGAGTGAATATAGGTTGTGCTGGCTGAGAATGTACAAGCATTAAAAAAATCTGCTGTCTCCCTGATACACTTTTCTATTGGAACATCATAGGGAATTAATGTAGTGATTTCAAAAAAGATCTGTCTGTAAATGCAAGCATTGCTTTTAAATAAAGATCTGACGTGGGTGTCCACAGGAATTTTCTGGGGAGGTTGGGGCGGCACATGCAAGTGAGTGCAAGTCTCATACATTCTGTACACCACAACATACCTGTGTATTTTTCTTCATGTGTATTTTGTTGCTTAGAGACAATTTCATCCCATGGTTGAGCTGAAAATCCTGGGACTTTGACATGGAGAAGAGAGTTAAGTCTGGCTTCTCAAGAGAGGCATAATGAAGTCCAAAATTGTTTTTATTTGAGGTGAAAGATGTTAACCCTGAAGTATCAGACAAGACATTTTTAGTCCCTAGAGTCAAATTTTATTACATAGTCCACACAAAGCTAGACCTGCAAAGTAGTCATTTAATGGCATTGTCACCTGAACAGTTGTAAACAGTTCCCCCAGATTTTGACAACTTCCCATATACAGGTTTATTTTTAAAAAATGAAAAACACCAAAGAAAAAAACATACACACATTCTCCCACTAGATCAATTGCTTTTTGTCATTGGGGTAGTTTTTTTTCCCCTAGCCACTGTAACATTGGGATTTTTTAAAAAAGAAGTCCTATGCTTTAGCTTTTTTTGGTTGAACTGTGATGAAAGGAAGCAGAAGTGACATTGTCTGTTTGTCAACAGGTTGGTCCATGGAGGGGGTGAGAAATGACACTGCTATTTCCACTGGGGTCAAGAAATACACATTCTAACCTAATCCTGATTCTAACTTCCACCTGCTATACATTACAATTCTCATTGTGGTGGGCATTCTCAGCCCACAACTCAACGCCATTTTTAGAAAAAACATCTTCATATATGACTGTTAAGAAAACTAAACAGAGGATTGAGAGAGAATGGACAAGCAGTACAACAGACAAACTGAAAATTTACTGGCCCTGCTTTTCTGAGATCACTGTTAATAATGGAATATTGACAACTTCATATAACTTGCCAGGAAAGAAGTACCTTTGTTCTAAATCAGGTGGTAATTATGTGGATCTCCAGATGTTTTTGACCTACAGTTCCCAATACTCTTCTACTGTTCATTGGTATGTTGTCTAGATATGCTAGGGCTTATAGTTCAACAATATTTGGAGACCACATGATTCTGACCATCTTCATTTTGGAAACTCTGGTGAACAGCAGTGAAGTCTACAGGGATTCTTTGCAGTATGGGAATAAAACTGGGCATTACTGATTGGGATTTAGGGTCCAGAAGAGCCTAGCCTACTAATATTAGTGCACTAATATTTTATTTGTCAGAGTTGCTCGCTAACGTGGTTAGTTGGAACCACTTTTTATATCAGCCAGCATTGTACAACTTTTACACTGAGTGCAATCCTGCACTGGGAAATGGGTCCAAAAGTCCCACCCAGGCAGAACGATGCCGTATCTCACTTCTTACCCTCTCTCTTGCTGCCTACCTGACACAGCTGGATAATGGCTAATGCAGGACACTGGTGGTGGTGTTGGTGATGGTGGTGCTGTGGTCAAGAAGCATCTGCCTCAGTCTTTAGAGGTAGATGCACAATGATGATGCTATCTTCATGGACTTCCAGAGGTCCAAGAGGATACCTTGGTTAAGCATCTGGCTATAGAAGCATAGCCAGATGATTTTCAGCTGGCTCCTGGTCTCTACCAGCCACTGTATGGCAATGCAGTAAGAAACAGGTGAATTTTGGAGGGATAGGAGTAATTATATGAAGGAGGTAGCAAATTCCCCCCACCCACCCACACACACAAAACACCTAAAACAATATATAGGCCAGTGTTAACACTAGTGTGTCGCTAAGAGGATACCAGCTACTACAGTTGGCCCTTCACATTTGCGGGAAAATCACAAATATCAAAATGTGTGTGTGCCTGTGGGAAGGGGGCCAAGGAATGGTGAGGAGAACAGGCACCCAAAGCCCAAACCAACTCAGGGAATGGAGGGGGAAAGGCGACAGCAGCATGATGGCCCTATACTTCCTCTCTCATGCCCCTCTCCTTCCTTGAGTATATGTGGGGCATTGGGAGAGGGTTTGTGAGAAATCAGGCTGAAGCCATCCTTAGTTGGCCAGTTAGCAGTTGGTGGAGGGGGAAGAGTAGTGGTGGATTTTTAAAGGGCTGTGTGGCCTGATCAGAGCTGCAGAGAGAAAAGGTTCCCCAGCAAAAGAAGCACCTGAGGTCGGGGGGGGGGGAGGTGTTAGAGAAATTAGCAAATAATCAAATCCATGAAAGTGAAACCCACAAATGTGGAGAGCCAAATGTATTGAATTTTCAGCTGCAGAAATGCTCCTTCAGAACTATACTTCCTCTGCCACCACTGAACATGGTGGCCCTTTCCGCAATGCACATTTTCACGGAGTTGGGGTGCAGGGATCCTGCGAGCAGCCTCCAGCGAGAGGCTCTCACATCCCGGTTTCTTCAGCTCCACAGCTGCCGCCCGCTCGCACAAGAGCCCCGCCTCTTCCTTCCACAGTGCAGCCTGGGAGTTTCCCAGGCTGCTCTGGAGCAGGAAGCACGAGCGCTGGAGTTCTGCATGCACAGCAAGTGTGCGCAGGGCCCCGGAGTAATGCGCAATTGCGCACCATTTTCAGCTCAAAGCCGAAAATGAAAAAGTGCGCGAGCAGTGCCTGCCAGACCCTGGAGCATCGCGCGATTGTGAGTGCATCGTGTGGACCGCTCCTCACATTTGCACGACGCTCAAATGCTGTGCGAAAAGGGCCGGTGTCTAGTTGCACATGTTAAAAAAAATATCAGAGTCTGTTTTCTTATCTGTTCTGGTAGATCTGGCAACAACAAGTTGTGGGCACTAAATTTATTGTAATAGATAAGAGTTGGCCTCTGGCAACCTTGTATACTAGCTTTTGTAGTTGTGTGCCTTCAAGCCAACTCAGACTTTTAGCAATGATATTGTTGTTGGTGGTGCTGCTGCTGCTGTTGCTGCTATTATTATTGTTTGTATCCTGCCTTTTTCCCAAAGTGGCTTACAGTTTAAAAAGAACAATACACCTGAAAACATCACAAGGTTTTTTTGGCAAGATTTGTTCAGAGGAGGCTTGCCATTGCCATCCTCTGAGGTTGGGAGAGTTTGACTTGCCCAAGGTCACCAAGTGGGTTTCCATACCCTGGTCACCTGGAATCCTAGTCCAAAGCTCAAACCATTGTCCTACCCTTAGTAGGCATTTGAGTCCTGGTGTTCAAAAGTTCAATTCAAGGTTCAAACCACAATACCATGTGTAGTGGTAGAATATATCAGGTTCACCCCTCTATTGGTCCTCTCCCCATGTCTATAAGAAGACTTTGTGTTCAGACAGTTTTTTCCATCCATGATTGAATTCCTTCCCTGGTTCTTTTTTGCCTGAAACTCTCCAGTGGTTAATGTGGAAAGTGGATATACAGTCCATCCCAAGGTCTGCTTTCTAGGGAATGCATACAAGGGCATCATTCACAGCAATGTTCTTTTATTATTATAATACATAAAAAACATAACTTCTGAGAAGTTACTTTCCTGCTTGCAGCAAGAAAGAAACTAAAAGTTGTCAAGCTCTGTATGCATGACATCTTTCCTCTAACCCTCAATAAATTTCAGTGCTATAATAATCATCTTCACAGGCCTACTTTCACATTAATTTCACTAAAAACACAAAGAACGGATCAGAAGCCTATATAGCAAAATTGGGCAACTTTGCAAGACTGGTGTAAACTCCATTCAGAACCACAGCCCTGCTTCTTGTGATATAGTAATAATAATAGATTCTACCCACCAGCTTTATCAGAAAACCGGGGGGGGGGGGTAAGCACCGTGAATTCCTTTGTTGGTAGCTTTTGCAGGTTTTTCAAAACCTTGGCTGCTATCTTTTGCAGTTTGACAGTACCCATCCTACTGCACAATCACAGCTACATTAAAATCCAGGATTTCTGAATGATGATGATCATGATCATGATTTTTGAATAAGGCTGTGAGTCAAGCATGTATTGCTATGATAATGCACTGCAAAGCATGTGTTTGCCCCTCGGTTAGGATAGCCTTTGCTCAAAGTTCTTATCAGACTTCCTCATGGCAGTTGGAATATCTGTCTGAAGTCTCTCCTGCAAGAGTGGGCAATGTGCAAGCTGCATGCAGCTTCCCAAGGGTCAGAAAATTTTGATTCACTTCTGTTTCACTTCCTGCTGTTAAAAAAAGTACCTCTCCTGAGCCTAAAATAGCCAGAGAGGCCTAAAACATGGCAGAAATGCCATCTAGAAGGTGTTTGTAGTCAATGTCTTTTGCAGGTGGTGTGATATAGTGGGGGTGCAACCCTCCAAGGTCTCCTGAGAGGGGAGCCTTTCACAGTTGCTCACCCCCTGTTCTAATCCCTTGGTAAAGGGTTAAGCATTTTTATGGCACTTCATACACATTCTGCCAGTACCAAGAGCCAATTGTTACTCCCCATATAATGCTCAATCCTAAACCATAAGTGGGAATCATGTGGCCTTCCAGAAGTTGTTGGAGTATAGTTCTTAGCATTCCTCAACATTGGTCATGCTGGCTAGAGCTGTTGGAATTTGCAATCCAACAACATCAGGGATGCTGTGTGGTTCCCCCTCCCCCCCATTTGTACGTGGATGAACTTTCATGAGGAAGAACTGAAGCAAAGACCAGATATAGATATTAAACTCAGGAGGCATAGAATGCTTGTATGATGCCTTTGTTCATTTGCGATGTATATCGCAGTAGTTCCTCTTCTCAAAGTTGGGTCTCCAGATGTCTGTGGATTCCCTGAATCCTTGACTTGGCTAAGTTGTCTGGGGCCTCTGTGAGCTGAATCACTGGATTGTATGAAGGACAGGTGATTTATTCATTTATTGTTATTTATATTCCACCTTTCTCCCAAAATGGGACTCAAGGATGAGGTATTGAGCATTGTGTTTGCCTCAAGAAGCCATTTCCACAATAACTTGGTGTATTACCCTATTTGCATAATAATTGAAGAGGAGAACACCATATGACCTAGGAGGAAATTATTTGCCAAAGCAATTTATGTGGCAGCCCTGAGCAACTAATTTTACAGAAACAACTTGCAGGAAGAAAGGGACTCTGCCAAAGTAAAATGGCCATATTAGTTAAGAGTGGACACTCATTTTACAAGATATTGCAGTATTGAGGTATTCCTTTTCAGGGTTCAAGCCAGTTATGCTTTCCTTCAGGATAGTCTATTCCATTTCTCCTCTCCCCTGATTTTTTTTTTAATTTATCCCACCTGCACCACTCCAACAATTGCTTTCCAGTCTCTGGTGAGTGAGCATGTCCACTCCTCATTGGCTGCTTATTTGGGAGTGTTTTCCTCCAGTGGTTCCCCTCCCCACAAACACTTTTTGCATTTCTGCAAAGAGTGCTAGTGTGTTTTGGCTGCATAGCTCAGCACCTTATTTTACAGTTAAGGAAACTCATTCTCTTGAGTATTTGTCCTCAAGTAGTCAAAACAGCACCATCCACACATAAGGAGGAGGCTTGAGCAAGACTGCCTGTACTTCATCGGCTGGCATGTAGACTGGAGGCTGAGCATTGAGAAACAAGTGAGTAGGCAGCTTATAGAGATAGTCTTACACTACTTATTGTGCTAGCCCTCCTCCTCCTATGTTTTTGGCACTTTGTAGTTGGCCTGTAATCAGATTAGCTTTACTACATTTTGGGATTGTGATTTCAAAAGCACAGAACACGTCACCTTTTAAAAACAAATGCTTGTGATTAAACATTCAGGAGAGCATACCTATTTGCATAGCATCCTTCCACTGACCAGTAAGCTGCATCATTTATCATTGCATCATTTAGACATACATTAGATCAGACATCTCCTGTCGAAAGTTTGCATGATTGTAAAATAAGTCCTTGTACTGATGTTCCAGCTGGCAACTGTGGAAGTTTTAAAAATTGGTTGGGGACTGTAAAATTTATTTGCTTGTTTGTTTTTTAAACCACCGAGGGAAGAGGCAAAATCTCACTTTCTCCTTCCCTTTTATTAGCAGAGACTGTCAAGTATATGCCATCGGCAGTAAACGACAGTTACTCTACTCGCAATGGTCCAGCCAATAATACTTATCTTCTGATGTCTGCTGATATGGGGCACACCAATAGGAAATCAGGAGGCCTGTGCTGACTGTTAGAGAATGCGAGGTTATGTCATCAGAAGGGTCTGTGTGGTGAGTGTGTGTGTAGTGTGCATGCACGCCTGAAATGCCATCGAAACTTGACTCGCCTGTTCTTGGAACCACCATTCAGCATTCAGAATAGATTAAAACTAGTTTCTTTCTGGCTTTGTGTGTCTCTGCCTGTTCTGAAGCATGTCCTCAGTTAGCTTTCTTGCTTGCTTTTTCTTTTCTTTTCTTTCTCGCTTTATTCTTCCTTCCTTCCTATTTCCTAACATAAGAACAGAGGCTTCGTAGGAGAGAAGCAATCTAACATAGATAATAAATTCTTTAACATGATTCTTTAAATAACATGATTCATGATATAGTGTATCTTCTATGTGCTGCTTTATACAAAACGATTCAGGATGTAGTATGTTTTCTAGGTATTGCTTTCTAAGAGGCAATATTTATTCCAAAACATTTCATTCAACGTTTATTGTAGTTTATAAACAGAAATGTGGCTGTAATGTTCTCTAGGGAAAACGCACACAGTTGTAAGCTGCTTTTGCAATGTTTTATTCTAAGCTATGTGGTCCTGCTAACCAGGAAGAAATTCTGTTTTTAACATTTGAGCATTGTGAACTATTACCACTTTGAAAATTTTAATATAAAAAGGAGGTATAAATGTTTAAAGAAGTAGACAGTTTGGCTGATTGTAAATGCTTAGATGGAGGATAAAACTAAGAGACAGTTAATTATTGAAGTACTTCTTTCCCCTTTTTTTCTATTGTTGTTGTTGTTGCTGTGTGCCTTCAAGTCATTTCCAAGTTTATTGAAATCTAGATTGTTGCTGATGTGTTCAAGTCCTTTCTGACTTAACAACAATCCTAAAGTAAACCTATCACAGGGTTTTCCTGGCAAGATTTGTTCGGGGAAGAGGGGTTACCATTGCTTTCCTCTACCAGGACTGAGAGAGTGTGACTTCCCCAAGGCCATCCAGTGAGTTTGTATGATTGAATTGGATTCAGACCCTGATCTCCAAGAATCCTAGTCCAGCAGTCAAACCCTCACATCAGTTTTGC
Source organism: Cyclura pinguis (assembly GCA_030412105.1). Lineage (NCBI taxonomy): Eukaryota > Metazoa > Chordata > Lepidosauria > Squamata > Iguanidae > Cyclura > Cyclura pinguis. The sequence continues at coordinate 186,894,690 of CM059603.1, forward strand.
TGTCTTGTAATCTAGACACCATTTTCTATAATGATACCAGTAATTTTCCAAACGTTTAAACGGTTTGCACCAAGGTGAATCAGAAAAATAAAAATAATTTCTGCTGTGAAGTAATAAGTCAACATATTAAATTGCTAGTACAGTAATACATGAGAAAAACTGGACATTGGAGGAATATAAGTTTTTATGCATTTTTACATAGTTGATGGTGACAGCCAGTCTTGACAGAGGGCATCTGCAAGAGGGATGAAGTTCAGATTACTGTTGCCGCAGTTTTGCCCTGCAATGTGGGCAGCACACAGCATTCCGCTGAAGTGCCTTGTTGGTTAACCCCTTTTAGGGATTGGAAAAGTTGTGGTTGGGGATATCTAGGAACATGTGAAGAGTGCTGCTGGATCAGGCCAAAGGGCTATTTAGTCTAATGTTATGTTTCCATAGTGACTAGCCAGCTTCCTGTGGGAAGCCACCTAGCTGGTTGTTCATGCTGGCTGGGGCATTCTGAGGGCTGTAGTCAAAAAAAGTAAAATTTCTTAACTCCATCTCTTTCTAAAGTAGGGATGGGAGTTGTGTAGCCCTCCAGATGTTCTTGGGCTGCAATGCCCCATGGCCCTAGACAGCATAATCAGTGGTAAGGATGCTGGGAAATATAGTCAAAAACATCTGAAGAGACACAAAATTCTCACTCCTGTTTTAGAATTGTTGTTGTTGACTTCATTTATACCAAGCCTTTTCCCCAAAACTGAGACTCAAGGCAGCTTACAAATTAAAGCACGTGTGTGTGTGTGTGTGTGTGTGTGTGTGTGTGTGTGTACCTTCAAGTCAAGTACCATATAGTTAAAAGATACAAAAAAGGTAACATTGAAATGGAGATCAAAGTATTAACAGCACTAAACACAGTTTAAAGCATACCTTTAAAATATTGTAAAGCAGGTTAAAAACAGCGCAATTAAAGCAGGAGGACACACTCTTGCAAGCTCCTTCCTTCTGTTTCCTTTTTTTAAAAAATAACCTGATGTTATTAAAGCTATTACAGCTATTTAGACTTGCTTGCAACCCATTCTTAGGACCATAGGTACTTCCAGGTGAGGTGTGTATCTTGCAGCCAAACAACTTTCTTATAAGTGGACTTTTTTGAGGATTCTAGATCATCTTCCATTTTCACTGTTCTTGTGGATTTCCACTGCAGCTTCCATGCTGCTTTCTTTTCTTTCTTTTTTTTTAATTATTAACCATAGAAAAATGAGTTCAGGAGGAAAAGATTGACTATGCACAGGGTCTTTTGCCTAATATTGTAGAGAGCCTCCTGTATGTGAACAATTTAGGAACTTCTGCCAGAAAGAATTATTCTAGCATATAGGAGTGATTGAAGGGAGAAACAGGTGTTCTTCCAGATAAGGCTTTATATCTGACTCCATTCACATAATTTTATCAGAGAGAGGTAGACATTATCTGCAGTTTGTACCCTTCCCTCATTTTCCAGAAGCCTCCTAAATCTGTTGCTGCTGCTGCTGCTGCTGCTACTGCTGCTGCTAGGACCACCAAATAAGCCCACTAGGGACGGAGAGATTAAATAGCTGCACAGGATGTGTTGACCAGTCTTTCTAGGAGCCCTCTGGTTGGAAGCATCCTAAGCTGGCACAAAGTACTTGCAAAAAGCTTCACTTGCAAAAGCGTGGTGGAGGGGCACTTCGTAAGAAGGTACTGAATACCTCTTTCTGCAGTGACCAAAAAAGTACATGAGAAAAGCCTCCCCCAGTCCCATTACTTAGCTCTGACCATGGGCATAATATAGTGGGTTTCTCAGAAAGCACAGAACCCACTTTAAATCGTTGGCTACAGGAGAGAAGCAGCTGCACCTTTAGGATGATATCTGCCAGTGCTGCATGTTTTGCAGAGAGCCTGCATGTTTCCTCTCTCTCCGGCTGCATGATGCAGTTTGACAGCTTTAGAGTGCATATTCGGGGTCAATCAGTGGCTGAAGTGATGGAGCTCTAGGCACCATCCAGCTGCAGTAGTGCCTCTGGGATAAAGGAACAGCCATCCCCCACACAGATCTCCATGATAACACCAGAAGGCTGGGAGGGTGACAGCTTTTCCTTTTTCCCATCTGCTTAAGTGCAGCAGGATACTATCCAGGAGCCTCTCATCCTCCTAACCAGTGATTGGCTGTGTGGGTGCTATCAGCCTGAGTTGACTGTGAGAATCATTGTACAAGAAGGTACTGGATACCTCTTTCTGCAATGAGCAAAAATGTATATATTTTAGCCTAATCGGGGTTACATTAGTGTTAGGATGCCACCCTTAAGACCCCGATGGACTTTTGGGTATGATATGTAATGAACTCATATCTGTCTGAGACATGACTCTTAATCAGGACACAGAACTTTAGACCATAGCAACATGTGCCACTTGCTATCATGTATCGAGACAGGGATATCATGTGACAATTGACTTTTGCTATATATCACTTTCTTGTTTAAAATTTTGGGTATGATGGGAATATGGAAAGGACTAATTTAGACATTGCTTTCCCATTTCCATCCCTGCTCTTCTTTTTTTCCCATTTGCTGGTTTCCTCTACACGTATTATTTGTTACATATTATATTACATGTTATATCCCACCTTTCCAATGAGTGAAAGCATTATACGTGGTGCTCCTTTCCTCCTTTATTCTCACAACAAACCTGCGAGGCAGGTCAGGCTGAGAGAGAATGAGTGGCCCAAGGTCACCACACTGAATATCATGGTTCAGTGTGGAACTGAACTGAGACCTTCCAAGCCCTCGTACACCCCTCTAACCATTACATCATACTGGCTCATAATTTGTCATAACATCCAAACCAAACAGGCAATGGTTAGTAGTAACTCCAAATCAGAATGCCAAAAAGTTACCTTTTTGGTACTACAACTTTTGCAGTACAAGCATTGGCATGCCAGCTGAGGATTCTGGGGATTCTATGTCAGCTTTTCCAGCCTCTGGTCCAAACCATAGAGTGGAGGGTGGTGCTACTTCCAAACCATATTCTGGAGTCTTGTGCATGTTGGAAGCAGTGAAGAACCAATGCTTGTAAAGAGTGATTATTAAGAGAAGGCAGTTTAGATAACTCCTGGCCTTTTTTTTTTCCACCTCTCTGTATCTTTTTTTATTCTGTGTACCTTTGCTTCCTTCTCACCTGTTGGGGTCACTTTGCCTTCTTCAAGCAATTAATCAGTGGCAACCCAATAATGGTTGCTAGCTTTCCCCATATATGATAGCCAGGTTTTAGGGGTTCTTGTAAGCATGTATAAGTTAACTTCTTTTGTCTTTCTGTTTTCCTATCCCAGAATGGATTTCCTGAGACAATAAACCCAAGTTTTTCTTTTTACTGTACAAGAATATCCTGAGTGATTAGACCTGTAGCTACCACAAGCTCATATTGCATTAGCCCTGCTGTACTCTGCTTAATATAAATACTAAATATTCCTGCTGTGCTTACTATTCTGACTTGATTTGAGATGTCATGGAAAACTGTGGTGTACTTCTTCTGTTTGCCTGCTTTCCTGCTCCTTCAGTGAACTGATCATGAGGACTGAGGAAATATTTTCAAAAATATTTCAATTTTGCTGGTTCAGATTCTTTTCTAAATTATTGATGAAAGATAATAGCTCTTTTTAAAAAAATTGACTAGATTGTCTCTCTATCTAGACAGAATGGAATGATTGCCAAAGCAAATGAGCTATTGATCTACTCGAAAATGTTCACCTTGTATGAACATTTATTTTATGAGATGTACAATCTCACTGTTATCCTTTCATGAGTATGTGCCTTCAAGTCACCTGTTAACTTAGGGTGACCTCATGAATTTCATAGAGTTTTCTTAGGCAAGGAATACTCAGAGGTGGTTTTCCCAGTTCCTTCCTCTGATATAGCCTACAGCACCTGGTATTTGACGGTGGTCTCCCATTTAAGTACTAACCGGAGTGACCCTGCTTAGCTCCCACAGTGTGGGATCTGGTGCCTTTAGGGTACTTAGACCTCTAATCTTTTTGTTTGCAGCCAACTGAGCATGGCCATGGAAGAAGTCTCCAAAAGGACTTTTTCCTGATGGGGGCCTGTGGACTTTTGGTTCTGGTAGGTCAAGATGAAGGAAGGAGCCATTTGCAAAAACAAAAAGCAAAACCTACAAGAACCCAGTCTTTGTATCATTCACAGTTTTTCCAGGCACAACAGCCCTAATCTCAGAGTAGGCCAAACAGCCTTTATTGGCCTGCTAAAACTTCCTCTTTGCATTTGGTTCCATCTTCCCTTGGTCCTAATACTGATCTTAGGAGCAGTTCTGCCTGATCAGCTACAGATCCATTTAGTTCATGTTGCTTTTTCCTAAAGTGTCCAGTCAGGTCTCCCTGAGAAGAGTACAAAGACCATGAAGAATCTTAATCTCCTTCCCAGCTTGGTTATCTTTGGCATCTGATACTCATTAAATACACTTTCTATCCACAGTTGGGCTTTATTTAAGTTCTCATGGCTAATAGCTGCTAATAGACCTGTTTCCCAAAGATTTGCAAAGCTTTGAAAAATTTATTTTTTGGATTAGATTTCCCGCAATATCCCCTGGTTACTGTAGTGGCAAGGGAATCCTGGAAATTTTGTTTTTATCATTTTTAAAGTTGATGACTGTCACACCTTCTTGATTTAGCAATGAATTCCATAAGTTAATTTTGCTCTTTTTGAAGAAATGTCCTTTTCTTTTTCTGTGTCCTAATTCTTTTGCTGGCCATCCTTTGGGTGCTTGTAAATGTGATATATTCTTCTGTTACAGAGGTCATGTTTAGAGGCAACAGTCATAATCTCTGTGCAGGGGAATTCCCATCCTGTCACATCTTGCTAAGTTGCTTCCTTCTAGACATTACCAAAATGGTCAGGTAGCTTCTGTTTCTTCAAGACATAGGACTACCATCTTTTCACAAAGCCTATAGTAAGGCTGGAGTTGGCATGATGTTATGAAGCAACATCCCCAGTATTTGTCTTGTTTGCTCGCTAATTGTATTGCATCATGGCAAACTTGGGTCTAAATTCAGTCTATAGCTCAACTTGGATAGACAACCTAGATCAATTGCTGAATGATAAGTTAACACTTATATGGATTCAATAGGTCTTCTCCAGTTAAAGCTAGCAACTGGATATATAATAATGGTTTATAATAACATTCACACTTGAAGCAAAGTTAGCAATAAAATTGAAATGCCATGTCCAGCACAAAAAATAAGTAGCAGAGAACTAATAGGCCAAAACTCCTGGATAAAATCTGAACCAAAAAAACTGTCTGAAATGGAATCTGTGTTTTGCTCTGTTTTGCCCTTCTGCCTGAAATCTGGTAGGGAAAGGGAAGTATCTCATAAGTGGGGTAGTGCCTTAGAAAAAGCCTGCCTGGCTGCTTGAAAGAATCCAATTAACAGTTGTTCTTTTTGCCTCGGTTAGAGGGAAGTAGCCACGCACATGGCTACCAGCGTACCTCCGTAACAGAATCTCCCAGCCAGTGTGGATTCTGGGGAGTTGTCAAAAAAGTAACATTTCCAAGCTCTGCTTCATGCATGTGCCAGTTTTAAGAGTTTTTGTAACTGATCCCCTGAATAGATTTATAGAAAGAATAAACAAACATTTCCCCCCTTTTTACCTTATTATGAAATCCTGTTTTAAAGCCATAAACTTAGCGGTAGATAGGAAGAAAACTCATTTGAAATGTGGTGCTGGAAAAGATGCAGGTGCATAGGACTTGGGGGAAGGTGGGCAAATTGCTCTGGGTGGCAATGTTTTGGGGGCGTCCCAGCCTGTAGCCACACCCCCGTGTGCCCTGGCCACGCCCCCATGCACAGTGGCCACACCCCTCACACTATAGCCCTGCCCCCTCCAGCCCCCCCCACACACATACTCCAAGCTCTGCCACTGAGAAGATGTCTACAGATACTGTGAACTGCTCAAAAGACAAATAAATGGGTCCTAGAGCAAACCAAGCATGAACTCTCCGTGGAAGCCAAGATGACTAAACTGAGACTGCCATAGTTTGGACTAAATATAACAACTGGTTCGTTAGGTAGAAGGCAGGAGGAAAAAAGAAAGACTGCTTTACAGATGGTTAGATTTAGGCTATTTCTGCACTCCCCTGTTATAGTGCTATTATTGCACTTTCAACATCCTGTGGAATATTGGGGTTTGTAGTTTACTGAGGCCAAAAAGTTCTCTGGATGAGACTTCTAAATGCCCCTCCCTATAGTGCAAACCACAGGATTCCATAGAATGTTGAAAGTGGAATAATAGCACTATAACAGGGGAGTGTGGAAATGGCCTTAATCAGAGAAGCCATGACCCTGAGTGTGCAAGACCTGACCAGGTCAATTGATGACAGAATGACTTGGAAATCTCTCACTCACAGGGTTGCCATAAATCAAAGATGGCCTGATAGCAGGTAACAACAACAAAGTGTGCTGAACTCTTCTAGAACAAATATAAAATATCCTTTCAGTTCTGCTATACCAGTGTAAAATAGGGTGCTTTGCCTTTATTAAAAGACTGATGTGTTGTTTCCTGGCAAAGCCACCAGAATTTAATTTTTTTAAAAAAAGGCTGGCATGCTTACATGGCTGGCATGGTTGCATGGAGACAAGAGGCCCTTTCCGCGTGATGTTGCTGTCTCATTTCTGCCGCAGGATGGCAGCGGTCAGCAGGTTGCACTTCCACATGATGTCGTCGCTGTGCCGCTGCCATCCTGTTGTGGAGCGTCACATTTGTGCAGTTTTCTCAAAAGGGAAAAAATCCATTTTGCATCTGTGATCATGTGGCACTCCCGTCACTTCTGGCCATGCAGAAGCTGCAGAAGTGCACAGGTGATGCTTCCTTCCATAGCGCAGCAATGGAAAAAGCCCGGCTGTACTGCGGAAGGAAGACGTGGCACCATTGCGTTCTGTTCCGCATGGACCAAGTGGGTGCAGAGAGAAGCGTTGCTGATGCACTCCTTTCTGGACCTGGGACTGCAGCGAGATGACACAGAAGAGCGTCGTGCTGAAATGCCCAGAGATTTACGTGGAGGAGTAATCCTATCAGTGAAACTGCTATCAGGGAAAGTTTCATGGTTTAAGACTCTGCAAATACAGAATTTGGTTACTGACCTTTTACCAGCTCTTTGTTTCCGAGGCTCCTGTGTCTTTTGCCAACAACTTGGCATTGACCTCTGCATTCAACATTCAACAACTTGGAATTGACCTCTGCACCAAGGTGCAGTATTGACCAAAGCATTCACCTGTTAAACTTGACATACAATTGATAATGTTACTGAGACTCTGCTTTAAAAAAAATGACACTCCTAATATAGGCACAGTGTTGAACAAGACTTCAGCACCAGCCCTGATGTTTCTGCCTGTATATTATCCCCGTTTAATTGCACCATCGTGACATATTATCAGACTTAATATACTATTGCCTAATCATTCTTATAAAAGTATCACAAGTGCAAATCTTTTAATGAGCAGCTAACTAGTATCTGTGCTGCCCAAGTGTTTGAGGAGGGCAAGATGTTGTCAGAACCTACATCCCAGTCTTAGTAAAAATTTTAGCTATGGGATTAAGGGCTTATGATGGAGGGACAACTCTTGTTTTTTCAGGTAGTAAAAAATATCGATGCCTATCTGGTTGCTGATCTTCCTTTGTTGTAGGCTTTTTAAGGCCCTTTAAAGAATGACACAGGCCACCTACACAATCCTGTTTGCTCTCTTCTGAGTCTACAGGGAAAGAGCTTGTAAATGCACTGTTATACTATATGAAGCTTTTATTTTTAAAGGGTGAGTGTAGCTCAGTGAAAGAGTGCATGCAAGGAAAAGGTCTTAATTCCACCACCACCACCACCCAAAAAATTAGTCAGCAGTTTTCATTTGGATTACAGCTAGTCAGTATAGTATGGAAACTGAACTGGACAATTCGGAAACATCTTTCTAGGGCAGTTTGCTCAAATATCAGAAAAGACTCCTAAAGTGTACACGGGCTCCAATTTTTCCCTTTTAAAAACTGATTCAAGTAGAGGAGATGTAGCCTTGTGATGAGCACAAAGTTCCTCAAATTATGACTATGCATAGTCCCCCTGTTTCTGAAAGGTTAAGGGCTGGCTAATCAGTTTAAATGTGGTTCAGTTTAAATGTGGTACAAATCAGAGGCACAGCCCTCCCAAGTTTATTCTAGTGGAGAAGGTTAACCATGGCCATCCAAAATTGGGTTGATAGTGCTCGTCTGAAGCAGGCTGATCACAGAAATTGTATCTATATGCACTATAAGCATATAGATCTATCTACAGTCTTTCTAAATGTTGTCTAGATTTTCAGCCATTGGCTTTAAAGCACTACAAAGAAAACTGCAGTCTGTCCAGCTTTACTGAAAATATTATGGAAACAAATAGATCATACTGCAGAAAAGGAAATTTTAAAGAGAGGTTGATGTATTTCCAATCCAGCAGCACTGGCTGGAGATCTGATTGCATGTATTGATCTTAATAGTCAGGAACACTTGTCAATCTAACAGATTGTCTTAATCTGCTGAGTCACCACTGTTCCTCCCCATCCCTCCACATGATTTGATTTTTATTTCTACTTCCATGGTGGTACTCAGTCACTGCTTCCGTGACTGTTTTAAAATGTAATTGGCTGTGACAGTGCACTAGGCACTGAATCCAAAGATGCTGCCATTTGGCCTACTTGCCAGTCAGAGTTGTCTAGGTGTGTTTTTAAAATTCTCTACAAGCTGCTCAGAGCATGACACAAGGGCATTTCTGCACTAGATTGTTATAGTGCTATTATTCCACTTTCAACATCCTATGGAATCCTCCTACAGAAACGGGTAAGATCTACTGAGAAAATGGCTAAGATCTCCATCCCTGAGTACATACTAAATGCTTCTATAACAGCAAATGCTTGTTGGAAGGACCTGGTCCACTTATTGCTATCAAATTCTTGTACCAATATTACTGTTTTTTTTTCTGGTGTCTTAATAATTGCATTTTATATAAACTGTTGTACTAAAATTACTTGTTCAAAACATTCCTATCCTAAACTGCAAGTGGACAACATACAACTCTCTCTGACCTTCAAAAACTGAAGGAAAAAAAAAAACGAAAAGGAGAATTTCTGCTGCTGGAAACCTGCAAGAGAAGCCATTCTCTTTCAAAATAAGGAGCAGTCCCCCACAACACACCATTTTGACTCCTTTGCTCCAAACAGCATTCCTGTGAAACCTGAAGTAGAATTCTAAGCATGTCTAGTTTCAGGATTTTGTGGTGATGTGACCCATGGTGAATTTAGGGTTGGAAAATAAGCCCAGGCTTGGCTACGCTTGCCCCAAACCCATTAAGGAAGGTGGGTCTGAAGGACTGTTAATGTGGATCATAGACAGCTGCCTTTTACCAGCGCAGACCATTGGTCCATCGCGCTGTGTGTTCTCTGCTCCAACAGACAATGTATCTGTTTCAGACGAGAATGTTCCCAAAACCTACCTGGAGATGCTGGGTGGGGCCAAACCTGTGTGCAAAGCATGTGCTCTCCCACTGAGCTATGGCTGTCTTCTTAGGCAGAAGGAGAGTTAAGGGGTTACACTGGCAACCCTGAAGTGCTTCTTTGCCACACATTTTCACATCAACCAAACATCTATATATTTTGGGCTGGCTTGCCAGTGTGATGTAGTGGTTTGAGCACTGGAGTGCATTGAACCTGGAGATCAGGGTTCGATTCCCTGCTTGGCCACGAAAACCCACTGGGGTTTCTGTGACCGAGAGTTGAACCCTAGAGCATTGAATCCTAGAGATCAGGGTTTGATTCCCCGCTCGGCTATGGAAACCCACTGTGTGACCTTGGACAAGGCACAAACTCTCAGTCCCCAGAAAACCCCATAATAGGTTTCCCTTAGGGTTGCCATAAGTCAGAAATGACTTGAAGGCACACAACAACAACAACAACAACAACTCTGTTCTGTAGATCCTGGCATAGAAAACACAGATCACTTAGCAAGCTGCGAATAGGTTCCTACACATAGTTGTTCCCATGTGCGGGCCTGCTTTACAACTAGCCTACTATGAGACACAATGGACAACTACGTTTTTCATTTAAAGGATTTCTATAGAGGTTTTTAGGCATACCATCCAATGCTGCAAAATTGTTTGTAATGGATTGTTCCTTGACCTTAGCCAGGATCTACCACAGGAACCTGATTGTGTGTCTTTTGTTGTACTCACACATGCACAGGTAGAAGACTCAAGGGCTTTTCTATGAGTCCTTTTTGCTTTCTCATACACAAATTTAGCAGTTGCTCAGTAGTACTGTAACATTGGTCTTCAGATTTTTAAAAGCATGAGTTTGCTGGGAAGATAGAAGTAGAGGCCTGTTTTTATGTTCTTGTATTGCTGTCATATCCTCTGTCATGGGTGGTTTCATATGTAAACTAAGAATTTTGTGGTGGACTGGAGAGGAAAGGGAGAAGATTTGGAGATTTCTGCATTGCTTAATTCTATTTCTATTTTGTATTAGTCTTTGCTTCAATGAAAATAGAAGAGTTTTGTTGTACCTTAAAAACTGTTAACAAGTGCATTAAGGTGTAACCTTTAATAGACTGAAATCCACTTGCATCTGACCAGTTGGACTCTAGTCCCAGAAAGCTTCTGCCTTGATAAATTTAATTGGCCTGACTGTTTTGGATTTTGGCCACAGTCTTTTAAGTTGTCACTACAAGATTCTTTGTGGTGTTGTTCTTTCAGGTAGCTTATGTGTGAGGGATAGTTGATACGCCTGAAGGGAGAAAAGAAATCAACCAAAGAAAAGCAAAGAAAGGCTTGCTTCCAGCACAGGCTGAGTGAGTGCCCTTGCCTCAGGAGGTAGATTATCAAAGAGAACTCATGCCTAGCAAGTACAGGCAAGGGAAGAACTGCTTCCTTCACGGGATGAGTGAGATCCATTTTGTTCAGCTACACTCTCTTGCTTCAGAGGAACTCAGAAGGGCTGCTGTGTTCTTGGAACTGCCTGAAGGGCAAGATCAGTGAAGCCCAATGATGAGTTCAAGAAATTCTGTCTTAATAACCTTGGCACCATGTAGTCATCACATTATTTTGGTCCCTCCTAATGGAATATGTGTTGTTGAGCAAATCTTTTATAGGCTGCTTTGAGAGCTTCTTTGAGTGATGAAGCTGGTATGTGAGCAGTTTGAGTAAAGGTGTACATGAAATGTCACAAATTCTTCTGAGGTACATTTCTGAGATGCTGTTAGGAAGGATACAGGATGTTGCAACTGGTGGCATTTTTGTTTCCCATCTCTGTATGGTAAATTTCTGAATAAATACCAAGCATTCGAGCTCTAGGGTGAGGATTTCAAAGTAAAACCTGTCAACATTAACTAAAATAGTAGGCTTGAGGGCATACTGAGAAGAATAAGAAAAGAGAATACTTTGATTGTCTGTCTTTATAGATCCAGATACAATAGTTACGTGCTTTGGCTGTTAAGAATCAAGTGTAGATGTCATTTCTGAGAGTCCCATGGCAGACAGATAAAATGACCTTTTTGGAAAGGAACAAGACTCTCATTTATACAGGTTATTTCTTGAGCTGCTCCACTGATACATTTGCAGACTGGGACACCTGAACTTACTGTAAGTTACAGTCTAATGGTTTAGTTTTTCATTTGTAGAAAACTTAGTCTCTTCTCTTCATTGCTATTCTGCAGATAATAACCTCAGACTGCATTGGAGAGACTGTGGATGGCCTTTCTACAGAAAAATCTGTTCTGCAGAAATAGACAGTATTAGAAGTGATACATAAAAGAACTGATTTCTCTCCCCGCCCCCCGCCGCAGCTTTTTTTTTTCCTTCTTACCTTTCTGGACTCTGAGATGAAGCTATTATCACAAAGCTGTTCTTCAGTGCCTCATTCTGCTGGATGAAGTTGAATTCACAGCTACAGAAAAAACTACTGCCCTGCACGGAAATAATGCTTTCATTTTGCAGCCAATATAAATTGATAGGGCAAAAGATCAGAGATTTAAATCAGACCGCTGCTACTTATTCCACCCTTTGCCAAGAAGTGATAGTGCTACAGGTTTTCTTTGGATGGAAGGGAATATTTGAGACTTATGGTGTTTTTGGAATTATTATTTATAAGTTAGAATCAAAATAGAGTGGAAACAGATTCCAACTGCAGTCAGAAAACTATTTACTGAACTTGCATCAGGCCTCCCAGAGCAGCACTTTGCTTCCAGCCTATTCTATCTAAACATTTTCTTTCTCTCTACCTGTGATCAATTTCACACGGATACATTTACAGCAGGGTGAGCAACTGGGACCTTCCAGTTGTTTCTGATCAGCAGCTCCCATAAGCCTTCATTACTGACTTTGCTGGCTAGAACTGATGGGTGTTGTAGGGCAAAAACATCTGGTGGTTGCCAGAGCTGCCTACACTGGATTCACAGGTACAGTTTTGCCTCTCCCTATGGGAAAGGTGTCATCCTCTAATGGCTGGAAACATATTCTAAACAATGATTGCATAGTGATATTATGTCAACAGTTTGCCTACATGTTCACTGATTGCCCAGGATTGCTTCTGAAGGAACCCCTATTTTGAATCAAAAAGGGAATGTCACTGAAATTGCAGGTCAGGGAAAGAAGCCCTTATGAATAGGTGGCAAACTGTGAGTACAAAGGATATGCAGGAGTTTCTTTCATGATCATTTCCCACCCCCCAACACACACCCTCTTTTCCAGTCCAAATTTTTGTAGACAAAAACTGCCATAGTCTGTAGGGTTACAAGATTGGATCTGGGAAAGGGATCCTGTAACTTTAATCTTTTAAAGATCTTGGAGCAGAATGAGGTGCCATAAAGCTCCAGCCAGTGGAATGAAAGTACCTGTCCTCCCACATCTTGTAGACCCCCACTCTCAGTTGCAGCCATCCCCTTGCAACATGACTGTTGCCTTGCCAGTTGTCCAGCAACAAGAACAAAGCTGGGGATTCCTCCATTCCCCTCTCCACAAGTCTTCACAATTGAGGAATCGTGTTGGGATGTACCTAAAAATTGAGGGTTGGAAGATGAGGGAGGATAGATCTCTTTGTCCATTTGATGAAGTTTTATGATATCTCACCTGTCTCCAAAATCTGCTAAGGATTAAAATTACTTCCTGGATCCAATCTGGCACCCGCAGAAGTATAAACACCTCCCATAACTGGTTGGAGATGACGGGAGCTATTATCTAGCACATCTGGAGAGTGCCTGATTGAGAAAGCTGGTGTAAATGTTTTCATTCAGATTATTTCATTCATTATTTCATTCAATAAAGCAGGGCTACTCCAGCTGTAATTCTCAGAACTACTGCCAGCATGCATAGGTCAGGGAAGTTGAGAGTAGAAGTTTACCAGCAGGTTCCCCACTCTTGCAATAAAGAGTCATTCTGTTGTTTTCCCTGTTTCCTGAGCTGAAGGAAGTTCACAGCAGCCTTTGCAGAGTTAATTTTCATTGGAGGAAAGTTCACTGGAGGCTTATGATTTCTCTGAAGTAATCTCTTTATTTGCCTAGGGACAATGTGAATGGGTGTCTGTTGGAGAGCAGGAGGGAGCACAGAGGCAGAGCTGGCAATATCAGAACATCCCCAAATCCACTCAGGGCAGAACTCATCAGGACACACCAAACAATTTTAACCCATTCAGCATATTCTCAGACTAGGAAAAGGTGTTTTAAGCCTCAACTCCACCCTTGGAACCTTTGTTAGTTTAGGACAGTAAGTTCTGCATTAATTAAGGACCAGTTATCTCTTTTCCCCTTGAAAATTGTTTTCTTCATTTTCTGTAACAAAGCACTAAAGCATGATCTTTATTTTAATAGTTTTGTGCTGAATAATTAAAACAGGCATGGTAGAACAGAGATAATGCTAAAATGAATACTCAGATCCTGTGGATTTTTGTTATACAATCTTTCTAAAGGTTTTCCTATGCAACTGGTATTGAGAATGAATGCTCTCGCAAAACTGCCATACTGTTCAGTGAGCATCTTGTAAAGGGTGCCATGCAATTTTTATATAATGCTTTTCTGTACAAATTTGGAATAGATTTGTAGTAAGGACTAGTTTCTACAGTGATGCTACAGTAATGGCTCATGGACTGAGCTGAGGGAGAGTATTATGGTCTTAAATGGTGGGAGGAAATTAGTTCAAAAAACTAACTCTAATGATGCTCAAGCATTCTTTAAATAACACCTCTTGGCTGGGGCATTGTGGGAGCAGAAGTCCAAAACTAAAGTTCTAAAGCTCTGGATATAGGGCTGAATCTGAACAGTGCCCAGTTTACCAGAGGATCTGCTGTCAGCACATTCCTTACGGTTGTCTTTTACACTGTCTCACCTCCTACTCCTTGCCAGTTTCCATTTGCCTCATACGTAAAACATAGCATGATTAGCCATGAAAGTGCAAAGAGAGTTTATTGTATAATAATTTTTCCCCCTACCTGCCTGCATTTGAATTTCCCCATGGCAAATGCAAACTGTGTACCACTTCTTTGAAAGAAATGGAATAGGCAGTAAATGTTCCATATCTTTTCCAAACCCAAAATAATCTGGAAACTAAAACTCTTGCAGAACAAAAATCAAACATTTTTAAAACAGATCTGCGAAACTTGAAATGAAGAAAATTACTTTTTTGGCTCCATCATGTAGTTTAAAAACAGCAAGAGCCTTTGTTCTTGATAATTAGTTGTCACTGTGTGAGTCACTCCTTCTCTCTATATTCTGTGCCACCTTTTTTGTGGTTTGAGCATTGGATTGCAACCCTGAAGACCAGGATTCACTTCCCCTCTTGGCTATGGCAACCCATTGGGTGACTTTACATCACACAATCTCAGCTCCTAGAAAACCCCATGACAGGCTTGCCTTAGGGTCAAAATAAGTCAGAAATATGTTGAAGACACACAACAACAACAACAACAATACTAACATGATGATGGGTCTGCATCTCCTTTGCTACTGCTGGACAATGAATTATTCATTATATAGTTATTTAGCTCAGTTCAAAGGAAAGAAACCTGAACTGCATTTTAGCTGCAAACACAAAAACACGCACATGAACAAAAGTATTTCTTTGTATACAGATGGAGTGAGACAGTGATAGCCTTTCCCTAGTGATAGCCACTTGTGCCTCATGGAATGTCACTCTAGAGTGTGTTTTTGAACCAGGAGAGCTCCTATTTATGCTTGTTAGCAGCCCTTGAATCAGGATGGTTGGTGCGAGATTAGGTACACATTGGCATTCCCCTAAAGTGCTGTAAGCCATTTTGTTGTTTGGTTAGTGACAACCCCAGAGGCAATGGCTCAGTGGGATTAATATCTTATGGATGAATAAATGCAGAGAGATTGGTCTGTGACTGTTAGTGCTTCGATGTGGGTTCCTGCATGGCAGGGGTTGGACTGGATGGCCCCGTGGTCTCTTCCAACTCTATGATTCTAAGAGTCATTCAGATTCTCTGTGTTCAACAGCAGTATTGTACAATGGTCAAACCAGATGTTCATTCTACAGAGTTTGGCCTCTTTGCTGCTAGCGTCAGTTCTGTCTCTCTCACATAACAACCAATAATCACAATAATGGTTGGCTTGAAAGTCTTTCCAAGTTTCCTCTCCAGGTGACAACAGGAACACATCTCAGAAGGTCCTGTCTGACTTTTTTGTTTCTCACTGGGGAACATCAAAGAGGTACATTAGCACTCTGTGGCAGGGCAGGGTGACATGATAGCTGTCTAATGTAACTTCCTGCTGGAGCTGAGATGAGAGGGGGTTGACTGTAAGTGGCACTATGGGGACACTGATCATTTGCACAAAGAGCAATGATTCAAGGATTAGTGCCCCAGTCAAGAACAATCAAGAATTTCCAGTCAGAATATGAATGTGAATATGGCATGAAATAGCATACTTTTTGTCTTTTTCTTGAGAAGGGGGAGATGGAATGTACTATGAGGCATTCTGTTTGCTCACTGAGAGAACAAAAAGTGGGGAACTCATCCATGGAAAATCCTCTATTTATTTTCTATATTCATTCCACTTCCAAAGGGGAAGGAAACGTTCTTCACAGATATACCCAGAAGCGAAGCTGGCAGCAGGCAAGAGTTCCCATTCCCAAGGGAGTACTAGAAATGGGAAATTACTCAGAAATTTAGGATGGGATAGGGTAAGAGAACCAGTGTGGAGTAATGGTTTGAGTGCCAGAGACTTTGAGTCCAGGAGGCCACAGTTTGAATCCTCACTCAACCGTGGAAGCCTAATGGGTGACCTTGGACAAGTCACAGTCTCTCAGCCTTAGAGAAAAAACTTCTGAATAAATCTTGCCAAGAAAACCCTCTGATATAGTCATTGCAAGTCAGAGCCATCTTAAAGCCATTTAACAACAAGAATAGGATAGGACTGAGTAAGGAAATTTAGAATTCCTTTCAGTTTCTCTGTTTGTTTGTTTTCTATTTTGAAAGGGGAGTCACAGTTTCCACAGAAACCAGGTTAGCAGTGGGCAGGCTTAGGATGTTTTTGCTGTTGTTCTTTTGTTTGCATAGGTTTTCTGTTTCCATAGGGGAAGAGGCTTTTCCAGAAAGGCTGAACCTTGCAACAAAGGGTGCAAGTGCATATGGGCAGGTGGAATCAGCCTGGGGCTCTGGAACTGAGGCAAAGTTATGCAGGTAAAGGGTGACTAAAGATAACATTGTACTGGGAGGGGTGGATTCTAATTATGGCAGATATTACATTGTCAGGATTGGAAAAGCAAAAGAAATCACTTCAAAATGCAGAGGAGAGTAGGAATGAGAAAAGAGTTACTTAGTACAGATTCCTTTTTGGTTTTTCCTACCACCCCCCCCCTCTCTCTGGCCATTTCCGCTCTACACTCTTATAGCACAATTATTCCACTTTCAACATTGTATGGAATCCTGGGGTTTGCAGTTTAGGGAGGGGCCAGCTGGCCCCTCCCTAAACTGCAAACCCCAGGATTCCGTACAATGTTGAAAGTGGAATAATTGTGCTATGAGAGTGTAGTATGGAAATGGCCTTTCTCTCTCTTCCATTTTTATTTTACAATCTTATTTTATGTATTTTATTTTGTATATGTTTTATTTAGTTATTGTATTTCCTAAAGTGCAAGACAGAATCAGACATCTGGAAACCAGGCTGGGCCTAGGCAAGGCTAGGGAGATGAAACTTGTTATCAGGAGTGTGTCTTTGCTAACAGACAGAGACATAATGGGAACAGAAAGACAACGGGGGGAGGTAGATTCTGCCTTGTTTTTCTTCTGTTAGTTTAATTATTAATAAATGATATGTATAATTACTCTGCTCCCAAAGGGGGAGGCTAAGTCAGGTCTGACAGTGAGTGGGCTTGTACTGAGAGAGTCTTTGCTTACAGAGAATTGTTGCTGCTGTTTCCTGCCCTCAAGTCATTTCCAACTGAGGGCAACCCTATGACGAACCTATCATGGTGTTTTCTGGGGCTGAGAGTATGTGATGCGCCTGAGGTCACCCGCTGGGTTTCCACGGCTGAGCAGAGATTTGAATCCTGGTTTCCAGTCATAGTACAAACCTTTACACTCAAACCATTATACCACACTGGCTCAGCACAGAAAGAGACTACAACATAATCAAGAGAAGGCTGACTGGGCAGGTAGCTTGTTCTGTTCCTGTTTGTTTGTTTCTTTATAAAATTCAATCAGATATATATTCTGGGCCCAAAGATGAAGGCAGGATCAAATATTATTATATTATATTATATTATATTATATTATATTATATTATATTTATTTATTTATTTATTTCCCTCCCTTTTTTCCATCCTTGGGGTTCCAGGCAGCTTTTGGAAATTAAAACAGTTACACTTAAAAGTACAGATCATAAAAAGTTAAATTATAATTGACCTGTCAAATAAAATTAAAAGCATTCCCATTAAAAAGCAAGACAACAAAGCCCATTATTAAAGGCCTTTTCCCATGAGCAATCAGACTTCAAAGGCCTGCCTGCAGAAGGAAAACAAGGAGGGGGTCAATGTAGCCTTCCTGCAAAGGCCGTTTCAGAGGCTGGGAGCAGCTGCCAAGAAGATCCCTTCCCGTGTTTCCACCAAGTGTACCTCTGAAGGTAGCACTAGATGTGTCACAGACTGAGTTAGTAGCAGGAGACGGTCAAGTAAGCTTGAAGGTTTGTTGATTGGTTGGTTGTTAATTACATTGTTACTCTAGGGTATGTATAATAATTATGTTTCCAAAGGAGGAGACAGAGGGATGCACCTGGAACTGGCATTGGACAAGCTTGGGGAGATACAACTTTTATAGGACTGTCTTTGCTAACAGACAGAGACAGAAGCAAGAGGAGGCTAACAGGACAGGACAGCTGTTTGTCGCTGTTGTTGTGTGCCTTCAAGTCACTTCTGATTTATGGCTACCTTAAGGCAAACCTGTCACAGGGTTTTCTGTGGCTGAGAATGTGTGATGCACCCATAGTCATGCAGTGGGTTTCCATGGCCGAGCAGGAATTGAACCCTGATCGCCAGAGTCATAGTCCAACGTTCAAACCACTACACCATGCTGGGTCTCTTCTGGGATATTCCATCTTGGCACCTGAAATGGAGGGAGAATTGAAGGCGACTTGGGTTATGTCATCTCACCATCTCTGCTAGTGTTTGACAAATGCATTATAATTTCTATCCACTACTGGAGGGTGTGAGATTACAAGCTTAGTACTGCCTTTGGTCTGTACCATTTGCTAGTTGTTTATAAGACTGTTAATATGAGATATGTTTGATTACTCTGCTCTCAAAGAGGGAGGCAAAGTAATGAGCCCTGATGCTGGCGTGGTAAAAAGCAAGGTTGGCTGGATGGTACTTATCCTGGGAGCGTGTCTTCTTTGCTGACAGAGACAGGAACAGGGGGCCAGCTGGGCTGGTAGATCTGGTTGTTTGGTTTTTACTTTGGTTTCTTCCAATATATAATTAATATTCTGGTCCCAAAGGAACAGGCAAAATCCGATGCTAGAAGGCAGAATGGCAATGGTTTTTCTCTTTGCTTACAGACAGAGAGAAGCAGAAGGAGGCTCGCTTGGATAGCAGATTGGTTGATTGGTGCTCACTTGTTTATTAAATTGTTAATAAAAATGTAATTATTCAGTTCCCAAAGTGGAATGCAAAGCTGCTGGCTGCTAGTAAGCTCAGCAAGGCACAACCTAACATAGGATAAATATAGTTTACATTTACAGTATATAAATTATAGGGTAAATCTAATTAGATATAATTATAGATATAGTTATTCTGATCCCAAAGGGGAAGGCAAAGGAAAGGAGAGAATGTTCCAAAAGCAGGAAGACACTGAGAGGAGGGTTTTGTTTGGGAAGAACCTGTGGCAATAGGCTATTTAACATTGCTGACCCATGTCCAAATTGCATCTGACAGCAGCTCAAACATATTGTGACAACATTTGCAGCATACCAAAACCCAGGATAGGAAGCTAACAGCATTGTTCACAGGTAGGCAGGTGTAGGAACTGGAATGTAGGAAACTGCTCACCAACTATAGGAACCCTACAATTACGAATATCTCTGGAGTTTGTGGGGATAGATTAAGAAGGCTGGGCTGTACCACATTTGTTTCCTAGGGTCAGGGAACCCACACAGAGATACAGTTAGTGCCTTTGGTGGTAGGATAGGGAAAGAAAGCTCCATGATCGTGTTCAGTGATCGGGGTTGGTGTGTAACATGCTGTTGAAGTTGTGAGCAACTGGTCAACAGCATCAACTGGGAGATAGACAGGATTAGGAAAGTGGAAAAGAGGCAGGAACACACAGTAGTTCATTGGGTACCACTGGCAACTCGAGCACTGCATTGTTTTCTAGATTGACTCAGGCCCAAAATGTGACTGACACTATGCCAGATCAATCCCTATAGTCTTCATTGGTCTAATTGTGAATGAGCATTTACTAATTCTTCTAGTATAAGGAACCCTATGAAACTCAGTGGATGGATGAATAATAATATGTATTACAGTTGGCCCTCCACATTTGCTAGGGTTAGGGGTGCAGGACCCTCACAAAAGTGGAAAAATCACAAATATCAAAATGTTTGTGTATCTGTGGGAAAGGGGCTGAGACATAGCGGGGAGAGCAGCCATCCAGGGTTCAAACCAGGTCAGAGAAAGGAGAGGGAAGGTAGGTGGGTTGGCATAATGGCCCCATACTTCCTCTTTTTTGCCCATCTCCTTCCTTGGGTATGGGGGGACATCAGGAGAGGATTTGTGGTTCTGAGAAATTGGGCTGTGAGCCATCGTTTGCTTGACAGGCAGCAGGTGCTGCTGCTGCTGCTGCTGCTGCTGCTGCTGCTGCTGCTGCTGCTGCTGCTGCTGCTGCTGCTGCTGGTGGAGGAGGAGGAGGAGGAGGAAGGAAGGAGGGCAGGAAACACAGATAATCAGATCAATGACAGTCAAACCCACAAATATGGAGGGGTGGCTGCATTATCAATGCATGTTGATGATGGTGGTGGTGAGGAGGAGGAGGAGGAGGAGGAGGATTGTTGATATTCTAGATTGGTCATTTAGTTACATCTGCGTAAACATGTAATGTCTCCTGACCCCCATCAGCCTCTGCCCACCTTAACAGCCCATTGTTGGATTGGGTGAAAGAGGTCCATTTAACTTCCATTAGAGGCAAGGAAGATGACATTTCCACCCTTTCCCACCAGTGAATGAGGCTTCAACAAGGATTTTGACAGAGATCTTGCTTCTGATTCATGCAGCTTTGCTTGCTGGTGCGGGGGAGGGGGGCAGAAACATCATCCTTCTTGTGCCCTGATTATTTTATTTGAATATTTGTAAAAATTCAAAGCGAAAAGCATATCCTTTATTTATATTTAACAAAAATATCTGCACCTGAAAGAACACTATTTTTAAGGTAATATACTTGAAGAAAGTTATATGTGATTTATCAACAGTTCATAATTTTCTTTTTCTGAGGCATAACTATAATGCCTTCAGCTTCATTCAGTCTCTTACTTGCCTACTCTCTACGCTGCTTATCAGTTCTGTTTAAAGAACTGATAACTGAAAGAACAGAACAAACTGATTCAGTACTAATTGAGCATTTATTTCACTTGAAGGCTATATGTGGGTTACTAGGTACAGGCAACCTGTCATTAGGTCGTGACTATTTCTACCTCTGACTGATTGAGAAGCAGAGATGAATTTACAGTAATGTTTATTTGTTAGTCTAGTCTTTTGAACACTAGGGTTTGTCAATGCTTATCTCCTTAGAACGGCTAAAACTTCTTAACCTATATTGCAGTACAACAGGCTGTATGATTATAGATGGACAAATGGGTGGCAATATATGTGAGTATGGGTGTGGGTGTGTGCATGTGCTATTGAAAATTCCATGTAAAAATATAGCATCAGAAGATTTTCCAAATCTGGCTGTCATCTGACAAAAGGATCGGTAGAGTAGGCCTCTACTGGTTCTACCCTAATTACAACATCCAGAACAGATGTCATAAGGGGACATTACATAGATCCTATTCTGCATGGGACTTATATTGCTTTTTGTGCAGGATGATGGATTATCTCTACTAAAACTTGTGCACCAGCTGCACTCATTCCTTGACACATCAGATCTGGCTGCAGTGATAGATACCTTGATTACATCTTGGTTGGGCACCCTAAATGGGGCCTTTGGAAACTTCAGCAGGTTCAAAATGTGGCAGCCAGAATGCTGACCAGGGCCAGTTCTAGGGAGCGTACGACTCCCATGTTAAATCAGCTTCTCTGGCTACCTATTCATTCATGCTTAGGTAAATCATATAAAGTAGTATATGTTACAATTGCCTTCTTTGCATATTTCTAAGGGCCTTTCTGCACTACACTGTTATAGTGCCATTATTCCACTTCCAACATACTGTTGAATTCTGGGGTTTGTAATTTAGTGATGCCAAAGAGCTTTCTGGCTGAGAAATCTAAATGCCCCTCCCTAAACTGCAAACCCCAGGATTCCATAGAATGTTGAAGGTGGTATAATAGCACTATAACAGTGTAGTGTGGAAAAGTCTTAAATTGAGACTATGGGTATATAGTTTGGAGTAACATTATAAAATGCTCAGTGAATGTATATCTGTGCTGAATGGCATAATCCACATAGGCATGCCTGCTATCATTTATTGCACCATGAGGTGTTGAAATCTAGTAGTCTGACTTTATACCAGCAACATTAAACCATGAATTAATCTGGTCCAGTCTGTCCTACATGCTTTCCAGTGTACCTGTTTGGATGAATATATATAAACCTCTGCAGAGGTAAATGGTAGTGTCTGGGTTTTTCAAAGCTTTCGGGTGGCTGTAGGGCTGTTCAGCCGGTCAACAATGATACTGTACAGTTTTCCTATGATACTTCAGTTTTCATATGCAGCATTATATTTTGGAAAGATTTATACATTTGTATATTTGGAAGATTAAGCCTCCAAGTTTTAAAAAAAAAGTTTGCTCAGAAGGAAGGCTTGAAAATCATTACAAGTTGGCAGTAGCATAGAGAAATGCCCCATTCTTGGAAGGCCGACTTGGAACAAGTCAGTACCATTTGCAGATCACTACTACTGTAGTGGGACTCTTGCCAGTGCCACTCCATTGTGGTTCCAGCCTTGTGAGATTATTCGTCAGAAACACTCAAGTCTTTGGCCAGCTCCCTGGGATAGACAGCAGCTGGTGTTACAAATCATTAGATGGTATCTGTGTACTCAGTATGTATGTCAAAGGCAAAGACACCAAGGTAGGTAGTGAAAAGTATGTTGGACTTTGACCAGGAAGACCTAGCTTCATACCATTGCTTAACCAAGAAGCTCTGTGCTGTGGTGAGTATAGACTTTCAGCCTTAGCTAGTTCACATGAACAAAAGAAGCTTACCATGTGCCAGTTTCCGTCTAGCTCAGGCTTGCCCAAGGCAGGGATAGGCAAGTGTATTGGGTCCAGCAGCCACTTTTCCTGTTCTTGGGAACGTTAGGGGACTGCAGGAACTACCAAAAAAAGTCCCCAAACAAAAAAGACAATGGAGTTGGCTGGAAGTCCACTTCTGGTTTTGGGGAGAAACATGTTAACCAGTGTAAAGAGAGTTTTTGACTGCTTCAAAAGGCAAGGCTTCCTGGAAAGGACTTCCAAAAAAATTTCTTGGAGAGGCCATTCATTTTTATTTTGTTCAGAAAAGTCTGAGGAGTCCAGAGGAGTTGAAAGCTTCAAAAGATAACCTGTGGGGGTTGGATTTGCCTACCTGTGACCAACACTGACTGGTACTGTTCTTCAGGATTTCAACCAGAGGTGCCAGGGGTGAACCTGGGATTTTCTGCATGCAAATGAACTATGGCATGGGTACTGCTCTGCAAGTAGGGGAGAGGATTGTGATCTTTTGGTTTGCATAGGGCAATGGTGGTGCTGTAGAGTTAATGATAATAACATTGCTGTTTAATTTTGGAATACGGTTTATAAAACTAAAAAGTGAATGACATCATCATGACAAAATGCTGAAGAGTCTAGAAACCATGCTGTATGAGGAGCAGCTTAGGGAGCTAGGTATTTTTAGCCCAATAAAAAGAAGGTTAAGAGGTGACATGATAGCCATGTTAAAAAAAATGGGGAGAGAGAGAAGAGAAGGAAAAAGAATAAACTGCATTGAACATAGTGGATGAAATGCATATGATTGGGAGGGAAATCCTAGGAGGGATCATGATTGCAATAAGTAGGTCTGAACCTAAAAACATACCATCTACAGTTATACACATTTATGTATTTATATTTACATTTATATTTACATAGATACATATTTTACATGAATGTGTGTGTGTGTGTGTGTGTTATTAAAAGCAAACCAAGAGTATTTGTATATTTATATACATAATTATACACATTTACCTGGGAAGAAGCCCCACTGAACAGAGTTGAGGTTTTTTTCTGAGTATTCGTTGTTATTTACTATCAAGTCAACTTCAGTTGATGGTGACTGTATGAATGAGAGACATCTTAAGAGCCCCTATCATCAATAGCCCTGCTCAGGTCTTGTAGACTCAGGGCCTTTATCTTTCTTTATTGAATCAGTTCATTTGTAATGTAATATAATACTTCCAAGTATCCATGCATAGTGTTGCACTGTAAAGCACTGACATTTGGCTGGGTTGTGAAGAGGATCTACTGCAAAGAAGACAAAAAGTCTGTGGTACTTTTCTTTGGAGGATAAGCAATTGATGACTCAGTTGCTTTAGGGCTGTGAATCTACATTGAATACTGCAGGAGTTTTATGCACATGGTTTATAGAAGCTCTCCAAGGTGCTGAAATATCTTTCCAAAACAGACCACATGAGAGAACTCACTGCATAAGAGAAATACAACATATAAATATGTACCACAATCAGAAATAAAGGTATCTGTGAAAATAGGCTGAAATCCAGCACCCCACAAATGCTTGCACAATGAGCGGATCACTAAAAAATGCTCTTTAGATAAAGGTCAGTGTTTTTCACTTCTCTGGAACACTGACAAGCCAGTGTCTAAAAAGGGAGATGAAGAAGAAACATCAGGCTAAATGGTGATGTGCACTGGAGGAAAAAAAGTTCAAGCAATGCCTGCAGCTCTGTCCATATTAACAGCCCCTGCTTTAGTTAGCGTAGAAGCCTCATGGGCATTCGATTACTGTTGTGTGGAGAGGAGGAAGGAGTCTACTCTGGTGAGCAACTATGCAGAAACATTTTAATCTCAACCAGTGGGCTCCCTACCATGTTCAGAGGGTTTTTTTGGTGGGGGGAGGGCAAATACTGCAGCTGTTAGAAGAGCAGATCATAGTAAAGAGCAACCTCTTTCCTACATGCAGTTGTGATTTAAGGACCCACCAGAGTGCATTGGGTTTGTGCTTCAATTCATGGGTCCCCATCCCTCCCCCTTTGTGATTAGTTTTGTTTTTTAAAGAAATTGTAATTAAGTGTATAATTTGTACATTACCAAAAAAAAAAGTGTAACCCAAGTGGGTTGCAAAGTAAAATGCCATTTTCAAGTAAATAAGACAGCCTGTTTTGCATTTAGGAAATATTCTGATAATGGTTTTTGGTAAACCTTGTGGCAAAAAGCAATTTGTCTCCATTGTACTTTTTAAACTTCTGTAATGCCCCCTAAGACACTATATATAGAGGAAACCACAGTCATTCCCTTGGATAGGTTGTGTTTGTATATACCCCTGTGAGAAGGGAAACAATACTGCTATTGTTGTGTGCCTTCATTTCCAATGTATGGTGACCCTAAGGTGAACCTGTCATCATGTATTCTTGGCAGAATTTGGTCATAGGGGGTTTGTCTTTGCCTTCCTCTGAGGCTAAGAGAATATGTCTTGCCCAAGGTCACCCAGTGAATTTCCAAGTGAGGATTCAAATCCTGGTCCCCAGAATCATAGTCCAATGCTCAAGCCACTACAACACACTGGCTGTCAACATTGCTGTGGAAGACTGTATTTAAAAAGGCTGGGCATTTAAAAAAAATACTTCTATTTATCCACATGTCCCATTATCTGTACGCTTTGGATATTTCCCAAGCCACTGAAATGAACTTCATTGTTGTATGTTGGTAATGTGGGTGTGGAATTCAAGAGCAAAAGGATTTCTTTACATTAGCAATGTCAGATATTTTTTCACAGACTCTCAAGAGCTGTTACTACTGTTCCAATTCCTTCTCACTAGTATCTGCCACTGTATTCTTCTACTCACTGCAGACTAGCCAGTCAAAGCATAGTGGCAATGCTGTATTGTGTCCCAGGCCTTTAAAATGTATGCATATGCATATGTACACTAGTGGTAAGACTCCTCTGATATCTGATCTGAGAATTTACCTTTTTGGATTATAAATCCCAGAATCTGTAGCCAGCATCAGCTGGAGATAGTACAAAAAGTATTTTTTTCCACCATCTGTCTGATCCATAGGTGTCTATACGTACACATATGTACCCACACATGCACAAAAATAGGCTTGGTAGCACTTTAAAGATAAACATATGCCCTGTTGACAGGGCAAGTCCAAAACATTTTGCTTCCTAAGCAAAATGAGCAGCAAACTTGTGTTGCAAAGATGGTTCCCTGTTATACATTTCACATATGTACAGAAATAAACTGCATTTGCAGTTGAATCTTACTTGTGCACTGGTAATAAGCGAGTGCACCCCATTGTGTCATGGAGCAGCAAATTTGATTTGTGGGGTATGGGACATATGGCACACACAGAGTGGAGTGGCCAGGAGGGGACTCAGGAAGAATGGTTGCAGAGTTACCACTGCTGTCCCCAGTATCTGCCAACTGAAGCAGTTGGCTGACTCTGCCTGAAGAAAGCGCTGGCCCTGCTTGTGTATTTTAACTGATCAAAAAAATATAATCTGGCAAGCACTAACCAGCTAAGCTGGCCATATTTTTCTTCCAAACAGCACACAGGATGTCAAAGAAGTGCTCTGTTACACCCACAGTGGGATTGCTCTGTTCAGCCACTGACCTTGTGCTCTCTATACAGGCTGTGCTTCTCTGCTGCGGGTTGATCCTATGAAAACACAGCAGTGCTGATTGCCTCATTCTGATGCACTGCCAGCCACCAGGAAATTGGATGCAGTGTCTGTGCCTGATGGTTTTTCATCAAAAGGCAGGCAAAATACAAAACAGTTGTAAGACCAATGCCAGCATCCAAACTGCCAACGTGCCTCGCAGTTTAGCTGGAATGATGATTTTCTTTTTTGCAGGAAGGAGGTGCACCCATAATAAATGTAAGGTGTGGTTTTTTTATGATATGAGGGAACAGTGTGTATGCATGTCTTACCTCCCCCAGAGAAAATGTGTGTTTAACTATATTGTCCTGGCAAGAATAGTTCATGGTAGCTTGTCTTAGAAGGAAAGTATGCAGTTAGGTAAGCAGAGATGAGCTAAGCCTTGTAAAGCTGCTTACCTTGTATTAGAGAAGCTATAAAGTAAAGAGAAGAGTCATTATTCCCTCTCCACAGTTATTTCAGGAATGTCATTGGAAGGTACATTGTGAGCATTGGCTCCTTATTGTGTTTCAAGCTAAACATTCAGAGGACAATTGTAGGTATTAAAAAGCTGGAACATCCCCAGGCATACAGTGCTGCCCTTACGAAACTTCATTGGGCAATGAATAAAATAGATTAAATTTCCCAAGTGCAAAGTGCAAAATGCAAAAAGACTACAATTAGCAATGATCTTGGCTCCTCCAAGGAACTATTCCATATTTATCTTTACCTTTCATCCCTGTTAAGTAAGGTTGCATGATTGGTGAGAGATGATACAGTAGGTTTATAGTGCAGTCCTCTATACATTTATTCAAATGTTAAGTCCTTTTCTGTGCAAGTAACACAACTGCAGTTTTTAATGTTGCAAAGGATAGGTAGCCTATGTGGCTGTGCTTTAAATTACAGCTGTCACAATTGGTGTAAATTGTATACACTTTTATCTTTTCTATTATCTGTTGGGGTTTGTTTCCTTTTTTTAATGCTTTACTTGTAACCAGGGAAATTTTGTTCGCTTCACTTTGAACAAGTGCATACAAATGACAAGTACCGTTTCCCCAGATACAAAGGTTTGCAGGTGCGAATGTTAGTAAACACTGTCTCTTTGCAACAGAGGGACTGCTTAGGTAAAATGCAAATAAACTGTGAACAACAAAAATGACACTCAGAAGTATATTTATTGCTCAATAAACACAGGAGGTCCTGTGTGCATATGCTGTTTCTCTGATTGGCCACAGGAAAAAAAAAAACCTAGCAAATGTTCTCGCACACTCCCTGAAGGCAAACCTCAGTTAATAAAGCCTCTAACAAAGAAATTCATTTTTACAAATTTAGAAATTTAATTCTACCTTTCTCCATTTTTTCCTCTTGGTCTCTGTCCAGATGGATTGGTTTTTTGTTTGTTTGCTTGTTTGTTTTTTAGCAGTATGGGCTTTGACACATTTCTGAAGAATAACTGGAGAAACAGACTGGGGTTTGGTTGCAAGGTAATCAACGAAGCCCAAGCTAGGAAAGAGCAGGATTCCGCTCTAGCTAATCCTACTGTAGTCAGGTCTGCCAATCTACAACAGGCAAGGTAAACATCAGGTGTGTTTTGTGTCCCTTACTAAGCAAAAAGGAAAACAGAGAGAAAATGGGAGACCAGATACGAGCTACCCACAGCATATTAAGAAAAAAAGAAGCTGCAGTATAGATCTATAGATCTATAAGTTTAACCACCAGAATGGAAATCATAAGAAAACTGGAGGCTGATGAAATAAGAAGTAACCCCTGGACCCATTTTGAAAGAAGCTTTCAAGTAGTCTGTAGAATATATTCAAAATATTTATTTTACCTGGCTGTATCATTTCACATGTGCGTTTTATTAGTTTGGAAGGAAGTATTTGCTGAAAGATATTGAACTGCTCTTCTTTTTGTACTGCAGAAATCTTTCCCTGTTGTTTTGGCCTCTAGTACCAACTTTTCTATTAAAGAATTAAAGCCCAGGAGCAGATTTTCTTTGTTCACTGAGCTATACTTGTAATCTGAGAAGAAATCATGTGCAAGGGATCTGCTTCAGATAGGTGGTATATCTTGTGCACCTCTTGAACAAGTGTTCCTTTTTTAAAAGTAAAAACAGCTTGGGTATTTTCATGTTTTCAACTCTTAATGTTTGACATTAGATGACATGTTTGACATTTTCTGGATATATCCGTAGGCTTATAGATGTACTCCTCAGAACATGCTAGCATTTGAACTGAAGTTGCTCAACTCAAACCTGAGTCACAAACCTGAAATGTAAAGATAGGCAATCCTGTGCAATTCTGTGAATGTGACCTACATAGTTCAGAAAATTCTGTCTGAGCTTTTCAACAGAGGATTGCTAAATTAATTAGCCAAACATAGCTGGAATATAACTGAGTTCCATAAGAAACTGTTAACAAGAAACACTGTCATAAGTTACAAAATGACCCTAGAAGAATCCATCTGTTGTCTAATTCTTTATTTTGTGATTTCACTTGTTTGAATGTAAGGGACATAATTCTGAGTATCTG
Organism: Cyclura pinguis; assembly: GCA_030412105.1. Taxonomy (NCBI): domain Eukaryota; kingdom Metazoa; phylum Chordata; class Lepidosauria; order Squamata; family Iguanidae; genus Cyclura; species Cyclura pinguis. The sequence goes on from CM059603.1 coordinate 186,923,778, forward strand.
TTGGCATCCTAAATACTCTGAAGGCACCAGATCCCATCTCAGTTTGGAAGCTAAACAGGGTCAACCCTCGTTACTAAATGGATGGAGGACCACCAAGGAATTTCAGGTGCTGTAAGCTATGTTTCAGAGGAAGGCAACAGCAAACCAACTCTAAGTATGTTTTGTCTTCAAAAACCCTATGAAATTCATGGGGTCACCACAAGTTATTGTTGCTGTTGCTGCTACTGTTATTTTATTCCTTTATATCTCACATTTTTCCCAAGACATCTAACAACTTATTTAAAAACTATACAGATGAAAAACTATTTTAAAACTTTAATAAAAGCATAAATACAAAAGTTATATAAGGACAGTTGAACAATTGATGAAGTTAGAAACATTAAAACTGATTTTAAAAAACTATATACAAATGATAACAACATTAAAATAATGTTTGGATCAGTTTCTAAAAGGCTAGTGGTATCACAATGATTTACCGTAACTTGGCAGCAAAAGGGGAACAAAGATGAAGCCATCCTGATCTCACTAGGAAGGGAGTTCCAGAGTCTGAGAGCAGCCACCAAGAAGGCCCTCTCCCTCGTTCTCACCAAACAAGCCGGAGAAGGTGATAAGACAGAAAGAAGGCCCTCTACAGATGATCTTAGAGCTCTAATGGGCTCATAAATGGAGATATGGCCCACCAGACAGTCTAGACAGGCAACTTTAAGGCACGTACATGTTCACAGCCTTATCCAGTTATTAAAACAGAGGTGAGAAGACCATGCAGATGAACACAAAACCCAATGCACGAATAGAAGAACATCTCAGATCCCTATTTTTTTATATATATAAAACATTTTATTAGTTTTCCACAACACATAAAATAAGAGATATACATCACCATGTTTGGTATGTCCCTCCCCCCCTTCTTCCCCAGTTAAGTCGTTATTATCTTTTCCATAATGAATCCTCCATTTTTACACAAATACATTTTTACCTAATCACCACATGTATTTATATTTTTAATCCATCCGTTACCCCTTTCCATTCTCTTTCAAAGTTCTGAACAAATTTGTTTTTTAGAGAATATGCTATTTTTTCAGTCTCAACCATATCTAACACTTTTAGTTTCCATTCTTCTAAATTAATTTCTATTTTTTCTTTCCAGTGCTGAGCATATGTCAACTGTGCCACCGTAATCAAATACAATATTGTCTTTTGATGCCTTCTTATCTCTTGATTCTGACCTAATATATTCAACAAATAAAATTCTGGTGCCAATTCAAAATTCACTTTACAAACTTTTTGAATTACATCATGAATTCTCTTCCAAAATTTCTTTGCATTTTGACAAGTCCACCACATATGAAAAAAGGTTCCCACCTTCTCCCCACATTTCCAACACTTCGCATCTCCATTTCTTGTTATTTTTTGCAACCTCTCCGGAGTCATATATATACCATATACCATCTATGCATCATCTTGTAGAAGTTTTCTCTTAAATTTAAATTCAGAGTAAATTTTATGTCTGTTCTCCATTCTTTTTCCCAAGCATCTAATTCAATTGGCTGACCTATATTCTGAGCCCATTTAATCATCATCCCTTTTATTATATCTGGTTCCATTTCCCTCTTTAATAGTAGTTTATATAGTTTAGAGATTCTCTTCTTTTGATGTTCTTTCAACAGTAAGTCCAATTCATTTGCTTTTCTCTCAAATCCGTATAGTTTTTGGTCCATTTTAAACCTTTCTTTTAATTGTCACCAAGAGAACCAATTTAATTCATGTCCATCAACTTTCAGTTCTTCCACCATCTTCATTCTTGGATTGTCTCCCTCCCATTTCAGTATATCATAATATGTTAATAATTTTCCTTGTTTTGTTGGGGTAATTTTCAACGCTTCCTGAGGCGATGTCCAAATTGGGAGTTTTGCGTAATATTTCTGCTTTATCTGTAGTGAAACCTTCAATAAGGATTCCCAGATGCAATGATTACTAAATTCCTTATTCGCTGCTAACTTATTATAACAGAAATAACCATGCCATCCAAATCTATTGTCAAATTCCTCCAAATCTTTTGTCAATGATTTTTCTATTTTTTTGTTAGAAAAAAAATCTCAGATCCCTCTTGATGTTCCCAATGGTCTTATATTGGAGGAAATTCAGGTTGTAAATGTACAATAAGCAAACTTCAGCCATTTCCACATGACGTTGCTGTCCTGCGATGGGGATGTGTTGGTGGTGGTCTGCGAGTCATGCTTTCATGCGACGTTGTTGCAGTCCCACTGCCAACACATCCCCATCTGTTGCGATGGCAAGAAAAAAATCTGTTAATGTCCCACAATCACGCAACACTCCCATTGCCGGCAGCCATGTGGAATGGGTGGAAGCACAATGTAGGCACTTTCTTCCCCATTGCAGAGCTGGAAAGAGGCTTGCTGCACTGTGGAAGGAAGATGCATGTCATTTGCATTCCCATCCCCAGGCAGCTGGCTGGATGTGGAGGGGAGTGTTGGGAACATGGTCCCATCCCAGGAAAGGCACTGCTGGGATGACACCAGTACGACATTGGAAAAGGGTAAGGTGCAGAAATGGCCTTCATGTTTCAGCTGTTAAAAGACTCTTCTATGGTTCCTTGTGCAGTTTCTTGAGAGTGGATTTTGAAGGGAAGACAGTCATAGCTAAAATCATGATGTTTGTTTCATGCCTTTTTTTAAGAAAAAAAAGCATAATTATAAGAGGTAACAACAACAATATTTATTTCTTACCTACCTCTCCCTGTGGATCAAGGCAGAGAACAACCATAAATAACACATTACATCAATTAAAAGGGTGTATAAAACAAATACTTGCTAAAATCCATCAATAAATACTTTCAAAACTATAATTTCAAAATGATATGACTAGGCCTCCCAAAAGAGACTGGTCTTTACTGCTGACTTAAATATGGACAGGATCTTGAGCTAATGAATCTCTTCCAGCACGTCATTTTACAGTCTAGGGGCAGCTGAAGAAAATGTCCTCTGGGTAACACCAGTCTAGTTTGGGCTGATTGAAGAAGATTTCTCCCAGAGGATCTGATTGTAAGTGGTGGATTATACAGGAGAAGGTGATCCTGTAAGTAACCTGGACCCAAGCTGTGCAGTGCTTTAAAGGTAATAACCAACACTGTGTACTTTCCCCAAAACTAATTGGCAGCCAGTGGAGTGATTTTTTTTAATAGGTAGACAACAGTAGTAGCATAGCTTTTCCTCAAATAGCTAAAAAAGAGACCCATGGTCACTCTCGACAGTGCACAGATTTGACCTAATGAACCAACAGTAAATTGATCTAGATCCCATTACGAAGCCACCATTCTGTCCTTCTCATTAACATTTGAGTGGCAGAAGCTCAAATGGTTTATTTCATTAATAGTCATGAAACTAATTACAGTTAGTAGAAAGGGCAGCTGAGTTTTTGTCTTGCAAAATAAATACTGACTTTGTTAGGTAGATGTTACTCTTAGAAAAGAAGAGTTAGATAAGTGGGACTGCAGCTCATTTCATCAGATGTAACCATGCTTTAGCAAGTTGCTATTAGTCTTTAAGGTGCCACAAGCCTTTTTTTTTCCTGCAAAGCATGGGGAGCCCCACCCTGCCCCCAAGAATTACTGATTGTAGACAAGACAGGAATCATTTAAATATTGTGATGATGGTGCATTCTAAACATAGACTGCCAAGTTCTGATTGCGTTGAATGCAATCATTTAATGAAATAATCAGAAAATGTCTGATTAACAAAGCTGATTAACAATAGTTTACATGATGTTCCCATCCAGCAAGTATAGCCAGTTGTAATACAAAAATAACTTTTCCAAGCTTTATTTCTATTAGTGTATTTACAGCATGTTATCAGAGACTTCATCTCATTAACATTATAGCAGCTCTGTAACAAAAGGTATCAATAGATGGTACATAGATAAAGAGCAAGGGAAAGTACCGATGTCTTTTGCTTTCTTTTTCATGCTTGTGGAATGTTTCAAGTGGTAATGAAAATAAATTCATGTGTTTATTTCACTATCCATAAGCCACTTTTTGCAATTCCACCTTCCAGGCATCTTGCAACATGTTGTTTGTTGTTTTTGTGTGCCTTCAAGTTATTTTTGACTTACAGTGATCCTAAGACAAACTTATCATGGGGATCTTGTCAAGATTTGTTCAGAGGCATTTACCTTTGTGTTCCTCTGAGGCTGAGAGACTGTGACTTCTCCAAGTGACTTGCCCATCCATGGCTAAGCAGGGATTCAAAACCCGGTCTCCAGAGTAGCAGCCCAACACTTGAACCACTACACCATTCTGGAAACCTAATAAAGCACAAAACACTAAAACCATCACACCATAGTATAAAACTTAACACATTGAAATACCCTGTCAGTATATATTTTTGGACCTCGTTTATCTGTCCACAGGACAGGTGTGAAAGCCTTGAATTCAATTAAGCAAAGAAGTAAGAAATATAAAACAAAATCAATATGAGTTCATTTAATAAAACAAACTAGAAATATTGAGTTAAACTAACTTGTAAAAAGGTGGAAAGTCACTAGTCTGAGATTTATATGTAATTGACAAATTCTTTTTTAATAATATTTTTATTATATATTTTAAATACAACAAAGCAAAACAGTACACAGTAAAGAACAACTAAAAAATAGTACTAAAACAATACATACTATAACTATCCTCTGTTCTGCCACCTACCCTAACACTTACTTTAAAAAGAGAAAAAAAAGACAGATTTACAAACATGCATAAATATTGTTGACTTGCTACTCTTCCAAGTCCAGATTGTACCTTAACCCTCATTTATACTTCCTTTAGAATAGTGGTTCTTAGCCTATGATCAGTGGGGGAGCTAGGAGTGTGGGGCAGGGGGGCAGGAGGGGGGCAGCGCTACAGCACGAGGAGTGTGGCCATTGTGCGTGGGGGCACAGCCATGGGGCAGGAGGGCATGGGCAGGGCGCACAAGGGCATGGCTACAGGCCAGGATGCCCCAAAAACATTGCTGCCTGGGGCAAAGTGCCTCTCCTGTCCCCCTGCCCCTACACAACCGCCTATGATTCCACTTAACTTCCATTGATGCATTCTACCACATTGTGGAGTTTGTAGTTTGGTGAAACACTAGCATTCCCTGGCTGAAAAGTTTAAGTATCTCTCCCTAAGCTGTGGATCCTAGGATTCCATAGGATGGCGCCATGGCTGGTAAATTGAAATCATGGTAATATAATGGATAGTGTGAAAGTGTCCTTAGTCACTGGCAGCAAGAGCCTTAAACTAAAATGTGCTGATGTTTTTGGTAGCAGGTCTCTTGGCCTCTGCCTCCTCTCATCACTGGAACATGGCCCCCAACAACTTCTGCTAAATTGAATTTGGGTCTTGGGCTGAAAAAGATTCTTTACTTTTGCTTTAAAAAACACTTTCTTTCTTTCTTTCTTTCTTTCTTTCTTTCTTTCTTTCTTTCTTTCTTTCTTTCTTTCTTTCTTAAAGTTGATGTCCTTAAAATACTTAATATGAAACAGTTCCTGCAGCCAAATAACATTTATAAGTTTATTATTTTGGGATGTGGATTAATGAGTAGCACAAGAATTTATACAGATAAGACTTGGCCAGATTTTAAATTCATTCTTGATTGATTGTTGCATGACATTTTCACCATTTGAAACAAGCCAGTCATCGTAAATTAAGCACTGCAGGGGGAAACATACTCAGGATAAAGTAAGCAAACCAGAACTACTGGGTGAATCACTCTTGTCTAACATGTGCTGTGGGTGAATCAGTTCTGACGCAGGACATCTAGCCTGAATATAAAATCAGTGAAGCTTCACGATTGAAATGTCAGAAAAAACTTTTTTTTAAACAGTCTCAAAAGATGTATATGGGTGTGAGGGAGGGAAGCAGGGAAGGAGAAAGGGGAGGTGTAGTGTGTAGTTTGTACACACACACACACACACACACACACACACACACACATAAAGGGAAATCCCTCTCTAATGTTGTAGAGTGATGTAGAGGGAAAGTGAACAATATCTGGTTTAGAGCTAGACACCAACACATTCCTGGCAGGTGGCCTACAGGTAATAGGAGCTAAGTTGGTGTGATTTTTCAAGCAACACAATGAACATCTGTCTCCTTTGAGAGGAAAGTCAATACTTTGGAGGTATCCCTTACCAGTGCTTAGATAGCACCATCATACTTGTTTTCATGCTTTAGGCAAAACTGCATCAGAAGGGCATGGCTTGCTATTTAGGCGACTCAAGAATTCTGAACCATCAAACTTGCCTTGCTTGTGATGCAACATCCTAGGAGTCATGGGTCTCATCATGCTGCGGGCAGTGCATGAAATATATGCACAAAACAGATAGGAAGAGAGTCAGACAGGTTTCTGTCCCACTATAATTTTCCAAATAGATTATTACTTCTGATTGTGAATCTTGATATGGGTAAATGTATTCAGACTAGGACTGTCATTTGATTAAAGAAATGTTGCTTGAGCAATCACTTTACTTTTAGTTTAAACCAGTTAAACTTTGGTTCTGCACCACACCAAGACTGGAGCTTTTAACTCTTTCTACCTTGCATTTGTGGATGGCTCTTAACTTGCCTTTTCAGTGAACTGCTTGGGATTTTTTCTGCCTTTGACCTTAAGCACTTTTTGATTTAGTCAACGACTTTGTTTATATATTGCTTTTCCAAAAAGCTCCCCAAGGAGCTCACAATAACCATTTGTTGCTGTGTGCCTTCCAGTCATTTCTGAGTTATGGCAACCCTAAGGTGTTTTCTGGGACTGAGAGAGTGTGATGTACCTAAGGTCACCCAGTAGGTTTCCATGACCGAATGAGGAATTGAACCCTTGTCTCCAGGTTCATCCTCCAATGCCCAAATCACTATGCCACGCTGGAGCTACGCAATAAACATTACCATGTCAAAATAACTCACATTTGAAAATGGCCTGGGGAGATTTAGAAACATTTAAAATGTGACCAAAGTTTATTCTTCCTCTCTTTCCTACATGGTTTCTTACTACTTTCTTTTTGGGCAAGGAAGGGAGGAAGAAGCTCACAGGTTCAGGAACTTCCTGGAAGGGATCCTTCCATATTATGCAATTTCAATGCTGTGATTCCACTTTAGCAGCCATGGTTCTGTGCTCTGGAATTCTTTTTTTTATTTATTTATTTTATTTTTTCTATAAAATATAATCATATAACTAAAAATAAATGGTGACATTACATGACATTTGTTCTCCTCTTTTCCAAATATATATACATACAATTATACATGCAAAACTTTAATATAGAAAAAAAATTCCTATCTAATTATTTTTAATTATATATTGGAAATTTTGCTAAGTTCACCTATATCGTTTTGGCTTCCTTTGCTGTCCACACAAAGTAATTGTATTTGCGCTATTTCATTTTTACTTAAGCAATTCCCTTGATTTTAATTTACCCTCTGCTTTTAAACTGTTTGAGTATACATTTCATTTAACATCTTTACAAAACTATAGTTGTTTACAATACCTAATTAAATAATATGTAAAGAAAATCTATACTTGTCTTAATCTGTGTGTTTCTTTCTGTTCCACAAGTCACATATGTGTCCTTCTTTTTTTTCATAAATTCTGCATATTCACATCTAAACGTTCATTTATTCGTTGTTATATAATTTGTAATACATATAACTTTCTTTGTATTTTAATCTAATATAATTATATACTTTTATGTAAGACCATATCCATTTACATATGTTATTACCGGTTGCCATTGTTTTTCTAATAAGTTAACTTGTTTCCCTTTTAAATAATGAGAAAGTACATCGAACTGTTTCATTTCAACTATTTTTAATATCCAATGTTCTATGTCAGGGATATAAGATGTTTCCGAAGATCTTGCGAAAATCATTCTAGCCGGTGTTATTAAGTATAGTAATATTCGTTTGTTTTGGTGTGCGAAATTTTTATCCAACATGTGTGTCATATTTAATAAATATAATTTGGGCAACACAGGAAACAAAACTTTGAATATTTCCTTTAGAGCTTCATGTATCTTTATCCAGTATTTCTTAGTGCTTGGACAGGTCCACCATATGTGATAAAATGTACATATATTAACTTTACATTTCCAACATTTGTTGTTTCCTGTGTGGTATATTTTATCAATCTTTTCGGGTGTAAGATGGTACCTGTACATCATTTTAATAAAGTTTTCTTTTAGATCTTGAGAACTGGTAAACTCGTTTGTATTTTTCCACGCTGTTTCCCAATATTCAAGAGGAATTTCATGTTGGAGATTTTGCGCCCATTTTATCTTTACTTCTTTTACTGTTTCATCTTCCAATTTACGAGTTAGGAAATATTTATAAAATTGCGAAATCTTTTGTTTTGTTTTGAGGAATATTATAGTCTCCAACTCATTATATATTTTTTGAGTTGATAGGCGTTCTAGCTTTTGATCCATTATGTAATGTTCTTTCAACTGAAGATATGGAAACCAACTGATTTTAAAGCCTTGTGAAGTAAGTTCTTCCTGGGTTCAAATCCTTACTCCTTCTTGTTTGTCTTGGATTACTAGATCTTTGTATCTAATCCATTCCTGGTTCTGGTCAGTCCATTTCCCATATAGGGCTTCTTGAGGAGATAACCAAAGAGGAATTTTATTGTAAGTAGACTTCTTTACATTCTTCCAGATTTTAATTAATGATCTTCTTATGTAGTGATTAGTGAAATCTTTATCTATTTTCTCCCTACCATACCATAAATAAGCATGGAATCCAAATCTCATGTTTGATCCTTCTAATGCTAAAAGTCTTTTATCTTTCAGAGTAATCCAATCTTGTATCCAGACCATTGCGTTAGCATAGTAGTATAACTTTAGGTCTGGTAGATCACAGCCTCCTCTCTTCTTTTGTTCTGTCAGCAGATTCCATTTAATTCTTGGTTTTTTGCCCGACCAAATAAATTTAGATAATTCTTTTTCCCATTGTTGAGCGGGTTTGTCATTTGTAATAATTGGTAAATTTTAAAATAAAAAATTTAGTTTGGGTAGAATATTCATTTTTATCGCTGCTATTCGTCCCAATAATGATAAATTTAAGTTGGACCATCTTTTTAAGTCATTTGATATTTCTTTCCATATTCTAATATAATTGTTATCAAATAAGTGTTTGTTACTTTCTGTAAACCATATTCCCAGGTATTTTATTTTTTTCTCTATTTTAATTCCTGTTATTTTAATAATATCTTCTTTTTCTGTTTATCTCATATTCTTTGTCATTATATACAATTTGTTTTTATTTATTTTTAAACTGGCAGCTTCTCCAAATCTTGTTAATTCCTGAATCAGCTCTTTAATTCCCGATGCTGGTTCTTCTATAAAAAATACTAGGTCATCCGCAAATGCTCTGAGTTTGTACTCTTGGTCTTTAAATTTAATCCCTTTTATTTTGGATTTAGATTGAATACTATTGTTTAATATTTCCAATGTAGCTATGAATAAGAGCGGAGATATCGGACAACCCTGCCTTGTTCCTTTATTAATCTTTATATCTTCTGTTAACTCACCATTTATTATGAGTTTAGCTCTTTGTTCCTTATAAATCTGTTCTATCCAGCCAATGAAGTTTTCTCAGGTTCTGTGCTCTGGAATTCTGTGATTCACAGTTTAGGGAGGGATTAGAATTCTCAGCCAGAGAGTTCTAGTGTCATCATAGTTCAAATGGAATCCGAGTCCTGTAATTGTGTAGTGTGAATGGGACTTTTGAGTTGGCGCTGGTTGCAGTGCACTTCTCTTGAACCTCTTCCTTCCTCTTTCCCAACTCCATCTTCTGCAGACTTCAGTTTTGGCTGTTCTTATCCCTTTCTTCCTTTCCATCCTTTTCTAGCAGACCAGACTGGGGCCCTTTCCGCACCTTACCTTCTTCCAGCGCTGGGGTGCGGGGATCACACGAGCAGCCTCTGGCGAGAGGCTCTCGCATCCAGGATCCGTTGGCTCCGCACGAGCTGCCTGCTCATGCAAGAGCCCCGCCTCTTCCTTCCACAGCACAGCCTGGGAGTTTTCCAGGCTGCGGCGGGGCAGGAAGCGCGACCGGCATGGCTCTGGAGGCTCCGCATGCCAGGTAAGTGCGCGTGGGGCCTGGGAGCAATGCGCAATCACGCACCATTTTCGGCTTCTAGCCAAAAATTAAAAGGTGCGCAATCAGCACCTGCCCTACCCTGGAGCGTCGCGCGATTGTGAGTGTGTCGTGCAGATCACTTCTCACAATCACGCAACGCTCCAGGCGCCCTTTTGCATGGAAAATGCTGTACAAAAAGGGCCTGGGTGAGGACGTCTCATTCCAAGGCAGGGCCGACTCACACACTGAATATCAAGTATGTAAAGAAGTGAGGTGACCAAGAATGGAAACACAAACATTTAGCGCCAAGTGGTTCCCTGAAAGGAATGAGTGCAGAGCCAGCAAGCTGAATCTCAGCCTACAAGTAGCATTTCATCTTTTGAGATTATTATGCATAAGAAGACACAGTAGTCTGTGGTAACAATAGGTGAGAGGAAGAAAAGTGACTGGCTATTTGGAGGTCTAATTTTAATTGAGTCACAGATGTCTGACTTTTCTGTTTAAGCTGCAGCTTTAGTCCTGGTCAGCAGAGTACTATGGCAATTCCTCTTTGTCTTTGACCCTAAAGCCTGTGGGGCATGATAGAGCCAAACAGGCCAGTACTGGCAGCACCATTAAAAAGTCCAGCATTTGGGCCGTGCACAAGCTTAATGTGTGCCTTTCAAGTCCTCATGGTCCAAGCTCTGCACCTTTCTTGAGGGATGGAAGGCCTTAAACAAATGGACATGTGGCTTGATGGTTAATCCTCTTTCACATCTCTGAGGGAGTGCCATGTAATAGAAATAGCACAGCCCATGGGCTTCATGCTGTCTTTCAAAGCCATTCCTTCAGCCTCCAGAGTGCCCAGAGCCTCCCATGGAAGTACTAGGGAAGTAAAAACAAACAAAGAATCATGATCCTTGGCTAAAACAAGGCATGCCCCTCCAACCATGATTTAGCCTCAGAAACATTTTTCAAAAAAAGTAGAAGTGACTTTCCAGTCATTTCTGGTTCCATTGGAAACTGGAAGTGTGTCTTGCAAGTGTCCAGGGTGAAGGCATGTGGGATAGCTACAGTCCCAGTATCCACCCCACCTCTATTCTGTTGCATAAGCTGATAAGCTGATATGGAAAGTACGGGTTTTGATTGGGGGGAGAGATGATCAATTCCGTCTAGAGTACAAGCTCTAGGGGTATGGATTGCAGTGGATCCATGGACCAATGCTTCATTTTCCAATGGTCAGGCTCAAATTCAGTCACAATGTCAGGATCTGGTTGATTTCCAACACCTAGGCTTCCTGCACTGCTGGCCAAATAGATTTTGCCCATTCCTAATCCTACTTGCTTATGTATTAGCTGCTCTTAGCTTTATGTATATTCTTTCAAGGAATATTCATTCAAGGTTCCTCCTCCCTACTTTGTCCTCAAAACAATTAAGTGAAGTAAGTCAAGATGACAAAGAGTGACTGGCCCAAGCTTACCCGGTGAGTTTCATAGCTTTTTGGAGACTAGAATCTCCAAAGTTCCACTCCAACACTCTTAACGCCTATACAACATTACCTTACAGCTCCACTCAGAATGGCAGCTCCATTAAATGTAAAACAGGCCCATATGAAAATATTGCAGTGTCCATTCCAGGAAGGAACAATCTCTCTGTGCTGTCTGTCTGTCTGTCTGTCTGTCTGTCTGTCTGTCTGTCTATTTATTGACTTTGTCTTTTGCCCGAAGTGTAGGGTTCTTCAACTGCTTGACTTGGCATTGACAGGCCAAACAGAGGCCTTTCCTCAGACTGTCTGTCTCTAACCCTCTCTAGACATCAAGACTGTCGAAAGCCAGTAATTGCCGCATGGCTCAGTTAAAACAGTAATGCAAAATCCAGATAAGAACATCCTGTCCATTGTTGGTTTGTTCTTGTTGATGTTGTTGTTGGGTCCTGGAAGTGCCATAATTCCATTACTTCTCTACTAAGGCTCATTTAAAGTAGATAGCCCAGCTAAGGTGGAGGCAGTAGGAGAGAAGGGTAATAAAAAAAAACTTCTCATTACAATTGTGACATATATCATAACCCATCTATGTGTTGTCTACAGTCTCTGCACTGTGCAAAGCAAACACTTTATCTTACATTCTAAGCTGTGAACCACAAATAGCTTTAAAGAGCAAGAGTTTTGTGTTGTTTGTTAGAATTTAACCGCCAACTCAGTGTTCCATGCTGTAGGCCTTACCTTTCTTCACCTGATTCAGGTGCATGTTAAATCTTTCCAGCTGTGATTCAGGTGCATGCTAAATCTTTCCTCAACCTCCTTTCCCTTCTCTTCTAGACTGTGTATCCAAAAGACTGTCTAAATTCCATTTTTGGCTTGACTCATTTCCCAAGGCTTTTCAGGACTAACAGCTGTTAAATGCAATATGTTGCATCTACAGAGGGAAAACACAAGACACTTTTTTGTTTTTATTCTAAGAATATCTGTGGCTGCACAGAACCAACAATGGAGATGTCTTGAGGCCAACCTGAACAGATGCTTTCCTTCCTTTTTTTTCTGTTCCCCAGTTGTGCCTGAGCCCAAGGCTCAACCTCACACCCTTTCCCCCCATCTGCAGCATGTCTGAGCTAGTGCTACTGATACCTTGTCTGTTTTCTTTGCACCCAAAAGTGTCTGCCTTATCAAAGACAGCTTGGTTAATTACATCCTCATTGAGAAAGGATTAGGTGGGCCTCTGTTGTCTCCAAAGCATGATATCTTCAAGGTGGCTGGGAGAGAAATGCATAGCTGTTTTCCAGTGAGGATTTACCCTAGACTTTGATTGTCATTTTAGGGAAAGAAGAGGAGGAAAGAGGGAGAAAGGAGAAAAAGAGAGAACATGAAAAATGTATCTGCAAAGGATAATGATGGACTGATGAATTGGAGAAGAACTCTGTAGATGTGGAATAAGTTATATGTTAACCTGATGAATTGTTGAAATGTAATATGTGAAATAAGTGTAGTATATGCAATAAGAACATATAACTGAAATAATCAAGGGAACACTGATTAATACAATCAAGAAATTTAAAAAGAATTTACTAATGACATTAAGAAATTTGCTGGTATAAATGGAGAAACCTGGTTTAATGAATTGCTGAATTGATTAACTGAATGGAATTGATTAACTATTAGAACTTATGAATTGTGGCCAGGTTGAAATTTAGGTTGTGAGTAGGTGTAGAGGTGGGAGAAAATATTGGAGAGGGTACATAAATTTAATTATAGCCAGGTAAACAAATAAGAAGGTGGGCAAATAACAACAAAGATACTGATTTAACATCTGTTTGAGATCTGACATTTTTAAATTAATAACAGTGAAGTTGTAGATCTCATTTAGGCGAAAGAAACTTGAATTTGCTCACAATCACTAAAGTAAAAAGAAAGATGTATAAGATGAGATCAGGCAAGGCCCGAGGAACAGAATCACAAACAAGAAGAGACTCCATAGAAGAACCTCCTGAATACCAAAAAAAAAATTATGGAGGAAGTTAGGAGTTATATGATGGATATTTGGCAAGACTTGAAAGATTTAAAATCTCAAATGTCAGAGATGCAGGATACGTTAGAACAGGTCAAGAAAGATGTGACCTGTAATAAAAAAGAGATAGACTCGAATAAGAAAGATATTCAAGTGTTAAAACAGAAGATGACTGTATCCTCCTTGGAATTTGAGAAGCAATTGGACAGACTCGCTTTGCTAGAACAGAAACAAATGGACTCATGGATACGGATTAGAGGACCAGAAGAAAAAAGGGACGAAGACATAAGAAGAAGGATTGTGGGATTGACTGCAGATTTCTTGGAAATTGAAGAAGAGCTAATAGACAGCGAAATAGATACCACCTATAGAGTTCAATCTATGTATGCAAAAAAGAAAAATGTTCCTAGAGATGTTGTGGTGCAATTTATTAGAAAATCTACTAAAGAAAAGTTAATGGAAGAACACAATAAATCACCCCTAATGGATCAAGGAAAACAGTTAGTCATTCTGAGAGAAATCCCAACGCGAATATTGAAAAAAAGGAAAGATTATGAGTTCTTAGTTACAAAGTTAAGAGAGAACCAAATTATGTTTCGATGGGACCATCTAGAAGGGGTGATATTTAACTTTAAAGACCAGAGACATCACCTCAATTCCATAGAGAAAGCCGAAGACTTTTTAAAAACCCATGGAAAAGAATTGAATCAGGCTAAATCAACATCACGAAGGAAATCATAGAGACAAAATAGAGGTAAAGATAGGGCGTTGGAAACAACGAATGGCAAGGACTACAATCAGATAGAACAGAAAGATAAAATGGGTAAAGAAACCTTAGAGGAAAGTGTAGAAGAGAACAGACCTATGGAAACAAGCCTTATTGATTTGGATATAGAGGACTTGGTTATGATGAAAGATAAGAGGAAATGAAGTGTACTTTTATCTCTTGGAACGTGAATGGCCTGAACTCTATGGTAAAACGGGAAAAAAAATTCATTTAATGAAGAAGTTAAATGCAGATGTGTGCTGTCTTCAAGAAACCCATATTAAAAAGAAAAAGGAAAAATGGCTTCAGTGCAATCGTCTAGGAGATATGTTTATATCTGCTGCTTCTGTTAAGAGAAGAGGAGTGATTTTATACATCAAACTACATTTAGCTCCTAAAATATTATTCAGTGATGGTAAGGGTAGATTTGTAGGAGTGGAAGTTAAAGTCGATGGCCGTGGTTTACTTGTGATTGAGATATATGTTCCCTGTAATGAGAACAAACGTTGTTATGATGACCTGAAAAAATACATTCAGCAATACCAATATGAAAATGTGGCAATTTTAGGAGACTTTAATGGTGTAGTAAACTCATATCTTGACAGAAGTCTGCAACTTAAAACAAAAAAAAATCATGGGAAAATACAGAAAGGCTTTTTGCATATGGCTGAGGAATTACAATTGCTAGACATTTGGAGATACAAGCATCCTGGCAAAAAAGATTTCACTTTTTTCTCAAATAGACACACCTCTTGGTCCAGAATAGACTTAATCTGGCTCCCAAAAATGTTATTAAACTGTGTGAAGAAAGTAGAGATTCTGCTGAAATCACTGAGTGACCACAACCCTGTGAAAATGATACTGAACTTTCGACCTAGATCTAGTTGTTGAAGGATGGATGAAAATATATTACGGCACGGAGAGACGGTAGAATATTGCAAGAAAGAACTAGAGGAATTTTTTCAGAGGAACTTAAATAACAAAGTAGATATAGCCATGGTCTGGGACACAGCTAAAGCTGTCATTAGAGGAACCTTCATCCAAAAAACAGGTGAAAGAAGAAAACAACAAAGAGCAGAAATGGATGAATTATCAGATAAGATCAGAAGTATAGAAAATAAATTAATTTCAGACCCTAATAATAAATCTTGTATCTCCAAAATGAGGATATTACAAAGACAACTATCTGGGATGGTCACGGAAGAAATGGATTGAAAGTTGAAATATGTGAAACAGAACTTTTTTGAAAATGCATATAAACCAGGTAGATGTTTGGCATGAAAAGTAAGGAAAGAAAAGACAAAAAGACTCACATTAAAAATTAAGGAGGGTCAAAGGACCATAACAAAGGAAAAAGAAATTCAGAGAATTTTGTACAATTATTTTAGCAACTTGTATGTGACTGACAAGGCAGAAACAAGCAGAAACAGGAAGAATATCTGCGAGCTCAGAAACTCCCTCAAACTGAAGCAGAACATAGCAAGATTCTGAATCAAAACATCTCTTTGATCGAAATTATAGAGGCAATTGACAGATCTAAGTTAGGAAAAGCCCCAGGCCCAGATGGGCTTCCGCCTAATTTCTATAAATATTTAAAGATCAATTAGTGAAACCGTTACAGCAATTGTTAAATTCAATTCTAGATACTAATAAGATACCAAATAGTTGGGAAAAAGCCAATGTGGTGTTGATTCCTAAGACTGACGCTGAAGAACCTACATGTAAAGATTTTAGACCAATTTCTCTTCTAAATGATGATTATAAGTTATTTGCATTTATTTTGGCTAAATGATTAAAACAGATTCTTCTGAATTATATTGATGAAGACCAGACAGGCTTTCTTCCAGCGAGACAGATGAGAGACAATATGAGGATTGTAATCAGCATTTTGGAATATTTTGAGGGTCGCAACGAAAAGAAGGGCGCTCTACTTTTTTTAGATGCAGAAAAGGCCTTCGATAACATCAGATGGGACTTCATGATGAGGGTATTGGAAGAGATGAA
Source organism: Cyclura pinguis (assembly GCA_030412105.1). Taxonomy (NCBI): domain Eukaryota; kingdom Metazoa; phylum Chordata; class Lepidosauria; order Squamata; family Iguanidae; genus Cyclura; species Cyclura pinguis. The sequence goes on from CM059603.1 coordinate 186,940,147, forward strand.
ATTTGGGCAGACATTCTTAACCTGGATAAGGTGTATTTATTGTGACCAAAAAGCATGCCTGATAGTTAACTCTGAACAATCTGAATTGTTCTCTATACAGAAAGGGACAAGGCAAGGTTGCTCTTTGTCTCCGTTATTATTTATTATAACATTGGGGTTTCTGTTAAGACATCTACGGAAACAGGAAGAAATTCAAGGGGTGAAGATTGGAAAAGATGAGTATAAGGTCTGGGCATTTGCGGACAATGTGGTGATCTTCCTAGAGGACCTGCTACCTCAAATGGTAGAACTGAATAGAGAGATAAATCAATTTGGAGAGTTGGCGGGATTTAAGGTAAACAGACAAAAAACAAAAATGATAACTAAAAGTATGAAAACAACTGAAAAAAATCTATTAGAGGACATATCTGGGATTCAGTGTTCCCATTAGTGTAAAATACCTGGGCATACAGATTACTAACAACAATAACCAACTATTTCAAAACAATTATATAACAGCATGGAAATCTATCCAGAAGAAAATGGAAGTTTGGAATCGACTAGGCTTGACCCTATTAGGGAAAATATCACTGTTTAAAATGAATATACTACCACATATGTTATTCTTGTTTCAAATGATTCCAATATCCATCCCTCTTAAGTGGTTCAAAAATGGCAAAAAAGAGATAGTGAGATTCCTCTGGAGTGGGAAGAAACCACGAGCTAAACTCAAACCCATGACTGAGCTTTGAGAACATGGTGGGTTTTCTATGCTTGACTTAAGAACATACTATGTGGCAACATGCCTAGTTTGGTTAAGACCATGGATACTTTTAAACAATTGTAAGTTGTTGGCATTGGAGGGGCACGATCTGCACTTTGGGCAGCATGCCTATTTATGGTACGGTAAGGTCGAGGTGCAGAAAGTGTTCCTCCGACATGTGATTCGGAAATCTCTTTTTAGGATTTGGGTCAAGTATAAACCCCTTCTATGTGCTAAGTTGCCATCGACCACCTCTCCAGCTGAAGCACTTCAGATAAAAGGCTTAAGGAGAGACGGTGAATGGTATACTTATAAAGATCTAGCTTACCTAGAAGGTGGGATAATTAAACTGAAAGAACAACAACAACTTCAAAAGGAAGGTATGAATATACAGTGGTTTCCCTATCTCCAGATCAAAGAGAGGTTCAAAAAAGATATGGAAATGGGGGGTATAACCTTGGTACCTTCTCTGTTAGAAAATAATGGCAGGGTGGAGAGACCCACCTATTGTCGAAAATGTATAAATTGATACTGGAGATTGAATTGGAAGAAGAAACTATAAAAGAATATATGATCAAATGGGCATGTGATGTAGGTCACAATATACATTTAAGTGATTAGCAGAAGGTGTGGAGAAACTGTAGTAAATATACACAGTCTTACATCTTGAAGAAAATGCATTGAAAATGTGGTTTAGGTGGTATCTCCCACCTGTGAGAATTGCTAAAATGTTCAAGAATGCTAAGAATAGATGCTGGAAATGTAACAAAGAGGTAGACACCTTTTTCCACCAATGGTGGGGGTGCCAAAAGGTTAAGGAATTCTGGAAGAGGATATGTTCAAAAAGTCAAAAAATACTGCAAGTCAAATTAGATTTAAAACCAGAATTCTTCTTGTTGGGGATTTTCCAGTTGGATAATCAAATAGAACAAAGATATGGCAGGGTGTTATGGCACATGGTAACGGCAGCAAGAATCATACTTGCTAGATATTGGAAGAAAGAACAGACACCACCAGAGGAAGAATGGATAGAGAAATTGGCTGAAATTGCAGGGATTGAGAAACTTACATGTAAGATAGAGAACAAACCAGATGAGGAATTCTTAAAAACTTGGAAACCAATCTTGGAGTTCATACACACAAAAATTGAGACTGATAAATAAATAAAGAGGACAATATACGTAAGATCTTATGCAAAATAAGATTTGAAGCGGGAAGTGTAACAATCAGAGGTTTAGAGAGGATGACTAAAACAAAAGAATCGTGAAAGTGGAGATGTTGTAATAAGATTGGGGAAAGTCCGTATATACCTTGATATAAACCTATTTATATTTGGAAGCAGGGGTATATATAACATATTTAGATATTTATCTATTGAGCCCCTCTCTTTCTAGTGTAGGGGGACCGATAAGTTAAAAATCAGGCTGTTTAGTCAGCAGTGGGGGAAGTACTTTTATATAACATTTGTGAATCGAAAACTGTTCTTTTTTGGCTCTGTTAATTATAAGTTTTTAAATGTTATCAATTATTACTATGTTATCTGTTGAGGAAAGGTTCAGTGGAAACAGACTCTGTTTAAGCAAAAGAAGTGTATGCAAACTATTGCATCAGAAAGGTTCAAATTAGACAAAACTGATTTGGTGTGAGAGTTTTTTGAAGAGCCTGAGGAAAGAGTAATAGGCTTACATTTTGAAAATGTATCTGTAGAATATCTTGGGTAGAGTATTTATGTAGAGTATGGTAAGGTACTTATCTATGATTGTGAATTTCTATTGATCATATCTGAAGTGCACTTATGTGTATATTAGGCAAAACTAGAATGATATGCTCCTTTTTTTTTCCTATTACACCAGTGTTTATTTTGTGTTATTCTCCTTTCCTATATTGCTTGGTCAAAAAAACTCAATAAATATAATTTTTAAAAAAATTAAAAAGATGTATCTGCAAAGGAGTGCTTTTTTTTTCCAGCTGCCATGTATATTTTTCTCTCCTGCTTTGCACCTATGGTCGTAAAGTCACTCTTCTTAGGGCCTTTCCACACTACACTGTTGTAGTGCTTTCAACATCCTATGGAATCCTGAGTTTGCAGTTTAGGGAGGGGCATTTAGAATTCTCACCCAGAGAGCCCTTTGGCCTCAGTAAACTACAACCCCAGAATTCCACAGGATGTTGAAAGTGGAATAATAGCACTATAACACTGTAGTACAGAAAGGCCCTTAGTTTCATTGGATCATTGCTGGGACAAAAATTCATGATTCCAAAAGAATCCTTTAGTGTCGCTGTGTGACTTGCTCCCCTAGCCCCCTTGCTTTGTACTTAGAATGTTTCAGTTCATGTGTCTTTTCTTCCTTTCTCTGATCTGGGTTGCTGACTGTTGCAGATTCAAAAGACTGATTTACCTGTGGTGACCTCCTGTCTGCACTTATGGTGTTCTGTCCTATGTGCCACTGATGGTGTATAATGGACATCATTGCATTCCAGACATGTTGTCTATATTATTATTCAAAAAGAAATAAAAAACTGATTGAATTATAATTTGTGTCCTCAAATGGAGGAATCCTTTCTGCAGAAAATTTCTGATCCAATGACACATTCCTGTTGGAGCAATTGGGAAATATGGATTCTATGGATTCCCTTTTCCCTGCAGTCCACGTGCTCCTCAGATCTGGTCTGAAGAGATGAAGGACCATGCAAAATAGTTTGGGAGTGGCTGTGGGAAGAAAAGGAAATCAAATGAATTATCTCCCCATGCTTCCACTGGTGGGAGTGTTCTGAGTAGAAATGAGAGAAGTAAAGAATGTGTCCAACACCCTTTGGAAGAAAGACTAAAATCTTTGTTGTCTTTGCCTTACTATCACATCTCATTTTCACATGACCACCTTTTAAAAAAAACTTATTTATTTGAGTCTGCATATGCATCTGGCATTTTATTAAAGCATTCATCCACATCTGTGTTTTGTCATAAGCAGAGTTCAATGTCAAAACGATTCTGTAATTAATTTACAATATCAGGAAAGACAGCTGCAATAGTACCCAGGTTGTTCTTTAACTTTTTGTTCTCTTTTTTTGTTCAGCATGATTAACTGATAAACCAAGAGTGGAAACGTAAATCTATTCAAATTCAAGAAAGAGGTAAATGTAGTTGTTTTTTTCTGGCTGAAGCCAATGCAGTTGACAACCTACTTTTATTCACTAGAGTTCTTAAAGCAGAAACCAGAGACACTGGATGCAGTTCCTTTTTAGATGCACAAAAGTGCCGGGTACTACCAGAAGAAAAAACAATGGTCATCACTTTTACAAGGTAGTTAGTTCACTTGTACAAGCTACATACGGTAGATTTGTGTGGCTCTCCAGATACTGTTAGACTGCAACCTCCCAGCATTCCCTGCCAATTGGTTCTGCTTGCTACAGCTTATACGATTTCAGTCCAACAACATCTGAAGTGCCACATTGTACTACCCTGACTTTGATGCATTGACTGCATAGAACCTGAAATCAAACTATGTGAGCCTTTGTGTGGATAGAGGAAATGATGGAGAATTTCCATCAGTTCTTTAAGCCTGTTAAATGTTCCCTTTATAAGGCTGTACTTGAACTTTTCCTTGAGAATTCTGGGTGAAGATCCATCTCAGCCGTCTTTGTGGGACCAAAGCATATGCACTTTTTGGGTCGAATCCTGGCAGTTATTATTATTTATCGTATTATTTTAAAACCACTCCTCATCTTTAGGAATACGCACACACACGCACACCCTCCCACTGTACCACACACAGACATAAAGCTATTTATTTATTTAATTTGTATCCTGCCCTTTTCCTGGTTCAGCGCTCCTCAGGCATATAATATAGGAAGGGTGGGCAATTGCGAAGCATGTGGGGGCCACTGAGTTCCCCACTGGCTACGCTATTACTCCTGCTACAGTGCATACGCACACACAAATCACTTCTGATACTGGGAATTGGTCATAATATGGCTGACTTTTGCACTTTGGGGAGGGTTGTAGGAGGTCATGGGGGAAGGGGATCCAACCACCATATTAGGTGACAGGCATTTTGGGCCCAAAATTTGGCTGAAATTAAAAAATTCAATATGAGCTCTGGGGGTCTTGAGGTTTCTTACAGAGCTTTGGGAACCCCAGAAGAGGGTAACAGGTGCCACATGCTGTCTGTGGGCCGTGCCTTCTCCAGCTCTGTACTCTGGTGACCTGAATGATGTGACTTGCTTAAATAGGACCAATTATGCACATTTATATATATTTTCTTATTTTCCATTTGTTTATATTGTGTTACTTATTTTGTGTTTAGTATTCAAAGGCAAAGCAGCAGTGGTCAATATCAGCATATAAAGAAATCTTGTAGCACCTTAGAGATTTACTAGAAGAAAGAAATTTATAGCTTACGCTTTCATAACAGAGTCTACTTCTTCAAGTGCATGGAGTGAAGACTCTCTGAATGGACATTTATACCAACTGTTGGGCACGGGGCAAGGAGTGTGAATGTAATAGAAATGTAAAAGATATAGGTATGTGATAGGATATATCCACAAACTCCAGTCCACTGACATTGGATTGAAGAAAAACAATGGTTTTGTGGCACACTACACATATGATGATGCTACTTGACATCGCAGTGAATTTTCAGAGAATTCTAAATGCCCCTTCCTAAATTGCAAATCCCAGGACTCAATAGGAAGTTGAAAGTGGAATAATAGCACTCTAACAGTGTAGTGCAGAAATGGCCATAATCCAATTACTAGTCCCAGCTAGAGTATTTCTGCTGAATCAACTGTTGAATGGTTAATCAACAGTTACATAATTATCACTGAATCAATGGATATGCTCTAATTGGGACTAGAAACTGAATTTAAGCCAATGAAGATGATTATGATTTTGCATTGCTGTCTGAATTCTATTTTGTATATTACAAAATTACGATTCTCCCGAGTTTTTTCCCCGCTGAAGTTAACATTGTTAAAATAAACAGTGTCTTTGAAGCTGGCTTTATTCTCCCCAGTTCTTTATAATCTGAGGTACCACAAGCTATAGAGTTCAACAACTATTAGTCTGAAGTTTGACATTGATTAGAATTTGTGGACCATGCTTCCATGTACTATTACAGCATTGTTCATCTAATTATCTGCCAGAATCTTTGTTTGGGCTTTCAGACAACTTGACAGAACCTTGTCAGCGTCAATAACCAATTATAAATCTTCAAGACTAGCAATTAGAAAGGGCAATTGAGAAATGAGAAGTAGTTTACATTTTATCATTGGATTTGAAACTAAGCTAATTACTTGAATCTCATGTAAAAAGTGTTACAGTTATAGGCCAGATAAACATATGCTCATGAATCTTATTATTTAATATGTATGTGTGTGTGTAAATATCTTTTGCTCATCAAGATACAAATTATGTAAACTTTTTTCTGTTTCAGTAATGGAATGGTATACTAATGGGACTAGAAAATGGCATAGCTTAATGATTTTATCTCATCTATCCCAGCTTCACAACAACAATGGAAAATTGATTACATTGCCATCTTTTACATTTCTCATTCAATATTAAACGTTAACACTGTTTTAGTATTTGGGGATTTATATAGTACTTATTGGGGAGGAAATTTAAAGAAAGTCCTCAGTTATTTTCTGCCAAGGAGCTGGATGACAAATATAGCTGCATCAGCAACTGCTAGGAAATAAACTGAACCTAGTATGAAAGGGTAAAATATCCCCTACCAGTAATAGACAAGGGTAGGAGTGGCCATAAAGTGAAAAAAGTGTCATCTGTAGGCTCAAGCTTCAGGTAAAGAAATATTTGGAAATAAGCTTTAAATTTCCTAAAAATGTTATGCCTTGCCTTTCAATATTACTGTTTCCAGGACAATCAATAATCATGTAGTAATTAAGGCAAAAAAACAACAACAATTAAATCTCAGATATTCCATAAACCCAGTTTAACTCACAGTTTAAAAAACAAGGGAATGTTGCATTAGTGTGTTCTTGTAGGTGATTTACAATAATAGCAAGCTTGTTTGAACATGAAATAAACTGCTTTCATAAACAGAGTGAACCAGTTCCCCAATCTTATTTTAAAATTGATGTTTGATGTAATTGCCTCTCACAACTTCAACTGCAGCAGGAGATATGGGTGGTTATTTAAAACTGTTAAGCAGTTCTATGCCTGCTTTTTCTTTTTAATATTGACACAGTTATAAAAAGTCAACATGAATCCAGTTGTGCAGCTGCTTAAAACCAAAGTGCAACACAAAACTGTAAAACACAAAACTCCAGTACTGTACATCAGTGTTACTAGTTCAGTTAAATAGAGACGCAGCATGGTGTGATGGTTTGAGTGTTGAGACTAGGATTCTGGAAGACCAGAGTTCCAATTCCCACACAGCCATAAAAACATGCTACGTGACCTTGAGCAAGTCATACTCTCTCAGTCTCAGAGGAAGATGAAGGCAAACCCCTCTGAACAAAAAAAACCCTTTGATAGCTTCACCTTAGTGTTGCCTTAACTCAGAAATGACTTAAAGGCACACAACAACAACAACAACAATTTACTTAAATACAATAAGTGGATGACCATGTCCAACCAGCTGGTCATCAGTGAACTGATAAAATTAATTCAATCAATTTAAAAAAAATTCTGCTGGAGTTTTATTGCTAATAATTTCTTCTGCATATGACAGAGCAGCATTTCAGAATCTTTTCTGCCACATTTCCAAAAGAAATATAGAAAATCCACATTAAATTCTCAACATGGTTAACAATGTTCATAGGCAAAATTACAGACACAATTTGTGATGCATTCCTATACCTGTTTATTTTTTTCCACTGACTTTAGCAACGCTAACTCCTAGGAAACTGGTGTAGTATGGATGCTCTGTGATACCATAAATACATCAGCATAAGCAGTCATGGAAGGGAAAAAAAAGGCTGACATCAAGAAAGCAATACATTAGAAATATACTCTCTACAGAGCTGGTAAATATTGTTTGTCTTTTTATTCCACCGTGGTACTGTTCTTAAGAAAGTGCAACCACTAGTGGCTATAATCTTCCATATTGTAAAATGCTACTGATGATGCAAGTGTTGTATAGTGTTTTGAATATTAGGCTAGGAGTCAAGGAGACCAGGGTTAGAATCCCTGCTCAGCCCGGGAAGCTTGAGGGAAACTTGGGCAAAACTCCCAAGTTTGGGCAAGTCATGCTTTTTCAGTCCCAGAGGAAGACAAGGACAAAGCTCCTTGGGACAAATCTTGCACAGAAAGCCCTAAGTTAATATAAGAGTCAAATTGAAGGTACATAACAATTGATAATATACTTCAAAGCTGATATCCTTTTCTTTCCACTGTAAAGGTCCAACCCCTTTCTCATTGTAGGATCTCTAGCTACAACATCTCTAACAAGTAGCTGTCCAGCCTCTTTCTTAAGACACCCAGAGAAGGAAACTCCACCACCTCTCAATGCAACTGATTCCATTGTCAGACCTTTCTCACTGTCAACAAGTTCCTTCTAACATTCAATGAAAATCTACCCTCCTAACTTAAAGCCATTAGACCTAAGTCTACCCTTTGAGGCAGCAGAGAACAAGCCTGCAGCCTCCTCTTTACGGCAGCCCTTGAGGTATTGAGAGAGTGCAATCAAGTTCCCTCTCAGTCTTCTCTTCACCAAAGTGAACATGCCCAGCCAAAGTGAACATGCCTCGTATGTGTCTTCTCCATCCCTCTTGTCATCCTTGTTGCCCTTCTCTGAACCTAACTTATCTATATCCTTCTTTAAATGAGGCATTCAAAGAACACAGTACTCTGGGTGAGACCGGATCAGCACAGAATATAGTGGAATTCTTACTTCTCTTGACTTAGAAACTACTCATTTTGAATTATGTCCCTATCTTCCAATATGTTTGCTGTCTCCTCTAGATTTTATATCCTTGTGCTTAGAGCTTGCTTTCGGACAGATGTTTAAGCTATCATCTCTAGCCCCACCCCTGCAAGGATTTAGTTTAAAGCCCTCTTGATCAGATTTGCCATGCTTTTGCCAAAGACATTCTCCCAGTCTTTGTGAGGTGTAGCCCCTCTACAGCCAGTAGTCCTTCATCTAAGTGGAGACAATGTTGATGAGAAAGCCAAACCTTTCCTATCAATACCATCTGCGTAGCCAGTTATTCAACTTCAGTGTCTTCCTGTCCTTCTGCGTCCTCTATCTTTCACTGGGAGAACTGGCAAGAATACCACATGGGCCTCTTCACTTTCGTGCCCAGGACTTCATAGTCCAAGGTGATCTGCTCAAAGGTGTTCTTTGCAGTGTTTTTGGTACCCAGATGAATCAAAAGAAAGGGTTATTGCTCTGTGTTCTTGGTGAGCTTTGGACACTTGTCAGTGACATTCCGTATATGTGCAACAGGAAGACAGCTCACTTTCCAATTCATCTAGTCCAGCTGGCACACAGTTCCCTCTATACACCTATGTATTCCCTACCATGAGCACCTTTCTTTTCTTCTTACTGCAGTTGGTGGTTAGGTTGGCTCCTTCCCTGGTATGTGGAATCTCTAGCTGCTGGTCTCCTGTTTGCACTTGTCCACCACCATTGTCCTCAGGATGATGTAGGAAGTGATTGCTTAGTTGGAGCTCTTCCATCCCGTTTTGCATGATCTGCTCCTGATTGTCCTCAGGGTGCCCCCGCAGTAATACAGCCCTCTTTATTTCCCTCAGCAGCTTCCTTCTGTTGGTTCTGTAGAGTCGATTCTCCCTCTGTTCTGTCCAGGAAGCCCTTGTGTTCTCTGATGCGCTGAAGAAACTCAACACATAGCTGCAACACATTGCCCTTCTCTTCCAAGAGAGCCCCCAGTTTGCAGTTGCTCAGTTACTCAGTGAGGTTTTCTGGCAAGAGGACAAACATACACACATTGCAGCAGACAATAACAGATCCTTCTACTTCCATCCCTGCAACTTTGAAGCTGTAATAACTCTTACTGTTGTGACTGTGCTTGCCACAAGGTGCACACCACTGGCCCTCAGAAACTGTTCTCCAAAGACTTGAGGCAGCAGTTATGCAGAGCTAGTGCCTGCTAACTGTGCCCACAAACAAGTCAGTGACTCAGCAGAAGCCCTGCTCCACTAGACCATGCATTCAGGGAGGGTACGCAGAGTACTGGTTGCAAAGTACAAGCCAAAAAGAAATGACCCCCCCCCCAGAAGTCTTTTAAAAAATCACAGTCAAGGATGACCCCCTAGAACATAGCTCACCTTCTGCTCTCTCCTTACGCACATTATTCTGTAGCTAATGTTTTTATGTGATGATCTCTTTCTCACATATATTACAATCTTGTGCCTGTTAACTTAGTAACAAAAAGGAGGAAGGGGAAAATCTTAAGCAGAATAGAGTCCAACTTGCCTCATTTCACAAAGCCCAAGCTGGTAAGACTCTTGCTTCCTTCCCTGGCTTCTTCATAGAAAAAACTCCTAGGAGACTTTGACCCTTTCTGCACCATACCTGGATCCCACGATGTCCCGGCGTTATTCTGGCAGTGCCTTTGTCGAGATGAAGGCATGTCCCAAATGCTCCCCTCCACACCTGGCTGTCTGCCGGTGGATGGTAGCACTCAGAACACACTCCTTAATTCCACAGTGCAGCGAGCCTCTTTCTGTGCTGCACTGAGGAAGGAAGCACCTAGATAGCACTTCCAACCCTTTCCGCATGGCCCCAAGCGATGCAATTGTTGTGCAAAAGGAGACTATAACCAGATTTTTTCTGGTAATAGTATAAGGAACAATTGCGATGGCTGGAGACACAACAGGAGCAGGACAACGACAACATAGAACATGTTGTGGTCCAGCTTCAATGCATCCCTATTCTAAGATGGGGGTTGTAGTGGGGAAATAGCCTCTCTTGGAGCCATTTCACACTACCTAATTATAACTCTATATTGCACTTCAGAGACACGGTATGGTGTAGTTTTCTGAGTGTTGGACTAGTACTATGGGTGACCAAGGTTCAGACCCCTGCTATGGAAACTCACTGGGTGACTCTGGGAAAGTCATGCATTCTCAGCCTCAGAGGAAGGCAATTACAAGCCTCCTCTGAACAAATCTTGCCAAGAAAATCCTGTCACCGTAAGTCAGAAATCACTAGGAGGCACACCACCACAACAAAATGAGGCTCATTAGCCCTCAGAAGAACATTGAGTTCCCCACCCCTCCACAGGTACCTATATCTATATCTGTATCTATATCTATCTATTTTATATCTCTCAAAACTGCCTTTTGTCTTCAAATACTCCCAAATGCCCTTTAGGGATAGTGGGGCATTTCCCCCATATTTTGGCTCCCCCTGGGCCCATTTAGGCCCAGAGAGGTCTTTTTATACAACAGGAAATGACTAGAAGCAATTTCTGTTTTTCAAAAGGCTGAAGCCAAAGACATGCCCCTAAAGCCTCTAGAGAACGTTCATGGGCGTTTTGAGACAACTGTGGGGATCCCTTTGGGGCACAAAAATGTCCCTGGAGGTTGCATGCAGCTAGGCCCACACTTGACTACCTCAGCCTTAGACTTATATAGTTGCCATGCATGTGATTCCCATTGCAAGACACTTTGCAGGGTAAAAGCCATTTGATTTCATTTATATATGTCTTTGCTCCCCTGGTGGATTTGATAGACCCCAAATACTTCAAATAGACCCCACATATCTTCTGAAATGTAATCCCAGTTTTCCAAACCTATTTTACATTTCATTCTTCTAGAGAGTCACCAAACAGTACAGGACTTGAAATAATATTAAAAACTGCAGTCAAATAAATAAATAAATAACACCCTCCCCCACCCCCAAAGAAGACAAAATTAGAATAATAGAGTTCTTCTGAAAATATTATTCCTTGTTTTCATTGCTGGAGCTAATCCAGTTTTTAGTATGATTGCTTTTATAGTGCAGGTCATATATTTAACCTTTTGTGAAAATGCTGTCAAGTTTTCCTTAAAATATCTCATCTTGGTGAGTCTCTCCCATGAACAGGAATTAATTAGTTTTGCCTTTGTCTCTCCCATTGACTACATTTTAGGTCATATTACCATCTCTGTTTTTTTGTTGTTGTTGTTGTTGTTTAGAATTGCTCTTTCTCAGTGCTTCTTTCAAAGTTATACTTTAACAATATACTCTAAGGTTTTGATTTCATAGCTTGTCTGATAACATTACTGTCTTAATTCCATGACTTGCAGTCACTGTCAGTTTTCTGTCTTCAATCCAGATTTTTACAGCTTGTGTGACCCACCAAGCACAGCCCACAAAAAATATACCCTAGCCTACTTAGTTTTGAATAAAACCTTCGTAGGCTAGGGCATATTTTTTGTCCCCTAGTAAGGCAACCAAAATAGAAGTCTATCAAGCTCTTGTTAGGTATCATATCTAGCCTGATGAATCACAAATCATGCAGGCTTGTTCAAGAGCTTGGAAAAGTTACATTTCCCTGAAGCCCCAAGCCACCAAGGCCAGATGATATGCTAAGTTGAAGAGTTTGAGGGCTTGTAGACTGAAAAGGAAACTCTTTGAAGCTCTGGCTTGTTCTGTGGTATTCTTATTTTGATGCTTCTTCTTTTTTTAATATCAGAGATTAACTGCAGAAAGCCAAGCCCTGAGAATCATTGCCTTTCCAATAAATTTTCATAGAATTTCTTTCTTTCTCTTCAAGAGGGGACATGATAGCCATGTTTAAATATTTGAAGGGATGTCATGTCAAGGAGGGAGCAGGCTTGTTTTCTGCTCCTGCAGAGACTAGGGCCCTTTCCGCACCTTACCTTTTTGCGGAGGTGGGGGGGCGGTTCTCGCACGAGAAGCCTTCGGAGGAAGGTGTTCACATCCCTGCTGCTTGGGCTCCGCAGCAGCTTCCTGGTCGCGTGAGTGCCCCTCCCACGCCCCGCCCCTTCCTTCCGCAGTGCAGCCTGGGAGCTGTAGGCTACACTGAGGACAGGAAGTGCAACCGGCCCAGCTCCAGAGGCTCCGCAGGGCAGGTAAGTTCGCCCCAGGCCCCTGACCAGTGCGCAAGTGCGCACCATTTTCAGCTAAAAGCCGAAAATAAAAAGGTGCGTATGCGCTGTGCATGAGCCTCTTGAGCATCGCATAAATGGGAATGCGTCATGCAGACCACTCCTCCGATTTACGCGACACTCAAGGGGCCCTTTCGCTTTAGAAATGCCGTGCAAAAAGGGCCTAGGACAAGGAGCAATGGATTCAAGCTGCAGGAAAGGAGATTCCATGGGAACCTCAGGAATAACTTCCTGATGGTCCGAGCTGTCCAGCAGTGGAATATGCTGCCTCAGAGTGTGGTGGAGTCTCCTTCTTTGGAGGTTTCTAAGCAGAGGCTGGATGGCCATCTGTTGGGAATGCTTTGATGGGTGTTCTTGCAGAGCAGGAGGTTGGACTCGATGGCCCCTGTGGTCTCTTCCAACTCTATGATTCTATGATTCTATAATTAAGATAAATGAATGGCTTCAGGAAAAAACTAATTTGGGAGGGGGGCTCTTATGAATGTCTAATTTTATCACCATAGTCTAGGGATGAAAGCTTTATGGCCCTCCAGTCTTCCTCACCATTGACTGGAGCTTCTGGGAGTTGAAGTCCAGCAACTTCTGGAGGGCCATACAACTTTCACCGCTGCCCTAATCCATAATGATATTTCCTGAGCAATAGGCAATAGCTGAAAATCCTTGCAAATATAATTGACTTTACTGTGGAAAGTATTAGCTGAATGTAAAAGATTTGCACAGTGTACCTTATCTGTTGCCTAGCTAATTTCTAGCTAGCAGTGGGTTAATGGAGTTTTCTGTTGCATTGAAAGCCCTTCCATTTATAGGAGTACAGTTATTGTCATGTTCATGGAGCTAACGTTAACTCTGGCAGCTTAGCTTGCATTTGTTGAATCAGCAGCAGTACAACCCGCAGCACAGCTTGCATTCGCTGAAATGATGTTGCAGTGATACATGAAGCAGAAATTTCTATTAAAAAATGTATTGCTTCTGACACAGGAACTGAAAGAGAAAAAGGCAAAGGAAAAAGGGCCACCTTATTAAATTATCCTTTCATTTTGTTGGTCTGGAATAGGAGGATGGTGTCAGCTTCTGGATTTTGGAGCTGATTGACCTATATTTTATACCACAATAATTATTCTCTCTTTACACCAGGGGTGGGCAAAGCAAGGTCTGTGGGCCACAGACATCCCACAGGCCATTTTTGTGGCTTCCAGGGGGCCCTCAGAGGTTTTTTTAAATATGATCCAAAATCCTCCAAAATGACTTCTGAGGGTGCAGGGTATCATGTTTGGAGACCCCTGAGCTCCCCAGAGGTGAAAAAAATTGCAATTTTTTACCACCACTCCCCATTTTAAAAAACTTTTTTGCCCCAGACTGCTGTCTACAGGGTGCGCAAGCATTTCCACCATGTTTTGGGGTCCCCAGGCCAAATGATGTCCAGGAGAAGCCTTTTCTGAAAAAAGAAGTGAACATGAAGTGACTTCTGCTCACTTCCTGTCATAAAAAAAGGCCCCTCCTATATCTAAAATGGTTCAGGAAGTCCCTCAAACATGGTGAGAATTCCCCCCAAGAGCAAGGGAGGTACACTTGGGCTCTATTACCTCACATTTTTATTCAAGCAGCAAAGACGAGTGCAAGTGTTGGTACAAGCTCCTCTTGTCAAGTTTAAAGGTTGGTCTTTAAGCCTAAGTGATATTGTTGTATCAAAAGAAAGAAAGAAAGAGAAAGAAAGAAAGAAAGAAAGAAAGAATCCATAATCCATACAGTTTGCATTTTACCGGGTAGAGCTCGAAGAAGTTGCTCTCATGCTGGCTAGTGGAAGTTGTAATCTAAAAAAGTAACTTTTCCATGTTCTGTCAAAGGGTCTTCCCCTTACCTCCAGGAACATATTTCCCACACTGCATATTATTACCACGTGGACACTGAGGCAAGAAGAAGGAACCTGGCATAACACTCCTTCTTTAAAAATGAGACCTCCTGTGTCATACCACATTAACAAGTCTGTCTTCCTGGGAAGAAGAATATTCATTTCCTGAGTCAGATCATATAAACTGATCTCTAAGAGGGCTCAATTTACTTACATTAGATCTCAGAGGATAACTGACATCTTCCTGAGGATATACTGGGTCAATTGATATTTTATTATTTCCCAATTTTTCCTCCACCAGGCATCTCATTGCAAGCCAATTGGTATCACCCCTGTTGCCCACTTAACTGATCTAATGTGACCCCTTTCGGTTTAATTGAGGTACTTATCAGTTGCCAGAGGATTTATCTCTGCAGCAGCTTCTACTTTCCCGTTACTAGCATACATTCTACTCACAGACCCTTCTCTTTGTGGAATTTCTCTTTTTTCTCAACTGCTGGATCATCTGTACTTAGCTGATTAAGTACCAGTAGATGCTGGGGGTTGCAGAATGAATCAGAAATCAGAGAGGATTATCCCTAGAACATTAATTCTGTTCCATTCATAGATGAAGAACCAGAATCCTGACCACTATCTTTTAATTGCATCTAGGATTTTTAAAATATCCCTGCATGATTCATAGTGTGGTCATGACCAAAGAGCCTAGGGCCAGTTCTTTGATAGCTTGAATTTAATTCTAAGCAATATCTCCAAACTTATCCCTATCCCATTCTTTCTGTCCAGAAAGCTGTAAAAAAAAAATTAATGGCATATCCATGTCTTGGCCAACCCACAATATTTAATAGCAATATTCTGGAGGGTTGCCTCAAGGTTGTGCACATTTGTCTGCATTGTTAAACACACATTTTGCTCTAGCATGTTGAGAAATGTATTAATGGGAGCACTTAGCGGTATGTGTGATCACATCGCTCATGCTCTAAATATAAATGTCAAAGGATGTTCGTTTATAGAAGGAAACCAACTTGCTGCTGTTCACACATATTAGATCAATGTTTTTCATGCTTTTTTTCCTGCATCTCTTACTATTCTTAAATTAGTTGTCAAACAGATAAAGGGTTTTTTTTTAAAAAAAAAATCTGCTTATAATATGCTATGTCATTGTTAGCTTACATATTGCCAGAGCTGTCTAACCCACACATATAAAATCTCCTTTGAGGGATTTTGTTGTGTTACTTGTAGAATAAAAGAAGGATTTACTTTGGCTCAGATTGGATGATACCACAGTCCCCCTTCCACCAGAGTGCAAATCCAGCTCATCATGTGGATGGGTGCCTGAGCATTTCTGCTCTGCTTGCTGCTTTGCCTCACTGCATGTAGGAAGAGATCTTAAAAAGATCTCTGGAGAAGAAAATGGAGAAACCACTCTCCACCCCCTCACCTCAGCAGTCCTGATCTCTATTTCCTCAGGGACAGAGTGATCTGTATGAAATGGATGGTAAAGAAATGGGTGGGATGGCAGATGTGAATTTGCTGATACAGGGCCCATTTACACTACACAGTTGTAGTGCTATATTCCACTTTAAATAACATGGCAACATGCAGTGGAATCCTGGGAATGCCAGTGCAGGGGAGGAAATATAAAATTTTCAGGCTGCGTGCTCCAGTGCCTCCCCAAAGTACAACCAGGATTCCATAGGATGTTTTTAAGGCAAGCTATGCCACTATGGCAGTTATAGTGGAATGCAGTGCTGTAACAGAGTGGTGTAAATGGCCCCAGAGAGGACAGGGCACCAATGCAGGCTGTAGGAGCTGTAGAGACCTCCGGTAACTCTTGGGTTTGCAGGTTGTGCATCCCTAGTTGTTTCTTCCTTGGTGTAGTGTAAGAGTAGGCAACCACAGGACCTGATTGTGAATACCTGCAAAACCAATTGGTGTTATAATTTATGAGTGACTGAATACAGTATTTGGATGCATGTATTTTCTCAGTATTTTCCCCAAAGCAGAAATAAGGCATTGACTGTTAAGGATATAAGTACCTTCCCTTAGGTGTGCATATGTCTTTTTTTTTTCCGGTGCTGCAGGGGTTGATGTTCCCTTCCTTTATCCACAGTGCCTTCTCCTAGACTTAACTGAGCAGCCTCTGAAATCAACAACGGAGCCATTCCTTGCTTCATGGAGAGTTTGCAGGATTGGAGATACATCTTCACATAGCCAGATGTGAAATGATATCAGTGGCAACATTTGCTGGTGTCCTCTAGAGCTCTCAGTGCTGTTTTCATCATTTAGCTTCTGGTTACAGGGACATGGCCAGACACTTCTGTAATCACACCCACTCCCCACAAAGCAGAGAATGTCCATGAGGGGTGCTTTAGAGATTTTTCAATAAGTCAGGGGGTGCTCTAGGGTTCAGTCTGTCATATGCTTGCATGCAAACCTGTTATGCTACATGGAGCAATACAGAATTCCAGCTGGAATTTTTCCCTGCCTCCCTTTTCCTTCCCTTTGATTGTTGTTTCTCTGATATTCAGTTTTAGACTGTAAACACCCTGGGGCACAATCTGTCTTCTTTGTAATGTATCATTCAATTAAAAGTACTATATAAACAGTACATATCTTTTGTTTAGTTCTTTATCCAGGGCTTGGAAAAGTTTTTTGTTTTTGTTTTGTTTTTGTTTCTGGTGTTGTTTTGTTTTATTTTTTTGGCAACCATTTATCAGAATTCTGCAGTTAGTGGCCAGGCTGGGTTAGGAATTCTGGGAGTTGTAGTTTAAAACGTAACTTTTCCAAGCTGTACCTTCATCTATTCTTTGGTCTCACTTTTTCTTTTTCTCCTTTTATTTTTCTTAGGCCATTTTCACACTAGACTGTTATAGTGCTATTATTCCACTTTCAACATCCAATAGAATCCTGGGGTTTGCAGTTGAGGGAGGGGCATTTAGAACTCTCAGCCAGAGAGCTCTTTGGCCTCAGTAAACTACAAACCCCAGAATTCCATAGGATGTTGAAAGTGGAATAGCACTATAACAGAGTAGTGCGGAAATGGCTGTATTCCCTTTGGATTTTTATTATATTTTATTTCATTTGGCTACCTTCACCAAGGGATTCACTCTGTCCCAGCTATTTCTGGGGTTTCCTAGAACCAGCATGTCC
Source organism: Cyclura pinguis (assembly GCA_030412105.1). Classification (NCBI taxonomy): domain Eukaryota; kingdom Metazoa; phylum Chordata; class Lepidosauria; order Squamata; family Iguanidae; genus Cyclura; species Cyclura pinguis. The sequence continues at coordinate 186,957,928 of CM059603.1, forward strand.
TCTCCCAAGACTCATTGTTTCTGATGGAAGGGCTTAGAGACTTGTTCTCTTTCTTCATTTTGTCTTGGTTTTGTCTGTTTTTGTTTTCTGCTATCACGTTACCAGTGAATGACCATACACATGAGTAGATTGCCAGTACATCTACTGGTTGATAACCAATATATATATATTGGTTTTTTGCTTTTGGAATACTCTCATTTTTTAAAAGGATTCCAGAAAGTCATGTTGTTGATTGATTTTATGGCCCAGTCGTTGGTTGTGCATTTTAAATATCTTGCCAGTGAAGTGAAAATTTTTGCACAGATGATGTTAGTAGGCAGATACTGTAGTAATTTCAGATTACTTCAAAATGTTAGGAAAGTGTAACATCTTGCACAGATCATATAGATAATTTGTGACCTTTAAAAATCAGAAACAAGGAGCTAATTAAAAAGCAGTGAAGGGACCTGATATATATATAAATATAGTCTCTGACCTACTTAAAGAAGCTTGAATGCGAAAGTCATGTCAGGAATAATTTGGATGCCATTTTTCTTAAATAAATGCATTTTGCCTGCAATGAATCAGAGGAATGGATGGGATCTTGAATGTATTCGTTCCATTATCCAAAACTGGAGCATATTCAGCTGTGCTGTTGTTGTTTTTGTTCTCTTCAATCTGATATACAGAAATGAACATCCGGGCAGTTATACAGGCATTTTATAATGTTGTTGTTGTTGTTGTTGTGTGCCTTTAAGTAGTTTCCGATTTATGTTATCTCTAAGGTGAACCTATCCCAGGGTTTTCTGGGGGCTGAGTGTGTGTGACATGCCCAGGATCACCCAGTGGGTTTCCATGGCCTATCAGAGAATTGAACTATGGTCTCCAGAGTTGTAGTCCAATGCTCAGATCACTAGACTATGCTGGCTCTCATTTTTTTAAAAAAAAAATTACTTATATTTAAATATTACCTATTTTGTATGCAATTAGGCAACCTTTGGGTAATATTACTAAAAGGTATGCAAATTATATATAAACAACAGTGGATTAACATTGCCTGTAAATAAATATGCACATGGAGATTGACTGAAAACTACTCAGCATCATGGCATCCACTCACAAATTTAGAGGCAGCCTCTCCCCTATCAAATCCAAAAACAACCATGATTTAGAAGAGCAGAGATAAAGCAGACCTACTAAGAGCCTGAAGTTTAAAACTAACCATGGGCAAGGTATGAGAGGCCTCTGGATTTGAGTGCGTTAAGGAGCTCTTTTATTAACAGGTTTGAGAATCAAATGTTGGTTGCCTGACCTTGTGATTTCAGGAAATACAAGATAAAATACTGCATGGTTGTACCAATCAACTAGATTGCTGTATAGAACCAAGATGATTGACTTCATCAAGATAATACTTTGGCCTTTTTATGGCAGCAGGCAGCTTCTTATAGTCTCTTTTCATTTTAATTTCAATGTAATGATGGTATATTAGGGCTCATCCACACTGATTAAAAAGACCAAGAGGTCCCAGATTTTGTTCCTGTTCCTTTAAATTTTATTTTAGAGATCCACACAGCCTTTCTTTATCCCAGGATGTTTTCTATTAGCTCCTGGTACAATCAGAGACTTTTTATACCAGCTCCCAAAGTGGGTTTATTCTAACCCAGTATCAAATCAGAAAGAATACAGGAATAAAATCTGGGACTTTTCAATCAGTCTGGATGTGGGGTTATTTTGGCTATTATTGGGATCAATGATAATACACGGGTGTTGATAAAATATGAATAGTCCTTTTTCTATTTGAGCAGCTAAACACTTAAAGAAGACTACATAATTGTGTTATTACCAGGATACCTGCCTTGTTGTTTGCATCTCTTTTTTCTTGTTTTTTTTTTTACAACATTGTTTATATAATATATACGATATACATATACAATATATATAATGTATCCATATATACAATATACAATATATTTACATATTCTGCTGTGAACCTGTTTTCCTGTAACTCCTTTGCTGGGGCTGATTTTTGTCCTGAATCTGCATTAAATATGTTTTGGAAAAATGTAATTAGAATTCTTGCCCTGTAACTCTCCAAGCTGCATTACAGTGTGATTCTAGTTAAGACCTATTTCAAGGACAACATGACCTAGAAATATGTTTATTCTTATATCTGAATCACAATGGCTTTCTCTTTAGGTTCCTCCATATCTTTGCAGATAAATAATTTTTAATTTTTGCTGTTTAGTCTGATACTCAAGAAGCTATGAAGTTTTGCTGTTTTAGTCCAGAGCTAGAAGAAATTACTATATAATATTTTCAGCTGCATCTGGAAAAAAAATGGAGTGTCCCATTTAGATTAGACCAAAATTCTAATTACTGCTGGTTAAATTATTTGCCAGAAAGATATTAGTGCATATAAAAAGAAATTATAGTTTGACAGAGTATGGTTTCTTTTCTAACACAGTTAAAAGAGTCAGTGTCAAAGGTGAGCAAGGTAAAGTGAGCTTGTATCATTATATCTGAGTTTATTTTTATGACATCTACTGTTTATAACTGATTATTCCATATATATTATTATATTGTGGTGGTGGTGGTGGTATCATTGTCATTATTTTATCAGAAGATTTGGCTTGCAATCTTCTTAGTATAACAATACAAGTGTAGATTGTAGTAGTAGCACTGTAGGCAGCCAAAGGAGAAATGGCTGCAGGCATAATGGTGATGGAGGGGAGAATGGAGACAGCATGGGAAGATTTTTTTTATCAAGAGAGGAAGCTGTCCTAATGGTTGCTGAGCTGCTCAAGAGCCAGCAAGGCAATTTTCTCTGGTGATGGAGATGGCTTTCTCTTCCATTCCACCCGCCGTCACTGCCCACTGCTCCAAAAACTTCCTTACATTTGTATGAAACTGTTATGTTAATTTAACCCACTGGTAGGATTACAGTCTTAAAGCTTATTGAACATCCATATTACAGTCTTAAAGCTTATTGAACATCCATATTCATAACTTGTTCCTATAAGAAACAAGAAGCAAATGAGATATGCCTTGCAGTAGATGATAATGTAATATATTTACATGTACTGTAAAACCACAGCTTCATGGCACATACTGTCTAGATAAGGAGGTATGCAAAATTTCATCACTATTCTCCTTGTTATCCTACCCCAGTCCAAACAATAGATACACTGAACATGTAAACATCCAGTGCATTGGTGAATAAATTTCACTAGGCTTTAGACTGAGTTTGGTATGATGACTTGCAAGTCTTTGATGCAATATAATTCACATAGCAGATTTGAACAACATATGGTCTGTTTCCTACCTGTGACTCCCGAGGCACACTTGTACAGCCTGTGTGATTTGGATCAGAATTCATCTGTCTGTGTCTCTGTGGCCAGCCACAAAGCAATCACGTCATCTGTTGACTTCCCCCTGGGTTCTCTGGAGGTCTTAGCAGCCGATGTAATCATTTCACTTCTGGTTAAAGGGACATAACCAGACTCCTCTGTGATACCCCTTTCCCCCCCCCAGTCTAGCATGTCTAGGGGAGGGAGGCTTCAGTGGCTTTACAGGAAGTCCAGGGATTTGGCTGGTCATCAGAGAGTGAGGAAAGGAATACCAACCTCCTCAGAGACCAAAAATAGTCATACACATGTGTAAGTTTAATTTATACCTGTATAAGCCATTAACAGGATGCAAGCCTGAGAATGTGCACATTCCTCCCTTCTCTCTAGTGCCTTAATTCTTAGGCTATTCAAACCACAGTTTTCTATTATGCCCCAGTAGTGAGTCTGTTATTAGTGATTTCATGATACACAAGGATTGCCAAGCAGAGTTTTATCCCAGTTTCCATGCCAAGGTTATTGTTGGTGTTTATCAAATGGAGATCATTACATCTGAACTGGCCATTGATTTTGACATGAACCAGAGATCTATCTTGGACAGCTTTCATAGGCAAACCAACCTATTGTGTAAATCAGCCCTTTGTCAGCACAATTATTCCAAAATGACTGGGAGCAAAAACACTGAACATAGGCCCTTTTCGCATGTCATTTGCCATGTGAAAGGGCGCCTGGAGCGTCGTGCAATTGTGAGGAGCGATCTGCATGACGCACTCACAATCGCACGACACTCCAGGGGCCAGCAGGGGCCGATCATGCACCTTTTCATTTTTGGCTGGAAGCCAAAAATGGTGCGCAATCATGCATTGCTTGCGGGCCCCACATGCACTCACCTGGCGTGTGGAGCCTCCAGAGCCGCACCGGTCACGCTTCCTGCCCCAACGGAGCCTGGGAAAGTCCCAGGCTGCACTGGGGAAGGAAGAGGTGGGGCTCTTGCGCAAGCAGGCAGCTCGTGTGGAGCTGAAGCAGCAGGGACGCGAGAGCCTCTCGCCAGAGGCTGCTCACGCGATCCCCGCACCCCAGCACCAGAAAAAGGTAAGGTGCAGAAAGGGCCATATACAAGCATGTTTGTGCACTTGATGAGCACACACATATACACAAAAAGGGAGGGGCATTTTATTCAGCATGAAAGGTAGCTGGATATAATTTGTTTTGTTTTCATTTTACAGGAAAAAGTCTTTTCTGTTTTCTGCTCTATATGCTGCCTTTATATTTGGTGGTCGGCATCTAATGAACAAACGAGCAAAATTTGAACTAAGGAAACCATTAGTGCTCTGGTCTCTGAGCCTTGCAGTCTTCAGGTAAGCTGTGAAATGATTTGCATTAAATGAAATGCATTAAATGAAATGATTTCCATTAAAAAAAACTGATTAGCAGGCTTCAGTAGGAATGGCCTTTCTCTTACGTAACCCTTTAAGAACTTGAGATTTCTTATCCAATTTATGTCTTTTCTGTGGCTTTTTCCACTTTATCACTAGAAATGTAACAGGAAGGAAAGCAGCTATCTTGACAGACAAGTAAAATATGAAAGAGAAAATTGCATTGTGCTGCACAATTTTCCTAGCATTGCAGACTTCACTATACTTTTGATATAGTGGGGAAATTCTACTGGGAACAGGCCTTTTAAAAGCTCAATTCAAAAGAGTAAGAAATGTGCAAACATGTCTCCCACAGAGAAGAAAACACCAGATAAACATTACTGATGGTCAGACCCCACAAAAGCTGCAGTGTTGCTTCATTATTTGTACCAATATTGCACTGAGATGTAATGAGTAATTTAAAACACTTTCACTTGCCATCATGAGCTACGTCATACTGTAGCAGCCTTGGATCCTAAACTGGAGCCCATCAGAGTACATTCTGCTCAGAAGCCCTCATTAAGGGTGGTCTGGAAGTTACGATTTGCCCACAATCCATGGAAGTCTCACATCATAGGCATTATGGAAAATTTAAATGGCAGTTGCCGGCCATCCTATGTGGGACATTGCTGCCGCCTGTTACAGAAGCCCGTGGCATGTCAATGTGGTCCATCAGCGGTCACTGCCAAAGGCTGAGTGGATGCAGGACGTCTTGCTCCATGAGATGGAACAGCAAAGTCATAGGCCATTTCTGCCTTTGAGGCCCCTCCCTAAACTGCAAACCCCAGGATTCCATAGGATGTTGAAAGTGGAATAATAATACTATAACAGTCTAATGTGGAAATGTCCATAAGTATGTTCTTTTTCCCCAAGGTGAACCCAGGCTCGGAATAATTACTTTAAAAAGCACTGTTCCTTACTAGTCACTAATGTTTATGAGTAATTTTTAATGTAACACACTAAAAACACACTGCTACTTGCTTTTACAAAAAAATTTAAATGTTCCAACCCCTCCACACACAACAATAAACATTGCTTGTTACACAAATGCAACTAATGTTTGCTTATCTGTCATGAAAGTAACAGTGCTCCCAGCTCTTACTCAAAAAAGTAACAGTAACATCATTACTTTTAACAAACTATTTCTGAGCTTAAAAGTGAACCAAATTGTTTTGCCACCTGGGGCATAAAATCCCTCCCAAATATCTCTCTAGAAGGAAAAACACAACAGCAATAAATTGGTAACTTAAAAATTTGCTCTCTTTTCCTGAGGCCCAAATGCAGCTGCCTGTCTCTAATAGTCAGAGAGGCATTGGATCCAGTGCAGGGAGAAAGATGAGTTATTAATTACATAATTAATTAATTAAGACCCCACCATGACCACAACACACACACACTTCTCATAAACCCCAAACTGGCCCTGAAACAAGTACTTATTTTATTTTACTGTTTTCTAGCACACTGGAACACTTGTTAGATTCGAAGTCTGCTTAAAGTTCAGCTGTGATGTCCTTTCAGTTTTTCAGATTTTCCTTCACACTAAGCTACTGCTCATGCTCATTTTGCTCTTTTTGTTGTTTGTTTTAAAGTGGACATCTTCGATATTTCGATACTGCTTTTGTAATCCATTGGCCTAAATCTAACTGCTAGTACCAAGGAGAGTGAACTAATGGGGGTCTACTTTAGCTGGGATTATTTACTGTATTACAAGTACATTGTGAACTTTACTTAAGAGTTCACCTCAAAGCTATTAAGTGTATGGCCATTCATGGCAGTATATGAATACAGTCCTCCCTCCATATTTGTGGGTTTGCCCTTTGTGATTTTGATTATTTGCAAGGTGCACATGTGCCTCTCCCTATTCCCTTGCCTTTTGCCTGGGCACACATGCCTTCCTTCTCCATGCCGGGCAAAAGGTAAGGGGACGGGATGGGACAAGGAGAAGGAAAGTGCATGCATGCCTTCCACCGCATTCCCTTGCCTTTTGCCCAAGCATGGAGAAGGAAGAGCATGCACTGGGGCAAAAGGCAAGGGAATGGGAGGGATATCCATGAAATGGAAGGAGATGGGGAGCGCGGGGAAAGTTATTTGCTGTTTTTCCATTTTTGTGTGGGTTCTGCTCCCCGAACCCTCATGAAAGTGGAGGAGCCAGTGTATTTAAAATTAATATATAAACTGAATAAGTAAGGTTCTGACAAACTTCATAGTGAAAAACATTTAAAGGTATATTAGCTGGAGTATCTTTAGTTACTTTTTAAGAATGCAGGTGTGGGAATCCTATTGAGAACAGGAAGTGGATTTCCCACCCTATAACCATCTTTAAACCAGGACCATTATTCTACTTTAGCTGTCCTTTGGAATCCTGGAGTTTCCAGTTGAGGGAAAAATACTTAGTATGCTTTGCCAGATAACTCTGATGCCCTATCAAGATTCCACATGATGGAACCATAGCAGTTAAAGTGGAATAATAGCATTATCACTCTGTAGTGTGAATGGGCGCCAGTAGATGTCAGGAGTGTGTCTAAATCCCAACATCATCAGATCCTGATCAATGAGATCAGGACAGACAGTTTCTCTACTTGAGAGAAATGGGAAGGCATGGAACATTTGCCAGGCTGGATTCCAATGCTCTATGGGCCATCCTCCCCTTGTATGGAAGTTATACAATTTTTATAGTTATCTTAGAACTCTTAAGCTTCCTTCTAGTATTTTTTCATCATTTATAATCTGCTTAAACTATTTTATGAGTTTTTTTACATAATAATTTTAGGCTTACTGGGTTAATTGATTTGCCTTACTACCTTCTTTTCACATATTTGCCTAGGATAATTTTCCATATCTGAATAGATATATATACCTTTGACTGCTAAGCCTTCTAGTTGCTGTAACAACTGGATACCTTTGATCTTGTAAGAACCTTACGAATATATTCTTGAGAAACAAGCATTCTGTCTGTTTGGATTACTCTTCAAATCTCCAGATTACTTCAGTTAGTCTGGCAATACTAACCTCCCATTATATCACAAGACTATGTCCCCAGAGAATCCATTAAGGACTATTTAAATGTTGCAGCATGCTTATTAATTCCTCTTGGGCCACATTAAAGATTTGTGAGTGCTCCCTTAAGTCCTAGGAGATTTCTTGCCAAACAGAGAATTTAAACTAAAACTTGAACATTCTCTTTATGTATAAAATCTGGAAACTGTCCAGTCTTCTGGACAGAACAAGGAGGAAGTAAGACATCTGTTAATTAAATCAGTTGTTTCTTATTCCCAACTTTCACTACGGTGTTACACAGATTTTTGGCATAAGTAGAAGCTTTGATATATTTATTTGTAAGAGGTAGATTTATTCACTCAAGTGTAACAGACCAGATAAGCAATTTCAAAAGACAGGAATGATGCAAAGCAAGCAGGCTCTGTCTTACATAACAAGACAAAGTGAAACTCAGTATTGATTAATTCCTTGGAGCTGTTTGGAAAGTAGATGGAAAGTGCAGAGGAAAGGATATGGTGCTGCATTTTTATTCTGGAGTTCTGTTGCTCAGAGTCCTCTAAGATAATGGTTCTCAGTCTTGCATATCCCATCACTGGACTCTTCTTCTTCCTGTGTGCCCTCAAGTCATTTCCAACTTACAGCAGCCCAAATCACAGGGTTTTCTGGGCAGGATTTATTCAGAGGTGGGTTTGCCTAAGGTCACCCAGTGAGTTTCCATGGCTGAGTGAGGATTTGAACCCTGGTCTCCAGAGTCATAGGCCATTTCCGCACTAGACTGTTATAGCGCTATTATTCCACTTGCAACATCCTATGGAATCCTGGGGTTTGCAGTTTCGGCCCCTCCCAAAACTGCAAACCCCAGGATTCCATAGGATGTTGCAAGTGGAATAATAGCACTATAACAGTCTAGTGTGGAAATGGCCATAGTCCAGTACTCAAATCATTATACCATGCTGGCTCTCTCCGTAATTCCTAGCTATTAGTCATGCAGGTTGGAGTGATTAAGAGTGGCAATCCTAAACAGGGACTCAACTTTGCAAACCACTGTTTTGAGGAATGCCAGGAGTGGAACAGACATGAAAATTATCAGTGGTTGGCATTTGTAACACACAGTCCCTGTCTAGTCATAAGCTAGTGACTGAGAGCAAGTGTATCGCCATATTGCTGATCAGGCCACAGGCAGGCAATATAGTTAGTTACCCTTGCCACAGGCAGGAAATGAATGTCTTCTTTGAGCAGGGAATGTTGTAAATCATTCAGTACCTCCCAATCCCTTGAATATAGTTGTGATGGAATGCCTGGGCCCCCTTCACACTGCACAGTTATGGCATTATGATTCCACTTCAACTACCAGAGCTGCATCCTGTGGAATCCTGGGTTTTGTGATTTGGTGGGATATCAGAATAGCTCTCTGGATGAGAATTCTAAATACCCCTCCCTCCATGGGATTGAACCATGGCAGTTAAAGTGGCATCGGAACACTATAATTGTGTAGTATGAATGAGCCCAAGCTTGCTATTGGTACATGTAGGTGTTCCACCCCAACTATTTTTACCGCTGCCCAACTATGTGATCCCCTGTAGTGTGAAGAATCATACCTCCAAGGTAAAAGAGATTCATGTGGCCATTCTGTACCCTGAAAGCACAAGGTATCACAACTATTTGACTACCAAGGGTTATGTTTAGAGCAAAGTACCTCCTTCACCAACAGAGAGCATACATATAGGAGGTCATGGCTATTCCCTTTCTGCACACTGGATGGCTTTGTTGAGTTGCTGGTATGGGAGATAGTATTAATAATTGATGGCAGGAAATAGTAGGCAGCCAATGCATAAAGGTTCTGTATATTGTAGCAGGAAGAGGCAACAGAGGCACCCCAAGATGGCAAGCACACCAGGTTCCTCTTATAGAAGCTAAAGTTAAGCTTTAGTTCAAAACTGATAATGAGGTAATATCCTCTGTATTGTCCGAGGCAGCAGGCATGCTTAGAAGGTACAAAACTACTTGTGTGGCTCACGCCATTCAGAAGAGAATGGCTGCCTCTTCTATCAGCTGAGACAGGACTGACCCTGAACCATTTCTTGGCCCACCAATTGAATCAACTGTTTTGATCTGAATAGAAAAGAGGAACAAAGGTCCTGATCAAGAAATTTTTGTAGGTGTGCTGAGGCATACATGGAGATCCCCACTGAGAATAACTCCTCCAGCAACTTAACAGTTAAAGGTCCACACTGGTACCTTTTTCCTTTCTAGACTGTTTTGATACTAAATTCACTACAAGTCCAAAACTGAATTGAGATAAATTGTATGACTATTATCTCAGGCAACCAGAAGGCTAGGCCAATAGCAGAGTGATGTTCATGGGTTTGGTGTGTGTGTGTGTCTGTGTGTTTTTAAAGTAGTGTTTGGATGATGAAGGAAACAAATGTATGATAAAGATAGGCTTTCACTCTATTTTTAACCTGGTTCTTAAAGTTATTAAGGGCCTTGTAGTGGTTTGCTGTGGCATGAATTAGTTGATAATAACAGCCTGATCACACTTAATTCCATTGGCAACCCTTAGCAAAACATAAATCATGATAACTCCTGTGGTATTAGCATGCATATTGTTAAGTGCCTACACTGGTTATTCTGTATTTCTGCTTCAAAAGGAGCAGTTCAAAATAAAACCCTGTACAAAGTTTGACCCTGAAAATCAAATAAGCTTCTTTCCACAGTCCTATGAAATAAGTACAGTTGCCCCTGCACATCGGCAAGTTTAACTTTCACAGATTTGATTATTTTCAAAGCCTTGCCCCCCACACACACCTTAAGTGCCTCTTTTCTGGGGTAACATTCCCTCTTGGCAACTCTAATCCAGCCATGCAGCCCTTTGAAAACCTACCTCTGGTCCTTCTCTTCCTCCACCAGCCACTGCCCGGCCAGCTAAGGATGGCTAACAGCCCATTTTCTCAGCATCACAAACCTTTTTCCAATGCCCCCCACACAAAGAAGGAAATGGGTGAGAGAGGCCACCTTTCTGACTCACCCCTTCCCTCCACTATGCCTCAGACCCTTTCCCACAGACACACACACGCGTTTTGATATTTGTGTTTTCCACTTTTGTGTGGATCATGCAACCCTAACCCTAGTGAATATAGAGGACCAACTGTACAATAAATATTAGATCCATTTCAGGTTAACAAGCGTTAATCGCATAAAACTAATCAATCAGAATATCTGTTCTTTTCATGTTGCAAAGGATCAATGAGGAGACTTGAACTCCTAGTGGGAAACTGTTGTCAAAACTAGGAATGCAAAGCTTTACTTACTTCATCCTTGCATGTAAGCATAAAGAATTTCAAAAGCTCTCCTGTCAGGCAAGATTACAAAAGTTTTTACATTCTTAGTTTCGTATAAGATCTGTTTTATATGATAGATGAGGGATAAAATGGAACCCCGCAAGATCTGACAGCCCAGATGCCATTGTGTCAAAATGAAGTCCCCCAATGCTACACTTAACCCTTTGGTTATGAGTAGAGCCACCTTCTCTTTGTTTCCTAGCCACAGAGTTTGTTGGATAAAATGCAATAAACAGTAGTAGAAAAACCTACTGGGAGGGGGAGAAAGAGAGTCATATTCCTGATCTTTCTCACAACAGATATAAGCCACCAGGGATACTGAAGCCATCTCAGTGCCAAACTCCATGCTAGAGCTGGACTGAAATGGGTTAAGATTTTATTTCATTTAAGATTGATTGGAGTTCAGTTGCCAGTAGCTTCCCAGCAGGATATTTGTGACAGGATAACAGTTATTATAAACTGTTCAGGGTTTCATGAGACCACCTCTGATCAAGAGATTTGAGGAGAAAATAGCTGTGTATACCTGAAAGCTAAATCATATTTTACTATACATGCAGGAAGTATGTAGTATTTAAATAATTCTACCACATTTATTTTATTATTAGCCTCTGTATTGCCTAGTTTAATGTTGTTCAGTAGCTTTAATAACTTAGAAACTTTTTAATTTATCAGACAGACAATACCCTCTGGATTTCAATGAAGTCCAACACCATCTTATGCAAATAGTGAGTAAGAAATGTAGTCCCTAAACTTCTCCCTATTTCACCCCTGAACTATTTGTTCATGCAGAATGACAGTGACTCTCAATTGCACTATGCAAAATAATCAGTTCGTATTAGCTTTTCACCTTTCCTAGGAACAATAGATGCATGGAAGAATGAACACTTTAAAAAGAATAAATTAATTAACTAGCACCCTAAATACTTTACACTGTACTGGATAGCATATTTGGCATTATCAGACAGCTGTACAAGAAAATGTATTTTGCATGTTTATTTTTTCTTATTTAAATTTGCTTTAAAACAAATTTGCTTTAAACAAATAAGATTCATTCTATTGGTTTTCTTCTCCATGAGAAATTGCCTCTTTTTCCATATTCTGCTTTCCAAGGAGGAAAAAAAACAGTTTGTTATTGCAAAAGCATTGTGATACCATTTTGTCTTACATTAAAACAAATATAGAAGACAACAGTATCACTATATAATTTTTCACATACTATACCTGGAGGTTAGGGTATACTTGAGTGTTTACATAGATGTTGTACACATACAGCTAACTGAGCCACTTGGATGGCTTTCTTCTGGGGCAAATAACATTTTTTGCTATCTAAGGCTAGACAGAGAGATCTTGGATGTGGTTATCTATACCATGGTAACCTTAAGATTAGATTACTGATAGTGAAACTCCCCCTAAATATTCCTTGGCAATATAAGAATACTGCTTCTATCTGGATTTAACAATAAGAGGCATTATAACTGGCACTAAGAGACAATACAGATTGAAATAACTTTCAATAAGAGTTGAATAACTTTGCTAGTTACTGATTCCTTCCTGAGCATAGTACAAAGTACTGGTGCTTATTCTTAGAAAAGTACAGTTTGCCATACTTAGGCCATTTCCGCACTGCAGTCTTATAGCGCGATGATTCCACTTTCAACTGCCTATGGAATCCTGGGGTTTGCAGTTTCGGGAGGGGCCACCTGGCCCCTCCCGAAACTGCAAACCCCAGGATTCCATAGGAGATTGAAAGTGGAATCATCACGCTATAAGACTGTAGTGCGGAAATGGCCTTAGTCTTCAGATGTTTTTGGACTACAATTCTTTGTCTACTGGGTATGCTGCCTGGTGTTGATGGAGGCTATGAGCCAAGGGTAGGCAACTGCGTGGAGTCAGGGGTCAATTTTTACCCCTTCCACCCCTCATGGGCCACACTGGCATGTCCAGGTGTATGAGAAGTGACATCTTTTCATACCTGATTTTCAGTCATTTTGGCATGGGGAGTCAGAGAGAAGATATGCATCTGTCTTTTCAGATAATTTGAGGGCAAAGTTTCACTCCAAAAACAGCCTGCAAAAAAAATAAAAATTGGGGACTTGGGCGGATTTGAGATGTTCTGAAGGCTTTAGTGTGTCCCAGGGACCTTGGGGGCTTACAAAAGTAAGGTTCAGGGGCCATATGTAGTCAAATAATATCTGGGGACCCTTCATGACAGTTATCATCCAGTTAGTGAGTTCACTAAATGAACACTATTGTCACTTTGAGCTGTTGCAGGAGCTGGAGTTCAGTTCTGACTGAGCAACAACCAAAATCCACCTTTTCATTGTGGCAGTCCTCTCCCCTGGCAGCCCTATCTGTGTCAGTGGATGATTGTGATGCATCAGAAACACATCTAGCTATTTTCCTTTAGCTACATGCACAGCAATTACACCATCCTCAGGGACTTCCCAAGAACCACAAAGAGTTCCCTGGGGATGCATTTCACATGTGTCCAGCTAAAGGAAAATAGCTGCATGTTCCACCAACAAGGGTATGACCATTTTGGGGGGCAGGGGGCTGCCACAGTAAAAAGGTGGGTTGAGGAATTGCTTCAGCTGTATTGTAGCTAAGTGCCAGAACAGCTGTTTCTTTCATTTAGCCCATGATTACGGTTATTCAGTTCCCATCTCATACTTAAACATAAGAGCTCAATAATAAGTTGAACAAGGACTACTAATGTAAAGCTGTGAATGGTGACAAGATGGTGGCACTTTGTGAAAGTAGCTCCAGGAAATAGGTGTTCAACCTGTTCCTGACGGGGTAACATTCTGGGTGAGAGATCATTTACTCCATTTGTGGAAACTACTAAACACAATCTTGCCATTTGATGTCCAAGTAGTCTCAGTGCCACAGAATACCCTTTATCAATTTTGGCTGTTTCACCAATTGTATCTGTTCCTCAGGAGGGATATCTGTACAGCTGCATTGCTGAAGTGTGTTATATCCAGGACTCACATTGAAAACCATTTGGAAGTTTCTGTTAGTTCAGAACTTAGCTGTGAGAGTTCTGGCTGGTTTTGCTACATTACAGAATTACATTCTCTCATTCTTGGTTTCTAAGTCCTTTAGAGATGGCTTGGAATCCAAATACCAGAAAGAAGGCTGCCCCTCATATGTGAAAGAGATCTAGGAGTCTTAGATCACAAGCTGAACATGAGTCAGCAGTGTGATGCAGCAGCCAAGAAAGCCAATATGATTCTTAGTTGCATCAATAGGAGTATGGTGTCTAGAGGGAGGTAATGGTGCCACTCTATTCTTCTTTGGTTAGACTTCATTTGGAATATTGTGTCCAGTTCTGAGCACCTCAATTCAAGAAGGATATCAACAAGCTGGAGTGTGTCCAGAGGAGGGCGACCAAAATGGTGAAGGATCTGGAAGCCATGCTCTATGAGGAGCAGCTTAGGGAGCTGGATATGTTTAGTCTGCAGAAGAGAAGGTTAAGAGAGGGCATGATAGCCACGTTTAAATATCTGAAGGAATGTCATATCGAAGAGGAAACAGGCTTATTTTCCACTGCTCCAGAGACCAAGACAAGGAGTAATAGATTCAAACTACAGGAAAAGAGATTCCACCTGAACCTCAGGAAGAACTTTCTGACTGTCAGAGTTGTATAGTAGTGGAATATGCTGCTTTGAAGTGTGGTGGAGTCTCCTTCTTTGGAGGTTTTTATCTATTGGGAGTGCTTTGATGTGTGTTCCTGCACAGCAGGGAGTTGGATTGGATGGCCCCGTGGTCTCTTCCAACTCTATTATTTTATGATTGTATGATTCTATTATTATCCCACCCACAGATTCTGCTCTTCAGATGAGGCCCTTCTTTCAGTACTATAAATTGATGACGTATCCATATCTTTATGAAGAAAAGGGCTTACTCTGTGGCTTCTCAACTTTTGAACAGTTTCCCTAAGAAAGTTTGCCTGGCACTGATGTTATAGCCATTTTGGTGCCAGGTCAAGCTATACTTATTTACTGTATCTAGGTATTTTATATTTATTTGTTCTATAGTCTCTGCAGATTTATGGATTTGTTTTATGGTATCTGAAAGGTAATGATCTGTTGCTTTATTATATTGTACTTTTATGATTGTATACCACTCTCAAATACATTAGGATGAAGGATGTTATAGAAAAAAAATTTAAAAGATTGAAGATTCGTACATTTAGGAGCTACAAAAACGAAAAGAGGTAGAATGATAGGGAGAGGCAAACTGAATGGTTTCTGTGTAAACAACAGATAAGCAAGAAAGACTTAGAATAAAGTAAAATCTGTTTTTTTATTCATCATTCACAGTGGACAGAATTCACTAAGTCAGCTACAAATGTTTAACCTAGAGTTATGCGTTTGTGACTGTTTCATATTCATGATTACTGCATACAAGCTCTACAGTCAAGCTGAAATTTCTCAGAAGACATTCTTCTAAGATTTTTATGTTTCTTGTCTCCCCAGAGATATCCTCATACTAGAGTTTTCTCTGAATATTCAGCAAGAGTTTCAACTGATCATTTGGATCCCCCATACACAAAATGCCTCAGAACACTGCAAGGTCCAGGACACTGTAGTTGATGCAACATGGTGACCAGACAGTGACAGCAAAACCAAGCAAACAAAATCCTTAGGAAAAAAGAAAACCATTGTTTTATTGCCCTGGATAACAATGAAGCCCAGCCCAAGAAATGTCTCTTCACTTGGGAGAATTTGGGTAAAATGCCCTCTCTCCTAATTGCTTGGTCTACAAGTATGGTAGATTATAAGAAGATTATATCAGAATTATGAGAGCCCATTTGCACACCATTGTACCGTGTGTAAGCACAGTGTCAAACAACTGAAAGAGAACGAAAACATGAATGCTATATATGAAAGTGAGCTGGCATCTTGATTATGAAAAAAAGAAAACCTCTTCCTATTTTGAAATGATAATCCCCTGTTCTCCACTTTTTCCTTTGAACCTAAGCTGAAGCTTTTGTGCTGAGTGTCCATGATACTTGGCTGATTGTATTAAGATCTTCAGTGGGCCTTTATGGGCTCATTTATCCTGGAAAATGAGTTTGTAGTTAACTTTAGGAGCATCAAAGGGTATTAGTAGGACATTCTCTTGTTCAGACCTTATTGAAATAAATGTAAAGTGCTTAGGGGAATATCCCAGTCAATTTTGTCTCATGATTCAGATCTGTGACTGTTGTCATCCTTAATGACTATTGTCTTGTCTTGCTTCTTGGCAGGTCATATATTCAGAAAGAGTGAGGTGTTTGCCTCAGATAGCAGATGCTGGGTAGTGTCTCAAATTGGAGACTTTGGCAGTAGTCCTCTAGCCATTCTCAGTGCAGTGAGGTATATGTTCCAAGCAGCCTGCTGGAGACCCCCAACCTAGTCTGATACTGTCAGATGTGGTGGAAGGTGCTGACAGACTAGTCAAGTTCTCTACGTGAAGTGGTAGGACAGTCTTAATGTTGAACTCAAGCAGCAAAATGTCTTGGCTGACCTTGTTGTAGGACCATCCCTGTTTCACAGATGATTCAGTTGTGATTCAAGGTTGATACAAAGACTCTTCTCCTTGATAAATAAGTGAGTTTGAAAATCCCAGCTGAGAAAACTCCTCTCAAGCAGATAACCTCAGATGAACTTCAGCCTTATTGCATCATAAGTTGCTGCCTTTTAAACTGAGCACATCTGTAGGGCCTCTGGATTGAGAGAGTATGCAAAGAGATCTTACAGCACCTTTGAGACTAACTGAGAGAAAGAAGTTGGTAGCATAAGCTTTTGTAGACTTAACTCTACACAATGGTTATTGGGAGACAAAGACAGGAAGGAGGAGGTTGCTAAAGCCAAGGTGAGTGGATAACCATATGAATGGTGCAAGAAGTTATTGGAATGTAATGTGATGCTGTCTGGGAACCAAAAAGGAGATGTGATAAATTGACCAAGAGAGCTCTCATAATGCTGTTATAATATGATGGTGTTATACTATGTGTAATGTGCCAGAAAACCATTATCTCTGTTCAACTGTCGACAGATTGGTGCTGTTTCTCTTAACAATCTTCCTTTGTAGGTTTGTTGTTGTGTTTGCTGTTGTTGTTCAAGGACTGCTGTTCTGAAGTCCAAAATGGAATGGCCAGAAAGACTGAGGTTTCTGCAATTGGTTTTTCCTAATGTCTGATTTATGTGCATTTATCCTTTGGCACAGAGACTGGCCTGTTTGCCCAATGTACAAAGGGTACTGCTGAGAGATGATGGCATGTATCATATTAGGGGATAAGCAAATGAAAGTATCTTAATGTTGTGGGTGATGTAATTATGTCCTGTAGTGATATTTCCCAAGTAGATGTGTGGACAGAGTTGTCATCTGGGTTTGTGGATCTTGCACCCGTCTCCCCACCACGTTGTGTGTCCTCCTGTAGATAAGTAACTGTTTGAGATTTAGAGGCTATCTGTAGGCAAGTAAAGGCCTGCCACCGAGAGTCCTTGAGAGGACAGCTCTATTGTCTAGAATAGGTTGTAGTTCATTGGTGATACATCTTCAGTGGTCTCAGTTGGAAGGTGTATGTGACCACTAGTGGGGTTCTGTCATTTCCTGTCTTGAGTCTGTTCTGTAATAGATTAGTCTTGGGTAGAAGTCTTACCTTATGGTTTTGATTTTTTTATTTCATATGGTGGCTGCTGTAGCCTTAGGAATGGTTGTTGTAATTTTATGAATTTGGCATCCATCTAAGAGTTTGGATGTAGAAAGCTACATTTAATACTGAATAACTATCTTGATAATTAAATGCAAAGCTTGGAAAAGTTACCTTTTGGCCTTCAACTCCCAGAATCTTTTAGCAGCATAGGCTTGGGTTTTCTGGGAATTAGAGTCCAAAAGTAACTTTTCCAAGTTCTGATTAACTGCAGCAAATGGAGAAACTGATTCATGGGCAACAGCTTTGTTCAGAAACACTGAAATGTTTTTGTGTAAGTGGAAACCCACTTATCCAGTTCACTTTTGCACAGTCTATATTCATTCAGACTCACTGAAAGTCTTGGGATTTAGCAGAGATTGACTTGTACTTACTGAGATTTTTTTTAAAAAAAATATGCATATGACATACCTTCTGTCCTGTTCCTATTTATGATGAATTTCCAGGACTAGCCAAGACTTTTTAAACCCAGGGCTAAACCCAGGTCAAGGGGCGGTGGTTGTGTGGTTTGTTTTTTTCCTTCCTGTTCTTCCTTTTTGTTTCTTTCTGCCTTGAGAATTTCCAATACAAGTGGGGCTAAATCCCCATTTCTTTATGACATTGTCTCAATTCCTTTTGTACTTCTGAGCAGTTCCACTAATGACGTATTGAATGGAGGTGTGACCTTTCACTTGGAGGTTTTCTATTGACTTTCCTTCCCTCATTGCACTTCGAATTATCAGATTGAATGCTTCTTTTTTTATTCTTCTTTTACAGTTATAAAAGTTATAAAGTGATATAGCACTATAGCTGTAGCAAAACATTTTAAAAAATTAAATGTATTACTGAGTATTATGGATAAATAATTGGATGGCAAAATAGACTGCTTCTTCACTATATGATAACATCTGCAAGAATGTTGTTTGCTCAAACCAGAAAAGGGACTGAAGCACCAACAATGGAAGAAGGGACTGTGAAGGTTGCAGAGTGAGCCGAAATGGCCAAACTAACCTGGGTTTTAAAGGATAAGCCAACTGAAATTTTTTTTGAAAGATTGAAAATCATTTATGGACTTCTTGAGCAAGAAGAAATCTAACAATGCAATCTGTGGCTATGGTTGCTAGTAATGCTAGCAGAATTACTTAGTTGGATCTGTAATGACAGAAAAACCTATTTTTTAAAACCTTTTTTTTCTTTCCTTACAGTTTGATGTGGGGGATCAGAGTCCTTATGTACTTTAGCAAGTTAGTGTCTGATGTTTTAGTTGGTGGTTAGTGCATTAATTGACAGTCATCCTTCCACATTTACTAGAGTTAGAGGCATGGGACCCCTGTGAAAGTAAAAAAAACATGAATAACTCCCAAACCATATTCAACACACACAAAAAGTATGATCACCATATTCAACCCACTGTGGATTCCTTGAGGCATCAGGGTTCCTTCACCAGGGAGAAGTGGTTGTCTGGTGGGGCTTACTGCCACATTCACTACTGCCCCACACCATTTTTAATAGGGACTTACAAGCCCCATTTGCAGTTTCTCAGTCTCACAAGGCTTGAAGTCCCTATTAAAAATGGCATAGGGAGGCAGCAGAGCTGACAGCAAATAAGCCATGAATAATCAAATCCACAAAAGTGAAACCGGCAAATGTGAAGGGCAGACTGTAATGTCTTAGTATTGTGTTTTAAATTTTTTTACAATCTGTTTTTTTTCTTTTTTTTCCTCTGAACAATATTTCCTTTTGATTGTGAATATGAGTGTTTCAAAAGTAATAAATAAATACTTTAAAAAATGAAACGTGCGAGACAGGGAACGTGCATACTGGAGGGGAAGCGGGGGAAAGGGTTCATGAAGGTGATGAAGGGGAGGGAAGAAAACCCCTTCCACATCGAAGTTAACCACATCTCAAGCAGGAGGAAAAGACTGGAGGAAACCCCTGGTATATTTAGCGTATAACTGACAACTGTTATAACATATGAAATCTAGAAACAAAATAGCCAGACACTTACTGAAACTATTGACCAGTCTGGAGATAAGCTTCTTTAGCAGTGAAAATCTAAGCAGATCACAGTTTCACCTAACAAAGGAACAGGTGAAGAACTTTTGAGTCATGCATATTGCTTGCTGTGAACCTGATAACAGTATAACTTCCCAGAAGGAAACTTGGAAAATTGTAACCCTGTAAGGCAATAAGATCTCAAACAAAGAACAGTAATGGTCAGCATTAAGATATGGCAAAACAGCCACAGCAAAGTTTACCTGGGATTTTAATGTGATGGCTAGGATTTGCACTATGGTCCAGTACTGACTTTAGCTTGCCTGCAGTATTGGAAGTGTTTAATGTAGTCTTGTATACACTTATATGGGAACCAGATGTTTTGCCACTAATGGAAATTAACTTTGTGCTGTTAGTCACTTTACCCAGATGGTAGGAGTCATGACCCTCCTGATGTTGCTGAACTGCAGCTCCCATCATTCCTCATGACTGGTTGTGCTGGCTAAGACGTCTGAAGGTTGCAATTTAACAGCAACTAGATGGTCTCATGACACTCACCCTGACTTTACTCCTGCAGGTGGTATCCAGACCTATGTAGGATGTGCACTTATGCAGCTTCCCAAAAGAGGATGCCAAATTTCATTAGAAGTGGATGTCCTAATTTACACGTATAGATCAGGATGAGCAAAGTTTGGCCCCCAGGCCTGTTTTTGTTGTCCTTGACCCCATCCCCAGACTCCTCTTTTGATGGCAAAAAAGAAGATGATTTGCTTCCCCTGGAAGCCTCCTTATGTGGGTTTCATTTCAGGTTTTGGCACTCATGCAGCTCATGGGGGGGGGCAGCGAAGGAAAATTAGCCCCTAGACTCACCAGAGTTGCCCACCCCAATACAGGTAACAGATTTTAAAATGGCTGTAGTTTAAGCAGAAATCCAGTAAACATTACTATACTGTGGAAGATTGTGACCTCCTCTATGCCTACTCAGTCTGCTCTGTTTAGGGGCAAATTGATACTAGGTAATTTGAAGGACCCTGATCTCCTTTCCTGTGTTTTTTATCTTTACATTAGACTTGAACTAGATAGCCATACAAAAACAGTACTTTCAGCTACAGGACTGTCCTGTTCTAATTATAGGACACACAGCTACTTCTGCTCCCTTCTGTCTCTGCCCATGAGTGCACCATGTTAACAGCCCTATGCACCAAGCTACTCTAAGGTCCTATGGAATAGAGTATTGGTTCTCAGCATGTAGTCCTCCAGATGTTTTGGACTTCAGCTCATAGAATCCTTACTTTTGGCCAACTTGGCTATGGCTTCTGAGAACTGAAGTCCAAAACACCTGGAGGACAAGAATTTGAAAACTACTGTAGTAGAGGAAGCAAACTGGACTGGGAAAGGAGATAAAGAGGAAGAACATCCTTCTTGTCTGTTTTTCAGCAGCCCCAAATACCCATCAACAGACCAATTTTTTTTTACTCTACATGCCATTGGTTCCTGGATTTTGCATCCCTTCATATAGCAGTATGCTCTTATTTTACATTGTGCTGTCTTATTTTGAGGGGTGTGATCAATAGAAAAAAGTTAAGTCTCCACGAATCAGTCTCATGTGCAATCCTATACATGCCTGCTCAAGGTATGCCCTATTGAGTTGTGGAACTTGTTCCCAGATTATTGAATGTGGGCCTTCAATTTCAAATGCAGTGTTGATTAAAGAAATCAATGAGTCTCGAAGTTTCTGTTCCCAGTTGTTTGGTTTATTCATTCATTTATATTTTACTTTCTTGTACAGAGTTCAAGTCAGCAAGATGATTTTGCCTTATTGCCCCCCCCCCCCCCACACACACACTAATTATCATATGTTGAGAGACAGTGACTTTTATAAGGTTAACTATTGCACTTTATTCCTTAGCAAGGATTTCAAACCAGGTCTCTCAGGTCCGGCTTCAACATTCTCTCCCCTTCTTGTAATACAAATTCAGGGGTCTTTTCTGGCTTCCACCAAGAACAGCCATGGCTTCTTATGAAATAAACCTTTGGTGCTAGTTTTATATGGTGCTTACACAATTGCAGCCAGTTACTCTAGCTGTCATCTTAACCACAATAAGAAGGCTCTTTCTTATCATACTGCCCTGGCTGCTTTTTATCCAAATATTAACTCTGTGTTTAACAGTGACGTCCATAGTTTACCACATATACTATACTGTCAACTTTGGTTGAGAACATTAGTGGTCTGCTTTCAAAAAACTGAAAAAAATGTTTTCATCTTCCCCTACCAGTAGCAAGACATTTCCCTTAGTAAAGAGTCAGTTTAAAATGTACTCAACTGAACAAAAAATTTACATATTTTTAAAAGTGACCAGTCTAAATGCATCTGTCAATAGCTCTCAATCTCTTGAAGACAGCAGCTTTTCTATGAAATTATTTATGGATATGTGGCATCAGCATTTGCCCTCAAAAGATGTCACATAACAAACAGACAGCTAGATATTTGTATAGATATAAATATAGATGATATAGTTAAGCATACATACATACACATACCTTTGGCTATTAGCAAGGGGAGAGAGAGAGAGAGATTAGCGGTTCATGAGGCCTGTTTTTCATCAGTCCTTCCTCCTTCCTTCCTTCCTTCCTTCCTTCCTTCCTCTGTTGGTAACTTGCTAGACAGTTCACAGAATATATAGGCTAACACTGAGTGTTCTGGAGTTTTTTTTTTCCATTCACTTCTATATATAAAGTTTAAAGTGAACTAAAGGGGGCAGAAATCCTGACCACTTTTTGCTAACATCTATGCCCATGGTCTCTGTAAATTTTATCTTTCTTCTT
This sequence comes from Cyclura pinguis, assembly GCA_030412105.1. Lineage (NCBI taxonomy): Eukaryota > Metazoa > Chordata > Lepidosauria > Squamata > Iguanidae > Cyclura > Cyclura pinguis. The sequence goes on from CM059603.1 coordinate 186,980,507, forward strand.
TTTGATGGTAACTGACTGATCTTTTTTTTTCCTCTCTCTCTCTCTGTCTCTCTCTTTATGAAGTATATTTGGTGCTGTTCGAACGGGTGCTTATATGGTGTACATTTTGATGACCAAAGGACTGAAGCAGTCAGTTTGCGACCAGAGTTTTTACAATGGACCTGTCAGCAAATTCTGGGCTTATGCATTTGTGCTAAGCAAAGCACCAGAACTAGGTGAGTGCCTTCTCTCTCTCTCTCTCTCTCCTTTTTTTTTTTTCCACTTCATGGGGTACATTTGGAGCAAAAGAGCAAGGTCGGGAAAAGTTTTCTGCTTAACGATCACAAATGCTTTCTAAATTTTGCAGGCAGTCAGTACATTAATCAGCCAACCATCTTCATCTTTCTAATATATGTGATCCCAAAGGGTTTTTCTCAAGCTGAACAAAATGGTAAAACATTTACAAGCAAGATGACAACCAAAACCTTTGGGAAATATTTATCCTTACCCCATGATATTTTGATTTAGACTATCCAGACCCGGGGAGCCTATTGCTGATGCTACGTTCCAGTTCTTCCCTTAACTCATTGGTACTACACTGTCTGTCTCCAGCAGCTATACTCTATTGTTATTTATTTTGGAATAGTTCCACCAAAATTGCATAGATAATTGTTCACTGCCTTCTCAGTAAGATCTTACTATGCGAGGAGCTGGAGGGAAAAAAAACAGAAAGTAACTGTTCAGGATATAAAGTGTATTGAGTTCCTTTCACATAAGTGATCTGGAGCTCCACCCATTTATCACAGTATGTGAGAAGGTTTTAAGCATCATTACTTCTAAAAATGTGTGTTGGGAACTTAATCTCATTGAAAAAAAAATATCTGGCAATTTCATTTCGGATTGGGCTGTGGTTGCTGAATATCAAATGCAGTAGCTCTTCCTCCTTTATAAAGATAGTACCATACTGTGCTTGTAACTATACGTCGAATGCTTTAGAACAGTGGTTTGTAACCTACTCTTTACTAGGGACCTCCTGTAAATATAATTCATTGCCAGGGTCCCCCAAGACTTAGCTCAAGATTTAAATATTTAAATTTAGATTTAAATATTCAAATATTTAATTAGTTAAGGCTCCTGGAGACTAGGAATCAAATCCCCACTCAGACACTGGGTGACCTTGGGCAAGTCACATTCTCTCGGGCTCAGAGGAAGGCAAAGGCAAACCCCCTCAGAACAAATCTTGTCCAAAAAAAAAAAAACCACTCTGGAATAGGTTCACTTTAGGGTTGCCATAAGTCAGAAGTGACTCCAAGACACACAGTAACTAAGTGCTGCTGACAAGAGGAGGTTCTTTCTAGCTATCATGTCTCTCCTCCTTGACAACTGACTTATGGCCACCCTAAGGTGAACCTATCATGGGAGTTTTCTTGGCAAGATTTGTTGCCTTTGCCTTTCTCTGAGGGGAAATGTGACTTGCCTGCGGTAACCCAGTGGGTTTCCATGGCCAAATGGGAATTAAAACCCTAATCTCCAGAGTCATAATTTGGGCAGTCACACATGTCTTCCGCCATGTCCCTTTCATCAGGAAGGTGGCAGCATGGGGGATGCAGGCACCAAAACTGTTCCCTCATTTGCAAATGAGGGAACAGTTTAGGAATGCAAACACACCTGCTGTCATGTCCCTCAGTGCCCACACCCCGTGCCACCACATCCCTGATGCAAGAGATGCAGACAAGGGCACTGTTTTAGCACCCACACCCCTGCCACTGCCACATCCCTGTTGCTGCTGCATTTGGTTTCTAGCAGCATGGCTTTGCGGACCCCTGTGAGGGCTCTGTAGGACCCCCAGGGGTCCACGGATACCAGATTAAGAACCACTGCTCTGGAACATCCTTGGTAAGGAGAATGTTATCTATACACTCCCTCCTGGGATTTCTGATAAAGGGCCCCACATCACATAATTATAACATTAAGATTCCATTTTAACTCTCATGGTTCCAACCTCAGGAATTCTGGGATTTGCATTTTAGGGAGGGTTTTTTAGAATTCTGATTCCCAGAGCTCTAGTGCCTCACTAAACTACAAACCCCAGGTTTCCATAGAATATTGCCTCAGCAGTTAAGTGGAATCACAGGCCCCCTTGTGTAGATGTGTGGTACAATTCATGCCACTTCAAAAAAAAAAAGCCAAAATCACATGAGTTACTTGTAATTATGTGCACACTGTGCTACATTGCCACTTGGTACATGACAATCTGCGTTCACCTGCAGAAGCCAAACACATTTGGTTTGGGAGAAGTAATTGAAAAACTTGATAAAGTGCTTGTTTTCTAGAAGTTAGACCATGTAAATTTAATTGGAACTCAGGAAGTCACTAGCAAAGCTTCATGCCATCTGTAGCATTCATTGTTTTTATGAAAGGTTACATAAATGTTTTTGTCTTAAGTTATTTTTAAAAATTACCTATCCACTTATAAACCTGCAACAGAGGAAAATGTGTACTATGTATTTCTAACAAGCTCCTAACCTGAAAATAATGTTTAACTTGTGCAAATAGACGAATTAAATAATTGCTGTATCTGTTTCTGGTTTCCATGCAAGCAGAGGAGAATTCTCTTTGATCTTTTTCTTATCCCTCAGAAAAAGGAAAATTAAAAATGGTAACAGATTTTTCCAGGAGTTTGTTCGTGTCTGCTTTATTTTGGCTTGTGAATGCATCTAATGCTAAAATCTCCTACATACCAAAACAGGAATGAGCCCAATAAAATATTTGATATTCATATAGTATTGAATTCTACAGGATGAATACACTTTCTTTGTGGAAGTACCCCCCCCCCCAAAAAAGGAAAAAAAGGCAGCAGACTATAATTATCATCATCGCTTTCATGAAGTTTTGTCTAAAGATTTTCTTCTCTAGCACTTTCAAAGCACTTTCTGCTTCTAAGTAGCAAGCCCATCAGTTTCTGCAGTAATTTGCATATAGGTTTCTGTTTATCCTCAGATTATTGGGACAATTCTAACTGAAAATAAGAAATAGTGATTTGACAACATTTCCAGGGCTCATTTTAGGAAACCTTGCAGGGTTGCCAGTTGTTCAAAACAATGATGAATTTTAAAATATGTTTTTTCAGTAAATTATTGGTTTACAGTCCAAGCCAGGAGGAAATAATATATCTCCAACCTTTATAGGTCGAGTATCTCTGACTCCCTGCTGCTTGAAATATGTGATAACCTACTGCTTTAGCTGTACTTCTTTTCAATTGTATATGTGACTTAGCATTTCTTCTGCTAACGAAGAAGCAGGAGGCCTTATTGCTGATTTAGGTTACAAAGCTAAGCACTTAGCTCTTAACTGGAAATGCACCAAACAAGTTTGCACATAAACATATGATTGAAATTGGGGTATGAATAATGAAGAGACAGCTTGCATCTATTCCTGTTGTGCTTTGCATTTTTAGGTACGTTCTTTCATAGACTCTTTACATAAAATCCAGTGTTTTAAATGCATATTAAAACCTGTGATTTCTCAGATAAACTTTTTAGTGAAAATATAATCACCTGGATCTTTGCCTCACAAGAGTGAGTTCATGTTTTTACTGTCTTCGGTGCTATAGCCCATCACTAGACTTAACTGCTTCAGCACACAGAGAATGTACCCAGTTTGAAAATCCTACCTGTTAAAATTGTTTTGTGCCTATGAAAAGGCTGTCTCATCTTTGCCATTAATCTAATGTTCTGTATTCCATTGAAATCAATGGGACTAATCATTCAGAACTCAGCTGTATGTATAAGGGACAAAGACTTGATTCCTTTTGTACTTTTATTTGTATCTCTATGGGTTTTAAGCCCCAGTTTAAGAGAGAAAGGTGGGATATAAATAAAATAAATAATAATAAGATGATGGTGATGACTGACATCCTGTTAGTTACGATGTTGTAAGTTAGGCCTAGGACTGTACAACTGTTTCCTGTTCACATTTATGATCATGATACCATTGCCAAAATCTAAACAGCCCCCAAAAAACAGAACCTCACTTTGAAAACCAGTCATCTATCCCAAGGAATGGAGTTCTGCAGTGCTGGCAAGTGGGGCAGTACAGGATGATGTGACTAGTCCTCTTCCAACAACCAGAGACAGTACTTCATCACACCACTACTCACTGCCAGGAGGAAACTGGCCATGTCATCCAATGCTTCACTTGTCAGCACCAGAGAACTCCATTGCTCTGAGTAGGTGGATGGCTTTTAAGGTAGGTTTCAGGAGTTAGTTCAGGAGATCGAGTACAGCTATGATGTTGTAGCTGTAGGGTCTTGGCCACAGGTTGTAAATGTGAGGGTCATCTGTGCTGGGACATATTGGCAACACTAAATTTAATGAGCTCAGAAACCATTGGATCAATATGCATTGTCTACATCTATATTTAACTGCCATTTCACTTGTGCTAACACTACACGAAAAGCCATTATCCATGCTTAGATATATAATAGGTTATTAGAAAATGTCTTCAACTGATGTTTTTGTTCCCCCCTGACAGTTACTGGTATTTTCTATAGAATATCTCCAGAGACTTCATTCCACACAGGGCATGGCATTAGAATGGATCCTAAACTGATCCAAAGTTGATCCTTATCTTGTCAGTATATTGATCAAAAATGACTGAACAGTTGACAGGTTTTGACATCCTGACACACCATGGCCCAAAGTGTCACTTTCTAGTACTCTGCTAACTGGTCACCTAAATCCTGTTATTAAATCCAACTAAAGTAGAATCAGTGGACCCATAGAATTTACCTATTTGTTGAGTCACCATTCAACTAATGATCAAATTGGTCTAATCTAGTTGGAACTGGCCAACAGGATTCCATCCTGTGTATCATATTATTGTTTAATGCACAAATTTGTTTCGCTTCTAATGTTGTTCTTCTCATTTGTTTTTCTTGCCAGGAGATACAATATTTATTATTCTTAGGAAACAGAAGCTTATCTTCCTCCACTGGTACCACCACATTACTGTACTGCTTTATTCCTGGTACTCTTATAAGGACATGGTGGCTGGTGGTGGCTGGTTTATGACCATGAACTATGGTGTGCATGCAGTCATGTACACGTACTACGCCTTGCGGGCTGCTGGCTTCAGAGTGTCGCGCAAGTTTGCCATGTTTATCACTTTGTCGCAGATCACCCAGATGTTCATGGGCTGCATCATCAACTACCTAGTCTTCGCCTGGATGCAACAAGGCCAGTGCCACTCACACGTTTCAAACGTTGTCTGGTGTTCTCTCATGTACCTCAGCTACTTTGTGCTCTTCTGCCATTTCTTTTTTGAGGCATACATTGGCAAAACCAGAAAAGCGAGGAAGGCCGAGTAAAGCTAGAAAACAAGACAGAAGCCACCGCTCAGGTCATCCACAAAACCAACAAACACAAAGGAAAAAAAATGGCACAAGGAAACATTTTATGTATGGTGCAACTAAAACCCAGCAGCCAAGGAACAGCTAGGCTTGTTCAAACCAGTAAGTTTATGATCCTGTCATGGTGAGGGCTCACTGAGTGATCTCAAAAGGCTGCTATAAGATATCTTCCTTCTTACATCTGTCTGCTCTTAAAACAAACACACATTTTTTTAAAAAAAGAAAAAGAAAAGCAAAGATAAGGATGTTGCAAAATAAAAGATTAAAACACATTGTTTCCCTGAGCTTAGATGACTTTTATTAAAAACAAGTAATTATTTATATATCCTTTCTAACTTTTGTTTTTAAAATACAGAACTTGAACAAATTTTAAGCAGAGGGAACACACAGTTTGTGTTGCATGACTATTTGAAGCTGCCTTGTACCTGTCGGAGGATTGCCCCCTTATTTTCTCCTCTGATTTGCAGCACTTCTCCAAAATCTCAGGGGAATGCCCCACAACCTGAGATCTCATGTTTAAAAGAGCCCAGAGATGAAACCTGAAATCTGCATGTAAAACACCTGCTCTTTTACCGAGCCATGGCCCCTCTCCAAATACTACCAGTGTTTCTTGCAAAGTCAAAAGAAAAGACTTTTTCCTGGAAAGTGTTGTACACTAAATAGCTCCAATATGAAGCTGAAAGGTTAAGCCTGAGTGTCTGTTTTAGGCAGCCATTATTCCATTGAAAGAATAAATGGAGAGGAATCGGTGGATATTTTGTGTGCTTGTTCTATATACTCTGCTGTAAGAAGATCTCGTATGCCAACTAAAGATCTGATAGAAGATACTGATCTGAGACTAGATATTATAGAGATGCATATCAGAGAATTTGTTCAAGTGCATTATCTTGTCAAAAGCAAGACACAGAACAGTTTAATATGCAATCAACACATCTTGCTTGGTGTTAATAACAAAAAAGAGCAGGGAAAAGGAATGAAGGGGCTAAGTTATAGACAGTATATCAGAGCAGGTCAGTTCTAAAAGTGCCCTAAGGTCCTCCTGAGGGGCACCATTGTTCCCAAGACCAGTTCTAGCATATTGTTTCAGGGGTACAGGATGTCATTAAGTATGATTGCTGTGGGGTTTGGGGGTTGTAATGTGTTGTTAACAACACTGGTCCAAAGTCAGTTGCATGAGGTAGATGAGTGCTGCTCATGCAATCTCACTGATGAGCTGGACAGATTCTAAGTATACATCCACAGCAATCAGTCCAAAGCCATCTCATGAATGCAAATATTACAGAGACTGGTTTTTGGAACAAACATGAGGGCGCAAATGCTCTGTGCTTTGGGTGATTTCTCTTTTTCTTCTGCCTGTATCCCTGATAGTTCCCAATTCAGGACCAACAGATTATTGTTGCTAAGAGAACCTGTGGGGAGAGTGTGTATGTGTGTGCGTGTGCGCGCGCGTGTGCGCGTGCATTTGCTTGTGTGTGTGTGTGTGTGTGTGTGTGAGTCTACCATGCAAGCCACACAACTGCAAGGAAGTCTGTGTGTGAAACATCAGGTTCTGTTCCTAACAAATGAATGCAGGCAGGACTCCGATAGCCATGAGCAAGGAACGATCACAGACAGAAGAAAACAATTGCTGCCCTAAGCACAATGCAGCCCTGAAGTTACAGCATTAAGTGCAATTTGAGTGAAAGGTGCAAAGATTAAACTGAAAATCTAAATATCTTTAGAGGGGTTTTAGTGTTGGATAGAAACTTCAGGGAAGAAGAAAACCCTGTGGAGTGGAAGATATTTTATATTTTTATGAACTTAAAAAGAATAGATATTTGCAACCTTAATAGCATTCTGCAGGACTTTATGTGACTTTAGGTAACACTGTGCTTCTGCGTTTGCCTCACAAGCAATGCAAAGATGTTTAAAGTGCCCTCCTCTGGTCACTTGGAGATGCTACAATAGAAGACATAGACTTGCCATTCATCATACTGGAAGTTTTAAATGGGGGGAAGCTTGACTGGAGTCATTGTGCTGCAACAAATTAACTCTAATGTCCAGAGAGAACTATTCTTACTTTAGAAACTGAATCTGTAGAAAAATACACTGTAGCATTCTTGATCGCTTAAAGAGACATCTGGTTCTTCGGTCAGCTGCAGATATAAGGACAAAATATTTCACTCTGAACCTCAGAGAATTAGCTGAAAAGAGCCATATTTTCTACAAGGAAAAAGTAGATTGTATTATCTGTAAGATTTCAGTCCTTACAAAGCCAAATAAAATGTGTAAGCGTTCCTAGTACTTCAAAGAAACAAGTATGTAAACTTGATGTTATAACTGTGTTAACATAGTACTCTCAATTGTATCAGTCTGGTAGTTTAAACAGTTAGAAGAGCTAGAGGAACCAATTAAAAGAACTGCTGTTCTACATAGAAAATCATACATGCCTATAAACTACACCCATGACACCTGTTACGTGAGTTGTCCAAAATTTGAGCTGAAGGGTAGAATCACTCTTTTTGTTCTGGCTAATGCAAAATATCAGCTTTCTTGCTTTAATCTGAGATTGTACAATGCAAAGTATTCCACGCCCCCCCTTACTTTAGCTTCAACTCTGTTGTCTGTCATTCATAGCACAGAGCTGATGTAATATCCTGTTAGACATAACAAGGGCTTAAGTGTCTCACTATGTGCAGTAAAACTGCTACATGCTATATTATGTGAGTGGTGTTTTTAAGGGAGGGGGGAACAAATCAAAAAGCTCTCTGGGGCTTATGTCATGACTGTGAAAAAAATGAGTTTATATCTGTCTCATTTAAGCTATAGATGTTCTGCCAATGTTATACATTACAAGAACAGCAAAATGTTATATTCAGTAGAACATATGACATGACCTTAAATTATAGAATTCCTGTATGAATGGAAATATCAATTAAAATGTAAACAATGTTATTTTACAGTTTGGGGAGTAGATTATATTCTACAATAAGCCTTTAAAAAAAAAATCCTGCTTAAACATCTCCCTCCCTCCTCTAATGTGCAGCATTTGGAACAAGTCAAAATCAGTGAGTATAGAAATGCTAAATTATTGGGGAGCAATAATAAGCAATTCTCAATTGTGCCATTTGTTTTCTATCTCCCATTTCTCTCTCTTTTCTTTTCTTTTCTTTCTTTTTTGGTAGACTGGTCTCTCAGACCTCTCTCAGACCAGCTTTCTCTCTCCTCTCTCCCCCACCTCTCTGTCTTGAAATAAATGAAAAAGGTATTATACAAGGGAATTGAAGAACTGTGTTATAATTTCTTCTCTCTGAAACCTAATGGGGCAGGCTGCATTGATTAGGGCATACACTGAGCCTGGAGCCCTGAACATATTTACTTAGGAGTAGGCCTGTTTGATATTCTGGGACTTGGCTTCCCTAAACTTAATAAAGAGGCTAGCACTACTGATCTATAGATATTTTCCCTCCAATTTTACCCTTCATTAAGAACTGACAAGTAACTGTCAGAGGCTCAAAGAGTGCTATTAGTATGACCTGTGAAAAAGTTCTTATACAAGGCTACTCAGAAGCAAAGCCCTGCTGAACTCAATGGGACCGGATCTACTCCCAGGAAAGTGGTATAGGAATACAGCCTCACTCTTTTTTTTTTCCTAAAATGATTTTCTAGAAAATATACCATTGCAAAATTAGTAGTAATATGAGCCAGACCCAGCCAGAGTGATGCATTTTCATATCCCAGTAGTTTCATTGGGAAAGATTTAACAATATGTGAAATCCCATTGAAATCAAAGCATCTCAAAACCACTTAGTCCTAGCTAGAACATAGCCACCTTTTTTCCTATATGCGCAGTGTTTCCAGACAAATGGACATTTGACACCACTGTCATTCTCTTCTCAAACTACAGGAAACAATACTTAATGTTTCCTCTTTTTTTCCATGCTTTTTGATTAATATTATACTGTGGAATCACTCATTAATAAGTGAATTTGGGTTGCAGCGGTACAAAGCATTCCAAATATTGACTTACAAACAACATTGCTGCCTGACTAAACCTAGTGCATGATGGAATTTTATTCATTTCCCCCTGTGTCTTTCCATATCATCCATAAATCGATTCTTGGAGGCAGGAAGGGGTGTCCCATCCCTCTAGAGTAAACTTGAGAGTATTCAAGGGAGGACTGCAGGAGAGAGATTTCATCATCTCCAGATTCCATTAACAGAAATAATCCCATCAGCAAAAGTACGCCACTGAGCACTGAGAAGTCCTTTGGAAACTAATGATATCTCAGTGATGGAAGCTTCATAAAAGATAAGGGTCCTTGCCTATAAAGCACACTTACAAATAATTTTATGTTTTCCTATGCTATAGTGCTATTGTTCCACTTTCAACATCTGATGGAATCCTGGGGTTTGCCGTTTAGGGAGGGGCCTTTAGAATCCTCAGCCAGAAAGTGTAGGGTGGGAAGGCCCTTGGTCTTTCAAGTGATCCAGACCTAAGATGTATAGGGCTTTATAGATCATGATCAGCAATTTCAGTTGTGCCCAGAAATGAACAGGCAGCCAGTGAAGCTGTTTTAACAAGCGAGTTATACTCCCTATAACTGGCCAAAGTCAGCATTCTGGCTGCCACATTTTAAGCCCGCTGAAGTTTCCAAAGAGTTTCTAAAGGCAGCCCCATGTAGAGTGTGTTACAGTAGTCCACACAAGATGTAATCAAGGCACGTCTGATCTGACTTTTCAAGGAATGGATGCAGCAGCTGACCCTTGCCCTCACGATTCTGTTGTCAAGACATTAAGGGTAAGTGTGTTCATCTCTTCATTTAGAGATATTGGAAATATGAATGGGGCACCACACGTAAAAACCCACATTTCAAATACTGTTTCTCTGAAAACACGACAACAGCGCCAACCAATACTGTCACATCTGAAACAGCATGTAGTAGTAGCATTTGCTCTTATGACAGATAGGATATCCATCTTTATGTTGTCGTTTATCATATGAAGTAACACAGCCAGTAATGACTGGAGTTTTCTCCCTGGTAGAAAAATGTTATTTTATACAAGCAGTGGAATACATTTAAGGTGCCGATCGTGCACTATATCATTTTCGGCTTTTAGCTGAAAATGGTGCACAATTGCGCATCGCTCCGAGGCCCCGCACGCACTTACTGTCTGTGCAGACTTACCGCAGCCCTTGCGCTTCCTCCCCCAGAGCAGCCTGGGAAAATACACGGCTGCGCTGCGGAAGAAAGAGGCAGAGCCCTCACGCTGGCTGCCTGCTGGCCAGCCGACAACTCCTGCAGAGCAGAAGCAGCAGGGATGTGAGAGTCTCACGGAAGAGGCTGCTCGCATGATCCCCGTGAGACCGCGCCAGATGGAGGTAAGGTGCGAAAAGGGCCCCACTCTCTCAGCCTTAGAGGAAAGCGATAGCAATCTCCCTCTTGACAGAGAAAATGCTGTGATAGTTTTGCCTTCGGCATGCCATAAGTCAGAAACCAACTTGAAGAAACACAACAACGGGCTACCTAAATTGGTGTTCTGTTTTCAAAATATACATTTTATTTTAAAATCTTCCTGCATTAGCTGTTATATCTCCTGTAGAATCTGTGGAATGATGAGTGATAGAACAATGTATTAGCAAAATGCCCTTTTCTTTAGAAGGGTCTGAATAGTTTGCAAGACTAATAACTGCAGAACCACTGGTCTTGGGGGGCTGAAAAATGCAAGTTAGTAAAATAAACACCTTCCTCTTAGAATTAGATCAATCTCAGTATTTTACAGGTAGCTAATTCATGTTTTGCATGCTTTGGTTTGGCAGACCAATCCATGTTACCCACATAGAGTGTCTGTGTGTGTTTTGATACACATTGTCAAAACATGCCTGAATACCCTAAAGGCACCAGATCCTGTCTTGATAGTGGAAGCTAAGCAAGGTCAACTCTGGCTAGTACTTGGATGGGAGACTGCCAACAAATACTAGGTGCTGTAGTCTGTATTTCAGATGAAGGAACAGGCAAAATCACTTCTGAGTATTCTTTGCCTAAGAAGACCCCATGAAATTCATGGGATCACCATTAGTCAACAGGCAACTTGAAGACACATACACACACACATTTGCAAAATGTTGTATATGCTATGTCTCTACAGCAGTTAATACTACCCAGAGGGTTTTTTTTTAATTCACTGCAGAAGAAAAAAATACATGTCAATCCTTTAGATCAGTTTTAGCAACTGTAGCACAAAAATATTTTGTACCAAAATAACACATGTTTTCATGGCCAGTTTGGGCAGTGGGAAGTCATGGTCTTCTCTACTTGTCATTCATTTCTCTTTTGATATGTCCCAGTCTTGCTCAATGCAAAGTCTTGGATAGGTCTGTTAAGCTGTATAGATGCTGTCTTAGGAGAATTTAGAAAGATTACTTTTTGTACCACATGTCCTGGAATCCTACTATCAGAACAACCACTAACCATGCTTGTTGAGGAGATGCTGAGTACTGTATTCCAAAAAGTAACTTTTTCAAACTTAGTTTAGAGCAGCACTGAGGGACACATGGGTCTTCAAAGGCTGCTGGCCTACTGCTCCTGTCTTCCTTTATAGACTAGCAGGAGTAGGGTTGGTGGGAACTGTAGTTCAGCAAGATCTGTAGGGCCAGATTTTCCAAACCCTGATTTAGAACACCAGGAGAGCTCCACTAATGAATGCACTGGAATTCTTACTAGGTTGGACCCTCTGTACATTGTGCTCTTACTCAATTTTTTTCTCCAATAAATCAGTAGTGTAAGTAAATTCTGAGGTGTCTGATTTTTTCTACAGTCCATACTCAAGTATCAAAGAGGGAACCACTGGCACCATTTCATTCTTCCAATTCCCTTCTTGTTACAAGTACCGGATAGCAACACACAAGCCTTCTTGTCCTTAGTCGTCTGTTTTCTCCAGGGCCATTTGGTGCTTTAGGCTCTTCAGTGTCTTAAAGCTTGAGCTAGATATTCATTTGACTTCAAGTAGCTGTGTAAAGTATCTATTAGGTAATGCCTGGGAAAAGTTTTATTTTACCACTTTCAAATATGGGTATTTCCCTACCCAAAAGAGAAAAAGAGTATTTTAATTTTATTTTTGGTATATGGATATTCTAAATAAAATGTTAATTTTTGGTTTTAAAAAAGCACAACATTCTGTGTCATCTTCATTGTAGAGCTGCACTGCTCTTTTATTATTGCGTGTGAAATGAATGTATGTGCATATGTGGTTGTGATAAGCCCAGAGTCCTGATTGACTGACTGGACTGACTGACTGATTGAATTTAAATCCTGCCTTTCTCCGAGGATGGGATTCAAGGCAGCCTTTCACATGACGTGGTTATGCACTATGATTCCACTTTAACTGCCATGGCTCCATCCCATGGAATCCTGGAATTTGCATTTTGTTGTTGCTGTTGTTGTATGCATTCAAGTCATTTCTAACTTATGGTGACCTTGAGGCCAACTTATGGAGTTTTCTGAGGTTAAGAGTGTGTGACACACCCAAGGTCATCCAGTGGGTTTCCATGGTTGACCAAGGAATCAAATCCTGGTCTCCAGGGTCATAGTTCAATGCTCAAATCACTACATCACACTAGCTCTCTGAATTGCAGTTTAGGGATGGCTATTTAGAATTCGCAGCCAGAGATCTCTTCTAGTGCTTCACTAAACTAATACTCTCAGATTCCATAGGATTCAGCCATGACAGCTAAAGTGGAATTATAGCACTATAATTAAGTGTTGTGAAAGGGCTCCCAGAGTGGGAAATGTGTGGCATTCCAAATATTATTGGGTTCTATCTTCTATGACAAAGGTGTGGAAAGCACACTCCTCTCCTTTTTTTAGTGGTCCCTCAACACCCTCACATACACACCTTTTTTTGAAAATTTCAGGCAAAATAGTATCCCCAGATGGTAAATCAACACTCTTATTGTAGAACAGTAGTTTACCTTTTGATCAACCCCCTGCCCCCACCTAAAAATAAAATGCCAGAAAATCTTCTGGTGAAAAAAAAAAAAGACCACAGCAAGGACAAATCAAGAAATCACCCCCAGGTCACAATTTCAGCTGATCTGGGGCTGACAGTATGACATTGCCTGCTGCTGTATGTGCACAGAGACAACAATTGGTCCCTATCTCCACTACAGTTGCTGACCCCTTTCCTATGATCACCAGAGTCCAATTCTGAAAGGCTGGAATATAAATCAAATAAATAAATTATTGATTATGCTGACAGGGACTGAAAGAAACTGGGAATCCATCTACAGCCTGCCCATTATAAGCAAGCACATTTTGGGATAAGGATAAGTGCTGCTGCCTTGTAGCAGTGACCTCCATACATCTGTTCTGAGATAAACTGCTGCTAAATAACATTTTGTAAGTGTCTGGGGAGCCTAAGGCAATCTATCAACATGCCCTGCAATATTTCACAAATGAAAAGCAGGACACAGGTAATCAAGCAACATCAGAGTGTGGTCAAGATGGCAAAAGTTATTAAGAACACATAAGCTAGGAGCAGCAGCAACAGGTGTCCCCCCCCCCCCCAAGCTTACTGTGAAGGGCAGATCCTTCTTCCCCCTCCTCTCCTCTTCCCACTGCTGAGTTAACTGAGAGAAAACTACCTTTTTTACTTTGCATTCAATTTGCAGCAAGTGAAGTAAACTAAGGAGAAAGCAGGAAAGTGGGAGGAGGAGAGAGAAACTGGAACGTTTTAAAAGCAGCAGAAAAAATGGAATGACAGAGGATTAACAAGGCCTGTCCCTGCCAAAGCGCATACCCTCCGACACTTCACAGATGAATGTTTGGACAAATGTGGCCAGATAAGATCAGAGAGTGGTCAAGATGGCAAAAGCTATTGATGAGAGAGAACCCAAAAGCCTCCCTTACAGGCTGCAACAGTTTGATTTTCTCTAAACCTACTGAGAAGAGCAAACTAGATCCCCTTCCCCCAGCTATGTTGAGTACCCACTGTTCTTGCACTTCAAGCTCACTTTGCAGAATTGGAAGTAAGCTGAGGACAAAAGAGAAAAGTGGGAGAAGAAGAGAGAAACTGGGACATATTAACAAGAGCTAAGAAATGGAATGACAGAGGATTAATTGTGGCTGTCCCTACCAAACAGGAACAGTCAGATGGTATTGCTAATAGTATTAAGTGTGTTCCTGATTTACACATTAACTTAGTGAAATACTTCTGATCACTATACTAACACCCTATATTACCAGTCAATTCACTACCCCAACCCCACATCCCAGGTGCAGCAGAAGTTGTCCTCCATGGAGGACAACATGAAAATTCCACATTCATTCACTCTTATGAATTATGATCACCTCATTACACAGATTCATGATTTGCTTGGATATATGCATTTTCATGAGTGTTGTATTCAAAAGTTGTGTATAAACCAGTTTAGGAAAGAGTTCTTTTAACACAAGGCCTGTGTCAAAACATCTAAATAGCTGTGTATCCATCTCAGCGAAAAAGATATGCAAAGATCAAGTGTATTTTGTCAAATGCTTAAAAAAAATTCAGCACAGTTTGATACAGACAGTCCCAATCAATCCCCTGGCTTTCCACTTTTTATCTGCTGTTAAAATGTTCTGGATTCTCTCTCCTTCTCCTACTTTTCCCCCTTTGTCTTTAGTTGCTGCACGCTAAGTTCAAAGTGAACCCACAACTTTCTCCTCAGTAACGCATGGTAGCTCTATCAATGGCTTATAAGGAAAGAATAGCTTCTTTTCCTAATGACAAGTACTTGATGTAGGTGAGGAGTAAAGTGAATGTTCTTTTAATGACAACAGAGGCCCTGATCCTATGGTCCATTCAAGGGTGTTCCAGAGGTCACTGAGTGGTGGGGACCTCCTGCTCCAAGATATATTGAAGAGAAAGATTTGACATTACAATCCCACTCCCACCTGCTATAGAGACTTCCATAGGCCCTACTTCACTGACACTGAAACTCTACTCTCACTAGAGGCAAAAAGAGGCTGTCTGTTGGGCAGGACAGGCGTGAGTCAGAGAAAGGCTTGGAGCCACAGAATCTGAGAGGTGACATGATAGCCATTTTTAAATATCTGAAGGAATGTCATGTAGAAGATGAAGCAAGCTTGTTTTCTGCTGCTCCTGAGACTAAAACAAGAATCAACGGGGTCAACCTTACAAGAAAAGAGATTCTATCTAAGCATTAGGTGTCAGGGTTGTCAGGATTTGGCTCCTCTGACCATGAGCAGAGAACAATCTGTGAAGCAAGGCTTCGCCGCAGCAGGGGGTCCCAGTAAAGCAGAAAAAATTCCAGAGGCTCATTAAGTAAGACTGAGAGGCTTGATTTATTGCCACACTTTAAGATAAGGCTTAGCAAAAACATACTAGCATGCCAGCAATTAGACAAACAGGAATAACAGAAGATAACAGAGAAAAATTGGGCAGCATCTCTCCTTACAATCAGTATACTGCCAATGGCATGGCAAGTCCAGCTAGGGTGTCTACCTGGTAGCTGGTCAAGGCAAACACCAGCCTTTTTATGCTACCTTGTCACCCTGGAACAAGTGAGGTGACCCAATCAGTGCTCTGGTGTGTGGCCTTCTCTAATACACAAGACATAGCCATAACAATCCTGCTGGCCTTGCACCTGGCTGTCTGGCCACACCACCTCTTCTCTCTGCCGTCCACTCAGAGGAAAACTTTGCCTGCCCAGCAACAACCTCGACATTAGGAAGAACTCTTTGATTGTAAGAGCTGTTTGGCAGAGGAATAGACTGCCTCACACGGTGGTGGACCGGTCCTTCTTCAGAAGTCTTTAAACAGAGGTTGGATGGCCATCTCTCAGGAATGCTTTAGTTGTGTAGCGGGTGGTTGGACTAGACACTTGTGGTCCAATTCTATGATTCTATCTGGTGGTGGTGGTGGTGGTGATTGTGATGGTGCGCTCCAGTCAATAACAACTTATGGCAACCCTATCATGTAGTTTTCTTGGCAAGAATTGTTCAGAGGAGGCTTGCCATTTGCCTTCATCTAAGGCTGAAAAAGTGTGCCGAAGGTCACCCAGTGGGTTTCCACAGCTGAGTGGGGATTCAGACCTTGGTCTCCCAGAGTGCTAAGTCCAACACTCAGACCACCACACTATGCCAGCTATCTTCGGAAGAGAGAAGAGAGTCTGCAGAAGAGTCTGCAGAAGAGAAGGTTAAGAGGGGACATGATAGCCATATTTAAATATTTGAAGGGATGTCATACTGAGGAGAGAGCAGGCTTGTTCTCTACTGCTCCAGAGACTAGAACAGGGAGCAATGGATTCAAGCTGCAGGAAAGGAGTTTCCACTTGAACCTCAGGAAGAACTTCCTGACGGTCAGAGCTGTCTGGCAGTGGAATATGCTGCCTCAGAGTGTGGTGGAGTCTCCTTCTTTGGAGGTTTTTAAGCAGAGACTGGATTACCATCTGTTGGGAATGCTTTAATGGGTATTCCTGCATAGCAGGGGGTTGGACTGGATGACCCCTGGGGTATCTTCCAACTCTATGATTTATGATTCAGAATGCAAAGCTTTCTCATTTCCAAGACCAACCTTTGGAATTAAATGGAATGTTTGCCAGCATGGTGTAATGGTTTGAGCATTGAACTACAACCCTGGAGACCAGGGTTCAGTTCCTCACTCAGTGTCAGGGTCAGAGACCCAGGTGGCAAGACAGCCCAGAGAAGGGAGTGGGAGAGCTAGCAGAGACCTGCTGGGAGGAATCAAGGAAGCACTTACTCAAGGGAAGTCCATTTACCTAAGCCAGAGCAACAAGCAAAAGCCGTAGTCAGAGTTCCAAAAGCCAGGGGTCTGGAGCCAAGAGGTCAATCCAAGGTATCAGGAGCCAGGTGCTGGAAGCAAGGAGAGGGCTTGTAGAAAGTTTGCCACAAGCAAAGGAAAGCTCCCAGGCAGGCAGTTATATAGCTCAATACACCGGTGTGGCTAGTCACTGCTTCTTGAACTTAATCAAGGAAGCCTCCCTTTGCTCAGCTCTCTTGAGTCTTCACCTTGTTTGTGGGCTGACTGACACAGGCTCCAAAGTATCTTCAGAATTGGATCCCTGTTGCCCTAAAGGAGCAGGCAGAGGAAGGTCCAAGCCTGCTTGATCCATGGCAGCAGGGGGAGCTCTTGAGCTGCAGGACTCATCTCCAGCCAGAGCCACAGGGACCAACAGCTGCTGCTTGTCATCAGCAACTCTGACAGGGGCTTCAGTTATCACACTCAGTCATGGAAATCCTGTGGGTGACTTTGGGCACATCAGACACTCTCAGCCCCAGAAAACCCCACAATAGCTTCACCTTAGGGTCACCATAAGTCAGAAGTGGCTTGGAGGCACACAACAACAATGCCAACGTTGAAGGACCCCAGATCAGGCAAGGCTGTGAAGACTTGTAAAGGTTATCATCAGTCCTTTGCGGTCAATACATCTGTTCCTATATGTCAGGAATGTATAACCATTCAAATGCTGCTGGATTCAAGCCACAATTGTCCTTCGCCCTTGGCTACACTGTCTATAGTTGATAGAACCTTTGATCCGACATCAGGAGCATCACACCCACATTTCCCATCTTTGGTCTACCCCATCATGATTGAATGATTGATTGACTCATGGAATGATTTCCTCCCTTTCTTCCAACTTTTGGGCAGAAACCAGCTTACATCATATTAAGGCATCTCAATAAAGCACAGTAAATTCAAATACTGAACCACACATTATTTAAAATATCTATTACAACATTCAGGATGGATGCTGAGGCCACATGAAAAAGAATTTTTATGGAATTCTGGAGGTTCTACATAGCATTCAAGGTTTGAAGAACAGTTTGGGTGGAGTATTCAGCAATTGTGAATAAGTCTCTTTTAATGCTTTGTATATGCAATTTGTAGCACATATTTATTTGCATTTTATAGAATGGTAATGAATGTTGTTGTCAGCACCAAACATGAACAACGGAACACATTATACAGTTTGGTGAACAAACAAGAAGGGGAACACTGCAAGCCCTTCACTGCTCAGTGCTCCACAAGCAGTTCCCATCTATTGCCTTTTTGGTGAACTAAGATCACCAGTAAAAGATCTGTTTGCCTTCATTAACTGAGGAAATTGGACTAATTGCTAGAGCTGAGCAGCTTGTTTGGTAAATAAATAAAGACTAGCTGCAATGCTGCCCTCTGCTGAAAGATTTTCTTTTCAGGAGTTGAGAGAACACAGAGCGCTCATTATCTCCCTTCATTTTTCAGCCAGCAATTCAAATGTGTCCTTTGCAAAAGCAAAAGAGACGCAGCACACAGCTCTATTATTTGATGATTTACTGATGCTTTAACTGAATACATGTGTGGTATTCACGTCAACCAAAAACTGAATGAATTTTTCTATAGCACTCAAAAGGAACAAAAAGTTGCTGGGTCATCTTACATGCTGTGCCTGCATATGTGTACACACAGCAAGCACATGGATGTATGTAAACTGGATGAAGGGGGCCTTATGCAGTCACAGAGTCCTGAGCTGAATTCACATTGATCCTATACCTGTGTTCCAACAACAAGAAAAGGAATCAGAGTAAAGGTGCTAAATTTCTGAAGTATGGAAGTCTGTGGTGACATACAGCATATACTCCAACTGTCCTGATTCATCTTCTAGCATCTCACTTTTTCATCTGCTTTTAAAATGTTCCAACTATCTCTCTCGTCTTCCCAATTTCCCCTTTGTCCTTAGCTTATTTTAATTGCTGCCTTCAAAGTACAAAAAGTAATCTGCACGCATCTGACTTAGAAGTGAAAACAAAGAGGAGAGGAGGTAATCTTGCCTTTTCCGTTAAGCTCTGGCAAAAGCAAACAGCAGCAATATCTAACTTATGTGTTCTTTTTCCCTAATAACATTTGCCATCTTGACCACAGTCCAGTGTTACTCAGACACATGTGTCCCGGTTTGCATCCGTAAAGTGTGAAGGGTATGCATACAAATGCCATAGCCACGTCTGCAAGGACAGTCCAGAAACTCTTGCAGGTGTATTTATGCAGTTCAAGAGACCAGTTTTCATCTCTACCGCAAACAGCCATGTTGGAAACATAATGGGTCTTAAACTATTTATTGTCCCTTTTGAAACTAAGACCACCCTTACTACTTTGATTAAAACAAGGACAATTCATAACAACACACTATTGTTGAAGAAAGCCTTTTCTTCTCCAGCTACTCTGGGCAACTAAGTTTAAAGGGGAAAGGAAACCATGAGGAGTGTGGCAAATGATGCCATTAGCATTTGCCACCAAGTGATGAATTCACCATACAAACTACGAACACAAGAATAATGTGGAATAGTTGTGAGGATGAATTATCTCCATCAGTGTAAACATGGATCTTCAAACTATTCACATTCATTAGCAGAATGTTATAATACTCCTTCCAGGTTCCTAATACAGTTCCAGAGCAAGGTGTTTTTTAGGCTAAGGTGTTCAGTGTGATAGAGCCATGACAGTTAGAGTGGTATGGAAGTAGTACAACCAGGCAGTGCAATACAATCCCTGTTGTCATTCTGTTTTGTTCAACAGGGCTTTTAACAACTGTCCAGTTGCTGAGGAAGAGGCTTTTTATGTGGTAGAGGCTGTATTTTCTTTTCTGATGTATTTAAAATAATGTTTGTAATGTGATTGTGTTTTAATACTTGAAGCTGGTCTGTGGCCATTTCTGCACAACACTGTTATAGTGCTATTATTCCACTTTCAACATCCTATGGAATCCTGGGGTTTGCAGTTTAGGGAGGGGCATTTAAAATTCAGAGGCAGAGAGATCTTTGGCCTCAGTAAACTACAAACCCCAGAATTCCATAGGATGTTGAAAGTGGAAAAATAGCACTATAACAGTGTAGAGTGGAAATGGTCTGTGTTTTCAGTGTATTTCTTTACATATTTAATGTGGATTGCATTTAGTTCTAGTTTTTCAGAGAAATGCAGGATACGGTTTCAATAAGTAAAGCAAATTGTAATGCCTGACATCCTAGGTTGCCCATGGGCACAAGGCTAGTTGGTAAGTGGCCAGAAGGGGGCACCAGTCACCCAAGCAGCAATTGACTGATTTCTGCAGCCAGGAGCAAAGAGCAGCTATTCATCTCCTGGATCTCCAATGAGGATGCTGGGGAGTCAGGAGGACAATGGCTGCTCTTTCCTCCCAGCTGTAGCTGGGTGCTGCCTAGGCACTCCACACCTTCCCCACAGCCAGTATATGACACAAGAAGCATGCACTTGGCTTTTGCAGAATGCCTGTGGATGGAGGAGGGGAGGTACTGCACAAGAAGCGAGTGGATAGATCCTTGCAAATATGTAAAAGATCCTTGCAAAGGCTATAAAAGAATATGCACATGCCTAATCCTAAATTATGTGCATGCATATCACCAACAGGACTCTAGTTGATATATATTTCAATCAATACAAATAGCCAGCAATATTTTCCCCTCTTTAATTTACCCTAAGTTTCCCCTCCCCCCCAAAAAAAAGAGAAAGAAAGACACACCATTCTCACGCTGCAATCTTACTATCATATGAGGCACTCTCCTCACAAAGCAGTCTGTTACATGTTATTTACTCAGTGCTCATAGGGGGGGAACAAAAGTAAGCAGTGATGGTAGGAAAAGACTGTTGGTTCCAAGCAATTGTTGAAGCCACCACTCCCAGTGTTCTTTGGCTCCATAGCCTCCTTCCCCTCAGATGCCAATATTTGAGCTAGGCAGCCTTATTCTTCTACCCCTGCCACTGCCACATTTTTGTTCCACCTTTTTTGTCTTGCAAACACCTGTGGAGCTATAGAGTCTTGGCCTATATTTCAATAATTCACCCAACTGTTTGGGCAGATCAGGCAAAATCCTCTTAACCACCAACACTCTTCCCAGCAGCAGGGGAACACCAAGTTGAGAAGCAAGTGGCAGGTAATTTAACTTCATCTCTGGTGGTCCCTTGGGTCTGCCTCTGGTGAACCACATCCTCCCCACGAGCCTCAGTAAGCATCTCGTGCTACTGAATTCACCTGTATTTTTGCAAACTTCATGACTGAT
The DNA here is from genome assembly GCA_030412105.1 of Cyclura pinguis. NCBI lineage: Eukaryota > Metazoa > Chordata > Lepidosauria > Squamata > Iguanidae > Cyclura > Cyclura pinguis. The sequence goes on from CM059603.1 coordinate 187,001,945, forward strand.
CTAAGATATTCCTTTAGCACACTGCTTGAATGGAAGAAATAATGACCTGAATCCTATTTTTAGGTAGTTAATCTGACAAGTAGATCCATGACTCATCATTCAATGATTGATCCAAGTGTTGACTGTAGCTGGGACTAGCCAACAATATCTAGGCCAGCTTGTATAAGGAGAAGCACTCTGAGACCTTTTTCTTTTAACACTGCCAAAATAATAAACTAAGTTCATCCAACAACATGGACCTCCATAATCCCTACTCTGAAATCAAATGTGTCCCCATAATTCAGCCTATTTTTTTCACTTCACCCCGGTTTTCCTTTCTGAAAACCATAAAGGACAAGTTATCTTATTTAACAAGAGTCTTTCTTGTTCTTTTTCAGACTTGTCCCTTTTAACAGTGACAGGTGACAGTCCTTCATTCTAATGTGAATATAGTATTGGAATCATTGCTGAGGCTCCAATACAGTTGTTGTTGGCTGTTGTCTAGTTCGCTTCAATTTCTGGTGACTCTATGAATGAGAGACTTTGAAGTCATCATCATCATCTGCTTGAGTCTTTCAGACTTAGAGCTATGGCTTCCTTGTTTGAGTCTATCCATTTGTAATGCAGTCTTCTTCTTTTCCTACTGCCTTCTGCTTTGCTGAACATTATTATCTTTGTTAGTGAGTCATGTCTTCTCATGATATGCCCAAAGTGCAAACAGTACCACTTAGCCATCTTGGCTTCTAGGGAGAGTTCAGGTTTGATTTGCTCTAGGATCCATTTATTTGTCTTTTTACAGTCCATGGTATCCATAGTACTCTTCCACACCACATTTGAAATGAGCTGATTTTCTTCCTATCAGCTTTCTCTATTATCCAGCTTTCACAACCATGCTTCTCAAATTTTCAGTAAAAATATAAATAAAAAAAGAAATTGCAAATATAATGGAATGGACTTCAGAATCTTGTCTAGAATCTTCATAGCTGCCCTTCCAAGTCCTAGACTTCTTCAGATTTCTTGACTGCAAGTCTCCATTCCGATTGACTGAACCAAGGTACAGAAAATCTCAAACTATTTCAATGTCTTCTTCATCTACTTTAAGGTTATGTAAATCATCTATAGTCATTATTTTTGTTTTCTTAATGTTCAGCTGTAATCCTGTATTTGCACTTTCTTCCTTGACTTTGTTCAGTAATTGTTCCAAGTCTGATCCATAGTTTTTCATGATCCCCCAGTCAAAAGCTCTTCTATAATTTATTAAGCACAAGCCTATGATCTGAAATTCTTTAGTTCATGCCATTATCCAATGTACGTATATAGTATGATCCCTAGTGTCTCTTCCGTTCCTGAACCCAGCTTGGATGTCTGGCATTTCTTGTTCCATATATGGTAAAAGTCTTTCTTGCAGAATTTTGAGTCTCACCTTGCTTGCATGAGAGATTAATGTAATGGTCCCATGGTTTCTGCAACCCCTGGTATCCCCTTTCTTGTTTCCATATTTATTGACAGATTTAGTTAGAATTAGAGTAGATTCTATCTCTGTAGCTTGAATTAGTTTTGTTGGTATGCCATCTGTTCCTGGAAATTTATTTCTCCCAACTGTTCTGAGTGCAGCTTCCTCTTCACTTTCTAAAATTGTAGGTTCATCTTCAAATTATCCTTTCCTCTCTTTTATTTAGGTCTTCATTGTATTGCTTCCACCATCTTTTTTATTTCTACGTGATCACGTAGTATGTTCCCCTGCCAGTTGTAGAGCATCCCCACTCTTGGTTTAAATTTCTCTTTGATTTTTCAGATCTTGCAGAAGAGGTCTCTTGGTCTTCCTTTTTTGTTATCGTCTTCTGTTTCTCTGCATTGATTATTATAGCAGTTCTCTTTTTTCCTGCATAAGGTCACTGAATAGTTGCATTCAGAGTTCTGACTCTATTTCTGTCCACTTTTACTTTTATTGTCTGTCTTTAACTGCTTTAAGAGTTTCATCTGTCATCTTCTGGGTCTTTTAGAGGGGCTGTAGATAGTGTCTTTTTGGATTCCTCCCTGATAATATCCCTGGCTTCAGTCCAGAGTTCTTCTGGCTCCTGGTCCATTAGGCTTAATTGTGCAAATGTAATGTTTAATGTTTTCTTTCTATCCTATGGAGGTATTCTTCACGTTGTATTTTGGCATGATGGTTAGTTTAGTGTTCTTTAGTTTTACTTTAATTTTTGATGGTCTGTGTTACAATCTGATCCTAGTCTTGTTTTTGGAGAAAAAATGGAGCTTCTTCCCTTCTGCTTCCATACACACTACCTTGAAAATAAGTCCCACTGAACTCAATCAGGCTTTGGGAGTAAATCTTCACTTCAGTAGGTCTTATTCTCAGGTAAGTCTGTATAGGACTAAAACTTCTGCAATGACACCAGTCCTTCATGAACAATGGAACTTCTACATTGTCTCAGTTAGGTTGACTAATTTATTACCTACTCTTTCACAAAATTTTTAGGCAGACCACACTCTCATAAAAATAAAAATAGTGATATTATCATCAGTAGCTTTTGTCTACTTATTTAGTTGTTTGTTAAGGTTATATGACCTGTACATATAAGCCCTATCCAAATTAGAGGCAAGCTATCTGAAAAATCATACCTCTCCATAAAAACCTGTCAGAGTCCAAAGATCCTTGGAGGAGGGCTTTCTCTTGGTCTCATCACCATCACAGGTGCATCTGGTAAAGACACAGGAGAGCATCTTCTCAGTGGCTGCTCAGAGCCTGTGGAATTCCCTTCTGTGAGAGGCTAAGCCATCTCCCTCTTCGCTTTCTTTCCAACAGGCCCTTTTATGCAAACAGGCACTTAATGATTCTTTGGTGGCAAAGTGCCTTTCTATGGGGTGTATGTGCTGTATTTTTAACTTTATTTTTATGTTTTTGAATGAGTTTATATTTTTAAAAATGTAATGGTAATATATGGTGATGATTTGTTCAATTGTGTTTTACTTCTCTGTCATTTGTTTTAAACTTTTCTTGTTTCAGCCTTTATAAGCCACCTGGGTCACATGCTGGGAGAACAACAGCATATAAAAAATAAAATAAATTTGGTGAGTACTCTTCATCTCAGAGTGGCTTATAGTGATGAAAATGATAAATCAATGTTCAATAATAATAATCAACATCAAATACAAAAATTAAAAAATACACATATAACTGCAGATTGGATGAACATTCTGGGATAAAATATCTTGAAAGGAAAATTTTAAAATATATATAATTGCCATGCAATCCATTATTCCAGTTCCTAATTCTTAATCAACCTGAAGTGACAGAACAAAAGATTTTTCCCCCTCACCATTTCAAAGGCAGCACCATATTTGTACCCATTGGCTACAACAGATTTTTTTTTCTTTCCTAGAAACTTGATGTAAACCAGCAATGATAGAATTCTCTATCATGATCACTTGAACTGAACAATCCCCAAAACCATTTCAGATGCCTTTCAGCTTCAGTTCCAAGGTCACTGTATGAGACATAGAATGCCTCCACCAAGACATGCTTTACTGTAATATTTGCTGTAATGTTTATCCAAAATGACAGTCTTCCTGGGGATGGACAGCATGCTCTTACTCAGTTCACTGCCTCATTTGTCATTTGGATATCTACCATGACAAACAGAAACAACATCCTGTTATACAAAGGCTGGGGATACAGACCATATTTCTATCTGGATCTTTCTCTTGATCATTTTAATCAGCTATATTAAGAGTGAGAGTAAGTATTGTACTGGTGAGGAACTGTGTAGGTTGGTTGGTGGATCAGTACTAATTTGCTACACTGATCAAATCCAGTTGGTTAGTCCTAATCAGAATAGATTTATTCAATCAATGATTGAATGTTGAGTCAACATGTTGGTGAACCCTACTGATTCAATGGGCCTGCTAGTCAGGACTAACAACAGAACCTAGGCCATACTGAGATGATGTTCGGCTATTAGCAAGTTTGTGGCGAACAGTATTTCAGTGCTTTCGTTTGATAGGAGGGGTGGTATGAGCTGCTTCTTTTTATCTAGCCATTTTTAAGAATTCTTCTGTATTGGGGAATTGAGAGATTTTGGTCATGAGACTCTCAATCAGCAGAGTATTTTAGTAATTGCACAAAAAACAGAAGTTGAACAGATTACCAGTCCCACTTCTACCACTCCACCCCAAACACACTTAACCTAGCTCAAAATAAACACAAAAAACAGTTTGGTTAAAAATATAAAAGAGTTTACTCACAAAATCTTGTGCATAGTCTACACAGCTTCAACTCTTGAAGAAGGTGGGAAGAAAATTAAGCACTCACATGCTTGCTGAAAATAATCCCTGTTAGGAGATCTCAGAGCATGCTTTCAGGACAAAAGGCGAAGACAAAAGGAAGGAGTAAATGGCAAGAGAACCTTTTTAAGAACAAAGAATGTGTAGGTGCTGGAGGAAGAGGTGTTGACCAAAACAAACAGGAAGTTTTCTCTAGGCTATCTCTCTATACCTACAATAAACATGCAAACAAACTAGCCAGTTAATTAAGCATGCAAAGGTTGCCACTCCCAACATTCTGCACTTTACACCTTAATGGGGAGGGGGGTGCCTGGCCCTTGCCACGCATGTGGCTCTAAAGCCCATTTTTTTCCCTACACATTCAAACCCCTGCAAGGAACACCAATTCCTCCCACTTCGTCTCCATTTAAAAAAATTGTGCCTATTTATCATAAACATGAGTAAAAGCCCACAAACCAACTGTGCCATTCCTGCATGCACAAAGTGCACAAACTATATTTAGGGTTATTGTTTGGGGATTGGGGTGCCTGATGTATTATTCATTCATTCATTCATTCATTCATTCATTTAAATGTGTCTGTCCATTAAAAATCGTTTTTAAAGTGTAATGCAGGTAATTTATATATCAGTTGAAAGGCATTACGACACCTCAATAAAAAAAAATACACAGCAGCTATAAGATAATACCAAAAATTGTCTTATATAGGTAAAAGGGTGGGCGGTATATTAGAATAAATAATTCAGGAGCTCTGGTGCACAGAAATCTGCCTTGTAACAAGTCCATGTGCGTGTACCCCCATGTTCGGCACTGTCTACATGGACAGCTACATTCCGGTCTTTCTGAGTCCTGCATGATAGTGCCAAGAATTCAACTTGCGACATTTTGCATGATAAGCATTCTAAAAAAACATTTCATCACTTCTGGGCTCATCTTCAAAAGGTAACAAAGTAGAAAAGCTATATCATTAAGAGATATGTCCAAATGAGCCCTAATGCCAACAAATTTATTGTTCAAAGAGGAGGAGAAAAGCAGCAGCAGCAGAAACTTTGAGACATAAATAAAATAGAACTAATAAGACATTTTGATCTCACACAGGCAATATGGTGTACAGTCATAACTCAATAATGCTGCACTCTCCAATTGTAGGGATTAGGAGTAGGTTTAAGCCTCATCTTCCAGTATTTATACCAGATGATCTCAGCGATCACTCAAGAGAATACCCTTCTGGCTGTGCTAGTATGTTCCAAAAGAAGAGACAAAGGCCCTTTCCGCACAAGGCTAGTGAATCGGTCTGTGCCATTCCTTACTGGATTTTCTGGGTTTGAAACAAGGCAGACTTTCCCTCATTTCCTTCCGCACAGCTACTGTGTATGTTGCATTCTGATCTGGAGGACTGCGAGTTCATGAATCCACACTGCTTCTGCCGTGGCCACTCCCGCTACTCCCCTCACCCTGCCCCGTCAGCTGTGATTGGCTTTTTTTTTTTGCATGGTTTAGTACGTCATTGCATACATGTGTATGTGCGAAAGTCCATACTACCCCCTGGCCCCTCCCATGAGCCCTTCCCTGACCATCAATTCGCATTGGTGCGAATGTACATGTCTGCACCACTGTGAAAGTATGAATCGGATCGATCTGGAAAATTGGAAAACCGATTTCTTCCGGTTTTCAAATAGCGTGCTTTACCACCACGTGGGGGCGCATTTAGTCGGAATTATGTGCGGGACGAAGGTAAATAAACCAAACCTAGTCCGCTCCAATGTGCAGAAGACCTCTGTGGCAAGACACATTGGCCCGCGTTAATAACCACGTGCGCAAAGGGCCAAAGAGAGAGGGAAGGAGAGACAGAGGTGTTCAGGGTGAAGAAGGAACTGAATTACACCAGATCCAACTTGCTTTAGCCCAGGAACACAGATACTCTGCCACACATTGTGTAAATTCATCACAGAAGAAACCTCTACCCACTCCAGGACAAATTTTCCAGTTCTCCTGAATATTAGTTATAAATTATTTCCCATAGCCTCAATGAAAATTGAGCCCAGCTCAAGATATTTTGTATGAAGCAAACAAGAAAGTGGAAACCACTTTTCCTTCTAATTGTCTAGAGTGACAGGTGAACCTTGCTTCCACATTACAGATGGAAAAGCATCCTCCACCACACTTATTTAGGTTAAGCCACTTCACAGCGATATGTAAGTCTCAGTGGCTGGTAGAGGAGGTTTAAACTTACTGGCAGCTGGTGGCTTCCGTATTGGTGGGACACTAAACCAACTCTGTGTTTTAGTTCAAATTGTAAACAGTCTATCTATGGTGACAAACACATTCAAGGATAGAGTTCAGCACCTGGGATAGATATTGTAAATTTCAGATTAAGACATAGAACACTGCTCTCACTGGCAGGGAAGTCAATAGCTGCCTCTGCCAGAGAGTTTTCAACTACAGTTCCCAGAGTTCCCTTTCTGTGAGTTATAGTCTGGAAAGGCACTTTTGCAAGCTTTGGCTTAGGGGAAGCAGGGCAGGTTGCATAAACAGTCCTGTCTTCCAATGCCTCACCCTTGCTCTTACCCTCAGACATCTTCCACAAAAGCCACTGCCTCACTGTGTCCAGTAGACAGACCTGGTAGGTCTCTAAACTTACACAGAGGTGAGTGCATAAATATGTATATCATTTATGTGTAGTCCAATAAATCCTTCAGACAGGAATCTTTCATCTTGGTCTGTACAAGTCCAAAATCTAAACAGCGGCAAAATAGCTGCATCTCATGTTCTTTATAATTCCCATCAAAGAATGAGCCTTACCAGTTTGGCTTTACATTTGACCCACATCAAAATAGGAATTAGTCCACCAGTGGGAATAATTGGCTTCACAAACAATTCCATACAAAAGTGTCACTTTTCCTGAAAAGGGCTTATGAAGTGCGTTAAGTGAACAAAAGTTTCCTCCTTCCCTTCTTTTGCTACTGGCCTTCTCGTCAAAAGTGCGTAGGGAAAACTGGTTTCTCTGGTATCAAAGAACCACTTTGGCTAATTGAAAACTCACTTGAGCTTCCAGCCATTGTAATACCAGTTGTTGCTTCAAAGAAATCCCTCCCAGGTTGCTAAGGTATTTCAGGTGTCAATAATTAAGTAGCCTTCAAGCCACCAGGGAAGGATCTCCCTGAGGGGAGAGGAGAATTGAAAATGCCCTTTGTTTCAAGTGCCAGAGAATTCACGAGTAATCCAGAGATTTCCCAGGGGATCCTCTCTGCTCGTCATTTTATTTGTTGTTACTATTTCATTTCATTTTACAGTATCCCATTACAGAACCCAGTAAACCAACTTTTTTATACTACAGCTCTGAAAATTCCCCAGCAGCATGGCCATGCAACTTTGCCAAATGCAGCTTCACCACTCAATGTTCCCATTCTGAGGCTAGTTGTTGCCTACTCCATTTTCCTGCCATTACCATGATCTCAAAAAGTTGGTGGACTACAAAAGAAAATAGAGCATCAATCAAAAGGACTGGTTTGTATTACAATATAGTTAGACCAGACAGTTTGGTAGGAGATTTAGGACAGATAAAAAGAACTGCTTCTTCACACAGCAAGTAGCTAAACATCGGCCAAAATACTACAGTTAGCTCTCCACATTTGCAGGTTTGACTTTCACGGATTTGATTATTTGCAAGTTTCTTCAACCCTTGCCCTCCCCACCACCACCTCAGGTACTTCTTTTCTTGGAGAACCTTCCCTCTTGGCAGCCTCACGGCCCTTTAAAAACCTACCTCTAGTCCTCCTCTTTCTCCACCAGCCACTGCCTGGCGAGCTAAGGATGGCTCACAGCTCAAGTTCTCAGCACCACAAATCCTCTCCTGATGTCCCACATACCCAACAAAGGAAATGGGTGAGAGGGAGGAAGTACAGGGCAAACATGCTGACCCACCCCCTTTCTCTGTTCTTTCCCTGACCTGGTTTGAACTCTAGGTGTCCGTTCCCCACGGTGCCTCAGCCCCCTTTCCCACAGACAAACACACACACCCATTTTGACATTTGCAATTTTTCCACTTTTGCAAGGGTCCTGTGTCCCTAACCCTAGCGAATGTGAAGGGCCAACTGTGCTGGGACATCAGAGTAGTATAACATTGCACCAGCAGACTTTCACTGGATGATGAAGGCTCCTTTTCCTAGTTCCACAGTGCAAGCCATTTTTGTTTTGCTTTCCCTACAGAAGATCCACATAGCTAATTTATGGGAAATACTACAGCCCTTCTTTGGAATTTGCATAGGAATGCATGCATTTTTGGAGTGGGAGATGAAGGAAAGAGCTGTTAAAACACCTTCTGATCTTAAGATCTTCTTATATTTGGCTGCTGGAGCAGAAGCAACAAAGAGCCTTGCAGCACCTTAATGACTAACAGGTGCCATAAGAAACCTTTTAGTCTGAAATATAAAAAAAAAATACTCATTTTGCTGACTGTGGTGACTGATCAGTATAAAGATATCCTGCAACCATGTGCTATAGCCATCTTCTAAAAAGAAAGCATATACTCCCTCTCGTGGTCAAACTTAGAGGAAAAGGGAAGATGCATCTTTTCTCCCTCTCTTTCTTGCTTTTTCAGTTAATAACACTCAGGACTTTTGTTGTACTCTTCAATTTAAAAAAAAATGTTCCAATGGTTGTTGTGTCTCTTCAGGTTATTTCTGGCTTACAGTGACCCTAAGAAAAACCTATTGCAGGGTTTTATTAGTAAGATTTGCTGGGGGGGGGTCTTTGTCTTCCTCTGAGGCTGTGAGAGTGTCACTTGCCCAAAGTTCCCCAAGAGGCTTCCATGGCTGAGCAGGGATTTGATCTCTGACCTTGAAAGCCAGCATGGCATAATTGTTTGAACCTTGGACCTACAACTCTTTAGGCCAGGGTTCAAGTTCCCGCTTGGTTATAGAGACCATGAGACAATAAAGAGGTTTGTCTTTGGGTTGCCATAAGTCAGAAATGACTTGAAGGCACATAACAACAATTCCAGAGTCATAGGTCAATGCTCAGACCACAACACCAGACTGGATTTCATTATTCCCACATAACATCAATGTTCTTTGTTTGTTACGTTATTCTACATGCAGCATAAATACTGTATTTGCTGGCATATAAGATTCACTTTTCCCCCAAAAAAATACTGCTTGAAAATGGGGTGCGTTTTATACGCTGGTGTGTCTTATATGCCGGCAAATAGTATAAATAGTATAAATAGTATAATAGTATATATAAATAGTATAAATGGGCTGCATCTTATACATGGGTGAATCTTATACGTCGACAAATGCGGTATGTAAGAAAAAGGTTATCCACCTGTATAGGTATATAGGTAATCTTTCTTCTGCATGGTTATGTAGGGAAAAGGCTACTGTGGACTTAAAAAAAAAAGTATATCAAATCCGAGCACTACCTGGCCAGAATCTGCTACCAAAAAATGTTATTTTTACATAATGTTAAGTTGGAAAACTGGGACAGTGAAAACAAATTTCTGAAATAGATACATATATTGTTGAGTGGAAAGACATTCAAAATCCCTTTGGCCAGGGCCACATACAGAAGAAGTATATCAACAACATCACCAAATGCTTGATTTCACTTTGGACATATCCATACTGATTGAAAAGTCCCAGATTTTGTTTCTGTTAATTCTAAGCCAACATTGTCGTGTGCCTTTAAGTCATTTCTAACTCAGCACAGGGTTTCCTTGGCCAGATTTGTTCAGAGGAGGTTTGGCATGGCTTTCCTCTGAGGATGAAAGAGTGTGACTTGCCCAAGGCCACCCAGTGGGTTTCCACAGCTGAGTGGGGATTCAAATACTACCTCCAGAGTCCGCCATTTCCGCACTAGACTGTTATAGTGCTATTATTCCACTTTCAACATCCTATGAAATCCTGGGGTTTGTAGTTTAGGGAGGAGCATTTAGAATTCTCAGCCAGAGAACTCTTTGGCCTCAATAAACTACAAAACCCAGAATTCCACAGGATGTTGAAAGTGGAATAATAGCGCTATAACAGTGTAGTGTGGAAATGGCTGTAGTCCAACACATAAACCATCAGACCACGGTGGTTCCCTTCTGATTTTATACTGGGTTAAAATAAACTAGCATGGAGACCTGATTGTACTGGAAGCTGAGAGAAAATATTCTGGATAAACAAAATGCATATGGATCTCCAAAATAAATTGGAAAGAGCAGGAACAACAGCTGGGGCTTTCTGCTCTTTTTAATTAGTCTAGATGTGCCCTTAGATGCAAAGTTATTCCGTAGATCTCTTCGCTGTTAAGAATGTTTGGCATAGGTGCAAGTGACTATGCGTGTACAGTTGACATCCACAGCTCTCACATGCAAGAATGCCCCAAATTAAATGCTTGTGAAATAATTTGTGCAACTTGGTCTTGATGAAAAAAATGTATACAACAGCAAGGAATAGTCAATCACATTACTTTTAAGTTTAGAGTCCTTTTTTTGCATATGTGAGCAAAGCTAGACAGATACATTTCCCTCCAATAACCAATATAAATTTTTGGCAAGATGCAACGGGTGAAATAACCATTTTCCTGGGTAGTATCTTTCTATATATTTTTGGAAAGTTCTGCCAAAAAGTTTATTAGTTTTCTTTATTTTTTAATTTTTTTGTCTCTTGTGGTTTTATTTCTTTTACAATAAAAAAAAAGGGAGGAGTTTAATGCCTAGTTCTGTGACCACAGAGAACCACTCCAATCGAATTTATAGCCTACTGTGTCCATTTTTAAAGTTTTAAAAGAAGCTGCCTTATAAATCAAGCAGAGATTCCTCACAGTAAGCATGGTTTGAGCCTTGGGTGGTTTGGGAATGGGACTCCAAGGAAAGTTATGCTTCTTACTGAATCACTGAAATGATCTGGAAAGATCATCTGGTGAGGACTTTTCTCTGAAAGGCTATGAAACAACTAACGTTTCCCACTTTGAACTGTTTCTTGGCCAGCTCTTAGCAACATAAAGTGGAAAAGCCTAAATGGATTCTAGCAAAGCTTATCTATGCCCTGAGAGGAAAAGAGTAATGCATAATGCAGTGGTACAAATGTTAACGGACTCTTGCAAGAATGTTTACATTTATTTTTTATGACCTTGAGAAATTGATCTGTAAAGCAGTCCTGCTGGAGGTTGCATCTGGACCCTGAACAGCATCCTGAGAAAGCAGCCTGCATTCCTTCCATCCCATCTGGTATGTATTTACAGATTTCAGAAAGAACAGGGATTCACACTTCAGCTGACTTTTTACAGGCAATGAGAAAAAAATCACTCCTAATATTTAAACCTTCAGAACATGGGCAATAAAATAGCATTTTTTTTTCAAGGTGCTCTTTTCTGGTTCTCTAAAGTTTCTACAGCACACTTCTGCGAAACAAAACATGAATGTAGTTACAAATAAAAGTCCCGTACACTACCAACACCCAAGCATCTTGTTTTCAGAAAGAGTCTGTGAAAGACTTAATTCTCTCCTAATCCTGTTATATCTCAACTCAGTGCCCACTAAGCTGAAGCAAAGAAGAGGAAATATATTTATAACCTCTCTCAAACACCTTACATAAAACCACATTCTTAGAGTGTTTATCCATTTTTATCATTAAAGTGATTGGGAATATGACATGCAATTGACCAAGAATCATTTAGCCATCTGACACCATGATTCCCAAACTACTTTAAGGCAGATAATTTGTCTTTCATCTGGCAGCAGCCCATTCACAGATCAGTTGTAGCAGAGCATGTGGATCTGAGCTGATTTTGTTTAGTTAGCTTTACCAAGACTTTATTGAAACCAGACTAAATCCACCTTACTTGAGAGTGGATCAAATTGTTATTTTGCCAACACAGCTGACAAAAAAAAAAAGCTATCTTGCTATTAACACACATTTATTTATTTATTCATTCATTCATTCATTCATTCATTCATTCGTTCAATCAGTCAATCAATCTATTCCCTGCCTTTCTCCCAGTGCAGGATGCAAGGCAGCAACAGATACAAATGCAGTGGTTGTGATCCACTAGTTTTTTTATCCCACTCAAAGTTATTTCCATGCTTTAGTGTTTATCCCCTAAATATTTGTCTATATTTTGGCATATCTTTAGGTTCTATAAAGTTTAATAAATACCTCCAGCTCTTGTGCATAGATACTGCAATATTAGCTACATGAGGATTAACTCATGGAGAATGAGTTTCTTATAGAATGTGCATGTTCTTGTTCTCATTCTTTTGTTATATTCACAGCAAATGTCAAAATGTTTGGTTGTAACCAACCAACAGGAAACACTGGCTCTTTCCACAGGAGCCTCCCATCTGGGCATGGGGATGAGAGAGGAACAAGACCGCAATGACGCTTCTGCATGATGTCAGATGTCATCGCAGTCTCATCCTTCTCCTGTCGCCAGGCAGTGCAATCGCGGATTAAATCATTGACAGGCTTTTCCCGCCAATGACCCATGATTGCACCACCATCTCACACTTACCTGTTCTGCAGAAGCCCCGGAAGCACAATGGAGGTGCTTCCTGCCCCACTGTAGCCTGGGAAACTGCCCGACTGCACTCGGAAGGAAGAGGTGTGTCCGTCATGCTTCCTTCAGCAGGGAGTCAGCTAGTGTGGAGGAGAGCATTCGCATCCCTGCTCTCATCCCAGGAGAGTTTCTGCCAGGATTGGGACCGGACAACAATGGATCCAGGTAGGGTGCAGAAAGGGCCACTGTGACCTAAGTCTAATTGTTAGTCTTGCCTAGAATAGACCCATTAGCTAATGGAAACTTGGTAAGTCAATATTTAGGTAAGTTTTATTGATTCAGTTGGGAATATCCAGGTGGAATTAAATATATGCACATTTTATCCTACTATACCTTCCAATGCAAAGATCATGCAAATTCCAACACCATTTAAAGTCAGCATGCACTGAAACTCAGCTTTTGAAAACTGTAGTGAATGGTTTTGCTTTACACAAATCCTCTGATTTAAGCTGTTGGAAGAATAATGCCTGTTGAAGAATAACTGGTATCATAGTAAGTAGCAAAATCAACAATAAGGGGTGGTAAGGCAGAGCTTTTAACCGAAAAAAGCAGGAACTAGAAACATATCCATTTTCTGAAAATACATATGGAAAGAATAACGTTGCAGATTTTAAATCTGCTCCTTATTGCTTTACATTTCAAGGACTGATCTTCTGACTATAACCTTTTCTGCTGGAAAGTTACTGCACTATTATACACATTCTTGGAAATCAATCTTTTGTTAGAAGTAACTGTTTAAAGAACTTATCCATATGCAAGCCCTTTCTTACAGCTTTCTTTCAGCTAACTGGGTGGCACATAATAACCACTCTAAGGCAGATTTTGACATAGCAAGTTGCTTTCCCTGCAAGAGATCAACATAGGTGGATCAGGAAGAATGTCTTTTTCAAGGTCACTCAAACACTTGTTATACTGTAAACACTTATGTTAGTTCCAGGAGGAACCTCAGCACTGTTTTAAGAGCATTTCCAAAACGTACTCCTCCCAAATCATTCTAAACAATCTAACGACAAGTGCAATGAGCAGACCCAACAGATGGCTGCCCAGTCGTTGCGTAAAGACCTGCATCCAACTTCAGTAGGTAATTGTTTAATTGGTCTTACTATCAAGACATTTCTCCTAACTGGCATTGCTGTGCTCCTGATTGTCATTTGGTCCAACCAAAACAAAAGGACAAGTAATGATATAAATTCACCTAAATTTCGCAACCCCTGATCTCTGTGGATAGTTGCAAAGTTAGAAGGCCCCATACTATAATTTTAAAAGAAATGCAATAGATCTCACCATAATGGGGTAGGTGCTTGCCTGGTAACCTGTGTACCAGGAATTAAGACTGGCATCTTGCCGGTAATTTATGATGTTGTAAACTGATTTATGATTGCATAGTCTACAAGTGTGGCATCGTTAATTGGTTGGGACGTGTGGTCATCACTGCAACATGGGAACCATTGCACAAGCTGCAGAAGCCACATGGTAATTTCATGAAGCTTGTGATGTGCAATAGTACAGCACTTTGCAGAGTAGGCTACTCTGGTACAGGGACGGTGCAAGAAGGGGTGCAACAGTCCCCAACAGAGCCAAAGGACACTGGTAATCCAGAATGGAGGGCAGTAGAAAGTCATGGGTGCCCTGAGCCTGGCTGAAAGACGTCCCCATCTTTTGTGTTGAAGCTTTGTAACATGGGAGCCCCCTTTACACAGTGGGACATCTTGTGCAGTACCCAAATATATTTTACCAAAGTGCATGGGAGTCCCTATTGTTCAGTGGAACATCTCATGCAGTACCCCAATATGTTTTGCCACAGTTCTCTAACATGGGTGCATATTATTTCAACAACTTAGCTCTGTCATCAAAAAATTATGCATTGCAGCCAGTTGCACAAGATCTCAGCCTGAATGTTGATGGAAAGCTTCAAAGCCCTCACTTTCCAATTTCATGGTCCTTTTTCCCCGAAAAAAACAATCTTCAACTGAACAGCTCTTCAGGTAGTTGTTCAGTCTTCTCCTAATGTTCAATCAAAAATTCTACTTCTCTGTTATATTACTTTAGCTCATTCAGTCCAGCCGAACATGTTTTACAAGAATATGTATTACCTTTCACACTACATTACAATATTATTATTATTATTATTATTATTATTATTATTATTACCACCACCATCTACTACTATTATTACTCTCATTACTAATAACATCAATGTTCATGGTGTTTTGAAGTCTAAAATGTGTGTGTGTGTGTGTGTGTGTGTGTACATACACATATAGGGGGAAGAAAAGTATAATAAAAGAATAATAAAAATATAAACTATAAAATACAAAAAACAATATTAAATTAAAATCCCAAAAGCTTTGGAAAACAAGAAAGTTATTAACTGAGATTTGGGGCATTTCCACACCTTAATCTTTTCCATCGTGATCCCAATATCATCCAGGCAGCACCTTTGCCAGGACGGAAGTGCGTCCTCAACATTCCCCTCCCACATGCTCCTATCCGCAGGTAGCTGGCCTCTTTCCCATGCGGCACTGGGGAAGGAAGTGACTAGGTCACACTTCCACCCATTCCACATGGCTGCCATCAACGGGAGCATTGTACAATCGTGGGCCATTAACCGTTGTTGTTTTTTCCATTAAAATGGAATATCCCACAATCGCGACAGGTAGAGACATCTTGGCAGCAGGACCGTGATGACGTTGTGCAAAAGCCATGACTCACAGACTGCTGCCAACACATCCTTATCACGGCACAGTGACACCAAGTAGAAATGGCCTTTAAAATAACCTGGGAAGAAGCAGTCTGCAAATGTTCAGGGAGGCAATTACAACAGTATGGAAAAGTGAGTGAAAAAGGATGCAGATGAGTGAAGGCAGAGGAAACTCTTGGTTAGGTGAGTATGCCTAGGATTACTAGAACACAGAGCAGGCTGGTAAAAAGAAATAAGGGCTGAAAGATAAGGGGAGCTAGGTTGTGTTGAATCCATGGATACAGAATCTGTAAATATAGAGGGTTGACTGTAGCCATTTCCGCACCAGATTGTTATAGCGCTATTATTCCACTTTCAACATCCTATGGAATCCTGGGGTTTGCAGTTTAGGCAGGGGCCGGCTGGCCCCTCCCTAAACTGCAAACCCCAGGATTCCATAGGATGTTAAAAGTGGAATAATAGCGCTATAATAGTCTAGGGCAGAAATGGCCTGAATGTGAAGAAAAGCTACCATTTTTTGCAAGCAAGCTATTGTACACTGAACTCACTACAACATAATTTGGAATTAACATGAGTAGATCAGACTCTTTATATCGTCTGAGTTATCTGAAAGTAGTTTTGAATGACACTGTTTTCCATACCAAAGTAGTAGGTACTTGTTTAAAAAAATAGCTCACCAAGTATACCAGTTTTGTTCTATTAATCTATTATTTAATGTATTAAATTGCATTAGTGTGCATATGAATAAAACAGTTTGTTTTTAAATGAGGCACATGCATCAAAGTAGGCACAAAAAGGAATGTCTCTTTTAAGATGGTCACCAGAAGCCATAGGATTTTGGGAAGAGGGGACATAAAACAATGAGCATTTCTATAAAAAAAAATCAGCTATCTGATTAATTAGAACTGCTTTAACGCTAGCCAGTGTAACTGAGTAATATCTAACATTTATAGACTGAAAAAATAATTCCATTCTAGCAACTGATTTTTGCAAAAGACTAAACAATTCCAGGACAAGCATCCTAAGGCTGAAATCCTATATGCATTTTCTTGTGAATAAGGACCATTCGACTCAAAGAGTTTACTACTGTATAATCATATCTACAACTGTGTGATAAATCTATTTAGTTTTGCTATTAGTTTTATTAATATGTGAAATTAAAATGTGGAATTTCTTACATGTTACTTTAAAAAATAATCCACCTCCATTTTTATACAGTCAGCATTATAGATTCTGTAAAGGAAATATAGGCAAACAAGTCCTTTTAAAAAATCAATTGAAAAATCTATGTTCAGTTAGTATTTAAAATAAGCATTTCTCATAGACATTGGGGGAAACCCTATTTATTCAAGAGTCCCCTGTGAACTGTTCTGTATTTTAATTCTGTCAGCAGTACGCACTATAAATATAGAAGATCACAATTCCCACTGCTGCCTTCAGCAAAGTGGTTCAAATAGTTGCTAGAAGATAAATTTTTCCTTCATTTCATCCCTGAATATTTTTGACTGGACCAGTTTGGGATGCCAAACTTTAGCTTCATAATCACTACCATGTGATCAGATATACAGGTCCTGTATTGTTTTGATAGATAATAAGTTGGATGAGTAACGGAAGAAAAAGACTTAAATGTCTGCATTGTGCTTTTTAAGGCCTTTAGGTCATGCATTACAAAATGTTGCCTCCTATTTTTTTTTTAAATGACTTCTTCCTAGCATAAAAAGTGCAAATAGTGTCTGCAAAATGGTGCAGCTATGCATGTGTGTACCATTTTTTTCACTGCATATTTAGTTCTGTTTTATTTTCAGTGTCCACCACGCTGCCGGTGGCTGTATCATTTTGGTTCATTAAAACTCTGGCAAAAATTGTGATCACTGGTAAACACACTCCTGTCAGATGTTATTTATTACTGAAGCCGCCAAACTGGAATCAGCTGGCCAATGGCAAGGCTCCCATACTGAACCATTTGCAAAACCACCAGCTTTGTTGATTTACAGCAAAAGACAATTCCAAAAGATTACTTTGCAGTGAATACAGATATGATGATTGTTGAAGATTTGCTAGCCCTTGCTTCCTGATAAATCACTCTAGCATAGTTAAGAGTCCTTAGTAGGCACTACTATTTCATACAGGATTCTACTGTTTTTTTTAGACCTGGAACATGCAGTACATGAATCTGCCTTGTCTGCAAACAGACTCCTCAGAAATTATTTCTCTTTGTACGGCTGCGTTACAATTTCCAGCAAAGAGCTATTCTGTGCATTAGAAAGGCCGGCAAATGCAATACAGAGAAGTACTTTTTCTGAAAAGGAGGATGGTAGTGATGTTTTGTTTTTGTTTTCATTTTTGAATACCTAGAGAAATTAATTTCAGTAAAATATTTTGACAATGATTCAAATGAGTCACAAGCACCAATTCAGAGTTCTTCTTCCTGGTGTCCATTTACCTGTTGACATAGCTGACCTTTGAAGCATTATCAAAAATGTGTTATCCTATGAAGAGTGGACATGTCTAGCACCCTTGTAACAACTCCCAGGCAGTATCAATGGATAGTGCAGCATTTGTCTGGATGTTTTCGAAATTCTTCTTTAAAAAATTGTTTCTAAAATACATACTTTGTGGTGTCCTATGTTCAGCTTAGTTGAGAGGCTCTTTAATCTGCCCATATTAAGCTGACTGCCTGAGGCAGAGAACATGTTGAGAGGGAATCATTCCCTAGAATGTTTGGGGCAGGCATTCCAATGAAGCAGCTGAAAGTCATTCTCTGATACAAAAGACTTCAGGTTTCTGGGTGGCTGGAGACTGAGGCCTGGTCTAGTACTTCTGCAACCCATTTCTGTCCAAGTTTCCATTGCTCATGCTGAACAGGAGGGGGCAAAGAGGATAACAAAGAACAGTTACTCGAATAAATTGTATTCCACGTATGAAATATTCAAAGACAGATAAAGCCACAAGTGTGTAGATACATTGACAGACAATTCATGTTAAAATGTATCTAGACTCTTTTAATGAATCACTGAAGTAGGCAATCTTTATTTAATTTGTTTATTGTAAATTAACCAGTTGTTTGGAGATTTTCATTCAAGATTTGCACGGGAGGGAATCCTCTCACCCACTTTTATCTCTCAACAGCCAGGATGGGGAACATTTGGCCTTCAAAATGTTTTGGACACCAACAGTCCCACCCAGAGTGGCCACTGGTAAGGAAGAAGGTATGCTGAAAGGCACAGCACAGAGTGGATAGCCCCTGGACCTCGAGATGCTGACTGAACTACAATACCTATCAAGCCTCACATTGGCCAGACTGGCTAGACCTGACAGAAACTGGATTCCAACAGCATCTGAAAGAACACAGCTTTCCCAGCCCTGGTGCAGGGGATGCTGTTGAATTAAGAAGACTTGGATTCAAATTACTGCTGGGCTATGAACTCTTATGGCAAGGAATCTTTGGTCTTCTAGATGGTTCAGACTTCAGTACTCATGATATCTGAACTCTGGCCATGCTTTAGGTCTGACTGTTGATGTACACAACCTTTGGAAGGCCAAAGGTTCTTGATCCTAATTAATGAGGTGTTCTGGATTTTTTCAAAAAGAATGTGACAATTCAGTGCCTTGCACAGCTTGAATGAACAAATTAAATAAAGATTGCTTGCCATAGTGATTCATGCAAAAGATTCTAGATATATTTAAACATGAATAAATGCAAAGTACTATTTCCAAGGAAACTTTTCTTAGTTCTTTAGTCCCTTTATTTATCTGCTGAGCACCATTTCATCACTCTTTCATTACAGGGTATCACTTAATGTTTCCCTTAAAATTGCCAGGAAAAAGAAGTAAGACAGAAACCATACCTTATCACTTCCTCCCACACCAACAGAAATATAATTTTCAGTTATGCCTGAGCTACATTTGCTGCATGATGCTTGGCAGGGGAGAGGAATTATTACCATCTTGAAGGATAGCAAAAAGGAGCTCTTCCCTTTGCAGCATGTCTTTCTTCTGCAAATATTCTAAATTGTTAGGTAAGCTGGGAAATGTCCATTATGAGAAGTATCTAAGAGCTAATGTTGCCCTGATGATGTCATTGCCGCTGAAAACCAAACTGAAGTGGATATCAGCACACATATTGGCCTGATTTTAACTGTGTTGGCAGAATCGTCTGCCAAGTAAGAAAACTATCGTGTCTTATACGACAGGTGTTTCATGTAAATGGCTGCCTGTGTAGTTTAGCTGATAACACAGGCTGCAGTCTTAACAGCAACCAAACCACTTAGGCTTATTTGAGAACATCAGAATCAGACTTGAAAGCTCTGAATTTATTCTTCTTGCTAAATTTTCGGGGAAGGACATTCTACCAAAATGTAGAAAAAGTGCTACTTACATGCTTCTGAGAGACAGAAATAATGAAGTTCTTCCGTAGTGCAGTCTATTCCATCACTTGTTCTGTCTTTGTTATTGTCATCACATTCCATCATAACAATTAACTGCAAAAACAGACAGCACAGTTAGCGTTACCAGATAGAAAACTGAAAGTACTGAAAAGGGTTCCTGTACTTTTAATGGTTGTGAGAAAGAAGGAATTTCAGCATCTATTGCCTATAATACAACCATGTATTAAAGATATAGGAACTTCTTCAGTTTTCATCCTGGTAGCTCTACAACATGTATGCACATACAGTGAGACATGGAATATACCACCCACACTGTTCTGACATGCAAGCATTACAGGAAATGCACAATTCGTATTCACTCAAACAGGGCTTGAATTTTAATAACTGGGTGTTTAAGTACTTGGAGTCACAGAGTACCTACCAACACTTCTGATTTATGAAGGTTCTTTTTTAAAAAATGATTATTTCAGATGATAATTATAACATGTATCCAAAACCCTAAATATGTATGTAACTATAGATATTTCCAATAAATTAGACCTAAGAATATTTCCCCATTTTCCCTCCAGTTTCTGGCAGAACTAATGATCTTCCTGTGACCCCAAGATGAGGCCAGACTAAAAGATTTTAGATTTTGTTAACAGGTAAGTTCATGAAACAGATCTACATCATATCAACCAAAGCAATATAGAGGAGGGGAAAAAATCAACGATGAAAAGTATGTCACAGCAGATTAAGCTAGATTTTATTTTATTGACTCACTTCACTGTTTAGACATTTAATTAACCCTCATACTGAAGGAAAATTATATTAGTAGCTGGGATTAACTGTAGCAACAACTGGTGCTAAGAGCAGCTTTACTGCTGTCATGAACAGTTTGAAATTAACAAGATGTCTGCAATTCTAATGCATCCTTCTGACTTTATTAGTCCTCAGTGGGATTGCAAATTACATCTTTTACCTATTGCCTTGTATAAACAGAAGAAGAAAAAGCATGAAGACAGAAAGCATAATTTGACTGGCTCCAAAATTTAGAATTAAGAGAACTTAGTTCCATCGGGGTGGTATAAAACTGGTCTCCGTAAAAAATAACAAGGAACATCAGGAGATATCATCCTTTCATTTCTTCTTCCCTTTGTTTAACTCCCAAATGACTTCAGTACCATTTCTGATACAAAGACATTTCATCTTTTCCAAGTCAAGCATCCCAAGGTAGTATATAAAACACTTGGATTATGATTCTGCACCAGTTTCAACGTGGATAGCTTCCTTGCCCTGCTCCACTGACTTGGGGGCGGGGGGCTTTGTCTCTAAGAAATAAAGTGCATTTACATCTCTGCTGTGAGAATCAGTCATGTCATCATGTTGGTATTTCTTAATTTAGAACATGTCCCTCCAACTGTTGTATGCAGAGCTAACAATAACACTGTCTCCTGCCTGCAATGCATTCAGGCAGCTGTGAACTTTGACGGATAATATAACAATGAGGTAAGAGGAACTGGGGGCTCATAGGAAAGCACTCAGTGACCCCAGCAGTTATTTAATATATTTAAGATGTGAATTATTTGATGATAATCTCAAGTGGATCCCTAATGCCCTTTGATTCTTCCCTCTATCTTTCAGTATTCCATGTTAATATAGAATTACCAGAGGCTTGTTGGTTGGGAGATTTGTGTTCTCACTGTTAGTGCTGCTGTTGCCACCGGAATGGCTGCTAGTATCTCTGATTGGTTCTCCACAGGGTTTCTTCCTGTAAAACCCCTTTTGTGTACTGTAAAATAAAAAGCATGAGGAAATAAAATGCTTTGACATGAAAGGGGCACTGGTGATTCAACCGAGCAAGCATACGCTTAATTTGTTTCAGCAGCTTTCAGCACAACTGAGAATCAAAATGATAAAGCCGCAAGGGATGATAAACCCATGAGGCACCCCAATCTGATGGGATGACTCATCCAGGAGAGCATGTAGGCACAAGGAGACATCCTGCCCCTTTCCATAGATCAGAGATAACTGGGGGGAATTTTGCTGGCCCCACATTCTCCCCAACTGCAGAACATGTGGAGAGACAAAGCTTTTAAGACTCAGATGCCAACTGTGCATGCTTTGCTGGAGGTGGCACTTGAGTCTTGGAGTAGACTTCCCTGTCTATATTATCCCCATGGGAGAAGAGGCAAGCCAGGTGAAGTTTTCCAGGTTTAAATCTGGCTGTAAGAATGCTCCTCCAGTAGTTGACACTTGGGTTTTCCAGCATTTCCTCTCCTTACCCCCTCACTTTCCCCTCATGTATCAAGGAAGAAGACAGGAAAGAAGCAAAGTTGAGTCCACAACTACAGCACTGGCCAGATGACCCAGTTAGTGCTATGATGAGGGAAGTATGTGGCATTAGAGGCATGGCATCATTTGCCCCTTGTATCTTCTAGATCATATGGGGTTGAAGGCAGTGGCAACTGGTGGATCCCCTATCAGTGAGTGGTGAATACACTCCACTCTCTAATATAACCTTTAAAGGAACTCTCTAAGGCTCTGATTCCTAGCCGTAGATAGGTTCAGCACATTGGATAGCTCTTTTAAAACTAGCCAGAATTAGTAGTACATTCACTATCCCCACTACCAGCCACCACTGGTGGGAAGGTAGAAACCTGGCATAGCGTGCTTGCTTGAACAGGTGATCCAAGAATCACAACTGGGTGATAGTCTAACATGACCTGAGGTGGATTACAACTACAAGAGTACCATTACAAGTAGGTCTCCAAATGCAAGTTTGGGATAAAGATGGGTCTTGAAACTGAAGCATTTAAAGTCTACTGATACAACAGTGATAGTGTTGGACTAGAAGTAAAGAAACCAAGTTTCAAATCCTCATGCAGCCACGAAGTTCAACAGGTATACCTGGGACAGTCACCATTTCTCAGCCCGACCTACCTCATAAGCTTGTTCTGAAAACAAAGTGTATACTTTTTTTTCATGGTGGCTGTTAGTCACCTTTGGGTACAATTGTTTGCGGAAAGGCAGAGGAAAAAATGCAATAAATAAAATGAAATAAATAAAAACCTGAAGAAGAACCACTTAACAACCTTGGAAATGCAGGATACAGAAGCAATTAAGAAATAACAAATCCCAGAAATTGTGAAGAGTTTCATCTTTATCTAGACAGCAGTGCATACATACTTGAAATGCACAGACTGGTCAAAAATCTGGGAAAAGACTCTTGAAATTTTGGTGACAGTCTCCAAGTTTTGCTAGTGTCTAATTTAAGATAAATGAAAGTGAATACCTTTCCGTTTTATAAAAATGTGCATACATACATATTAAAATCATTTTTAAACCTCTCCTTTTCCTAATGGAAACCAGAGTAATAAACAACTATAATTTAAGCAATAAAAAGCCAAAACCACATAATTATAATAAAAATGTTAAGTTAGCAAATGCAATAGAACAGACAGAATCAGCTAACTGAAATGTTTGAGTAAACAAAAAGGTTTTCAGTTGGTGCCAAACCAATTTCAGTAATGATGTCAGCAACACCAACATGAGGAAAGCACACAAAACCAAGGGGCTCATAATTGGGAATGCTCTCTCCAGTCTTGACACATAATATGCTCAGGTACCTGAAAAAGCACCTCTCTTGGTGGTCTGAAGTGATAGACATAACTGCTTCTGGAAACTGCAGCCATTTTCCAACATGGTTGCTAATCATGGAGTATAAATTTAGTAATCCACATTTTGGAATTTAGTATATAATTTTCCATTAAAAAAGGGTAGCTACTAATTTCCCAAATAGTCATCATCTTCCACCTTTTTTTTTCTTTTTGGAAATCTGATTACCCTAACACAAGGTTCAGCAAAGTGCAACCCAGGGCAATTTTTGTGACCCTTAGGGCCGCTGGAAATCCAATGGGAAAAATGAATAAAAATGAAAACGTGCCCTAAATGCACTGTTGTGGGCAGGAGGAGCACTTTTGCAAAGTTTTGCCACCGTTGACCCAAGAGGAAATGAGGAATCAGGAAATGAACAGAAATGAACAGAAAATTACTTCCTGTTTCTTCCAACATACTCTCCAACTGTTCCTATTTGGTAGGACAGTCCTGATTAATCCTCTGTCGTCTGATTTTTTCCAGTGGCTTTTAAAATTTATCTATTTTATTTATGCCCCAGTTTCTCTTGCCTCCTCCGACTTTCCCTCATTATCCTCATCTTATTTCAATTGTTGCAAACTGAATTCAAAGTGCAAAAAACAGGTTGCACTCAATTAACTCAGTGGGAAGAGAAAAGAGGAGGGGTGGAATCTTGACTTTCCCAGGAGGATCAGGTAAAAGCAAATTGCTGCAGCCTCTCCTTGTTAGTGTGTTCTTCCTCATTAAAAACATTTGCCATTTTGACCATACTCTGATCCTGCTTGGCCACACCTTTCTTGGTTTTCTTCTGTGAAATGTCAGAAGATGTGTTCCAGTTGGGCCTAAAATGCCCCAAGGGAGCCCTAACACATGCCAAAAGTGCCCCATGTCCCCCAGGGGGAATTTAGCGTTAAAAAAATTGATTTTCTAGGCAGGGGATACAGTGGTAGAGTTTCAGCCCTCCAAAGTCTCTTGTGGGAGGTAATGTGGCCTAGGTTCCCGGAGTAGTTCATCTCCTGCCCTAACATATTGAATTATCAGTAAATCTGCTGCCAAGAGATTTTTGAAAAGCTTTCCCAGGAACAGGTGATCCAGGGCTGAAAGAAAAGTTGGATGCTATTATCCTAAAGTCTTACAAAAGTGCTGTTTTTCAAAAATGTCATGCTTAAACTCCCACTTACAGCTAATTACATATGTGGCTGACTACAGCAATCACTGTGGGCCAGTCTTTCCCCTGAATAAGAGTTCATAGGCAGAGACCTGTGTTATGCAGCTACAGTAATTCCGAATAGTTGTTAAACTTCAAACTTTTTCACTTCATGTGGGGTTGGGGAAGATTAATAGTCTCTCCCTGTGGGTTGAAGTTGAAAGTGTCCTACCTAAACTAAATCAAAGTACCGATAGTTCTAATCCAAAGAAATGCCATCAAAGGCTTAAATCCTGTTGAATCCAGTTGGTCACTTTAGTCCCAACTAATGTTATCCTCCTTGATTTCTCTTGAACTTATGCATGGCAGGTTTTCTTTGGACTGAGACCGTGTCATTTTCATTTAGATTAGTCAGCTTCTTTCAGTTTATAAAAATTACCACGTTAATTGGGGGTGCTTTGATTGTTTGTTCCTGCATGGCAGAGGGTTGGACTCAATGGCAATTGTGGTCTCTTCCAACTCTATGTTTCTATGACTATATGATTCTATGTCAATGAAGAACTTTGGCCATTAAAAATACATTACAGTATAGTATTATTGGATGGTAGATACAGGATGAAGATATAGATCATATAGATGTATCAACCACATTGGTAAAAATCTTCACCCTTCCAAAACCTACAGCATTCTAAATAAAGCCAGTAGGTAAATAAGTACAAATTATTAACTGATCGTTTACATCTGTATATTTAAGTAACCAAAACAGCACTGTCTACCCAAAAGGGATAGCTAGCTGCTAAGGTACAAAACCCATAAAACAGTTCAGTGCAGACTCAGTAGCCTCCGTACACATGGATTCCTTACTTAGGCCCTTTTCGCACACCACTTCCCATGCGAAATGGCCACGGGAGCCACGTGGGATTGCGAGGATGGCTCCGCATGACGTCCTTGCAATCATGTGTCACTCCTGTAGCAATCACGCAGCAATCGCGCAGTATATCATTTTCAGCTCTTTGCCAAAAACGATGTACGATTGCTCATCCCTCCTGCGTCCCTCCCACACTTACCTTGTGTGTGGAACGTCAGGAAGCACAGCCATCGTGCTTCCTCCCCCAGCGCAGCCTGGGAAAGTACCCGGCTGTGTTACAGAAGGAAGGGGTGGAGCTATCGTGCTTCCTTCCATCCAGCACGGAGCTGGTGCAGAGGGAAGTGCAGGGAACGCGATTCCCTCCCAGAAGAGGCTTTTTGCGCGATCCCCTCACAATGCCAGGGGCACCAGGTAAGGTGCGAAAAGGGCCCTAATATTGGGGATGCATGGAAAACTGAGACAAGCCTTGGAATGGAGTATCCAGGAAGCAGCCATGTTTTGTGCGGCAACATTTTGTTGCACCTTTTAAATTTTCTAAACAGGAGAGTATAACTGGAAACCTGTGTCTGTATGGGTGTGTGAATGCATGCGTGAGGTCCTTAAAAAGTCTTGTCACAGCAGCACCTTTTCCCCCTGCAAGCCTCACATTAACAGGCAATATGAGTTTATGTTTTATGGATGAAGGGAAGGACTTCAACTGTGACCTGCTTGCAAAACTTAATCAATATGTCTTAAAATATAGCACAGTATGAGTAAAAATGAAATAGCAATCCCAATCCAAATATTGGTTTCTGGGGTCCAGTTAAAGGGGGATTTAGATCAGTGGTTTCATTTTGATCTAGTTAGGCTACTAATAGCTGTAGTACAAACCCAGTCGAGCATGTAATTGAAAACTTGCTTTCAAGATAAACAGTTATATTGATCAAAACCATTTGGCAAAGGAGGAAAGTAAATCATGGCAAAACAATGGCTTCTTATTTTTCTATTTAAGTGGGAACAGGTTGTAGAAAAGTTATATGGAAGAGGGAATGCATGAATCAAGGTGCCCAAATTGCAAAAGTGGGCTATATTTTCAGTAATCTTAAAACAACAGTTTTAGTGTAAGTTGACCAATCAAGTTTAGGATGCTCTATCTCACATACTTGATCCACATATATAAGCTTCCTTGAGAAATGTTGAGAATAGGACAAACTGAACTCCCTTGTGGCATATGATTTGAGAGGCACCCAGCAGTCACTCCCTTTTGGGTGGAGGTATGGCAACATATTAATATTAGAAAAATTATTTTATATTTGTAGGCGTATTTTTGTTGTCAATTCTTGTCAAGTAAATTGCAATTTATGGCGACTCTATGAATGAGTGATCTCCAAGTTACCTTGTTATCAACAGCCTTGCTCAGGTCTTGCAAACTCAGGGCCATTTTGCAGAAACTTGTGCAAATTATATTCCTACAACTTGGAACTTAATTGATAGTCAGCATGGATAGATCCTGCAGGCTTTGGTCTGGCTAGAAGATGCATACTCCAAGGTTGGTAAGATGAATATTAACCAGCCATCATTCAATGACCAGAAGATCTTACTTGTTTAATCACAAATGTGAATTTTACAGATTTCAACAAAATGTGTTTTTGCACATGTAGTCTGTTTTTATTAACTATATGCTTAACCCACATTCATATCCTATGTCTGTACCCACTCCCACTTTCCACCTTCTCCTCCTGTTTTCTTCTTTCCTCCTCTCTTTGTATTCATATTTTAAAAACTCGATTAAAATATAGGTTTCAAAAAAAAGAAAAAAAGAAAGAGGGAATAGGACAAATTACAATATGCTTAGAGCTTTCAAAAGTTGCATTTTATTCTACAATTCCCAGAATCCCCCAGCCAGCACAGGCCATTAGGGACTCATAGTCAAAAAAAAAAAAAACTTTTCCAAACTGTGAATCAGCTTCTACTACAGACTAGACCACAGCACAAAATCAGCATTTCCAAGGAGTTCATCTAAATTCTGCACATACTCTACATTAGGATGAAATAATGGGCAACTTGGTATGAACCTCCATGAGTTTCTTATGTAGCATCTGGTTTCAAAACCTTTTCCCAGGTGCATGCATCAGGCTGTTTCTAAGAGCATCAAGCCAGTGTTTTGGCAGAAGCAGTGGATATGCTTTTTAAAGGTGGGTGGGCCATCTAAGAAGTTTTGGCAGCACTTGAGAGAAAAGGCATAGATATGTGTTGCCTGGGCAGAGTCTTAAAGTACTTTTGTCTTTTTTTTTCTTTTTTTTTAAATATGGTAAGTTGTGCAATGGAGTTTCTACTGAATCCTCAGAAAAAGCTCACCTAAGATGCACAGCTTTTAAAAATATGGCAGAATAAAGAAAAAGGAACTCCTTTGCCATCAGACTCTCTTATAGGATTTATGTGGTTAAAATTCTTTTGCATGGATAAGCAGTTTTTGCCATGTTGACAAATATCCTGACTACCCAAGGAGTTAAGTTTTTAATCCCTGAACATCTATAGTCCAGCTTCTATGAAGAAATGGAAAGTTGCTAGTTTGACTGGTGGTTAACATTTACAACCTAGAGAGAAGAGGATCTGAGTGGGTCCAAGAAGATAAACAGTGGAATGAAAAACAGAATAATGGAATAAAACTCTTTTTATTCATCTACAATGTTTCTTATCTCATTCTCCTTCCTGCTTCCTTTCCTTTAGATATTTTACCTAGGCTGTGTCGGGACATCCGAAACAACTGTGGATTCACCATCCCAAAGTTTAAATTCATTCACATTCCTGGAATGTTTTGCTAAGAAATTTTTAAGAGGCCAGATGGTTCAAGTAATGTATACACTAGCCTATGGAAATATTTTCATCATCATTAAAATCTGTTTCTTAAACTTAGGACTATCAATGTAAATGCCACTTTAAAAGTGTAAGAGAAGAGATGTCAGTTCCACAGAGTCTAAAATACAGACAAAGCTGAGGTATGTACAGTACGTTAGCAACCTGAAATAAACAGAAAAAGTGATTGCATACAGAATTGAACAGCGAACATAAATTAAAATGGATAGGGATAATGTCACCCTTAGGGGTGTAAATCTTTGCCTTTTTCTTCCTGCATGCAAAATAACATTATCTCAGCAATTTTCAGCCACTAATCTTACTTTAGGACTTTGTTGGGGGAAATTCATTTGTCTAATGAAGAGTACACATAGTTTTGCTGCACACAAAATATATATTTTGCACAAAGTCCATCAATTCCTGCAGATGATGATGATGGTAGCTTTTAGCACAGGAAATGTATTTAGGGAAATTGCATGCATTTTTTTCTATGCAGGAATTTCTGTGTTTAGAAGAAATGAGTAAAATTTACACAATTTGCATAAAATCATACAATTTACATAAACATATGAATTCCTATATAGGAAAAACCACATGTGTTTTTCCTGGATGTGTTTTGTGTTGAAAAAACATAATACCTTTGTGCAGGAATCAGTACTTTTTGCACAAAATGTATGGGGGGTTGCCCTCAAATGTTTTTCCTGCATAAATGACTTTTCCCAATGAAGCCCTGAAGCATGAAGAATGTCATGGCTAGCCTTTCCTCAGCAAAGTGTCTCAAGTTCTGAGGCATCTTTTTTTTTCCACTGAGAATGCATATATCGATGAGTTTGCATCACATCCATGCTCCAGATGTTGTTGGACTAAAAGTCTGTGCAGCCCTAGTCAACACAACCGCTGGTGAAGAATGCTAGAAAAAACACTCCAACAGATGAAGGGATGCACAATTCCTACCTTTGCTGCAAAGCAATGCTTTCCTGGTGGCCATACCTGTAGCAGTATACAGTAACAACTCCAAGGAGGAGGAGGAGAACTAACACAACCAAGCAAGCAGCAGTGGCAATGTTCTGTTTCTTCATTTGCATCACATGCTGCTGTTTCCACCATTCCAGGTCACTGAATTGGCAGCGCTCTCCCAAATAGCCTTTTTCACACCTGTCCAATGAGCATAAACAATCATCAATAAAGAGAGCAACAAATATCACCACAGTGCTTTGATTTCACAGTGATACAATTTCACCAAGTGGTGGAAAGGTTGTATTTGTATCACCTTAAGTTCATTAAAAATCTATCAGAGTTTCACTGTTCCTGTTAATGAAGGGGTGGACAATTCCTTTGGGTGGGAAGGCTAAAGGGGAGAAGAGCAGCCTTCTTCTGCTACAGTGGTCAGTATCAAGGCTGCAGTCCTTGCTATAGCTGCCATGAAAATGAAACAGCTCTATGACACAGGCAGGTGACAGAACAGAGCATCTCTTATAGGCTTCTATCATGCTTTGTAAACGTACATTTTACAAGTTGTGTGGTTTACTGAAGAGGCTACCATTTTGGCACGTGACTTGCAGTTTGCAGCAGTGGCTGATTCGATGGAGGCTGTGGCACCAAAAAAAAAGAGGATTCTGGGGATGTATACAGCCCACAGTCTGGGAACCCCAAGGATCTGAAGGATTACAAAAGTTTACCACCTCTTGAAAAATAATAACAATTTGTGTTTATCAGCCTCTCTCCTCTTGCTGTGTAAAGTGTTCACTGTAGCCAGTTTGACTTTGAACTACACTGTGCAGGTGGAACCAAAAGCATACACAGACTGTGGATGGATAGGCAATAATAAGTTTCATTGGGTTTCTCCACCCCATGCTTCACACCAGATTTATAAAAATACTAAACAAAGGGTGGGGGCATTCTGCTGAATAGGATAAGCTGAGATGCAGACAAAGCTGTCCAACATTGCCTAAAGCAAAGAAGCAAAATAGCCTCACCTTGCATAGCATCCACAGCCAACCAAGGTATTTAGATACCTGATACAAAAATAACCTCTAAAACCACATTTTCCCATCTCTGACCATTGAGATAAAATAATGAGTTAAATAACTAACAATTCCCTGCACTTTCATAGCATCTACAACCAGTTGCCTTGCCCTAGTTAATGACAGGTCCAGCCCTGGTTGCAAAGAGAAAGGGGAAAACCTGGAAATCAAATGGAGTTCCTTCCTTTGTATTTTTGTCCAATTTAGCTGGGTCCCCAAGCAACACTTGAAAACTTACTTTTAAGATAAAAGAATATAATGGTATGCTGAAAGGTAGTTAAGATGGTGTTCAGAGATCCTGTCATCATCCTACAGCTGCTCTGTCAAAGATGCCTTCAGCATATCATTATATTCAATATTCTTAAAAGCAGATTTCGAAGTACTGCTTCTGATCTTCTTCATAAACCTGGGTTCAGAAGTGGAGAAGCTGCTGTGAGAAGAAGGTTGGAAAGTCTGTTTCTTCCAAGCCAGTTGTACGTGACAAAATATGGATCTGATCCACCATATTGTGTGGAACCACCACAATTTTTATCCAAAACTAGTGTTACCTGAAGATTTATCCCTACTTTGACATATGTTTTGGATCACTAGAGAAGAAAACATCCATGTTTTCAGTTAAACAGATGTATATTCTAATCTGTAATAGTGACACAACATACATGAGCCATATTAACAATTCTGCATTGAGAGTTTATGTTTCAAAGCAAGCTGTAAAACATTCAAGTACATCCACATGAAAAATATTCTCCTGATTTTGTTATGGAATTTAGCATCCGCACCTTTGATGATGAATGGTAAAACACTGCCATCTAGTGCAGAATTGTGAAAACAGTGACCACAACTAACAAAACCCCTGATATTACAAGCATGAGCCAGTGTGGTATAATATTTTGAGTGTTGGACTATGACTCTGAAGACCAGGGTTTGAACCTCCACTTGGTCATGGAAACCCGGTGGGTGGCCTTGGGCATGTCAAACTCTCTCGGACTTAGAGGAAGGCAGGAGCAAACCCCCTCTGACTAAATTTTGCCAAGAAAAGCCCATGATAGGATTACTATAGGCTCACTAAAAGTGGGAAATGACTTGAAGGCACAGAACAACAAATGCAAGAACAGTAAATGTGTGGGGGAGGGAGAAGAGAAAGACAATTTTCAGGCAAATTTTCACCCCAAACCATAAACAAAGCCATCCTTAAAACACATGAGAATTACTTCCATTCCACCTCTGCAACCAGCCCAGAATCCTATACAACCTCCCAATAGCTCCATTTTCCTCTGCAGTTCCTCTCAAAATAGTGACAAAATGGGATGGTGCCTTCTGTCACCCTTTTGAGAGCAACTGCTGAGGAAAATTGAGTTATTTAGGGTTACTGTGGGGATGTGTGGTCTAAGGCGAAGGTCTGGGGGAGCTTTGGCCATAAGTTGCCCATCGTTGCTCTAATGCTGCTGCCTCAGTTGCAGGGTAGTACAATCCCACTGCTAATGCTGAAACTGCCAGTAGAGTGACTAACTGGGCAGAGGCTGCCATCTTGTCATTTGCTTCAAGCTTCAAAAGATTTTGTGCTGGCCCTGCTTTGAACTCCTGGATAAGGCTTCAGATAAACACTATTGTTGAATATGTCGTAAACATGTTTGGCAGTACTGTTTGACCTATATGTTGTCTCACTGGGCTACAACTAAAATATTCATATTCCCTGCCAAAGAACTGTTCACTGGAGTACATGGAAACATGAAAGAGTTATGTACTTACTTGCATGCAAAATCTTGGAGTGCTGAAAAATAAACACAGACTCCCTCATTGAGACAGTACGATGATGGGCAGCCAACAGGACTATCCTGTTCAGATAATGTGGTCTTATCACTGCTTGGAGTGGGAGGAGGTGTAGCAGCTTCTGAAACACAGGTTTTTTTGAAAAACTCATTTTTGACAAGCCAGACATATACATGATAATATTTAGGTAACAAACCTCCTGGCTTTATTCTGACAGGCGTGATGTCATGAAACATTTGCCAATGAGCCTAAGGTCAAATTAGACATGATGTGGGAGATGGATGATGCAGTTCCCACATTTTCATTTATTTATTGGCAGTACAGTACAGATGTACAGTAGGCCCTTCACTTTCAAGGGGGATAGGGAAAAAGAACCCTCATGAAAGTGAAAAAAAATGCAAATAACCAAGGCCCCCAACTGCACAATTGCAGTGGCACGGATGGGGGGTGCAGGAGAGAAGGGCAGGAAAAGAGTTTCCCTGCTTGGCTTTCTCCTCACTCCCACCCTCGCAATCCCAATTGCACAGGTGGGGGGGCACAGGAGAGACCCAAGCAGAGAAAGATTCCCCCTTTGGCTTTCTCCTGCCCAACCTGCACGATCGTGATTGCGCAGGTGAGGAGGGAGCAGGAGAGAGTCAAGCGGGGAAACACTTTCCCTGCTTGGCTTTCTCCTCACCCCCAGACACACAATCACAATCACGTGGGTGGGTGGGCAGGAGAGAGCCAAGCGGGGGAAAAGTTTCCCCATTTGGCTTTCTTCTCGCCCACACTTATGCGATCAGGGGGTGTGCAGAATGAGGGCGAGGAGGAAGCCAAGTGGGGAAACTCTTTCCCCGCTGGTTCTCTCCTGCGCCCCTCCAACAGCACCTTCTGCCACCGGCCCAGGGTGTGCCCGGACAGGCAGCGGCGGTGGCAGAAGGAGTGTGGGGAATGGGCAATAGTCGCACCCCATACCTTCTGCCACCAGCTCAGATAGCACTTGCACGGGTGGCAGAAGGAGCATGGGAACTGGCGATTGCCCACCCTACACCTGCTGCCACCAGCCCAGGCAGCAGCGGTGGAAGGAGCGTGGGGAACAGGTGATTGCCATACCCTGCACCTTCTGCTGCTGGTCCAGGGCACACCCGCACACAGCAGCAGCAGAAAGAGCAGGGGGAACAGGGGATCACCCTCCCTGCACCCTTCTGCCCTGGCCCAGGCCAGGGAATGGGAGGGGGAGTAGTGGGCACTTCGTGAATAATGAAATTAGCAAAAGTGAAACATGCAAATGTGGCGGGAGAACTGTATTTAAGTCTTTCACTACAAATCTCAAGTCTCCACCTTCAATTCTCAAGTCAAGTCTCAAGTCCTTGCAAGATACTTTCAAGTCAACTCTCAAGTCTGGGAGCTAGCTTCTGAAGTGAGGAATAGGATCCTTCTTATTGCCCATTTCCAAAGCTGGAGGCTTTTTCAAAAGTGGCGAATAGGATCCTTCTTACTCCCCAATACTGAAGTTTCCAAAGCTTTAGAAGAAAAGATCCTTCCCTGTGCTCTAAGGGTGAGTCTTGCCTTCTGCTGTTAGGAAAAAATTTAAAAGGCTCTTCCAATTTGCAGCAGGACAGGCTGCAGAGCAGCCCTCAACCCTGCCTCAAGCCCATTGCCTAACACATTTGCTGTTCCCCTCCGACAAATAGCCTAAGCTTTGGGCTTCAGACAGATCATCACGTGACCAGTTGGCAAAAAGAGATGGAAGGGGTGTTCAAAGTTGTAAGGTTTCTGGATCAACATGTTATATTACTGAACCAGCAAGTCATTCACTGAAAGTATACAAGTCACAAGTCAAGTCAAGTCAGTATGTCATTTATTGCCAAGTCGAGTCTAAGTCAAGTAACTGAAGCAACTTAAGCTCAAGCCAATTGACTCAAGTCCACATCACTGTTTATTGATTTCATTTACATCCAATCTTTCCTCCAAGGAGCCCAAGGCAATGTACATGGTCCTCCCTCACACCATTTTTATGCTATAGTGATTGGCTCACGGTCACCTGATTGTAGAGACTAGGGCCATTTCTGCACTACACTGTTATAGTGCTATTATTCCACTTTCAACATCCTATGGAATCCTGGGGTTTGCAGTTTAGGGAGGGGCACTTAGAATTCTCAGCCAAAGAGCTCTTTGGCCTCAGTAAACTACAAACCCCAGAATTCCACAGGATGTTGAAAGTGGAATAATAGCACTATAACAGTGTAGTGCAGAAATGGCCTGAGACCATTCATAAGGGAGAGAGAAGACACTCTCTCTGACAGTTTGCCCTGAGCTGCTTGGGGGCTTATAAACCAAAAATAATATCTTGAGCTTGGCCGGTAGCTAATATGCTGCAAGAAAGCTTTTCACAAAGAGGTTGTACCTGAAAATGAGATACTCTATCAAGAAGCATCACTGCCACATTCTGCATTATAGCTTTAAAACATTACAAGCTTATGGTTTCTTGTGATTTGTCCCTCCTTTCTTCAATGGGAAGCATAAATAGATGACAACAGGATTATAACTTAACAAGAAATAGCTTCACTCCAGCACAACTATATTTCTTTAGTTACTTTTATAGTTAAGGGTCTGTGATTTCACCAAATGGGTGAGAAGAAATACCCCATGGTTCAAATGCTGGCTCACCCTATTGCCTCTGTGCTGAGGTGCCAATGAGGTGGGTGAGGTGGCCATAGGCCAGGAGCTTGCAGAGCAAGCCAATTAAACCAACTGCTTTAAATCCTTTTGGAAGTAGAAAATGGATTCATTTTAAAGTGTGACTACATATTCTCCAGTTCAACTAGTTGGATACGGGCAGTCCCAATTAATCCTCTGTTGTCCCACTTTTTCAGCTTTTTTTAAAATATCCCAGTTTCTCTCTCCTCTGCCCACTTTCCACCTTTCTTCTCGATTTACTTCAGTTGCTGAAAACTGAATTCAAAGTAAAAAAGTAATTTGCATTCAATTTACTCAGCAGGGTGGGGAGGCAGAGGAGGGGGCAGAATTTTGTTCTTCCCAGTAGGCTCAGACAAAAGCAAACTGCTCCAGCCAATCCTAATTTGTGTATTCGTCTTCTTTAATATTTTTTTTTTTTGCATCTTGTCCATGGTCTGAAGTTGATTGGTCATATGTGTCCAGGTTTTCATCTGTGAAATACTGGAGGGTATGTATATATAATGGTTACTTATTCTTAAGTTGTCTCAGAACTATGTGTAACTAATTACTTCTAAAAATATCTTTCCAGGTTCTGTTCTGCAATAGCTATAGGCTGAAAGCTCCACATGAAGTGTGTTAATATAGTCCAATCCTGCATGAATCACCCAAAGAGAAAGAAGACGGCAAACTGCTAAAACTACCAGCCCTTGTGCCTGTTATTTATTGCAATGCTGTATCAGATACACCCTGCTGATGATTTAATGTCAGATCTCAAGTTGTAGCTATGAGGATCAGTGAATCAGATTATGAACATAGCTTTAAATTTACTCAGAATGTAAATGTCAGCTGTTTGAATCTCATGACTATTAAACTGACATAAAATTATTTGACGAGTATTATGGCTGACTCAATACTTGCTTTCATTTATATACATGATAATGATTTCCAATAACTCTCTACTGGATCATCTATTTCTTTTTCTTTAACACACACATGCCCATTAGCGCTGTCAAACAAAAGGAGAAGAAAATATCTACTGACAACTGGAGGCTTTGCATATTGATGAATTGTTGATGTTGCATATTATATGGTGTAGGAAGTAGCTAAAATAAGAGAATAATGAATGCCAATTGCCCTTCAGAACTTAGAAGTTTAACACTAGTTTATAAGGCCACATAGGCTAGTTAAGACCATAATAATTAACACATTAATTCAGATTTTTTGAATCTTCATATTTACCTGTGGTTTGGGAGGTATCTTCTAGCATCCTGGCAAGGCCTCTCTCTCATAATGGTTATAGATTTGTATAGCACTGTAGTCTCCAGAGCCAATAGCTCTTCAGATTCAAGGCAGAGTGGGAAATCTTTGACCCTCTGGATGTTTCGGGCTATAGCTCCCACCAGGCACACTCAGCACAGCCATTGATAAGGGACTGTGGGAGTTGAAGGCCCAAATATCAAAGTACCAAAGATTGTTCACCCTTGATGTAGAGATACCAATAAATATTCCCCTTTATTCTCTGCAACTGCTGGCACTGTTAACACCGCCTAAGGCTGGAAATTGACAATGGGTATATAAGCCTCACAGCATGGTCTAAGGGCACATGATGTAGAACTTTGTTGCCGTCGGTCAGTTACAGCCAACAAAGGGGTGAGCAGCCTTGCCATAGGTGCAAGCCATTTTCACACATACCTTGCAGTGGGCATATTGTGCCACCATGTCAACACTGGAAGTGTGTTGACATCACCTCCTGTTTCATTTTCAGCAATTTTTTGTGGTGGAGGGGGTCAGGAATAGTTGGGGGAGAAAACCTGCTGACTTTTATGTCAGTTTTGACCTTTTTGTGGTGTTCTGGAGGCTGAAAATCACCCATTTTTAAAAAAATGGTGGGGCTTGTGGAGGTTCCTTGCAGAGCACAGAGACCACAAAATAGGGCTCAGGGGCTGCATTTCCCCCACCTCTGCTCTCGTCATTTCCTAGATGGGAGGCCACCTGAAATCTAGATGATTTCCATGATGGACGAAGGGGAGGATATAAGTGTAAAAACGCAGGAAGCAAATATTCGTTCCTTAACTTTTCCTATAATTACCTGAAGACTCTAACAACAGAGATCTTCACAGTAGGCCAACAAGAGAGAAAGAACTAGAAAGCAGTTTAAATATCCAACTGAAAAAGATGTATCACTCTTTGTAATTTTGCCCCCCATCATCCAGAAATGGGCCATGAATCTTTCTTCATCATAGTAGGAAGTCCATAACTGCCCTCAGACAGTAGCTCTCACCAGAACAATGAAGGCCGTCTTCTGTTTTATATCCCACAACGCATTCACAAAAGTAGCCACCTTCAGTATTGATGCATCTCGACAAGCTCCGGTTGCACTGGTCCACATTAAGAGAGCACTCATCAAGATCTACAAGACAAACAGTATCAAAACCAGGAGAAGATACAAAGATGAGAGAAAACAGGAGAACACTGTGGCACAGCAATTTCTTTTTAACATTCTTTAAGTCTTCTCATAATTAACATAATTAACAAGGCTACTTGGCTTCTGGGGAGGCCTTGCAGGAGGAGGGACAGTGAGACTTTATTTACCTTTGGTCAAACAACTGTGGTTTAAGCAATGGCAGCTTGTAGGTTCCATGTTAGTGGAGCAGTGAACCTGTTCTAGCTTTTAATCCAAACTATGAAGGAATCATCCAAAATACTGAATCTACTTAGGAACAGGGTTCACCAAACTGGATATCTCTTTTACAGTTTAGACTAAAACCTTGGGAAGATTTATCATTCCTTACGTGGAAGTCACCTGCCGTGGAGGCAGGAATGGGGGTTAAGTGGAAATTTGGTCTTCATCAAATTTAAATATTGGTAACAATGGACAGCTATGTTATACATATTACTGTTATTTCTCTTTTCTATTTAAAAAAAAACCTGTATTCTCTCTCTCAAGTGAAAAAAAAACTTTGTGCTTTATTTCACAAGCCTGTATGAAATTAAATCAGCATACAATTTTGTGCATTGCCATGTGTTTTAAATCCCAGTTCTTTGTGGCAGATGCGTTACACAGTGACCCCAATGAGTTTTGAAGAGAACTTTAAGAAGAAAATTTTGCACAATAATGAGAATAAATACAAATTTGAGTTCTCTAAGCTTAGGCTGATGTCCCTTAAAAATCACTTGTTCTGCTACATCCCACAGTAAATTCTAAGATACAGCAGCCTTCATTTATGGTGGCTACTCCTCAGTTATAGAATCATAGAGTTGGAAGAGACCACAGGGGCCATCAAGTCCAACCCTCTGCTATGCAGGAACACCCATCAAAGCATTCCCAACAGATAGCCATCCAGCCTCTACTTAAAAACCTCCGAAGAAGGAGACTCCACCACACTCCGAGGTAGCATATTCCACTGCCAGACAGCTCTGACCATCAAGAAGTTCTTCCTGAGGTTCAGGTGGAATCTTCTTCCCTGCAGCTTGAATCCGTTGCTCCTTGTCCTAGTCTCTGGAGCAGTGGAAAACAAGCCCCCTCTCTCCTCGACATGACATCCCTTCAAATATTTAAACATGGCTATCATGTCCCCTTTTAACCTTCTCTTCTGCAGACTGAACATACCCAGCTCCCTAAGCCACTCCTCATAGGGCATGGCTTCCAGACCCTTCACCATTTTGATTGCCCTCCTCTGGACATGCTTCAGCTTGTCGATATCCTTCTTGAACTGAGGTGCCCAGAACTGGACACAGTATTCCAAATGAGACCTAACCAATGAAGAATAGAGTGGTACCATTACCTCCCTCGATCTAGACACCATACTCCTATTGATGCAACCAAGAATCGCGTTGGTTTTCTTGGCTGCTGCATCACACTACTGACTCATGTTCAGCTTGTGGTCTATTAGGACTCCTAGATCCCTTTCACACGTACTGTTATCCAGCCATGTGTTCCCCATCCTATATTTGTGCATTCCATTTTTTCTGCCTAAATATAGGACCTTACATTTCTCTCTGTTGAAATTCATTTTGTTAGCTTTGGCCCAGCTCTGTTAAGGTCATTTTGAATTTTGATCCTGTCCTCTGGCATATTAGCAACCCCTCCCAATTTGGTGTTATCTGCAAAATAACACCAGCACTGATCAGCATTTGATCAGCATGCCCTTTAGTCCTTCATCC
This sequence comes from Cyclura pinguis, assembly GCA_030412105.1. Classification (NCBI taxonomy): domain Eukaryota; kingdom Metazoa; phylum Chordata; class Lepidosauria; order Squamata; family Iguanidae; genus Cyclura; species Cyclura pinguis. The sequence goes on from CM059603.1 coordinate 187,040,920, forward strand.
AAGTCACTGATGAAGATGTTGAATAACACTGGGCCCAGGACAGAACCCTGTGGTATCCCACTAGTCACTTCTCTCTAGGATAAAAAGCAAAAGTTGTTAAAGTATATTCTTTTGAAAACTTGGCAAAGTATGGGCTCAATAATTTTCTTAGAAAAACCAAAATTAGGGTCTTGGTTAAACTCAGTATAGCCTATTTTTTAAACTTTATCCATTACAAATGTATGAGATTATTCTGGCATATAAATAATTCTATAATAAGTGTTATTCTGTGACCTTGGACTGCAACATTAAAATTACCATAGCACAATTGGCCTTCCGTGATGAACCCCGTCTGGCATTGACAAGTAGCACTATCTTTGTTTGAAATGCACTGGGCATTGATGTCACATCCCAACCATGTGCACTGGTCCTGGTCTGTGACAAAAGATGAAAACAAAAGGTACAACTGTAATTCTTCATGGTTCAGGCATTCAGAATAGCTAATTGTTTGGGGCCGATTTGATAGAACCAGCCTTTCACTCCTTCCACTTTTGTCAGTTTGACTTTCTTGAATTTGATCATTTGCAAGACATACACGTGCCTTCCCCCCAATTCTCCTCCTCACATTCTCTTGTGTTTTGCTGGGCACAGAGAAGGCAAGTACCCGGACAAAAGGTAAGGAAATCAGGAAATGTGCACTTTCTCCCCTCTGAAACTCCCCCGCCCATTCCTAAGTATTTGGCCCCACCAGAAGAATGCACGCCAAGGCAAAAGGCAAGGGAATGGGGGGAGGCACATACATACCTTCCTTCTCTTCTCTGGAGCTCCCCCCTCCCATTCTCTTGCCTCTGACTCTGGTGCACAAAAGGCAAGGAAATGGGAGGAGGATCATGAAGGCAGTTATTCTTGTTTTTTCCACTTTTGTGAGGTTTCTGCACCCCGAACCCTCACGAAAGTGTAGGGGCCCCTGTACGGTTCTATTAGATTCCATGTCAACTAGGGTATATCCCCATACCAGGTCATTGATTCCTCTAGATCAATATTATCTACACCAGAGTGGGCAAAATATACTCAGCAGGACACATTGTTGTTCCTGTTGTTGTTGTTATTGCAGCAGCAACGAAAGTGAGCAGAGGATGAAAGGTGAAAGTGGGAATAAGAGAGAGAAACTAGGACTTTTTAAAAAATAGCTAAGAAAGTGGTACAAGAAAGGATTAACCAGGATTGTCCCCACTAAATCAGGACAGATAGAAGGTGTGCCCTTTGCTCAGCCCAGATTGTTTCACTCCCCATTTCCTGTGCCAATATGAAATAGGAAACAGCAGTCTTTACCAGACACCACAATTTCTGCAGTCAGTTCCTGTTTCATCTGTCGATCATCTCCGATGTTATCTCTGTATGCACTATTACCCAGAGGATACTGAAAGAATGTACCCAGCATGGGCATCTTTTTAGCTGGAACTCCTTCCTTTGACATGGACACATGGTCTGTAACAATAAGGAATGACTGAACAAGCCAGGCTGCTGAACTCTATCATTTCTAACAAAATTTATCCACTGTTCCAAAACTTAAAAATACAGGCATACCTCAGTTTAAAAAGTAGTTGTATTCCTGAGCATTATATTTTTGACAGAAAATTTGACACCAGAGGCAAAAATAACATGGAAAGAAAAGGGATATATCCTTACACCACCAAAAAAAAAAGCAGTTCAACATGTTTTGGAAAACTTTTATTCAAGAACAACGTTCTGCACATGCGAAATGAAACAACAACAATATGCATATGTGAAATGAAACAATCAAGTCAGGTAAGCCTTGCATAATAATCAAAAACATTTTGAGCCTTCTATAAACCTCTTGAAAGCTTCTTCCAAAATGCACCCAGCAATGATTTTTTTTTTCTCACTTTCACTAGCCTCCATTCTTCTTAGGTATCAGTGGCAGCTGGTAAGGCAAGCTTACCTGCTTTTCCTACTGTTTCCATTTTGCTATTCACACATGCTCAGTAAGGAATTCTGAAGGCAACTACTGTTTACCTGCCTGTTGTAAGCAGGTACATAGATCTCCAGTAGGATCAGCTACAGTAGAATCCATTCTTTTCTATCTCAAACATTATTGCACAGCTTTCTATAGAAATGTTGCTACAACCCAACACTGAAAGAGTGTGTTTCTGCCCTCCTTCACCATCTTCCCAGGGTTGATGCTGCTAAGAAAACTTCCAGATAGACAGAGGACAAGGAGGAAAAGAGGAGTCTAGGAAGCACAAAAAGACTGTAAAAGGGAGCTTCTTTGTTAACTGAGGTATACCTGTACTTCTTTTGGAGGGATGGAATCCTCAAAAAGCAACTGTCCAAAGCTCTGACTAACACTGAACAAATGTCACAATAACATATTGAATTCCTGATTTGAAACAGAAAACAAATGCATAATTGCCTATTTCTGGAACATCTTAGACAAATGAGAATTGCAAAGAATTATATTTCTCAGACTATACGTATCTGGGTCAGGAGAACCCTCTCTGAGAGTCATGATTTTCAGACATTTTTTGAAGAAAAAGTAGAATGCTGTCTTCAACTGCCTTTGAGCTGGGATCATTTCTAATCCTTTCCTTTGTAGGGTGTTATTTTAAGTATTTTGAACGGGTATAGGAAATCTTCAGTCCCCCAGATGTTTTGTATTTTACATCCCAGATATAAAACAACTTCCATGGGAGTTATGCTTCAAAATACCTAGAGGGCCAAAGTTTCCTCATCCTTGAATTAAAGCATTCACCAAATACTGTCTGGCCAGCCCTTCTACATCTTCAGCCAATCTACCGAGCAGGTACTGAGCTGGATTTCATGAGAAAAAGACTGCAGTATATAACCCTTGAAATGTACCTGGTTTTGCTAGAGGATGAATAACAGTCAGTGACGAGGGCCTCAGCATGCTGCCTCCCAGGCGTACCCTGTCTAGGCCAGTCCTCTTGTCCATTCTCAATAATGAAGGTCTAGTCCAGTCGGAGAACCAAATGTAATTCTCAAACACTGTGATGCCAAATGGATGACCTAAAAAATACATATGCCTGCTTTTTACAAACCCACTGACATACATAGTTGTCAGCGAATATGTAAACATAAACATTTATTCTTCACGTTATCATATACTGAATGGTGGCTGGTCATTTTTCCATGTCAGTGGGGCACTGATTCCATACCAAGTGTTAGTCTGACATTTAAAGCAGCTTTCCAAAGTGCTGAAACTCTGCATTAGCCCCCCTCCCCAGGAGATCTTGCAGGGCTATACACTCAAGCCAAAATAATAAAAAAAAAATCTTTGCCTGCAAATGTCCTCTGGGGGGGCATGGGGAGCATTTTCACTATGTTTTCAGTTTGTCTTGGCCATTTTTGGCCAGAGAGAGGCCTGTTTTTTTAGGGAGGGAAAAAGGAAGTTAACCGGAATCCACTCAATTCCTGTTATTTAAAACAGGTCAACTGAAAACATGGTCGAAATGCTTCCCAAGCCCACTATAGGGTATTTGGGGACAAAAAAAAATATTCTGAAGCATTGATTCCATCATAACTAGGCCTAGAAGCATCTTTTTTTTCTCTCAGTCTCAAAGGCGTTACAAGATCCCTTTGCATGCTGATCCAGAAGATAGCTACATCTTTGAACACTGCCATTGTTAGAATATGTCATTATTCACAGGCCATCACTAGCAGGAATGACACTAGATGGCAGTAGCACTGTGATAAGAATCTTCATTTAAATGATACACTTAATGGCAGTGCTGAGGTAAAATTCACAGGAAGTGAGGTGTTTCAGGAATATTTTCTCCCCTGTCAGAACATGTCATCCGTTCAGCTTTTTTCATACCTCTTTACAAAATTTGGAAGTGTTAGCCTTTTTGTGACACCTGTGACTGCTGTGACACCTGCCTCCTTGCAAAGCTGAGTGAAGTTATTTCAGAGCAGGGGCAGCGCTTCCAGAATCTGCTAATGAATCAGGAAAGCAAGTGATCATGTTGGCTGGGGGCTTCTGGTGTTATAGTCTGAAAAAATTACATTTCCCAGTCTGCCTCCTTGGAAAAAGGGAACAAAACTGTCAAGAGAAGAAGAAATACATCCCTTTTGCTAAGACAACTAAGCTTCAGAGTGCATCTGAAGATGTGGTTTGACATCCAGAAAAGCTCATACTAAAAATATAAATCAAGCTTAAAGATGACGATAGGTACTTTTTTTCCCCTTTCCCCCCCTTTCTCCTTTTTACATCAACCAGTGTGCAAAAATGAACCTGGGAAGTGAGATTCACTGAATAAACTCAGCACCCATTTTTTGATTAATTTGTAGAGGAGCCTCCAACTTCATATTAATATTATGTATGGGATTTATTATTATCGCCATTGTTAGGATTAGGATTAGTATCCCACCTTTCTCTCAAAATTGGAATTCAAAGCAGCTTACCAGTGAAAAGAATAATGCAATTGAAAACACACAAGAAGTGAACATTAAAACAGAATGAACCTATTCACAGCATTAAAACAATTCAAACCTCCAGTTAAAAGAATAAAATGCAATTAAAGAGATAAAAAGCAGTTAAAAGCAGTTTAGTTTAAAACAATGGATCACTCCCTAGACCACTCTTTTAAAACTTTCCATTTTAAAAGCTTGTCTGAATAAAAAAAGGCTTTCACCTCCCAACAGAAAGACAGCAGGGACGGGGCTGTTCTGGTCTCTCTGGCAAAAGAATTCCAAAGTCTAGAGGCAACCACCAAGAAGGATTCTGTCACATCCCTAGCAAACAGTGGTGGGATTGGCCTGAGCAGGCTTATATGTGGAAATATAGTCTAGACTTGGACCTGAGCTGTATATGGCCGTGTAGTTCATAATGAGGCCTTTTTATTGTGTCCAGAAGCAAACCGGCAGCCAGTGGAGCTGTTTTAACAGGGGAGTACCATATGGTAACTGTTAAATTGCAACTGTAACTGTTCAACTGTTCATTGTATCACATTTCTTTATCACCATTCACCATAAACAGTCTTGTTAATAAGAGTAAATGAGTTTGTGATTATTTTTTTTAAAAAAAGAAAACTTTGTCTCCTTCCATAGAATCACAGAGCTAGAAGAGACCACAAGAGCCATCTAGTTTTATTATTTTTCACTTTGCGTATTCTCAGCTTAGTTAGGTACATATATATTCAGAAACCTATGTTCCACTTCACACAGTTTGCTCAAAGCAGTGCACAACCCAGACTGAAGTCATCAACCAAGCAATAACAATCCAAGAATAAAAATGCTAGCAGCATTTAATGTCTTTTGCAATCTTTGTCTAAGCATATACCTTAATTTGCCAATATCTAAAGCACTGTGAGAACTTCAGAGCCTTTCTGGTGGTTTCTCCCATGCTAATGGAGCTCTATCTAATCTTTGAGCAAACTCCAGGCCAGCATAATGCAGAGCCATATGGAGGGCTTGTACACAAACCCTAGTGTGGGTTTAGATGAGAACTCTCTCTCTTTGGTCTGCTTCCTAAATCCTAATCTACGTCAAAGAGCTAACCAATGCTGTCACATGACTTGCAAAGCAGACTTCTAGCACAGACAGTGTTGTAGGGGTCAGACAATCAAACATCACCAAAAGACGACCTGGGTATTTCTTTCCTCAACCTGGATCCTGACAGCAGCATAATGAGATTCTGCTGAAAGGCAGATGTGTTTTTACTCAGAAAAAGGCTTTGGATTCACATAACCTGTGCCATATAATTACAGCAGCGTATTTGGGACCCTGAGATGCTGCTTGATATACAGATTTCCTAGGAATGAGTTAAGAATATGCTGTACTTCTTTTTAAACTTACACCAATGTCAACAGATTCCACAAAGCATTGAATAACCCAAATATTGGCCTTGATTGATAGTTGAAATGGTTAGAAAAACATCAGTCCTAAAGCCTCACCTACATCATTCTGCGTGAGTATTTGCCGTTTAGAACCATCCAGATTTGCAATTTCAATCACAGACTTTCTTGCGTCACACCAATACAACTTGTCGGCAAAATAGTCGATAGTTATTCCACTGGGCCAAAGCAAGTTTGATTTTGCTACGATAAGACGATTGGAGCCTTGCAAGGAAGACCTTTCAATCCTTGGATTGATCCCTAGGTCAGTCCAAAATATTTGCCTCCACAGAAGGAAAACAGAAAGAAATTACTGTGTAGATTTAACTCTATTTTTAAAAAATTATTTTCACTTTCTAATATAAAAAAGAGCATAGAAACCATTTGTAGATACAACAGGGCTTAGCCCATAAGTTAGGAAAGTTAGAATTTAGAAAAGTTACTTTTTCAAACTACAACTCCCAGAATCACCCATCCACTATGGGCAATCTCTCCCAGCACCATTTAACATTAAAATAAAGCCACTTTTCTAGAACTAGAAGCAGAATTTGGCCACTTGTCCTGTTTTTGTTTTGTTTTTGTTCTTTGGCAGTGTGGCCATTGGACAATCTAGAGGGCAGAAAATTGGCTGCTGGGTCTGCCATAGTTGTCCACCTCTGCAATAGGCATTGTTGCTCTTGTGTGCCTTTGAGTTGAGTTGAGTTGTTTCCAACTTATGGCGACCCTAAGGCAAACCTATCATGGGGTTTTCTGGGGCTGAGAGTGATGTGCCCAAGGTCATCCAGTGAGTTTCCGTGGCTGAGCAAGGAACTGAACCTCATTCTCCAGGGTGACAGTCCAGCACTCAAACCTGGCATACAGTAGGCATATCAAAACACAAATCAAAGCAACAGTTTGCACTCATTATTTCTAGGAGTGTCTGCACCAGGATTTACCAGCCTAGGAGCTGTAGTGCAATACATCAGGCAGGCACCAAATCGAAGTGGACTACTCTGCCCCACCTATTGTCGGTTTCAAAGCATACTGGATATCTTACTCAATGAAAGGATGAACAGCAATTCCTCGAGGGTGAGACACGTCTTCCTGAATAACTATTTTCCTCTGCATGCCATTGAGGTTGCTGCTTTCAATGCAGGACTTCCTGAAATATGTAGACACATTAAGATGGATTTGTTACTACAGTAGATATATACAAGTTTATTATTACGGCAAAAAGCCAGCAATACAGTAGATATACTCCATCAAAAGACAAACCTAAGCTGTAACTACAATTACTACGGTAATTTTACTCCAGCAAAATCCATGCATAGACTGCAGCTACACACAATTCACTTGACCTGCTCCATTTCCACCTGTTTTACTCCATCCCAATATTAGTTGCGACTCAGTTCCTGACCTTTCCTTCTTGAAGTTGTAAGCTAGCCGAGTAAGAGTTTTTCTGTTCTGCTATGCACCAAACATTTTGTTAGTTATATAAATAATTAACAGTAACAGTAGCTGTAATACAGTATCTTAGGGCCCTTTCATACTACATAATTAAAGCACTATTATTCTACTTTAACTTCCATGGTTCTGTTCCACAGAATGCTAGGACTGGCAGTTTAGAGGGGTGGGATCATGGCAGTAAAAGTAGAGCAATACTGCTATAACTATATAGTGTGAATTATAGCATATTATTGTGCAGTGCCCTTAGGATTCAGAGCTAGAAAAATTACTACTTTAGACTACAGTTCCCAGAATCAGCCAGTAACAGGATGGAGGGCTCTGGGAGTTCTAATACAAAGGAAGAACTTTTCTAAGCTGTGGATGTGACATAAAAAGCAAAAGCTACTTGTTTAGTCATCATGGTTAAGATCTCACAATCAATCCGCCCTGCCCCTCAAAAGTCACTGATTGGCTTAGACTGCACTTCTATGTATCCTGACCTAAGAGGAAGTCCCAGCAAAGTCTGTGGGACTTCCTTCTGAGCAAACATCCTTAGGATTGCTGTTAAGCAAGCCTGTCTCTTCTTCATCCTTAGTATGAAGATACTGTTACTAGCTTACTTGAATACATTGCTGAAAAGATACTTGCTTAATTAAGACACTTTCATTTAAAGCACTGTGTGCATCTTTCAAAGGCACCACATAAATAAATAGTCAGCCCTCCACATTTGTGAGTTTAACTTTCACAGATTTTATCATTTATGAGTTTCTCCAAAACCTCCCCCCACCTCAGGCACTTTTTTTCCAGGGGAACTTTCCCTCTCAGCAGCTCTGATCAGGCTGTGCAGCCCTTTAAAAACCCATCTCTAGCAGTCCTCCTCCTCCTCCCCCAACCACTACTGGCCAGCTAAGTATGGCTCACAACCCGATTTCTCAACAGCACAAGCCCTCTCCCAGTGCCTCCCAACACCCAAGGAAGGATATGGGTGAGACGGAGGAAGTGCCCACCATGCCAGCCCACCCTTTCCCTTCTCCTTTCCCTGACCTGGTTTGAAACTTAGGTGCTCATTCCCTTCAGCATGCCTCAGCTTCCCTCCCCGCTCCTACATTTTGATATTTGCAGTTTTTCCACTTTTGCATTGTCCTGCAACCATAATCCTAGAGAAAGTGGAGGGCCAACTATAGTGCTATAACTGTATGCAAATAACAAGATTTGCTATTGTTTCTCCGGACAGTGTGCCCTTTCACACTACACAAATATAGCACTATGGCCCTTTTCTCATGGTATTTTCCATGCGAAAGAGGGCCTGGAGCATCGTGCAATTGTGAGGAGCGATCCACACGACACACTCACAATCGCGCAACACTCCAGGGGCCAGCAGGTGCCGATCACGCATCTTTTCATTTTCAGCAAGAAACTGACAATGCATTGCTCCCAGGCCCTGCGCACACTTACCTGGCGTGCAGAGCCTCCGGAGCCGCGCCCGTCATGCTTCCTGCCCCAGCACAGCCTGGGAAACTCCCAGGTTGCGCTGCAGAAGGAAGAGGCGGGGCTCTTGCGCGAGCAGGCAGCTCGTGCAGAGCCGAAGGACTCCAGACACGAGAGCCTCTTGCTGGAGGCTGCTCGTGCAATCCCCGCACCTCAGCGCCGGAAGATGGTAAGGTGTGGAAAGGGCCTATGATTTGACTTTAAGTACAGTGGCTGCAACCTATGAAATCATGGGGTTTGCAGTTTGATGAGGCACCAGAGCTCCCTCAAAAAGAATTCTAAATACCCCTCCCTAAACTACAAACTCCAGGATATAGGATGGAAGCATGGCAGTTAAAATGGAATCGTAGCACTATAACTGTGTAGTGTGAAAGGGCCCTATCTCAAGAACAGAAATGTTTGTTTTTTTAATTTTTTTGCCACTATCCTCATATTGCTCAAAAATTATTTATAGTTTCCTAGAACTGGGAACCTGAAGATTTAAGGGGAAAACAAAGAAATCATAAGCGAAGAAAACCATCAATTGCACTTTTTTCCTTCTGACACTGTCACTGTCTCCCCAAAAACTAACAGTTCCAGTACTTAGTGTAAGCATCAACTTACATAACCATATCTATCTAACATAGCATTCAGCCAAAAGTCTACCTGACCCTTCAACACTGGACAACTGTTGCTTTGTTCTGTTTTTTGGTGCTAAATCTTCACATTATGACTTCCCTTCAGCACTGAAAAGCATATGGGCATTTCAGAACAACATTTCAGTCAGTCTCTCACTCTTCACCATGCCTTACGCTGGCATTAGGTGTCCCATAATATCTGAGACAAAGGCATACCCAGGGTCAGTCCAATACAATTTGCGGTTAATCCAGTCCACAGCAAGCCCTTCAGGTCTCTGGGTTGCTTCGCGGATAACTTTTTCACGATCTGTGCCATCCAGATTAGTTCTCTCTATCCACTTCAAGACTGTGTGGGCAAAATAAACCTGTAATGAGAAAATAGAAGGTTTATAGCTGATTATTGTACTTGTTATTTGTGGTTCAGATTTCCTTATGTTGTGGCTTTAGCTTTAGCAATGAAATTTCCTTTCAAGGGGAAAAAAGTAGCACTGTTATTTACAAAATCGGAGTCCATGATTATGGATCAAATAAACAGGCACTTATCCTTCAACCAGAATGACTCCTGCAATCTGACCATGCTTAGCACATAAATCCGAGCTGCCCTATATACCGTATCCTCAATATCCTGCATTTCCCTTTCAGCCAGCCAATCCATAATACAAAACATAAGCCCTAAAACAAGTCAGGTTGTAATACTGGGCCTTGTTTTGACTTTTGAATGTTGTTAAATGAAGCGGATAATGGGAGAGCCAAGCATTTCTGAATGCCATAATTCAGAAAGGGATATTCAGAGGGGATACCTACCCTCCAACTGTCCCAATTTGGCAGAGACAGTCCTGATTATTTTTCAGTCGTCCCACTTATTCAGAGGCTTTTAAAATGTCCCAGTTTCTCTCTCTCCTCCCACTTTCCCCCTTGTCCCTGGCTTACTTCACTTGCTATGAAAGAAAAATACAGAAGTAGTTTGTACTGAATTAACTCATTAATAGAACAGAAGAGGGTAGAATCTTTGCTTCCCAGGAGGCTTAAGCAAAAGCAAACTACTGCAGACTGTCCTAGCATGTCTGTTCTTCCTCATTAATAACTTTTGCTACCTTGGATGTTGCTTAGTCACATACATCCCAGTTTTTATCTGTGAAACATTGAAGGATATACATATATGGCTATTATCATTCACATTCTTGAAGAGAAATACATTTTTCTGTCTTAAGAGATGGCACTAGCTCTTATCACATCAACTGAATTTTTTTTTACACAACCAAGGACAGAGCACAACATTTTTCTGTCAGCGTAGCAAATGAGTATCTCACCCTGCTCAAGGTCTGCAATACCATGGGAATGAAAGTTATTTTGGCTTAGGTCTCTCCTTCCAATTCTACGTAACTACCGCTGTAAGGTCAAAGTTCTAGGAACCAGAAAACAACAATCTGCAAAGGCTTCAGCAAAAGCACTGGAGTTCATCCATACTACAACATATCAGCAACTAAGAGGTTAAAATGCAAAGCAGCAAAAGCCTGGTGTCCTTGTGACACTTCAAAATCCTCTCTTTTTTTAAAACGCCTCACCTTATTTTCAACAGGATCATAGTCCAGAGCTAAGACTACTCCCATCTGCCAATTGAGTATACTTGAGTAATCTGTTCCATCAAAACCAATGCAGCGAATGTCTCGGCTATTTGCAAACAACAGAAATGGTTTGGATCCTGTTTGGGACAAATTAAGAGCATATTAACTCTTCTGGTCCCATGAATAATCTGTAGATAAGAAACTTTCAATAGAAAGTGGCAGGTTAGCATTTATTCCCTATTTCAGATTTTTAACTGCCAATTATCCCAACCAAAGTAATTGCAGCAAGAAAATTTTAATACATGACAAAACAAAAACAAAAACAAAACCAGGAATATTGATGGTTTATTAGTAAATGTGATATATGCTGAGTGCTACACCAACTGAATTTAGAGAGAGAAAGATAGAAAGAATGGTAAATATTGTTGTACATATATGAGGTTCCCTTAGTAGTAAGATATTTCAGAGGGAGTATTACTCTCCTTTTAGAGGAGAACAGAGGGCTTCTTCTAGAGAAAACACTTTAGATATATGGCATTCTGTCTTATCTTCTTTATTCCCATCAGCATGGGCAACATGTGACTTTGTTATTGAATTGGATCTCTGCTCATCACCCACTATGCCTTGAAATCTCACTATCCAAAACTTTCCTCCCTTTCCTTCAGTTAGCCTTGTGTGGTGGCATCACTGGATTGTGTGCATGTGATTAATTCTCCCAGTAAAACACAATTAAGCTTACCTTTGGATCTCTGGCTAGTTCTTCCCTGCAGAAGCACTGGTAAGCATTGGTTTAAAATATTTCATTAGTCTACCTGCCTCTCAAAGGTGTCTTAATTTTGAGCTAAGAATTCCCCACTTTTGCATGGAGGTATTGGCATTGCAGGTGAACCCCTGACTCACCCATGTTTTGGAGTAACAGTGTAGCTGTCAGCTAATTCACTGTGTACGCTGCTTGATTCAGTATACTTTGTTATTTTGTTGGGCAAAACTGGTTTTCACCAAATTTGACCCTGTGTTCCAAGAGCTTTTTACATTATGTATGTTTGCATTACAGGCAAAGATCATTTGACTTACCTGTCGCAGTGCAATGTTTCTTGTCTTCCATGAGGATATAACCAGGAAAACAATCGCATTCCCATGTTGTTGGACTCAGAGAAGTACAGATCTGGCTACAACCACCATTATCAGCTGTGCAACCTTTAAAACAAAAGGTTTCCCTTTAAAAAAAAAATCTGGATACTAAAACTAAATGTACATTAAAATTAGACTGACATTACACAGAATCCAAATGTTAGTTTGTTGAGCTACAAGTCCCAGAATGTCAGAACAAGGAATCCTGGGATTTGCAGTTTGATGAGGCACTAGAGCTCTCTGAATAAGAACTCTAAATCCCGTGCCATATACTGCAAATCCCATTATTCCATAGGATTTTTCCATTGCAGCTGAAGTGGAATCAAGGCATTATAATTGTGTAGCATGAAAAGTCTCATGTAGATTTTTTTGTATAATAACAACAACTTGGGGGAAAATAGCTTCATCCCAATACTCTTGCTCACATACACCAAAACACACTGGGAAGAACAGAGTACTTAAAAAAAAAGTCTGTTCAGGGTACATGGAAGAATCTATGTAGGGAAAAAGTAATGAATTCCAGTAGATATTAAGCAACTGAACCTCATTTAATGACATATCAAATGAAAGTCATTTTCACACTGCAATATGAAATGGCTTTGGATAATGAAGCGGTGAAGCCCAATGATCCTAAAACTTGTCAAGAGAGTGCTTTCTGTTTTATTGCAACTTCTCTTTTGAAAGCCATATCACATGATTAACAGGGGAAATGTTTTTCTCTAGCCACTCCCAATGCAATCTGTCCCCAAATGGAGTTGAAGTATGACAATAATGAATCCTGGAGCAGACTGGGTGGCATTAATCCCTGCCAGATAATTGAGTTACAGTTCATCTAAGGCCTGTCTATCATACTAGAAGCAAAGATGACAAAACATGACTCACTAGAAAAGATCATAGTGCCTGGTAAATACCCTACAGGCACCAGATCTCGTCTCATCTTGGAAGCTAAGGAGGGTCAGCCCTGGTTAGTACTTGGATGGGAGACTGCTGATGATTACCAGGTGATGTGGGCTGTATTTCAGAGGAAGGAACTGGCAAAACCACTTCTGAGTATTTGTTGCCTAAGAAAACCCTATGAAATTCATGGGGTTGCCATAAACCAATAGACAACTTGAAGACACATGCACATAACATGGAAGGTAGTAGGAACAGAGGGAAACTGGACTACAGATGGATTGATTCAATCAAGGAAGCCAGTCGTGAGTTTGCAAGACTTGAACAGAGCAGTTGATGTCCAGGGGCTCTTGGAGATCTCTCACTCAGAGGATCACCATAAATTTGAAGTGATTTGACAGCAAATAACAACCAATAAAAAAATCTACCATACTTGCTTAGAGTTAGATCTTCTTCTTTTTTAAGTGCTTCTTATTCTTTTTAGTGGAGATCCAGTGTGGTATAGTGGTTGGAGCACTGGAAGATGCCAGTAGACTACGTTTTGAATTCCTGCTCAGTCATAGAAACCCACCTGGTTTCATCGGCTAAGTTACACTCTCTCACTCTGAATGAATATTGCCAAGAAAACCTTAGGATAGGATCACCATATCCTAGAATCAACCCAAAGGCACTTACCAATAATAAAATTCCTTTTAGCAGCTAAGTACTGTTCAAGTCAACTAGTCAGTTAGGGCATTTATCCAAGAGAAAGCAGACTTTCTCTACATATTCCAAAGAATATTTGCATATAGCATACCTGTTGTTTTGTTTACAGCTCCCATTAGCCCCATCAAACATAGCTAATGGTAAGGGATTGGGTTTGTTTGTTTTTTATTTTTTTATGAGTCACATGCTTAGTATTAATATATACTATATTACAATGTTATTGCAAGGAAAAAAAATTAACAACAATTGCTTTTTCAACCTATCCAACCTGCCCCACTCTCAATGGCTGACAGAGGATCTAGACTTCATTTGTATCAAAAAGTTTTTTCAGAGACAAGAGATATAACCTTAATCAGATTTATCACAACTTTATACCCCGATTTTTCTTTTACTTTCTCAATCACCATTTTCCAGTTATCACTCCATGATTATTTACTATAATGTCCACTATATTTTAACCTTCTTTCCCTAAGAAAGTCAAATAATATACCTTCTTTTATATATTTTAACAAATAAAACTCATTCCACTTTGATTTCTTTTCCACCCTAAAGCAATAACAGCATGAGCAGCTTTTAAAATTTGTTTTGTTACATAACTTCCATTCTTATTTAAACCTATTATCCCTAAGTTGAGGGTTAAACAATTTTCTTTACTTAATTGAACCTCTAATGGTTAAGGACTGTGAGAACTGGAATCCAAAACCTACTCCCTATTCAAGACATACACCGGAGTGGGCAAAACACAGTCTTGGAGATGTATGCCACCTACCTCCAAAGCTGTTTTTCTGACCTCCTACCCCCTGACCAGACTGCCTTAGAGTTCCTTCTTCTTGACAAAAAAAAAAAAGAGGAGGGCAAATTAGCTCTCCTGGAAGCCTCTCAGTGCCTTTTCACACTGCACAATTATAGTGCTATGGATCCACTTTAAGTGTCATGGTTCCATCCAATGGAATCCTGGAATTTGCAGTTGGGGGAGAGGCACTTAGAATCCTGTGCCAGAAAGCACTACTGCCTCACCAAACCACAAATCCCTGGATTCCATAGGATGCAACAACGGCAGTTAAAGTAGAATCATAGGCCTAGTATTACAACTGTGTAGTATGCAAAGGTCTTTTGCATTGTTGTGTAATCACGTATTTTGATCACCTTTTATGTCAATTACACATTCCCTTTTTCTGTTTAACACCCACAAAATAGCCTGTGGTTTTTTTCAGAACCATATGTAGACTTCCAGCCTCTTCTGTGGTGTGTCTTTATATTGTTTTCAAATTTGTTTAGCCTTTTTGAAGTCCACGAAGTCTCCAAGAGGGTCCTGGGAGCTTCAGCCTAGGGTTCTTTCATACTACACAATAAGAATGCTATATTCTATTTTAACTTCCATGACAACATCCGGTGGAACTCTATGGGGTGCTTTGTGAGGCACTAAAACTCTCTGGCTAAGAATTCTAAGTGCCCCTTCCTAAACTGGACCTATGAACCAGGCACTATTTCTCAGCCTAATCAACCTCATCAGGTTGTGTGATGATAAAAGTGAAAGTGGGATAGCACTTTGAGCTTTTTAGAAAAGGTAGGATATTAATTGTAATTATAGCAATTTGGTGGATCAAGATTTACTGTACAACCCTGTAAGTATTTACAGAGAAGTAAGCCCCATTGAAAGAACCAGCGTGGGGTAGTAATTTGAGTATTGAACTACTACTGTGGAGACCAAGGTTCAATTCCCTGCTCAGCCACTGGAAGACCTTGGGTGAATCACACACTCTCAGTCTAAGAAAACCCTATGATAGGTTCATCTTAGGGTTGCCATAAGTCAGAAACAACTTGAAGGAATGCAACAAAACTACAAGCCCCACTGATTTTAAAGAGGCTTCAGTAGCAACATTTTCAGAGACAACCCAAAAACTTTACTCACCTGAACATGTTCTTCCATCTGCTTGGAGAATTGATCCCTCAGGACAAAAACATACAGGCCCCTCAGGTGTTTGGCCACAACCATGACTGCACTGAATGTAATTGCTTGTACAGGGAATTAGTTCTATAGTAAATTTAAAAGAAAGAAAAGGCTGTGTAGGGAATTGAATAGCAGAAACAAGAAATCCAAAAGCAGAGCTCATTTTGCAGCAATCCAACTCACCCAGCTATTTAACGTGTGGTGAGAGTACCCGTGAGAATACTAAGAGTATTTTTTTTTCTTTTGTGATTACTCAGACATATATGGCACAGAAAGCCAGAAAGTACAGCTTCTAGGCAGGCTTGATACACAGAATCATTACTTTTAGAAATTAACCTGTTTATCACTTCCATAGTCAAGAATATTGCATTCTATCATCGAAACTAGAAGTTCAAATTTTAGTCTTTGGCATTTTGTAGTGAGATGCTGCAGGGAAGATAAGGAGAAAGACAACCAGAAGGATACAAAGAGAGTAACACTGTAGTTAGTGCATCTGATGGAGCAGCAGTCCAGGGGGAATGACCAGTGTCCTTAATTCCTAATGAAAGCAATTGGCACTCCCTCTGTCTCTTGAAACATTATCAGTTGCTGCTCATATGATACACCTTTTGGACTATACTGCATTTTGCAGCTGGAACCAGAGGTAAATAGCTTCCATGTAAAGAAAGTAAGAACTGCAAAGCCAGTATTATAAACCAAAGGATGACAACAGCTGGACAGTACAATACAAGAAAAAGAGAAGAACTCCATGATTCACATCTATGTTTATCCCAGAGTCCCCTGTATTTGAACCTCTAAGTGATTAGTGGGGCTGGTGACCTAAAGTGAAGGAAAAATAAATGCAGGGCAGGTTTTGGTAGAAGAAAATGGCCACAACTGTACAGACTCTGGCCATTGCGACACTAGACTGTTATAGCGCTATTATTCCACTGGCCCCTCCCTAAACTGCAAACCCCAGGATTCCATAGGATGTTGAAAGTGGAATAATAGCGCTATAACAGTCTAGTGCAGAAATGGTCTATCACTACGGGTTGAGTTTAGGGCAACAAATCCAGCCACAGGGAGCCCACATTGGCTGAAACCTATTTGTGAATCCAACCTTTCAGAACCACATTATGGTTTTTGTAGGCTCTAGGCACTCTAGTATTTGACTCCCCAACTTGCCTCAATGTATCGCTATGGTTGTTTTCATAGCCCCTAAAACTTGGTTTCCATAGGCTCTAAAATTTTCTTAGCCCCTAGACATTGTGCCTAAAGTGTCTAATGGGTAAGACAGCCCTGCCTCCTGTCCCCAGGGATGAGGTCAGGATGATAGTCCCAGAACCGGATGGTAGCTGGAGGTTTCCACTCCCTCCAAAATCCAGGACTTCAGCAATGATATAAATAACACCAAAATGTATCTGGTCCAAAGCCTACAATGTCCCAAAGCAAAACTGTGACAAAAAAGAAGACGAAGAAGAAGAAGAAGAATTAGGAAGAAGAAGGAGAAGGCAGGCAGGCAGGCAGGCAGGCAGGGAGGGAGGGAGGGAGAGAGGGAGGGAGGGAGAGAATGAAGAACTATGTGGATTACTGGGAGGGAAGGGAAAATTTCAACATCCAGGCCAATCTGCTCACAGATAAATTTATTGCCACCTCAGCCAGCAGCTGAACAGACTCCATGCCAGGGCACCAACTAAAGGCATGTAATTTTGACAAAAAGACTTTCTCCCAATGGAAACGCAAAGCGCTAAAACTAGTTTGTTGATAAGGATCAATACAGATGGCCATGGATTTTCACTCTGTGTGAGGATGTGCTTGTGGAAACTGTTGTGTCTGCATTTGCTTCTGTGCCAATGCAAACAACTCAGAGAAGTTTTTCTCTCAATAATGACCATGTAGGTTTTGGTACAATGATCTCTACTCAGACGTGTTTCTATTTTTTTAACAGTACTTTGAAAATCAGTGATGATGATAGTAAAAAGTAGACATAGAATTGGGCTATCATCCAAAGGATAGATCTATCTGAGGGATTTTGCAGCCATCCTGCTTTATGATGCTTACTGAATGCATGAATGCTATGGATTCCTCAGACACATCCCTGATGCAATCTACTCACTGTTTGACATATTTCCATACAGGAAACCCTCAGTTTTGATGGCCCATTATCTGATAACTCACTCTTCTGATGCTTCCAAGTTAAAGACAAGTTCCACTAATTTGATGGGGGTTCTGCACTTTTATCAGTTCTTCTCGCCTATGGAGGGTTGCTTGGCACTGCTCATATGCACTGTTTGCAAAGTGAGCTGAGGGAAGGAAAGGCACTAAGCCAGCTGAGAGATTTTGGAAATAACGTATGTGTGGTCAGTTCCAAGTGATTCTCCATAAGTCCTTCATGCTCCTTACAGTATAGTACATGGGTTCTGCTTTTCAACCAATTCTGTTTTCTGACTGTACTTGAGTCCCTAGCCTGTCGGATAAGCAGGAGAAGCCTGAATTTGTGTCCTTCTATATGGCAAAAATAAAACTCACAGTGTGGTGAAAAGATATGAATAGTTAAGAACAATGCTTGTTAAGCTATCTGATGTGGGAGACCAGCAAATATTTTGGTAGTGTGCCAGAGACTGGCACTATACTTATTCCTGTACACTACAGTTGCTTCTTTCTTTTCCCCTTGGAAACTCTCTAAGGGACTGGCAGCTGATGGCTCATGAATGATCACAACTCTATTGACCACAAATTTAAGTAACACTAGTTTAGAACACCCTTCAGCAGCCTAGTGTCCTGCAGATCTTCTGGGCTATAAGTCCCAACATTCCTGGCCATTGGCCATTAGTTACTTCTTATCCCATGGGGCCAATATAACCAAAACTGTATTTACCCATTTCTTTTTAGCAGTCAGGTAGGAGATATTCAGCAGTCAGGTAGGAGAAATATACGTACTCTCCTGCTTAAAGTTTGGGAAAAGTTTTGAACTACATAACTTTTCCAGGATCTGTTCTTTCTATGTTATATGGTATGCTCTTCTGCTGTTTGTTTCCTTCCAGTACCAAATTGGCATATGGGAGACAGCTGCTGAAATGGACAATAAGACTGGAGCAAATCTGGGGTTGCCCACAGCTGTTGCCTGGAATCCATGAAAAGTATTGGATTTACCAATATACAACAACAGTAAGGGAATATTGCTCATCTAAATCAACAGCCTTGATTATGCAACCCCTCACTCAGAAGTAGGTTCCACTGAGTGTAGTAGGATTTCTTCTCTAATAGGTGTTTAAAGGACTGAAATCTGAACTTTACAATAACACTAAAACCTGTTTGTTTTCACAGCCCACAAAGGAGAATCAACAGAACTGGTGAAACAAATGAAATAGCTCCCTTTTTGTTCTATGCTTCATGTCCAGTTCACGCATTTCAAGTTTGCATTGTATATTGCCTGGAACAGCAAAACCACTGATGAGTTCCAGCTTACAGCCAAACACACTTTTTAAATAGCAAACTGCACTGTAGCTAGAGGTTTGTAACTTAATGAACTTTTAGTCCTATGCACCTGCATTAAAGTTTTTACTTATTTACAGGTAAGCTCACAGGGCCCTGATATGGATTCAGACTACTACATTTCTTGCTTAATATCAGCCCAAATAAAAACTGCACAACCAGAAATAGGTTTGACAGAATTCAACTGAACTTCTCTCTTACAAGAAGGAAAGGCTATAATTTGTGGTGTAGTGGTCTGAACACTGGGCTACAACTCTAGAGGCAAGGGTTCGAATCTTCTCTTGGCCATGGAAACCCACTGGGTGACCTTGGGCAAGTCACACTCTCACAACCTCAGAGGAAGGCAATAGCAAACCCCCTTTGAACAAACCTTGCCAAGAATACGCTGTGGTAGGTTCACCATAGGGTCGCCATAAGTCAGAATCAACTTTAAAGTGCACAGCAACTACAAAACTGAAGAGATAAATCAACAAAGGTCCCCTGAATCTGTGAAGTGGGGGGTGGAGAATTCTGTTACATATTCTAACTCAATATTCAGAATAGGCTTCGGAGTCAACCTTATTACCTAATGAACTACATCATATTAATAGAATTTCAGCAGCTCAAAAAGGCAGCAACCTCCAGGGACCCCAGAACTATTATTAAAGTGGAACGGGCTCAATACTGGCTAAGGAAATTATTATTAATTTTGACTACTTGCAGGTATGTTTTTACAAAACAGTGAAAACACAGAATATGTTGTACTAAAATGTCATTGCCATCATCATTGTCATACCACTGAAACTGGTAACAATCTGAGTACCATGAAAGCAACAGAGGACAAAAAAGTATATTTAGTATGTTCTGACTGATAATTCTTGAATGGTTTCAACTACACAGGAGTGATGGTGCTCCAGTTTTGCTTGACCATTTCAGAGGATCTCAGCCCTCTCATCCCAGGTTTTTTTGGAAGGTTGAGACCTTACACATCCCTATTCTGATGTACATAGTAAACTCTTCCATCTAAATAATATTCTTAAGAAATTTCTTGAGAAAGTGGTCAACAGAATTAGCTAATGCAAGACAATTTCTGTGTATATAGAAGAGGATTTAAGAAGCAGAAACAAAGTATCTTCATCAGACTGTTACCTACCATAGCAAGTTTTCCTATCCGATAGTAGAACAAAATTTCTTGGACATGTACAATAATAGGATCCTGGGATATTGACACAGCCTAAAGTACAGCCATGGTTCCATAATGCACATTCATTGACATCTGACAGAGGGGGAAAAACAGTTTTGATATATTTAATATTCTTGACAAAAAGAAAACCACCAGAAAAAAAAATAGTATTGGCAATTACTTCATTATATTATAATCATGTTTGGGCATTCTCATTAAGAGAAAAGAGCTATGTTATTGGCTACTACAGAAACATCCTACAACATAAAAACAAAAATCAGAAGATAAAGTACATACTTATTTATAAAGTGCATACTTATTTATTTACCTACAGTTAAAATCAACTCATTCAAAATGTGGTGCTGGAGAAGAGTTCTACAGATACTACAGATGGCCTGGACTGCTGAAAAGACAAACGAATGGGTCCTAGAGCAAATTCCTAACACTCCCTGGAGAAGCCAAGATAATTAAAGTGAGGTGGTTGTACTTTGGCCATATCATGATAAGACATGACTCGCTAGAAAAGACAATAATGCTTGGTAAGGTAGAAGGCAGTAAACAAACAGGAGGACTGCTTTACAGATGGATAGACTCAGTCAAGGAAGACAGATCCTTGAATCTGCAAGATCTGAGCAGAGCTGAGACCTTAAAGACTAACCTTAAAGACTAACATATTTTAGTATGGCAACTCTTCACTTGGAAAACTATTTTTCATCTTGGTCTACAAGCTCCAGATTTCACCAGCTAGCATGTCCTTCTAGTTGTGCTGCTTGAGGAATTCTGGAAGTTGTAGTAAAACAAAGTAATTTGTCCCAGGTCCATATATGCTTGAATGGACTACGGCCTGCTGTAATCCATACAAACATGTGCCATGATAAGAATTTATCATTAAGGTACCACAAAACTCTTTTTGTGGTTTTAAACATTTATTTTTATACATTTGTGCATTTGGTTTATGCTTTCCTTAGAGAGTGAGGAGGAATTATTTGTATTTTGTTTTACTGATATCCAACCTTTCTCCCAGTATGGAATACAAACATGCATTCAACAAACATACATTATTTTCCAATAGAATGTAATTATTTAAAAAGAAGTTCTCTTTCATTACCTTTACAAGATTCCCTGTTTTTACTTAAAGTAAATCCACTCATACATTTGCACTGACTGGTCTTGGAATCTTGCTTACAGATGCTTGTCTTGCAGTTTCTTCTGTTTAAAAGACAAGGCCTCTCAACTGGAAAAGAGGATTACTTTAGGTTAAAAAGTAACTCAAAATGTGCTCAGCTCTCATTTAAGCACACATAATGCAGTTCTAAATCTATTTCTTTATAAGTATTCATCCACCATTGCATTCTGGTACGCCTTGGTGCATTTTTTTTCAGCCACAATCAAGCTTTGTGGCAAACCTAATTAAGTTCAGTCCACTTATGGCCATTTTGCAGCATGATTAGGAACAGTTACACACAGTTTGAGGCAGTAGTTGTTGGTGCTATGTTTTTTCAAGTTGTTTCTAACTTGTGGCACCCTAAGGCAAAACCATCACGCAATTTTCTTGGCAAGATTTGTTCAGTGTGGGTTTGCCTTTGCAAACCTTGAGCTGCGAGCATGTGACTTGCTGAGGGTGTATTCAAAGCCTGGTGTCGACAGATGTAGTCCACTGCTGAAACCAGTGCTGTTTTCTATATTATTTTTGCAGCACAATCAATAAGATATAGCATCAAAGCCCGATGGAAGTAGAAGTGGAACACTTCACTCCAGTCTAGCATGCTACACAAACAGAGAAAACTGCAAGCAGTTTTCATCTACTAGCAATCTAGGGTCAGGACCAGCCCTATCATTAGATAAAATAAGAGAATTTCCTCAGGCAGTAGTTCCACTCCCCCTACAACCATTTCTCCTGATTCCACAAGCTTCAATTGTCCCAATTTGTCAGGGACAATTCAGATAAATATTTTATCATCCCACTGCTTTTAAAATGTCCCAGTTGCTCTCTCTCCTCCCACTTTCTCCTTTGTCCCTGGCTTACTTCAATTGCCACAGCTGAGTCCACATTGCAAAAATATTTTGTAATGCATCACTTGGGTCACAGGTTACCCGTTCTTGCTTTATAAATCCATGTAGGTGTATTTATATACAGATACAACACGTAGACATAAAGGCAGGAATCCTGTTGGGGTAGTAGGCTAGCATAAGAATAGCTGTGCAAGCAGCTGTGCATTCTCAGAAGCTGGATAAGTACAATCCTTTATGTAAACAATCCTTTTGCAAGTACACACATAAAACTCTCACACACACTTTTGTCTTGTTGGGTGAGGAGCTAATCCTATGCATTGTTGCAAAATGGGTGAGCTGATCTCATGCATAATGGACTTGCACAGCTTTGGGATCCAGCATAGCTATGATGGCATATATCTATGCTGTGCTATAAGTGTATAGGATCTTGGCCATAACAATAATGTATAGCAGTAATTTACAAATACACATTTGTAAATAGCAATGCACTAGCTATATGTTTCTCTAAACATTAATTCTGTACAGTATATGACTTAATATACAGTATATGGCTGAAGGAAAGTGCTCTCATGTTCACTCAAAAGAAATAAAACACCAGGAACAGATAGCATGCCAATAAAGCTGTTTCAAGAAACAGACGGAATCCATCCATTCTGAACATAAGAAAAGAAAAGAAAAAAGAAAAGAAAAGAAAATCTGCCAATAAATATGCAAAACAAAACAATGGCTCATAGATTGGAAACACTCTATTTACATTTACATTCCAATCTCTGAGAAAGGGGATACCAGAGACTGTAGTAATAATTAGACCATTGAATTAATCTCCCATGCAAGCAAAATGATACAGATTTTACAATGAAGACTTTAAGTACACATAGAATAAGAAATGCCAGGTGTCCAAGTTGGGTTCCAAAAAGGAAGAAGTATTAGGGACCATATTGCAAATATATGTTAGCTCATTAAGCATAACAAAGAATTTCAAAAGAAAATCAGCCTGTACTTTACTGATTATACAGAGTCTTTCATTGTGTAGATCATGAGAAATTATGGTTATGTCTAAAAGAAATGTGTGCCCCACAGCATCTGATTGTCCCACTGCTCTACTCTGGACAAGAGGCCACTGTCAGGACATAAAAATGAAGAAATAGAATGTTTTCCCAATGACAGGAGGGTGAGACAAGACTGTATTTTATTACTGTATCTGTTTAATATATATGCAGAACATATCATACAGAAAGTAAGACTGGACCTGGAGAAAGGAGGCATAAAAATTGAGAGAAGGAACATCAGTAATTCATGTTATATAGAGGACACCATATTACTAGCAGAAAATAGCAGACTAGGAACGGCTGTTGATAAAAGTCAAGGAAGATGGTGCTAAATCAGGGTTAGAATTGAACATTAAAACAAATAAAAATAATGCCAACAGATGATTAAACTTACATAAATCATGAGTGGATGACGATCATACCAAAACAGTCATTTTCCATACCTTACCTCAGTCATAAATCAAAACGGAGACTGTAATAAAGAAATACGAAGACTAGTAGGACTTGGAAGGGCCACTGTAATGGAACTAGATCCTCAAGCATAAAGATGTCATTAAATATGTGGATTGCCTGTGCCATAGCATTTCTAATTTCTACATATTGGTTGTGAAAGCTGGATGGTGAAGAAAGCTGACAGCAAAAGAATCAACTCATTTGAAATGTGAGGCTGGAAGACAGAACTAAAGATATCATGGACTGCCAACAAGACAAATAGATGTGTTCAAGAGCAGACCAAGTCTAAACTCTCCCTAGAATCCCAAATGACTAAACAGAAGATATCATGCTTCAGACATCCCATGAAACAATAGGACTCTTTGGAAAAGATGATAAAGTGGAAAGCAGTAGGAAAAGAGGAACACTAGATTGCAGATGAATATACTCAAGGAAACTATGGCCCTCAGTTTGGAAGACATTAGCAGGATTGTTGATGACAGAGCCATTTCTGCGGTAGCCTGTTATAGTGTGATTATTCCACTTTCAACATCCTATGGAATCCTGGGGTTTGCAGTTTAGGGAGGGGCCTTTGCACTCTTCACATTTGTTGATGGCAGAGAGGAGAAAATTCATTCTCAACAACATTATATTGTTGTGAACATTCTCTTGTTCTTCAAAATATCTTGAGGTCTTCAGTCTTCAATAAGCAATTAAGATCCATTAGATTTATAAAAGACCCATTCCCAGTGAAGATGAATATTGCTAGAATTGCTTTGTTAGGGTCAATACATATAGTTGCATGTTTACACTTTTCTTTGGAAGGATGCTGTGTGGACTGTCAAGATGAGTGTCTGTGCTTCAGAAGCTACCACTGTACCACTACTGAGAACTTCTCAGGGGAATTTCGATTTTACAATGACCAGGTATGTGATACAACAGTTCCTACCCAGCTACAACTTTCCTTTTATCATATAGCTGCCTGCATATTTGGACCCTGCTTGTCCATAGCATTTATTATGCTGAGCCTGCACTTCAGAAATTACCACTACACTACTGATTACATCACAGAGTTGAGCAATTTATACACCAACATTGCAACAGTATATTACATTGGTTCTCCAACCAGTGTCATGCTTTGCGTTGCCGTGAAGCAATCTGGGCAAAGCTAAGACAGCATTCAGAGGAGATGGCAGGTAAAACAGTGGGAGGCATCCTGGTTTGACCCAATGCAAACACAGCACTAATCCAGTGGAAAGAAAAGGGCATGTAACTAATAACCCAAATTTGACCTTTTCAAGCAGTGAACAGTTAAAACAGTTTCTGCCTTGTACGTGGAAATCATGTCACCTCTAATTTCCTTTTTAAAACAATGTTAGGTTGTGTATCTTTAACCTCCAGCACCTACATTGACTTGGCCTCAACAGGGCATCTAATTAAAGCTTACAGATTTCATTCCCAGGTTTCCCTTGTTGCAAGATCCCCTTATAAATCTCATTTGTACTTTAGGCTAATTAGCCTTCCCTCAATCCAGGTTCTTGGGCTGGATAAGCTAAGCAATGCACATGCAAAGTCCAAAGAGTTCATCTGGATTGGGCAACTTAAGCTCCTTTCCACCCCCTCAATGTTTAATAAGAACCCATTTCTGAGAAAGAGAGGCGGGGAGACCTATATTGCAAGAACTTCATATTCCTGTGCCTCAGTCTAGCTGTGCGGCAGGAAAATGAAAGTTCTGGAGTCTATGAATCACATATTTTAAAAGCTAACCAATGGTGAAGGGAAAAAAGTGAAAATGATCCCTCATTGTCACAGCTTTATGTGGCAGAAGAGGGAAAGACGAGGAAATTTGGGTGTGAATCAATAAGTATTACTATTTAAGAACAGCAAATGTAAATGCCAGTGTGGTGTAATGGTTTGAGCATTGAACTAAAAGACTCTGGGTGACCAGAGGTCAAATCCCACCTCAGCCATGGAGACCCACTGGGAGACCTTGGAGAAGTCACAGCCTCAGAGGAAAGCAAGAGCAAACCTGCTCTGAACAAATCTTTGCATGAAAACCTAATGATAGGTTTGCCTTGTTGTTGTGTGTCTTCAAGTCATTTCCGACTTATGGCAACCCTACGGCAAACCTGGGGCTGACAGCATATGAGCAGGAATTGAACCCTGGTCTCCAGGGTCATAGTCCAGTGCTCAAACCACTACAGCATGCTGGCTCTCAGGTTTGCCTTAGAGTTGCCAGAAATGACTTGAAGGCACATAACAACAACAACAAAAAAGTACAATCAAATAGTACCCTCAGGTTGAGGAACACTTTCCCTGAAAGCTTCTTGCCATTCTGCTGCCAGCTTTTATTATGAATCATATTGTTTTCAGTGCTGATTGTTCAGTAAAGCACACTGCCATGCACACTAAATTCTCTCCTCTCCTAGAACACCAACTGGGGTGAAGTTATGCAATGATTTCCAAGTTTAGGTCAGCTAATTTCCTAGCTTCTTCTGTCAGCAATGAATTAGCATCTCAGCACCTGCCTACATGTGTCTCTGACCACACAGGATTCATTAGCAGGGCTTCATTTCCAAGGTTAAGCTGTTAGAAATACGTATTTCCAGCTGAAGATAGAGCAATGATACCCCAGGCATAGGGGTGTCAGGCTAAGTATATTTTAGCTGTTTATAATGGTTGTGTAGTATCAATGCATTAGAGGCCAAAACAGAGTAAAGGATAGAGTGTGCACAAAGAAATGGGCATCTATATATGGGAGAAACACTGAACTTTTCAGTATAATTATGATTTTAAAAAATGCTTTTAAATAAGTAATGGTCAAGGATTACACACACATGTTGCTGCATGTGTGAGATTTAAAAAAAATCCTTGGCAGCCTGGAGTAATACCCAAATCAGCTGTCATCTGACAGACAGGATGTTACGACTTATTGGAAGCAGACTGCTTACCAAACTGCTTACTACAACTTCTAACTGAATCTTTAAAGGTGTGGGGTTTTTTAAAAAAAATGGGGTGGCAAAGTAAAGACCATGTTTTAAAAGAACACACATTCTTCAAGCCACGTGTCTTTGATGGTATTCCAATTTTCTTCCTCACTGCTGTTTTAACTATCAATGTTTTAACTATGCTCTTACATCTTACCACTTTGAGGCAGTTTTCTTGGGCCCTTTCCGCACCTTACTGTCTTCCGGCCCTGAGGTGCGGGGATCACGATAGCAGCCTCCGGCGAGAGGCTCTCATGTCCGGGGTCCTTCGGCTCTGCCAGAACTGCCTGCTCGTGCGAGAGCCCCGCCTCTTCCTTCCGCAGTGCAGCCTGGGAGTTTCCCAGGCTGCGCTGGGGCAGAAAGCATGACCGGCGTGGCTCCGGAGGCTCCACATGCCAGGTAAGTGCACGTGGGGCCCGGGAGCAATGCGCGATCGTGCACTATTTTTGGCTTCTAGCCGAAAATGAAAAGGTGTGCAATCGGCGCCTGCCAGCCCCTGGAGCATTGCGCGATTGTGAGTGCATCGTGCAGATTGCTCCTCACAATCGTGCGGCGCTCCAGGCCCTCTTTTGCATGGAAAATGCCATGCGAAAAGGGCCTTGGTGTTTGTGCAGTGTTCGGGGAGTTATTTTTAAAAGGAATGTATATAAACAGATGCTGAAACCTGTCCCACCCACTCCTGTAACTGAGAAGTAGGACCGTGACGCTCTGGTTTCGAGAGAATCATCCTACCACTGCTTAACTGTGGATGGCTTTCACGTCATTATACTCATTTCATTTTAAAAGTCGCATTCCAAGAACTCATTTTATGTAAGCTGTTTTGGAAGTAAATTGTGGAAAACTGAGGGGGGAAATAAAAATATTACTTAAATATTTAAATAAATTGCCTGGGGGGGGAGGAATCAAATATGAAATGAAAAGGGAAAATAAATATGAAATAGAAGGATCATGGTACGATGATACTGCTGCAATTAAGCCTGGATTGATCCTCAATAGCATATTATTGATGGTTTAAAAAGGGAAAGATTTGGGAGAAAAATCACATATCTTGACATAATCAAATGTACTAAGCTATTTCTAGACATTACTTTTTAGTGGTTGTTTATTCTGGAATATGTTCAAAGAACAATGAAAGCGACAGTCTTGGCTAGACGTGCATACCTGAGAATAAGACCCAGCGAATGTTCATATGGGGAAAGAGTGTGAAGTACTCACTTCTCTCATGTTATTGAAAAGCAGAACACAAATAATACCCTGAAGGAACTGTGTGAGGTGAAATGAGGGTGCTCATGGCTTTAAACACCAGAACAAGACCTAAATCCAATGTTCCATAGATAATTGCCATTAAATTATCTTTTTGTGGCACTGTAGTCCTCCATATCATTCAGAAAACAGGTTCAGAGATTTTCCTAGCCTTCCAAAACCAATTGGAAGCCAAAAGCACAAGGAGGCTGCAGTGAATAGTGGGAAGTCTGTTCCTACTCCTGATAACCATCCACCCAGCCAAATTGTCTAGAATTTGCCATTCCACCAGAAGTTAAATATTTGAAATTGTTCCATTCACAAGAAGAATACAGAGAAAGTAGATGCTGTCAATATGAGATTGATAGTACATACTTCAGATCTACCTGGTGAGCATACTGAGCTAATAAATTTCATAAAGAGAATGACCGGAAAAAATGTCAAGAGATATAATAAATCAGAAAATTCAGCTACAGCTTTGTAAAGGTATTTGAAAAGATTCACCGAAAAATGTCATCAGGAATTAGAAGAAGCAGAACAGACTGGTACAGGAGAATCTGAGATGGCTAAACTGAAAAATTATGCAAAATATATGGAGTTTAAACTTTTAGAAAGATGAATTATCACTGGAATTGCATTAAGAATTACCAAGTGTTTTAGAATCCATCCTTATGCTGGTCCGTTTTAACGGATGTACAACCAGTATCTCTGCAGGCTGGGAAACTGTTGGCTGTAGGTTGATTGCAACTACATCTTTTCCTGTGTATTTATTGGCCCTCCGGATAGTACCAGTTGAGTCAGAATAATATATATGGTCAGCAAAGAGAAATATGTCATAGACTTGGTTTCTGTGGAGAAATAAAACAAACGGTAGCATCCATTTATTGAGTTTCATGGTCTAGTAAAAAAGAAAGCTCATCAACAATCCAACAAGATCAACTACAATCCAGGGTTGTATGAACATTCAGTTGAAATCAATGGAACTGAAGTTACATCAGGGTAGGAATGGGAGTCTTGCAAGTGTAACTCCCAAAAGCCCTAGCTGGTGTAAACAATAGTGAGGAATGCTGAGAGCTACTATACAACATCTGAAAGTCCACACAAAACCCATCCCTGAGTTGTGCAAATAACATTTCTTGTTGCTTTTTCAATGCAATTCAAATTCAACTAACGTTCTTCAGGTTCAAAAAATGCAGAATATTACTATTCCTATTACTGTTATTCATTTACATCATGGCTTTTCCCCAATATTGCAGCTCAAGGCTGTTTGCAAAATAGTAAAAATAAATGGAGATTTAAAAAACATGAAAAATAAGAAAAAATTACTTAAAAGTTAAATTATAATGCAATCAAAGATTCTATAGAATTTAAACCATTTTAGAGTCTATTTAAAAGGGAAAATAAAAATCAATGAGATAGCACATGATTTAAAGTCCTGTTGCAGCCAATTCCTAAAAGCCTGTTGGAATAGAAAACTCTCTTGCCAGCAGAAGGACAGCAAGGAGGGAGCCACCCCAGCCTCCCTGTAGGAGGGAGTTTCAATGTCTGGGAGCAACCCCCGAGAAGGCCCCTCCCCCTTGTTTCAAGCAAATGTGACTGGGTGGGTTATGGTACTAAAACAAGGGCCTTCCCTGAAGATCTTAAAGCTCAGACAGCATCATAAAATAAATATGGTCCTTCCAATATCCATGCTGCTGTGTTGATCATAAAGAAAAATCCAAAGCACACATTTTGATGAGACCTTCATTAGGCCAACCAAAAGGCACACAGTCTTTTGAAGTTCTGCAACTCATTTTGATCGGATGATCTGCACTATTGTCCAAGCACTACTTTTTCGAAAGCATATATTAGTTAAACAAATTCTTCCAATCCTCTGCACACAAGGCATGGGATATTGGGTCTGGAGCTTTCATTAACTGTGGCCAGAATCTTGTTGGGAAGTTACAAATGTATAACCTGGAGTTACACATTCTTAAGTGTGTCGCATTCACAATCTCTAAATAGTCCCTAGATGAGGGGACGTGTAAGGATAGTGGTAAATCTGCATTGATCTAAACTTTAAAATTCAGGTTCAGGTTTTCGGGATTACAGAATAGATTCACCACCCTAATAATATGGAAGCAGGGATGGAAAGAAAAATGGATTAAAACCCTGTTTTGCAACTATTGAGAAATCCTGAAGACAAGAATCCTGAACTGATGAGAATCTTCACAATTCAGGACTTATTCTGCACAAAATTCACAAATGGTTGTTTTGCATGGAAGACAGCATTTTCTGCATGGAAAGTAATATTTCTGCATTAAAGTATTATTTCCTGTGGAGAAAATGCTGTGTTCAACACAGAAAGTTCTATAATTGAGGATATATTCTGTGTAAAATTTGTACATGGTAGATTTGCATAGAAAACAGCATTTCCTACGCAGGGAATAGTATTACTGCACTGAAAATGTTGTTTTCTATGCATATAAGGCTAGTTTCCATCCAAATCTGCCATGCGCAAATTTTGCATGGAATAAGTTCCAAATTATGAATAGCCTTCAAAAACTGTGTGGTTTTCAAAGACTTTCTCAAAATGGGAAGATAATTGCTGAAATTACTCACTGCTGTCTTTGAAAAGAAGTTTAATGAAGAATTACATCCCTGTATGGAAGAATTACATCCCTGTTACTCTACCATAGCTTAGAGATATCTATACAGAGGGACAGCTTCAAACACTTATGGACCCTACTTGGATTGGGACAGTCTTCTTGCCAGTTGGACATATTAGACACATAAACTTACTGCATGATTTGTTTGTGCAAATGAGCAGAACTTCCATCATAGCCACAGGCTCTGATATGTGAAATTTCATCATCCCCATCATCATACTGAATCCAAAAAATCTTCTGATCAAGAAAATCCAGTGAGATGCTTCTGATTTTACCAGTGCTCCTCAGAACTCTCCACATCTCCTTTCCATTTAGAAATGCTCTGTAGATGCTGCCAAAAGCTCCTTCAGAAGACCAAAATAGAATCCTGTTGACAAAATCAGTTATGTCATTATTGTTATTGAAAATTCTCTCAAAAGCAATAAAGCAGTAGAGATTTTCACTGCCAATTGCCCTCTTATTCAATGCTTTTCTTTATTTTTATATTTGTAGTACCTGCATGGACAAAAAAAATAGTTTGCAATCTTCATTTCAACTGTAGTTTCCAAATTTAAAGGAAAGGTGGGAATTGTGTGGCCCTTCACATGTTGTTGAATGCTGACACCACTTGAAACTGTGTTGCTGAGAGTGGCAGCTGAACAACATCTGGAGGGCAACATAATTCCCACCCTTTATGTCAGGTAAAAAAGAAAAGGGGAAAGGTAGGAGTCTTGATCTTCACCTCAGGCAGCAGAGTCTCTTGGGTCAGCCTTGTTCATAATCTTTCAAATCAGAGAGGATTTTCTAAACCAGTGCTTCAAAGGCTAATTGATGGTGGCAGACCAGCAACTTTTTTTTCTAATGTCCCAGGGACTGGTATTGTATTTGTTCCCATGGGCTACAACTGTTTCCCCCCCTGGAAACTCTCTATGGACCAGCAGCCAATGGCCCACAGACTGGAACTGGTCCATGGATCACCACTATGAGAAGCACTACTCTAAACCAAATTGTATTTAATATACTGGTCTTTTCAGTGCAACATTGTTACTGCAAGTCTTAAAGCCAATCCTGAATTACCTTTTGCTTGGATCAACAGCAAGACTTGTGGGATGATGTTCGTCTTTCACAAGGATCTGAGAATAGTTTCCATCCAGGTTGATTGCCTCAATGGTGGCCTCTTGGTAATGAGCTAAATAAATGTTTTGGTTTATCCAGTCTACTGCAAGTCCAGAAATATCTTTTTCTGTACAGCGAATTATCTGTATCAAAAATAAACAGTAGCAGAAGAAGAAGGGAAGTGGCAGGTGGAGTCATTATTCTAAAAAGAAAAAAAAATCAACTCCGCTCATGATATTATGACTCATTTACTTTAGTTAAAATTAAGAGTTACCTGAAAGAGATCCATCTTTATGCAAAAACACTTAATTCAGTAATACAAGAAGGGAGAGCCTGTTAATTGTAGAAGCAGGTAGCCTACAAGTGCAAGCTGAATGTTTTGTACATTTTTATCATTTTTTTTCATAAACTGGGAGGGTGAGAAAGACTTAGAGGTAGAAGAACTACCCAATCCCAAGCCTTGCAAAGTTCACACCAAAGGATAGAGAGTGTTGGGACCAAAAGGGATCAGCACATGTAACAAGTGGAGGGAGTAGGAATAGGTATGTTGACGGACAGAAAGCTAGGCGGGCTTCAACATTTGGTTTCCCCTTTACTTTTTCTAAGTGACAACTCATGATATAAACTATTCTACTTCCTCCTTCTTCAAGAAAGCCAGTTAGCAGTTGTTCTTCTCCCTTTTTATTAGAGAGAGGTAGGCATATCACACTTGGGTACTCCATTATGGCTTTCAGCAGGCCAACATGCATAGAATCCAAGGCCATTTCCACACTACGCTCTTATAGTGCAATTATTCCACTTTCAACATCCTATGGAATCCTGGGGTTTGCAGTTTAGGGAGGGGCCAGGCGCCCCTCACTAAACTGCAAAACCCAGGATTCCATAGGATGTTGAAAGTGGAACAATCGCGCTACAAGAGCATAGTGCGGAAATGGCCCAAATTTAGGGACATCTGTAACTGTCTAGTGATTTTTTCCCACTTCCCATACTATCTTGGAATGAATTTCCTGAAACAATAAACATGAGAGTTGGGTTTTTTCCCTTCTTACCTGACTAAAAAGAATCCAGAGCACCAGTATTCTAATAACATAAATACAAGATATTCCTACAGGGGTAAGAGATTACTTCCTTCTCATCTATTCCATCCCCTATCTCTTCCACTTCCTCTCCCCACCTGTTCCTCACAACTATAAACAGCAGCATCTCCTCCTTCCTTCAATACCACCATCATTTATTTTTCAGGTTTTCTCTCCCATTGATCCTTATGGGAGGAAAAAATAAGTATATCAGCTCTAGGGTTGGTGATACTTTTCTCATGCTTGTTCCAGAGTGATGGACATGGTAGATCCAAAACTTTTTCCAGTTTATTTCAGCTTGTCCCCCACCTTTTCTTCCATTACTACCATTAAAGAATTAAAGCACTCTGAAGGTTTCCATGTTTTCAGCAAAAAAGGTTTGCAGAGGTTGGCCTTCTTTTCTACCCATTGACCTTTCTCTCCTTCTCCAGATCTACCCTGTTCTATGGCCTCTAGCATACCCTTCCAAAGACCATAGGCTAAGAACTGGTGATGACAAAACTGCCATTAAATCCTAGCATTTATCATGTACTAAATGGCTTGAATAAATATGTTCCATTACCTCTCGATCTGAGCCATTCAGGTATATTCTCTGGAGGAGACCTTTTTCTGTGTCCATCCAGTAGAGATATTCTTCTCCATAATGGTAATCTATTAATGCTGATAAACCAGCATCAGCCACCAGTTTTTTGTGATTGGTCCCATCTGCATCAATTCTAAAGATAGTATTGCCTTGGCTGAAAATGAGGAATGGAGTAGGATCTAAACAGGAGATAAGAAAGAGTGAAAAAAATGCCTGTACTCGCAAATTAAAGTATTTCTTAGATTGAGCTCTTTTCAGCATTAAACTATTTTGTTCGCATTTTGCTTTATTTCAGTTTGGCTTAGTTTATGCCCAGCCTTTCTCCCAACATGGGACACCTTGCTGAGGTTTGGATTTCAGTTTCCTCAGGAATACCTTTCTAATTTCCACATTTGATATCTCACTCAATTTGCTAAATTGCTAAATATAGCAATTTCCTTCAAGTGATGAAAATGTTATACACATCAAATAAAAATGAAATAATTTAAGGTTTTACAAATTCTGTTCTCAATTAAATGAGTCATCTGCAGTTCAACGCTCCATTTGTAATAGGTGTCATCATGTTTTAGACTGCACAAGTCTACACACTTCCAGTTGAACTCATTGGAACTTACAACTGCAGAGACCAGTAAAAGATTGCACTGTTAGGCCCAGAGCCTGTACTCCAGCCTTCCTCAACCTGGCACGCTCCATCTATATTGGACCTACAGTTCTCATCATCCTTACCCTTTCTACGTTACAGAAGCAGCCTGAACTGGAAGATAAATTTTATTTCCACACTAGTGCTGCAACAGTGTCCTCAACTCAACCTGAACACTGCCAAGTAGTTTATGAGTACAGGATAAGATATGGCAGGCCTGCAGAGTTCTGCCCTCCTACAGAGATTAGCAATTGGGTGCCTCCATCTGCCCTCCTCCAGCATCTGCCATCTGAAGCAGAAGCTTCACCATGCCTAACAGCAGGACCAGCCCTAATCCCACCCGATTCCCATTAACCTATTTTGTTTTTGGGTTACCTTGTAAATATTTTCAGTAGTAGGCTGGCTGGCACTACTTATGTACAATGAATGGGCTGTGTTGGTTCATGACCATCCAATGTGACATTTGGAGTATTCAGTTACAGGAATTGCTGTTTAGAAGCAAGTTCTAAATTTGTGGTAATTCTGTTTTTGGCTGCTTTCACAGAATGTGAGATACTGATAAACTGTTGTTAGCTTGTTTTTGCAGAAATGATAAATGAAGTTCACTGCAACAAAATAGATTTTGTCTTACAAATCTGACCTTGATGTTGCTTGTACACACACACACCCTCGGTTCCTCCCTTGATCAAACATTTACATGCAGTTGTTCAGACATGGAATTTCTCACTGTCTTAGTCTACTCTAACAGGACTTCAGAGGTCTGAATAGCTGCAACAAGAAAAGACATTTTCAGTCTGCTGTTGGAAAGATTAATGCACATCCAGACAGCAAGAAAAAATCGCAATGGCTCTAATAATAAAATCAATTTTGTAATGTTTATAGTTATTGCTTGTCCTAAAACTTTGCTGTAGGCATGAGTATATGGAAAAATAAAAGTGGTATATGAATATATTAATTTGTGTTATGAAATTGTTTATGAATGGACATTACAATTGGATTCACCAACCCACTAAATCCATTGTATCTCAGTAAAAAACATTTGAGCATATTCCAACCACAGAAGATCAATTGTTTAGTATGAAGATTGTGAAGTATTTAAGACCTTCCACAATTAAGACTCAACATTTCCCCTGATAATACTTTCAGTTGACAGAGCTCACTCCACAAACTGTTGCAGCATAGCTGTGTGTTCTTTCACAAACTTAGTAACTTTGCTGTCTTCACCACCCTTTGATGGTGCTTGGCCACATGTGCCTCAGTTTTCCTCTGTGAAATGTTGGCGAGTATGTCGTACACTTCCCTGAGATTTCTCATGTAGGTCTGGCTACAAATTATTTAATTAATTAATTAAGTACATAAGTAATAAGAGAGAAAGAGCACAGATTCCCTCTTTTGCATATTGTTATTCACCCAAAACCAAGTCATACTGTGAAAATAAAAAATAAAAACCTATTTCATTATATTCTGTGAACAGTCTATTGGAGGACCTCCTAAAGTTTGTGTGATTTGGTGCCATGTTGTAAATCACACCCAGCAGTCATAGCAATATTTGACGCCATCTCTGCTCTTCTAAATGTATGTTTCAATGGATATGTGATAATATCTGTTGTTACGAGGGCAGTGTTTCAAGACTAGATTCTATCTCTTTCCAGCTGGTGTGGTTGATCAGATGATGGCTGGAGAGCTCATGAAAATGCAAGGACCTACTGTCAGAGAAGTGCTTCCAGGCTTTAAATCCTCTCTGAGTTGAGTAGGTAGACATGGCACCTGTGCCAAATAATCTGCAGTCAAAAAAATACACAGAATAATTGGAGGAACAGGACCTGCTTTTGTACCACCTGGAAAGTCACTCATTGGTAGGTCTCCATCTGGCATTTCTGAGCATTTCATTTGCTTCAAGCCTCTTTCAGTGACTTGGCATGTCAGCAGATCACATATCGTTACATCTGGCCAATCTACAGAATCATTGCTTAGCTCTGAAAGGTGTAGCTGGGACTGCTGGCAAGAATCAGAAGGCAGAACTTTGAGTACCTTTCCATTAATTGAGCACAATGGAGCACCCACAGTGGAGCACTCTGAATGTGCAGGTGGAGACAGAACCTTTATTTCTCTGTGTTCTCAAACAAACTGTAGTCTGGATGAAGTAAATAACTGATTAAGTTGACAGCAATTCTGTGTGTATGTTTTTCCATTTCTTCCAATACAGTCTTTTCCTTTCTTGATTGTTTTCCAGACTTGCTTCGTCTCTGTAGCTTATATGACAGTCAGAGCTGTTTGGCAGTGGAATATGCTGCCTTGGAGTATGGTCGAGTCTCCTTCTTTGGAGGTTTTTACACAGAGGCTGGATGTTGGGATTATTTTGATGTGTGTTCCTGCTTAGCAGGGGGTTGAACTAGATGGCCCTTGTGGTCTCTTCCAACTCTATTATTCTATGATTCTATGATATTGTTATTGGGATCTATCATGTAAAGCAAAGGCAAGCAATAAACAAAGGCAAGAATTTGTGAAAGATGTCAGTGTTCTGGGGTGGTGTCACAGTGCTCATCACAGTAAGTGAAATGCTAAACAACCAGTTTCTCACAATTGTTGCTACAAAAGCCATTTAAATCATGGTGGAAGTAATGGGGCTATAATACAGCTCCTTTAAACTCCATGGGTGTTCTGGCACTGATTTGTTTCCACTGAATGATGTCCATGCTTGCTGAGGGATTATGGAAATTGTACTTAAAAATGGAACTTTTCTAAGGTCTTTTAAAATCTGTTTAGAATTCGGTATGGCTAGCTCCCTGGCAAGAAACATAGTAGCCTTCTCCACTGGCCAGAAACTCTCTTAAGCTCCATTTTGTGGAGCACGGTTACCACTGAGTCTAACAGCCACAGGCAAGGCTGGAGCATTGTGTGAGCATCTGTACACATACTGGCCAGAACGGTGCACGCATATGCAGCTTCTTACACTCCATTATCTTCCAGGCTAATGGCCATAGCAGCAGCAAAGCATATGTGTGCTTGATGACCTATGTGCATTTTTTCCTCCTTATTTCCACTTATACATGGCACCTACCTGATCCAAAAAGCTAACTTAACAGTGACTTGGTGGGAAAGTAAAGTTGTACATAGGGGATGCAGCTAGTCAGACCTGGTAGAAGGCCCTCCTCAGGTACTAAGGCTCTGGCAATACCAAGGCTTGGTCACTTGCCATCTCATACCCTCCTGCTGATTTTGCAGGAGCAATCTCTGTTAGTCCTCTGTGTCCCACTTTTGTCCTCAGTTTATTTCAGTTGCTACAAAAGAGTTCAAAGTGCAAAAGTAGTTCAAGTTAACAGGAAGAGAGGGGAAGAAGGGCAGGATCTTGCTTTTCCCAGTATGCTCAGGCAAAAGCAAACTGCTGCCACCTCCAGATTAAGACTTTATAATGTAAGAGACCTTTGAATAAAAACAACAAAATCAATTAAAATAATGCATTTTGAGGGAAATGCTGTGTAGCTGTGAAGGTCTCCACATAGTTTAATGCAGTCCTGTATAAGGAGATGTAATCAGCCAATGAGATCATACTCTATATAAACATTGTTTCAGTGTATGGGGGCCTTCCTTTCTTTAGTTCAGAGATGGAAATCAGGTGGCCCTCCAGGTGGTCTTGGACTGCAGCTCCCATCATGCCTAGCCAATGGTGAGGAATGCTGGGAGCTGCACTTGTACAACTTCTGGAGGGCCAGGTAATACCTACCCGTGCTTCAGTTACTATGTTTCTGAACTGTCCTTTCTCTAAATGAGAACTTGAAGTGATATATAAATAAAAAGGATAAAATACAAATACTATAGAAAGCTAAGCAAGACCATTTAAAAAAGATACAAAAAAACGAAATCAAAATAATTGCCATTAGCTATGAAGTTAAATGCAATTAACTACTATAAGCTCAAGAGAACAGAGATGTTTTCACCAGCCTTCTAAAATCCGATATAAAGGAGACTAACCCAGCCTCCTTGGCCCTTTCCACATGTTGGGGGGGGGGGAAACGGGCGAAAACGCCCAAAAGGAGAGCTTACCGGCAGCCGGGTAAGTCCGTCGCTACGCGGAGCAGCGCAAGCTCGCTGCTCCGCAGTCCTCTGGCGTCCCAAATGGCAGCTTCCGGTTGGTGGAGGCTCTCCACCGACCAGAGAAGCTCGCCAGCTGGAAGCCCGCCCCTGGCAGATCTGCAGGCACGCACTTGCGCACGCCTGCAAATCCGCTTCGGAGCCGGGCGACGGAGCGGCACGGGGCTACGCGCTCCGTGCTTTTTAAAAACCTTGAAAAAGAGGTTTTTAAAAAACATGCAGCACGGCTAGTTCCGGCCGCTCCTGAGTGGATTCTGGTGTGGAACTACAAAAAGTAGTCCACGCCAGTCCACTCCACGGTGTAGAAGACCTCCGTGAGAAGTCGCTCTGCACCATTTCAGAAGCCCGGTATGGAAATGGCCCTTGAGGGTGGAACTGGAGTGCAGCTACACAGAAGGTCTTGCCATGGCTAACATGCCCTTGCTTCAAACAGAACCTCTCTCTAAGTGAGACATATAACACCTCAGTGATAAACACAAATTTCAGGCAGACTCATACAGGAGGCAGGGATCTCTGGCTTGCATCTGAACATCCTTTATGATAAAGAAATACCTTTTAAACAGAACAAATGAATCTTACCGCTTGCATGACAAGACTTCTTGTCATTGCCCAATGTATAGCCTGGAATACAGGAGCAGATATAAGATCCAGGGGTATTTATACAGTTTTGACCACAGATGCCAAGTCCACCTTCTAGGCACTCATCAATATCTGAAAAATAATAGTTTACAGGTCAGCACATGACAAGAAGCCAAAGCCCAGATATATCTCCACACCGATCTTATATTGACATTGCTGACTTAACTACAGCTTACTCATCTTAATTGCTATAATAAAAATAGCATTAATTATTGTATAACATTTGCTCATCCACAGCACCCTGCATGGAAAGCTAGTAGCGGAAACCGATCTTCAGTTTAAAATAGAAGCGGGTATTTTTCGTTCTAGCTGCTACCCCCTTCACCAGAACTTTGGGCTAGGTTTGTTAGAGTGGAAACTTGAGAGGGCTCTTGTACCTTTACTACTTGTGTAGAAGAGAAAATTTCATCAAGTCCTGCTTGGTACCTGATTGCATGACAAGCAATAAATAAAATAAATAAACACCTATCAACATTTCCTCTTCTGCACCACACTTTCCAGCATTTCACAGATGAAAACCAGGACACGTGCCCAAGTAACACCAGAGTGCGCTCAAGTTATTAATGAGGAAGACACTCAAACTAAGAGGGGCTGAAGCAGTTTGATATTGGCTGGGTCTACTGAGAAAAGCAAGATCCACCCCTCCTCTCCTTGCCTCCCACTTAGTTAGCGTGAACTGCTTTTGCACTTTGAATTCAATCTGCAGCAGTTGAAGTAAGGTAAGAACAAAGGAGTAAAGTGGTAGGAGAAGAAAGAAACTGAAACACTTTAAAAACAGCTATAAAACTGGATGATGGAGGATTAATTGGGACTGTCCATGCAAAATCTGGACATTTGGAGGAAATTATAGTACTGTTTGAACAGAAAACCCTGAAAAAGCAAACATGAAATAAAAACAGTCTGAGAGCAACCAGAAATGACTGCTGGAATGTAGTCCGTTTGCTGGTGAAGTGCTGCTGTTGTCTGACAAGGGTTTGGCAAAACCAAAATTGGCCATGCTACCCTTCAGTGTGTGCACACCACTAGCAAAGAACAGGCTCAGCAGAACAAAATGTCCAACATGGCCATTGGGGACTTCTCAGGAAGCATCTGGCCATTTTACGCCCCCCCCCCTCCATTTCTTCTTGGTGTGGAGCACTGGAGAGCTGGGGAATCTGGGCTACAAAAACTACCTTAGAGCCAGTGTAAACAAACAGACAGACAGACAGATAGATAGATAGATATCATCTACCATTCCATTAAACCTGATGGATACATATAAGGTAGATATGTCCAACTCTCACTTTCCTACACAAACTAAAAATAAAGCTGGATTTTATAATAGGTTTTTGTCAAATGATGTAACTCTATTATTTTGCAGTACAGGCATGCCTCAGTTAACAAAGCCTCTGACAAAGAAGCTTCTTTTTCTCAAAGTCTTTTTATGCCTGCCAAGTCCTGTTTTTTTCCTCCTTGTTCTCTGTCTTCCTGAAGTTTATTTAGAATAATCAGCATTGGGAGGATGATGAAGGAGGGCTGGAGAAACAGACTTTTGGTATTAGGTTACAGCAGCATGTCTGCAGTAAGTAATGCAATAAAGCTTCGGTTGTGAAATAATGGGATTCTACTCTTGCTGATCCTACTGCAGCTGCATGTGCCTCCCTACAAAAGACAAGGTGAACAGTAGCTACCCCCAGAATTCCTTACTGAGCATGCATCAACAGCAAGACAGGGAGGAAAAGTGGTGAGCAGTTATGCTTACCTCACCAGTCACTCTCAGCATGTTAAAAAGCATAGATCGATTATGTCTGACCACCAAAAAGGAAATCATAAAAAAATGGAGGCTGTTAAAGAGAAAAATGATCTTTCAAGTGGACTCAAGAAGCTAAAAAAATTTTTTTTTTACTTAGGCATGGCTTACTTGACATAGCTGTTTCATTTCACGTGTGCAAATTTTTTACACATGTGAACCTATGTAGGAACCTATCCCTATACTTTCCATGTTGTTTCTGCCTCTGCTACCAAATTTTCTATCAAAGAAGTAACACCCAGGAACACATCTATTTTGTTAACAGAGGTATATCTGTATGATGTAGCTGAATGAAATAATTTAAAATGTGTGCTTGAATGCCAATGCATTTCTGACTGTGTGACACATTTTAGTGGAGGTGAG
This sequence comes from Cyclura pinguis, assembly GCA_030412105.1. NCBI lineage: Eukaryota > Metazoa > Chordata > Lepidosauria > Squamata > Iguanidae > Cyclura > Cyclura pinguis. The sequence goes on from CM059603.1 coordinate 187,081,832, forward strand.
TATAGAGTTTCTTTTCTTTTTGAGTCTCTTAATTTCTTCTGTTCTTGTGTTATTTAACTCCCAGTTTATATCCATATCAGAGGGGTGTGAATTTTCCAGCATAAATAAGGGCATAATTTTATGCAAATAGAGATTGGACTATAAAACATCTTTCCAAAAGTGCATTCATTCTCCTAGTGGTTGTGAGAAGTATGGATTTTTGTTAGCTTATTCAATAAAGCTAAACTACATTGCAATTAATCTGTTGCACTTGTCTGTTCTATTTATTGTTCAACTCTCAGAGGTTAGGTTTTCATTCAGTGCAATAGTCCATACTGTCCTTATCCAAGACTGGGCATTCAGCCCCTCTGGACTTTTCTGTTTGCTAGATAGCCCTTGTCTCACAGGTCTTACCCATCACCTGCTTACCTTTATGCCAAGTGAAAAGCAGCTGCCATCTTGCTGCAGCTGCTCTAGATATCCTGGCAACAACTTCCTTGCAGTGAGAACTTTCCCTACATTAAATAAATCCTCTTAGGGAACACAAAGGCTGCCTACAGTGTTCTGACAGGCAGGACTGAAAGGAAGAATGAGGTTTTCCTCAGGGCTGAAAGGCCTCTTTATGCCATCCCAGCAGAGACAGTCTTGAGAATGAGTAAAAACGATGAATCATGTCATTGAAATGCTAGCAGCCTGTCCTCGGTGCCCATGTACACAAGCAACCTCATTTACTGAGAGGTCTCAAAAATGCCTGAGTTATAGAAGGTGAAGCATTAGCATTCAAGGCAGGGAGGCAGGGACCACACTGTTGTATTGTGAAGTGAAGCAAAGTCTGCCTTACTGTATTTCTTCTCCTCTTTGGATTGTGAATTTTCTTGAAGGTTGTCTAGTTCTGGTAAGCATAAGTATGTTCAGGCATTCAGAGGTTTAATAACATTGTTGTTGTTGTTGCTATTTCAGACTTATGGCAGCCCTAAGGCTTTTGCCTTCTTCTGAGGCTGAGGGAGTATGACTTGCCCAAGCTCACTCAGTGGGTTTCGATGGCCGAGCAGGGATTTGAACCCTTGTCTCCCGAGTGCTCAAACCACGACATCATGCTGGTTCTCTCGAATCACATTAATCCTTATGAATTATCCTCTGTGAGACAGAGTGGTGTAGTGGCCTGAATGCTGGACTAGAACTCTGGAGGACCAAGGTTCAAATCCCACTGGATGACCTTGGGCAAGGCACATTCTCTCAGCCCAAGAGTAAAGCAATGGCAAACCCCCTCTGAACAAAGCTTGCCAGGAGAACCTGATGATCACCATAGAGTCACCATAAGTCAGAAATGACTTGAAGGCACAAAACAACAACAGCAACAGTTATCTTTTTTAACATATTGTATTCTTATCATCTACTGTCAGGGCAGGACTTTGAGACAGAAATCCACTGGCATACTCTATAGAATGATCAGGAATGCCCACCCTCAATTCAGCAGGTGTTATTTTACCACATTTTCAAGTAACTGAAGCAATTAGTGTGAACACATGGTTATCTTCTTGTACGAAGGACAGTCCTCTGTTTGAAGAGCTGACATAGCGCAGTCCTTTTTTGAAAGTGTCCTTTGAAGGTCTATCTACTCCAAATCCGATTTAAAGAAGAAGAACTTTGGGGAGGAGGAATCAGGGACGCTAAAGTTTATTTTATTTCTGATTTATTTAATTTATGTCCTGCCTTTTTTCCAATATGGGACCCAATATGGGACTTACAATATAACTTTAAGCAAAAAATAGATGAAATAATATGCAAAATAAACATTTTGCAATCTTTAAACAAACAATCCAAATAAGATGTTAATTTAAAACAATTAGAAACACATGGAAAACGGGGGGGGGGGCACAGCACACTCCATTAAAAGGTTCTTCAGCCACAACAAGAGCCAAAGGCCTTCATAAATAAAAAGGTCTTATGAGCCAGTGGAAAGAGAACAGAGAGAGAGACAATTGAGCCTTCCATGGGAGAGATTTCCAAAGGTTAGGAGCAGCCACTGAGAAGGCTGTCTGCTGTGTCCTCTCTAGATGAGTTTGTGACAGTGTGGGAGTAAGAGAGAGTCTCTCTTAAGGATCCTATGACTCAGGCAGGCTTATATTGGGAAACACAGCCTCTCCAACAGAGATGAAACAGCCTGTCCACGGTTAGCGCCTGGATAGCAGACTCAACAGAACAATTGGTCACAGCTTTCCATCTTCAGATGAGATGAATTCAATTTCTGATTAAACTATAAACATCACTTCTGATTTGCATCTATCTGTATAAATTAGGCAATGCAGTTTTATGCAAATCGAGATCATCTTTTGTCCTCTTTTTTTGGTGATATACACATAGCCGCTACCTTAAAAGTCACAGACATTACTACTTAAACTGAGGAGCGTACAACCCTTAAGTCCACGGCCCAAAATTACCTGTCTGGACCACTGTTCAAATTAGGGCAGCTGCGGATTATAGCAGACAGTGAAATGAAACAGTTTACATTCCATCCTAGCTTTTGCCTTCAAATGAATACAATTCAAACTCCCTTTCCAGTTGCAAAGTTACTTTATGATTCAAATGGTTGTGCACCTTTACCTGTGGGGTTTCTGATAATGGAGGCCTTTAAAATGACAGGTAAGCAAAAAGAACATGTGGCTTTTGGGCTGTCATTGGTTTCATCACACTTGCCATTTCAGACATTCTGTTGGGTAGAGGGGATTTCTTCCCAACCTAAAGTGCATAGTATTACAGATTTAACTAACTCAACAGTTTTTCCATCTTCCCAAAGATATCTGGGAATTTTAGTTCTACACAAGAGGGCTGGGTGCTTCTAACCAATAATTACCTGCTCCAAACTACAGCTCCCAAGATCCTCAGAGGAAAGCAAGGGCAGTAAAAGTGGCAGTTACTACAGTGTGATTATTCCCATGTAGTTACTTCAGGTGATGACATATGGGAACCTAACTTCCCTTCAATGTTTCATTTGTAGTGAGAATTAAACTGTTGTTACAAAAACCACATTTAGATATTTCTCATTTCTGTTTTTATTTTTTGTTTACAACTTTCTTGGCAGAGATCTCCAGGAACCTGTTATTATTCTGCCGGAAACTCCCCAAGGTAGAGCATCCCAACTCCAAATGCATTAATTAAAAAAAATTAACCAAATTGACATTGAGTCATAAAGAGCAACCATAGAAATAAAGGTGCAAGAACACAGTTCAACAATTTTTTAAAACAAAACTTTAAAAATCATGTAGATTTAAACATCAATATTGTCAAGCCTCGTGCCTGATCTGAATTTTTTAAAAAAAAAAATCACCCACCTTTGCAAGATAAATTTTCTTTCCGGTATCCTACAGGACACCTCCAGGGTTCCTGAGGTGACAGACTGACCAAACTGATTGTACTGATGACATGCAAAAGAAATGTGAGAAAGAGAAACATGGTCCCAACTAAATCCCTGCACATGCTCACACACTGTCAATAAAAGAAAACAGCTTGCTTGCTTTGGGTCATCTTCAAGACAAAACAAGCAAGTGGATCTGCAAGGTGCATCTGTCTACAAAACAGCCAGCTGAGAGGCATCTTCTCCTAGCTTCGCTCTCTTTGAGGTGCTCCCTGTCAGCAGCTAGGACTCTTGAAGAAATTCCAGGGTGATCAATTCTGTATGCATGCACACGCTCCTTTTCCTTTTCTTTCTTTTCTTTTTGAAAGCCAAGTATGAAATGCCTGACCCTCTTGTTACAAATCTAACATGGCTTAAACCCAAAGATCACATGAGCTGCTGCAAATTCCAAAGCCAAAACAAAATTGTAGAAGAAATGTGATGCTTTTGTTGTTGTTGAAAGGTATTAGTTGATGAAGAAAAATGATCTTCTGTGAAATGTTTGAAAATAGAATGTTTTGCATAGGCAGGTAGGGTCATTATAGTCTGGAAATACAGGTCTCTTTTTAAACACACATTAGAAGGACTCTCCCCTTTTCTTTCTACAGCTTGTTTTCTCCACCCCACCCCTTTCTTCCCATTTTAGTGCCACTCCAGTGAAGCTACTGTTTGCAAACAGAAATGGAGGGAAGCTAGCCAAAGTGCAGCTACCCATTCTCTCTCTCTCTCTCACACACACACACACACACACACACACACACACACACACACAGCGCCCTACTATTGGTACTGTAATTCCCTTTTTTTAAAAAAATATATAATGGCGATGGTGATAATGATGGTCCTGGGGCTGGTGATAGCATTTGGATTGATATTTGAATTATTTAGTTTCCCTGCATTTATATCCTGCTATTTCCTGAAAGTGAGGCTTGGGCGTAAGCAGCTTAGACCAGTGGTTCTTAACCTTTTCTTTACTGGGGACCCCCTGTAAATATCATTTTTTGCCAGAGACCTCACAATTTAACTCAAGATTTAAATATTTACATTTAGATTTAAATAGTGAAATATTTATTTAAATATTCAAATATTTATTTGTTTTGTTTGTTTGTTTATTCAGGGCTTCTGGGGACTAGGATTCAAACCCCTGCTCAGACACTGGGTGACTTTGGGCAAGTCCCTATTGATGCCACAGCTGTTGGTTTTTGTGGGCCCCCTGTGAGGGCTCCGTGGACCCCCAGGGGTCCCTAGACTCCAGGTTAAGAACCACGGGTTTAGACCAGCATACCTATGAGGCAGAGAAGAATATAAAATAATATTTTTACATTCTGTCTCTTTATGAGCCCATTATTGCTCTGAGATCATCTAGAGAGGCCCTTTTCTCTGTCCCATCACCTTTCCAGGTTCATTTGGTGGAGGAAAGGAAGAAGGCCTTCTTGGTGGCTGCTCCCAGACTTTGGAACTCCCTCCCTCGAGGGACCAAAATGGCCCCATCTTTGCTCATCTTCCCTCAGCAAGTCAAAACATTTTTATGCCAACAAGCTTTTACAGACAGACTAGGACAGGGCTTTTAATGCTGTGTGGTGCTGTCTTTAAGGTTTGTATATGGTATTTTGATTAATTTTAATGTTTTTAACATCTAATGTTTAAACTTTATACACTATTTAATTGCATTTTAAATTATGCATTTATTTTTTAATTAATGCTTTTGTATAACTTTTTTTATTTGTATTGTTTTAAATATGTTGTGAGGTGCCTTGATCCCCATTATTGAGATAAAGGCAGGGTATAAATGAATTTCATCATCGTTGTTGTCGTCATCCTCCTCCTCCTCCTAAGGTCACTCAGTCCTCTTCCCTACAGAACAGAGATTTGAATCTGAGAAAGTTGTATTATTATCCATTCCTCCTGTTGTTGTTTTCCATTTCCTACATAGTTTGGCGAGGTACATAGAATTCTGTAGTACACTCCACTAAATTGCAACATTAGAGCTTTCTGACAGATATTTCTAAGTGTTCCATGGCACAACAAATCCCAAGATTCTACAGGATAGAACCATAGCAATTAAACAGATCCCAGAAATCTGTAGGATACTGCTTAAAGTGGCATCAAGCCACGACAGAGGTACAGTATGGACACAGCCCTAGACCAGGCGGCCATCTAGAGAGCACATTTTCAGAGGACGCATGGCCACCTTACTGAAGCTTCAGGGCCTAGCTATTTATGTCATGTGCTGATGCCAGGACTGGAAGGACAGGCAGCAGTGTTGTAGTCAGATAATGGCAGTGTTATGGCCAAACAAGAAGAATGGGCCCTGCCACTTGAAATCTGAGGTCTTTCCTTTATAAATTGTTTCATTTGGGACCCTTCACACAAATTCTTATAATGGGCTTTGGAAATGTCAAGTCTCTGAGGCCATTAACCATTAATTTCCTCTCACATGCAAATGTCCCATCAGTACTTAACTGGTGTTCCAGCCTCTTGGGCCTCCTCAAACTAATTTGCTGTGGAATAGAAATTACTCCTTACTGTCTTCTTGACCTTCAGATCTTGCCATTACAGAACTAAAAGGAAACATGACCTAATTTGTTGGCTTGATTTGTTCACACCTAAAAAGGTGGCTTGGTGAACTACTTCATCTGGGACTCTTTAAACAAGTCCTTGTAAAATGTCAGGTTGACTATTCTAGCAGTCAGAATGAGACTGGAATAGCTCAATGTAGCAGCTGGTAATCCTGGCAGCACCAGAGAGACATCCCAGCTGTAAGCATCAGAGCTATTCCTAGGAATGTTGGCTCTGTTTGGCCTACAGTGACAAAACCTCATGGACTCTTGGAAAACGAGGAGCATGAAGTACTGATTAGAAGCTGTGTCACTCTCTCCTGCCCAGAGAACAAATGCATGAAATTATTTCCTTGGTGTTTATGTAGCTATGCATAGTAACCTCTTGTTTTCTTTATCTGTTTCTTCCATTACTGTGTAGATGACAAGAGAAACAAATTGTATCATTCCTGAAAAGGTAGTTCCCTATTTCCTTAATAAAGAGTTGTAGCTGAAGAATTCATGATTTTGGATATACAGTTGGCCCTCCATATCCACTGGTACTATATCCACAGATTCAACCAACTACAGCTTGAAAATATTCCAAAAATAATCCAAAAACAAAGTTTGGTTTTGCCATTTTATATTACTACACCATTGTACATAATGGGATTTGCGCATTCACAATATTCCCAGACACTGAAAAATTGCTTTTAAAAAACAGTTAGTTATATTTCCAAGGCCCACAAAACAGGTGATAATTAGAACTTTTAAAGTAGCTCATGCTTTCTCATTTCTCAAAAGTATCAAAAATATAAAGTTTACTTTTAAAAAAAAAATTGTTAGTCTCTGATTTGTGGGAGAAATATTCTCCTCTCCACCTCATCAGATCACCATCTCAACACTTGTAACAGAGCATAAGACAACAGCTTCAAGCACAACCCAGCATTTGAACCTTCTTCTTGTATTGTTTAGTGAGGCCATGTTCCTATAACTATCAGTTTAATCAAAAAGTTACAGTAACGCCAGGAAAGGAGTGAAATTGTCCGTTGTTAAGTTGTAGTCAAAATGTAGTACAGTTATACTTTCATTTTCATAAAGAGAATGGCAAGTTAGTTCTGGCTAGTTATTTCCAAGTTCTGACTGTGTTATTGTTGAAGGAAACTTCAACTGCTAGCCCTCCATAGGTGAAGTAGCCATTTTGTCTTTTGTCTCAGGTAGCAAAATACTTTGGGTTGATTCTGCACACACTGGATTATGGCCATTTCCGCAGTAGACTGTTATAGCCGGCCCCTCCCTAAACTGTAAACCCCAGGATTCCATAGGATGTTGAAAATGGTATAATAGCGCTATAACAGTCTACTGCAGAAATGGCCTACATTGCTGTTTTTTTGCATAAAGTGCATGTAAATGTGCTTTTTGGCAAGATCTATACTGAATGCAGGAGTATGGCAATGAGGAGAGGGCAAACTAGAGCATTATCTCCCCCAAATAAGAATTCTTTTTCCCCAAATGAAGTGTTCTTTCAGTCTCCAAGTTACTATCAAGGGAAAGAGAGAGAGGGATACTGAAAACTGTTCACACCTAGCCCTCTTATATTTGCTCTGTTGATATTCCGTTGTGGACCCCCTTTCTTTGGATGCCTAAACTGCATTTCTAACTGCTCAGCTGCAGTTTTACTTTATTATAATGCAAGGAATTTGAGGACTGACTACAATTTTCATCGGGAGAGGAGTTGTTATTTGGGGGCCCTCATGTGCACATGTACACACACACACTCACACCATAGCTACACCCCTGTCAGAACATTCCTGCTTCCCTTGCAGACCTAAAGCTAGTGGAGTGGAAAGTGTTAGAATGAGATTAAGCATACCTCAGCATCTAATCATGATTCAGCTATGACCATTCACTATCCCTCCTCCTAATGTACTTCCCAGGGTTGTTGAAGGGAGAAAATATAACAACTTCACCTCTCCTAAAGGTATTTCAAGGAAGTCAAGATACAAAAGTGAAACAAAAACAGTAGAGTTGGTGGGATCTTGGTCCTAGTTAGCAACTTTCCTAGAAAAGGCAAAGTGAGAATCAAAAATATCCACTGAGAACAAGAGAAAATGGATACCGTTTGGCAGCATGTTCATGTGGCAAATAGGTATTAGTCTCAATGAAATGAATGAAATGTTGATTGAGATGTATCACTGCTTACATTAATGCTGCCATGCAGAAATGACTCTCATAGCGCTGCCAAGGTGGTATTAGATACGCAGAGATATCACCTGAAATCAGAAGTCTCATAAGACTATGCACTCGGATTATGTCACCTTTTGAGTAATGTGTATAGTAGATAAATGTGCAATGTAATCTTGTGCAAGTTACTCAGAAGTGAGTGCCCCTTTGTTCACTGGAAATTGCTATTCCGGGAGCTTTGTACAGAGGACAGCAGTGCTAGGAGAAAGGGTTCCTAAGCCCTGTAGCCATATTGGACAGGCCGTTATCAGAAAAACTTAAGCAGTGAATGGACATATTAAAGGCCCTTTCCAACTGTTGTTGTTCTTGTGTCTGTTGTGTGCCTTCAAATCGTTTTTGACTTAAGGTCTCCATAAGGAAAAACCTATCATGGGTTTTCTGAAGCTGAGAGTGTGTGATGTGCCCAAGGTCACCCAGTGGGTTTCCACAACTGATCGTGGAATCAATCCGCAGTGTCCAGGGTTGCAGTCCAATGCTCAAACCACTACACCAAGCTGGTTCACCATTTTTTAAAAACCCTCACAATTTTTAAAAAAATCACATAAGTGAAAGAGGAGAAGGAAGGAAGGAAGGAAGAAAGGAAGGAAGGAAGGAAGCAGTAACACTTGCCACTAGCCACATTTTCCATGCAAGTTTTTTTTTCATAAGATGCTATAATTTTTTTCACCATCTTTATAAAATTTTTGTTCTTCTGTAGCAGCAGCAGCAGCAGGTATAGAAACTAGAAAGCTAGTTTACATACTGTACACAATGCTTTACATGTTTACTCCAAGAGAAGTTCCCCTATGGTAAATAGGGATAAGTGCACATAGGATTGCGATATATGAGGGGTTGTACCTCAAACTTACTGTATAACCCCTACAGGAATATTAATATATGTATATGTCTCATTTTAGTTGTCTTCATGATTCTGTACAACAGCTTGACTTTTTAAAACAAGTCTGTATTAACTCAGGATCTCGGTATTAAGGAACTCACAAGAGCAGAGGAGACCCAAGACATTTTGCCCCGAGACAAAACAGCAAATAGCATAAGCCATCTAAAAAGTCAATCAAGTAAGTTACGATGGTACATCATGAGACAGGAAGTCCCATAAGCACCCTCTTCCCATTACTTGCAATTTAAAAAAAGATTCAATAAGACAAAGTAAATAACTGAACAATGCGCTGTCCTTTTATGATACTCAAAGTCTGCTACCTGAGGTAGCTATCTCACTCTACCTAATGCCAGGATCAGCTATCTGTAGAAGCTGTTATGAAGTCTCTCCTCTTATCGAGGTCAGCATTTTTATTTATTTTATGGTCAGGAACACATTTTACCAACGTAATGTCCTCCAGAGTTTTTGTATCACAGTCTCCATCATTCCTGAACATTGATCATGGTGGCTTGGGCTAATAGGAATTGTAGTCAAAAATTTCTAGAACATAGGTTGGAAAAACCTGATGAGAAGTCTTGAAGGATGTTGAAAGGTCTAATCAGATGAGCTTAACATATGTTTAACAGTCAACATCTGATAGTATTTGACAACTGACATGCAATAGCAATCAATATGTAACAGTACCAGATGTGGAACAATCCCTATGTGACACAATTCAAATGCAGTAGCAGCCAACATTCAACAATACTTGACAACAGAAACCATCAGTATTTGACAGATGGCACAATCTATTCAGTGTTTTTTTATTACTGTCATGCATTTAATTCAAGCAGCTAGCCCATTCATGGATGTCAAATAATGGGATCAAATTTTAACATCAAAATCTAAACTTTGCAAAATTAAATTCCAGTCCAAATGTATACTTATGAAAGTTTCACAAAAAATAAGAAGTCTCTTGGAGGACAGCAGACTTCTATGTCTGTTTAAAAACTTGCTTTATTTAAGAAAAGAGTAGCTGGGACCACAGTTAGATTTTAAAATAATGTTCCATCAACCAATCCCCTGATTCAAAGACTTGCTGGAAACTGACTGGGTTAGGTTTTTAATGGTGTGCTGTGCTGTTTTGTGGTTTCTTTTAATGAATGTTAATTTGTTTAACTCTTCCATTGTTTAGACAGCCAGTGTGGTACAGTGGTTAGGGCATTGTACTACAGCCCTGGAGACCAGGGTTCAATCCTCTGCTTGGCCATGGAAACCCATTGGGTGACCTTGGGCACCTCATAGACTCTCAGCTCCAGAAAACCCCATGGCCATTTCCACACTAGCCTGTTATAACGTGATGATTCCACTTTCAACATCCTCTGGAATCCTGGGGTTTGCAGTTTCGGGAGGGGCCAGCTGGAAACTGCAAACCCCAGGATTCCAGAGGATGTTGAAAGTGGAATCATCACACTATAACAGGCTAGTCCGGAAATGGCCCACGATAGGGTTACCTTAGGGTCACCATAAGTCGAAAATGATTTGAAGGCACACAACAATACATTGTTAATTTGTTTAAATAACTTTGATATACATACATTTATTGAAGTTTTTATATAGTTTTTAATCTGTATTTTTCAAAAAAATATGTTGTAAACTGCCTTGAGTCTCATTATTGGGCGAAAGACAGGATATAAATGAACGGAGGAGGAAGACACAGAGCTGTAAGCAAATACTGAAGATTAATATCACTTAATAATAATGAATAGCAAAAGTCCCCTGGTTATGACTGCATCAGTACAGTCCCTGACCTGATGGCAAGGGTATAAAGCATTGGCCATCCCTTCCCACCCAAGAGGCAAGCAAAAGGTATACGTGCAATGCAAAATCATGGTGAGCCTTCAAACATGTAAAAGTGTTGCATAGCTGTCCAAGCCATCCTTTGACAATGCATACAGAAGTGAATTACATGACACTAGAACTTATGAGATTTTTACCCTACTTTTTCACGTATGCAGGACTTTGCCCTACCTTGATCCTCACTGCAGAAAATGGCACCTTAGAACAGGAACTATGGATTCATCCTTATGTTCTTCCAAAGCAAGTCAATGTAAGCTTTGGATACTTGACAATTTTTGTCAACTCTATCAGTAAGTGTCTCTCTGTATGACCTGTTTGACATCTAATTCCTCTAAGCCCCAAAGACCATGAGTCATCTTGGACAAGTTCCCTCTTAACTGTGAAGCATTTAATATTCCCTTTTTTTTCCCTGGATACGTCTGTTGCTGTCCTGGTACATCTGTTGCTATTGCGAAGTGTAGGATGTAACAGAAGCCCAAAGACAACAGGGAAAAGGAGTTGGTGCCCCGCAGAACAAACACCCAAACAGGAGGCCAGAGTTTCACCAAGTGAAATCTTTCAGAGAGTAGAGTAGATAAGGCATAGTACTTAGGACTGGAGTACTTTTCACCAAAGACACAGGTATCATTAGTTGACCTTTAGTTTAATGGGGTGATATTTTTGTCTTGGGAGCCAGAATGGTGTAGTGGTTTGAGCCCTGGACTATCACACTAGAGACCAGAATTCAATTCCTCACTCAGCCATGGAAACCTACTGCCTGACCTTGGGCATATCACGCACTCTCAGTTACAGAAAGCCCCCTGATAGGTTCACCTTATCATCACCATAAATCAAAAACAACTTGAAGGCACACAACAGCAACAACATTTGTCTTGGGACAAATTTTGTGTCTTATAGACACAAATTTTGTGTCTTATAGACACAAAATGAGAGAAGTCAATGAGAACTACCTATATGAAATCATGGTTGTTAAAGTGGCACAAAATTATATAACAGTGTAGTGCAGACACCACCAAGATAAACCAACCTATGTTGATAAAACTGCAGAGAAAACTGGAAGACAGAAAACACTGCAAAGACAAGATTAACTTAAGTGGGTAATGTTTAAATTCTGATGTTGGGCTCATCTGAGGTTTAGACCCATAAATTAGAAGCAATACATGTTCATATATGAGTAAACCAGACACTGTTTTAAGACCGTGATGGCAATTATTTACCTTTGCACATATTCCTTCGCTTTGAGTTCTGCTATAGAGCATGTATTAAAATCTTTGATGCATCCGCAAGATGTTCTGTCCTCATAAGCCCAGAAATTTGTGTTCTAACCTCCCTCAGTACCTCACAGCTCAGTTTGTGTGGTATGTTCCATCCAGGAATTTGAGATCTACAGGCAAAGGTTTATTGTCTGTTCTACCAACACATACAATTCTGTCAAGACTGCGAGCCTTTTACGATCTGGCTCCACATTTGTGGAACAGTCTTCATTTGGATCTCCAGCTAGAAGAGGATTTCACCTGTTTTCGTAAATGGTTGAAGACCTTCCTCTTTGACTCACCATCTTAAGCTACTGAATTATGTTTAAGGTGCTGAGATGGATAGCGACTGGTGGGTGTTGGGAATTTTATTCCATGTATTGTTGTGGTGTTCTGTTTTATTGTCTTTGTCCCTGATTGTGTATGTTGGTGTTCCACCCTTTGGTGTAAAGGGCATTATAAAGAAACATCATCATCATCATCATCATCATCATCATCATCATTATTATTTTATGAGAAGGTCTTTTCCCAAATTAGACCCTAGGTAAGGAGTATCCTTTGTAGGCTCCTGTCAATAGAAAAGGCAGAATGATTTTGAAACTTCTTTCAAAATAGGCTTCTTTGGTCACCTCGTTCTATAGCTGAAGCTTCTAAAACAGTCTGAAACCTGCAACAATTCAAACTCAGTCCTCTGAACAATAGTTTAAGGAGGCCTAAACTTTCAGCACAGCAACTATAAGCCATTCTGTACCACTTTTCAGCTAAGTTCCAAACACCATCCTTTAGCCACTTAGAAGTAAATGCATTGTCAACAACAAACTACAGAGACAATGGATTCCCAAGGGAACACTCACTTGCATATTATATGTTGACATGACCTCAGTGAGTTCATTCCTTCCAAGATGAGCTGGAAAAGTCTGGCTGTGTGTGAACACGTGTCCACATTCTTGTTCATTGTTTCAGTTGGTCAGCAGATTGGCCTCTGTGGATTCAGAAGGGTGAGCTGTAAACTGCTGTCTGATGTAGCATGCTCATCCATCTTTCCTAACATTTGCTTCTAACCTGTGTGTATAAGTTAGAAATGTAATGCTCTAACTGTTTGCACTTCTTTGTGGTGCTGTTGTGTGCCTTCAAATTGCTTCCAACTTATGGAGACCCTAAGGCAACCCTATCATGGCAAAATTTGCTTGCCACTGCTTTCTTATAATGCTAAAAGCGTGTGACTTGCCAAAGGTCACCCAGTAGGCTTCCATGGCTGAGTGACGATTTGAACCGTGGTCTTCCAGAGTCTAGTCCAGCTGTCAAACCACTCTACCAGGCTACCTCTGCACATTTGTGCATGCAGTCCAATATTTCAGATATGAAAACAGGGATTCATGTGGCCAAGCAACATCAGAATGTGGTCAAAATGATCAAAGTTACTAATCAGGAAGAACAGACAAGCTGGGAAAGGTTGTGGCAGTTTGCTTTTGCCTGTGTCTACAGGGAAGAACAAGATGACATCCCCTCCTCTTCCTTTCTCCCTGCTGAGCTGAGTGCAAACTACTTTTGCATCTGGGGCTCAGTTTACACCAAAGGAAGTAAGCTGAGGATAAAGAGGGAAAATGAGAAGAGAAAAGAGAAACTGGGACATTTTTAAAGCAGCTGAAAAGGTGAGGAGACAAAGGATTAATTGGAACTGTCCTTGCCAAATTGAGAAACCTGCAGTATATGCTTATGTAGTTACCAGACAGTTTGCAATAAGACACTTAAAAAATTATGGATATTAATCCTTAACTTAAATTCATAATGCTGATAAAGTTTCTTCCAAATATATTCATTGTATTCTGTTTATGCATTTTTACTACAACTTTTAAGAAAAAGAGAAAGAGAAAGAGGTCATTAATTTTCGGTAGTTGAGTTGAATCCTAAAAACTTAAGTCAAGCTTTAGTTCCACTAGCTAAATTCCACCCAGTTTCAGTAAAACTAGATTGTGACCTAGCGTTACCCCTTAACGTCAATACTCATTGACTGCATATGACTTTGCATTATAAAATGTTTAATAACATTCCACAATTTGATTCACATTTGTATCATCTAACATCTTGGCCACAATCAAAAAGAGAATTAAATCAATAATTCTACACCAATTTCAGTGCATTATGACACCCTTCCTTTCCCCGCAAATATTCAAGCATGGCTGTCTAGCATTTTGATTTTAAGTGAGCAAATTATAAATATGGATTTTTAAAATCTGTTCTCCTAAATTTAGCATATATAAAAACAAAAAAATGGATAACAATCAATCAGTAGGAAGAAGGAACATGCTTTACACAAAATCTTTTGTTTAAACAGCATACAGCAAATCAATAAAAAGACAATACAAATGAGGCAGAATTGCTTCAAAAATAATAGAAGTCACAAAATGTTAGATTTTTAAGAGGCATCTTTTTTCTCCTCCACATATCCTACCACAGAATATTTTTGACAAGAAATGTTCTGTGTGTTGATGCTCATGTTTTACAACTGGCACTTGTCCAATAGACACAAGTCTGGAGTCACTCTTCTAAGTCTTCCCACTCATAGTCTTCAGCTGGTTCACAGAATGCCAATAGTCAGCAGAAATACTCTGACCTTGAACCTTCACTCTTGAAAGTCATCTGAGAATCCATGCTTGATCTAGAACACAGAAGCAGTCTTTCAGATTCCTCAGTATTCCTTCGAGCCCAGAGCTCTCCACCTGCCCCCACCGAACGTGGTTTAAGGGAAAGGGTTTCAAATTTGACATACGTCTCTTTCTCCAGGTCAGCTTCCCTGGTAGATTTGGGTTTCCTATGAAGCATTAAGACTTTATACAGTAAAAAAAATATGAGAGGTAGAACAATTGCACAAGCTATGCCACTGGCCACCAGCAAAAAGGAAATCTGAGAATCGTCTTCCATAGTCATTCCATCAGTAGAGAAAATAATGCATTGATCTTTTGTGGGAGGAGTCCCTTTGGGACAGACGCAGGCCATGTATTGGATACCAGGTTCCAAACCATCTATTGTGACTTTATTTTTTGTTGGATCTGTGCTCAAAGGCAGCATGTCTTTCTCCCCATACTTTGAGTACAAAACAGTTAGAGGAGGACTGCTCATGGCATTGATAGTTTTCCACATTAAAGTCACTCTTTCTTTGGTTTCAGGAATTACTCGAAGGTTTTTTACTGCAAGCGTTTGGTCTCCCACTGTTGCTGTACTGAGTGATGTACCTCCATCTTTCTTACTAATATCGCCTGCCTGCTTTTTGCTGCCATTGGTAATTGCTTTGGAATTCTTCTTTACATCAGGCATGGTCTTGGGTTGTTTTTTGTCAGCAGTCTTTTCAGTGGTAGACCTTTCAGTAGCTGCCAATGTTGTCGCAAAAGTGGTGGTTGTAGGCAATGCTGTAGAAGAGCTGGTCACATTCAAAGATTCTTGTTTGATATCTTCCTGTGTGGTATTCTGTTGGTCTCCTCCAGTCTTTTTCCCATATTTTTGTGGAGACACTGTTGTGGTAACAACTCCAACAACAGTGACAGTAACATAAGCTTCTGACATTCCAGCCAAGTTTTTGGCCTTACATCTGTAGTCCCCTGCATCCTTGTACGAAATACCTGTCATGCTAAGGATGGACCATCTTACACCTTCTCCTGGACTTTCTTGAATCACTAGAAAAGAATTAAACGCATGTCAGAATGGTAATCTCAGCACAAAGAAGCAGCCATTATAATACAGTTGTCGCACATTTGAACAAACAGTTCAAACAAGAGGTGTCTTTCTAACAGGGCTCCAACATTCAGTCAATTGATGGTTAGATTAGCAATCTGAAGAGAAGGGTACCAAAATACCTAAACAACAGTAACAAGAGTGAAAAAGAAAACTAAGAAGTTGAGTAGTATGGACAGACTGAAAAACATTACTTTTTAAACAGAAAACTTGGTACTAAAGGCATATATTAACAAAGAAAGAATAGGGAAAAGTTGCTACACCACCAAAAAGAAGAGCAATTCAACACATTTCAGCAAACTGGAAGGAATCTCTGCCTTTAGGTCCACTCTAATGACCCATTATCAATGTTAATTATTTATATACCAAATGTAAATCCTGCAGTTTTCGAGGCCGAATTGTACCTCCCTACACCCTCCCCTGCCTACTTCCATTTCATCATGTGATGTGGATTAACCTGAGAGGCAGTGAGTGGCCCAAGATTACCTAGAAATCCTTACAGCTGAGTTGTAAATTGGACCTGAATCTTCCTAGCTCTAGGAATGGACAGATCAGTCTACTTCCAGTACCTGGCCATTCTTCATCTGTTAAATCCATATATCTGTTCCATTCCATTTTCTGCAGTGGCAGGATTCATGTAAAGATCATATTTCCTGTTTTAATGCATTTTTGAGCTGAGTACAAAATTCAGAGAACTATACATTTCACATGCATGATTTGGCTATGAAGGGAAAATGTAGCTCAAAATAGAGTCTCCCATTTCCCTTCCTCATTCTAGTGTTAGTCCACCACTGTAACTAGTAGATTACATTTGTTCTCTCAATTTAGGCATTACCTGTCATAAAAAAAAAGAAGAAGAAGAGAGAATCAGCATGCTCTACTAGTTAACAGTGATGGACTAAGACCAGGCTTAACAAGGGATGGCTAAAGAGTAAACCTCTTGAGAATAAAGAAATATAAAGAAATACCTGTATAGTTCACTGGAAGGTTGTCAGACCTGATCCAGGTGAGTTGTGGGGTGGGATAACCTGTTGCATCACAGCGTAAAAGAACGTTGCTTCCCAGGGGTGAGGTAATTTTTGTGGCTGAAGTCATTACTGATGGTTTCAGACATTGTTCCAGCTCTGCTCTTTGAAACAAGATCCCAGCCAAACTCTCTGGTCCACTGCAAGCCACAAAGGGGTCCAGAAGTACAACAGAGGTATCCACAATTTTGGAAAATTCAATAAGCTTTGAAATTCGACAATCACAATACCATGGATTGTCCTGCAAACCTTCAGATGGAAAAACAAATTAACTCATAGTCTTGGCAGCAATGCAATTCTGAAATTAGATTGGCTAGCACAACAATTTGCCCTTACACGATTCAGCATCCACAGTCATCTTCAAGTTGCAGAAAGAGCTGTGGCAGAATATCTAACAAGTTGGACAATATTACATTTTTGCCAATGACTAATTATATTGTTGTAATCTTTTTCCCAGAAGGCTTACCTACTAATATATAAAAGTCAAAGTTTGTTTGTCTGTGTCAGGCAAGCAAAGACCTCATACGATTGGCTGTGTCAGGTGAAGATCTCATATGATTGGCTGCCTATGAAGTTTCTATGGAATCCTGGGGTTTACAATTTAGGGAGGGGCCTTTAGAATTCTCAACGAGAGAGCTCTTGGGCCTCAGGCCAGTTGCTATGGGGATGAGACCTAGCAGCAAAGAGGAGGGCAGTATATTCCCTGAGAAACCCAACTTCAGTACATAAATAACTCCAAATACAGATTGATTGGGGAATATGGGGGAAAGTTACAGGTACTGAACAAGACAGTTCGAGGAATTAGAGCCGCGGGATCTCAAATCTTTCTGACAAGTATTATCTATGAGAAAATAAAATCCCGGGCAATGCCGGGTATATATGCTAGTGATTTATATTCGTTAGCAGTCATCTGCTGCCTTCTTCTGCTCTTTTTCATGACTGTCACAACAGTGAAACATTTAGATTGAAAGTTCTATGAAAATCTCACTTGTAACACATGTACTTTTTTAGCAGAGGATGGAAAAATAACTGTTACAAGCTGTGATCTTTACTCTGTGTATGTGTGCATGTGCCTTCAAGTTGCCTGTCAATTTAAGGTGACCCTATGAATTTCACTAGGTGTTTGTAGGCAAAGAATATTCAGAGGTAGTTTTGCCAGTGCCTTCCCCGGAATACAGCCTAGAGCACTTGGTATTCATTAGCAGTCTTTCATTAAACTTCTATCTGGAACTGGTCCTGCTTAGCTTCCAAGATCAGATGGGATCTGGTGCTTTGGGGGGTATTTAGGCCCTATAACTTCCAGTTTAACTGAGACATTTGCATGGTTAAAAGAGAATATGAAAGATAAAGAAAATCATTTTTCAGTTTCCATGTATTTCCTTTGATTTGGTAAGTAAATAAAATCACTTTTAAAGAGCTTGATGCAATGTATTACTCTGCTTGTGTCCATGGTGATAATGAGACATGGCTTAGGATGAGGTGGTAGCATCCAGCTTTCAGCCTAATTTCAAAACCCTCTGCAAGGAATCAGTTCAGATCTCTATAGAGCTTTGGAAGAGTTACTCTGAGACTACAATTCCCAGAATGCTCCATGATGACTGGACATTTTTAGGACTTGTAATGCAAAAAGTAGTCTTTAATCGTTCTGGTTGTCTGGGAACTGTACCATCTGACCTCCCTTCAAAGTCCATTGGACAGGGAGGAAAATAGAGATAAAAGGTAGTTTGGGGAAGAAAGAGATAAAGCGAGTAGCCCTTTCCAGTCATGTAGTGACAGTGGGACGAGGGTCGGTCCACCCCGGGCAGCAATGTTTTGGGGGCGTCCCGGCCCATAGCCATGCCTCCACACACCACAGCCACGCCCCTAGGCACAGTGGCCACGAACCTCGATCCATAGCCCCGCCCCATCCCTCCCCTCCTTCACACACTCCAAGCTCCACCACTGTCCCTTTCAGCCCCAGCTACTGCTGGCTTCAGCCCTGTTCGCTGACAGTACATGGCGTGGGACTTATTATGCAGCAAAGGTATACCCTCAAACTACTCTGATTTGGAAGGGACAGTACTGTTTATTCCTCTATCATCCCACTTTTTCAGCAGCTTTTAAAATGTCACAGTTTCTTTCTCCTCCTCCCACTTTCTTCCTTTGTCTTCAACTTACTTTCGTTTCTGCAAACTGAATTCAAAGTACAAAAGTAGTTTGCACTCAATTCAGCAGGGAGGAGAAGATAAGACAGGACAGAATCTTGTCCTTCCCAGTAGGATATGGTGGCAAAAGCCATCTGCTGCAGCCTCTCCTAGTTTCTATGTTCTTCCTCATTAATACCTTCTGCCCTCTTGACCACATTCCAGTGTCGCTTAGATAGGTGTCCCAATTTTCGTCTGTCAAATGTTGGAAAGTATGTGAATGTGGCATTCAGTGACCCAAAAAAAGTTCCCTAAAGCAGGACACGTGATCAGAGAAAAAAAGTCTCTCCCTCTACAGCAACTGGCCTTGATAAAAGGCATTTGAGCAGGGAAGAGTAGGCATCACATCCAAAGTAACTGTCAAAATGGAAGCATATAGTTTCTGCTGCTATTTCAAGATAGCCCATGACAAAAATTAGAGCGGGATGATGCTATAACCCATAAGGTTACCAGATTTCAGGTCCTGGCCCTGAGTCTCCTATAATCATGGATCATCCTCAGGTGGGAGGTGACAGTACAGTTTCTCCAGTTTTAGGCCATTTCTGCACTAGGTTGTTATAGCGCGATGATTCCACTTTTAACATTCTATGGAATCCTGAGGTTTGCAGTTTCAGGAGGGGCCAGCTGGCCCCTCCCGAAACTGCAAACCCCAGGATTCCATAGGATGTGGAAAGTGGAATCATCGCACTATAACAGCCTAGTGCGGAAATTGCCTTAGTGGAGAAAGAGGAAAGGGCTGTGTTTAAATCCCCAGCTCATCTAGAGAGCAGCAGCTTGCTACAATGTGCAAGGTTTAATCGATTTGTTGCTGCAACTTGCAAAAGACTCCAAAAAATCTATGTACTTAATTCGTTAGCTTCCTGCTTCCCTCACAATTATTGTGGTACCAGGACTCACCCTCTGCTCTGCTCTGCATCCACCCCTGGCTAGAAGGAAGACGATTATATTAAATGTTCCTTAATCTGCCTCTCCAAGTAAGTGAGAAGGAATAATTCCCTTATTCCAGTTTGATTTAGAAGCAACCCTTTAATTAAGATTTTTATCTTAATTTACAAAAAGAGGAAAAATGCATTCCCAGTGTGTTTTTTAATTAGCAGCAGTGAGCAACTGTGTTTAGTACTTAATGGATAACAATAATAACAAAGGCTATCCGTTGATCTCAGGTTTTGGCCCAGAATGTCAGGGCCTGGGGCAGTCCTGAACTGACAAGCCAAATTAAAATTATCCTCTAATGCAGGATCATCACACACCAGTTTCCTGGTTCAAAAACAATGCAAATAAGTGTATCTTCTGAAATGGGCTCTAATCCACAAAAGTGGGTGCAAAATAAAATGTATTAGCCTTTAATATAACACTTGTTTGGCGGAGGAGGCTTTGTTGCAAAAGACACATTTTTATATAACCAAATCTATAGGTAGCTAGACTCAATCAAGGAAGTCACAGCCCTGAGTCTGCAAGAGCTGAACAGGGCTATTGATGATAGGGTGACTTTGAGACCTATCATTCATAGGGTTGCCATAAGAAAAAGTCAGCTTGGTGGCAGTAATCAACAAACATGTGAAACCAGATTCTTCCTAAGAAGAAACCTAATATTGAATCAAGGTTAGCAGCAATTGTTTGTGAATAGACAGGATAAGAGAAGAATCATGCCCCAGCAGCAATCAAACCTGTAGAAGTTTTGTGGAACATAGGCCATTTTGGCATTAGACTGTTATAGTGCTATTATTCCATTTTCAACATCCTATGGAATCCTGGGGTTTGCAGTTTAGGGAAGGGTCTAAACTGCTAACCCCTCCCTGCAGGCCCCTCCCTAAACTGCAAACCCCAGGATTCCATAGGATGTTGAAAGTGGAATAATAGCACTATAACAGTCTAGTGCAGAAATGGCCATAGTCTGACTAAAGTAACCTTAACAGGTTTGTTGTTTTCTGCTGCTTAAGAAACAGCACCCTCTAGTGAAACTTTGTTTGTACTGCCTAGGTCACCACTCAAGAACAACCTGAGAGTTTTGGACATACACTAGAGCTTAATCACACAAAGCAGGTAAATCACAATTGCAGCAGGATAATAACATCTTTGGCTGGCACTTATCACATGGAGTTGTTTCCCTTCTATTGTTTTTTTCTGGTGGGAGACCATCTGAAAAGTATTTATCATATTAACACAAAAGATCTATTAATTACCTCCTTTGTAAGAAATCCTTTCCAAGTGGTCTCCCATGGGGAGAACAGAAGAGGAATGAAGTGATGTGACAAGTCCCAGCCAAAGAGACTATTATCCTGGTGTAACTGCAATTAATTTGCCTCATGTGATCAAGTCCTCTGTTTTGGCCCTTACATAACCAAAACAACACTCTTCAGGTGCATGGGAGAGGAATGAGCAGGCATGAGGTAACACAAGTTTTTTTACATTTGTATATTGAAAAAAAAACCCTAAAGGGATGGGTTGGGTGAGGATGGAGAGCACCATGAGGACTTAGCTTTCTCCGTGGAAATAATGTTAACTTTTGCAGATGAAGGAATGGAAAACCCAGTATAGCGCATGGAACTGAGCATCCAGGAAAAGAAACTGGCTGGCTGGTTTGCTGAGTGGCTGGGACCCTGAAAGGCATGCTCCACACTGCAAGCTTTTGTCACATACGTTTCACAAATGAAAACTGGACACTTGTGGTCAAGCAACATCAGAGGGTGAGCAAGATGGCAAACATTAATGAGGAAGAATAGATGAGCTAGGAGATGCTGCAGCAGTCAGCTTTTGTCTAAGGCCATTTCTGCCCTAAACTGTTATAGTGCTATCATTCCACTTTCAACATCCTGTGGAATCTTGGCATTTGCCATTTAGGGAGGGGCATTTAGAATTCTCAGCCAGAGAGCTCTTTGGCCTCAGTAAACTACAAACCCCAGAATTCCACAGGCTGTTGAAAGTGGAATAATAGCACTATGACAGTGTAATGTGGAAATGGGCTAAATCTTCACCCTTTCCTTTCCTCTCCCCACTGCTGAGATAATTGAATGGAAACTGCTTTTGTATTTTGAGCTCAGTTTGCAGCAACTGAAGTAAGCTGAAGGGGAATGTAGGAGGAGGAGAAAGAAATCAGGACATTTTAAAAGCAATCCAAAAAGTGCAGTAACAGAGGATTAATTGAGACTGTCTATGAAAAATCAGGACAATTGGAGGGTACTTTGTTGCAAGTCATACTTAACACATTTAAAGTCCAGAGTCCATGGCTTTGTGCTGATTGTGAACAGTGGTTAGAACCCTGAACTGGAACTTGAAAGATCTAGGTTCTAGTCCCTCATGAATCACGTAAGTAACTGGGTGATCATCCTAAGCCACTCAGTAATTCTCATTATGACCTACCTTACTGGGTTGTTGCAAGGATAAAGTGGAAAGCCATTGGGCTCTTTGGAGGAAAGGCAAGATAGATGTGTAACTAATAATAAGTAAGTAAATAAATAAATCTCTGAAACATGTGCCAGCTCATGTCCAGTAAGCTGCTTAATGGTAACATGTGAGTGCAAGACACCGCTGCAGAGGAGTCCTGGTCAGGACTTGGATATATCAAGTCAGCATATCAAGCTGTAGAAGAATGACACGTGGCTGCCCACCTAACAGCATAGCAGGCCACAAGAATCAGCAGATTAGTGTGAATCCTGCAATCCACCCAGAGAAGCACTGGCTAAAACCATCCATATTTTAAGATACTGCTGCTCACACTATTTAGTTTTTAAATCCCCAGAGCCTGGAAAACCTACTTTATGGGGCTACGAGTTCCAGAATCCCCCAAGAGAGCATTGGCCATTTCCGCACTACACTGTTATAGTGCTATTACTCCACTTTCAACGTCCTATGGAATCCTGGGGTTTGCAATTTAGGGAGATTTTAGAATTTAGAATTCTCAGTCAGAGAGTTCTTTGGCCTCAGTAAACTACATTCCACAGGAGGTTGAAAGTGGAATAATAACACTATAACAGTGTAGGGTGGAAATAGCCTATATTCCAAGCTCTTGGGATTTTAAAAGTATAGAGAGGATGTATGCAACAAAAATGTAAAGGTAAACACCCTGCAATTGCCCTAGAAGGGACTTGTCTGCGTACACACTTGCTAGCACTGGTCAAAACAAGACATTTAGATTGTTTTCTGGCTTACCTAATATGACCCTCTGGGTTACAGATTCAATGTTTCTGTTTGGTGCTGTTTCTGAAAAAGGAAGCCAGATGTCCATGAGGTCTGATGGCAAAGAAGTTAGCTTGTTGCTAGAAATGTCCAGGTAAGTGAGATTCCTCAAGTATTTGCCAGCCTCAGCTGGAATGCTGGTCACTTTGTTGTTGTGCAAGTCAAGAGTTCGAAGGTTGGGCATCTCAGCCAAAGATTCCCAGGGGAAACTCGAAAGCAAATTCCCATCCAGGCGCAATTCATGTAGCTGCTTTAAATTATAAAAGCTGCTGGTGTCAATGGTTGCTACAGAGTTGTAAGTGAGCCACAGATATTTCAGATCCACCAAGTAGTAAAAGGCCTCTGTTGGGATCTTTCGTATGACAGTCTTTTCTATCCGGAGTTTGACAGTGTCCACAGGAACATTGACCGGGATCTCATACATGTCAGGATCATTACACAGCACAGACCTAACCACAAAGAAAGAGAGGTAGCTGATGATAAAGATGGGGGGGGGGGGTTGGGGGTATATACCAAGAATTTGTCTAGTTTTTCCAGTTTCAAAATTGTTCAGTGTCAAAACTGCCACATTGCCTAGGAAAACAGTATTTGGCCTACACATTACATTTGATCTGATTAACAGCAGAACCCTATATTTGGAAGGAAGCCTGATTGACTTCAGTGGGATTTGCTGTCATGTAATATGGC
Organism: Cyclura pinguis; assembly: GCA_030412105.1. Taxonomy (NCBI): domain Eukaryota; kingdom Metazoa; phylum Chordata; class Lepidosauria; order Squamata; family Iguanidae; genus Cyclura; species Cyclura pinguis. Next base: position 187,105,755 of record CM059603.1, read on the forward strand.
TTAGGTCCAGACTATCTGACAAACCATATCTCCTGATATGAGCCTGTCCAGGCCCAAGATCCACAAGAGAGGCCCTTCTCTTCAGACTAAACATCTTCACAGGTATGGCTGATGGAAACATGAGAGAGGGTCTTCTCAGTGGTTGCACCTACACTTTGAAACTCCTTCCCTAGAGGGTCAGAAGGTCCCCATCCTTGCTGTCCTTCCGTCAGCAGTGAAGACTTTTTTTATTCAGACAGGTTTTTAGAATTGAAGGCTTTCTAACAAAGGTTTATAAATGCTGTAGTGTTCTAAATTGTACTATGTAATTTTTTCAAACCTTTTTAAGAGTGCATGTTTTTAATATGGTTAACAATTTAAGTCACTTTTAATGTTGACCTTTTATTTGTTTTTAATTATAATCTTAATGCGTGAGCCACCTTGAGTCCTAGTCTTGGGGAAAAAGTGGGATATAAATAAAGACTATGATGATGGTGGTGGTGGTGATGATGATGATATAAGTATGTCTAACATTGCATCCTACACATTCTTTCAGCCTTTTTTGACACTTAGAAAAGTTAAGGTGAGATGAGAGATGCTGGGCAATGGTAGCAATCCACTGTGAAAACTGGCAAAGGCAACCTAGGCCGTTATCCGAAGGAGGCAAAGTGTGTGCATGGAAAGGAATGACAGTTGCAAGCAAAGTGGCTGCATGCATCCCAAAGAAAAAATATTGGGACAAACAGATGGGGTAGATGTTGCTGGAGGTTCCAGTATTTGTAGCTGTAGTTCTTGTGTGTTTTTTAAAAAAAAAAAATCCAAAAGTTTTTGTTTTTGTGGACTATTTGCAGCAATTTGTTTTAGTCCCGCACTCATTTTTTTAAGAAAACAACTCTGGAACATATTGGATCAAAAAAGTCCCAAGAACACTTAACCATCTATTGTTGTGGTTCATACTGGGTTTTTTGACCACTCCTCCAATAATGCTCATTGTGTGGTAGGCTAGGGTTTGCATGCTGGACATTGCAAGATGAATTATGAGAAAGGTAAACACAGTTCTTTCAACCTCTTCTCCCCATTTTTCTTCTTAAATATTTTTTAGAGTTCTAGTATCATAGTGCATTAGTAAAATAGTGAAATAGCGCATGTGCACTTTAATGCTATTTCACTATTTCATTGATGCACTGTGACTCTAAGAAAAATAACAAAAAATACACTTCAAAATTACAGGGGCATTCTTCAAACTCAGCAAACCAGACCTCCAGTTTTAAAAATCCCTCTAGTGATGACCTAAGACAGTGGTTCTTAAACTTTTCTTTACTGGGGACCCTCTGTAAATATCATTTGCTGCTCGGGAACCCAAGACTTAACTTAAATCTAAACATTTAAATCTTCAAGTCTTTGTGGTCCCTGGCAACAAATCTAAATATTCAGATAGTTATTAAATATTCAAATATTTAGTTAGTTAGTTAGTTATGGCTTCTGGAAACTAGGATTAAAATCCCTGTTCAGACACTTGGTGAATTTGGGCAAGTCTCATTCTTTCAGCCTCAGAGGAAGGCAAAGGCAAACCTCATTTGAATAAATCTTGACAAAAAACCTCTATGATAGGTTCGCCTTAGGGTTGCCATATGTCAAAAGTGACTCGAAGGCACACAACAACAAAGTGCTGCTGAAGTCAGAGGTTCTTTCTAGCCATCGTGTCTCTCCCCTTTGAAAACTGACTTATGGTGACCTTAAGATGAACCTACAACGGGGGTTTTCTTGGCAAGATTTCTTGCTTTTGCCTTTCTCTGAGGCTGAGAGAATATGACTTGCCTAAGGTCACCCAGTGGGTTTTCATGGCTGAGTGGGGATTCAAACCCAGAGTCATAGATTGAGTGTGTGCACATGCCTGCTGCCATGTTTGTCAGGAACATGACAGTGTGTGCGTGTGTGTGCATGCGCATCCATGCGCGCATGTCCAGATGTCAAAACTGCTCCCTCATTTGCAAATGAGGGAGCAGTTTGGGCACCCAGACATGCCTGCCATTGTGTCTCTTTCGTCAGTAATGTGGCAGCAGGGAATGTGTGTGGCAGGAGGGGGTCTATGCATGCCCAAAATGCTTCCTTGTGCAAGTTTGGGTGCACACACACATGCCTACCCCTTTCATTAGGGATGTGGCAGCAGGGAGTTGTGGGTGCCAAAACTGCTCCCTTTTTTGCAAACGAGAGACATGCCTGTTGCTATGATCCTCAACTCCCACACCCACTGCTGACACATCCCTGACAAAAGAGACACAGTGACAAGTGACTGTGTACACAACTGCTCCGTCATTTGCAAATAAGGGAACAGTTTCAGCACCCACACACTCGCACCCCACTGCTGTTGGCGTCTAACAGCAGGGCTTTGCAGACCCCCTGTGAATGGCTCCATGGACCCCCATGGTCTCCGGACTTCAGGTTAAGAACACTGATCTAAGAAATTAAAATTGCTCATGCTTATTTAGACCAATTTGGAAGAACCCACTGTTTACTTTTATAAATGCCATCACTTTTCATTAGCAGGAATGGTGTCACACTCAGCAAATAAAGTTACAGAGGTATAAACAGCATCTTTGCACCTACAAATAAGCTCACTTAATAGCAGCCTTTTAGGGGTAAGTATGCAGTGCCCTTGGGCTCTACAGTGACTATACGTAACCCAGTCAAAGAAAAGTACTATTTCACACAGTGTACAGTTAAAATGATGGAATTTGCTACCACAAGCTGTGGTGATGGATGCCAACTTGGGCAGCTTTAAATGAAGATTAGACAAATTCGTGAAGGATAAGTGTATCAGTGGCTACTGGTCCTGCTGTGGGTATATAACATCTCCAGAATCAGAGGCACTATGCTTCCATACAGTTTTACTGAAAAACACAAATAGAAAGATACTGTTGTACTTGTGTCCTGCTTGAGGACGACTCCATGGACATCCGGTTGACAACTACAGAGGTAGAATGCAAGACTAGACAGCCCTTGGGTATAATCCAGCACAGGTTGTCTTCTGTTCTTTGCCCCTTTCAAGGAAAAACGATGGTGTTGTACTACTTCAAGACAATAAAAATACAATACGAGATGAAGTAGCCACAGGGGACAAGACACACGCAGGGTTGCCAGATCTCAGTGCCTAGCCCTTTTGTGGGCCATCTTGAGTGGGGTTATGAAGGAGTATATCCACCACTTTCGGAGAGCTAAGCACTTGGTAAGAGAAAAGGATGTGGGTAAATCTTCAGCTCACCTGGTCCCGCAGAAACTTGCTACAGTTTGCAAGGATTCATTGATAAGTTCCTGCAACTTGCAAAGACTCTCCAGGGGATCTACATGTATTTATTCTGGCTTCCTCCTTCCTTCCCTGTCATCGTGGTACCATGGCTCTCCCTCCACTCTGTTTTGCATCCACTTTCTGGCTAGAAGCAAGTTGTTGTTGTGCTGTTGAATGTCTTTGTTTCCAACTTATGGCAACTCTAAGGTGAACCTATCATGAGGTTTTCTGGGACTGAGAGTGTATGACGCACCCAAGATGACCCAGTGGGTTTCCATGGCTGAGCTGGGAACTGAACACTGGTCTCCACGGTCATAGTCCACTGCTCAAATCACTATACCACGCTGGGTATCATTAAATGTAAGTAAGTGAGAAGGAATGATTCCTTTATTTCATCCCGATCTGGGAACAGCCCCTTTAGCTAAGATTTCAGTATTAATTTCCAAACAGGAAAATATGTTTGTGTGTGTGAGAGTCCATGTATGTGTGCACATACATTTGAATGACAAGCTGTGAGCTACTGTGGTTGGTACTTAATGCGCAGGGCTTCATGACCACACAGAGGCTGTCCCTGGGTCTCAGGTTTTGGCCCAAACACCTCAGGGCCTGGGAGGATCTTGAACTGGCAACCCTAACCCTAACCTCAACATGAAAGCAGATGTAAACGTACACTTGGCCAAATATTAGAACAACATCTCAAATAATTAAGAAAACCTCCTATTATCAAAAGGCAGAAAGTTGGTATTTTAATGAGAAGGAATATATACTCATAATTAGAAAATTAAGGTTACAGTTACAGTTACAGTGGAAAAGACCGGAAAAATATACTTCTGTCTTACAGATGGATACTCCCTTTACTATATTCTTTTAAATAAGGCATCTGTTTTCATGGGCACAGGGAGCTTGAAAGGATCAAGAGCAAGATAATCCAACCTCCCGCCCAAAGGAGAGAAACATCTGTTTGTTAGCCCATTCAATGAAACTTTAATCATGAGGAATTACTTTTTGCCAGTAATGCACCTATAGAAACAGAAAGAAAGACTTGGATCCAATGTGTTGTACGGAATAAAAATAGGCTCCTGTGTATCAATCCATCTTCCTTCATCTTCTTGTAAAAGTTAAGGAATAAAATACACAGCACAAAACTCTAAAACTTTCTTTTCCAAAGCCCTTGTCTCTAAAAAGTTTCCTACATGGGTTTCCGGTTCCCCAAAATGGCTTTGAGATAGCATGAGGCCCATGGACCACACTTTCCTCACCCCTGGTCAATAGACTTTTATTTATTATCTGCATTGACCCTATTCTGTACATTTTTATCCTGAAGCTTGGTTACCTTAGCCTCATGTTATAAAACTATAGTCCTAGTTTATATGAACAATTGGTGAGATGGTAAAACTGTGCCAAAGCTGTATGCTGTCAGATCATCAGGGCTGATAGTGGTCAAAGAGACTCATACCGCTAAACTGTAGCCTTCACCATTTCACACAGGATACCTGTGGCCAAGCAGCATTAGGGCATGGTCAAGATGGCAGAAGTTATTAATTAGGAAAAATGTACAAGTTAGAAGAGGTGGCAGCAGTTTGTTTTTCCTGGGTCTACAGGGAAGAGCAAGATTCTACCCATCCTCTCCCCTTCCCCTTGCTGAGTTAATTGAGTGCAACTACTTTTGCACTTCGAAATGAGTTTGCAACTTAAATAAGCTGTGGACCATGGGTGAATGTGGGAGAAGGATATAAAAACACTTTAAAAGTGGCTGATGTGGATTAACTGGGACTGTGGCTGCCAAACGAGACCAATCAGAGGGTATACTGAGCATTCTACTGAATAAAACAAAAACAGTCTCACAAGATAATAAGGGAAGGGCTTTGACTTCTGCACAGCATGCTTCTTTCTTACATGTAGAGATTCCTCACTGCCCACACACCAGTACAGCAAAATTTAGCTATCTTTATTACCTGGGGTCTGAGGTACTACTGTCCCAGCACAGGTTTAGGATCTCTTATTTTGTGTGAATCAGGCCTAACATATGCCACAAGCATATCCTAAGGTAGAGGCTGTACTTATCAGTTGAGTTTGGGCAGAGATCTAGAGGGAAGAGGTGCTGTGTTTTTTTAGGAATAAGAATTGGATCCTTTTCACCTTGAATTTAGTAATATGATATCAATGTATAGGTTCTGGAGTGAATACAAAGTTACGTTACTTATGTTGGACTTTGTATTGTTTGTAACTATTTTTCATTTTGTTTATATCTATTTTCTATACAACAACTTCTAAGCCTCAAGTTTTCTGCAAGCAAGTCCTGCATTGGTGCTTTTTGGAATACGTGGAACTTTAGGAGACTGTGTAGGTGCTGGTTTCAATATAGAATGTGTTGTACTGTTGCTGTTTGGTTCAAAATCTCATCTAAATTTGCAAAGTCCTGTCACTGCATTTCCAGCGTTCATTTGCAATTGGCCCCATGGAACCTAAGGAGGTGGTACATAGGGACAGTTCAAGAAAAAGCATACAGTGCCAACAACTCTAGATAGCTCACATGGTTCATTTAACAGCTCTGTTTATGTCTTTCTCGTGTTATCCATCTTTCTTCACGTACAATTAAACTATATAATCACACTTGCAATTCCACCAAGTAGCATCTCAGGTCCATCTGATTTTCAACCAGATGTTTTTTCCATGCGTGCATTGTTTTAAAAGCAAGATTATCAAGGTGGCTTTACAGAGAACAGTCCTCTGTTTGAGGGACTCCCTAGCCTATGTCCTGTTTAAAGATAAGCAACCATAACACCAAAGAGCAAGGGCCTTGAAGTTGCCTATCAGCAATTAGTACAAGGCAGACTGAGAAGGTATGCAGGCTATCCTGATCGCAGTTCCTTCAGTGTAATACTGTTTCCATTTAAATTATAGTCATGGTTTCTAAAATCACATCTGTGCATATAGATTGTCTATGCAAGTTTTTTTATAATCGGCATTCTTCCCTTTAGTGATGCATTTCTCCCTGTTTGGTGACATACACAAGGTCGCCCTGGACCTATAAACATCTGTGAAATGAAATACATTTTTGAGCAACAGCTGCTCATTAATCTTCCAACACCCCTTCAGCACATTGGAAATCAAAGTTATCTGTCCCTAAGATTAGAATGGGGGCCCTGCAAATATGCCTTGTTTATTATTGTTGTTGTGTTCCTTCAAGTTGTTTCCAACTCATGGCAACCCTAAGGCAAACCTATCACAGGATTTTCTGGGGCTGAGAGTGTGTGGCATGCCCAAGATCACCTAGCAGCTTTCCATGGCCCCCAGAAAACCCCATTATAGATTCACCTTAAGGTTGCTGTAAGTCGGAAACAACATGAAGGCACATGACAGCAACAAAGAATATATAGTAACAGAATTAATGGAGTAAACAATTCAAGTGTAGTATTTTTCCTTTATGTTCAAGACATTTCTTCTTCCTGGGAAGTAGGGACAGATTTTCTGAAATCATCTTCTAGCTATGTAATGAAGCAGACCGGGCCTTTCCCTGCATTCTCTCTCCTCTCTCTGGCAACCAGCCACACTCATTCTCATTCTATACCTTCTCGCTTTCGACCTCCCACACGTGTGTGTGCATACATACATGCCTTCAGTTTCCCTGTTGACTTATGGTGATCCCATGAATTTCATAGGGTTTTCTAAGGCAAGGAGTACTCAGAGGTGCTTTTACCAATTCGTTTCCCCACATAATATATATTAAATGCACAAAAAGCTCCGAACATATGCAGCAATGACCTCCACAGCCTAAAATAGGCCCAAATCTTGAACTTTTAATAAAATAATAAGTATGTCATGCTAGGGCTAAATGCATACCAGATCTTCACCCTGACTAATACAAATGAACAAACTGGAAAGCTAATCTTTCCACCACCAGCAGTTTATGGAGATTAAAAAAAAACAAACAAGGTTTTTAGAACTTGCTTGTGCACCATTGATTTGACCCAGATATGCCCAGATACAGAAATAATCCTACCATATTCACAACAGGACTACGGAGGCACAAAATGCTTTTAAAAAGCTGTCACCAACATGTCTGTATGTGCTTTCATGTCTCACCTATCAGTTTATGGTGACTCCATGAATTTCATGGGGTTTTCTTAGACAAGCAATACTCAGAGATGGTTTTGCCAAGTTCCTTCCTCTGAAACAGAGTCTACAGCACCTGGTACTCATTGACTGTCTCTCATCCAGGTACTAACTAGGGCTGAATTTGATGAAATTGCAGGAATATTTCTGCAAGAAAGTCTCTAGCTTCAACCTACTAATTGCTACATGCAATCCAATTAAATCAGATTCCATGGCCATCTACACTGTCTGTTCATGTACCTCACTGTAAAAGTGTTACAAAATATTCAAACTTTTCCCTTTATATTGTAACGCATCACAAGAATTCCCAGTGAAATGAAATGTCATACATTTGCCCCCCAAAATGTTGGCATTGGAAGTTATATTAAATTTCATCAGCTGTTTGTCTTCAAGTCTTTGACATCTGCAGAAAACATAAACCTACCTTGTTCCAGTGCCATCACTCCTGCCATGGTAAATGCAAGTGCATTGAGAAGGGCAAAAACTCTCCACTTCTTCGAAAAAGCTCATCATGATGCAGACAGCAGCAATCAGATACATGACTTCCTTGCAAGACAACTGATACATCCAAAATCTAAAACCTTTTATTCTCAGGCACTCACTCTGTGTGCTACAATTGTGAATGTAGGCATCCATTTAGTAAGAGCAGATTACCCTGGATTAGCTAAGATCTGCAGTTACTTAACCTTCAAGTGTATTCTGCACAGGATCAGTTGAAACAGCTTGTTCTTTATTGTGTCACAGGAGGAATGCATTACCTTTAAATTACATCCATCTTGAAGCACAAATGCTTGATCAAAAAATTAAGCACTGAAATAAAAAAAAATATACTTGCCACCAAATGTACTCCACAGGTCAGACTAGAAAATGTAAGTAAAACACTTTATCCTTTTTTTAAAAAAAGCCCTCTTTTACAGATTGAACATTGCAGAGGACACATTTTATGCAGCAAAGATTCAATATTAGCAGCACAATAGCTTGAATCCAAGAATGGTTTTCTGCCTTATTCTCACAGTCAATATTTTTAAAAAAAAACCCTCAAATAATAGTTGGATAAAGCTACCTTGCAGGTATAAAGATGGGCACACAAAACTTAAACAGACTGATAAGTGTTTAATGAAATGTAGTCATAATTAGCAGCAGATGGCACCAATAATCAGCAGAGAGCAATAATCTCGAGAAATGACTCCCTATTAATTGGAAACTTAAACTGTTTATCCTTTGCTCTTTTGTTTAAAAACAATCAGGTAGTTGCCTTTTAGCATGGACTATTTTCCAGAAGTAATTATTTTATCTCAGATTATTCTTTTCAATTAAGACTAATGTGCTTAGTAAGAATTGCTCTGAAACAATCAAAAATTACTAAAAGAAGGTGCATTAAAATTACATTATTAAATTATACTACAGTTGTCTGGGTTTTCTTTCTCCTTTTGGCTTTCCCTTAACCTTTATTCCTTCACTCAGGAAACATAAGATTAATAATTGATGGGAACGGATACAAGTGCAAACTGTTCAACAGTACTCATTGCTAAATTCTTTTGTTTGGTTATGGCACAATTGGTGGTATAGTTAGAGCTGATTTTTAAAGATGAGATTCAGGGAGCTGCAACCCAGAGGGCTCCCCAAAAAGCAGCAGAAACCATTAGGCAAAGAGGGCAATGGCAAACAAGGCTGGCATTAGCACCCGGGACATCATAGCCATATAGAAGCACAATGAGTTCTTATTTTCAAACGCATTTTATAACTGGGAGTAGCTGGATGTTGTTATGTACCTTCATTTCTGATTTGTAGTGACCTTAAACCTATCACAGGGTTTTCATGGCTAGATCTGTTCAGAAGGAGTTTGTCATTGCCTTCCTTTGTGGCTAAATGCGTGTGACTTGCCCAAGGCCACCCAGTGAGTTTCCATGGTTGGGTGGGAAATCAAACTGTGATCTTGAGAACCATAGTCCAACACCTAGACCAGCACATCACATTGGTAGCTGGTTAGGCACCTACACATTACAGATGAAAATTTTATTATTTTTTACTTTTAAATGTATTATCTGTTTCCACAACAAATTGTTACCTATTCCCAAGGATTTTTGTTTAGCACCTGACCAGCAGAAGCAAACTCCATTTTATTCCTGTAATCACAACAATGATATGATCTGAGTTTGAAACGGAAGAGTACATATCCATAACATATTTCTTTTCATCAGTGTTGGCAAAATTGCTTGGGTTTTTGCTCTAATGTAGCAGCAATGTAAAAGCAGTTGGAAAATATCAGATATCTGGGGGACAGGGAAGAGAGCAGCAGTGGGCTTGCCTGTCAAAGAACATAGGGAGGCCATTAGACCGCTAAGGGCAGGTTTTAAAATTACCAAGTTGTGCCAGTAGATATGCAGTATCCAAAGAAGAGCCAGTCATAAGATGGGGCATACAGGTGCCTTTGTTCCATCAGATGGTATGGCACCAGAGGACAGCAGGACATGCTACGCCTCAGAGAAGGCAGACAGGACTGAACCAAGATTTGGTGCCTGTCACAAATGACAAGATAACCCCCTCCACCTTTCCTCTGTCAATAAACCAGCAAACTCTACTAGGAACTGAACCTTATATCAACACTGTCAATGGGACAGTGTCTTTTGCTATTCCTGGAAGCAACATGCCAGTTTAGAGGAGTCAGGACAAGCCATATGGTTAATATAACTGTTCTCCAACACAAGGGATTCAGGAGGAATGTTTTGGGGCTCTGCTCCCTCCTGCATCTGTCACCATAAACAGGTGCCTCATTCTGCTATGGCAGGGCCAATCCTGAAGGCAAGGACTCTGATGCTTGCATCAAAACAGCCATCAGAGGTCCAGCTACATACTCAACTAACTCAGCAGGAACCAAAATCATTTTACAATACACAGCTATTTGTGAAAAAGATCTGATATTCTTTCCAGGGTTTCCTTATGCAAACAATAGGATGAGCAAGTAAACATAGTGGCAGTGCTTTCTTCATCAGCCTCCTCAAGCAATTGTGCTTTGAGAGACACTCATTGGCAAGACATTGTTGATTGTTACCTCCTGCCGTGTTTGGCATCGGATCATAGCAAGGATGGCTCTTCGAAACCTGCAGGGGAGAGATATCTGTTTAGTATCAGAGTTTGAGAACCAGTGGTGCTTTCAGAGAGCCTTTAGGTAAGATGTCTCTTTTCTCAGTGTTTCCTTTCTCAGGGATATCATCTCCTTTTCCTTGTCACCACTTCTGCCAATCCCCATTCACTTGCCTTTCCCTCTGGGCCTACTCACTTCCCCGACGGAGGAGAGAAAGTGTACAACAGTCTCTGGCTCTCCCTAAACCTCAAGAAGCAACAACACAAAGGAAGAGGAACAACGTCTGCAACAGGAACACTCCAAGGATTGGGACCAAAGCCCCCAAGGAGCCAAGGATTTTGGCAGTAATTGCCAAGCCTTTCTAGAAAGCACTGAAAAATTAGCAAAGAGAACATTTTTACCTTTCCCAAATCTATCCCAAAGCAACCAATCATTTAAAAACCAAAACATTGTCATTTAATTATGATAAACCCCTTACATCAGTCCATGAATTCAAGTGTCCAAGCATGATCTCTCTTTTTCTCCTTTTACATTTATATGGAAAAATCCCATAAAGAAATGTAGAAATCCTGCATGAACACAAGGGATTCTTTAACCAAGAAGTGCTAAAATCATACTAGAGTCACTTGTCATTACTTCATGAACACAGAAATATATTTAAGGATGCTCCAATTATAAATCAAAATGTAAGCGCAAAATGGCATGCAACATCACTCACTTTTTTAGGAAGCAAGCTTAACATGGCAACTTTTATTCTGAAGAGGAAAAATAGCTGTGGGGCTACAATCTAGAGTATGGAATGTAGTCCAGATTGGAACCCCTTGCTGAAAATCCTTCCCTCCAATATGCTTTTTGCTCCCCAGAGAGAGCAATGTCTGGTGCACTTTTCAGCAATAAACTTTATTCTCCTCACTGAACAGTAAAGCATATAAGTTAATCTTACCACAGAATCACTTACTTTTTGTTTGCAATGACATAAATACATGGATTATAAAACGTAGATGATTTGGCAAATAGTGGAGCTATGATAGCCATGGCAGGAGAAATTTTCTTTGGGTCTCCAAAGGAAGACCATAAACATACAATAGAGTACGGAGACCAAGCCATCAGGAACATTAAAATCATGACAACAGACATCTGTAAAAGAGAACAAACAGGTAATAATCTCATAAAATATATGTGGTTCTATAGCAGCATCTCTTTGATCTGTTTGTTATATCTTTAAACTATCCAGTCTTTCTTTCTTGCTACTTGTCCCTCAAAAGCCTTTAATCAGCACTGATTCAATTCTATGTAGATAATTTAGGGTATTTATAAAAAAAAAAATTAAAAATTTTATGTACTACTACTTAGGTCAAATGGAACTATTCACAGCATTAAATTCTAGCCTCTGAGTAAAAACTCCACTAATGATCACAATGGAAGTGGAACTGATCACCTGTGCTAAACAGATTCAGTTCAAATATTTATCTAGCAAGATCTTGTAATTTATGCATAACATTTGGTTGCTGACAAATTGAACTGACAACATTCAACAGGTATCAAATCATGTTCAGCTATTAACATTGCAGGCATTTGCTACATTAAGCTAAATATGTTTAATTATTCATTTGTATATGTTTTTTCAGAGGTTGCAAGAGAATCAACAGTGTATAATAGAAACAACTTTTTTCCTGTCATAACATTTATACACGTTTGTGTCCAGTGTGAACATAACTGTACCAATACTGAAGTGGAACAGACACTTCCAATCTACAGGGTGTATACCCTACATGATAGACAAGCAACAGAGAGAAATAGGGCGAAGGGAGGAATGTACTGTGCAAAGCACTCATCAGATTAAAAAAGGTGTTTGGCATCTATAGAAATGCAGATAAAGTCACTGAGGGTAAAGCTAACTCCAAACAGGAACAGCTTAGACTACTCATCTAGGTCAGCTGGTGACTATTTTTATTGCAGAGATAGAGAGCCTTTGGCCTTCCAGATGTTCTGGACTTCAGTTCCAAAAAGTCCCACACCACATGGCCAATGGTAAGGGATTGTGGGAGTTGAAGTCTAAAACTTATGTAATACATCTGATTTTTCCACTCTGTTTTGTTGTCTGACCTCCCACAACATACTGAGAAGATGGGAGAGATATAAAGAGAAACGACACTCCGTATATTCTTTTGGTTGCTTTGCTCAGTATCTTAACAGTATCACCATTCAAATTAGCATACCTTTGTTACATCTACTTGATCAGACCAGTCTATGTTGATGCTTTCGAGACAACTATTTCTGATGTACCGCTTCATTGTTTTTGAAACGTTGTAGTAACAGTAGAACATGACCGATAAGGGAATAATAAAATTAACAGCAATGACAGACATTGTGTAAGATACAAAGGATCTGAAAGTGAAAAATACAAAAATTACTAGAAAACTCTCTGCCTTCTGGTTTCATTATCAATTTAGATCCAAACATTTTCCAATGTTCTAAAAAGTACTTTGAACCTACAATACTACATAACAGCAGTAGAATTTTCGCCCCATTTAGGTGTACAGTTGGCAATCTTATGCTCATCTTTAAGGAGCAAATTCCATCGAATTCTGTGGGGCATACTTCCAAATAGACGTGCCTAGAATTGCACTACCAGAGTTTTCCACCCAATTGCCCATGAGTACATAATGTCTTGTTTTCCCTTGTCCAATAATTTGAACATTATTTAGACTCCCTTGTGTCAATCTCTTTTTTTCCAATTTGCACACAGTGCAGTAATGAAGAATGCTTTACATCTCACTTTTTTAGGCTATGATTCTATATGCTTGTAGCTTACTATAAATATATACTAGCATAATTACACTGATGTAATTATGTGTAATGAAACTGATGTGTAGTGGGTGCCAAGGCTTGGATTTCACTTGCTGAATAATGATCAATTAGCTGTTTACCCACAAAGGTAAAACTGAGACAGAGGGTTCGGGATGTAGCTACAACAAGGGAGGCCAGCCATGTAATCTCTGAGAAAAGTGCAACTGCTTGTGCAAAGGTTTTCCATCGTTACATTTTAAAGATTGTATTTTAAATTTTAAATGGGGCATATAGAATAAGAAAGAATGTTGATAACCAATGTCAATACAACCGGGAAGCTTTAAAGCAGAGCTTTCTAAACTGTGTGTCACAACACATTAGTGTGTCGCCTGCAGTATGTGAGTGTGTCATGTGAACATAGCCGGTGGAGGGG